>CM055188.1:26565996-27833496 GCA_029224185.1 Karalla daura
ACACACACACACTCACACACACAGACAGCCTGCTAGTTCGACAGCCAAAAGTCAGGGGTAAATTCAGGTAAAATGAAAAGGTGATCCGGTAGTACACACAGACAGGTTTGGCATATGGTCTAACACAGACTGCTTTTTAGCCATCTTTTGACCTCTCCTGTCTGATCTCATCACGATGAGAGCATCAACACTTACTCACGCCAGCCTCAGGGCTGCAAGTGTGTGTGTGTGTGTGTCTGATTGACATGTGTACATATGTGTGTGTGACCCTTGTGTAACAGTCCTAGATGTCTCACACCCTTAAGCTGCTTTACATCTATCTGAATCACACCATTAAAGAGGATTAAATGGTCTGGACCCGTCACCTGTAATATTGCCATCATCAAAACAGTGACTAATCATCCACTGAGTCCTCTTGCTACTGGGTAAGTGATATTTAGGGTTAAATGATTCTTCATCTGTCATGTTTGATGCCCTCAAGTCTGTATTTACCGCTATTGTCAAGGCTAATTACAGGTTTTTATTACTGCAATTGTAGAAATATTGCAATTCAATAGGTTATTGACTCATTTTGCCAGTCAGCATGACGCCGTGCACGTTGAGGGAAAATGCTGGGTCAAATCAGTTTAGAAATACAGAAAATGGATTGAAATTGTATAACGTGGAGTATGAAATTGAAGCAGACATAAAATCACATGCCACATTAACCTGCAAATAGACAGCTTCATCTGTTTGTTTCCACATGATGTGAACCCATAACATGAAGTTTAATTTTGCCTTTTTGCTATGAATCAATATGTCAGCTGCCAGAACTGATCCCTGTATGTGCCAGTTAATGCATATTAGGCCCAGACCTACAATTTCTGTGTCTCATTTTTCCCCACTTGACTTGCTTGTTCTAGTCCGTGTTTTGCCGCGAGCTGCGAGTTCACAAGTTTTCCGAGGTTCAACATCTCGCTGTGTCCACGTCCTGCTGGTCATTGCCTCCCTTATGACCTGGTCAGTCAGAGCCGTGTCCCAAGACTTTGTGGAACTCTCAGGGGCGGAAACTGCTCCATTGTCCCGCTCTATTGTCCCCTGACCACTCTCACTGGTATGCAGAGAGGGAGGGCAGGGCACTGCCTTGGATACATTTAGAAACTTGCGTACAAACGCAGGAATTCCTGCGAGGTCCTTTTTCACTCGAAGGAATTTTAGATGCGAGTCAACTCCTCCGTATCTGTCAAATTCTTCTCTCTTCTTCTCCGGGCTTTGACCTAAACACAACATTTATCCACCAACAGTTTTGATAAATGAACTGACCTGGAGTTTATTCTTACACAGATGTGATTGCATGAGTGAGGAATGACTCTGTAAGAACACAGAAACAGCTTTATCATCTCTTAAAAAAGAAAAAAGAAAGAAATCTGTACATAGTGCAGTAGCATACTTTCACTGCCTTTTCACATCAACATGGACATTAGGCTTGATAGAGGAAGCATAAAAACAGAGGAGTGGCTGATGAAAAATGTGGAATGGATAAAAGCAATGGCACATTGAAACATCATCCTCAGTTGCAAGCCAGCATTTTCCCAAAATGTCAGTCTCAAAATGCGAATGTTATTACAGTATTATTGCCTCTTTTTGCTGAATGCAACCTATAAAAAGCTTGCGTGTGTGTGTGTGTGTGTGTTGAGGTGCACAAATGCACATGCGCACTGCATCTGGGTTGAATGAAACGGTGACTTCATCACACAACCCGAGGACTCCCTAAGAATCCAGCATTCCCTCTCTCTTTTCTTTTCTTGTTCTCTTTCTCTCTCTCTCACACACACACGCACACACGCAGACACACGCCTCCCTCTCTCTCTCTTTGCCCCAGAAAATGCAAATTAACCGGTGAAGGGAAAATGCTATTGTCAGATAGAGAGGATGCGTCCTCCCGTACTATAAATAACCCAGTCAAACTCTGTGTTGCTAAGGCTGGCTCAGCAGCCGCTCTTTCATCGTTCCTTACCCCTCACTCGCCTCTCGTTGCCTCCCCCTCATTGCCTCCCTCTCCTCATTTCATTGCGTCTTCCCTCCCTCACGTACACTCACACACGCACACACTCCTCACTGCAGAGGGAAATGAGAAAGAGTGAGTGGGAGGCAGCCCTGTCAATATTCTCGTGGTGTGATGCCGAACGTGTGATTTGATCCATTCACAACATTTCCTGTCCCGGTGTGGAGCTGCAGAGTTGTGTAACCCGCTGAGGTGGAAAAGATGAATGTGCATCAGCCACACACAGGGAAGAGGCTGATGAAGGAGGAGGAGAAGGAGAGAGGGATGAGATGTTGCTATGAGGAAGAAGACGAACCGCAAACGGTCACAGGGTTGAGCCTTTCCTCTGGACTGTGGTGTGTTCAGACATCTCTTCATAAACACAATAATGAAAAAAAACATCTTCTGTTATCTTCCAGGTCTTACCGTGGAAACAGCATCATCTGCTGGTTAAAGTGAAACACTGGTGCTACTGGTTCTCTGATATTTTCATGCTAATTCATTGCCCCTTCTGCATTACAGCAAAATGAAACAAAGGAGGAAGAGGAGAGAGAAACAAAGGACCTGTCAGAGGATGAAGTGCGGGCGAGGATATTAGAATATAACGCTCAAGTCTCTGAAAATGGCATGAAACTGGTGAGTTTGGAGCACTTATTGTAGCGAGTGAATGTTGTGTATAATGTCAAACCAACAATGAAACTAGAACTTAAGAACTTCCTCGCTTACATGAGGAGATTATGAATAGAAACAGGAAATTGATCTAGGACGTTACATCATGAGCGATTAAACAAAAGTAGAAACAAAAGTCAGATCTTGCTCTGAAGAAGAGGAGAGCGGCGTGGTATTTATCAGCAATGTTCCCACTTTAAATAGTGCACTGTGAAGCAGCCACTGAAGATGCATGACTACATGTAAAATGACTCTGTTACACACAATTATATGTACAAACAATGTCACTGGAATAGGTGAAAATAGGAGGATAAAGGAGGAGATTTGTTTAAAATGGCATTAGCAACAGCTAATCTGACAGGAAAAAACCCTGAACCAAACCTCTTGGGTTTAGTTCAAGGACTGAAATGAAAAAGAGCCTCTATGGAAATGTGATTGTGCCATTTCTCTGGTGCCTGTAAACATGTGGACCAAACTGCTTTCCGATTGTAGCTTTTTATTTTCTGTGAAGGAAAGGAGGCTGAACGCAGTTTCCCAGATTAGCTGTAGTTCACAGATCAACACTAACGTGTGCCTCTGAAGCAAATATCCTTGCGTGGCGTAGTTCAGAAAAGAAGAGTGCATTTTCAAAGTTACATTTTGTGCTATTTATGACTGAACCTCTCTCAGAATAAGTCTTCAGAGAAATCCTGAAGCAAATAGGAAGTGGTACTTCATACCGCTTCATTACTTCTATATACAAACACAAAACATGAAACACTTCATAAAAATGGATGACTGTATGGTGAAGTGTGATGGAAAAATGTCTGTTTTCACAGGTTGAGATACACTAACAAATTGTGTATAATAATATACACTATAATATAATACTCTTTCCTAGGGGAACCTATCATATTACAAGTATTCATATTAAAGAAAAGCACCTGCTTATCCCAGTTTTTTAATGGTTTTCCTGTCCTTACAGTTATCCACATCAATAACGTGTTAAGTCTTTGCCAATGCTTCAACTTTGCATCGAGACTGAACATTTTCAGATTTCCATCGCAGACGTTAATCATATGTTGCCCGTACAGTGAGACCACATGCAGCTTACTCTCTGTCTTCCTCCTCTGCGTGCCACAGGCTTCAGATGGATCGTACACAGGCTTCATTAGGGTCCACCTGAGGCTCAGTCGACCAGTCACAGTCCCCGACGTGGAGCTGTCGGGCCCGGACGGAGCGCCCAGGCCAGCGGCAAACTGCACCCCACCGCCGTCAGGGTGCCAGGAAGGGTCAGACTGTGGGCCGAGCGAGAAGAGGACGTCCTTCTACCTGCCATGCGACTGTGTGAAGCAGATCCACATTAGCTCTCGGACCACCACCAGAGAAGTTATACAGGGTTTGCTGAAGAAGTTCATGGTGTTGGACAATCCCCGCAAGTTTGCGTTATACAGACAGACGCACCGCGACAGCCAGAGTAAGGGAAAACACTCTTAATTATAATCAAAGTACTATGAAATAAAAAAGGATTAAAAGAGAACAAAATACTAACCAAATGCTGGTGTTAATGAACAACAACAAGGTGACTTTCTGCCATAAACAAGTGAAACCATTGTTAAAAGATTTCCAATGAATGTGGCCTGTTTCTACATTGTAACTCTTCTATCCAGTCTCTTATACAGACTTACTCATCCAAGCCGTCTCGTATCTCTTATTGACACACCACTGTAACTCCTCCACTCAGTTTTATATTTTTCTTTTTCTTTTCTTTTTTTTTTCCCCCAAAAAGATCTGTTCCAGAAACTTCATCTGTGCGAACGTCCACTTCTCCTGAGGTTGATAGCCGGGCCTGACCCAGAGCAGCTCAGCTTTGTCCTTAAGGAAAATGAAACCGGAGACGTGGAGGTGAGACAGCACACACACAAACACACACACACACACACTTACAGTACACTGAGGTTTCATCTCTCTTACAATCGCTTTTGTTTTTCTGCTTTTCGTACCATTGAATATGAATCACCTGACTGCTGAGACTGTGTCTCTTTTTGGCAACATGCTTTGAACTATGTGAACAAGTGAAGTTACCAAATTTTTGCTAATCTGTCTTTCATTCTCCCCCTGACAGTGGCACGGGTTCTCTGTCCCTGAGCTACAAAACTTCCTGGTCATCCTGGATAAAGAGGAGGCGGACCGTGTGCGGGCAGTGAAGCAAAAATACACCGTCTACCGTCAGAAACTACAACAGGCGCTACAAAAATACGACTAGTGACCCCTCACCTGTTACCTTACAACCACAGCCCAGGGAGAGACTGACCCCTATGACCCCCCACCCTCCCACTACCCCACCCCCACCCGAAACCTGCAGGCTATTCAGAGACCGGAGCCAGAGCTGAACTCGTCTCCATCCTCCACACACACACATACACACACACACAGTTATACAGTATACTCACAAACAGATGGACACCCTTTCTCAGGACGCACAGAAGCCACCCCGCTCCAGACCATCCATGCATCCACTCCGAGAGGAGAGAATCAGGGGTTGAGGTTGGGTGTGTGGTCTCCTAATCGATTGGACAAGTAGTTATTTTCATTGCCAAGGACTCACACACACGCACACACACACACACACACACAAACACACTGATCGAGATCACAGCCAGATCTGAAACTCTTGAGACTTGAGACTGATCGATGAACCAGTGGTGTTTTTAAAGATTCCTCCTTATTCTGCTATCGCTGCTGCTGCTGCTACTGCAAGTGTTACTTATGCATGAGTCTCTCTCAGCTCACCCCCATCCCCTGCACATAGAGTTAGATGTAAAACAGAAGGCATGATTACTTTTTGTAGCATCTCTTTGGGATGGAAGGACAATCATAATGAGTGTTCTTTTTTCTTGGAATTGATGTGTAAAGTTATCAGCAGATGTATTATTATTTCCCCCCCCCCCGCTGGAATATAAAATGTGTGGGTTTATGAGGGAGGTGTTTTGGGTTCAGGAGAAGAAGAGTGAGCAGAAGAGTGTGTGTTTTTTTTGTTAGGCGCAGGAAGAATGGAAAGATCCAAAAGCAAAGACCCATTCTCTGTTTTTTTATTTTCTCAGGGAGCATGTGTTGAGCAAAGACAAAAACCTAGAGGAGAAGAGAAACCGAATCCCAACTCAGTACCACCGCAATTTAACACACTGTGTCCCACTTTGGTCTTTTCCTTTTGCTCCAATCATTCCTTGTTCCTCCTTTTGATGAAAAAAACAAGTGTAAAGATGCTGTCGGGTGCCGTCAGACTCGGTAACCACACCTGAAGCCTAACCTCTTCTCAGACGTTAACTGTGATTTCACTTCCCTTCCCTGGAACCTGGTCTTAACAATCATGCATGAACTCTACAAAACCCACACCAGTTTTACATTGAACTGTCAAAGTGGTCCCGCGCTGTTCTTGTATATGGGATGCATTTGAATGTGATAGGAGTTTCTTTTCTTTATTTCTTTTTACACCAAAGCGAAGATGGACAGATCTAGTGAGAGGAATTTAAAGGGACCTGGAAGTTGAATTTATTAAAAGGTGGCGTATGTAAAAAAAAAAAAAATCAACGCTTCTGTTTTGCACACAGGTCACTGAAAGGATCCTTTATCTCCCCACCTTCCATCCCCAACCCACCCACCATAAGAAAAAAAAAATCTATTAAAATCATGATAATGGCTATGATGTACCAATGATGTGTTTGCAATGCATATGTATCATGTAGACACTGGAAAAAAAAGGTTTAACTTGTTCTTATGATGAATATTAATATTATTTTGTTATCATTCCAACTGGTTTGTGAGACCGACTGTGTGTGTGTGTGTGTGTGTGTGTGTGTGTGCGTGTGCGTGTGTATGTGCGTGCTCGTGTAGAGCAGTGAGGATGATGTAAACTGTGTTTTATATCGAGTGTGTCATCAGCGCTCCCTTATTTGGCCTCACTTATCATCCATTAAAACTTTAAAACTTTGCATCAAGTGCACGTGTAATATAATACGTCACGTCTACGTACGAGGTTGCCTGGCAGACCATATTCGGCATGCACGAACCATTAACTCAACTCATTTCACAAAAACACGTTTGCTCTAAGCATTTACCGCACATCGCTGTGTTCCATTCAGTGTAAACCCTGATAAGTGAGGCCTGCTGTCCATAAGCACATGACTCTCAGTAAAACCCGAACCGGTTTCATGTTCTGAACAACGCCGCCCAAAGCCCAAGCTGTTCCTGGCAGTGCCTTTTGTTTCATGTGCCCCTGTGGATCTGTGTGAGGTGTGTGTCGTCACACAGGTGCCTGAGTGTGTGTATGGGTGCTTCTCTATGCGTGCAAATCTGTGTTTCTTTGGGTGGTGGTGTACTATTTTTTTTTCTTTCCTCCCCTTTAGCACATATGTCTCTCCAACAAAACCCCTCAGTGTGTGTGGGGGTGTGTATGTGCATGTGTGTGTGTGTGTGTGTGTGTGGTGTGTGTGGTGTGTCTTATTTATTTCATGGTCCATCTCATCCATATGATATTATGTCAAGGATGTTGAGACTTAATGCTTTTTTTTGGCAATTTATTTTGTTTTAACTGAAGATGTGTGTATAAATATAGCAGTAGAGCTGTACAGAATATTAAAATGAAATAAAAAGGTCATCTCTTTATCGAAACGTTCTCATGTCCTCATGTCCGGCTTCGCCTCGGTTTCAGGCCCCGTAGCAGAACGAAACACCTCTTCCGCATTAGACGTTGTCTCAAATTTCAGTGCGTTTCTACACTGCATGTAAGAGTGTGTGAACATCACTTCACCACATAAAATATTTCTCAGGAAGTTAAACCACTAGGGTGTTTTCTAGAGGAAATGTCAAAGAGATGTCTCTGTCATCTTGACCAATAATGGTTGCAAACAAGAAAGGGAACCTAAGCTAGTTTCACTACTTCATCTTGGTCTGTGCAGACAGTTTCTTCAGTTTGACATGATATGTATGTCGGTATATATCCTGATGAACGTCAAGCCATACCCAGACAATGGCCCATTTAAAATGATTGTTTGTCCATAAATATAAAGCCATAACACGCAGTTGAAACTACATACAGTAAAGCTTGTGGTATTTGTGTTTTGATCAGTAACATCCTCATGATAATGTAGACAGGTAACTCCAGATAACAGTGCCTTTGATATAAGATGCATGAATGTGTTGGCAAAAAAGGGATCTGGTCGCTCAGACTTGACCTTTGTGCCACGTTTACCTCACCGGTTTGCTGTGCCGCAAGCTGCCCAGCAGATGGCAACGTTATCATCTAAAATCTAAGTGCTGCCTTCAAGTGCAGAATGTAAACTGTGTACGTTTAAAGCGCTTTTTTTTTTTCATTTTCATATGTCGTGACACCCTCGACCAGCTTCAGTATAATGCAATTTTACACAATGCTTTCCCCGATAAGGTGGGTGGATTCCACCTTTAAAGGGCACTGAAAATTAGGTGTTAGGCCAATAAACCCACAGGTGTTGGTGTCTGTCAGAAGCTCTGAGACCAAATAGAGTCAGAACCCCCATCTACCCCCACAAGGACCTATAGGTAGCTTTGCACCTGGCTCCATCTCTTGCTGTGGTTGTAAATTCACAGGCTGTGATTAGAGTGCTGCCTGGCCCACACACTTACACCTTGAACTCTTTTGAGCGGAAAGTGCAATAAGCAGATCAGTTTATAGGTATTGTCACCCTACTCTCTCTATACACCACCATCTAAGAATAATCAGCATGGCCGAGCTGGCCTTAAAGGCTGGCCGCTGCCCAGAGGGCCGTCTCAAACTGTGTCAGTATGCTTATTTATGGCCGCAAATATAGACAGACCCCTCTTCTCACCTCTGAGAAAGAGCTAAGATTAGCATCATCCTTTGCCCAGCATGTATCACTGTCTCAATTTAGCCTGTTCCCCCTCTCATGCCTGCCCGGTCTCACTCCGTCTGTCCTCTGCCCTGCCCCGAACTATATCGAGCCCAGTATGGATCTCCATACCCTCTCCAGTTTCAGTCCACCGTCCAGCTCTCCTCACAGCGGATGACCAACAGCGCCATGTGGGTCTGATGGAAAGTCCTCTTTGCCTTTCGGGTTGTTTTGGTTTCTCCATCACGTCTTTTATTTGTAATATGCAAAATTGTTTGATTTTAATGTGGCATAAAATACCTATTAGAATCCTCATTTACATCATGAATGTTTGCTTCAGCAGTCCAAAATGATAAACAACTAAAGAATGCACCAAAAATGTTTCTGAGATGCAGTATCTAAACAATATTGAGTTAAGACTTTCATTTTTCTATCTCTGCAAAATATCAATATATTGAATAATGACATAAATGGCCCTATTAATAAATAAATCAATGCTTTAAGGGATGTGACTTAGACTGACCTAATTTATCTGCTACAGGGAAAGCTTATCTAATGCACCAGCTGATCTCTTGAGATCAGATCATCTGATCTTTTGGGAAATGTGGGTGTAACTTCTGAACAACTTACAATGGTTTACCTGCAGACTATCTGCGGACTTGATTAAATATTGAAGACTTGCTAACATATGTAATTGCAGCCCTATGGCTTATCACCTTTCATTCAGGGTTAGAGGGTTGGGATTATCAGCATTTCAAAAACAAGACATGATATCTAATCCTCATATTCCATCAAGGAAGTGACTGCAAATGATCCATAACCACAGCACATTATCATAAGTGCTAAGCTCTGCACTGAAGGGGACAGAGGATGGAAGTCTGTATTTATTGTTGCACTAAGGTCTCTTTTGTGATATAGCATGAATGTTTTTTTTTTTTTTGTTTTGTTTTGTTTTCTCCCATTTCTCCACTTTGGGGGAAACTGTGTGCTAAATATCAAAATGCAACTATAAAATAAATCAGATTAGATTATTTGTTCAACAGATGCAGCAGGGAATTATAACATTCAAGAGCAGTTTGTTGTTGAAGGGATGAATGAATAATCAATCAGAAAAATACTCTCACACACAAATTTGATGTTGTGAAACACAAGTAGAGGAAAATATAGAAACATGAGGTGTACATCCACAAGAGGAAAACCTCTGCATCCTGTTCCATCCTATCGATCTATAACCTGTGAATCATTTTTCCTTTCCATCTTCACGTCTTTCATCATCAGGCTTCTGCAGAACGTAGAACCAGGTGTGTTGGAGCAAGAGACATCTAAAACACGCGGAACAGTGGTACTTCAGTACTGAGGACCATTGTCCTGTGACGTATGTGTAGACTGATCGTTGTGTGTGTCTCGGATCGGGATTTATTACTTAAAACGGGAAAGACAACCCATATCTGTCGGTAACCAGACATGGGGTCTACGAGGAGGGGAGTAGTGTCCACACACTGGATAAAAAGGAACTGAACTCCTTTTTAAGGTCTAAAGGAGGAGAACTGAAGAGCTCCATGTCTTGTCTTTTATTTTCATACATAATGGTCAAGACAGTCATTAGCATATTTGCTTGTCACTAAGTTAAACTAAAGGGTGATAGAAGAATTAGTGCTGAGGATGATCTGAAAATAAAAATAGAGCTGGAGAGGGTTTTGCATGGACAAAAAAATATGGAATAAGTGTAGTAGTCATAGGTTCATGTCCACAGGCCATACTTGTGTGTGCAATTTAGGTAGGTAACAACCTCTAACGTGGGACTAAACTGAACAACAGAGAAACAGACCAACAATATTTAACATAAACCCACCCCTCACCATATGGACGGGTGGGTCGGTTGGTTCCTGATAACATCACTGGTACTTGCACTTTGTTGGATTAGTTGGGGCCCCACCCGACAGGTGTACGGTGTCAAACATTAGCATTGTGGGGACATTTGTGACTACCTATTCATGACATGAGGAAAGATAGGTCTTTTTTAGTGGACAACTTTTAAAACAAAATTGGGACAGTGGTGAGAAGGCAATACTGGGAAAATATACCAGGCAGATTGTTAACAACCAAGTCCATCATTTCAATTTTAGTTTAATGTCATCTACACACATTTGAAAGGTATAGCATATATAGGTACAAACATAGTTAAATTACCAAACTGAATATGTAATGAATAAATGCATATACTAAAAGGTAAACCTGAAGTGCAGGGAGGGACAGTTACTGTAACTCAGTAGGTTTATGAGTCTCACAGCTTCTAGGAAAAAGTTGCACTTTAGCCTTGCAGTTCTGGCCTTGTTGCTGCACAATCTGCCCCTGCTGATATACAGTAAATGTCCTCCAAGGAAGGTAAGCTTTCAGCAGATCTGACCGCTCGTTGCAACAGCCTCAGAGCAGTTCCCATACCAGGCAGTGGTGGAGGATGTTGGTATGCTTGGTAAAAGGAGGTCATGACAGCAGGCCCGAGGCTTCACCCTCTCCTCATAAAGTATAGGCGGTAGCATTGTAGCCTCTTCTCCTGAGGTCAACAACCTCCTTCGCCCTCCCCACATTGATGCAGACATTGTTTATTCTGCACCAGTCCACAAGTTGTTCCACCTCCCGCCTGTAAGCAGACTCGTCATTGCTGGAGATCAGTCCAACCACAGCCGTGTCATCCGCAAATTTCACTATGTGATTGCTTGGATACCTTGCAGAGCAATCATATGTGAGGAGCAGGCACAGCAGAGGACTGAGGTCACATCCCTGTGGGGAGTATGATGGTGGAAGATGAGACGCCATGGATCTTAGGAACTCCAGGACCCTGTTGCAGAGAGATGGTTTTGGTTTCAACAAGCGCAGTTTTTTGACTCTTAAAACGGTGTTAAAACAGAGAACTCAAGTCCAGAAAGAGCAGTCTGAGTGGACGACAGATGATATCAGACACAGACCGGTTTGCCCTGTACGCTAACTGATGGGGGACCACACTGATGATATCATCCTTCATGTGAGCCAAACCATTTCATGATTACTGGCATGGTCGTTCAAGCTTTTCAAAGTTTTTGAGGACTGGAACAATAGTGGACGTCTCAATTCTCATTCAGTCCCTTTGTAGTCGGTGACGCTCTTTATGCCCCTCCACATGCTCCAGGGGTTGTTGGTGTAAAAATTACTCTGTATCCCGAGGAAAGCATCTTTTGCCCTTTTGATTCCAAATTGCCGTGCCTTCAGAAGAGACAGCACTGCTCTGTTCAGCCAGAGTTTCTGATTGGGATGGACAGATATGTTTCTGGTGGTGGTGGTGACATCATCAATATGTCATTTGACATATGTGTCACAAAGAGATGACACAAATTCCTCCAGGTCCACACTGTTCTCACCAGTTGCTGCATAAAACATGCCAGTTGGTGCACTGAAAGCAGTCCTGGAGAATAGAGGCAGTGTCACATGCTGCTAATTTTACTGTGTTTATCTGCTTTATACAAATGGTGTCATGGAGTCTTGGTACCCACATTGGATGGGCCATGGAAGTGATGCCACAACTTTCGCCACCTGATCAACATTGCCGTGCATGGCCGCTATCCCATCCCACACATCCGAGATTTTTTGGGCACTGCAAAATTTTTGAAGGTGGACCTGATGTGTGGTTATCACCTGGTTCCTCTGCACACAATGGATACACCCAAGATTGCAGTGATTATAAGATAGATAGATAGATAGATAGATAGATAGATAGATAGATAGATAGATAGATAGATAGATAGATAGATAGATAGATAGATAGATAGATAGATAGATAGATAGATAGATAGATAGATAGATAGATAGATAGATAGATAGATAGATAGATAGATAGATAGATAGATAGATAGATAGATAGATAGATAGTCTTGTGTCCCATTGGGAGAATAAAACAAAAAATCCAAAAGGTAAAACAAAAATTAGCAACAAGGGTATACATAAGTTTAGTATGAAGAATATACAAAACATATAAACTCATCTTGCCATCTGTGTATCCATGTATCCCCTGTCGGTGCAGTACTATGGCGCGGCCGCTGGGCGTCGCAGTTCTGCGCGTGGTCCCTGAACGACGTATAAGCCCCTCCCCCTCGCCTTTACAGATCAGCTCCAGCCTCACTGAAGACGCCCTTAGCAACAACACGAAGCTGCCTGCGACGAATTAGAAGAAACTCCTGCTGCACCAGAGGACCAGACTATGCCCTGCCACTGCAGCTGCTCACACTGCCTGCACAGGTAAAGGAAGAAACCTCTCTCAGCAGCACAATGCTCCTCTCCTCCCAGCTGCTCTCCACATGGGACTCCAGCTAGCCTGTGTCTGCTAGCCGGGCGAAACAAACAAACAAAAAAAGAGAGACCGAAAGACGAGCGAAGCTTGTCCCGAAGGAGGACAACAACTGTACCCCCGGGGGGGAAGGGAAGGAAAGCGAAGCAAGAGAAGGGGGCTCCGAGAAACCAGAGTACCAGCATCGCAGTGTTTTGAAAAACCATCCCAGGGAAAGTAAATACGGTTATGGTGCTCTGGATCGACTCTCACACAACCGATAGAGAAAGGCGAGGAGCACCCGGTTCAGACCACCAAGCTGTTATATCTGGACTCAAACTATTTTTTTTCTTGCCAGAGGGAGCGGCTCTCGGCCGGACCAGTGTCTTTGTGGCTGTGCAAGCTAGCTGGCTAGCTACACCGAGGGAGACGACCCCCACCACCGCCAACAGCAACAACTGACTCGCCTTGCACTGATTAAGGCACAGCTGTGAGGGGACAAACACTTGATTTACAACAAAAAAAATCTCCCTGTTCACTACAAGTAGATTTTATTCAGGCCGTGAGGTGGATTTCACAAGAACGGTTTATTCAGGCCGTGGAGTGGAAATCACAAAATTTATTCAGACACTCAACTCCCCAAGTTGTTGTGTTTCTTCTTTTTGAGGCGGTTTTTATTTTCTTTATAGAAGTTTAGTGGAAACCACACTAACGCTATACACCTTGAAAGCGTTCCGTTTTTCAACTTTTTTCTTTTAAACCGGGACCTTTTTTTGTGTTGACCTCCGATGCTGGCATCCCATTTTATATGCAACCATGATGATCCTAAGCAGAAAACCAGAGGGCCCAATAGCAACAGGTAAATCACACACAAAGAATTGCATGTCTGTCTTTTCCTGTGCATGGTTTTGCTTTTCTGTGTGTTTTTTGTGTTGTGTGAGCACTTTAAAAGATGTTCGTGATGGGTTTTTACCCACCCAGGTCTTAGCAGCGATATATCACAGTGCTAACAATGACCCGTCTCACAGAAATTAGCTGCTTTGAGAATATGATAATCTATTACAAGACGACCGTAAATTTCGTTGGAAACGCAAATCATTCAAACCCAGGTCGACTCGATACGTATTCGTATGCCATTCAATAAAACGGAGTTATATCGTGTTTTACTCGACGCTTGTTTTCTTGCCTTTACGGTAATTAGGTGAACCCGAGTTGCACCCGCGAGCCCTGGACGGCTTTTTGTAATCTGAGACCAAATTAAGACCTGGGAGTCAAACTGACAGAAAACGGTAAAAACGGAGCACTGAATATGCGATGAACCGACTCATTCATGCAAATACTCACACGATAACATAAAGCTTAATCTGAGACAAGTTATCACTTAAAACAGAAATAGTATTGCCAGAGCAGAAGTCCAATTGCCATCACTATGTAGCACCTAAACACCTTTTTAAATGAGAGTATACATTTTACCATTTACTTGCATTGCATTGAGAAGGACACACTGATGCCAAGTAAGAAAATTGTTGGATGACAAACAGTCCATTTCTCCTGTAGGACAACATCTGTTCACTGTTGAAGGTAAGTCAAAATTGACACCATTAAGTCAAAATTTACCCCCAAGACTCAAACTTGAAGCCATCTCTTCGAAATGGACCTATTAACTATCTAGAAGTAGCAAAACGCCTACTTAAATGCCAAATAGTTGTGGATTATGGCCGTGCAAAACTAGGTGTTAAGTACTTTTTAAATGCCTAATAAAAGGAGGGTATGCAAATGTATATATTTATATAAATGTCAGATAGTTAACAGTGAATACGTGCTACTCTAGTTCACCAGCTGCCAGCCTGTGTGTTTATGGCATTAGAGTTCATCCTCAAGGCAACTCTTGGCATTTACAGAAATATCTTGTGACTCAAAATGGCTTTGATTGACAAATTTCTTTCCTTGGCTCCTGGCTCAGATGTCCCAGGCGTGTTGTCAAGGTGCAGAGGGAATTTCACAAGAGGACTCTTTGTTTATGTGTAAACATGTTTTCATTTGTAGCATCCATCAGAGCACTTCCACTTCTGTCCATGCATGTTTTGATTTTTTTATTCTTTTATTGGGAGGTGATCTTGGGAGTTGCTTCTATTTTTGCAACTCTTCCTGGTAAAGTGTTATTGTCTTATCAATGTCAGGTGAGCTAGCATGTCTGCACCACTGTTATTGATTTATGTGTGTGTTCGGACTGACCTTTATTTCTTTACAGACTTTCATATAGACCTCAGAGTTAAAAAGAACTGTGCCCTAAATACTATGTCGGATGAATGTGGTGCACACTTTGTCCAGGATATCATGCAGAGAGTAGGGAGGGATGGAGCCCCCCCATTCTCTTCTCTCTCACACATTTTTTGGCACATGATCCACACTGTGTGTCTGTTTGCTTGAACCCTGCTCTCTTAGCCCTTTCTGCAGGGAGTAGCTGCAGATGTGTATTAGTTGCATTCAAGTTCAGGGCTGTGTTTTTAAGTATGCACCGGACATCAAAGTACAGAAAGTGCTGAGCCCCCGCTGAGTGATTATGAGTTTGCAGAGGGCTAATGGGGGAGTTTGGTAGTGGAGGGGTGGGTCTGTTCTTGGTAACATTGTGTGGGTGAAGCCCTAATGCCTCTGTTTGCTGTGCTGTGCAGGTCTAATGCATCTTGTATCCTGGCAGCAGGTCTATAATCTGTCCCGGAGCTGCTCTGTTGACGACCCAGGGACACAGGCTCTGACGCACCTGAGCGTTGTTACAAAACTCTCCGGGACTAATCACAGGGAGCACTGAACGGGCCACAGTTTTGGAGCTTTTGCTAATGAGCTAACCCCCGACACAATAGCTTTGTAAATGGCTTACGCCAGCAGGCTTCCCAGTCTCATTTCGAGCTATTAGAGATTAATACTGGCAGCTTACTTTATTTTGAAGTGGCAACTTGTGGGCGAGCTAAATGACTGTAGGAGCGAACAGCCGGCCGACGGAGCTGTGTCATTCGAGTAGCCTTGCCTTCCTCCTACGGTCCCACATGCTCCCCTCATCTGTCCCCTTCTGTATCATCTCACACGAGGTGTTTGGCTTGATGCCACGGAGGTGAGCGCCCCGTGCGCGCCACTGTCGCATGACATCCATATCCCGTCCACATGAGCTCTATTTCTGAGCACACCTGGTGTGTGGATGTGTGTCTGTGCACTACATGACTCGGCCTGAATGGACAGATGGGCAGTCGGAAAGATGCTGTCGTCACAGAGGCATCTGTTACCCCTATTAGACCAATAATACCACTTGCAGCGCTAGCGATCTGGGACCCTAAGCCCTATCTAAGCTGGTCAGGTTCGAGCCGCAGCCCTGCATACAATGTGTTGGGCACGGTAGAGACAATGGATGTATCGGCTAATAAAGGCCCATTCACGCATTATGTGGGTTAGGATGTTGTCGCAGACAATGTGTGCAGCATCCCCAGTGGGCGACAGACACCAGCGCTGCCTCTGTCAGGATTGGCTGGGCCGCTCTGTGTAGAAGCGTGCGGACCCGGTAGGAACCGATTGATGAAATGATCAATGGGGCTTTACCTGGTTTCAACAAACAGGGGATTGTCTCTCACTCCACCTCCCTCCCTCTCTCTCTATCTCTCTCTCTCTCTAGGGAGATTAGATTGCATCCTGGAGGCTTCACCTCCCTCCCCAACGTCATCCTCGGGCTTTATCCCCCTGAGTGTGTCTGAGTTGCAGATTCGATTATTCCGCACCATCACGCTGATTTATTTTGTCCGTGTTTGTCCTCTTTACAGCGCGACATGGGGACGGACTGTACGACTCGTACATGAGGACTGACCACATCCTGAAGGACGACCCAGATACCAACAGTCCGTCCGGGCTGCCCCCCATACCCAAGCACACAGTAAGTACATATACACACAAAAGAATGCACACATACGGACAAAGCCGAGTTTCCTGTGCGGAGGAACGCTCTGTCCCCAGACATCCTGTTCCTTGGAGATTTTTCTTTTTTTCCCCCCCTCTCAACTCACTCACTCATATTTTCTTGCCTCAGTCGTGTTTGGAAATGCGGGATGTGCATCTCCTTGCCTTATCTCCCAACTTTTGTAACTTCATGAAGTTTCTATCCGATTCAGTGAGAATAATGCGATCATGTGAGAGCGATATTGATCGACTGCCCGGGGCGGGGAGGGTGGTGGTGGTGGTGAATGTGTGTTGTAGTAGGTCATTCTCGTGAGTGTGTCAGGGGTAAAAAAAGAAAAAGAAATGCTTATTTTTGTGCTTATGTTGGTCAAACTAAGCACAGAGGTCCAGCCACAATTACCAGCCTTTCAGGGTTTTTTTTTTTGTGCTTAAACACATTTGTGTACATCTCACAGGTTTCAGTGTACTTGTTAAGCTTTAGAAAATAGATTAAATTATAAAGCCGTTCATTGTCTTTATACAAGATTTGGAGTGATGTTGGGAGCGACACAAAAGGACACTCAATCACACTTTACAGTTAATACAGCTGACGTGTGTGTGTCAATGTCCACCTCTGGTTTAATGGCTGGTCAGAGACCATTTTCAATCATGTCTACGTGCACCTGTGCTTATTTATGACTTAAAGGTCTCTAGGAACTCATTGATATATTGCGGCTAATGGCTGATAAGATTAGAAGACTGCTTCGTAATACTTACTGTGTGGTTACCTTTTATGTTCTGTTGAAAAATGTTTGGGATTGTGGTCAGGCCGGACAGGATGTGCATATTTTAGCATCATTTAGAGACCTGACAGCAACTTGTCGGGGGGAGTTTATCTGTTTTAACGTATTGTGCTTGGAGACTAAATAACGTGACCCGGCCAGGTATCGTTTCCGCTACGTTTCCCTCACTGAAAAGCCCATTTGGCAGAAAATGCACACACACACACTCAGACAATAACACCCGCACTGGCCGAGAGGAGGAGGAGGGTGGGGGGGCGACTGGTTTGATATATTGTAAAGATTTATTGGGCTTGAAAATGTGACCCACAAACAAAGTCACCAATCAACACCGCCCCCCTCCCTCCTCTCGTTTCCCTACCACGTTGTAATCCTCCCATCAGTGGGCTCGACAGAGAGGTTAGGCCTAGTTTTCTATTCTAGTCCTTTTGTATCTTCTGTCACGCTCATGGAGGTAATGTCCTCTGTTGAGCGTGACTGACAGTAGCTTGCCCCAGTTCGTATCATCGGCGCCGCTTGGCTCGTGCCTTATCAAAGTAATAAAACTAATGTCACTTAACCGGAGTAGCACTTTGTCTCAGACACAGCGGCTAAAGAGAGAGCAAAGCTATGTTTAGGGCTGCTGCAGACACCACACTTCTAGCTCAAAGCTTATATCTGTATGTGTGACCCACGTTTGTGTATCGTTTGATAAAAGTTACGAGTGTGTGAGCTGCGAGTGTGACTCCTTAAGAGACGTGGGAGGAAGAACATACGTAGGTGCCTCTGACGTGATTAGCTCCTCTCCATCTGTTGCACCCTGCAGATTTGCACAGATACACACAGGGCCGTGCAGCAGCATTACCTGGTGGTTAAGAAGATTCACGCTCGGGGTTTCAGTTTCCATTCACTGGTCAATACTTTGTCAAAACGTGTCTTTCGACTGCAAACCCCGGCCCCCCGCTCCAACCCCACAGCTCAGGCAGTCGATAAATCCATCACTATGTTGTGCTCCACATGAGGAAAAAGATTTGATTTTTCTGTTTTTGTTTTGTTTTTTTTACTGCCAACATGTGAGTGAGTGTGTGTGTGTGAGGGGCTCGATCAATGACCCTCACTGTGTTTGTAGTCCAGCTCTGGGACAACAGCTGCATATGGGTCCCTGGGTCAGCTGCAGGGCTGTTGTAATGAGACTATATGGTTACATGTATGGAAACCCCTCCTGCATTCCTCCTCCTCCTATTTTAGGCCTCGACACTTAGAACAAACACACTCCGGAGCTGAGCCTACCCCCCTCCTTACACCTTTCAGCGCCTACTTTTAATGTAAATTTTTTTTACCCTTGTTGTGTTGTCTTGCACTGCCTTGCCTGGTTACAGCTGTAGCTCTGCAGGGGCACCCATAGCAATCTAACGTGTGAATAAGAAGAAAAAAAAAACAACGGGGTGAAAATCTCGTTGCTGAAACCACACTGCCATAAAATAAGAGGCGTTCGTCTGAGAGAGTGAGCGAGAAAGAGAAAGCTGGGCCAGCACAGTAGATGTGTCTCTCTGGTGTGTCTGTATATAGGAAGGCCACGCCGAGTGGATGTCTACATGTCTTATTAAGAGCCACGGTGCTTCTACAGTTTAAGAGTATAATCTGAGTTTAATGACTGTCATTTCCCTTGTGCTCCATAATCATGTGGAGTGTTCTTTCCGCTGCTGAGAGAGAGAGAGAGAGAGAGAGAGAGAGAGAGAGGGAGAAGAGAGGCAGAGACATAGAGGGAGCAGGAATGAATTCCTGGGGTTGCTGAAAGGAAGCTGTTTACTGGCAGACGAGAGCACGACTCTGTAGCGCTCTCCTTCAACTGTTACGTCCTTTCATGTTGTCGCCAAGCAAATCCGTATATGTACGTGTGCGAGGAAAAACTTAATTGTGTTGCGCTGTTTTGTTGACAAATGCCATTATGTCATGATTCGCAGTTGCAGAAAAAACAAAACAAACAAATATTCTAATCTCGCCAGGAACATTATTATAAGGCTGAGCCATTGATTAGGTTTTTTTTTTTTTAAGATTAAGATAACTTTCATCCGATTGCCAGTAAACAAACAAGAAGGCGTGCAAAGTGGGTTATTGCAAGTTGTGTTTGGGGGTGGGCCTGTTGGTTTTCTACCAGACTGGATCTAGATCTAGTTGTGCTGGTTTACCAGCTTGCTGCCTCTCTGCAGGTGACACTCCACTGATCTGTTGACATTGTGGGACTTGCATGAAGGAATAGAGACACAGCGAGAGCAACCAAACTAGCTGAAAAGTCTTCTTTTTGTTTATCAGACGTCATCGTGGCCTAATCAGAAATCTCATTCCACATCTAAGCGCCACTGTTATCTGATTTCCTGTTGACCCTGGTCTTAAGCTCGATGTGCACGCATTCAAGCAAAATGTGCCATGTTTTTAGTGAGTTTTGCCACATATGTAAAACCCCCACAACCGCGGTACAGTGTGTACTGTGCTTCCTGTTCAGACTAAACGATCTCAAGTCGAGTGCCCACTTGAAAGGGTTTTCTGATCGCTCTTTGTCTCGCTGTTTTCTGCTTCCTCTTAATAGGTTGTGAGTAACAAGACTTTAATTAGGGATCAGGTGACTGTGCGGGGGACACAGCTGAAGGTCAAGTACCTGTATGAGGACTCCAGCAACAACCGAAAGATCAACGCTCTAGCCACAGCAGCCACTCTCAACGGTGGACCCACCGGCCAGATGCCCAGTCAGCCTCTCCCGGCCTCCGGCCTGTCCAAGGAGCGCAGTGTGGACAGGTGAGAGAAGACGTGCACGAATCCAACAGCGCATCTGAGAAGCGGAATCGGAGCAAGCTGTTCATTCCCCTTGTCTTACCTTGTTTCGTCACAGCACTGAATCCAGCAAAGGCTCCAGTGACTCCTCCGGCCCACACGGAGGAGCTAATGGAGGGAAGGTGTGCGGCCCCCTCACGCCCGACCAGGCTCTGAGGCTGTACCGATCTCAGCTGACCACCCTGGAGCACACGGAGATCCACTCCTTCCCAGACATCTATTTCGTGGGACCCAACGCCAAGAAGCGTTTGGCGGTGGCCGGAGGCAGCAACAACTGCGGCTACGACGACGAGCAGGGCGGATACATCCACGTGCCCCACGACCACCTGGCGTACCGCTACGAGTTCCTCAAGGTCAGAGAAGCGTCCGTCGAGACATATCCTAGGTTGTTAGTGTGTTTGCCATTACCCCAAGAATTGTGCAGAACCTAAATATCACAATAAAGAAGTTTTTAAAAAAAACTCTCAATTGTTGCAAAACTTTTGTGTTCTCAAGCAATGGTTTTGCAGGCATGTCGGTATTGTAGATTATCTCAAAAATGTTATGCGAATGCTGAAATGGAAACACTTGTCTGGCATGACTAATTTGACTTTAAGCAAGAGTTGAGTCTTGCAAGATGAGATTTTACCAAAATTGTGATGTTGCTTGACACCTACGAGCCACCAACTCTGCTTTATATACATTTCAGAAATGTTGCTTTTAAATCAAGAACAGCTGTAATGGGAAAAGCAGCTGCTGTCAAGCCTGGTTGGAGTTAACACATCTTCGGTCTCTCTGCAGGTTATTGGTAAAGGAAGCTTTGGACAGGTGGCCAAGGTGTACGACCACAAAACGCAGCAGCACTTGGCTCTGAAAATGGTGCGCAACGAGAAGCGTTTCCACCGGCAGGCGCAGGAAGAGATCCGCATCCTGGAGCACTTGCGCAAGCAGGACCGCAACGGCACCATGAACGTCGTGCACATGCTGGAAAACTTCACCTTCCGCAACCACATCTGCATGACCTTCGAGCTGCTGAGCATGAACCTGTACGAGCTCATCAAGCGCAACAAGTTCCAGGGCTTCAGCCTGCCGCTGGTCAGAAAGTTTGCACACGCCATCCTGCAGTGCCTGGAGGCGCTGAGCCGGCACAGAATCATCCACTGCGACCTCAAGCCCGAAAACATCCTGCTCAAGCAGCAGGGACGCAGCGGCATCAAGGTACCTAGCTCCTTGGTCTTTAGAAATGTGAAGATTAACCAACAATTAAAAGTCTGGATCGTGATTTTTTGAGATACTGAGTTGATAATCAAGCTGTTTCTGGATCAGTTTGACTGGGGGGGGGGGGGGTAAATGTTAGTGGGGTATGGGATGGTCATGCTGTGACCAAAGGTTTATTTTAATAAACTTTTCCTATTGTTTACTTTATTCTCTGGAACTTTGTTCCTTCCCAGCTGAGCTGAAGTCTGTTGTATAGTTGTGCTGTGTAGAATTAATTGCAAAATGTTCAGGGAGTTGAAGACGTGTTGCTGATTACAGCTTAAAATGTTGATGGGGTCTTAGTTTTTTCAAAAGGTCTTAAAAAGATGTTGAATTTAATTCTTTCAGACACGTTTCTAGAGCCTGCTCTAGCAGTTCACTTGCATTTCACTCATCCTCTCCCTCTCCCAGGTGATTGACTTTGGCTCAAGTTGCTTCGAACACCAGCGCGTGTACACCTACATCCAGTCCCGTTTCTACCGAGCTCCGGAGGTGATCCTGGGGGCGCGCTACGGCCTCCCGATCGACATGTGGAGCTTTGGCTGCATCCTGGCCGAGCTGCTCACCGGCTACCCGCTGTTCCCCGGCGAGGACGAGTCCGACCAGCTGGCGTGCGTCATGGAGCTGCTGGGCATGCCTCCGCAGAAGGTCCTGGAGCACGCCAAGCGCATCAAGACCTTCATCAACTCCAAGGGCCACCCGCGCTACTGCGGCGTCACCACCCTGCCCACGGGCGCCACCGTGCTGACGGGGTCCCGCTCTCGCCGCGGCAAGTTGAGGGGTCCGCCCGGCAGCAAGGAGTGGAGCGCGGCGCTGAAGGGCTGCGAGGACCCCACCTTTACTGACTTCATCAAGAAGTGTTTGGACTGGGACCCTTCTTCTCGCCTCACCCCCGGCCAGGCCCTCAGGCACCCGTGGCTGTTCCGGCGCCTCCCCAAACCCCACCCCGGGATCGACAAGAGCCCCGGGGCCGGGGTGAAGCGGCTGCCCGAACACCACAGCACCTCGTTCCCCTCCATCCTGGCGAGGGGCCTGCCCGGCTCGGGCCCCATAGCCGCCAACAACAAACTGAGAAGCAACACGATCGGGGATACAGGGGACGGCACACCTCCCCGCACGGTTCTCCCCAAACTGTCCTCCGAGAGGTAGCGTCCTGTAAATCTCATCTCTCTGTCCACCTCCCCTGCTCCTCTGACCTCCTCGGGAGGAGTCAGGGTTCAGTCGGAAGTGGTCTAGGTTTTTTTTTTTTTTCTCGTTTGATTGTTTTATTTTTTTTCTACTGAGAGGTGTCGACACCCCCCAGTTCCTGGGTTTTCATTGTAGCTGAACAGAGAGAAGAAAGAAAGAGACATTAAAAGAGACACTCTATAAAAACAAAAGTTTTTCTACAGAGGATTTCCTTAAGCGGCTGTGGAGTTTCTATATGCGAGGTTGGAGTTTAGATATACTTTTGCGTGAGTGGACAGCCTCGTTAACGAGCAAATGTTTCTAACCTTTTTTGTGTGTTCTCATGTGAGTTTTGTGTTTTGTAACGGCAAAACGCACTCGAAGCACACCTGCACTGTCACTTGCCTCACTTCACACTCTTAATGCTCAGAAGACGTAGGGCCCCTGCCACGCTAGGGACACGTCCGTTTTGAGTTAAACTTGAAAAGGGCTACAGACATAGCTATTATCAGTTTAGAAGTAGCAAGCAAATATGTGTTGAGCAGACATAATGTCACCGGGGGGATTATGTTTTTCTTTTTCAACGGCCCAGTTTCTTCTACTTTTCCAAGACCCGTGGTGCTTGCATGTCAGGTCAATATGTGACGAAAGTATGTGTGTGTGTGTGTGTGTGTGTGTGTGCTTTGGCTTGGTGGTGCTACTGTGGGAGACGTTAAGAGGGCACAGGACAACCTATTTACAGCCCCGCACTTGTCTCCCCCTCCCCCTCACCCTCCTCACTTCACTCACCCATTGGAGTGAAGATGAGCGGGGAGGAACAGTAGCTCCCCTGGATCTGTCACAAAAGTGTCAGCCTCTCCCTACTCCCTGCTTCACACTGGTTTACGTAAGACCGCCGTGTGGACCTGGCTCGCATACACCTTCAAATGTATGTCAGGGGAGAGAGAGGGAGCTGCAAGTCATTGCGCACACACACACACACACACACAGACATACACCTGTGTGGTAGAAAGTTGGCTGTTGAAGGTTTAAGATTTGCCCGAATGTCGCCAGACCCCACCCCGTAATTGGCTCCAGTGATAAGATTAATCCTAAACGGAAGAGAAAGAAAATGAAGTGTGGTATGTTTTAATCAGAGCCAAGTGCTTTATTACGTTATATTCTATTATTCTTTCAGGCATGGAAGCTGATGAGTCGATGAGTTGGCCAGTGACAGACGAGGGTGTGTTTTTTTTTTTTTTTTTTTTGTGCGGTACCGAAGAAAGAAGTGTTTCTCAGGGAGACATACTTGATACATCCCTTAATCTTTATTTGAGCTGTGTTCCACTTTTCAGTCCTCTGTCCCCGAGTATGAAGAACATACATGTCGTTCTGTCCGACGCGAGCGAGAGAATCCGTACTCACATTCACGAGTGTCTCTGGGAAAGGGGGTCTGCATGCTCCACAATCTGACCTAGATTATCTCTCCTCCCCCCACCATCTCTGTCTCTCTTGGTTTTTATCACTGTCTCATGTAGGGCAGGGAACCTCTTAATGCACACAGACACACGCGTACAAACAGATAGAGAACTATGGTGCTGTCCAAACCACACACACACACACACTTGCACACACATAGTGATACACATCATGTCAGGTGCATGTTGTATGGACCACACAGCCCACACAGATCTTTCTCTCATCCCTCGTTTCCGAAGTGAAAATGTCAGGGATTTCTACTACTTTGTCTCCATTTGTTTTTTTTTATAGAGGTGGTTTCTATTGCTAATCAGATCAGAATATCAGAGGATGTAAGATGCCGAGTTTGGGGGAAAGAAAAAGAAAAAAAGAGAAAGTTGTATACTGTCATGTTGTACTATTGGTGTGTGTTAGTAGGAGGGTGTTTGGTGTTCCAGCATGAATCACAATGATTATATCAGACTGAGTGACTATGAGAAGAGAAATTGTAAAGTAACCAAATAAAATTTGTTTTTTTTTTGGTTTTTTTTTTAAATAAAAATAAAATTTTATGTTTAACTGAAATCTGCTGCTCGTGGGTGATTTTTTATTAGTTTTTTTTTTTTTAATGGTCCAAGTTGCATCTCTGTATCCTGATCAAACTGTTTCCATTGTAAAACTTCACCATCTATCTGCTCGGTTTTACAGATAGTGTCCCTGGAGTAGAAAAAAAAATCGGTATCGACTTTGTTGTCATTTGTTGCCCGATCGCTTTTGACCATCAGCTGACGCTCTGTTAGGAACAAAAGTGTGCCTCCAGTGCTGCTCCAGTCAACATAAAGAATAACTTATAAAGTGAGTTGTGTTTCAGTCTTCAGGCGATAAGGTTACAGATTCAGCAGACGCCGGGCTGCTGATGACTCATCGGGCCTGTGAGACAATTTCAAGGTGGCATGTGATACTGACACTGCCTTGTTATGCACTTCAATGGAAGCGGCGAAAAGCAAAGAATGAACGAGACATACATGTGCTTAGACTCTCTCCTCATCCAGGCCCGGGCCAGGCGCGTGTAAAAGTCAAAGGCCGCATAGCCGACGCGGCACTTTTAGATACGTAAGGTACATCAGTAATTACACTTCTTGAATGTTGTTTCTATAAGTGTCGCAGAGTGGACGCAGCTGAACCTGATAGCATTCATGATGGGAATCAGGTTTGGTTACACTGAGGTAATGAGCAAACGTTGACAATAGTCGCTGTTGTTAATTTATGGCTGCAGCTGTGTGTGTGCGTGTGTGTGCGTGTGTGTGTACCCTGCTGCTCCTGGGTGTGTAATGACGTTGCCTCCAGGCAGTAACCGAGTTCAGGTACTTTGTCACATTGTCATTCTAGGAAAGTTTGGAGTTTGCTTGTCGGTATCTGGCCCTCGTTGGCTCTCTGAACCGCTCTCTTCGGTCTTCGTCCAGAGGCGACTGAGGGACTGGGTCAGCTGGAGAAACCGCACCACGTGAAACTGTTAACAGCTGTTTTTAAAGTCCACTTCCTCGTTTAGGAGGGGCTCCCTGGCAAAGCAGGTCAGACTGGTGTCCTGCCCAGCATTAGCCCCTTTTATCTTGTTTTTCCAGGATTATTTTCGTACCTATCTGTGGGAGTGCTTAGCACTTCCTTACCGTGCCCCCTCAGACCACCCAATCTGCCTCGTGTGACTATCTCCGTGGGTAACAGAGCAGATGTACTGAGGGAACACGACCGAGTTAAAAAATAAAGGGGAGAACATATAGGATGACTCTCAGGTTGTGATAATGCTGGCAGACCGATCCGTCTCCGGTGACACTGATGATTCATGGATGTTTACACTCGCCTGGAGGGAAGAAAAACCGAAGAGGAGGAGGAGGAGGAGAAGAAAGAGAACGGACCGGTTGAGCAGCATCACCTGCTGAGGATGACGAGGGAGGCGGAGTTTGGTGAGAGGGTGGTTTGCGTATGTGGACAGGAATTTGATCCACTTGTTTGATGCTGGCTGATCTTCAAAGCACAAAGGAAGTTTCTTGGTAAGATGACGTATGCGTCATCTTTTACCATCAGCCCGGGTTGGGCCGACTTCTTTTCCATCAGCAGCAAGTCAACGAGGCAACAACAACAACAAGTTTATTCAAATTAGTCTGAGATCAGGTGTACCAAACAAATGAGCAGGTTAGGTTAGGGGAAGGCACAGATTCTCTTGTTAAGTCAATGATAGTCGATGATACTGATGTTCTCCTGCTATCTGGCTACATTCAAAGTAGCGTACGAGCTATCCAGATTCTTTGATCGAATAAAAATGTGAAAAAACTGTCAAAAAACATTGTGAAAACATTCACAAGCCCTTGTTTACCTCCATGTATGATTCATACAGCACTTAATAGTGCCAAAACAAATATTATTCTACAGGTAATATAGTTTAATATTCTTAACGTTCACCTGTTTCATGAAAATAAGAAGCTCCCTCATTTATTTCATAAGTACTTTCTGTACCATTACTTGAGCAGTTGACTAAACTGGACCGATTGTTAGTGTTTTCGTTGTCACTGTCCCTCTCTCTTCCAATATATTAGAGGTTCAAACTAGGCCTTGAGATCACTGCGACACTCCAGCAGAGAGATACTGTCTTTCCTTGAAACCACAAGATACAGACTGATTATACTGTGCCTGTTGTGTAGTTAGCGAAGAGTATTTTGAATCGTTACTGCTCCGTACTCAACTTCCGTGTAACTAAGCAGACAGAGGGGCAGATTGCATAATTAGTGGCTGATGTCACAGATCATGATTTGATTTTATTTTCCTCCTATGTTTAGCTTTTCCAGGGATTTTCCCTTTGTGTTGTGTGTCCGTGACGTGCTCTCAATGGCATGGTAACCGCAGGACGACGAGCCGTCTCCTAAATCTAAATGATTCTGTCTGTCGTTCTCTTCTCTCCCTTTGGCTTCTTGTTAATGTAAAAGCAGATTAGATCAATCCCATTAGACACCAATCCAGGCACCTTCTGACCATATGGTCAGAGCTCACACGTCCCTGCGTCCCCCCTGGCACACTGACTTCCATTCTGTGGCTGTGATTTTGTCTCCTCCGCTCTGCCCTCCTCTCCTTTCCTTTCCTCTGCCCTTTATATGAGCAGGAGTCTAAGCCTTCAGACCATATGGAGCCGCAGCGGGATTTCTGGCGAGGGAGCGAGGACAAGGAGGGGGCAGAGTGCTGACAGCTCTCTGATCACCAAGCAGGTTAAGAAATCTCCAGCGGCTCATCGCTCCGTGTTTGGCTCAGCGTGTAAACATCTCTCCAAGACCCTGTAGGTTGTTGTTGATGTTGTCATGCGGATACCTGCGGTCAGACTGTGTGCTGGACCTGCAGTCAGCTGCTGTTTGCTTCAGACGAGTCACGTGAACAGCAAACCGACCTTGAGTGCTATCTAGCCATGTGCGTGCGTCAATGATTAACTAAGACAGCCACTAATATAAGTAATTACATTCTGAAGTGTTCTGGGAAGTTGACACAGAAATTATATTACGACACATCAACAATACCCAGGAAATGGGAACATGTGAAACGTGCAGATAATCCAGCGGGGATGTGTCACAACTCAAGCAAAACAACACCCTTTCCATGCGAAGACAGAGTATTGGAGCCACCTTGAGAAAAAAATAAAGCACAAATTCTGTAAAGTCAAAGACGTAAATTACGCAAAGTCATAATATTACGCAAATAAAGTCATAAATTACAAGAATAAAGTCGCAGATTAAAGTCAAAATACGAAGAGAATAAGAAAATAAGAAGAGAAAAAATCCTAATATTACGAGAATAATCTTGTACTTAAAACAGAAGCAGGTCGATAAACTTTTATGAAACTGTTAAGTTTGATAAATGTTTTTAACGTGTAAATGTTTAACCATACCTGCTCACCTTTTCTCGTCTCGACCTACTTCCATTTTATGTACGACTTTATTCTCATAATATTATGACTTTTTTTATCATAATATTATGACATTAATCTCATAAATCTATTACATTATTTTTGTAATACCATGACTTTATTCATGTAATCTACTTAAAATTCTTCTTGAAACTTGTGTTTTTTTTTCTTTTCTCAATGTGGCCTTTATACTCCGTCATACTGAGCGGCATGAATGAAATTGACTTTTTTGAATAGTTTAGTTAAACTACTGTCTCTAAGTTTTGACATGTGAGTTGTAATCGGAGCCCAGACCCAGAGTCTGATTTAACAGACTGCAACAACAGTTGTCAAGTGAACTGACAACCTGCCTTAAGAGCTTCTTTTGTTCTCCTGGATAATAGGACCAAACACAGGCAAAATACCCTTTAATCCTGCAGGTTGAGAACCGGAGTGATGGTTACTCAGGCTGGATCAAATGTATTTTTACTTGGACCGCAAAAGCTTTTGAAAGCAAAACTTACCCACGTGTGCTTGAACAATCCCTGCTTGAATGTACAAGTATGTGTTCTTGTACATACACAACCAGTACTTAAGTATGTGACTGATGCTCCTTGGAAAACCTTCCGGGCTGGCAGACCTTATGTAATGTTTCAGTGTGCTTGCATATTTGCATGGTATGAAAATTCCTCATGTGGTTTGTTTCACTGCGAGGTGATCCACCAGGGGAACGCACGCTGTCTGAACAGAGGATTCGGCCATCTACACAAGTGTTTTTTATTTTTTATTTTGCTCTTGGATGTTGGAACGGACAATACGGTCAGACACGCACAACTATAAACACACACACGCACACACACAGTACTGGGTCACAGAGTGCAGACACACACCAGAGCCATGAGTGTCGTCTGGCTTGGGTCCACTGGGACAGCTGAGGTACGAACCAGGGGATGGAAGCAGCAGGAGAATGCCACATTAGTCCCCCACTGTTGCACCAACACACACACGCACACACACACGCGCACGCACACACACACACATAGAGAAAGAGAGGCGACACATGTCCGTACAAGCACAAAAACAGACTAGAGCCTACTGTTCCTTACTCACATGCATGCGATGACACACTCACAGCTGAGCGCACACTAGTCACACACACACACACACACACACACACACACACACACACACACACACACAAATAAATGCACAGCTGAGCACATGTCTCTACAGGCAGAACAGATGCAGATCGTTGGGAGAGGTGGGGTTCAGCTCCAGGAACATTTGCCCACCCATCCCACCAAACTCCATTCCGCAGAGCCCGCGGGCCATGTGGCACGCGGAGTGTTTTCTGTTTTGCTGCAAAGGGCTTTTTGTCGAGACCTTTAACTTCATGCTACCGGTGGAAACATAAGCTGTCTGTCACTCCCTACAGTCACAGTATTTGATGCCTGCATATGCAGCCCAGCCCCCCCACGCCCCCCCATATTTAGGTTTTCAGTTTCCTTGTCTTGTTTACATGACCCGGCTGGGTCACAGTTGGGACTGGAATAGTGGATGACTCATCCCCTGTCTACAGAATCCAATCTGACTGTCTGTTTCTCTATATGTGAGTGTGTTAGTATGCGTCTGTAAGTTTGCATGTGTTTTTATGGTTCTGTCTTTCCAGTTCTCTTATAGCCTCAAGGTAGCAGGTCTGCATAGCAACACTCGAGGAAGAAGCTCCATGGACACATTAAAGCGGTCGTTTCGCAACGGGCCGCAAGCCCACCTACTCCACAGCTCCGCAGAGGTTATTTTGCACAACTTCAGGCAGACTGATTTATTTACTATAAAAGACATCACTCACAGTTTATTACGACGATAAAATATGGTTTCGTTATAACCGATGACCATTGACACTATTTATGTCCCACCGTGCTGTGCAAAAAGAATCCAACCCCGGTTGCCTTTTGTTTTTGTGACTTGGCTAAATTTGCATCTGTCAACATTCTCATACTGTATTATTTGTTTATGCTCTTCAACCTGGAGGCAGGCAATAAAAACGTGCAGCGGGTTCACCTTACACAGCCAAACATAAAGAAACAATGAAAGACGAGCAAGGAATAGACGGCGATACAGAAGTTTACAGCTGCGTATCGCTTTTTTAAAGAGCAAAAAACATCAAGTCAGAATGGTGTGAAAGCGGTTTTCTGTTTACTGTTTTTCTTTTTTTTGTAGTGTTTTCTTGTGGACATGTCCTCACATGTTCTCGTCATTACCGGGAGCCGCAAACAGCTGCTTCACCCAGCAGTGCCAGACTACTGTCCTCAGAAGACTTCAAAAAACCGCAGTCCACTGTATTATACCAATCCACCTCCTCCTCTGTCTGCACAATATTCTCCCACTCTCTCTCTCTCTCTCTCTCTTTCTCGCTCTCATACACAGATATATAATACAACTACTCCCACACTGTTTGTTCTGATGAGTGGGCTAACCCAAGGCAGTTCACCTTTCATAGCACCTCTGCCTCCGCACCGCTCGGTGCGTAGTTATCTGTGGCAAGGATGTGGACTCCTATTGTCTGGAAAGGCACCTACAGTCTGGATGTTGTTGTCACAACCTTTCTGTTGCTGGGTGAATGGGATATTTATGGTCGGTCTCAAGTTTCAGGGGAAAACAGGACAACCTTTGCTGGGAATGAGCTGGGAATTTTGGGAGTTTGGGGGGGCGGTCATCTGTGTGCGGGAACCTTGGCCCCTGTTGCCGAGCCACCTCTGGTTTATCCTTCTTTGGGAGCACAAGCCACTACAGACCCTCAGGTGGCTTGATCGATCTACTCTCAGCTATCTTGTAGGATGCAGAAAAACACGCCCGCGTGTGCAGTATGTGCACGGCACAAGCTCGTGTACCGCGTCTGTGTTTGCATGGATGCACAGGGTAAACACACACACACTCATCGGTTTCTGTCACATGCTTTGTCTTGTTTGTGCTTTTACTGAAACTGCTTTCCAAGTACGAAATTCATCTCAGGCAAGCGTTGCTCAGCAAGAACAGAGAATTCTGAGAAATTGGCATTTTATGCCGCTGCTGTTGGTCAACAAGACCAATTCGTTTTGCTCCCGTCAGGCCGTCTGTAACTTTGAATGCTCCAGCAGTGGGTGCTTGCTAAGTCAATTCAATGCTGATTACTGCTAATCTACTTTGAAGACGACACACTGCATTACTTTGTCACAAGGGACAAAAGCTCCATTGAAATGTTCCCTGAAGGTCTTAAATAGCATATTATATGGCAATGTTTACAGGACAGGATGGCACCAGTAGTATACACTGTACATGTGTGTGTATATCTATATCAATAAATGTTGCTAATATGTTTCTGTATTTCTGTGTGAATAGGGAGTTGGGGAGAAGTGTGTGTGTGTGTGTGTGGGGTGGTGGGGGTCACTGGCCTCATTCCTCTCACTGTCCTCTTTCTCTCAGCCTGCCCTCTCTCCTTTGTAGCAGCTGCTGGGTGAATTGTTGTCCTAAGTGCTTTTTCCATGGCACAGTATGGAGTGCCAGGTCCCGTCTGCTTCTGACAGGAAACACGTTGAGCTGCCTTGGAGAGCAGAGTTGAGGGGAGGAAAGGAGACGAGAGGAGGCGAGAGGAAGGTTTCCTCTGGCAGCCAAAACCGTGATCACGCCGCATTGGTGGATTCTCCTTTTCCTTTATCTCTCTGCTGGGGTTTTTCTGCCTGGCACACGGGATCTGCGGAGGGAAACCGAGGAAGTGTTTGAACAGAGCGCATCAGCTGGGCATCAATAATTCAATCACTCTGCACTGCGTTAATGTTTATGTTTCACTGGTGGCTGAACACTGCGCTATATTAAGACCCGGTACTTTGTAAAACATCGCAGAAATGCTGAGACACTACAGGGAGACACGTCGCAGAAGGGATAAAAGAATAATGGATGCCTCTGTGCATGGGTGGCTTTACTATCAGGAGCACGATGTCAAAGGAAAAACAGTAACATTTTAGAGTTTCCTTATTGCCTCTCTGGAAGAGTTGGATGAGTGGATTGATACCCGTAAACAAACAAATAAAGCACTCACACACTGCAGGGCGGCAACGTCCTCTATTTATTCCAGCCAGAGTGGGTGGAATAACCGAGTGCAATAAATAGTGGACATTGGAGCCCTGCAGTGTGTGAGCTGTTTATTTGTTTATTTCACGATTCGCTCACTTTCAGCTCATCACCTTCTCCCTTTGCTCTGGGCGTGCGTGCGGTGCATTCTTCTCTTTGTTAGATTGATGCCACTCTCATTTTTGCACCAAACAATGCACTTCAAATACAGGCTTTGTCCCACAGTTTCCTCTCCTCCTGCTATCTCCTTTAAACTAGTTGTTTAAAGCTGCACTGACAATTAAACCATGGCACTCTTGTTCCTTTGTGGTCTGAAGCATGTAGAACAGTACTGATTGTTACACTTTGGTCTCTTCTGTGCTGTAGCTTGATTTTTTTTTTCTTTGTGTAAGTTGTGTTGGATAAAACCACGCCATAAATGACTAAATGTAAATGTGATATGTAATCTCCACTACTGAACCAGGAACATATCAGAAAGATAAACATTTCAGCGTCTTGTAGGTGCTCTGTTGCCTTCCTGTGGACTGACCAAATCCACCTCGTCCCTCACTTGTTTCCAGCCTTGATGCTAAGCTAAGCTAACTGGTTGTTGGCTACAGCCCTATATCTAATAAACAGTCACATCAACAGTCTCATCCACGAGTCAGTTTGCTCTAGATCAGAACTAATTCTTACAGCGTGATCTCTCACACTACCCTGCAAATGAACTTGTTTATACTTGTTTGAAACTGGCACATTCGAAGGCAAGAGGGAAAAGCTGAGAGCTGTCATTCGGAAAATGTTGATAGGGTGCACATTTTGAGACAGACTGTCATGCTGCACCCTCACATTTGACATCAGCGTGCGTGGTTGGGTAGGGGGTTTCCAAAGCCGTTCAACCATGGGATTAAGTAGTTCTAATAAAGCCACGCGACTCTCGACATCCAGCGCGTTTCACCAAAAGTCACAGCTTTGCTCTAACCTGCATGGTTAACCCCACAGATTACAACCTGACTTGCATACATACGTGACAGGGATGACGCATCGCGTATGGTGGTTGTATACTGCAGACAGGCAAGGGCAGGGTCAAGATCTTGGTTTGGCAAATGTACCAACACTCACACACACACACACACGCAGACAGTTTGATACAAAACCAAACAGCATGAAGCCTGCTACAGTGCACAGTGGGAGTCCACCCTTCATGTTCTCTGAGTGCATTAAGCCACTGAGTTCAAGAGTTCAGGGCTTAATGTTACTAATCCTGTCAGTTGGTGAAATGTACACTGGAAACGTGAGGTAGGGCGTGCAGTGTCATGCACTGTATATGCTGTATGCGCAGCAGAGTGGTATAGAAAAACAGGTGTGTATGTGTGTGCTGTGTGTGTGTGTACATGTGTGTGCTGTGTATCCATGTGACGCAAAGTGTGTGTTTGTGTGTCAGGAGAGGGACAGGCAGTGGGCATCAGACGTGAAGGGACATGATATTGGCTGAAGGGAATATATGTTTGAGGAGTGAGCTCCAGGAATGGAAATCCACACCAGCGGGGCACGCTGGTCTGTGGGTCATACAACCGTACAAGGGCATAGTAGAGGCAGAGGACCATCATACCAACCCTGCACATGCACACACATCTATGTGTGTGTGTGTGTGTGTGTGTGAATCTGTGGAGGGAGGAGGGTGGGGGGGGGTGTGGTAGTGCCAGCTGGGCAGTTTAAATATAGCATGGAGTGGAGCATTGCAACTGCACGGGACTCTAGGAACACATGACTGCCAGTCCGATAGTAATTCACAGCAGATTTCTCTCAGCTTTGTGGTGACAGACGAGACAGGATAGGATGATGAGGGGTGTTGATTAAAAACTGAGTTGTCTTATATCTGAGCTGTCTGGTAGTACTTACTGATGCGCTCTGCGGAGGCGAGGCGAGCGGAGCGCGTCGTTTGCAGATTAGGGTCGACATTACAGGTGTGTCCGGTAGGCCTGTGTTACAGGTGTCACCGGGCTGGCTGGTAAGCCGAGGAGCGTGGAGTCGTAGCGGCAGACGCACCGGGGCAGTGGGGCAGTAGGCTGAGTGTAGGAGGTGAAACGTGATGGGGATCAGACTGGCAGGATTAAAGAGCGCTGGACTGACCTCTGCTAATGCACAGAACACAGAGGGATAGGGATGAGGAACCAACGGGAGGCTGCAGGAACAGCTGTTCATTAAAAGAAGCGCACACGCCTCCCGGCACGGCAAACGCACGCTCACACAGATGTATTTATACATGTGCGCACAAAGGAATATACAAAAAACACATTCAACATATATGAAGTATGGGAGTGATTTAAATGGGAGGATAATCTCATGCACAAAGTGGCTCTTTCACCTCATGTAATCTCGGTTTGGATTACGTTGGATTATTGGATTACAAGGGCCTTGACAGGGAGAGGGACAGGCTGAGACAGAAAATATGGATAGCACGGGCACAGGGAACAGAGTGATTGCATTATTCTAATTAAATATTGCGTTTTGATATTTTAATACCTTGCAGTTGATCCCCATTGTGCAACATTTGCACTCACATATGAATGAGTCTTTCAAGTGATTTCTAAACTAAACCTGGAAAATATGCATATTTGCTCTTTTGCCCTATGCATTATAAGAAAGGATTGGCCCTTCTCTCAAATCTGTCAAATAAATATGAATTTACTGCAGCCGTAAGTACATCTGACCTGACTGTCTGCAGGGTTTAGTAAACAGCTAAAATTAAATCATAACTGACTGTTTGTTTAATTAGTGTATGACCGTAAAACATAAACCATACTGTCTTTGTTTTAGAATCAGTCAAGTATATGTCAACAGATTAGGAGACGATCACTTTCACGATATGAATCTTGGCCACAGTCTTACATTCTGCTAAGGACACAAGAGTTGTGTTGATCTTCACTTCTTCAGCAAAGGAACGATTATGTAAAACAGAAAATCGATCAGAAATTATGGACAGACACATTCATGAGAATCGGCTTTGTGCAGAAAGGAAAGGCATTCCTGATTAAACAAATTAAACGATTAAGCGAATGCATAAGCAGAAAACCTCCACTGTGACCTTTATGTCAATCTATCAAGGACAAACAATGCTGCACACACACACACACACACACAAATACACCAACAGCAGAATAAATCCACCAAATAAACAAGTCATATTCACAGCGTAACTACTCACTGTAAATGCATGTCCATGAAAGCCAGTTTATAAGGCCAATCGTATTCTAGGTCACTGTGGAGACTCTCAGACTGAATTTATGTGTTTGCAAATCTCGTGCCAGAGCAGACACATTCAAGTGCCTGTATGAGTGAGCGTGTGTTTGCGCCTTCTCTCCAAGACTGGGTCAGTGGCCCGGAGTGAATCACGGAGAGAAAAAGCAGCATGACACTGTTGTGTCTGTGAGGAAGTATGTGTTGTGCCAAAGCACCAAAAAACTACAGAGGCTCTCACTGTGCGGGACAACTGGGGCGTCCTGCTGTCCGATGTCACTGGGTCAGCAGAATCAGAATGAGAGCAAATGAGAGACAGAAACTAGAGACAGAGAGGAGCTACAAGTGTGTGGCCAACGTGCTGTTGTGTGTGCAGGCTAAGGTGTGGGGTGTTTGTTAGTGGGTTGGAAAAGAAATTAGGGCATTCTTTACAGCTGAGCAGGGAAGACGAGCTGGCAGCAGAAGTAGGCTAAATAATCGTCCCCTATCATCAAACAATCTCTTGTTTATCGGGGCGCGAGAGGAGGGGGACAGGAATTTTCATGTGACTAAAACGTGAGAGCAACCGCTCACACATGAGCTAACAAGTAGCTGTCCCACTAACCTCAAAAGAAAGTAAAAAAGAACTCTCAACAGGCTTTTCCTTGTGTTTCCAGTCTGCCGTACCCAATTTTAAACGTCACTTTGACGCTATTACTTGTTTGTTTGTTTTTTTCCGCAACAGTTCCACATTTCTGTGCAAATTTCGGTCTCTCTCCCTCTCTCTCTCCCTCTCCCTCTCCCTCTCGCTCTCTCTCAGGTCACCCACAGCTTCCCCTCTGTCCTCAGCTGTGCAGCAAGGCCCAGGGGTGTGTTTGAAAAGGCCAGCACCCACACCGCTGAGGGCCCTGCAGGGACCCATGTTGTTCAGGCTCTGTTCACAGATGAAAGGGGGATTCCAGTGGTGGTCACATGCTCCCTGCGGGGCCATAGAGGAGGCCACCCGTTTCATGGCTGATGAGCCGTACATGGTTTCCATTGTGTGTGAATGTGTGCAGATTTCGGAGGCATTGTGCAGCGCCTCTGTTAAAGGCAACTTGTGTACGGCGCGTGCCTTTTCATGTATGGTTTCACATGTGCAGGTATTTGTATGTGTTTGCTTCTGTGTGTGTGTGTGTGTGTGTGTATGTGTGAGAAAGAGAGATAGAGAGAAAGAGAGGAGAGAGAGGTGCTCTCGTTCCTCAATGCCTCTATGTGAAATGCACGAGGAGGCAAAATGTTCCATGAATAATATGGGCAAACCACTGTTACAGTTTTGCTTAAATATATATGAGCTGTATTAATAAATGATACACTCCTGCAGCACGCCCACACAAACAGATCCATTCACTAACATCTCCTGCTGGCCACTGGGCACCTTCACCTAGATTGTGCTATAAAGCTTTGCAGCCTCTGTATGATTCCGTCACGTGTCTGCATTGTTTTGAAGCTGATATGGTCCGTGACTCATCAGTGGGACATTTTATGACCTTGTGTATCTTTGTGAGAATGAGGAAGAAAACATAAGAGACAAGAGAAGAGTAGAAGAGAAGAGAGGAGAGGAGGGACCTCAGTCGGCTGTTGTTTGAAGCCTGAGTCTATCTCCAATGCAACCAGAACTGGGATACCACCTCTCCTGAGAGCTTTATCATGCTTCACTGAGGTGAACCAGGCCAGAAGCAAATCGCAGCGCAAATACGCTGACTAGTAAACAGGCTGACACATAGTCTGACTGATGGACAAAGTCTCTAGTTTCTGCTGTCTCTTTGAAGGCTAAGTCGAGGCGGGTTGTGTGTGTACGAAACATACTCCAGACAGGAGAAAATGAGATCATATGTAAATGTGGGTTCTTGTTGCTCTACCTAGCAATTAGAAAGAGATGGAGACACAAAGAAAAAAGAGTGAGTGAGACATCATACAAGGGGATCACAAGGGTGTGTGTGTGTGAGTGTGTGTGTGTGTCTGCATGCATCAGAGGGGTGAGCAGGTTCAACAAGTCCCATGTTGGGTGGGAGGCTTGTGAGTGTTCAGGTGCTAGAATCCTATATCAGAGCCAGTGCTGACCATGGGTCTATATCAAGAGCCGGCTTGGGTTTCAGCCCCAGGCGGCGATGAAGGATTATTCTGACAAAGACGGGCCCGGGCCAGCCTGAAATAACTGATCCAAACTCGCTCCGACTTTCGCACACTAATGAAGAACAGAGGGAGGGGAGGGAGAGAGCTGGGGAGGCGGGTGGGGTGGAGATGCACCTCCTGCCCCTGAGATTTCCTTCCTGTCAGGAAGTTAAAAGAAGTGCTGTGAAACTGGAGAGAGTGTCGAGGGAGCATTCTGGGAAGGAGTGGAGAAAAGGAAAATGTCAGCACGCCAAATTCTACCGAGCAGGCCGTGCGTTCCTGATCCTTGTACTGCAGGGCAAACTTTGGGACAGAGGCACATAGCACAGCAGAAACCCCCCCCCCCCCCCCCCCCTTCCAACGCACACACACACACACACACGTTATAGTGTAATGCGAGCAATATTCTCTTTCAATAAAGGGAATAATGGCTGGCATCATGACACTTTCTCTCCCCAGTGAGAGCGCCGTAATGAACAGGTTGTCCCGGAGTGCTGAGTGTCAGCTATAAGTAAACCTGGAGCTATGCAAAGTAACTGTAACTCTGTAGCTTGTGTTAATTCATCAGCACAAAGCTGTCAAAGCACAGGCAGCAGTTTCCAATTTCAGACCTGTGTGTGTGTGTGTGTGTGTGTGTACACGTCTAGGTGTGTGTGTGTGTGTGTATGTGTGTGTCCTTGTACATAGGTGTTTCTTAAAAGGTGCATGCTGTGTGTATGTATGGGATCCATGAGGACATGTGATGCGCTCCTCTTACATAACTGAGGATAATAACAATGAAATGTTGCCAAGTGGAAAAAAAAAAAAAGTTGAAGGACCATGTCTGTCCTCCGCGGTCTACCAATGACATTTTCTGTAGGAAATGTTTACGTAACAGCTGCGTGTTGCTTTATTAGTCTAAATTACACAGCAAATATAGAAATTATTAGAGGATTTGGAGATTATGTGTTAAATCATAGGATGGATATGTTGTTTTTTGAAGGCTTGGAGCAACATACTTCAACCTTATCAAAGTTATCACATCAGGTTACGTGTACTGAATATAATTAGCATAGAGGAAGCAACTTCTGCATTACAAGGCCAGACTGTAACGAAGATATGTGATAAACTCACCAGATTATCTTTTTTCCAGCAGCCACAATGTGCAAGTTGTTGACTTGTTTACAAAAATCACTTTGCAGTTTGCACAGAGCAGTACAGTAAGTTTTTGGTGATGTTTTTGACCAAAATACAAAATATTTTTTCCAATTCCTTGAGTAACAACAGGCAGCATTTTAAGCAAAAAGTTATGAAACAAGCATTCCATCGATTTCACACAACAAGGTCAGTTTACTCGTCAAGGGAGGCAGTGTTCAACTGTTGAAAACATTTGTATAACGTCTCTGTGTGCAAGGGAGGACTCTCTAAAATCTGATAAAAGATGAGCATGGAGATGTCGGTCCCACAGACAAATGCATTTTGCACATCTTGCCACATCACATTTCACCAACCCTCCAGTCCAAAAATCCTGATTTTGCTCGTCAATACCATAATTTTCTTTTTGATGCTGACTCCATGAATTTGAAGTGCACTATAAGTGTTTAACATGATCTTTTACACTTCTGCATTGTCTCACCATGTCATAAGCATGATTCTCTGGGTTGCCAGGTACAGCATGTGCTGTATTTGATTAGATTTAACTTTTCTGCTCATCAGCATATTTTATTGTTGCTGTCCATTATATTAAATGACATATGGGTTTCAAGAGAGCATATGAGGATCAAAGTCCATTGTGCTCCCACAGACCACATTTGCATGAAAAGGCTTTGCAGACGCTTATATCCCAAGTTTTTTTTATAGGAGAAACATATTCAAGGTACAAGAAAAAAGTTTTTTCTGTCATTATGCAAGTTTATTTTTATTGCGTCAACATGTCTGCAAACAGCACCTTGGTCTCTGCACTGTGTGATTTCTGTAGCCCCTCTCTTTGCTTGCCTACACTTCACAGAGAGGTCAACTGAGTCCTCTGCTTAGCTGGAAAAGAAACCAAACCAAAGCATATGCATTGTTGGGCAATGAGGGTTTCAGACATTTTTCACATTTTTTTCAGATTCAGCTGCATGGCAGCACACTGCCTTGTGCAGCAGTGTTATTAACCTACATACTAAGGCATTTCAGTATTAACAACAACAAACTCTTTACACCGTTGCTGCAGTAAAGTCGCTCGAATCTGAAAACACTTTTATTTTTCTTTAAAAAATAAAAACTATTTTAACTGAGACTGCTGTGCTTAGTTGTTGCAGTACAGTTTCAGTGTCATATCAGCCGAAAGTTTCAGCTTAAAGGCAATTTCTGTGGGTCATAGCGTGTTGCCTGCCTATGTGGCAAAACTTGTTCATCTGCCTCATGCAGGGTCAAAAACACTTTCACTACAGCCACACAGCTGACCTATATGAGAACTCGGGCTCCACCTGGACTGGTCTGGCATCTAGTGGTGACATGGAGTACTGCAGCAAAGAACCGACGTTTCCAGCTAATGAGTCGGAGATACAATGACAAGAAGAGGAGATGTCACGGAAATCAGACACTCATTCATCCATTATCTAACCCACTTCATATCCAATGGAAGTGCAGTGATCTGGTGATGGATCTTCGGTGTGAATAGGGTGAAGGCAGGGAATAGACTCGGGGTAGGTCTCCAGTGCAGAGCACAGGGACAGCTGACTGTATCACATCCACCTAAATATGAATGTCTGGTAGCACTTTATATTAAGGGTCCTTAACTGACTTTATTTTGTACATTATTAAGCATTTAATAATATTTTAATAATCATTAGTATGTATTGATTAGCGTTAGTTAACCTTAGTTAATTCACTGATAGGCAGTTAATTAATGTTTACTACTTTAAGTTTGTTCATTAATTACTAACCATTAATCATAGTTGAATAGTGTAATTAGTTATCATTATGTATTCACTACTCACCATTAATGAACACATTGGTTTATATAGTACAAGCCATTCATATTTTTTCCATAGTAATCATTTACCGTTGCTCATCAATTGCCTACCAGTGGACACCGTTGATTCATAGTGACTGGTACCAGTGCCAGGACTGTCGTTGATGCTGTCATCTGAACCAGCACCAAGCAAAGCTGCAGAGTCTGTGGAAGCTCTGGAGGATGGTTGGCTGTGCAGCCCAGCATAGGGCACTGGTGTGTGGGTGAGAGGTGCAGGGAGACAAGAGCATGAGCTAAAGTCTCTACGCCTTATTAACCCTTAATACATGTATGTGTGCCTCATAAGCATTACTTAACCACAGGTAGAACATGTGTCCCCAAAGAGATGCGAAAGTGGTACATAAGCAATATGTAATCACTATTAGTAAAAATGTAGTTGAAGCAATCACATATAAAGCATTTTTTTAAAACACATTAACCCTTATATTGTGTTCAAGTTTAGGTATGTAAAAAGTTCCATTTGATTTTTTGTACCAGAACAAGGCTTCATTTAATCCCCAGACACAACAATTTTAATGCAAAAAAAATAATTTTCAACATTTTAGTAAATTCTAAAAGTCTCAAAAAAAGTGACATTTGTGGTGTTACGGGTCAAATTTGACCCGGCAAATATACTGGCTGTTGTATGCGTCACTTAAAAGCTTTGAGTTACTTCGTGGATCAATGTACACACACAAACACACCCACACACACACTGACAACACACACAGGTCCCATTCATTACCCCTTCACCACGTGAACTCAAACATTCTCATAGAATACTGATACACACGCACACACAAACTGTCTCACAACATATTGATACATTTTGAATAAAAAACTTTGACACATATAAACAGGGTTTGGAGCATCAGTCAACATGAGCAAGAGGTCTACTGTTTACGAGGCACTGGATCATGTCTTTGATCCTGAAGACAGAGAGGAAAGCGAAGTTGAGGAGAATGTGTCTGAGGACGAGGATTAGGTTCAATATGACCTTGAACAAGACCACACATGTGGTGAGGACAGAGATGTTGCAGATGCTGAGAAAGAGGTCTTCAAGTCAAGAAAAAGGTGACATTTCATTGTCATCAAGCCCTCTTGACACCCAGTGCAGGGTACCAAGGGAGAACGTCCTCAAAATGGCACTCTAAGTTTATAAGACATGGATAATATAATCACTTATTTTATCACTATAGGAAAGATACCTAGTGAATTTTAACAGTTTTTGTTAAATAACAAATATTTACATGGATATAAATACATACTAAGTGAGGTGAAAAACAATGTTGAATGATAACTACCAGTAGTGTTTTTAAGTATTTTCACGGGTCAAATTTGACCCGCTATCACTAAAGACGTATACCGCTTTCTAACACATTATAATGGTTAAAGCAGATATTTACTGCACAGCTCAACTCACAAAGAGAGAATTTTTGAGTTTGAAAACCTGAACATCTGATCTTATTTAATAGAAAGCATGGAACAGACAGTCAGGTTTAAAGTTTCAACTTTAAGAACTGTAAAGAAAAACTGTGCCAAGAAAAACATTTCATTTAATTTTTTGTGACCTTAATAACTAAAGCAGAACAGATCTTGTTGTTTAGTCCATTTTGCTTTTGTGCTGCCATACACCTTAACTGAGAACAAATACAGATGTCCCCTTCTTGATCAAGCAGTCATGATCTGCTCTTTTGTCTTTTTTTGTCCACATGATCTGCTGAATGGTCCTCGAGTTGATGAGCTCTTTGATAAGGCTGATCCCAGCTCTCATTCTTTTCTTTGTGATTGATTTGTTGGATTTGACAGCATCAAATAGAGTGGCTGTCTGTTACACATGCAATGGACAAACTGTTGCGTGTACAGTCACCTTTGGTCCTCTTCCATTAACAGCACATAGGCGAGAATCTTTCATCTTCTCCCATGAGCATGATTAGGTGCCCACCTTGAGTGCCTCCATCTGGAAGATTTCCCATGAATGAATCACCAAACACCAGTTTTAGGGAGCTGTCTTTTCCCCAAGTACTGAAACTTTGGAGCCACCTCTTCCCACTTCAGTTATCTGATCAGTTTATTTGCACAGTGCAGAGTCTGAACGATGGCACGCTTTGTACTGGATGCCAGGATAGATAGATAGATAGATAGTCCACCACACTACACTACAATATTTGGCCAATCTTTCACTTAAACATATCATATTCATTGCTCTTGCTGCATGGCTCTGATGGGGTACACAGGAATGGGTTGTAGATTTTTCATGTACATCCACTGTTGCACCTGTATTTAATTCGCCACAGAGAGAACATCCAGACCAGTGCAGCTGAAGCTGTTGTGCTCTTCTCCTCCAGTCTGAAAAGCAGCTTTCAAGTGAGGGATGACTGCCATGAAGAACTTTTTTGAACTTCCCAAGATAAAGTCACATTGGAGGAGGCATCCAACCAGTAGAAAACTGCTGGGTCAACTTTTCACACAGCACCTCACAGCTGCTGCATCACGTCCTTCACCCTGTTATGCCAGTACTGAGAAGACAGAGAGGTCTGACAGGCCATAAACTAATTTCTTCAACTTCCTCACAGTCCCTTTGCTCTGAGCTTCTCTGGGAGGCCAAATGTAGACATTTCGGAGACATGCAAGCAGACATGCTGTTTTAATGTGGACTTCAGCTGCCATTTCTTTTGACATTTAACAAACATGATCATTTTTAAACACTCTGAGGCACATGTAAGTGAGTCTTTTGGGAGCTGGCAGCTTATCCGTGAGATCTGATGGTGGATTTGGGTTCTAGCTGAATACTAGCTGGTAGGGACTGTAGCCAGGCACATGGTGCATACAGTTTTTTGCCATCAGGGCCCAGTCTAGGGCTGTCTTCCAGTCACATTCATTGTCTATCTTTACTTTCAGCAGGATTTCAGTAAGGGTGTGATTATGCCTTTCTAAGAGACCCTTGCTCCATGGATTATAAAATGCAATCATTTTCACTTCAGTATCAAAGTTTTAAACTACATCCCTCGTTTCCTCATTGTTGAATTCACCCCCTTTATCAGTGAGCAGTCTCTGTGGGACCATGAACCAGCAATTAATAAAGTCCTTCGAAATCTTCTTGGTTTTCTTGTTGGTAATAGTGATTCCTGCACTGAATCATGTAAAGTGGTCAATGGCATCCACACTCCTGGCTCTAGCTCACGTGAGTCCACAGCTACAGTTTCATTGCAGGTTTAGGCCACGGGTAAACCTACTGCTCGTTTTTGCTTAGGTCCACTGTATCCACTGAAAATAATATAACATTTTTACAATATAATATCAGATTTACAATAGTACATTACCTGAGCAGGTCAGTAGCAACTAATGGTATACAATATTACACATTAGATCTCAGCAAAAAAAGATTTGCAATACATTAAATAATTAAAAAATTACAACCAGTGACCAAAGGCTCTCCTTTGTCCCCCATATTTCATACCATCCACATATGACGTCGTCATCAAGCCAAGTCAGCAACTCAACTGGGTTGGGAATGAAAAAAAATCTACAGCACCTATGAAACACCAAAACCTAGATCTAAATCAAACTATAGTCAGCATTGATTCCATGTCTGTTTTTGTTGTTTTGGTAACTGGCATGAATCTTGGATAAGTGTAACAGTTGCATTTGTTTACTTATTCATTTTGGAACATTTTAAGGACAACAAATTCATACACAAACGATTAGATGTGATTCACTGTTTCAATCCTTCGGGACAGTCAGTTTCATGCTGACAGAAACTTTCATTTGGGGACAATAGTTTTTAGTTTTTAGTGCCACATGGTGCCACCTGCTGGTAACTATCTTTGAAGTTCATTCTTTGTTCACAGAGGATACATCATCTCAGCTTCAAATGTGTCAGGTAACTTAAAAGATTGTTGACAGTGTATGGTGAATATCATTAAAAAAAGTATTTACGTGCAATTTTTCCAAAACTTGTTGTTCAGTCAGAGAACAGGATTTTGGTCGTGACAGTCTACATACACTTCACACACGTTCACAGTGTAAATGTGTCACATTTAAATATCAACCATCATCTGACTTAGAAACTGCTCAGACAGATTACAGATGTGGAGAATCATGATGGGGTCTTGACACAGGAGGTCAGATGGAGGCATGGCCCTCCAACAGTAATAATGTACTCCACATTTTCCAAGATTCACGATGGTATACAGTGTCCAGACCTTCACACACACCACTACAAACACCCAGTGCTCTCCTACCATGCTAGACACATTGGACTTAATATGGTACAGTATAATATTTACCTAAATGCTCATCTAGCCTACATTTCAATATGCCCACATTAGGATCATCAGGTTTGGAAATCCGTCCATCCATCCATCCATGTTCTTCTGCCTACTGGGGCTGGGTTGCCGGGGCAGCAGTCTGAGCAAGGAACACCCAGACCTCCCTCTTCCTGGACACTTCCTCCAACTCTTCCGGGAGGATCCCAAGGCGTTCCCAGGCCAGCCGGGTGACATAGTCGCTCCAGTACTTCCTTTGGGACTCCTCCCAGTGGGACATGCCCGGAAAAACTCCCGAGTCCAGGGCGCATCTGATATTGATGCCCAAGCCACCTCAGCTGGCTCCTCTTGATGTGGAGGAGCAGCGGCTCTACTCAGAGCTCCTCCCGGGCGACAAAGCTCCTCACCTAAATAAAAACACATTGAAAAGGGTTTAACAGTAGAAAACAGAGAGTGACCTGCCCTCCCTTTGTAAAAAAAAACAAACACAAAAACAAAACACACAATAAGATGCCACTCCCAGTGTTAAAACATTATATATGCTATATTAAACCTCAAGTTGTTCCTGCTACAAACATTACCACTGCACTCTTTGTGTGTGTGTGTGTGTGTGTGTGTGTGTGTGTGTGTGTATAAGGGGGAGAGAGAGAGATAGAGAAACAGAAAGCATCCTGGTTGTTCTCACTTTTCTGTACATTATTTAAATATACTAGATTGCTAAGTGCTGGATGGTTAAACACAACATGAAGTCAGCAGTGTTGAATGAAATATGTAATACCATGACATTTGTCTGTGATAATCGACAGTTGTTGTATATGTGACTATGGATATGGAGTCTCTGATTGGCCTAAAAAAAATTTTTGTGACTGAGAGGAAACAAAAAAAACACTCCTCTCAGGTCCTGCCTGCTATGAGGCAAAAATGCCACCAACCTACCATGTCCCTGAGTCTACATTTCATGCAAATACTTTGGTATCACTTGGCAAAAATTGGAGATTTTTAACTTGCTCATACAAAATTGCAGAAAAAGACACAAGACAACCAAAATGAGGAATTAATTGCTGAAAGGGAAATAAAGCTGGGCTACACCACGAGTGTTGTTGGGGAATTTTCCGTACTTACACATGTCACACACTGGCATAGACAAGGGTCAGGCCAGTGCTTGGTCCCGCAGAGAGAGCCCCTGTCGTCATCTTTTCCTTGAGACAGCAGATACGGAGGTCTGAGTCATCCAGACAGAAGAGGAGGTGTTCTGATACTGTTGTCCTGGCTTCCTGTGTTGGAGAAGTGTTTCCATGGAGATAGTTGATAAAAATTGCTGCTCGAAGGCTGGATAATGTTGACTCTGTGGAAAAGTACTGAATCCAAAACTTGCCCTGCTGCAGCATCATTAGAGTATGAATGCGTGCGAATGGTTACAGCTCTTGACAGAACTTAGAAAAGTGCTGTATAGAAGGACATACTGGGTGCCACTTGCAAATCAATTATATATATATATATATCTGTCATGGCACTTAGCACAGTTTCCAAGTCCCACATTTGCTCACCAGTCATCATACTTGTACATCAACATTCATATTGTCTGCTGTATTTTTTTTTACATTTTATATATGTATTTTGTATATTTGCACTTTTTAAAAATTATTTATTATGTTTACTTACTGGCTGCCAATGGGACCACGGTCACCAATTTTGCTTCACTCTCACATAAATGCAAACTGGAACAAATAATCTCTGAATCTTTGAATGTCATTCTCCGAGGCCAGATATTAAAAGACCCTGTCACCATGAAACATGAATGCAGTTTAGTTTCTCTTCTGATGTATAGGATGCATATTAAATTCAGATCCAAAATCTGAAGCAATTGTGAAAGGTTGAGGTGACCAACATGTCTTCAGTCAGACATTACAGTGTAAATTGCCCTTTATTAGGTCCTCTAGGAGACATTGCACAAACACTGACTTTGACCAACTATCTCTCCCTATAATCTATTTCACATGTTTATTAACAAAAGGTCACAACCCTCTGAGATATCACCTGGAACAATAAGATGTGTCCAGTAAAGTTTGGTCATGAAGTGAGATACAGTGAGCATTTAAGAGTCAGCAATAGTGATCATGAGTTGACAGTCATTCAAACTGTTGTAAATTGTGAAAATTAGTAAATGCCTCCAATGGGTCGAAATATTTGATAACTAGACCTATGCATTCAGCACTGAATGCAATGGAAATATCGCTGAACGCCCCGAGGCGATTGGACAATCCATTTTGCTTCATTTGCATCAAGTTTGACATCAATCGGCCTGGAGACATAAGCACAAATGTAATTTTTCAACCATAGTGCTGCCCCTTGTGGCCAAATGTATCTGAAATTAGTGAAAATCAAATCAGTTCTTCCCCGATGAGTGATGAATCTGTGCAAAATACAAGCGGCACTCGGGCCAAAACCATAACATCCCCAAACACTTCGCGTTTGGGGATATAATGAGTGGTCCTAAACACAAAATGTCTCAATAGCGCCATCTAGGGACCAGGGCACCAAAGCCTGTGGTTCCTAAAAATTTTTAACTTTACACACATATGTACCATCCCGAAGTGCACAAAAAAGTCCCTGGAGCCATATTATAAACCCAACACGAAGTCTGTTAGTTTGACTTGAAGATTAAAGTTGGCCATTTCCAGCTGTTGCAAATGTTTACAATCCTCTGCGTCACCTGATGCAATTGACATAAGCGTGGCTGCATATGTCAATCTTCATCAGATTGTTGCAGGGCCACCCACTGAGAACAGGAAATGGAATGTTGTGTACTATGATGTGTGGTGTGGTGGTAGGTCTGACCCAATTCACTTCAAAGGTCATGATGACTTACTGCGAAAAAGTTTTCATTGATGCATGTGCCTGTCTACACCCATCAGAATTTAGACCGGCAGTCTTGTGAATTGCATCACTATTTTAAGTAGCATGCTATTGATCCAGCAGATGTAGCTGGATCAAGCAGCTCACATGCAGGTTCCATGGAATGTGTCTCTGTGTCTGTATGCGTGAAAGTGTGTATGCATTATTATTGTTATTTTAAGTTGCATTATTGCGATTTTTTATTATTGTTTCAAACCTATTTGTTACCACTCATGATTTGAACTGAGAGTAGTCCAACTTTTCACTGGAATAGTGATAATCTGATAGTGATAGTCTTTAGAATCTCGATCCAGAACACATCAGGAGACAGAGACAAAGAGATCTGAGTGTGCTGAGCTTTTATTAGCTTGAGGAGGATGAGTCTGATGCTTGTGTAAAAGGGATGGGGGTGATAGTGTCCTAATTTGAAGGGAATGAAGGGAAAAAAATTAAAAATCCCAGGGATGACCAGTTTGTTAATTTGGTCAATGATGGTCAGGAGTTCACCTTTTGGTGTTGAGAATATTAAACTAGGTGCTTTACTAGATCATCATCTTGCCTCTTGTCCTTCTTGGAGGCAAGACTTGGACACAGTCTGATTCCTGTCCACACAGAATGGTTATCACATGCTGTGGAAAGCCATTGTTCAGAGCCATCTTCTAGCACCTCCTCTGACTGGTGGAAAGAGACCACTGATTTATATCTCAACATCCAGTGATCCATCTGTGTTCAACAGATCAGCATTATCACAAAAATTATCTGAGCATTTCAGACTGCTGCTTCACAATTCCATTCATCTCTGTATTCAAAACTATCTGTTTAGCAGTCAGATTTGATATTTTTGACTATGCCATCCCCCACAATCAGCCTGGGGCCTAGTTGTTAGCTTTGCCTGTAGCCTGTTAATTCACGTTCAACCCTTCCCCTTCTCTGTGACAATGAGAAGTTTTCCAGGTTGTCAGATGGAGAAGCAGAATCATCAGTCTGCAGTAGGGGAACTAATCTGTTGTGCATTTTTACCTGTGTTGTATGGGATGTGTGCTGTAGGTCTTTTCATTATCATATAAATATGATTGAAAAAAAGAATCAAAATGGGCTGCAAAATGATTTACACAGTTTGTACATTGGGTTGTGAGATAAATCAGATGAGGCGGTATGTGCATATATGTTTGTGTAAATGTCTGTGTCTATGTGTTTGGGTTAACGAGTCTGTGTTCATCTGTGTGCTAATATGTTTGTGTTTATGAGTCTGTGTGTTTATGTGTGTGTTTGTGCACGTACATGCATGTGTATACGTTTTATGTGTATGACTTTGTGTGTGTGTTTATAAATACTTTGATTTTGTCATGACAGTCCTGTATCATCCGTCAGTGTCTCCCAGACTCTCCATGAATGAGTGTGTGTGTGTGTGTGGGTCTCAGTGTGTGTGTGTATGTGTGTGTATAAATCTGCTAATTTGATTATGACAGTCCTGTATCCTCCCTAAATGTCTCCCAGACTCTTTGTGTTTGTACGTGTGTACGTCTAAGTGTGTTTGTGTGTATGAGTATCTTTATAAGACTGTGTGTTGTGTGTGTGCGCGCGCGCGCGTTTGTGTTTGTGTAGCGTTATATAAAGTCGCTTCCTCGTCGTCACACTGTGACTTCTCCTTTAAGCGCAGGAGAAAAAAAACGGGGCACAGGCCATGACGTCAGCAGTAAAACCTGCCCCTGTGTCCGTCGGAAAGTGAACCTATGCTGTGTTGCTAACGCTTCTGGTATCCAGACTTTTTTGTTTTGTACCTTGTCCTCTCTTCCTCTGTCGTTTCGTAGTTGGGTGTTTATCGTTTTGTTAAATCTCCTTGTAGACTACTCAGACGACGTCGTCGCTGCCTACTTAGTCTTTTCTTTTTTTCTTTTCTTTTTTTATTGAGCAGCTTCTTTTCGGCCCTTGCTGTGGCCGCTTTTTTTTTTTTTTCGAAAAAAGTTCCTCAAGTGTTTTCTCTTAAGGAACCGGCGGCGGTGGACGACGGACACACACACGCATATTGAGACACTAGAGAAAGAGAGAGAGAGAGAGGGGACTCACACACATACACGCCGGGGATGGATAAGCTAACCGAGAGCTGAGCCGCTTAGCCTCGAATCACAAGTCAAGAAGAAGAAGAAGGGGTCAGGCTAGCATGCTAACGGCTAGCCGAATTAGCTAAATCCCTCGGACGAACCACCAACTGACTTTGTTCACCTCAGACGTCAAAAACATCTACCGGTGTTTTCGTCGGGCCTGGCTGCTGTTTTCTCTCTCTTACTCACACACACACACCTAGACACTGTGTCACAGGCCGGCTAACCCAGGAAGAAGACGCAGCCCTGTGTGATTTTTTTTTCTTTTTTTTTTAAATAGAAGGGGAAAAAGAAAAGGTAGTTTTGAGGAGGAGGAGGAGAAGGCTGTTGTCCCCCTTCCTCGCTCTTTCTCTCTCTCTCTCTCCCTCACAGACAGACACACACAGACTCACAGACACACAAAAACAACCAGGATCATGTTGTCCAACGCACAGAACCAGCCCATGTTCCCCTCCTCGACCGGGCAGCAAAACCCTTCAGTCCAGCAGCAGCAGCAGCAGCAGCAGCAGCAGCAGCAGCAAAACCCCACAGGCCAGTTCCTCTCCTTCCACGCCAGAGCAAACCTGCAGATCAAGAGAAGTGCCATCACAGATGACTACAAGGTGACCAGCATGGTGCTGGGGCTCGGCATCAATGGCAAGGTGCTTGAGATCTTCCAGAAGAAAACTGGAGACAAGTATGCACTGAAGGTAAATATTTTTTACTGTTTATTTTTTTAAGGGTTCACTTGTGTCAATAGCAGAAAGCTTGAAGGGGACCAGAGCCTGTCTTGTATTGTGTGTGTGTGTGTGTGTGTGTGTGTGTGTGTGTATGTGAGAGAGATCTGACTCACCTCCTTGGAAGAAAACTTGCCCCCACTTTTATTTTCTTTTAATGAGAAAGTATGACCAGCTTGTGGTTTCTAGAGCTGTCATCGCTGTCATTTTGTCTCCAAAAACTACGTTTTGATTCAGTTTAGGTTCACAGAAGATGTTGATTGACTGATTGATTGATTGATGGGTGGGAGAAACTCTCATGAACCTTCAGGGAAGGCACCACGAGTTAGCAACATCACACATCGAAGAAATAAATGCCAAAATTACAAGTTAAGAGATAGTAAAATCCAATGTAATACTTCTGCAGAAAGGATAGATGGGTGGAGAGAGTGGGGTTCCTGGAAATATCAGCACCTGATTGAGATAGATCCATGGATTGATTGGAAGAGACAAACTTAATTTATCCTTGGGGAATAAAACATAAGTTAGAAACACTTAAAAATGCCAAAAAGCACAAGTAAAGGGATGTCATGTTTTCTGTAGAAAACTTCTTCTAGATACACAGATAAAATGGAGGTAGCACTACTTTTAGGATCTGTCTAAAATGTAGTTATAATTCATTTAGGTTTTACATAGGTTGGCAGGAAGAAAAAAAACTTGATGGATCACTTAGAGAAGGCAGTGTTACTTAGAAACATTACACATGAAACAAAGAAGTGTTAAAAATTAAGTTGATCTAAGTTCTTTATAACAGCAACAGTAGGTTTAAACAGAAAAATTAAGATCTGTATTCCCTGGGAGATGGACAGAGTATCGCTATTTTCGTTTACTGTCTGAACACACAATTTTAATTCTAAGAAGCTCACAGACCTTTTGATAGATGGAGATAAGTGGATAGATTCATAGATACATAGAAGCTTTTGATCTCTGGATGTGTCACCACTTTCATTATCTGTAGAAAACTCCACTAAAAAACCCCACTTAATTCCTTAGAGGAACAGGATAAACAGACAGAGCCTGGACAGACACAAAGTGTAAGTTTGTGAAATTGTTTTAAATGGGGAACAAATAATCCGATCAAATTATGAAAAAGCTCCTCTATTTGGCTATGGGGAGCTGTGGCTTTGTGAAAGTCATGATGTTGATGGATCGACAAGTTTTAATAGTTCATAAAACCCAGAAATCATTAGTATACAGCAAAAAATTTAGACCTCTTTTAACCTCTAACTCATCTGACAGGTGCTGTGGAGCCTGTACCACACATCCTGTTGGATGTTAATAATGTTTCTGTAGCTCTGAACGTCGCCATACAATAAAACCTATGATCAACACCTGCCATTTGTAATGAAGAGATAAGAAATATCCTACCTTCTGTGACCTAGACTTAAACTTAAATGCTCTCCTCCCTCCTGGAAATCACTGACTCTGCATTATCAGCAGCTGTTAATCATTGATACAAGACAAACGTCACAACAGCTTTCAACACGCAGGTGACCGGAACAGGACTCGTTGAAGCTGTTTGTAATTGTAGATGTATTCACGTATTACTTTGTGATTCACGAAGGAACACTAGTCTAAAATATTAGTTTTAAAGGAGCAACGTCCGTCAGTGAAATGCTACAAAGGGATGTTTTTGTTTTCAAATTGAAATGCAGATTAACCTCAAGAGTGACAGCTTTCAGCACGTCCACACACACATGCACATGCTCTCAGCTGGCGTCCACCTGTTTGGTGTCATCTTGTGTGTGTATATCTAATTAATATTTAACACTGAAAGGCATGTTACACCTATGTCAAATATCACGTGTCTTTCCACAAGAGTCCCACCGTCAGAAGTAGGAGTCCTCTCTGTGGACAGGGGTAAAGCTCTGGACGTGTTATTATTTCATATGGACTTGTCGTGGCCATAAAAAGCTTTGCCAGGCAAAACAAATTGATCTAGACATTTGCATCTCTGGCAACGGAGCCATTAAACTCCCATCAGCTGAATTCTTTTTCATTGTGCACAAGGTCATTTACTATGACTCATTACACATCTTGAGACGCTGCGCGCTCTCGCACAAGATAATTATTGTGTAATTTTCATGTGAATGGATTATCTGATTCCAGAGAATCCATCGACGTATTGATGTCCGAGAGGTGTTTTGATCGTGCTGTTGTTATGGTGCTGGCTGCAGTTAAGAGCAAAACTTCACCATTTAAGTGCCACAATACAGGCTTTAATAGGGTGCAGTACGTTGCAGACAACCACAATCTTTTCCTCCCATTCAGTCCACCTTAAATGTTCAGCTCAAATCAAAAGCAGTATTGTTCACTTTACATAAGGAAACGAAAATGAGAACTTCTCATCAATCATCCCATCATCGTCCTGTTGGCACGCAAGCATTAAATATTCCCTGACGCTTTCCTCATGCCAGACTGAAGCCAAATAGTGCTGCACCTTTATTGAACTGACTAATGAACTATTGTCCTTGTTTGCTCCTTTCTCTCTGACACCAGCTGAGTCAGCCTCGTCTCATCTGTTGTTTTCATTAGTTATGTACATTAGATGCCAGGAGCAGGCCCAAGGTGATATCACCTTGTAAAACTTCCACCTGTCTCTTGAACCAAGTTTTGTTTTGCAAACAGCGAGTGCAGCTGAATAATCTGTGACTCTGAGTGTCTGTGTGTGTGGGAGAGTGTGGCAGAGAGCCTAAAGTTAACACCTTTGAAAGTCCCAAAGGTTTAAGGTATATATTAGGTCTGCAACAAATGACTGTTGATTACTTTCTTGGTTAATCGATGAATTGTTCTCTTTTTTATTTAAAATAGTTCTAAAAACTGAAAATGGTCGAACAAATTGTCTCACAGAGGACAAGATCAGGTCTTTAAAATGCCTTTTTTATGTCCTCACCGCCATCTTCTCTCACAGAGACCCCTGAATCTAGAAAATACTGAAATCTAAGAAGTTGATATTAGACATTTTTAAACGTAATTTCTCAAAATATTCTCCAAAGTTGTTTTTAGTGGATTAATCAATCATTGAAATAGTTGTTGATTGGTTGATTATTAGTTGATAAATCAATCGACTTGTTGCAGCTGTAGGATGTATACACTATAATATGGTCCAATGCAGAATCCCTAGGAAATGAGTGTGTCTCATTTTGTTTGTTATTAAGTCATCAGCCTTTGCAGTTTCAGTACTTTTTCATACATGACTTGCAGATTTTTTCCTTCCCAAATCAGCTGCCTTTTGTAGGCGGGAGGGATAATGCTCCAACTTACTTCAAGGGTGTAAAATGCCCTCAGCAGGCGCCCAGTGCGTGGTAATACTCACATGCTCGCTCACTGTCCCACTGGGTTTTATTCACTGGTCGATTAAAGTAGTCATTATGCGCTCTATAGACTGCTATCTTCAATACGTTGTAAACATAAATATAAATTATTGTGGAGCTGTCGATGCTTTTTAAAGCTATATGCACATTTTCATCTGCTGCAGAAGAGTCATTTATTGTTGAGAAATCACTGTTTTTTGCTTTCATTGATGAAAAAGATGGATGTATAGATGTATGTGAACACTGATACGCACGCCTTTGTAATCATGTGCCAGTTTGTGCTCTTTACCTTAAACTGTTTACAGTGCAGCCTCGAGATGGAAAATGAATTCGTTCCAGAGGGGCTTTAGTATCTTAAAACTTTCGTATTAGGAAAATATGACAATTTGTATGCCCAAGTCGTATGTGAATGTTTACAAGTGTAAAAAGGACCAGGAGGACCGCTGTCGGGTGGCACTTTCGATTTCATATTTTGATTTTTTTTTTTCGTTATATGGGGTGGAAATTTCGTCAAAGCCCAACTCGTATTCTGAATTTTTCCACTGTAGTTTAATATATTACTTACCTTACCAATGATTTAGAGAGAGAGATCAAATATCCAAGCAATGTGAAGTTGTTGTTTTTAAATGGGGAACAAATGATCCGATAGATTATGTAAAGTGTTCTCGTTTTGATTATAAGATGCTGTGGCTTAGTGAGTGTCATGTTATTGCTGTTTTAATAGTTTATAATCACTAGACGTTATCATCATTGTACAGCTAAAGACGGATTGTGTCAATCAGTGGGATTATTCAGTATGAATGACTTAAACTTATCTATTGCTGCTTCATGGAGTAGGTCCAAGCGCAGTTAGAGCATTTTGTTCATTTTCATTAGTGTTGCATGAGTGTTGAAGACACTCATTACCATTTGACTTTTCTATGAGGCAAAATATGCAGTTCCCCATGTGTTAACTACGCCTTAAACTGTGCATTCGCACACATTTGCTCAGGGGGTGTGAGACATCTGTAGCTATCGTCTTACAGGGAGCTACATTTATATGCACACTAGAAACCAGGTTATTGGGAGCAATTAGGTTGAGGCCACATTCTGACCAAAAATAGCACCAGGTCTAAAAAAAACAAAAAAAAAAAACACACACACAAAACAGGTGTGTTCGTCTGACCTTTTACCAAATTCAGTTTGATTAAAACGTGCACTGCAATGCTAAAATATTACAGTTTTACAACCTTTTGACATAATTTGGGATCTAGAGGTTGGCCATTGGACTCAATTTTTGTTTTGTAAACAGCAAAGTTACACAAGTTAATTGAATCTGTCCTGTAACAGTGAGTAATATCCAGTAGTATTGCATTGTATTTACCAGATTTGGAAGTAAATGTTCAGGAATTATTTATTCGTTTCCAACGAGACATTGTGGTACGTGTGGACAGAGGGGCAGACTGGACTTCTTTTTTAAAATCCAGTTAAAAAAAGAAAAGAAAAACCCACAGAAAAACAAAATGTTTTGGATGTCTATCCTCCTCAAAATGAACTCTCACGAGACAGGAATTACAAGAAATGTGGCTTGTACGCAAAACATTTCAACAAGTCAGATAGTTTGAGCATGGTGGAATGTTTCCGGGGATTCTCTCCATTTAGTTGAGAAATTTTCTTAAAGATTGAATGTTAGCTACAGGTGAGCTTGTTAAATATTCCCCCAGATTTAAGCAACTCTGTTTGTCTTTGAGTAAACTGAGGAAAGGCAACTTTGAAATTGATATTGAGGAAAATATATCACTGTTATGAGCTGCTGTACTGTTAAATGTATGTGTCGTTTTCCTTCAGCTTCCTCTCTCTATGTATATATATATCTATCTCTGGTGCCTATTAGCAGCACCAGCAGGAGAGTAATACATCCTGGACAGGTCTCCAGGCAGTGTGTATGTGTGAAGGACACACATACACACTGTTTACTCGCACACTCACTCCTAGGGGCAGTTTAGTTTCCCATCGACTCAGTCATGCATGTTTTTAGACAGTGGGGTTTTGATTAAAATCCAGGGCAGCCCCATCACATTCACAAGAACCTGCACTCATAAAGTCTGGCTGACTACAAACACAAGGCAGGAATAATCAGAATCTTTCTTTCTTTCTTTACTGTAAGTTTTAGTTTTGTTTTGGGAAAAAGTGTAACCAAATTTTTGAATGATCGATATCTCCATCTCTGTATTTTAATGTCACTCGGTCTGTTGAAAGGTTTTAAACTTCCAGAGTCAAAGAGATAACTCTGGTTCCTCTACTCAAACGCACTTAAATCTGGTTCTGTTTCATCTAGAGATCTGAATTAGGTGAAACAAACAGTGTTAGGGTGATGTAATCAGTAACTAAGTAAAGTATTTTGACGACAGTTCTCAGAGTTGTTGGAAGTTCCTGAAATTTGGAGCATGGTGTAAACCACCGTGGTGAAGTAAACACACCTGTCAAGGGTTGGTGAAGGAACTGGAACCACTGACCAGTTCCAGTTGAGCCGTTTGTTGTTGCTCATGGGTTTTGGTTTTCTGAAACTTCCTCCTCATACTACTGTAGCTCAGTGGGATCCAGACTGTGCTTTGGCCTAACACCTAAAAATGTTTTTTTTTTCCCAAAGTGAAACACGACAGGAATCCTTATGAAATTACATTCCTGCTGATCAAAGCTCAGACATAGATACAGAGGAAGAGCCAGGCCCAGGCTTCGTCATGAGATGTTGAGAGAAAGGAAGGAAAAGCAGGGAGGGAGAGAGAGGAAGGAAGAGGATCTGTGGTGAATGTCAAGATGTGTTTTTTTTTTCTCTTTTCGTTGCTTGAAAAACCATCTACGCATTATCCCGCTGTCCCCAGTTACCTGCTTGAGCAAGAGCAAAATCCCCCGGCTTTCTTCATCAGATTCACTTAACATCATCCTCTTTGTCTGGTTGTGGAAAGTGAATTATTGCCTATTGCTTCTGTTTATCATGTTCACTGTACGGCTTCTGAAACCAGACTTTCAGAATGAACGTCTGCAGCACGGAGGAGTTTCCACTTTAGATTTCAATCACATAATACTGTTAAGTCAGAAGTGGTGATGGTCAGGGTAGATATCTAAGCAGTTTATATGTGTCGTGCTTTACTTCTACAGACACTAGGAACATATAATGTGTAACAGGAGCATGTCCAGGTGTTATAGAATGACACTCTTCCCATTATTGTTGTGAGTCAGTCCACAGTCTCGTGAATTCTGCTTCACAAAGGGACGACACTGTGAACCAATGACCGCCACAGGCCAAGTTAAACTGGTGGTGATGTGTTTTCTTATTGGGTTCAAATATGTCACCAGTCCATCACGGGACAGACACAAAGACATAGATATAGACATTCACACTCACAGTTAGACCTGAGGATAAATTAATCTCAAATTGATCTAAATATACATGTTTTTGAATTGTGGGAGGAGACGCTTATTGTGTACATTACTGCTTTCTATTTTTTCATTTTCTCAAATTAAGAAAAGAATATATGCGTATCTTTATCTTATTTAGTGGTTAACAATTAAGGGTCTGAAATGCAATTTAAGGTCAGAAATGTTGCTCTAATGTTGGTCAAGAGTTACTTTAATGTAAATTCTGACGTCAAAGCATCTTTGACTTTAACACCCAGAGTAATCTAACTTCACACAAAACGTTGCGTATCTATTTGGAAAACAAACCGTGGACCATCTTGCTGTGTGTGGCGACAGCACCACCCACTCATTCATTTAGATTTTTAATTTCTTTATTAAAATAACACAGTTTGAAAAACAACTGTAAGAAGCCCATAAAGAATGTCTCTTAGTGGTTGAAATGGACAAATGTCTGGACTAGAAATTGATTGTTGGATATTATGCAACCCTCTGTTTTTATGCGAGTGTTTTCCAAGGAAAGTGTACCTTATCTCTTAGGGAGTGGACTGTTTATTTATCTGGCCCATCGTTCAGAGGCTGAAACAAACAAGCCTGTCTATTGACCTGTTGTCGTCATTTCTGTATTTTTCCTGTTTTGTCCAGAGGTCATAGTACTAACAACCAATACACGCTTCACTGGTGTACAGCTTTGACCATTTAAACCTTTTTTTTTTTTTAACGTTGTTATTGGGAAAAAAAAAACTGCAACGGATCATTTTAAGCTGTAGGATCTCATTTCTCGGCTCAGATTACTGTGAAAATATTTGTGACATTTGTCACAAACAGTCAGATTAGCTGAGGTTAAACCTCCTTTGGTAAACAGTTATCTTTGTGCCGTAAGCTCCTTTTTGACATAATATGATTTACTGGACTGCAAATTACAGCGTCTGCGATTGGGGACAAGTCGCCATCTCACCAGCCCCCAGCTCATAGTCGTAGCCTGCGTCTCTGTTGGGCGTAGCAGCGTATTTTAGAAGGATGTGGTATTGTGGTTGCAATAGACCCAGAACGAGCTAGCCAACTGCATCCGTGATACACTCTTAATTTCCAATCTGATGGTAGCACTCTGTCATTCTGAAACAGAAAGATATTTATGAATGGCTACGAACACGCTTACTAACGGGGATGAATGTTACGTGCTGTAGTCCTTTGTCCCTAACTTCCCTAACCATCTGTTTTTTTTTTTGTTTTATGCCTGTGTCTCATGATCAGTTCCATAATAAGGAAGCAGAGCGGTTGAATTTCGCCGAATGGCGTTAACAGTAAAGAGAAGTGAAAGTTTTTTTTTCCCCCCTCCCGGCGAGAGTTCATTCATTTTTAACATGATCTAGTGGGAAAACAAAACCTATCGTCATTTTTCAAAGCTGCCACCAGCAAATGTTTTGTACCGGTATTTTTTTTTTTTTTTACATCTATTTTTAACCTCCTTCATTAGTTTACTCTCCATCACCCCCTGGGATTCGAGAGCTTGTAGGTGAAAATCTGTTTTTCCAGCTCCTATAAAAGTCACTAATTAACGTGTGATATCTTGTCTCGCTTACAAAAAGACGGAAGTGCGAAAATGCATTGTAGTGCTACGGGAGTTCATGCACTAGATTGAGGTTTTAATCAGAGCCAAGGACTTCCTGAAGTATCCTCTGGCCATGCCTGGTACCTGACCTGTAGTGCACTTTCCAGTTTTGAAAACATGGGTGTAGAGGGACATCCATACTTTAACACGCACGCACTCATGCACACACAAACACTATCAAGAGGCCAAATCAACAGTTTGACCCAGTGTGTCATTGGAAAGCAACTGATAAGGAAAAACTACTCTGTAAGGATTCACTGAGTGTAGTCACCAACGGTGTCAGTTGCGTCATAAGCTGTGGGGGATTCACACCATGAATCATACGCCGTCAGAGAGGAGAGGAGTTGGTGAGGCTGGCTCAGAAGGTGGAGGTGGAGGCAGAGAAAAATGTGCTGTAAACCACCGGCCTCTTCAAGCCTGTTCATAAGCGCCATCTGTCTTTGTTCGTCCCAACCTGCTGATCCCTCTAAAAAACACTCCGTCATCCTCTCTGTCTCCATGCAGATCATTAGCCTGTGATAGGAAGTGAAACAGCTGTTTGTGTGTGTCATACAGATGTCACACCCTTTCACTTCCACCCTATTGTCTGCCAGTGTGTGTGTGTGTGTGTGTGTGTAGGTTGAGCAACTAGGCACTGTCTGACTACCTGTGCTGACGTCTGTCTCAGCCAGGATGCCCCAGGGCGCTGTATGAAGCATAAAGACGATACTTTGATAGACAGAGACTAACCCACGGGTTTTGTTAGAGCTGATGTCTGAATATCATTCACAAGGTCCTACATGCAGCTGTTTCCATTGAAGCGGGTTTTATGTATGAGCTTTAATTCTCGTAAAAGTCCCCGTTTTGAGGAAGATGGATTTTGAAAAGGATGCTGCGTTTCCATGACTTTGTTTCAGATATCTCAATAAGAGATATAGTCACCTTCAGTCACCTTGTCTGTCCACACATACCTTGCCTTCTTGTTGCGAGTGAGCAGGTCATGTGACCCTCTCTGTTGTGTATGGTGACGTAAATGTGGGAAAAAAAAGTTTTCACAAAATTACACCTTTGTGATGCACCTCTATACAGACAAAAAAGGTGAATAACCATCTTTTAGTGTAGGTAGAGTAGGCATTCACAAAAAAATGCTCTTTTCTGATATAATTTCCTGCTTTTCTTTACCGATACAGAAAACATTTTTTAGTTGTTTAATATTCACACCTCAGGTAAAGAAAGGTGTAGTGAGTAACGATGAAGGTAACATTGTAGCTCTGCTTCAGACTTATCAAAACGTATATCACTGGTGTTGTAATCAGAACGAAAACTACAAGTTATAACTTAAAAAAAGCATTTATTTTACTCATTCAGTCACATCGGTCAGTAAGAAGAAAAAACGAAATCTATGAATGAAAAATCAATGCCTCAAATGGCCTGTCAACAAGCTGAAGACTGGCTCCAGACGCCCTCTTGCTGGCGTGAGCGTTAGCGTCGTCATATTCTTTCCACACAGTTGTTAGTGAAACCTCCAAAGATAAGATGTGTTGAAACCCGTACCCTTTTTTCCTGCTCTTCAAATTTCAGCTGAACGTCTCTAGCACACAGATTGTCTGAGATAAATGAGATGTTCTTAGGATGGGAATCTAGAGATAACACACAGAGAGAAACTCCAAGGCACTCATATTACACATATTACAGATGCACATATCGCTGATGGCATTTTTAACCAATATTGGATAATGATCATCATGCCTAGTTTCCGTTACATTTCTATATTGATACATATTTGAAAGTATACATCTTAGGAGAGTGTAAAGTGTTTCAGAAATATTTAATGGGTTTTGGGTCTAGGATGATGGATGTATAATGGAAACACACACACACACACACACACACACACACACACACACACACACACACACACACAGAAAAGTGATGGTCTTGTGGGGTGTAACAGATGTCTTTAATCACATCATGTTGTACCCACATCCAGAGACACTGGTGGACTGTTGTTTCACCCTTTTTGTCAGGTTAAGAAGCTTTTCTGATTGAGCCAAGCTTAACCTGTCACCCTGTATAATCTGTCCACCGCTGAATTTCACTGCCCCATCACACTTGTCTTGTTTTTTTTGTTTTTTTTTGGGAGGGGGGGGGGGTCTCGTTTTTATCACATCAGCCAACCAAATTCTCTTCGACTCAAGTAGCAGGTGGAGGATGGGTCCTCCTTCAGCTAAACCACCCCCACGCCCCCATCACACCTCCCACTGTCCTGCCCTGGGCTCTAGGGTGGGGGGGCTTTTGTGTTTGCTAGAGGAAATGTATTGTGTGCCCATCTGCCCCCCTCGTCCTCCTCCTTCTCCACAAGCTTCACTGTTTAGCCTCAAAGGACACAAGAGCAGATGGGGGGCCATGCAGTCAGGCCAGCACCAGCAGAGAGGTGATGGGGGTGTGTTCTCTTGTGTGTGTGTGTGTGTGTGTGTGTGTGTGTGTGTGTGTGTGTGTGTGTGTGTGTTGTAATTAAATGTGCTAATATTAGTTTAGGCACACAATTTTTTTTTTCTGCATCCACCCCCTTGTGTCTTATCTTCTGTTCTTTAACTCTTAGAGGATGTGCACACTTATGCCGTTTAACCCAGTACTGTTTTTCTAGTACCTGCTCGCCTGCCGGGCCGAGCCGGGCTTAGTGTCATCAGAAACAACTGCGTATCGGTGCGAGTTAGAAAAAACAATCAAATAATAAAACTTTCCTCCCACAGTGAAGTTGGAGTGGATTCAGAAACATACATACCTCGCAGTGAAAAAAGGACTCGTTTCGTCCTCCGATCTCTGTACTATTTCCCAAACTAACCTTCGTTTTTCTGCAGTATTTCATTTCACTGCCTCCAGCCTCTTGTGGACCAATTGTAACTCCTTGCTTTGGCAAACAGCCACCAACTCAGGATCAAAATTATCAGCCCCTCAATTTCCTCCATTGCTAGTGTATCGTTGTTTTTCCTCCCACTACTTTTAACCAGCGGTCATCTGTGTCGCGTCACACACATGCGTTGCTATGATGACGGGGTACTCTCAAGGTGGCATTGTTTTTTTTTTTGTTTTGTTTTTGTTTGGTTTGTTTGTTTTGAGTCGAGCAGAGCCGAGCTGGTACCATGTAGTGGAAACGGGGCATTAGTTGGTTTTCATTCTTTGTTTTTGATCATTTTGTTCGTGTGTACTGCATACATTTTGGCAAGATTGTGTTTTTATTTTGTCTTATCATTTCCAGCTCAGCACATACAGCCAGTCTAAAAATACAAGCGTAACAATACTTTGTTTATAACAAGGTGTTGTCACACTCATGTTGTGCTCAGAGCACATGCCATTCAAACTGCTTTAATCTTGCTGCCATTAAAGCATAAAACATGCATTTTGTTATATCAGGCAGGCAATCTGTGAAAAAATATGATGTAGTTTTCTCATGCATAAACATCCCGAGTGTATCAAATATTAGCACACATTACAATGTGTTAGGCAAATCTGAAAGAGTGAATTTAAGTTGTTCCATTAGCTTAAACGAATATCCTAAAATAAAATGAATGTGCTTAGTATATAAAAACATTTCTGAATCCATCTTTTAGCTCCTTATTAACACATAACTATTAATGAGCCTTAAAACATAAACTGCTGTAATTAATATGTATTTGTCAGTGATTTCTGGACATTTAGACAGGCTGTTGTTAACAATCATGGACAGGTGGTTGGGTTGACGTAATTGACCAGAAGTTTCAGTCAGATGTGGAGCCTTTTAATTCTTCAGGTTAAGAAGTGAAATGGGGAAAAAAAGACTGTTGTTCTTTTCTAGGTATTTAATATCAGGTAAAACTAAACCCTGGACCATTTGTTTGCAGTTCCAACCCTGTTGAATAGGTCTCAAATGCAAGCATCTTTACATTCTGCTGATTATATCAGTGACTGAGATTTACTTCCATTTTACCAAGATGATGGCAGCTTGCAAAACGGCTGACTCGAGCCTATTAACCAAAGTACAATGTAAAGCGAAGTCCAAGATGTCGTCAGATGAAATGGTTTATTAATACTTGGCCGAGGAGAGTTGAAGGAATTACCGGCTTGTGCTTTTCCGGTGGACGGTCTTATCAAAGTCACACAGGCGCCATCGTACAGCTCAGTACTTTTCCACAGGGTCAGCAGTATCCAAGCTCTGAATGTGGTTGTGTTTCCATGTAGACACTGCAACAGGAAGCCACAGCAGCATTATCGGAGCACCCTCTGCTTTCTCTGAAAGACATTTGTAACTGCTGTTTTGCGGAAGGACAGTGTCTCATAATGACATTAAGGCCTAATTTAACCCTTGTGTATGCCAGTGTAACATGCTCAGCCTTGATGGGGTGCAGTACTTACTATCTTACCACTCAAAAGGCTGCAAGGCTCACAAAATATGTTGGGGTAGGTTTTTGTTTATTTGTGACTGCAGTGATTGGAGGGCACTTTGATTGACTTGTAGTTTCTAGCATTTTCCAGCAGGTGGTGGCATAAATCAATGCAACTGACTGCTGGACACGGGCTGACTAAGAACTACGTCACTACATTAGTGTGAAAGTTCTGCTGTAGCACATCGCTAGCTTTTTGATCCTAGTAAGACCCACCCATATTTGTTTTGTCCCAGATGGTGGTTGAATATGATCAAGACAGGGAGTAATACATAATACGACAACTTTTCCCTATTCTTCGGAACTATAGTTCCATGATGTCTATAATTCTAACGTCATACACATGTACACCGTATGATCCGGATACACGCACATCCTTCGTCGTTCCATTACCACTCCATATTTCGAAACTTTCGATTGAGTGCTACTTCCATGGAAGGGTGTTTTGCACACAAGCCCTATTTCTTGTGAAGTGCTACTTACGAGACTTCGAGGAAGATGGACGTTCAGATTGTAAAGCATTTCCATGAAATTACCCGCTCTGTACTGAAGCAGTGTTACGTTGCTCTGCTGGACAACGGTTAATCATTATATTTTAAGTAACATTAATGAACTAAATATAAGAATTTTTTTTTAAATTTTTTTTTATTTCACTCTAGCTGGCAAAGCAAAACCGATGGAGCTATGTTCAGAGTGGTTACTGCGTGCCTCGGCTGCTAGATAGGGCAGGCTGGATTAAGTTGAGGAAAGAAAAAGGATAAAATGAAATTTGTTGTCATTTTAGATTTGAGAGTTGATCCTGTCACCGTCAATGGCGGACGAAAATGTATGCCGAAATATCTGAAACCTTCATATCATAATGTTAAAAAGATAAAATTCTGAGTCATTTTGATCAAAGCAACTGCTCCGGGGCAGATATCTATATAGGTCAGAAATGTTCTCCTGGCTTGAAATTTTATTACACATATTACACAACCTGAGACTTTCCTAGCACAGTTTCATGTAGATTTAAGCTGAGGTGGGTCAGAGGTCATACACTGATTTAAGTCTCTCCTCATCGAGTTAATTTCAGTTGAGGATGTAGCTCAGTGGATGGCAGGTGCCAATGTTTCTTGGCTGAATTAAATTAAATGGGGAAAATATTTGTACAGCATCTATTTGCTAGTTAGGGGAAACAGGCCTGTGACATCACCAAGAGTGGTGGCGGCAGTGTTACTATATATATTTACTTTCAATCATTGACGTCAGTGGTAGTCGAAGAATATGTGGCTGGGATGAAATCAGATGTTTCGACACATTACTACTGTTTCCTTAGACTATTTTACATTACACCCACATAATTCTTCTTTCCTGTCATGACTTATCCTAGTAAATTTCGAGGAGTACATACAAGTGTGAGTGACATAAAAATGACAAGGAGACTCACACGGTGTTGACTCAGTGGAAGTGTCATGCCTGTGACATCCGCCCATGCGTAAGCATCCGCTTTACAGTTTAAGCACTGTCACAGCGTGTTTTTGTCACTGTTGATGTTGAAAAGGAAGTAAACACTTTAAAGATTAATGACTGTAATGGATGAGACATCTCAATTAGGTTCTTACACATTCTTACACGTATGCGTCCACTCATGGCTAATACGTAAGAGTATAATGTGAAATCCTGGAAGAACGTAGGTGTTTGTGGAAAATCATTCCTGCTGTCTCCGCTTCACCCTGAGATTACACAGACAGATTACAAATGTTTACAGGATTTCACGAGAGATTTTCTTCTGAAGGAGGCTTTTATTTTTAAACTTCCTGTACAGTGACATAATTACACAATATCAATATTAAATTTAAGATATTAATAAAAACTGCCTTAAAAGTGAAAAAAAAGACGCTGCTCTCTAACAGTACCTTTTACCATGAAATATAATAATTAAACTTAACATTTTCCAGAATAAATCAGTATTGTTTCCACTCTGTGCTGTCAGCCGAACATTTTCCTCCTGGAAATAATTAAACCAGTCACATATTCAACATCATCGTCCGAATCTTCTGGGGAACCTGGTTAAAAAAAAACAAAGGTACGTTTTTTTTTTCTTTGTATTTGATATTGTAACTGTGACTTCTATATAAAGGTCAATCTCAGTTAACTTTTTTTGGCCTTCAACGTTTTGAACTTTGATTAATTTGGTAGAATATACTCTGTGTCAATATATGCCATATTTCCTAATCCTTTGCCAAAAGCCAATTACTTATACTTTTAGTCTTGCTACCAATATAAAGATCATCAGGAGTGAGTAGGGTTTTCTGGTCTATTGATTCATTAGTTTGATCTGGTACTATTTACTTGATATTCTTTCTTTTCTTTTAAGATTTGCACTTTACATCTCTTCGGTTGTTGATATTTTTGATAATGTCTGGTTAAACATGATACTTTTGTTTTTACTTTCAGTCAAAGAAGATGGAGAGAGACCACACTGTCCAGCAGCCTGGGCAGGGGATAGCTGAAGCGTGCACACACACATATACACACAAACACAAATACATACACATCCACACGCACACGCACACGCACGCACACGCACACGCACGCACTCACACACACACTACACAACTAGACAAGCATGTGTATGTCAACCACAGTTACTTTATCCATAGTTCATCCCTAATACCTAGTGATTATTACTTTTACTTATTGTTTGTTTATGTTACTAAATTGAATTTTCTAAAAACAAAAACATTTAATAAAGATTTTTTTCTTTGTTTCGATTCATTTTTTTTATATTTAATTGACACAATATTGTCTCTCTCTCCGTCACAATATTGACAGAGAGAGAGGCTCATTTTCAAAGCATCTGTTGGCAGATTTCTTTCCATTGAATAATGTGGTATGATGCGTCTTTATCATGTCTGCACACAAAGATCTTGTTTTTCCAAATTATAGTTTCATAGAAAATGATTCAGATCATGTTAACTGTCACTCCACATGGTATGGAAATGTGTATCCCTGGGGTGGAAGGCGTGATAGCTTGCATGAGAAAGTAAAAACTTTGTTGAGGTAAATTATTTCTACATAAATGTAAAAAGTTGGACAACATTAAGGTACAAATCGGGTGAGCTTAGCTACGGCTTAGCTTCGTGTGTCATCTATCTTGTTTGATGATCATCTCAGATTACTTTGCTGCTGTCGATACCCATGTTTAAAATAACTGTTTGGCTGATGCTGGTTTTGATGTTTTTTGTTTTGGTTTTGTTTCGTATTCCTCCTATATGTGGGGATGTTGAAATGCTCCAATACAGTGTTTAATGGAAACGGCATCCAATCGATAAAAGACCGAGTATTGTTGCTTACATCGGAAATGGCCGCATTAGATTTGATATTTTACTAATGAAGACTTGTGATGCATAACTTACTGCTTATAATAGTTACACACTAACACAAATACACTAACTTGTGGTGTGCCCTGATATGACATTTGACAGGAAGATTAGATATGTGAAATATTGTCATCAGGTGACCGTTTTCAGCCAGCTGATGGCAGCACTGCGCTGTCTGAGTAAATGATCCAACTGAACTTAATATGGATGCTTAGACTCCAGTTATCACTCATTAGACTGACTATCCTGGGGTTCAGTTCTCTTACATTGACCTGCTCTGTTAATTGCAATATGAAGGAAATTCACTTTTAAACGTTGTCCCCTCAGATGTTGCAGGATTGCCCCAGGGCACGAAGGGAAGTGGAGCTACACTGGAGGGCGTCTGGCTGTGCCAACATCGTACCCATCATTGATGTCTACGAAAACCTCTATCAGAGCAGGAAATGTTTGCTTATTGTGATGGAATGGTGAGTACATGTGCATATACACACACACACACACACACACAAAAGTCCAGTCCTTGAATTTGTTGCAGGTGTGTGCCTCCTATACATCCCCTTTTCACCTTTTGGGCTCATCCCTTCAGAGGATGTTAAAAGGCCTGTCAAGGTGCAGCTGTTTGGATATCCCAGCCCATTTCTGTCAAAGAGCATCCTCTTAATGCGTCTTGTGCATAAATGCGAGAGTGCGAGAATCACCCGGCAGCCAATACCACAACTCTGCTCACGTTTGCATTTGGTGGAGGAGGAGAGGAGACTTGCTCTTGAGGTTTCTTGACCACACCCTTCTCTAAAAAGTGCTTTCAGCTGAACTGTGACTTCTCAACAGAATAGATACCTAATGAATTTCATGAAATGAGAGTTGTGGGTTGATCTAAGATAGTTTCAACTCGTACTCATCACCTGTTAGATATGTTAACTACACATCTTGAGCGTGGGACCTAAAGAATGAGTGTCTGTGAGCCTTTTACCAGCTGTCATGATTTTTGCACCATATACATTTACTCTCTCTGGCAGTGTGGCTGTGTATAAATGGTTAAAGCCACTGGTCTGAATAGGTGAATGTGTGACTGTAAAGTGCTTTGAGTGGTCTTAAAGTCTAGAAAAGCACTGTATAAAAGCAATGAAAGAGCCACTGCACCAGTGTATAGGGAACCATCCTGTATGCTGTTCTTTGCATCATAGCATTTCAATAAAACAATTATTCTTACCTTACTTTTCCCTTCTTTTTTAGAGTTTCAAATCTATGGATCCATTTTATACCCTTAAACTGATTTTATACCCTCAAAGAGACCCTAGACCCTAGACTTCACCTATTGGCATTAGAAATTGTCACACATCTGAAAATATAACACTTTTGGCTTTTTTGTAAAGTTCTTGGTTCATTTTTTTAGCCCCTTATGTACTTGTTTCTGCATTTCTCAGATTTCTGAAAGCAGGTACCAAATAAGTCAGGACTACCTTAAGCCAAACAAAAGTGATAACTATTGTGCCTCTCATCTCACATTTCAGCAGGGTTAGTTATGGTAAGTGTCTTATGTATGACCTTGAGTAGAAAATGACCCATTTCTTCTAAATGGAGCTGCTGCCTTTTCTGCACCTCTGTATTTCCATGTAGCAGCAGTTAAAAAAAAGAAAAAAAAACTGAACCCTCATCAACACGTGCACCTATTAGGTTTGTGTTAACCACTCATGTTCTGGACTTGCTTTCCTGCTCACTCGCGAATGCTGATGAGTAATTTCCTTGAGAAAGAAGTTCAACATGAAAGGCCAATAAAAAAGTAGTTCTGTTGAAACCAAAACATTTCCTAGAATATCACACTAGGTAATGCACCAAATGTAAGATCATATTAATCACATTTCCTCTTGACAGTGCAAAACTTGAGTAAGATTGTTGACCTACAAACGACCATTTGACTTTTCTTCCTTGTTGTATAAAGAGTTAAAATGTGAAAGGAGAGCTGCAAATCATCTCCCTGAACAGTCATAGGATGACTTGCAATCTGCATTGGATATTGATTGTGAAGGTTGGACCACAGGTTAAAAAGATATTTATTGTAGATAGTTCTATTTCAAATGTGTCCCTGTAGTAAAGTTTGTGGTTGCATCTAAATGAAAGGTCAAGTAGGTGCTTTCTGCAGTCCCCCCCACCCACCCCCTGCTTTACTGTGGTTATAGGTTTTTGCTATTCTTTTTTTAGGTCACAAGTATCTTTTGTGCAGGGTTTTTTTTATATGTCCTGCATCAAAACAAAAGGATGCATTGACAGTTAATTCCCAGTAGCACACTGAAACAGTTCTTGTGATCGCTGAATGTGTGTCACGTTATGATGACAAAGATCAGCATCCAGCCACTGTTTCCACATCATTTCCCAAATGGTTCCTTTTATTGGAATGAACGGTCCAGATTCACAATCAAAACTGAAACTTGGCCTTACTTTCACCGGACCATGGGTTCTGTTGTGGGGGGGGGGGGGGGGGGGGCGTAGGTACCCTGCCAGTGTAATGGTAGGGGAAAACACTGGAAGACAGACAAGCCTCTCTCATTGAACAGTTTTATTTTTTAGGACATTCTTGTTGGCATTGATTCAACAAATTTGGAAAATCTGGAAACAATGCTCTGACATTTTAATAAATGTTGGCATGATGGCGTCGTCATGGGTAATCCATGAGGTGACTCCATCCCAATGGTGTTTGATTGGAGCAGCACCTGTTGTCGGGTTAGCTCTCCATCACACCGATTAACCATGTATAAATAACACTGACTTTATGATGCGTATATCATTCATGCTACAACTGGTGGGAGGGGGCGATTCAAGCTTGCAGAGGCACAGTTCGCCTCCGACACGCCGTCACGTTGATATAATCGTACACACTTGCAAGACACAATTATAAAGTGACTAATACCAGAGACGTTTTGTATTGTAGAGACGGCGCTCTCTTCAGTTTGAATGGGGAAATCCCTAAGAGCAAAGATGGCACATTTTCCCGCTCCCTTTCGTGAACAGCCAATCCCCCAGTCACGTCGTTGCATACACAGAGAGCAGAGCAGACTGGCCTCAGATTCACGGACTGTGCACATGCTTAGTTGAGTACGCCTCATAGGGGAAAAAGGAGCATTTCAGACATGATTCATAATTGGTAAAGTCGATGTTTCGGTTTGTGTCTAATTTCACTAGTATCATGTAAATACATTTTTTTTGTCCCCATTCATTTTGTTTCGTTCATTACGCTCAGGTTGCTATTAAGTAAGGAATCAACCAAATTTCTACCAAATACTCTTCTCCCGACTAACGTGAAACCTTTGCTGCTGCCATTGTTGTTGTCGTCATGGATGTTTCCAGATGTTTCTAGATTCCTAATTTTCCTCAGCTTGAGCCTCTCATTGTGGAGGAGCAGCAGCTGCTATTGTAAAAAGTCCAACATATTGACATGGATCACCTAAATCCAACTCATTCTGCAAAAACCCTACCCCTACCCTAACCCTAACCCAGAATGTCAGAGGAGGTTGTCGAATTTTGAATGAACAAGAAAAAACAAACAGTACTTCTCGGTATCGTTGATCACAAAATCCACCCATCATTTGACTTGCTTTGAACACACAACAGTGTGACCTGCTGATAACCCAAACATGCATGCTTTTTTTCACTGTCGGAGGAAACATGAGTAATTGCATGCAATCATGTGGTGAACATGCAAACTAAGGTTTGCATGTTCACCTTGACTAAGGTTTGTCCAACCAATTGGAAAGTCCTTTTAGATTTCAGATGCCGCAAATGTATAGCCACTTCCAAATCCACCTGGACCTGAATACACGCATGCTCAGTTTTCGTGTCTCTTTGTGACATGTGAAAGGTAGCAATGGCACTGACTGTAACCTCCTGGAGAAGTCAACTGGGAGCAGTGTGCCTGCTAAAACTTGACCTCTCATTTTCTGATAAACAGTCTGCAGACATTCAAGTGTTACATCTACTGTAGACGGCAGGCGAGATGTGAAATGAACATGTGAGTGTGAGAAGGGTGTCAGCTGTGATGGTGTTAGATGTATGCACTTTCTGCTCTCATTCTCATGAAATTCACTAGGTATCTGTTCTGTTGAGAAGTCGCACTTCAGTTCGAGTCATTTTTCAGTAAAGGGTGGAGTCAAGAAACCTCAAGATTAGGTCTCCTCTGACCACCAAATGCAAGCTGTTAGACCAGTGTGAAAAACGTTAGCAGAATTGTAGTATTGGTTATCTGCTGGTTGCTTCTCATGTTGGGATTATTGTCACAATTCAATGGTGCCACCACTGTCGGTTTTTCAGTCTGCAAAATGTGAATGATTAATTCGAGGAGTTTGCGACACGCAGCGGTTTACAGGGCTGTCCCACAGCTCAGTCTGCAGGTGAGTTGTCCCGCTATGCCGCATAAATGCTGTCATACACGTTTAGTCATGCACCAAATTGCTTCTGATGAAACTGATACAGTCATACGGAGCAAAAAAAATTAAATGAAACTTATCTTCAAGTGAAGCTAGTATAGATTTTCTCATACTGAGTTGATCTCTGTTGTATGAGCAATCAAAAAAAAAACATTCATTGCAATTGCAAAAATCATTGCATCTTTGTTTGCTCTCAGTCTCAAAATATTGTGCTTGTATGTTTAGTTGAAAATAATGCTTTAGATTAGAGGAACAGCCTGATCATCAACCAGCTGCTTAACATGCATATTAGTCAGTTATTGGTCCATTATTAGTCATTAGAAAATACCCATTAAAACCATATTTTTGCATGACATTACTATTACTAAGCCATTGCATTAGAACTTTCCAACTAATTGATGCTTATTGATAATAAGTAAAGTGGTAACGGTTTTAGCGAGAAGGAAGAGGAGGCAGGTCTTGAGTGAGGAACATCTGCTGATTAATGTGTGTGATTTAGATATGATCAAGATCTACACTTTATAGCAATGTGCATATTGTTATTTTGAAATTATTAATATGAACACATTCTAGTGCACAAGTAGTAGAAGTTTTCAGCATAACTAACTATTATTAAGGGAGAACAACCAGGAATAAGGCCCATACTGAGCAAAGGTCTTTCATGTGCAACTCTCTTACTTCACATCAGTTTAATTGTAATTGGAGGTAAAACTTTTAGTCAATGGTAATCACAATATAGCAGTACAAGGTGTTACTGAGTAATAATGACTAATATTGGGCTGTTATGTGATTAGTGCAGTTTACAAAGCAGGTAGTTAATGGTGAATATGTGCGGAATAATCTCGGGGGTGAACAATTAGACCAGGAGTGCTGAATTTCTTCCCCAGAATGGGCTGAAAGTAAATATGTAACAATATGAATATGAAAATGTAATATGTAACATGTTAGACTTCATCAGCCCTCAGCCCTTCATCAGAACTCTTCCAACATAAACTCAACAGCGCCCCCCTTGTGTCCCATAACCCCAATTTATAAGTGTGGCCAGATGATGAACTGCAGTCAATTCTATGAAGGCTGTTGAGATAAATATTCCCGGGCTCCCAAATGGCAGATCAAGCGGGACACAGGCGGCACAAAGGAGGCAGGCAGATCTGAATTAGATAGACATTTTAAATCTCTCTTGTTTCTAGTATCTGCTTTCTGTCATGTAGTTCTTGAGAAACGAGAAGTAATGTAGGTCATCACCAATTTCTGTAGTCTTGTCATTGCCAAAGCAAACTCACATTGTGATACTCACATGTCTCTTCAAGCGTCCACAACCAATCAACACAGTGACATGACCTGAAAGTTGCATCACACATCTAATTTCCCTTTACTGCTTATGCGTTGTTGTTACTACACAGAAGCATCTCTGGCAACAACTCTGTGTAACTATATGTGTATTATCATGTTGAACCAACGCTTAAAAAGAAATAGCAAGTTCACTGACCAGTGTAAATTTGGACAAATAGTGACTTTCTGGGGAAAAAAGACATTAAATCTGTTGGCTATTTGGACATATTAAGAGAAAGAAAAAGAGTTTTGTAAGCAAGTTGCTGATCTGGTTTGTGATCTGCTTTACAGGCTGTGACACCTTTGTCCTAACAAGTGTAGCGGCCTCTTGTTTTCTTTGCATGAACTATTTTACATTTAAGTTTTCGTCATGTCATAATTGTTTGTGGATTGGATTTAAAAAAGTGCAAAAAACATCATGGCTTTCTTGGCCCATGATGCTGTGGATGCCACATAAGTAGAGTAGTCTATTTGAGATGATTTGGTGCTTACACATTAGAGGCCAACGTGTATGGATGAAAATATTCCCAACACCATTACACTACCAACAGCAGCCTGACGTGGATAGGAGGCAGGATGGATCCATGCTGTCATGTTGTTTACACCATATTTGAACCTTTTTATATGAACATTACAGTCGAACTTGAGGCTGATCAGACCAGGCAACATTTTTCTGCTCTTTTATTGTCAGTTCTTTGGGTCTGTATGAATTGTAGCCTCAGTTCTTTGCATGTTAGCGAGGGCAGGGCTTGTATTGAAAGAGAAGTGAGCATACCTACATCATTTACCTACATCTAAACGGATTAAACATCACGTAGCTGCGTTTTATCTCGTTTCCTTGAGTTACTTTGTGGCTTTCCAGTGTTCTTGATTCTCCATCGTCAATAACCACAGTCACGCTAGCTTTTCCTATCTCCATCCCTATCAGCAATCATGTTTAATAATAAACGTGTTTGTGTTAACGTGCTGTACCTTGTGTCAGATTGTACTGCTGTGCATCAGTGGGGAATGTCACATACATTGCAGAACATAAGCCTGTCGCTTTTTTTTTTGTTTTTGGTGATGAAATCGTTTGAATTTGTAATAGTTTTTGTGATTACGAGTGACTATTTGAGTAACAGTTGCACTCCTATCATGAAAAGGTCTGGCGGTTCTCCTCTGAACTCTGGCTTCAACAAGACCATTTCACTCACTTCCCCACTTCACTCCCTTTTTACGGGCCATTCTCTGTAAACCCTAAAGATAGTTCGTTGTGCATAAGAAGTCTTTGCAATACTAAGACCAGCCTTTCTGACAGTCTGACTCCCTCCCTGTGAATAAACATGAGTATCTGACTGACCTAACTGTGATTGATGGATAATCGGGACAGCTCATCCGGAGTTGGTCATTGGTCATGAAGTTGAAAAGTTGAAAAGTGAAGAAACAAAGAGGAATAATGTAAGAGAGTAGGAGTTGATAGGTTTGGGTACTCCCAAAAGCAGATTTAAATGTGATTTTGTTTTGTTTCTTTTTTTCTCCTTCTAGCATGGACGGTGGTGAGCTCTTCAGTCGAATCCAGGACAGAGGAGACCAGGCATTCACAGAGAGAGGTAATAAGCTCAGGATACATTTCTTATACTATATGCATATACGGTGGTAGAAAAAAGTTTTCGGCCCGAGCATTTCCCATGCATTTCTTTAGATAGATATAGATATAGATAGCAATGCAAATGCAGTCCTGCTGCAGTTTGAAACGCCTTGCAGATGAACCAACATCTGCAAGGCGTTTCATTTGGTTTTCACCAACAACGGGTGAAAACCAAATAAGAAATTAAGATGAGGCAGTTGGTTTTTTAGAATAGTGGTGAGTTGTGCAATAGTGACGTATGACCTGGTGACCAATCTGATGCAGCGTTTCCACTCCCTGGTTCTCTCTGCGTCGTTGCGTCATCCAGCGCCACCCCCGCCCTCCTGAAAGGAACACACCCAGCCTTTCTCAGCTTGTATTGGCCTGGCAGGCCAGCAGGTACTAGAAAGATGCTAGAAAGATGACCCCAGTTGCTTCCAACATAGAGCATACATGGAGCTGTAGAGCTACCACAGTTGCACAGGTTGCTGTTAGTGTGAGTCCAACATAAGAATTAACTGTCAGGAAGCCCCTGATCAATGAGAGATTATGAGAGGTTATAGTAGCCCGGTGTTGTTGGACCCAAGTGCATAAGAATTGGACAAAAAGGAATTGTAATAAGATTCTGTGAATATGTTGTTAGATGAGTCCAGTCTCAAAACCCATATCCTCCCCTCAAGATAAAGCCCCTTGCCTCTTGTGTAAAGAATTTCGAGAGAATTTGTCAGCAGTAATTCAAGAATAATGGGACAAGATTATCCCTTAAATGTGTGAAAGGCTCGTGGGGAACATGCCAGCCAGGATTGGAGCTCTACTGCGTGCTTGTGGCAGGACTACTAAATATTAGTTTGGAGTTAGTTCATACAAAAAACAAAGATTTTCTCACAAATTTCATGATCATAATGTAAAACTTTCAGGGTATAATTTTAATTTTTCCAGCACTGTATATCATAATGCTGGATTATTGTGTACTTTGTTGTATATTATGTGTTCATGACTTTTTTTTATGTCTCCTCCTTACTTCAGAGGCATCTGACATAATGAAGAGCATAGGCGAGGCCATACAATTTCTTCACGCAATCAACATTGCACATAGAGACGTCAAGGTATGCATCCCGACCTCAAGCTGGTTTACGTCAAATGTTCATCCTGTTTTTTTTGGGGGGGGGTTTCTATTGTAATGCATATATAATGCTTGTAATGCTCTTGTTTTGTCTCTTCAAATCCTGCAGCCAGAGAATTTACTGTATTCCTCAAAGAGACAAAGTGCCCTTCTCAAGCTAACGGACTTTGGATTTGCCAAGGAAACCACCTCGCATAACTCTTTAGCTACTCCCTGCTACACACCCTACTATGTTGGTAAGGATCTGATCTGTGTCTGTGTAATCTTGCATCACTGCAGTTGTTGCTTATTCCTTGTGGTAACACATTTATGTGCCTCCTTTCACCTTGTCTATAGCTCCAGAGGTTCTGGGCCCAGAGAAATACGACAAGTCATGTGACATGTGGTCATTGGGTGTTATTATGTACATCCTGTAAGTTCTGTTTTTTTTTTCCCTCTCATGTCGCTAAACTTTTCATGACCCTGAGTTATGATATTTAGATGTAACGTGGATTGTCTGTTTAAACATTCAACAGGTTGTGTGGATACCCTCCTTTTTATTCTAACCATGGCCTCGCCATCTCTCCTGGGATGAAGAAGCGGATCAGGATGGGCCAGTACGAGTTTCCCAACCCCGAGTGGTCTGATGTATCGGAAGAAGGTAAAGCGAAAGTGTAAACCAGGCAAATATTGTTGGGTCTTATATTGAAAGCTGAAGATAAAATAAAACATAACTTTGTTTCACTCTATGCGACTTGAAAATGCTCAAAAAGGACATAATGTGCATATTTTACTGCTTTTTACATGCAATTTTTACAGTTTCAACACCTACAGAGTAGTTTTGTACAATGTGTAACTGTAAAAACGCCTTAGTTGTCTTGTACATATGTCAAAACATAAAAACAACAAAAGCCACCTCTGGGCTCTTCGTTCTGGCTGCTGCTTTCCTCTGATTGGCTGATCAGTGGAGGATCCCTCATAGGCATATGAGGCTTCCCAGCCCCTCCCCCCACCAGTTCTTGTGGGCTGCTCTGCTCCTCAGCACATACACAGACACGCGTCCGCACGCGTGCAGGCCTCCTGGACTTAATTTGGTCTGTCCTGATTGGATGGTAAAGCCTGACATCAGGTTTTATAACATAACACAATGCAGAGACCTTGTTACCTCATGTTCAGGGAGGCTGAAAAACTGGTTGGTGGGTTACAGCCTGACCCATGTTGTGCAGAGGTTTGATATTATAACACTGTAAAAATGTTCTCAAATATGGAACAGCTCAACGTGTCCTCTTAAAATGGAGAAGGAAAAACTGAGGTGAACCCATAGACCATATATGAAAGATGGACATAGTCTTGCCTCCAATGCAGAAGTGGCTTTTCTTGCAATACCACAGATATCTGCTAGGACTGGCTCCAGAAAACATTTTCCTCAATACACACACAGTCACTTTCAATCATGAAATACTCATTCAATAACTTTCTTTCACAACTCACACCGCTTTAAGTTTTCCGTGCCAGTGTGTAATCTAATGGTCAATTTGCAGATAATCCCATGATTTATAAGATATTAGAGCTTAAAGAAATGAAGAATGAATATGGGCACATATTCATTCTTCCGGGTTATTCTCTGATATCCATCATGGATCATATGCATCAGTGGGTGTGTTGAGCGTGATGGAGGTGAAAAGTTAAATCATCTCTCTCCTCTCCACCCCTGCCCTATGGTTTTTGCTTGCTCCAACATGTGTCAAACTCCTGAACAGTCCTTCACAAACCCAATGGGTGACATCACAGAGGGTTGGGGGCATGAGTTCAACTTGTGTTCTGTGAGAACTTTTCGCTTCAACTTTCTGCTCAAGAAATTGAAACAGCCATCTCGCCTGATCACATTCACTACAAATGAAAGTGATATCTTATCCTCCAGGTGTGTAAACGTGGTTTGCTCTCAGCCTCCAAGTGTACTTGCATGTGTGTGTGTGTGTGTGTGTGTGTGTGTGTGTGTGTGTGTGTGTGTGTGTGTGTGTGTGTGTGTGTGTGTGTGTGTGTGTGTGTGTGTGTGTGTGTGTGTGTGTGTGTGTGTGTGTGTGTGTGAAAACATCAAAAGGGCAGAATGGGTTGTACTTACTGTAAGACAGTTTTCAAAAACCATTGCCGTCCTTCACTTTCGGTGTGTGCTGTTTCCTCCTTCACAAAAAAAAAAAAAGTATATCTCTGCTGAATTGTACTGAAGAGGACGTCATGGATAAAGTAGACACCATGCAATATCTTAGTTCATACAAAAAAAAAAAACAGAAAGATTATTTGGCCGCCTGCACTGGAACATCTTGTGCCATTCTCCCACGATTTTCCCTTGCCCTTCACATAAATCTACGTAAGACTCTGTAGAAGTTGTACGCATATTGATCATTTTAGCTTCCAGTTACTTCAAGATGCCCCTCTCCACCGCAGCTCTTAATGGCTCGGAGTTTACATCATATGCACTTCCTTCTTTCCAAAGTGTCACCCGGAGTTTGTCACCTTCCCATGTTGTGTTTTTGTTCCTGAAAATATCCAAGTGGGTTAAAAAAAAAAAGACTCGAAATCCTGTTATTGTCCCCTTGACTCACTTCTTGAGGATTTATTTTCTCATCCTCAGGTTTTGTAAAGAAGGCAGAATTATTGCTCCCGCCAGAATTTACCTTTTGTGAAATTGTGAAATGTTGAACCGTTTCCCTCCAGCGTGTGCCATTAGTCACCTTCTGTTTGGATTTCACCAATGAGCAGGACTTTCTCAAGTGTCACAGACTAGTCTGGTTGTTGCTTTGTCTGACTAGACCAAACAGGACGACAATCATATGGGGGTTCCTCTTATAATATTTTCCATCCGACAGGTTGTTTTATCTGAGGCCTGGGATCTATTATGCTGGACTGAATTGTGAATTTTGGACCTAATATCTTTCTGAACAGCAGCTCTAATCACAAAACATTTTTCTCCCCTTAATAATTGAAATGATAATTGTGTTTTCAGCTAAACAGCTCATTAGGACCCTCCTAAAGACTGAGCCAACACAAAGGATGACCATCACAGAGTTTATGAATCATCCATGGATAAATGTAAGGCCTTAATCACACGTACACACGCACTTGTCATATTTGTCTTTCTCGTAATCTTGGGTTTTCTGTGTTGTTTTGGTTGGCAACCCCAACCTGCGAAGCAGCAATTAAATTTGTATTTGTCTTTAATCTTCCAAAAGCAATCAATGGAGGTTCCTCAGACACCGCTTCACACCAGCCGAGTGCTAAAAGAAGAGCAGGATGTATGGGAGGAAGTCAAGGTTAGATGACTTTCACTCACTTTTACCCACATTAGAATATTTGAAGAAGCCGTTTTGACGGCTTGATCGGAAGAACCCGAAACAAGTGGTGAAAATGAGCCTTTTTATCTTCCTCTTTCAGGAGGAAATGACGAGTGCCTTGGCAACGATGAGGGTCGACTACGAGCAAATCAAGATCAAGACCATTGAGGACTCGACCAATCCACTGCTAACAAAACGGAGGAAGAAAGCCACTAACGCCAGTGCAGAGCCAAACTCTGCTGCCCACTGAAAGATGCACGTATGCATGCACATAAAAACACAGGTTGTAAAAAGGAAGCAATAATTTGTCGACGCGAGAGTCGCATTGCATGGATTTTCTCAGTGTTTTATTTTTCATGGTAAATTTTCATGTTTTGTAGAAGTGTTTGTTTTTATTACTCTACCATTTTAACAAGCCCATCGAAGAGATTATAAAACATAGGAGAGGAGAGGAGAGGAGAGGAGAGGGAATGAGCGAGATCTCCCTCTTCTCCTTTCCCTCATATCAGGTTGTGGACTCAGAGGGGCTTGAATGTTGGGATGGGACATGAAGCCTTAGCATTAGCAGTCGTTCTCTTTCACACCACAGCCCTGTTCTAGCTCTAGCCCCCCCCCCCCCCCCCCCCCGACCCCCCCACCCCCACCCCCCCAAAAACCCTGTGAATGTTAAATGGCTAAATCCCAAAAATAAAAGCAAGGGAAGGTTTCCTTTTTAATGTACATGCAAAAGTGAGCAGACGTAAATTTAACTGACAAGTGGAATGTAAGGACTGTCCCTGACTGTTGGAATTAGCTGGAAAATAGATGCTCGTTTCGAGGACTTGAACTGCGTCCTTCAGGTTCAGTTTGTGTTTGTGAATGTCGAACAGAGGCCTATGCACTCACACAAGGGCCATGTGCCATTCTGACGGAGCACCTCACTCGTGGCCCCTCTCTCCTACTTTTGATCTACGTGTTCCTTTCAGAAACGTGGTTTCATGGCAAGAGACGGACGCCGCTTTCCAGGACAGAAAAGTGGCTCGACCTCCTGCATGTAGCTCATAGGAGAGTAGGAGCCCACTGATACTGTATTTTTATTTTTTTCATGACTTTTATGAACTTATTAGTATAGGCCTTACTGAGTGTTGCCATAGCAGAAAATTATTTTTAATCCCTACCTACCACTTGGTTCAGGCTATTACCAATGTTGCGCTTCCGAATCGCTAACATTGCCAGATTATATTTCAGGTTAATGCTATGCAGATGTGTTTGTCAGCTTGAAGTACCGTAGGACCTTTTTATTAGTGTCGATTTCTGTTTGCAGATGTGCTTGGAGAGACGTCGAGCTACGATAGGGAGGTTTTGTGTGATTTATGCAAGTAGCAACCCCTCTATGGTCACGCTCCGGGAGGGTGGGGGTGGGTGGGGGGGTTGGGGGGGAGGAGAGGGGGGGGGTTGGTCTTTCTGAAACGATCACTTAGTGTTACCGTTTGTTACACCAGCTTAACTGTTAGGAGGCTCAGTGGGAATAATTGGACACAATTCCAGTGTTCGTGTTCTCCTCCGTAGAAAGTACTTAAGATCTGCTCCTCATCCTGGAGCAGAATCTGACATACCACCAGCAAGATCTCATCACATTTCAGACTCGGGAGTGATGATGGGTTTCTCTGTCGATACAACTGGACACTTTTCCAGTTCACTCGGGATCATAGAAATGTGTTCTTTGATTTCTTTTTTTTAATTTTTTTTATTCCCACCTCACGTTGAAAATTCACTTTCACATTACCCTGTCACATGGCACCTACAAATCGCTCACTGTAAAAATTATCTTGAATGTTTGTAACTATGTTTCTTCTGTTTTTATTTTTTTTTGCCTCCCTTCCCTTTTTATCCCTCAACACTTTTTGTAGTGGAAGCACAGACGTATGTGTCTTTTTTTTTTTCCCCACCTGTCATTGAGTCTGTTCAGTTCCACCTGCTGTACTTTTGTCTGCTTAAGCTTTGGATTAAAAAACACAAATAAACAAAAAAAAATCGAGCTCTCGCATCTCATTTCCTGACATGTAAGAAAAATGAGGGAGGAAAAAAAGGGTTAGAAGTAGAAGTTGGAAATATTTGTGTATGACAGCTAGTCAAGTAAATGTATAAGATGAGATATTTGATACTACTCTTTAACTTCAGCGCTTCAGACCTGTTGCTGGATAAAGTTGATGCTAATAACAAGTGTGTGTGTGTGTGTGTGTGTATGTGTGTGTGTTACCTGTTTTGTCTGGTTGCGTGCTAACGCACCGTGTGGTTGAAAATTCCTAAATGCAAAAACTTCCACTATATTTGACCCTTGCCCCTCGATTTACGGAACCCGCCTCGACGATCACATTCCCGGCTATGACTCAGGTTGTCGGGTCAACTCGGATTTTGTGGTTCTGACAGGGAGAGCACGCGCACCACCCGTGACAGGCATGACTGACTCCTGGAATATACAAATTTGCGTAGCAAAGCGGTGAAGTGACATTGAGTCAACACAGACATTTGTAAACTCTGGGGTGTTCAGAGCTGTTTCCCGATAATGCACAGGGTTATTTCTCCTCAGGTGTGAGGCGGCCATAGGCGCGCAGCTTCCAGCTCTGAGTGAGACGAAACCCCATAGTCATCTCTCGCGCTCGTCAGGTGGCAGATTGAGACAGGGCTTAAAGTGGGGCTTAAGGGGAGTCCCTCCTGCTGCATGTATGTACGCCTGAGGAGGTTTCTGCCGACAACAAGCCTCACAACACCCACCCACCACTCCAGATGCTGTATGCATGCAGCAAGAGGAACCTGCAACCCCTCGGGGTAAAAAAGGTTAAAGGTGCACGCCGTGTGGTGTGTCTGGCAGCCACAAATTCGCAGACACAAGTGCTACCATTGTGTCTTGGGAGGAAGTTGAAACATGTCAGCATGAGCGTGCCAGGATATCTCATGGCAGTGTCTTAACGGACCGTTTTCAGGGCCGAGTCAAAATGTGTAGGGTGAAGACTTCTGGTCTGAGGTGGTGACACAGCTCGGAGTTCTTTGAAGTGGCACGCCATCCTGATTCTCACACATCGTCCCAGACGTGACTGAGCAGGCCAACCTCTGCCAGACGAGGTAGCAATAGTGAGAAACAACGCATTACCTCAGTGTGCAACCCACAGCTCCGTGTACCTCACCGATATATCTTCAGACACATTGGAATGGAAAACCTTTTGTTTGTCAGTTTTTCTTTTTTTTCTCTTTTTTTAAAAACAAGTGTTGCAACATCAGTTTTATTTCACGTGCTGGAAATGGAATAGCTCTTACTGTTAAGTGCCAGTGGTTACTGTGGTTGCTTTGATTTTTTTTTTCTTTCCTCTGCTCGCGAGAGTGCTGATTGTTTCAGTCTTCTTTTCCTCCTTTTGTTGGAACACATTTTTCATGCTTTTCTCAGAAAAGTTGCTGGAGGGAATAACATGTGAACATGTATGACGAGGCGGAGAGGCCCGAGTACAGATATGCCTTCAGAGCGAGATGTTCTGGTAGCATGAGCGAGGCTTCCTCAAGAGATACTTTGCTGTTAATAGTGGAAATGTGTTTCCTTCATATACTGTCACTTTTTTTAGGTCACATATGAACACCTTGATATGTATCCATAACGTAGACATGTATAAGTAACATCTTCCAGTAAGCAGTGATTCACAAGGCAGACTGGCACCAGACCAGTGTTGTATGGTAGTGAGGTAATATGACTTTTGAGAGACTTTGTACTTTACTTGAGCTTTTCAAATTCAGATTACATTCACTTTGACTTTGACGATATATTTCCGAACCTAATTGCATACTTTTACTCTGATACTTTTTCAATGCGCCATACAGTTACTCATTACAAAAAACAAAACTGTAGTCACTGTATTTGACTCGACTGGTAAATGCAACAAGGTCAGGACTTGTCTAGACTTGTTCGCACAAGCGCACGATGACCCATAGGCTACTCGACCTGTCGTTTTCATATGGACAGCAGTACAAAAATACAACAATACAACAATTTGTACATGGGTAACATTCCCTGTCCTTAGACCCTCTCATTGGCTAAGGAAGGACTCCCAAAAAAAGCACCCTGACAGGGAAAAAACAAGGAAGAAAGAGAGATAGAGGAGAGGATCCTCACACAGGACGGACTGATGGGTGGATGCAAGTCAGTATACAGAGATATCTGTACTGATGGCTAACAGTTTAGATTATAGGTCAGAGGACGAATCAGTCCAGAGTAGGAACGCATGCATGCAGCAGAAAGAGTCGGGTTGAGGGACGGACTCCTGGATCCGACTCAGCGTCTATGGAATCTGGGAGGAAAAGAAGCACAAACGCTCCAGGGACGCAATGTTCCCAGTCCATATGTTATAGGCTCATAGGCAGCAGCAGCAGTGATGGAAGACGAGCCGGCAACAGCATCTCCTGATAGCTACTACTGAAGGACGAGGAACCTGATGGTGAGGACCACTGGCCACATTTAAGCTCAATGCTCTTTTACGTTGATGCAAAAGAGTCATCGTATACGATGAAGGATATAGGATGAAGTGCCTTACGCCTCCCAAAAAACATTGAGATTCTGTCTTATAGAAACTTCCCCTCTGACCTAAAGAAGCATACTTAGGTATGTTCAAGGCTAATGAATTCTTTTCACATTTCAATCATGGTTAGTGTGGACATTGTATGCGAAAGGTTTAACTGGCACACATGAAGTTTGCGTGTGAAATTATTATTATTATTATTCTCGGTTTGACACATATGGAATAATATAATCTGTAGATGAAGTTGTTAAGAGGTGATAGATAGGCTTCATAGTTTTCCAAAATATTAAATATGCCTATACTCATTACTTGAGTATATTGAGTTGCACAATACTTGCCATACTACAAGAAATTCCAGATACTTCAGGACTTTAACTTAAGTAGCATTTCAGTCAGTGACTTGAACTTTTACCAAAGTTTTTGGTCGGGTACCCATACTTCTGCTTGAGAGTGACTGTACAGCTCTCTACACAACGCTGGTGACAACAAAATAGATGTATTTTTTCCTTTTCCTATTGTGAAATTTTCTACTGTGGTCACGTGCCTCTCTTGGTTTGCATGCACACATACCACACATGAGCACTTGAGGTGATCGTCATACATTGTGTCTTCTTTGCGTTGAACGTCAGCAATTTACATGGAAAAATCTAATTTTACATTTGACTCACTGATTTTGAGCCCACACAAATCGTGATTCAAAATTATGATGTCTATTTCCTTTTCTTCTCATGGGTGTGTTTAATGTCTCATATCTTGACTTCACATGTTGACACCACAGAATGGAATTTCTTTCCACGTCTGTCACACATGTAAATCTAGAGCCGTATTTGGACGTACGTCGTTCTTGCAATACTTCTCGCTCTGACGTTCCGCTGCCTCGTAAATCATTGATGGTGCTGTTTGACTCCAAGAATCCCTAGTTGTGATCATTTGGAAAAACTGTCCCAACGAAAGTGGTGTCTCCCCCTTTAGCTGTTGACTTGTAACGTTTTTACAATCACAGGCATATAAAGCGATTGTGTGCAACTGTTTATTTTGGTGGATGGAAGTGTGCAAATTTTGGAAGGTGAATTTGCTACCGAAAATGGTTGTGTGTTTTTTTCTTTTCTCACCACGTACAAAAACCATCGCTCTCTAAACGGAAGCACAGAGTCATTATATAACAACCCAATGTGATCTTAACCAGCAGTTCAACAGACAGGTGATTCAAAATGTAAACGCTGAAATAAGAGGAGTGAACACAGCATGGCTTGCCATGATCCAGCCATCTGGAGCAGCACAGCTATGTTCATTAGGCGAAATGAAATCGCTGTTGTTCTAGCGGATCATCCAGCAGATGTTATGATGATATATTTGCTCATGTAGCCGTCATTGCTGGATTGATACTATTCAGATCATCCCATGGTGACTGAACAAGTGACTGATGAAGTGTGTTTAGGTGAGTTTCGGTGACTCAGATCAGGAATGAAACAGGCCAAGAACTTCACGCACATGCATGTAACTTTGCTGTTCGAGTTTATGTTGAGCAAAGCATGTGCCTCCATTCACAACGGTATTACAGAGCATGTTTTTGTTCCTTGCTCTTGTTAAAAAGTTGTTTTAGTGCAACTTCTGTGTTGGTGTGTAATTACTTCTATCAACCCAAGTACTAATAGTGCTCCATTTGCGTACACATCCTGATTTACCAGGTTCTTCATAGCCTTCCTGTTTAGTGAAAGCTATGAATTTCCCAACCTCTTCTGGATTTAATGGACAATTATCCTGCTTTTCAAAAAGCCTTTGAGATTCACCAGAACATGCATCATGGTAAAGCAAAGCTTATCTGGGGTCATAAAGAAATGACAAAATGTGTGGTTCTCAGAAGCCAGCCACATCAAAAACATGATAAATTGCTATTATTAAACCACCAAACAGTATATTCAGATACTTTGAATAAGGTCATCCACAAACATCAGTAGTGGTAAAATGCAATATAGGTCAATCTGAAAGCACCAGAAACAGTGACAATGCACTCTCAGGGAACATGTCTGTGCAGAATAAAGACTTTCACATCAGTAGCAGATATAAAAAAAAAAACCTCTTTCCAGCACTGCACAAGTGTGGTAAGGGTGATGAAATAAAACCCTGAACATGCAGTTCCCTGCTTTAGCTTGGCCTCCAGAGTAGAAGGTGACAAACTGGCACATAAAGCAAGTAACCAATGCGCCAGTAATATATCTGTGGCTAAATGTAAGACGCTGTTGCACGCACGTGTGTGAGTGGTTATGCAACCGTGCATATACCATTTGGGTGAGGCTGGCTAGTTACATTTACTGTAAATTAAGATAGTGCAAGGCTGCTGCTGGTAAGTGGTGCATACAGGTCACGTTTGAGGTTAGAGCATCAGGCTTCTGAACGTATACATGAGCAGTTCCCCACACATAGGTTGCAAAGTGTGCAGGATGTGATGTATTCGACATTCTTCACACAGTCAACCATTCCTGGTTAAAGTAAATGGCACAAGACAGCTGCTGAATCATGTGAGATAAAACCGAAACAGTCATCACATTACCAATCACTCATTTATTTACAAGTAGAATAAATAAGAACAGACAATGAATAAATATTTCAAAGGGCTGAGTCTGGGTTGTCATTTCATACCAACAAGATTTCTGGAATACTTGTCCATAGGACAAAACAATAAGTAAGCCTCAGCTGCACAAATGCAAAGAAAGCAGATGATCTCTGTGTGATGATATGAGTGTCCTTTGACGGAGATAAAGGTGTCACAGTGTGGACGGAGTCAGCAGGGGCTCAAAAGGACCTTGTGTTGCGTCCGCGCCTCTGGGAGGCCAGATATGACTCAATGTAGTTGAACAGCAGCTCCAGCTCGCCCATGGCCTTGTATAGACCTTTACCTTCCATCTGCAAACAACCACACAGTTCAGTTGATTACACTTGATCTCTCAAAATGCATGCATGAACACTCATGCACAAAACTTCATCTTCTCCATGGATGAGGATCCACTCACCTGGGTGTAAGTAGCGTTGAGGTTTCTTATGTCAAACTGTGGCTGGCAATTGAAGTAATGTCTCTGAAAGACAAACAAGATACAATTAACACAGGGGTTACCGGCTTTCATAAGGCTGACATGCCTGTCGAGCTGAATGTGTGTATGCGTGCGTGTATCTATCTATCTATCTATCTATCTATCTATCTATCTATCTATCTATCTATCTATCTATCTATCTATCTATCTATCTATCTATCTATCTATCTATCTATCTATCTATCTATCTATCTATCTATCTATCTATCTATTTCTCTCTCTCTCTCTCCACACACACACACATACACACATACACACACACACACACACACACACACACACACACACACACACACATGGAACTTTGCCAGTAACACCATTTCCTCCCTACACTTCCCTTTTTGTTGTATCCCTCTGAACCTCTGGCATGGTCTAACCCCTTTGTTTCGTCACGTCAAAAAGAGCGCTGCTTTGTCAGCAAACCCTGGAATAGTTTAGTCTGCCGGAGCCATGGTCGAGACTACTCAGTCACATCCATCCATTTCCCATGCAAGTATGTACTTATAGGTGGATTAAACTTCTGCTTTCTACACATCTAGTGAGCATCTTCCCAGAGACTACAACGCAACTTTAAAGAAGCTCAAAGTGGAATATCTAATTCTTATTTTTTTAAATCTTTGACGTCGAAATTTTGCGCAATGGAGCAGTGGGTGCGCAACGTGTGGAAGTGCGTAGAGACGGTGTGGCACAGATACTCACGCATTCAGTGACTTGAGCTTTGAGCTGGTCGAAGATCTGCTGGATGGACTCCACATGTGGCTGCAACGCCCGAGTTTCGGCGGTCACCTCTGCAAGTGCGGTCGGGAGAACTCTTCCCAGGTAAAAGCCCAAAATGTTGTTGATAGCGTAACAGGCGAAGGGGGTCTGAGAGGGGGAAAGGAGAGCGCCAACATGAAACTACACCTTCGTCTTTAATTGTAACCACAAGACATGCACGTCGAGGGGTGAGAAGTTAGTGAAACTTACTTTTAAAGATGCCTCGACACTCTGATCCAGAAGCGCTGTGTCCAAGTCATCATTTGCCTCCTACAGAAAGAGAGATGCAAACATGGGTATGTGCAGTCTCAGACATACTGAGAGAGAGAGAGAGAGAGGGTGAGAGAGAGAGAGAGAGAGAGAGAGAGAGCGACACCCCACACACTGTGTGGATGCAAAAAGAAACAGAAAGAAAGAGAGAGAGCGAGAGAGGGAGAGTAGCATCACGGGACACTGTGCGCTCTGGAGGTGATGCTGCAGAAAGCTGCGACTTTACTTACGTAGAAGTCTCGGATATTCCTGTAGTTCTCTCTGAGGCTCCTCAGCCTGGTAGGGAAGCCCTCCACGAATCTGCAGCACTTGTCAATACACACGGGTGAGCAGTACGCCGTGAGGATGAACGAGAGGAGGAGCAGAGAGGACAGCAGGAGGCATCTCGGAGACATGGCGGTGGAGGAGCAGCTGGAGGAGTTCTTCAGGAGCCGGAGAGAGCAGAGCAGATGCTGCGCGTTCAGAGGATCTGGACCTGTTGGTCTCCTTGTTTGGACCCTGTTCGGGTAAGAGGAGAAAAATGCACATATTTTGGCTGTTCACAGATGGCTTAATTTATACAAAGACAGGTGAGGGAGGAGACTGATAGGAAATCAACGTCAACGTGCTTGCTAAAATGTGTGAAGGGGATTTTTTTTTTGTCAGAATCATCAATGAAACAATGCTCCTCCCACCTTTACTGATTAAAAACGGAAAATTAGTTTGTGGAAATTGAATAGTTTTCTGTGACAGTCAATCTTTTTTTTTATTATTGAGAATAGATAGATAGGCCAATATTTAATTTTTTTTAACAATTAATAACAAAATGACTGGATTATTAACACGGTACTATTGATGCAACTGTATAATAATAATATTAATAACAATATTATTAATGGTGACAATAATAAAAATATTATTAATAATAATACAGTGCTGGTGATCTCCATCAGACCTCCCCATACCATTGTATAAAAAGTGGGAAATCGCTAATAATAATGGAATTAATAATAATAATAATTATTATGTTTTAAATTATTATTATTATTTCTATAAGAGGAAAAGTAGGAATACTGTGTGTCCATGCAGTCCACTGAACATGGGTAAAGGGTAAATATATCATATTTAGTTTAAAAGCACTGAGTCTCAATTATGCCAAGTCGTCACAATAGCAGAGGAAATTGTTCAAGTGTAAATGAAAATGTTGTGGTGAGTGTTCATGACGTTTTGGATTCTCTCTGAGGCTGCTGTGACGTAATACCATAACCAACAAGTCTGAAGACAGATGCCATCTTCAGCCCATCTCCGCTTTCTCACTTATTTCTGTAATTACCGGTATATGGGGATATGGTATTCATCGCTTTTGCTGCAGACGATATATGCACAGTCTATTTTTATATATCCTTGTTTATTTGTGAGTTTTTTTTCATTTCCATCTTTGTAGGATTTAGCACAGACATAAACAAGCAACATTATATACACATTATACACACATTTCTTTTGAATATAACTAAATGACAAGCGAGCATATGTGTCCATATGTGTGTAGAAACTGCATAGAGAAGTGATTCCAGACAGATGGTAATGGATAGAGGTGTTTTCCCCTCAGTACTTTTTCTGTTATGCCCCTAAATTATCCATAATGTATCTCTAGTTTGACTTTGTGTTAGGCAACACCGGTATTTTGAAATAGCCAGTGATAATATCCCCAGTGATAATATTTCTTCAATGGAAACCTCATAGTTCTGCCAGATAAAGTTCAGGATAATGTGTCTGCATTTAAGTCAATTACCGGATCAAGTGTGTCATTCTGAAGATAAGAAGATGTGCAGCGGATCAATCCAAGGGTTAGATATTTGTTAGGAGGATTCCGAGCCAAAAGTTTTGGAGTTTTGGAGAGGATAGTGAAAATAAAACACATATTGTCAGGTGTGTTTCTGTTTGTGCATCAAAGAACTGTGTTAAACATATGAAATAAGGACTTTTGAGCTGTTTGAATTGAACTGTGTGACTCAACTGGAGTTAAGCATGGATTAAGTGTATGTTGAATAAATATTCCATTGCACAATATTTTTGTTTGCGGGCAATCTTTTTTTAATAAGTAATAAGTCATTTGTGATGGTCTGTCATTTTCACATTCTCTTTTCTTTGAAAAGGTTCATCGGGCCAAGATCAAACTCTTGTGACGCCTTACAACATAGCATGCGAAGCGGGATGGTGAAGGTCTGGAATGTACAGAAGGAACAAAGAGAACAAGCCGTCCAATTAGTTTCTGCAGAAATATGCAGAAACTGGGGTTAACTTATTTGCCCATCAAAAGTCTATCTAGCTATCTATCTATCTATCTATCTATCTATCTATCTATCTATCTATCTATTGATCTATCGATCGATCGATCGATCTATCTATCTATCTATCTATCTATCTATCTATCTATCTATCTATCTATCTCACATTCTTTGTGACATTTGACTCATATGAAATATCTACCATAAAAACTTAAAAAGCAGATAGTACATGCAATTATTTTGCTGATACTGGTACTACTGATATATACTGAACATTTCTATCAGGTAATATATACAAATATATGTGTATGTATGTGTGTGTGTGTATATGTATATATACCTAGTTAAGCTTATACAATTGAGCTGAGTCAGTTTATGGGAAACCTCTTTGGTGTGGATCTGACACGTTTGTGTGTATGTGTGTGTGTGTGTGTGTGTGTGTGTGTGTGTGTGTGTGTTTGTGTTTCGGGGGGCGGGGGGCGGGGGGCGGGGGGGGCTTTCATGTGGCTGTTAGCCACATGAATGTTGTGTAGTTTTAGTTTGTGTTAGATTCTTCTCCACACACAGACAGCTTTTCAGTTGTCTGTAATTTTCAGTTAGTTGTTTTGTCATAAAGGTTTCTTTCTATTCGCTGTTGCTGCTGCATCCACTAACATTAAAACCCAGTACACCAGAAAAACTGAGAAATGGCTGAGTAATATGAACATTAACACCTTGCTCTTGCTTGTATTGTGGCTGTTGTGCTTTTAGTAATGCTATCTATCAGTGGGTATTGATATGTAGCATTTTCTAGCTCCAATAAATTAAGCAATGTGGTCGTGTTTAAAAGTTACAAAGCATTCATTCATTGCATGGTTTTATAGCCTCTCTTCTTCCTTTGGTCAAATAGTTTCCTTCAGTCAGCTCTACCAGGAACCTCTGTCCTTCCCCATGACTCCCTTCACACTGTCTCCTCAAAACGGGGCCAGTGCTGAGTCAGTCAACTTCCACTCAGTTTCTGATGTCGTCACTCAGCAGCGAGCACCTTTGGCGCTTATGAGGAAAGCCGACTTTTAATCTGGTTCATCCAGGCAGTCTAGAAATTGTGCAAAGATCTGATGCATATGCTGTCAGCTCTTTGTCTGTTTGTCTCCGATCTCTGTGCCTTGCAGATCAGATGAGCTGCACGATGTACGCTGGCTTTACGCTTCCTCCTCGCCATGCATAGCATTGTATGCATTTTGTGTGTATGCATAGTGTAGCCTGCTCGCTGGTGTCTCCTTTAGAGGAAATCTAAAGTCTTTATAAACAGATTCACCACATCTTTCACTTTCACACAGTCGTCAGTTCAGCAGCTCATGTTTGCATTACTGGGCGTGAGTAGCATTGGATATCTCTCTGAGAACTGTTTCTGTTATTGTTTACATTGAGCAGTCTTTGCAACAACGTGTGCTAATTTCGTCTCGGTGTGGCTATTACAAAAGCATCTTGGCAAAATGTGTAAAACATCTGAAAACTGGTGGGCAGACGATGACGGTGATTGTGTAATAGTTTCATATGTTGTTTCTGTAAATGACCCATCAAAACCCCTCTCTCTGGACTTACAATGAATTTTATGAATAAGTTCCTGAAGTCATCATTGTGTGAGTTCAACCTTGGCAAGTGTGAGATGTCCCAATAGATTGGCCCTACTCTACGTCACGTTGTAGATGTCAAGCACCTCTATCCGATGGAGATCTTGGTCTCACTATGAATGTGTGTGAGAAATGGCCTTTTTGATGGCACAAAATTCTTATGTCAACTCAGCCAGTTATTAGAGAAGAAGCTTCCTCAGAAATCTGGATTTCTACAGAACTGAGCAGGCTACCTTCGATGAATGAATTGCTATAACCCAAAACTTAAGTAGCACTAAGTGTTCTGCTGATCAGACAAGTCTTTGGGTGGAGATGAAACTATGAAACTCTCCGTGCGCACACTCACTATGTTATAATCTCTATGGACGCTATGTATGTTGATATGCTCGCAATCGGTAACCGTTGCTTCTAAAAGTGTTATGCTTAATCTTCCATGGTGTTTTCAGTGTGTGCTTGGGTGCAAGTGCGTAAGCATATGCACACATATAACTATTTGCATACATACCCACAGTGGTGTTAACCGCATTTATGTGAGCTCAAATTTTCCTTGCCGTCCAACGATCAGATTGCTGAATAAGTGAAAGTAAAAAATAGACGTACAGTGTATAAATCGTCTCCATCCAATATAGGTGGTGAATCATAGTTTTTCTTTTTTTTTTCTTTAACTGACATTGACTCTGTTCTTTCGTTTTTACTGTGCACAGACAGTAACATTTGATTCCCCTTCATGTCTTCAGAGCTAGGCTTGCTCTAAGGTGGTCGATCGGCTGTCCATTTATGAAATCTCCTGCTATTGACTGTTCACATAAAAGAATCTATCCTCCACATAAAAATTGCAATCTTGTAAGAAATTAATTTTAATTACAGACACTCCTCCAATTATAGTCTGCTTTTATGACCTGTGAATGTATTTAGGTTATTTAGAGCTTGTTCCAAATGGTGATATCATCATTTTTACAAAATTGTGCCAGTAATGACTACCCTCAGGTGTAAGCATAATGGAAATTAAAGCATGAAGGCATTTGCTCATTTTGTAGATTACCTGTTGACTCACGCAAAAGCACACACTGGTTGCCCTTTTAATACTGAAAAACCACTACATCATTAATTGTAGCACTTACTTTGGATTACGATGTTTTTCCCATGTACATTTGCTGCGGTGATAACCATGTCTCTTTCAAAGAAAGTGTCAGCATATCTCTGTTTCGATTAGTAAGGAAGAGTTTTAACAACCGCAGTCGACCACAGTGACACCAGATCCCAGAACATGTGAGCTGTTAGTGTTAGTTCTTAAGTTAAGGTGAACCAAGAGAGAACGAGAGAGAGCGGATATACCTATTGTAACTCGTTCGTTTTAGGTGGTGAGCAATACAGTGGAATAAGGCAATGTATTGGATCAAACCTTTCTCACATACCAGATAGACAATTTGAAAACAAATGGAATTAATGTATATAATCTGTGTCTTAAGAAGTTATTGAGCACACGGGTTACACAGTGAGTCGGTATTACAAGTGAAAGACACCCATCGCTCACGCAACATGAGTGTGGGAGAGGAGTGATACTTGGACCACATGACTGGCGTGGCATAGGATTGACAAAAGAGAGACTCACTCACCCTTCTCCTGTTGAAGAATTTCCCCCTGATCTCGTTGTGTCCCAATGTTTGTCATGTGAAGATCTCAGCTGAGCTCTCTCTCAATTTTGTTTCGTTTTCGTTAAATTTGTCATCGTTTACGGACCAACACCCCATAACTCACTCTGTGGCGTGGCCTGATCATCTGCCGGTAGTATGCCAGATGATCAGCCATAATACTGGGGTCCACAAATGGAGGCTGTACAGGTGAAGTCGACCACATGTGTGTGAGATGGATGGACCGGTTGATGTCCATTCCCAGAGCTTATGGACATAACCAGAGACATAACATCACCACATGACATCTAAAATGATTAATAATGGAAACAGGAAGCAGCTGATCATGTGTACCTCTCTCTCTCTGGGTGGTACATTACATTGTTCCTTTTGTACTCCTTTCTAAGAAAACACATCCGCGCGTGATTTTTTAATTCCTGGATATATAAATTTTTTTATCACTTATGAACACTTTGTTGCATATGCAGCCCAAATATTGATGTCTCTCGGTGGAGTTTTTTAAACAATCCAACATCTTTGGGAAGAGCATCCTCTCAGTCTCATTCAGGTTAAACACCAAAATATGACGATGCAACAACAAAATGAAACACTTACAAATACCGTAATTCTACCACTCAAACATTTTCTAGTCAGAGAATAACACGATTTTGATAAAAACATGCAAACAATCAAACATGCTTTTGATAAAGATGTTGTATTAGGTCATAAACTGCTAACTACTCAATGCTGTCCCCATCTGGGCAAGGTCTGATATGCCTCAGTCTGCGTCGACTCTTAAACCTCAGGTAGACTCAGTTTATCTGTGAGCGGCTCATGGGGAAACTTCCGTGACCTGCTTAACAGATGAACTGAGTTAAACCTAGCAAACCACCTCTGTGCCACAACACTGGACTGGAAATGTTAACCAAACACTTACACAGAAGTCAATCATGTGTAAACAAGAGGTGCAGAATTGGCCTTAATAATGCAAATGTTCCCACTGTGGGATGAATAAAAGCATATTATATGCTATTTTAAACTAACATAATTCCTTTATTTTTGCAGATACGTGGCAGTAAAACACAAGGAGCCCGGATGCAGAACTGTTGCTGGCACAGGCAGGACCTGTAGTGTCCGGATCATTTTCTTTTGACACACAGTGGATTAGAGGTAACCTGGATCCAGGTCGTAAAAGTGATTTGGTTTCGGGTGGACCTACTACTGATCTGTAACAGATGTGCAAAAGCCACTTCTTTTGACCTCTAATCTCAACGTATGCACATGTTATTCATGACCACATTATGATTACATTATTATATACCTGCTTGACCCAAAACATCCATTAATGTACGTGTTTGCATTCCATTTGGTCATCTATCCCTGATTTCGTTCCCTCTCATAACTTTGGATGTTTCCTTCACGTCCCACTTGTGACTCATCTACTATTGTCATACCAACTGAACTGGTTAAACGTGAACTGGTTAAACATGTATACGTGAATGTATGGTCGCAAAGGCAGCCACTCAGGTAAACCGTGTGTGACCTCTGCAGATCTTGTTGCTATTTTTATAAAATGCTGAGCACTCTGAAACTCAGTCACTTGACTGAGACACAGTCACTTGACTGTGAGATGAGTCAGATTAAATTTATACCAAAAGATTAATCTGATTTTGTCTTTTTTTCAAAAGAATTTCCAAGATAACCACACATATCTGGGTGGTGACTGTGCATTGTTTACTTATAGCTTTATTTACTTTGTAATTTCATGCATACACAGCATTTTATATATGTACATATTTTACATACAGGATTTTCAATAAAGGAAAAAGGAAATTTTGAGTTTTCGCAAACTGTAAAGACATGCAAACCTAGAGCCTGGTTGATATCTCTTGATATCAGCAAATTGATGTTCACCACTGCAGTCCTGATTGGATCGCAAGAAATAATCCTGCTGGATAAATTGACATAAACTGTATTCTTGTTGATAGCCACTAGATTGTGCTGCAAACCAGACATTGTGTCTGAAATGGAAGTAAAATGCTCAGTTTTTCTCATTTATGAGAGTTTGATTATTTTTTCCTCTTTCACATTGAAATTAAACCAGTGTTTGAGATAAAAACACACTCCTTCAGAGGCCTTAGAAAAAAATACAATATCTTTAAAAGTTCCCTTTCTAAAAAATATAAATACCTTTATCATTTTATAAATATTGCATCAACTCAAAATACATAAAAAGACATCAAGCACCTTAACTTAATTTGGGAACAGAGTAGAGAAATGCACAATGGAATTGAAGAGAAGTAGACCTGTGTTAAAGCACACATCAAGTCAAGACCCAATGCACCATAAGCACAACGTGAGTGGCAGTGTTGCTTCTGCTGCTTGTCTGTCGGATCATGCAGGTGTTTTCTGGCTGAGTCCCTCCAGCCACTCCAGCACAGTGCTCAGCTCTCCCACGGCCTTCAGCGCAGCCTGGTTTATCTCCAGCTGAGAGAATAAAAGTAAAGTAGAGAGAGCAGTGAAACCACAGCTGGAGAGAGCTGGATATTTGCTCCTTTTAAGCCTCAAGCGTATCCACCTTAGTCGATTCACTGGTCTACAGCACTTTAGCAAAAAGCTAATATCATAACCCAATATTATCCTGTGTCCTGTCACCCATCACCTGTAGCTTCATGTTGAGTGAGTTACAACACAAATTATTCATGTATTAGTCAGACCTCAACGTTTTTCAAAGCTCCACCGCAAATAACATGTTTTGAGAATTTAACATGGAAAAAATGTGGCCCAGAAATGTTGCATATAAAGAAGTGTGTGTGTGTGTGTGCGTGCGTGTTTTCTCTGTACCTTGATAAACTCAGCATGAAGTGAGTCAATTGTCCTCTGTGTTTCCTCTGCACATTGGCAGTGCTGAACAGAACAAAAACACAGTTCGTTCTATTATTCTGTTAATTTCATTCCAGGACGTGTCATTACTCATCGGGCCAACTTACGCATTTCCGTATGTCGTTCCTCAGACTGACAAAAGCGTTGCCCAGAGCGCTGGAGTGTCGACGGTGCTGCGGCTGAGAGGAGGCGTAGTTTCTGAAAACCCTCTCGACGTAGAAGCGGAGGACGAGCTGCAGGAAGCAGCACGTCTGACCGTCCTGGCAGACACACACACGCACGCAGAACTGTCACGCTACGTCACAAACACGCTCGTTAAGTGTTTCGTAAGGCCTCGAGCTGTCTGTAGCTTAGGGCCAGAGTCACTGCTGCAGCCGACCACATTTTGGTTGTTCAGATGTCTGAAGCAAGCAACACACTCACAACAGAAAGGATGTGACCTGAGCTACTCAGTGAACCAAAGCAAAGACTCACAGGAACATTCTTAATGAGGGATTTGTCCAGAAGTTTCACTCCGATCTCTCCATCTGCTGCGATCTGTGATGAAAGAACAGGGGAGAATCGCTCTTAACTCACACATTTAAGAGGTAATGTTAACTTAAGTAGCATCTGTTTGTGTGGCAAACTGCAAGACAGGGCAGCGTCTTCACCACACTCACCACTTCTGATTGAATCTCGGAGTAGTATTTACGCAGCTCGTGAGTGTGAACGTTGACCGAGCAGGTGTTCAGCTGCAGAGGTCGGCTCGCGACCTCTTGTCTCAGGCCGAGCAGGAGGAGGAGGAGGAGGCAGAGAGTGCGGCCAAGCAGCGTCTTCATCACTGTGTTGATCTGGCGGAGAAGCTGAAAGAAACATTGTGTCATAAACGCTGCTCTACCCGAGCCGGGGACATTTTGAGTATGTTTTTGATATATATTCTTTGTTTTATGTTTCCTCAGTTCTTTAAATGTAAACCATAATGTAAAATGTGAGCGACTTGTATCTTATCTTGACAATAAACAAACATTGATCATCATTTTCTCAAATTTTCCTCTAATCTTATAACCCAAATAACTACTTTATGAATCAAATAAATAACTGACAGATCAATCAACCTCAGAAACTAGTAAAATGTTGCAGCCTACAAATGGCTACATCCGATTTAACATAGTGTAGCGTAGTTCAAATCAACTTGAAAACTCTTGAGGATGCTTAATTTGGAAAGTAATAGAAGTTTGTCATTTTCATCACAGTCAATACAACCAATTAATATTAGTATCATTTTAAACTCATTGTAAACTGTTCAAATCACACTTTGAGTCCATTAATGTATTGTCCTATAGAATATGTATAGTTTACACCCACTGTCAGGTTTAGACACTATGGTCCACCACCAGCACCACCACCATTACCTGTGCTCAGACTCACCTGTGTGTGGGAGAATGAATCCTGAGGAAGATGTGCCTCAGAGTCTCCATGCTGCCTCCTCTTATAGTAGAGTGAGGGGGATTTTTACCAGGTTTTGCAGAACTTGCACGCACATACACACACATGCACTCACACACGTGCACACTTACACACACACACACACACCTGCACGTGCACATGTGCAGCAATAAGTTTACAGGAGGAGGAAGTGTCATCCAATTAGAGGAACTTCGGGCTGATGAGAAAAAAGGGAAAGGGACTGATTAGAGATTTTCTCTTACCTCATGTTGACCTTCGCCGTCTTCTAGAAAGTATGCAGTGAGTCATGCGCTCAGTCACGGTGTCGGGTGATAATTAGGATTATTGTCATACTCGTCTTGTCTCTTAATAGTGAAAAAAATCAATAAATGCAAACTTGCTCAAGGTCATGTATTCTAATGAATTATTATTATTTCAATGTGTACTTATATTGTCATTTCTTTTGTTCTTATGATTTGTTTCTGGGCTCCCACAGATTTTCATTACGTCTGGTCTCATGTTTTTCACATTAGATTGAATCAGAGAGAGAGAGAGAGAGAGAGAGAGAAAGGCACTTCATTGATTCTTCGGGAAATTTCCCTCAGGGGCTCCGTGCTGGAAATAAAGGCTTCTGCACAGGTTTGCCGGGGTTCCCTGAGGAGTGCCCTCACTCTCAATCACTTCTCTCTAGCCTGACAACCCTTATCGGAAACACCTGCTGGACCTGCTCACCTGCCTGTCTGAAAATCTACCTGTCATCGTGAGCAGGAAAGTCTTTCGGAAAATGGTATAACCTTTGTTCAAGGAACAATATTACACCAATCAACCCCATTCACAGCGACTGCGATAATCTGTGGTTAGAAGCGTAATGTTCAAAATTAGGCCATGAGCTCAGGAATGCGCAGTGATTAATTCTAACCACTAGAGGTCACCTGCAGTTTCTGAGAAAGCGCATAACAATGAGCTCATCCCTCTGTGTGACTGCCGATTACATCAGAGGCCGTCTGAGATATTTCATTAGCTTTGTCACAAACTGCACATTTATTATCTCAATATTAACAGGAAACGCTTCAGGTTTTGGTAGACTTTGCATTTTTCCTGCCTTCACTTGAAGATCGAATGAGGCCAGGTTAACACCGTGATCATCGCATCAAAATATCCATTTTTTACAACCTTACTGCTTACTTCCCATCCTCTAAGTAGCATCAATTATCAGTTAATCGCACTCAGATAAGTTTATCTTTCGTCCCTTTCAGCTCAATTGATTCTGTTTTCATGGATGCACAAATCGATTTTCCCCAACTTTTGCTTTTCTGCATTCAAATCAGGCATCAAACGATCAAATGATCAAAGAAAAAAATTTATTTGTCATTATTTGTACAAAGCTTCTTTATACAGAAGAATAATATACAGAAGACTAAGTGTAACAAGAATAAAATGACATTTTTACATAGAGTACCTTGAAAATCACAGGCACATGTGGGACAGTTTCAACTACATGGTAGTTATGTTTTAATATGGTTCCTCTGACATCCTCTGCAGGTCTGTTTGTCGTCCTTGGTGGCAGCTCTACTCCTCTGTAAGTGAACATAACTACCCTCTACATCTGTAGCATGTCTCTCAATGTGCCTGCATTTTCAGGCTTTACTCATTTTTTTTGCATTGAAATTTAATAAACAAAAAAAAAACAAAAACAACTGCTAAACTGTAACTCCTACAAAAATCTAACCCTAAATGTTGCTATATCCACTAGATATAGGGATGTAGTTTCATATGTCAACGTGCTGATTCCCTTGAATCCAGCGACAATTAAACTTAAACCTATAAAACTCGAACAAAGTTTGTTTTCCCATTCATCGAGTCCCACAGTACGTTCGGTTCGCTCCACCGAGCTAACTCAACCTCAAAATCCACTCTGTAAAGTGTGTGTGTGCGTTCATGCATTGTGCTGTATGTCTGTTATTTGGAAGTGTGTGTATGTACGTGTGAACGCCTCCAGGGCCTTTTGGCGCGGTCCTCCTAAACGACAATAGAGCGAAGGTGTCTGAAGCACATGATGACGTCCAGTGGGATGGGAGGACTCAGGTGATTTCCGTCCAAGCGCAGGTACCTGACGTAACGAAGCAGAAATGTCACTTCAAGGCATGAAGACTTTCAGACGTTACACCTTCTTCTCTGCACTTCTTCCCCCCCTTTTTTTTCTCCTTCCTGTAAAACAGTGCAAGTTGTTGTCATTGAGTTTAAATGTGACACACCTTAGTCTGGGAATCAGGTTGTGATCGGAGAGATCGTCCTGCAGGCTGACGGGGCAAATCATGGTGCCATTGATGCCTATCAGTGGGGAAAACACACAGACACACACAATGTCTGAATTTTTCATCTTCAAGTGTTATTTATATAAGTATATAGAATAGGATAAGACCTTTAATCGTCCCACAATGTGGAAATTTCATAATGTATATATATAAATATGTATATATTTCTTCCAAAAGGTATGAATTAGAAACAATCATGATTGTATTCAGTGTTTATATTATGAGTCATTGAATCATATCATCCTGGTAGTTTATTATTTACAAAGACATTAAAAATACATAAAAGAGTTTCGAGAAGTGCAGCAGTAAAACAATAATTCCCAACTACGAAGGTGAAAGTCAAAAGTCTTAGTTTTCATATCGACTACAGAATATTGAGCAGAACTGTGTGGAAAAATAACTTTGGAGAGAAATAGCTTTGCAAAAAGTCCCGTGGACACCAATTTATGATTGTTTTCACACAAACTAGCATTTCAATGAAAGATGAAATGTTGATGAAATGAAGTGCCACATGCTGCTAGATTATCATCACGGTCTATTTTCAGGTGAGGTTTCAACAAGGTCATGAATTAGTAATTCACTCTTTAATCAATGGCCTGATGTACATTTGTATGTAAATAGTCCGCTAAATTTAACAGAAATGTCTCTCGAGAGGGAAGTGTAAAATTGGTTAGAGCTGGATTTGCCCCTTTGTTTGTTTGATCATATGCTTCCCATCAGAAGAAAAACCCTGTATTTCACAGTCAGGCAATATGTAGAAGAGAGGCCTGTCAGCATTAGAATATTATAGCTGCCTACATATCCCGTCTCACGTAGGTGGCGTTTCCCTTTTATGCATCTGAATATAACCTCATCCAGAGCTCCATTTATACATCCGTTAATAACATTTCAGTGAATCTTTGTGGTTTTAGCAGAAATCTGGACAGAAGAAAAAAATCTGTTGAAGCACTGCAGGGATTAAAACGATAACGTTGCAGCATTGCTGGTTTGGCCACCTGGGGGCAGCAGAGCAAGCTGTAAGCACAACATAAACATTATATCACCCTTTAAAGACGCGACACAGTGACCAACGCTTAGCACTGTTTCTAAGGTCTCGGGTCTGACTCTCAGTCGGACTGAGGGCCTTTCTGTCTGGAGGTTTCGTGTTCTCCTCGTGTCTGAGTGGATTGTTTGTAGTTTCCGGGTGCTCCTGCTTCCTCCCAGAGTCCGTTTAGGTCAACTGGACACTCTAAATTGTTCCTGGATGCGAGTGCACGAGTGAATGGTGAGGGTTTTCCCTGCAGTGAACTGGGAACTCGTCGGTGCTTGTGCATTCCCTGACTTTGCACATTGTGCTCTCCGGCATGCCCTCGTGACTCCGCAGAAAAAGGTACAAAGATAATGGGCCTTCTAGAGCAGCTATTGACAGTTATTGCCGAGAAATATTAATATTCATTCACGACTGAGCCTAGGTGACGACTGAGCCTGTGGCTCTGTTTACTTTTCCACCACATCCATCTGCACATTCGCAGATTAAATGTTCCGATGTGTGTTTGGATGTGGATTCAGCTCCTGTTTCCATTGAGCTTCCTGCTTCCTGTTGTCCATATATACAGTTTTTTGTAGATTTATAGGTGACAAAAACAATAAAGCTGAAGCAACACAGATCATCGTTCCATGTGAGATCACCACCATGAGACTGCTGATAGCCTACAGTTTGATGTGTGTTGTCTTTTTTATCCCTTGTCCTGCCTATGTTTTATTTTTATATAGTCTCGATATTATTGCCTTGTTTTCCCTTTTCTTTTTTCCTTTCTTATCTTATCTTTTCTTTTCATTTCTTATATTTTTTGACATCTATTGAAGGCTGTGATCAGATCTATAGATCTATAATCTATAGAGCGCTTTTCTCATTAATTTCTTACAAATTCTTCTAAATTTCTCATACTCTTACTCTTTTATTTGTCTCCATGCCTTTGTAAAACACTTTGGTGATCTGAGTTGTTTTTAATGTGCTCTATAAATAAATTTGAGTTGAGCTGAGACTTAAACAGAGAAGACGTGTTGTCTTGCATTATTTCATTTTTCCAAATGTGTGGGAGTTTTCCAACATGGACATACGCGGTTCGGGCCTGACAGTCATTCTGACACGTCAGCCAAACAGATAGTGTCTTTCCCTGAGACAGCAGAGACAGCTGTCTACATCTTTCAGAGAAAAGAGAAGACATTATGATAATGTTCTCACAGCTTCCTGTTTCAGAGAAGTCAGCACAGAGTCAGTGGATAAAACTGTGGGTCAGTTATTCTTAACCCTGACAAAACGTACTAAAGATGCTAATGAAATAACTGAAGGTGACATTACTACGGAGCACATTTCGGTCATTCCTTCAAATTTCCTTTGCAAATGAAATTGGACTCATCTGCACTTTCTGTAGTGAATGAACTCCAAATCAGCTTCCTCTTTAGCCCTTTTCACACACACAGCTTTACTTGATATCAACACATGTCTTAACCAAATGTGTGTGTTCACACTGGGTGTTTGTACTAAAAGCAGGATAAGATCCGGAGGCTCAGGTGTGCATGGAAGCCAGGTTATACGTGGGTAAGCAGACCAAAGTGGTTACGTCATTATGTTTTCGTATGGTGATGGTGAGCCAGCCACTTGTGACGAATTCCTGCTCTATTCTGGTCACCTTCATCATTTATGAAAGCATCAAAAGGAAGATCAATAAGAGGGTCATTCCATATCTGGTAGTTGGACGTGCTGAGATTCAGTTGCTTCTCTCTGTAAAGTAAGGGACTCAACAGTGTACATGTACATCCAGTCAGGCCCTTAGTTAACGCCATCTATTGGACAGTCCCGGTACTCCCGGCTTTCATGCAGGAAGGTGGGCATGTGCGATTGACTAAATTATGACTCACAGACCCAGATAAGCTTATCCAGTAATATGTTTGTTACTATCTCTGAAAGGGTCTTTACGAACCCTCTCAGACAACGTTACAACTTACTCTCAATGCTGTTGTCATTGAGGTGCAGGTGCTCCAGGTGACTGTTGAACAGAGGGATGGAGGCGAGCTGGTTGTGGGACAACTGCAGGTCCAGCAGGGTGGATATGTTGAACACGGCCTTTGGAAGTCCTTTATCGCTCAGCTGGTTGTAGTTCAGTCTCACAAATGCCAGGTGATTCAAGTCTTTGAAGTAGTCTCTGAACAAGACGACAGAAGTTGGAGAACGTGAATAAACTGTAAAATCAAGCCGGTGACTTCCTACCGGTTAGCATGTGTGTGTGTGTGTGTTCAGCAGCAATGTGAGGACCACTGCCCTGTATACTTGCTTTGGGATGTCATCTATTCTGTTTCTGTCCAGGAAAAGCTGGATAATGGAGCTAGGGACGCCAGCAGGCATCTTTTTCAGGGTGTTGCGAGCCAGATTGAGCTGCATGAGGGCGGTCAGGTCCTTAAACGTGTTCTTTCCCAGGTCGCTGTCACTCAGCTGGAAGAGAGGTCGGGAGGCAGGTCTCAGGTTTGCTCCAGAGATGCACTCATGCTTACGAAAGTATCTCAAAACCAAGACTGTGGAAGATTCAGAGCTGAATTTTGAGTTTTGTACTGTCAGCAAACAGGCAGGCAAGCAGCAGGATTACAAAACCATAAAATATAAATGAACTCATAGAGATTATTGAGGCGTAAACAACAATTAATTTGATTTATATAAACTTTCATTTTGTTCGACCTTGTGGATGACATTCAGAAGAAAAATACATCAGAGTGAATGCGTTCTCTTTGTTGGAATAACTGAGTAGAATTTCTTTCAATTGTTGTTTTGTCGTTCCATATCAAATTACAGTTCATGAACGAACGGAGGCTGTGATTTTGCAGCGGCCCTATGTTCAAGGGATGCTTACCTGGTTGTTGTAGAGGTCAAGCAGAGTCAGGTTCCCCATCTTGCTGAAGGCACCGGCGGGGATCTTGGAAATGCGATTCCTGCCGAGACGGAGCTGCTCCAGGCTCACAGGGAGACCTGAGGGGATCTCCTTCAACATGTTGCCCTGTGCATAGAGGTACAGCAGCGCTGGGATCTTCTCAAACACCTGGAGGAGAGGCAGATGCAGCAAACACACGTTTAGTTCTGTGGTTGTCAAAGTTTGGAAAGCTTCAGCTGTCAGGGATGTTTGTTGTTTACTAGAACCTCTGCAGAGATAACAGATTACAGACACACTATGGATTTTTTTTTTTTCGTTTTGGGAACTTTATCTAAAGGATCAAGTCACAGCAATGTTTACTTTCTCAAGGTGCTTTATGCAACAAAATGATCAATATATATCCAAAATGAACTGATGGTACCAAAATGCTTGTATACTGTCTTATTCTATAAACTTCAACAACTCAACCTGTCCCTTAGATAAAGATGTTAACTTAAATTCATCAGTCTGAATGCAACCTTCGAATGTCTGTGAACATGAAGCGAGGAAACCTCCTGACCTGCTTGTTTATCTGATGAATGCGGTTGTTCGCCAGGTTGATCCAGCGGACCTCGGTGGCATTGCTGAATGCATCTGCCGTCACCTCTGAGATGAAGTTGTTCTGCAGGTACAGGTAGTGGGTTCTCAATGGGATGACAGGGATCACACGGATGTTCCGGTTCTCACAGTTGAGGGAGTTGGGGTAGCTCGGGGAGCACATGCACTCTCGAGGGCAATCGGGGTACATGGAGGGAGGTCCGAGGATGGGTGGGGGGAAGTCTGTGGGCTCCTGGGGCTCCGGCTGTACTGGTGGGGGAGGCTTTGGGAAGGACGGCTTTCTAGTGGTGAGTGGGCGCTTTGTGGGCTTCCTTGGCCGAGGTCTCTGGGTGGACACTGCCCCCATCAAGAGGAACAGAGCCAATGCAGAGACGAGTCCCACGCCGGCCTTCATATTCCTGGGAACATGCGAGAATGAAACTTAAAGACGGTAAAATAGGTTGTGTGGGCTCAAGGAGAAAGGTAAACGCTTTCCCATATGTGTCTCCTATCATGCTGTAGCTTCATTGTTCACCTAGATAGTTGTATTTTTGTTTATTCTTGTTCTCTGACAGAAACTGTGGAAGAACGATTACATCAGAAATGTCTCAGGTGTCATTTTAAAAGCCTATTTGAAATCCCATTTATAGAGAGGAAATATTAACGTAGATTCCATTACTGATCTGGCATTCTTTCAAACTTATCTGGCAACCACACATAGGCTTTAGTACAACTGGCTCTGTTGCCTGCTCAATAACAGATTTCAACATTTTTCTTTTCCTGAACTGAGAAATAACTGGAGTGATGAAGCTATGTGGAGCATACGCTTCCAGCCTCATGAGGTTGAGAATCAGAATTAGAGAAGGAAGAACCTGGAGAATGTACATTAACCTTTCCTTGGAAACTTCACCAAATTTTTCAGTCATGCACTTCAATTTACTTGCACGCTTGAGTCCTTACTAACCCTTCATACCTAATTTTTGTCAGTGCCACGATATCAGAGCTTAACTGAGAATACAAGGTGGATCTGTCCTAAATTTAGACAAACATTGCACACATTTGCTTGATTTTCATAGCAACAATAATGAGGCTGCAAAAGAAGATACTGCTGCTTGGGGCTTTCCTCTGGGCTGTACCCAATGTGCAGTCTGATTAATCTGAGGGTTTTACTGTGCTTCGGATTGCCTAACGCTGTGAAAGAGAAATAAAATGATGATGGCGTGAGCTGTGAAGCTGTGAGTAATTGTCATCGTGTCAAAGGGAGATAAATCCAAGTTGTATTCCAGTTTGAATGAACGGAAACTGGGAACTTCAGGTTTGCTTATATAAGTGAAAGTGAGCGAACAAGGAGGCAGCCTAGGATTTGTTTAATGTGATTAAATTCAAGAGGAAGAGGAGGAGGAGGAGGGGCACACACTGATACAGGAAATTAGTACTTATGAGAGAGAGAGAGAGCGCGAGGAGAGAGGGAAGGTCTGAGAATAAAAGTTCTATTGTCAACGCCGGTCCACGGGGAGACTTGTGGAGGGGAATCTGGAAGGTTAAAGCTCTGTGACCCAGGAGAGGCTCAAAGGAAACTCCATAAAATCCCAGAGAGACCCTGCTGGAGACAATGTGTATCTCCAAAGTGGTAAATTCAAGCTGAGCTTAATCCGTGGCTATCTAGTTAGTTGCAGCTGTGGTAAATTTCAGTGGTATTTAACCCTTAAGATTAGTGTTTGTTAACTGTTGGTGAAACAAAGACCTATCCAAGAGTGGTATCCTTCAAAAGAGGAGGGACACATTCACAGGTGTGTGTGGGTGTGACTTAAAAAAAAAGAAAAGAGTCCAAGAGGAGATATGTTCCACTTGTATTAGCTTTGCTCTTGGGTGTGTGTGATACGGTGACCTCAATAACGTCAGACTGTTTCCATTACTCTGGGATCATTGCATTGATATTTATTTCCCTGAGTCTTCCTTTCAGCACAACACAGGTCCTAAAATGTAATGATTACATCACCAGGAATTGCGCTTTTGAAAACAATTTCCCACAGCCACGACTGCATAAACACATTTATGTCCCTGGGATTGTGAGCAATCCCAGTTTTAACTTGCATGTAGCAAATGTTTCCCCTTCCGTGTGTATGAATGCACTTCTTGTCTCTCAGCTGTAAACTTTTGATTATTTATAAGCTGTTTATGTTTGTTTTATGAGTTTCTTTGCACTGTTGAATTGTTTCTCATCAGCCGAATCCTAAAAATAATCACCACACGAGTGCTTTCTAACGACCGCTCCATTTCGGCTGTAGGCTCTGGCCAATTTGATAACTATCACATATGAATCACAGGGCAGGAATGGGGCTCAGAGCCAGAATTGGTCCTGCCTGGAAAAACAAAGCTGAACTTCTCTCTGACAACGTTCCCTGGCACTACCCTTCCTTTTTCCTCTCAGCTACCCAGAGCCTCCCAGCCCCTCGCTCCAAACCAGAACCAGCACTCCTCCCTGTGCGGCTGTTGTCATGATGTCATGCCACTAAAGACTCAAATGCAGAGAGAGCTGCTTTTGTTTTTTTGTGACCTCGATAAGTCAATCCGATCAGGAAGAGATCTGCTTTTACTGCTGTGGATCAGACATTCCTGCGGTACATCTCTGCAGGTCGGGTTGGCACAAACTACGTCATCAAAGCATGACGCTGCAGATTCACAAGCCCCGTTAGTGTCTGTGCTTTGTATGCAGCAAATTTGAAAGGGCTCTACCTGCTAAAGGCATCACAATAAGGAGGTGTTCTGCAGTGTTTGATCTTATTGCACTGGCTCTATGCCAATAAAAGGAAAAGGGACACTGGCATGTGTCATCTGATGCAGCTGAGAGCTCCTGCTGGGTGTGGATGGGATGTGTTTCCAAGGTCAACATTGGAATTTGAATCTCATCCACATTTCTTATCTAAATAAGTAAATTCCAAACATTTCCACTTGAGATTAAGTCTCCATAATTCATAGTTACGGATTACTTTCTCATGTGAAACAATTTACATATCTAAGATGAAGATATTTAAGACTGTTTATCGTCCAAGTGCAGCTGCAGAGATTTTGTTAAAATATGTTAAAACTGTTGACTCAGTATGTTTCCACATTATCTGATAAACATCCCCTCATGTGATTTACTGGAAGACAACAACATCTTCAGTCACTACTTTCTGCAGCCTTCAAACAAAGCTTTTTGTTACCACAAAGTCTGCGGTGATGAGCTCACTCTTTACCTTTCCTTTTTTTTTTTCTTTTTCTGGCAGAACAGGTCATTCCTGTAACCAAAAATGATCAGCACTGTTTTACAAGAACACTAAAAAGAGTCTTGAATTAGAGCCACGTCATGAAGTGCACAAATCTGACTCAGATATCTGAAAATCTGTAACTAATCAACACTGGTACAAAAAAGAAAAATATATCAAAAATAAATGATGACTCATTGTAGACAGCATTGGGCAAATTCCCTCCTCTGACCAACCAAACATTGGTCTGTCTCAAACAAAGACTAAAGTTGCGTACTGTCCATGCAGCGGAGCCGAGAAAAGCTCTCATTACCATCATCAGATACTCTGTGTTGAAGTTACAAGAATGCCAGATCATTTCTTCATGTGGGTGGGGCAGTCGTACAGTGGCTGAGCAGAGAGTGGATCTACATCTCCAAAACATCAATCTGGAAGAGTGATGAAGGAGTTATAGGCTGTGCTGACAACACCAATTGATTTATGTGTAAATTAACGATCTTTGAGCGATTCTCGTTTTGAGCATGAGGACGGCCTAGAAACGGGACACTTGAGCTTCAGGCAGTCTGTTTTCCTGTCATTTCTGCCTCTTTACACTGGTCGTCCGCCAACTCAACTTATATTATTGTTTTCTTTTTACATTCTTCTGCACAGGAGACCAAGGGATAGTTAAAACGTCGACCCTCACGTGATTCACAGCCTGAGATGCGATTTGAAAAAATAAGCCCCAGCGATTTTTTTCTCCCTCCTCATATTCTGAATTTTTCCTTTCGAGCTCTGTTTTGGTTCGCTTTGCATGAGTCGCAGATGTGATCGGTACAGAGAAGGTAAAATTCATAGCAGTTGAGAAAGCCCTGCTGAACAATAACACGAGTGTCCCTCGGATGAGATGCAAAAATGAAGCTTACTTTCCGCCAGCTGAAAGTGAGCAGCAGAGTTTGCACAAGTGTGACTGAAGCTTCGCTCTGTATATTTTAACTGTTCTGCAGCAGCAGCTGTCATTACACGCTAACGGTGGGGGAAAAAAAAAAAAAGAAGCCTGAAATGAAATCAAGGTGAGCGAGCAGGAGAGGAGAGAGTGTGACAGAGTACCACTCTGTATGGCACAGGGTTTCTATAGAAACAGACCAGCATGGCTCAGCTGCATCTGTGCCAGGATTCTCCCTCCGTTAGCAAACACACACATGCACACTCGCACACACAGTCATACACACGTAGAGGTAAAGAGAGAGAAAGCGAGAGAGAAAGAGACATAGAGAGAGAGGAGACTTTCAGCTTTAATCACAAGCATAATCCTACCTGCGTTGCAAACGTATTGATAATGTTGCATATAAAAGAGTTTTCCAAGAAACAGCAGAAATATTCTCTTACCTGCCACTGGTACCTGCCCTCTTTTGTCAAGTCACAAGTTTTGTGTCTTTTCTTCTCTCTGCCTCTCTCTCTCTCACTCTTTTCCTTCCCCTCCCTCTCTCTCCCTCTTTCTCCCCCTCTTCCTCTTCCTCTGAAACTTTTCGTCCCTAACACTCTCTTTCCCTCTCTCCTTCTCCCTCTCTCTCCCTCTCTCTCTCTCTCTCTCTCTCTCTCTCTCTCCTCTGGTGGACAAGCCTGCCTGTTGGGTTTGTTCCCTGGCTATTTTCCCTCTGAAGGTCAGAGTAGTTCTTTCTCCCCCTCCGCTCGGCTTGAAGCCAGTGAGGTTTAATCTTAATTCCTTCTGGAAGACCGTGTGCTCTTTTCATGTGTCTGAGCTGTGTCAAAGTTTGTTATTATTTAGTTTTTTGGGTTTTTTTTTTTTGTTCTGTTGCAGCGTTGCATGAGAATGTTTGTCTCACATTGCCAGAAAAAAGGAGTGGTGCATGGGCATGTTTGCATATTTGGTGTGTATATTCAAAAGCTTGTGTTTCCATATCAGAGGGCTTTGAGAAATGCTGTGAACACTGAATCTCTGTTAGGGAAAGCCCAGTTGAGATTGCATCTTCCCTCTGTCTCCCACCCACCTAGCTATTGTTTAAATGGATGCACTCATATGTGCTCATGTGTTTCCCATTAGCCGCATCTCTTCACTGACTCCATGGCATCTTTGCTGCGTCTCCCCTGCAGCATCAGTAAACTCAAACAGTCTGATTGCCGAGGTCCGCCTCAGGACTCCGGGTGCTGTTCAAGGGTCTCACAGGAAGTACGTCTTTGTCGCGCTGTGATTAACAAAGTACAGGGCCTGTACGTATTTGTACGTGTGTGTGTATGTGTGTGTGTGTGTGTGTGTGTGTGTGTGTGTGTGTGTGTGCGTGTGCATGTTGATGTGTCACTGGGGGTTAGGAGTTGGACATGTGTTTGCTGCCCTGCATTCCTGCAGAGTGAGCTGCAGCAGGACGATAATGAGCCGAACATATGTGTCTCTAACACACACATATACACACATGTGCCTCGTTTCCCTCACTTTCCCTCGTTTTCCTCTCCTTTTCATGAATTCTTCACACTGCACTGCTCTCTCCTCCGATACTCAGTTAACAAATTTTGGATGCTGAGCTCAACGGGGCCAAACATCTGGTCCAGACTGGTCCCAATAAGTAACAGAAGCATACCTCACCAAATATGACAGGAGAGGAATAGATACAGTATGAAAAAACAAATAATATCAACTTTGAGTGGTTTCGGTTTCTCTCTCATTGTGCCTTTGCTACCATTTAAAAACAGAGGCCAAGAACATTGTTAAATGACTGTTTGTGACCTAATTTCTCCCCTAAAAGTTTTTTTTTTTTTTTGTGCTGCCTGTGGGGAAGACGTCATTGGAAATAGTTGCTCATTAGCAGAAAAGTCTCATGATTTGGTTTGATGTTTCGTGTGTCCCATCCCCTTAATATAATATCATAATAAGTTTAAGAACAGCACGGCAGAAGCATTAAGTTTAAAACGGATAAAGTGGAGGTTAAAGCAGAGGTGATCCTCTAATGAGGAGGTCTGCCACAGACTGTGGGTGTGTGGCCACTGTTTGGCACTGTGCGGACACCACATGTGACAGGCCCAGCCTTGTGGCTGCAGCACTCCCTCTACAGAGGTGACCGACAAATGAGGCAAACACACCATTTAATCCTAGTAAAATGAGCTACAAATCAGTCTGTACCAACACAACTTTTGGCCTTTGTCATTCTCCTGACTGACTCCACATTCACTTGAGAGGATACAGAACATTACTTTAAGTTAATAACATTTCAACAATGACGTAAGTGACATAAATGTGAGACTAAATCGTGTGTGTGCCCTGTGATGAACTGGAGGCCTGTGGAGGATCCAATACCTGCTTTTGTTGACACCATTTCCTACAAAGCAGGTAAAATAATGGATGGATGAATTGATGGATATATAGATAGATAGCTGCACTACAGAATACCGTGGAGATGACAGATGGTAATTGGTGTTGAGTCAATAAATGGATTATCAAATACACATGTTCCTGAGTGCAGGCCAAAGAGCCTCGAGTATTCGATTCCAATCTGTTCAATATTGCCAAAAGTATTGATAGAGAGAAGTTTTAAAACTGTTATATGCCCTGGATGTTATTAGAGGTGCTTTAACTATGTGTATATAGCAGTATTTATACATATATAAGGCAAAACAATTGAAAAACAGATTGACAATCACACCTACTGCCTAAAGCAAATATACAGAGATAGAATCACAGTGTAGATTTCAGAGATAATACCCAAAGGAATAATAAAGATATTTAGAATGTGTGGGACTTGTTATAATTATCTCAGACTTACATTTTTAATAATTGTGGATAAAACAGTTTGTTCTGGTTTTGTGTGGGTTAAAAAGTGGGTGTAAAGTCGCTCTGTCGCTGAGCCTTCACAAAGTTTTTGCAGAGCTTAATTCAACATCTTGATTCAGGGGCAGAGATATTATTAAAGGCAGAGGAGCTGCTTTTTAGTGCAGTGAATCTTCAAGCCGCCCTCCTCATGGCCGTTACATAGAGCAGCAGCTGTTTTCCAAACAAATGGAGAAAGAGAGGCAGTCCCAGGCTCCAGCCCAGAATGACTCGGTTTGTATAATAATCTGTAAGCTTTCCAAGAACGGCCTGTTCTGTCATCTACGGACTGATCTGGGTGATTGAACTACTTAATTTAAAGGAGACACGCATGAGTTTTAGCCAGCAATGTTCCCGTAGGAAATGCACCCAGAGGAGAGCTAATACACTCCCAAATACCCTGAGACGGTTTCTTTAACGCTTTTTGCTCCTGTAGCATAATAATGCAGCGTCCTCTACACATTGTGTGTACATCCCCAAGTTCAGCTGGTTACACCCAATTTCTCATGTCCCCAGCCTGATGTCAGTATCAACAGCTCAGGACGCCCACGCTCGCAAATGTTAACAATCGACTAACAGATGTGTTTGCCCCTCCACAGTGTCTGAGACATATATGCTTGTGGCTTGGTAAATCATTTTATGATCTCACAGATGAAATAACAGTTGCATTTACCATGAATGAACCGTGCTCCTGGAAAATGCTCCCTCCACTGTGTTTTAGTTTTTTATGATCATAATTACACGCATTATGTTCAAAATTCATGCATAAGACCAGAACATTGTGTACGCGTCACCATCAGAGCGGACAAGGGAAGCTGGAAAGGCTTTTTTAAAATTTATCTATGAAGTCATTGTAACGCTGGCAAAAACCAGTTTCTGTCAGTCAAATAAATACCAGTGAGTTATTAAATCTCACTTCCAGTGCAGTTATACCTTGTTTTGTTTGCACAGGATCAGATCCCTGAAGCGAAAATCTTCTGACACACACTCAGCTGCTGAGGTTAAGACGCATTACGTCATGAGTGGGATCACTCGATACTGAAAAGTGCTCTTTCTATCCGGTGGAGAGACTGTTTAGCAAGACGCTGAGACGAAGCCATCTGGACACAGAACGTTCCCCAAATCGAAGTTCGTCCGTCGTGCGGTAAATCAAACATCGTCCGACCCTCCCAGACGTCACCTCACACACGCTGTTTACAAGCAGAAAGGAAGAGCTGATCGGCTGCGCTCGGTCACTGAGTGAGACAACTTGAGTCCAAGAACGAAGGTTCACTCATATCATCTTGTGATTAAACTTCAGAAACTGTTTTTTTCTTTTTAAAAGTCAAAGCTCTATTGGCCTTTATTTGCAGTGTGATTGTGCATGATTGGAGCACAGTGAGAATCACTGACGAGGCCAAAAAATCCAGTGTCTATACAAAACACTATAAAAAAACTATATAAAACACAAGTTTCTAATGCTTTCAACTAAAAACACTCAGCGTGTGACGGTGTTAATGTGGATTAAAACATCTTGGATGTCGTATTTGCCTTACTTCTCCCACTCTGCACCCGGATTGTTTTCTCTTTTAATAGAGCAAGTTTTTCATGTACTGGAATCCAAGAACAGCTATTGCACATGTGGAAATACTACACAGTGATGTGCTATCGTGGCCTTGGCTTTGTTGTCTTTGATAATGTAGTCTGTCACCCCACAAAAAGCACTTAGATGATGTAAGTGTCATGGCCTTGAAAGTAACACTAGGTCGGGTTTCCAGTTTTCATATTACGCAGGAAAATTAATATTGACATTTTATATTAAAGTCTTCAGCATTAAGCACAACCGCATACACACTATCTCCAAGTTTTTGAGACATTAATAAAGCTTGATAGATGTGCCACGCCTAGTTACAGTTTGCAAGTCATTATCAGTCAATGATTGGGGAAGAAGTTGAGTTATAAATCAACAAAGCCTAAATGGCATTCAGTGGGACTTCTCTCTGTACAGGTCCACAGGAGAGAGGAATGAATGCACTGAAACTGTCTGTGGTACTAGAAGCAAGACAGAAGTTCACACAGATGGATCCTTTTAGATAAAAGGAAGCACAAGCTTACTGTACACATATGTTTCATGATAAATGGTATGGGACAGCACTGTGTGTGAGTGTGTGTGTCTATACCATGTTGGGTGAGTTGCATGTGCAGCACACATGAGGCTCACTGTCCATAGTAGGCGAAATATGGAATGTGTGATACAGATAAGTCGTCAAACTCTTCTCTCACACGCAACACACATAGTTCACACATGCTGGTCTGGACCCTGGACTCTTGTCTGTACTGTAACTGCATCCCTGCTTAACCTGAGCCCAGCTCCAGCCCTATGTCAGCAGGGTGCTGAAAGCTTTATATGTGTGTAGAGTATAGATAAACCATCACTATCACCACTCCTCAATGTGCTCTGGGATAAGAGTCGCAGTGGCGCATAGAATATGGAGGTGGTTCTGGACCTGGTGAGACAATGAAAAAAAGAGGGTTAGTATCATTAGAGAGAGTTCAAACCATTGTCTATCTTTGATTTATTTCAAATTAATGTGAAACATTAAAATAAACGCGAAGACCTGTGACAAAACACACACACATATATAAGTAATTTCCTTGCCAAAAGCCCTTAGTAATTAAGAAAATAATGAAAATAATTCTCTCGTTTGCAACACAGAGTTTTAACTGTGCTGTAAGTTGATGACTTTGTTAAATGAAAGTAACTCTCTTCAGACCTTAATAGGAAATACAAGACAGCAGCATCAGCATCTGTCTGTGTGTTTATGTGTGTGTGAGTCTAATGACAGGGCTGGAGGTCTTTGGCTGGCTTGTAAACAGGCCTGTAAATGAAACTAACAGCTTCCTCAGTCATCTAGCCAAAACCACAAGTACCATGCAAGTTGGCATTGGATTTAGATGATGATTTCTCTGCTCAGCAACAAACACGCTTCACAAAACTGGGAGGTCTGAACATCTCTGTATATTTTTGCACCTCAGTCATCTGGAATTGCTAGTTTTGTCTGAGGTCCATTTTCTTAGCACGGCTCAGAGGAGAGCTGATTTTATGGAACAATCAGATCACTGGGACATCATGCATGTGCTAAATCACTTTTGGACTCCAAAGTATCGCACTTTACCTCAGTTTAGTGTTTTGTAACCGCTGGAAGTAATGTAATTATTCTATCATTATCTAATCATTCACTACATTTACGCTAATTCCTGTAACGAGGTTGTTTATAACATGCTCGATAGAACAAGAGAGGAAGTCTGGCGTAGGAGCAGAGGATATCAAAATCATCAACCACTGTGTTCCTTACAAAAATTGCCAACATTGTGTGTCATTGTGTGCGATGTAGCGCATAAAAACTGTGCCTTGTATGGAGTTTATGGTATTAGGCCATTTCTTTGTCATCTTCCTGATATTTCATTCCATTATTATTTTTCTGTCTGTGTCTGCAGACTTTTTATTTATTGTCGTTTCATCGTTTCTGATTTATTCTACAGCATCTAAAACAAATCCATGGTGTATTTGTCAAAAGTAGCAGCCTGCGAACACAAGATGGTAGATTTAGTTCTGTGTTTGGCCTAAATGCTCCCTAAACACCAAGGGAACAGAGTGTACAGAGCTCACTCACTTTTAACAGCTCCTTACTGTAGCTGGACATGATCAGTGGCGAAAATGAAAATTGAGTAGACAACAAAAGTCCACAGACCATTAAGAGCAGCTGATTTAAACTGCAGACTCACATGATCTACTACTAAGTCTAAAAGAGTGTAATTTATGACTAGAAAAGCTTCAGTGTGGTGATAGCAGAGTGTGTGAGCAGATCGCTGTGATATCTGAAGGGTTTTCAGGTCCTCGACTCTCTGTGTTGCTGTTATGACACCGCAGGGAGCTTCATTGCAGATTGTTTTGACTGCCGGTTTCCAAGGCAGAGTTTTGTTCAGCGGAGAGGAATGGCCAGACATTAATGACTCCACCAGTCAGTTTATGCTTTTTCTAAATGGCTGAAAATATAATTTCCCCAGACTATGATGCTTTATTAGAAATAACTTGAATAACATGACTCATTCCTACTGTCCAAACTTCCTGAAGAGGAGCCCGTGTCATCTAAAGACTGAACCCAGAAAAAGAAAGACTTCACCATAACAAACAAATTGGAGCTGCTGTTTTGTCTACCACTTTAAATCTTTTCATAATTTCCGTGTCCGTTTTCCATTTTTCCACTTCATTTAGATCGTCTGAGCTGAGAACATCAGCGAGCCTGGAAGTGGAGATGGAAAAAGTGATATCAGCTATCTGCTGTTAAGGTCAATAAGAACAAATGATGCCAAACCAGAAGCACCTTCATACCACTGTGCATTGCCAAGGAGCTGCTAAGGAGTTCACCTGTGCCATCTGGCTCCATGGTGCCTCCTCCTTCCAGCTGGCACTTCCCAAAAGAAAACCTACATCTGTGCTCTCTCAGCTGGTAAATCAGTGCAAAACCGACCGATTCTATACTTTACTTCAAACATGTTTTCCTTTAAAATACCAATGCTGTTACTGCCAATGAAGACGTGCTTCGTATTTGATCATTGTGCTTCATGGCTGTGAAAACGGGGAATGCAGCAGAGGTTTGGTTTAAGTATGTAAGGATACCTAAGTTAAAGCAGACTGCAGTAATTCAAGATTTCAGTTTAAAGTGGAGCCAATACCATGATGCTGCTGAGATTAGCGCCAGGCTCAACTGTTTAGTTTGGTTAATATCGGTCGTAAATTCACATACAAACAAGGTGAACAGATAAAGTAACAAACTAAAACAAGCTAGGAGGGAGGAAAAAGTTTTTACTACCATGACTGTGTTGATAAACAGCTGCCCACTCTTGACCAAAGATATGAGTCAGGTCCAAAAGCATGTCACATTTTGCGTGGGCTTTGCTTGTTCTATGTAGCTATTCTTCAGGTAATCTGGTTCCCTCCCACTGTCCAAAACATGCACGTTTAAGTCACGTTTCTTCCTCAGTAGCTGATCACTCTGTGTGCACGTTGCATAGCTGCATCGAAGCTCCAGTTACCATTTAGTCCTGGAAAAAAACAAAGCACAAATTAGAAAGGGACACAGAGTCACATGATCTTTCATGTGATTGGAAAGCATCCAGTTGGCATAAAACCCATGTGGTTAGCACTTAATCACACCAAAAATAGGATTGTTTAATCCTGTGACATAGCACTTGAGGCATTTCAGATCAAACCACTGTTTCACAGCTTCTGTGCCCCAGAGGATCAGTCCAGTCCACTCACACCCAATTCTGGGTGTTCTTTGACCAGTTTTAACTCTGAAATTGTACTCTCATCCTCATTAGTCTGGAGGATACAGAGTAGGATTTGTTGTTTTATTGTTTATTATGTCTGCTGTGTAACTTGTTCTGAATAAAAGTGTCTGCTAGTGACTGAAAATGAAAGAGAATACAATAACTGATTGGAAAGGCAACACCTACTCTCCATCCAGTCATTCAATACTCACTAACACACATAATGACCATAAAGAACTGACGTACGTACAAACGCTCTCATCACAACTCACACGTTCACCTCCTCATGCATGTGTACGTGTTGTTCAATCATATGCGTTTCATCCGCAGCTGAACATGGATAAAACGGTGTAATGATCAACACGTTGAACAATTCCTACAAGACAGCGTGACGCATCAGGTGTTTACAGCCTCTCAAAAGCAACACAGAACCAGTGAACTTTCCATCATGACTTCATGTGAGACCCAGTAGACTGCCTGTTTGCCGTCACTGGAACAAGACTTTTATGGTTAATACTCATCCCTGAAAGGAAGTCTGTGTGAATGACTGCTTCTAGTAAATATGGGTCCAGACATAGCACAAGTCTGATCAGACCATCAAACACACGCACAGCATTTAAAAGACATGGTGTCACCTGGAAAATATGGGTTTAGTGATGGTAGACTGAGTGCACACACAGAGGCACACACACACACACACACAAACACACACACACACCGAGGCAGACCGGCACACAAACAATGAGTACTAGTCATTCACAAGTAAGAGAGTGTTTCTGTGCTCTTCTCCCCTTCTAAACCACTCAGTCACTCAGTTACCCATTCACTGGCTCTGTCTTACATCCAGACTGATCTAGATGTTATGGAAGACTGTGAGCGCTGCTGTGATGCACACACGAGAAGATGTATAACATCCATCCCTCCATCCATCATCCATCCGTCCATCAATCCACCATCTGCATCCCTGTCTGTAAGTGCAACTATGTCACAGGCATCTGCTGGAGCCTATTCCAGCACATATAGGATGAAGGTAGGTAATACACCTGGACAGGTCACATAGACACAGACAGACACACACACGCACATATAGACACGCACACACACCATTCACTCTCATACTTACACCCAGGAGCTATATAAGAGTCTCCGTTTTGACCTGAACATGCATATTTTTGGACTGTGGGAGGAAACTAAGGTGCCCAGGCACAACCCATGCAGACATGTTAGGACATGAAAACTCAATCAGAGGACACAGCTGGAAGTGTGATGCAACAGTAATGAATTTTGCTGTATGGCAGCTTATGTTTTATATATTACAAAAACACAACATTTATAAAGGAATTCCATTTCCTTTAAGCACTATCTACATATCAACATCACCCCTTTTTCTGGTTTCATTGGGTACGACATTACTGGTCTGATGTTTTGCTTTTTGGTAATGGACATTAAACAAACGTCATAATCCTCTCAGCACCTACGCATCATTCCTTGAAGAAATGAAAATGAGGCATTTTTTCCTGTAATTGTAAAACGCCTAATTCAAAACGATAATCTGTACTTTTATGATTTTCACACTTCATTATCAATATGAATGATCACATCAGGAGAAAAATAAACACGTAATTACTAGAGTCTCTATCTGAGCAAACAGAACCGTTATGACGTCACCGTAGTTTACCGGCATCACCTTTGGGTTAATGGACTTCAGGAGAAATGTTTATGATGTTATGCAGAACAAAGTGTTGTACTCTCGATTGACTGGAGGTTCATTGAAAAGATGTAGATGACACCGTAAGATAACTGTTAAAAAGGAAATCCTGCATAAATAAGACAAAAGACAAAAGGGAGATTCGGTTGCAATTTGTTTTTCAATTTGAGTTTTTGCAAACTCCCACACATATCGGCACTGAATGCAAGAGGTGACAGATGTAGGTAAAGGTTGAGGGCGACTGTGTTTGAGTGACATGAAATACATTTCTTGTGGACTGCGAACGAGAGACTACAGAAGGAGGAGATCTGCTGCCATTCTCCTCAGTTGCTTTTCTGAGCAGAATAAATTGGGAGATGACATCTTGACAAAACGCAGACTTGCAAAGCAGAGTCCAGAGATGTTACACACAAGTGGAAGTCAACCAAGGCACAAATCCTGTTAATGCACCATTAAAGGGCAAATGTCAAGTTGAGACAGGGAGCAGTGGAAGCTCCATGCACTGTGTTAGGTAAAAATATCCCCACTTCCATTACATTCAACTGTACAGTACACACTATGTACTGTACACTGTCTGTACACACTAAATACCTGCTTGTGCATGGTGGACCAAAACTACCTGCATAGATGTATTCAAAACTGGGATACTTTTATCCCAGTCATCGATTTGTACAAGCTAGAATGTTACAAATTACTGAACTATCACAGATGGTCTTCAGGACCGGATCCAAGTGGCTTTTCAAGAGACACTCACACACTCTTTGTTGCTGGGTTTTTATTTTTCCTCTGCTCATATCAACCAAAGTTCACTTTTACATTTTAGGTTTCATGGACATTAGCTTTCGAATCAAAGTTTAATGTAACAATAACATTGAAATAAAAATTCAGTGGTTGTGTTGGAGTGTTATGGTCGTATGCTGCGGCTTGGCTGCTAAACAATGTCCACTTAACTGAGTCAGATTCTGTCATGGGAAAACTACTGAATTTTGCCATTTGCACATGTTTGCCTTATCCCCCCTAAGACAGCTCACTTTAACTAGGGCATATTATTCTGTATAGTCAGAAAGGGTTGAGGGTTTGTCTCAGTTCCTATTCAGTAATAGCACACAGATGTACAGCCCTGCTGAGACAAAACTGGAGAAAGATGGAACAAGAGAGAGGAGAAACTCATGGGAATGCGCTGGTGGTATGAAAAATGTTTTGATCAGGTCTTTTTGGCGTCCTGATAAAATAACACTGGTTCGTGTACAAATTTGAGCTCTGGCATGCCCTAGAAGTCAGTTTTCCCTTGAGCGCTTGGCAGCGTAGCTAAATTTTCAAGACATAAAGAATTAGTATTCCTCTCTGGTTTCCAGCTTTGAGGTGGAGTTCTTTGACTTTAACAAATGAGAAGTTGGCGAACAAAGCAAAGATTTTGAGTTGAGTCACGCTTTTCTTTTTCTGTGCATTTCAAAATGAGGTTGCAGACAGTTTCCTGGTTTTTAATACATGTTCAGGAGGTTGTGGTCAGATGAAAAGGCGTTCCAGCACTCGCAGACAGTAGACCCAGTCAGGGGGCAGTTGATGGGAGGACATCTTGTTTCCATCCAGTCGTAAAACCTTCATCCTGGAGTAGGATAGAGGTCCCACCTCTCTGCAGAAACTGGTCATATTGAAGGCTGTTGGGAAATGAGAAAACAGAAAAGGTTTTTTTTTGTTTATTAATATACACAGATCATATTTGATCATTAACAACTCATTATTCATCCAAGTGACAGCCGTCTGTTTACTGCTGTCTTGCTGAAACTAGTCCAGAGTTCTTTGATTTCACATCTTGCACCATGTGTTCATCATGTGCGAATTATCAAAATGAGGCATTTCAATTACGTAAACACAGTTGTCTATGGAGGAGACTCTGAGCAGTCCCCCCCCCCACCTCTCTCTCAAACTGTCTGTATTTCCCATTAGATGTCTTGCAGGTGCTGTGGTGAAAACGGAGCACGAGGAAAACCACAACACCCTCTTTTTGCTCTCTCACTTCATTTCAGTAGTAGAGCCTCCCCCAGCCCAGACTATGGGCTTTGGCAGACGTGAAACGCAGTAGCTGTCAGGCTGCTACCTAGACGATGAGGTGTGCGTAAGTGTTTTGCCCTCGGTCTGTCTCATGGGTTCACGGTCCAGCTGTCTGCAGCGTTGCCGCTCAACAAACAAGAGCTCTCTTTCACTTTGCCCTGGTCCGTGAGCCAAAATCTGCACACTGAACAGTCATGTGAGTCAAAATGTGGCTCCTGGCTACAAGTCTGCAGCATTGTGAGATTCAGTTTTATCTGAAAAAAAAAGAAAAAAAGCATTGAGGAGCAGACTGAGAGAGGGGAAAGAGGAGACGATGAAGAGAGGAACAGCATGTGCTTCTGGCTCATCTGGCTCTCTTACCTCTGAATCCATCACAGATGTTTTCATACCACTCTCCTCTCTGTGAGCCGACTTTCCCCTCATCCAAACCACCCGATGTTCCCTCCCCTCCTCTCTCCTCCACCCTCTTCTCACTTCTTCTCTTTCCATGTCCCTGAGTCCCTCCCTTCCCTTTACTTTCTCTCTTTTTTCTCGTCGCCCAACCCCAGGCCACTCCTGCATGTCCATGCAGAGATGTGGGCTGGCTGCGTGCTGGACAGAGTCCTGTTTATTTTACAGTTCCTTTCACTTTTTCCACACATCTTCTTCTTCTCGGTGTCCAACCTCCTCAGATGGTCAGACACATAACTCACATGGGTTGTGCTTTGCTGTCAGAGGAGGAGAGTGCTTTGTTACACTGTACCACAACCAAATGTGTGCTTGGGCTTGCAAAAGGGGGCTTGAATTCAATCATATGAGAAGATATTCAAATAAATTGATCAGGTGTAGTGTTAAGCAATAAATGTTTATGTTTCAGTATGATTTCATCCATGAAACATTCTTTACAAACATGACAAAACATCACAAAAATGATGGATAAACTCTTCATTTCTAGACTGCTCTGCTTCAACTGAAGTAAAATGTAGGTCAGATCTGATATGTTCTCTCTGTTGCGTGTTAAATTAAATTACAATATTTTCCCTGTCATTCCAAACTAGGTTTCACATAACCTGTCGAGTGGAGCCAATTCAATTCAGAATCTCAGGGACTCAATTGAGGTCAGCTACAAAAAAGTTGATGAATATCACACAGTGCTGCTGATCAGTGATACAGGACATAAGCTGTATAGTTTCTCTCTGAAGTGCAGCTTAATCTTTTGTCTGTGGTTTACCTCACCTTGTATTTCGTTGGCCTCCAGGTAGAGGTACTGCAGGGTGGACGGGACGGTGGGAATGACGGAGAGCTTGTTGTACGACAGGTCTAACTCCACCAAACTCGAGAGGTTGAAGACCTTCAGGTGAACATTGTCGCTCTTCAGAGCGCAATGACTGAGACGCAGGTACTTCAGGTTGACAAATCCGGCAAAGCTGTCCTCATCCAGGACGGAGAGACTGTTATTGGACAGATAGAGCTGCTGGACCGACGGGGGTAAATGTTTGGGGACGGACGAGAGCAGATTCCCGCTGAGGTCCAGCAGACTCAGGCTGAGCAGACCTGAAGGATGAAAGATGATGCAAAAGTCAGTGTGCGGGAGTCGCAGCAGTGTCGGAGCTGTTTATCACATGGAGGATATTTAATAAACCGCATTGTGTTGCACTCGCTGCAGGAACAATCACAAAACAAAGATACGAGGTTAGGGAGACAAGTAAGCTGTTGTTCAGAGAGTTATTCTTTACACGTGTTTAAAAAAAATGTTCGAACCACCCGATATCCAAATGTGTGTCTGTTTCATATTGTGAAACAATCATATTTTAAAGTATACCGAATGTTATTAGGATTGTTTATGATGGAAGAAAATCACATTGAATGATAACACCTCCTTGATTCCAACCTCTTGAAAATCTTCTCCTTTGTGGAACAAACACTCATTGCATGTAGCCCGAAGGAAAGACGTGGTTGAGTACCTCGAGTTCAGGTTACAAGAATTGTTTTTCTTTTTAATTAAATGTTTATCAGCATTGTTTGTTACACGATGTGGACAAAGTGAGGAGCAGGTTCACACACTACAGCTTCCAAAGTAGATGCGTATATTGAGAAAGGAAGTGACACATTCCACTACCTTTGAGGTTTCCCTCTTTGATGGTTTGCAGTCTGTTTCCCTGCAGCAGTAGCAGCGTCAGGCTGTGCAGGTTCTGGAAAGCTCCGGGGCTGATGCTGCTGATTCGGTTGTGGGCCAGTCGCAGCTGCTTCAGTCCAGCAGGTAGATTTTCGGGCACTGACGTCAGCCGGTTGTGGTTTGCAAACAGGTAGCACAGCTGCGTCTGGTTCTGCAGTTCAGCCCGGTCCAGCTCGTTGCCCTGCAGCTGGTTGTTGTCCAGGATGAGCCAGCGTAGATCAGTGACGTTGGCCAGAGAAGAGGAGGGCATGGACGTGATGTTGTTGCTCTGAGACAGACACAAAAAACAAGCATGATGGACTCTGATGTTCCACATTACATGTGATGGATTATATAATAAGAAGGTTCAGATATATTTTCCACATACCTGCACTTTCATCAAGAAGTATCATACATTTGAGTTTACTAAATATCTGTACTTTCCAGATCATTAAAGATCTACAGTTTTATTTTAATCACACCATTTTAGGCCAATGCTTGTACATTACAATACAACAGAAAAATACTCAAAATGGATTAAAGAGGGAACCACATGGTTAGCCCAAGAGGCCTTTCTGTGTGGATGTGTGTAGATATTCTTCCGTTACTCTAGTTTCCACCCACATCAAACATGTTTAAGTCAACCTGAGAGGGAATCATCCATAGGTGTGAGAGTCGAGGGTGTGTCCTGTATCCTGAAATGGACCTTCAACCTGTATTCAACGTTTATTCTCTGCTTTCGCCCTATACGCACTCAAGACGACAGACTGCCACACCTCAGTTGAGGTATAAACGGGGTAAGATCATGGATGTGCTTATTATCTTTCTCTTTCTCTATTCAGACGGCAGAGCCCAAACCATTTCCTTTAATATGCATAGATGTGCACATAGAACAGTATAGGCAAGTACTATGACTTTTGATACTTGAAACATATCTAAGAGCAGTTATTGAGTTAATTTACTCAGGCTGGGTGGTTAATGTGGTACCTTTTTTTCAACTGGCAGACATCTTTCTTTGGTTTAATGTGGTGTAGCGGTGGTCAGCTATTGCGGAAAGCGAACAATATGAACAGGAAACGTTGAGACCGCTGAGGAATGGTGGCAGACCATTGTAAAGACAACACGCGCTCAGTGCCCGTGTCTGTGTTGCTCCCACCTGTAGGAAGAGGTATTCAGTCCTCGCTGGCAGGCGCTCAGGGACCTCTGCCAGGCGTCTGTGGTCACAGTAGAGCGCTGTGGGCCACTGGATGGGGCAGTCACACTGCTGGGGGCAGGCCAGGGGGTTGTTGGCTCGAAACCAGGCCGGGTCCATGCGTCCATGCAGGCTCAGCACACTTGGCTCGCCGAGCAGGCGATTAATCCACAGAGGAACGCCGCCATAGTCCATGTCAGATATAACAGTGGCCGAGGCAGAGTCGGCACAGCACAGCACAAGAAAGAGCAGCAATGGGAAACCGCACTGGAGAGCCATGAAGACAGCTGCCGAGGTGTACAATCCTGCAGATTGGACACCCAAAAAACAGTAGTGTTAATAAACCGACAGAGAAATTAAGTCATGCATGGGGACTTTTATAAGCCTGTGGATGTTGTAGAATTTCTTCTGTGGCTTTGCAAGGGCTTTGACAGGTCTGAGAAAATTGCTTAAGTGATGTCACAGGTGCTTTGGCGCAGCACAAAGGCTGCAGGGCATTCAGTCTCCAGTCTGCTGTGGGGGGAGTCTACAGAAACTCTACAGAACGGCTTTGAGCTATTCCTAAGATGAAGAAGTGGATGAGCCATGCTTTCTCTTCAGCGCATGTTCATTTTTAACCTTTGCTGTGTCACGTGATGATGCTTCATCCTCTACTTTGGGGCAGACCGAACTATCTCTGATATGAAATACGTAACAAAATGATGTAACAAATATTAAAAATACACAAAAAACACAAAGAAATCTTAAAATCTATCTTTTCATGATCTAGTTCTAGTCAAAATCTAGTTTTCATGATTCTGATGAGTCCTCAGATTCGTTTCACCAGAAAGATCAAAAACAATCTTGTTTAAGTTTCCATGTTAGGACTTCCACATAGCAAACCTGTTTACATGCTTCTGTCTATCTCTCTCTCTACTTATTTTTTTAAATCTAATAAATAACACTTTGAAATCATGTCAAAATGTTGCAAGGTCAGTAAAGGTCACCCAGTCTATGACAGCCTTCCTATGCCAGGTATGAATAAATAAGCATGCATTGTTTGAAATACAAAGAGCTGAAGAGTGAAGTCTCTTTCTAAAGACTTTTCTGCATTCAAACTCTGAGATAACAAAAGAGAAGAAGATGTCCTCCTCCTCCTCCTCCCCCCCGCCTGCATGCACAGCTGAAGCAGGTTACGGTAATTCCCACAAAGTTGATACACCCCAACAGTTGCTTTATGACACAGCAGTGCGTAATAGAGGTGTGCATCATCAGGAAGTTCGACTAAATCAGCATGTTTGCAATGATGCATTTTGCCTTGCTCTCTGTCAGCACGGTCACCGCATGCTCTGCCAAGAAACACACTGCACAAGGCAATCATGCCCCATCAAACTATGTCTAATTAAACAAACGCATTGTGCAGATTTAAACACTTCTAGTTTAACCTGCCATGCGAGAGAAACAAATGAAAACAGACGCAAAACCAGCAACAGACTGACACTTACCTGTCTGGTCAGGAGCTACAGAGCGAAGACAGGTTACCTTAAATTTCCAATGAAAGCAGCGAGAGCGGTGTGGAATTCACACTGCGTGCGTATGTGTGTGTGTGTGTGTGTGTGTGTGTGTGTGTGTGTGTGTGTGTGTGTGTGTGTGTGTGTTAATGTGTCTGCATGTGTGTTTTCAAGCTGCCAGCGGTGTTTACCCACACTCTGCTAAATTCCTTTTCTCCAATGCTGCCCACTTCCCAGACTCCAAACCTCCTCCATAATCTTCCCTCACTCACTTCTTCCTTCTACTTTCTCTCAGCTCAGCCCACAGCAACAACCGAACCCTCAACAGTTGGTGGAAACATGCTTGCTTGTACTATGGAGATGAACAAAAATAGACAAAAACATGGACAAGAGGTGCAGAGGTAAATGTGACGAAGATGGAAATATAATCAAAGCAACTAGTTTTTTGGAATCTGAAGGTGAAGAGATTTCAATGACTGCAACAACATTTTTTAACAGCTTTCAAGCTTCAGCGCTATAAAATTTCTGTGGGTGCATGCATACGTGTGTGTGTCTGTATGTGTGTGTGTGTGTGTGTCTGTGTCTGTGTGTGTGTGTGTGTGTGGCATGTGGGAGGAGGTGGGTGTGTATGATTAGGTCTGCAGTCTCTGTTCTGCCTGAAGGCTTTGAAGCCACAAAGTACCTGGGGAGCCAAAGAGACCATTCTGTGTGAGTGCAGTGCATGTGTGTGCTTGTGTATGTGATTCTGTGTCCATCTGTGTGTGTGTGTGCATGTGTGTGCATGTGTGTGTGCCTGTGTGTGCATGTGTGTGTGTGTGTGTGTGTGTGTGAGAGAGAGAGAGAGAGAGAGCAAGAGAGATAGAGAAAAAGTCTCTGTGCTGTAGAGCTCCAAGTATCTGAGCAGAAGAAAGCAAAACGTTTCCAGACTCATTCCCCTCTCACATAGCGAGGGAGTGTTGTGAGGCAAAGGTGGAGAACAAGTGGGGAGAAGAGGGGACAGCTGTGTCTGCTCAGAGCCATGCAAACAACACCCTCTATGGTAAATCACATGGAATTACATCTACACTGGAGTTCAACAAGTTTGTTGATATTTCGGGAATGTCTGAGTGTGTATATTTGGAAAGGCAGTGAGGCATTTTATTTATTTATACTAAAACCCATCAACCATGAAGGCTAAAGCAGTTTTTGTTATATTTCTTACACTGATCTAATAAATAGATAATCAGGATCAGAGAGGTTTACAGACAGGCGGTTACACAACTTTATTATAGAGCTATGAGGACATTGGTTTCGAGACAGGTGTAAAGATGAACAAGACAAATGAGAACATGACAAATATGAATATGAGAAACATAATAACCAATAACGAGTAACTGATTAACTTGGACTGAAAACGCTCTATGTGCACTGGAGATAGACACCAGAACACCCCAGCATCACATTTAGGTAGAAAACAGAGATGATGGAGAATGGCTGGATGATCAACTTTAGATCAAATGTACCTCTACAGTTGTTGCATCTTTCCCAAGATTAAAGCTAACAAAAAAAAAAGAATTCAGACAATCATCAAAGTCACAGATTCACATCTTAAAGATTTTGAGATTCACATCTGCGTGATTATATTGACAATGTCGATACAAATAATACAAAATGAAACAGTGATCGATCAGTTAGCTGCTGAGATACTTCAGTGTGTGACTTGTACTGTACCAAAATTAATTTGATAGTCGTTAACCAACAGACGACATTCCTGACACTTCAGTGACATTGGTTTGTTTGGACAGGAGACAATTTTTTTTTTTCCTTTTTTTTTTTCCTCTTCCTTGTTTCCTGTCACGGTTGAGTAAGATTTCTTGTCAGAGAGTTCTTATTTTTGTAACTTATTATTAACTGGTTAAGTGAGGATTTCTTGAAACAGACACACACACACACACACACACACACACACACACACACACACACACACACACACGCAAGAGTGCTGGTACAGTCATTGGCAGCTTCTCATCATCCTTCGTAGTGCCTGCATCGGCTTTAGGCACAAAAAAGCAGAAGGAAATGGAGAAGGCTCATCAGCTGGCTCTGATCTCTGCTTATTCTGCAACAGATGGATCTGAGCCAGCAGGAGTGGCATCGCATCTTTGTCACATGAGAGTTATGAAAAACTAATGGGACTCGTACATATTTAATATCTGCCCTGTTTATCTAAATAAAAAGAAAAAAACAAGCTCTTTATACAATTTTCTTCAAGGAAGAGGAGTGGAGAACACTTTTATTTTTTGTGCAGAGTTACTCTACTGTTCTTGTAAATTGTTTCATTGTTAAGTAGATCCACAAGACCAGATCAGACAGGATGAAACACATTAAAGACACTGAGGGGCAGGTGGAGACAAGAGACAAATAGAACAATAACAACAAACATTTACACTTCTGTTTCATTGACCTTTAGCCACTTAGCAGACACTGCTATTCAGAAACATCCATGCTGTCTCAGTGTGACAATAATTACTGCTCTACATTCTTCAGACTTCAAAGGGATTTATTAATTTAGAGTTTAAAAACATAAAGAGATAGCATGTTGCCAGCACTGAACATAAATTGAACCTTTGGTATTTATATGACAATCCTCAACCAGTCTGACCACCTTTCAACAGATCCACCTCTCCTCATGTGCTGCTGTGGTTCCTACACCAACATGAAAACTATTTGAGACTGTGACATAACTTCTGAGAAGTGTCACGCCTCAACCATTCAAATATTAATAAGCGAGTTAATTTAAGCTTTGATTTCCTATGATTTCTTGTCAGTGAGTCACCAACATCCATTTCACAATAGTTACATTTCCCAAAGCAGAAGTTGCCCTTGAGTGATTTCCTGCTGCAGAGTTGGCGCCTCGCCCTCATCGGATCCTTGAACGGCACGTCTGATGTTGTAAGGGCATGCCTCAAGTTGGCTCCAGAAAGCCTCATTATCTTATTATCTAACCAAACTTATTAGCTTGTTTAACTGTGATGGGGCTAAATGTGAACACCCGTGAGACATTGAGAATTGAAGTCCCCTCTTTAAGTATATGACTCATCGTATAAACAAGATATGTCATTTACATGCATCCGTGCATCTCATTGGTGTTTGCACAGTCCGTGTGACTTTTCATTTTCCTTTAATTTTCCTTAATCAGTGACTAAATGGACTTTGAAATTACATTTGTTCATTGTCATTTATGGTTTATTGTGCAGTGCATTATTACAAAAAGGCAGATGTTTACACTGATTCTCACGTTATTTTCCGAAACTGGAACAATCAGGGTGTCGCAGCAGCAGCTGGGCCTGAATTAATTTAAATCTTCCCTGTTTTCTCTCTCACTTCCTGTCTTCATTTCAATCCCCATCTGCTGCTTCAATTTGACCTTCAGCGATTGATGCGTCTGACACTAGATGGCGCTGTTCTCTCTATCATCGACAGCACAGGCACGTTTACTGACGGTTGGGATAAAGTAAGGTAAAGGTCAACCTTGTGAGTGTCTTTAAATCACACAGTGATAAATGTCTTTTTTTAAAGAAAAGGACTAGAGATAAGAGAACCTGAGTCTGACCGTTCGTTATTACTCCTTTTTTATTTCATATTCTATTCATAAAGCAAGTTTCATTACTGTTGCAAAACTGATCATCTCTGATGTGTTGTTCAAGGGCGACATAGTCCTCGTCTGTGTCTCAAGGCACTTGGTCTACACATTACCCTACAGTGAAAAAAAACAACGAACAAAAAACAGATTTAACAAGAACTAAATCAAAGATTTTGCCAGTATATCGCCAGATAATTAATTAATAAATTAAATTAACATAAACAGATGAAAATATGTTGCTTTTATCTGTAAAAAAAACAAGTTGAAAAGCTTGATGTGGAGTAATCATGAACATCTGTGTGTAATTTGTGTGTGTGTGTGTCTGCATGTGTGTGTGTGTGTGTGTGTATGTGTACATAGACATCTGCTTTCTATCGCATGGTTTATACTGACCCTTGTGCCCTGCGGTGTCATGGTTCAAGTTACCTTAAGGAGACACAGTATCCAGGGAGCACTATCTCTGATTCTTTATCATTCATGCGACTCTCTCTGTTTAATTCACATCCTGTTATCAGGGCCACATCCTCACATCCTGAGTGTGTGTTACGATGGTAATGTCCCAAAATTAAACAAAGTCTTCTGGTGGGTTACATACAAAGTGGCCCCCTTTTTTTTGACTGGGAGGGTTTAGGGGTGGGAGGGTTTACACAAAGAATTCTTGCTGGTAAGGACACTTCAAAAGGGAAGTGTGTGTGTGTGTGTGTGTGTGTGTGTGTGTGTGTGTGTGTGTGTGTGTGTGTGTGTGTGTGTGTGTGTGTGTGTGTGTGTGTGTGTGTGAGTAAATCACATTGTGGGGACACTTATGTGGTTCCCACAAGGTTAAACATGTAGAGTTCAGACATCTCAGTGGTAGGACATTTAATTATTGTGGTTAAGAGTCTTGGAAATGAATGTAAATTAATACAATATCCTGTGAGGAACATATTTTTCACCCCATCTTTCTCTTTCTCTCGCTGTCTGCACTTGTCCATGGGAGACAAAAGAGAGAGAGAGATAAACTATGCTGAAAAAGACAAATTATTTCATCATGAGCTCATAATACACAAGGTTATTGCACTGTGTGTTTGCCACATTTTCTTTTATACATTTTAGTAGTTTCCTTTCTGCTAAAAAAAACACACTAAAATACACTAAACTTTCATCCCAGATTTAGAGAGACCATAAGAGTCTGTATGGCAACCAGATGAAGGAACATCTGACTGCCATACATGCATACACATTACAGTCATTTGAGGAAAAACAAGGGACTCCAAACAGAATATATTTCCACTCTTGCTTTTAGAAATAAACATGGATTTGAGAGACTGAAGACGTCAAAGATGACTTGAACGTTTATTGTAGATTTAAATATTCCATTCAAGCCTTTTTTTTCTTTTCTTACCTGCAGGTGAGTGACCTTCAAGGATGAAAATTCCTGTCACATTCCTGTGGAAAGTTCATGGCCTGAGTGGGAATGGCTGGATCCTCTGATCCTCTGATCCCTTCTCAGACAGAAGACAGGGGCATGGACACGGGTGGGGGCTGAGCGTGTTGAGGGCTACACAGACTCCACCTGGGCCCCAACACTTTGAAGTCTAGGTCAGCAGTGAATCAATTCCTCTCGCTCTGCATCTCTTCCCTTCCTTTTGCTTTCATGCTTCTTTATACTGTTTGTTTATTTAGATACACATCTTAATATGTTGTGTTTTTTTTTTGCCTGTACAACATCACATCACAGCATTATGTTTTCCTTGCCTTCTAGATTAACTGCATCTTGATCTATTTCCCTTCTGTTCTGATTCGGTCTCTCACACACATTAGAGTTTAAGTACTTAGCTACTTCATATTTACAAGCCTCAATGTCAACCTTCAGGAAAAGGTCAGGGTTCATCCTGGTTGACCTGTCTAGGGTGTATTCCTTGACTTTCTCAATTCTTCACCCATTCAGTCACATTCAACTATTCAGCCTCTACTATTCAACTATTCTGGTGCTAGAAGCTACCCTGCATGGTGCGTTTGCTCATCATCCAGGATTCCCACTCATTTGTACATGTATGAAACTGTTTGGGGTCTGGTATTCCCCAAAGACACACAGACATGTATGGGTTTGGACTGAACCGCCAACCATCCAGTCTATGGATGATCACTTACTAGTGAGGCGTTCAAAGCAGGGTGGATGGATGGATGGTTTATTCTCAAGGCTTTAACACATTTGTTGTGATTTACCTGGCTGCAGGTTGACCCCATATGACCGCAGTGTTTCTTGATGTTGCTTTGATAGAACAATCTGTTGCTGTATGTATTTGTTGGTACTGTCTGTTAGGGCCAAGGCGTATTTCTCCTCATTCTGAGTTTCAGCGATCACAATCTAAGCCTCATAAATTCATCAGCACAGCTCGGCTGAGATGCAGTGTGACCATCTGGTTGTTCCCATTATTGTCAGATGTCGGATACAATGGCTGCAGTGAGTAACAACCAACTGAGTAATATGAACAACATGTGCGAGGAACTACGCCAGTTTACATAACACCGTGTCAGAAGATAGGCCTCTTTAGTCATGGAAATATTCCCAAAGCTGCTCTTTGATCAGTTTGAGATGATGTGGCCATTGGGCAAATATAAAATGCATGAGAGCAAAGTCAGATTTAACATTTGACATTATGGGAAAGATCGTTTTCTGCTTTGATCTCAAATATAGTAGTGGAATAAGTAGTCCCAATGTATATATGGTGTAGTTGTTTTGTTTTTTATGGAATATGAAATAATGCTGAGTAAGTTTTATTGAGCCACTCTCAAAGATAATTAGCAAAAGGTTTTTCAGTCTGAATTTCTGCCGTCCTGATATTAGTGCTGAGCCTGTGCCACCCTTCGTGGAGAGAGCTTCTGGGCGTAGGATGAGCCTGGGCTCCTCACAGAGTAATGGGCTGAAAGTTAAAGTGTCAAGAATTGGATGTGAGCGGTCGCTAGCAGCCTGTGCTGAGGTGGAGGAGGGGTGCAGTGAACGAGAGCTTGAGCGAACAGCCAGGAGTGAGGTACAGCAGTTGAGTGGAAGATGGCAAAAGTCTGAAACAACGTAATCTGGTGTCAATTATGAGAGCAAAGTGAGGCTGATCCTCTACTAACACATCCAGGTTCCTAGCAGTCTGAGCCAGACACATTAGAGAGCACTCAAAGATAATGAAGATGGGGTGGATTCCCTGGAAAGAGGATCAGCTTCAGCACATGAGCAGATAAAAATAAATAAATTAATAAAAATACTATGTACTCATGTACTGTACAGTAGTGCTTTTCAGGGAAGAAGTAAGTTCAGAAGTACCAATATTATCATGGACAGGTCATCGGTCTATCACAAGGTGCACACGCCATTCACTCTCTCAATCATGCCTGGGGAGCAATTTAAAGTCAACCAATCAACCATAGAGCAGAGATTCAGTATCCATTTTGTACGCCTGCTGGTTGTAATGAAGGCACCACACAGCTGTGTAAGCTTACTGAGGAGGCCAACAAACAAGATGTCTGAAGATGTCAAGATGTCTTGGATGTGTGTGAACACTCATACACAAATACTCAGTCCAGATAAATGTGATGGAGCTTGCGAAGGAGAAACTTACTCTGAGGCTGAGCACTCCATTCAAATACAGTAGCTGCCTCCACTGACAAAACATTAAATATATAAAGGTCTCAGAACCAAGTGCATCATGATTGTTTTAATTACAATGTGTGAAATATGTAGTCATAACTTTTTATCATGTTTTTTTGTACCCCTGTCTTGTTAAAGGTTATTTCCTGTCCACCTTTTCCTGTACTGAAACACAAAAAAGTTCACAAGAGCCCCATTGCAGGCATGAATCACACATTGGGGCCTAAAACAAAACGTTTCCTCTTGCAAACAAACAGGAAATAATGAAACATGCAATTGGCAGTACTTATGCTTCCATATGCATACAAAGGCATAGGCTGGAGAGTACTGATGCCACTGATGCCACTCAACATGGCCGTTGTCATGCTGTAAGTTGATTACTATCTGTTCTCACTGTAATCTTGGCGCTCTACGTGCAGTCATGGAACTTATGAACTACTGCCCATCTAAGATCAAAAAGCTCTAGTTGGTGGATTGGATAATTTTGTTCAGCTTGACTCAACATCTTGCTGTCAAAGGCAACTGGTGGAGATCCCATTCGGATGCTCTTGATTCAGTATGGCTCCCGGCCCGTTCAGACTCGCATCTGCATGTGGGATGTAAGGTTTCGCCGGGTATTTGGAAGCAGCGCCCTTTCTTTCCTTTGATGACATCCTCCCAGTTTTTCTGTGTAGGAAAATGTCAGTTCCATGAATGGGAAGACAATGACAGAACAGTTCTCAATGAAATGCCAGTGGTATCCACAAAATTAAAGACAGGAGCTTGGGATTTTTAATCAGTGGCTTTCGGTGGGTCACCACACTCACTTTTTTAGGAACAGTGGTTACTCCAGAGGCATGTGCTCTAAGAACCTTACCTGGGGTTTGCCCTTACCAATGCTCTCAATGAGACTTCGAGATTTGACTTCCTCAAACTGATCCAGAATTTGTGATAGATGCTCCTCATACTCATCCAGTGTTCTAACAAGCATTATAAGATCATCTACGTACACGTGGACTTGTATTAGGTTCACATCACAAGCCGCTTTCTCCATTAACCTTTGAAAGGTTGTAGGAGTGCCAGGGACACCTTGAGGCTCTTAAACCAACCTGTCAAATAATCTATCCCATCATCTATGCATGGCATCCTGTGCTGGTTGAGAATATTTGTGGATTTCAATAAACAAAATTGATTATGACCTCTGGCGATACATATATAATCTTACATGAATCTTTGATATTCAGGCCCACGGTCACCTATTTTTACATAACGACATCCCTCTCCTCTAATGAGAAGACTTGGCTCTCTCAGATAGCTTTGAGGCTAACCTAGCTTTCCATGCTACAAGAGGAGGTCCAGACACAGCTGCAGGTCATTGAGGCTAATTGGTCTGTGTATTTCAGTCGGGAGGCGTTAACAGGAAGTGGTCAGCTGGGCACAGTACACGCCAAAACAAGACCTGAGACCATGGACCAGGGCAGCAGGTGTCCTTGTGGACTTTGAGCTGAACTTTGATGCAGTTTTGTACATAAAATATAAAAGGTTAATCTCATTCAGATTTTATTCAGAGTTGAACAGTTTACAAGTTAATACATTTTACTTTGACAGAACTCTTCTTCAACTCACTGAAAGTGTTTTGGTATTCATTTCTCAGCATAATTGGGAAACCATTGGTATCCTAATTGTAGCAGTTTATTCTTCAAAGATCTGTGCAGTGATTTTTTATGTTTTTTAATATTTTGATGTTCTTGTAATGGACCGAGTACGTTGTCCTCACCGTAAACATCATCACTAGACTCACAGATGCACATTGTGAATCACTAATCAGTGAGCTTACCTGAGCTTCACTTATTATAGGGAAATGGCAGCCAGGCCGGACACTGACTGCAGTGTACAGTGGGCCGGTGACTCACAGACTTGTGCTCTTAGATTTAGGGACTGGACCATGGTGGATCAAGTAGATCAAGAGACAAAATAGGGGTATACCTCCAGACAGGTGTGGGCATTGTGAAATTGTCGCGTTGTTAAAGAGGGGACGAGTGTTATGGAAAGGTGTTTTTAGTGAACAGTGTAACGGTGAACATTAAATAGTGTGAACTATGGTAAATATGTATAGTTAAAGTCATGGGTATGATTTATTCCTTAAGGATGTATTCAATGATTCTTCTAATTGTGATGATCTGAACGTTAAACATCAGCACTAGACTTTACTCATACATTACTGATCAGCAAGCTTACATGTTAGGTGTGTTCTTCACTCTCTATAAGGAAAAGCGGCAGCCAGGCCGGACACTGTTTATAGTGTCCAATTTACTTCAGAGGATGCATTACTTGCAGAGGATTGTGGTGCTGGATGTACAAATCGGACCATTGTGGATCAATGAAGACCCAGAAAATCACAGGGGATGAACTAGACAGGGGTTCATCCCTATTCTGGGGTATTAATCACCTCACCTTATGCTTATGACTTTTGGGTCGTGTGTTGCATCCCTCTAGGGCTTGACACCTCTGAAGAGAGGCCAGTCAGAGCCTATATGTTTATCACAAAGACAAAAGAAGCAAATCATTTAGAGCTATCAGTTTAACGTGTTAATTAAATTAGTTAATTACATTGCAAATTGACGTGTTATAAAAATTAACGCAATTAATTGTGAGTGGCAATCCAGTGGATGAGCATATTAAATTTGGCCCACTGAATGACTCATCCGTAGTCACGTCGCTTCCCATCTGCGTTGCCATGGATGCGACTCAGGGGAGACAGGTGAGCGAGTCTCTACCAGGGACTTTGAACGGCAAGTTTATCGATAAAAAGACTGCAGAAAGGACTATCAACAAGAACACAGTGATTTGTAGCTTTTGTGAAAAAATTATTTTCCTATCTCCGAAGCTGCTCCACCCTGACTTATCATTTAAACAAACACGACTGCTAGTGATGCCATAAACTTGCTTCAACAAGCTACGCCCTCACAATTTGGGAAATGAACGAACTCCTATGGGCAGCCGTCCTCTCTTGCTCGCAAATACCTGGCTACTCCTGCAACATCTGTGCCATGTGAGAGACTCTTTTCACTTGCTAAAGAGTAGGGAAGCCTTATAGTCAATAACAATATAAACAAGCTTGTTTATCTGAGCAACTGGCTCAAGGAGACATAAAGTTGTCTGTTGTCAGATCCTGTAATGTTAGCTTGAGGTCTGCAGAGTTGATACTGTAACCCCAGATCCCCTTTTGGGTTTGAGTTGTTATGTCCCAGATACTGTAGCTTTTGTACTTCTATTCTTCATTTTGAGGAATAGAAGTACTGTATTGCTGTATTGAATCATCTTTAGTATTCATTTTAAATTGAGAGTGGCTAATAGAGAATCAGCCTTATCTTATTGCAGTATTTTCTTTATTTACCTCTATTTGAATAACATTTTTGAATAATGACCCTGGCCTAATTGGTATGCTGGGATGTGCTCGACCTTTTTCTTTTGAATTTCATGTATGAACACTTCACTTCATTTATGAACACACTTCACCATTAAAAATGCGGATTTCAGATCTTCTCTTCTTAGTGTATTCAATTAAATTAGACATGCACTACAATTTTTTAATGTCCTACAATTTGAATTCTTCATTTGGGACCATTAGCAGATATGAGATAAAAATGTGATTAATTAGATGAATTAATTACACATCCTGTAATTAATTACTTTTTTAATCGCCTGACAGCACTAAAATAACAACAAAGTGATGAAAACACAAGACACTAAAGAGAACAAAACGAGATAAGCAAATGACTCAAAGAGGGTGAACACACCCACCAGTGTTTTAAGTCCAGTTAAATGCATGTACTGTAGCGAAAGCCACTGTATCCTCAAAATACCAGACATTCCCTAATATATCAGAAGAAAAAAAGAAAGTATTCACACTGGTTTTGGCTGTCTTAAGAAAGGACACACTTCAAAGGACTGCAGGATTAAAGCAACCTGTAGAGTTTGTAAAAAAAAAAAAAAAAAAACACCATCCAAAGCCATGAGCACTGCAACACTGCTCCAGACAAATCTTCTCATGCTGTGCAGGTAGAAGAATATTCATCAAGGTGATGGATATCCCTAAAACAGAGACACTGGTATACAGTATGCTTTGTTAGATACAGACCGTGGCAACACTTTTATGGGCAAAGACGTCTGTGAGAAGATTGGTGCAGGCGTAGAACCAGTAAAGTTAAAGCGTACCACTGTGATGAACTGTTCAGTGTGACAAGGTTCATGGTTTTAGAGTGAGAGGGTGTTCCTCACAAAGCTTAATTAACTTGCCACCTGCGTTCACCAGGGATTTCATCTCATCTGAGTGTTAGAGCACAGGAAATACCAGCGTTGTTAGATTGTGATGTCAAACTCCTAATAGCCTATGACTGTTGTAGAGCATCAACACCATGACAGGTTATTAAAGGTAATGACACATGATGATGAAAAGCCATATGCCATTAAGGCTGATTCAGGAGATAAATATGGAACTCTCCAGATGTTTGCCAGGCCAATAACACAGCTAATCAAGATCCACATTTTATATAGAGTCTATATTATAAGTGCAAGGCGTTTCAGTCGTTGAAACTAGTGCCCAGCCCGTTTCTCCTTTGTCCTAGTTGTGCGTTACAAAGATTAGCTGACATTTCCACGCATGTGTTTGTCCTGTCTGTGAGGGAGTGTACGCACATGTGCGTGTGCAGTTTAGGAGTTGTTACAATAGCTTTGTGATTTGTGTTATTTATTAACTATTCTGTTGTACATTATCAACACTGATTGGTGTTATTTAATTACTTAAATTGTACAAGTGTTAACTGTTTATTGTTTTTCAATAGCTATCATGGGATGAATCATTAACATTGTAATAAACAATCCTAGTCTACATGGATGGTACAACATAGAAAAATGATTCTGTAATCAAAGACATTTGGACATCAAAGGACTTCAATTATCGTAACTCACAAGATTTAACAATTGAAACATTACATACTTAATGACAACATGAAATGCTCTACGAATGTAGTCTCCATTTCTGCTACCAAAAACACCAAATGCCAACAATCTTGCTGAACACTGGCATTTCCTAAACAAAATCTTTACCAACAACAAGACCTGTATGATATCCAGCACCTGGGAGACCTTTTTTCCAAGTGGTCTGTGTGCAATACTGCCACTGCCAAGAGGACTTGCCATGACAATAATGTCGGAACTAAGGGATCCCATATGGTTGGCATGTGGGATCCATAAACAGCTGACACATACTGGCAATCAGCAATGTGCCACTCTAGCGCTCACAGAGGCAAACTCTGGCAGGTGAGAGATTCTGGGAAAGCATGGAACATAATGTTTTGTCAGTCCCAAAAACATTCTGGCTAAACATTCAACATATCAGAGGAGAAAAGCCCTCCAAACAAGTGTCTGAGGGTTGAGATGCCTTAGGCTCTCATCTCTGCTCTTGGATGACGTGGTCCTTTTGGCCCTGTCAAACAGCTGCATACCGTGCATGCTGGAGGTCAGTAGGTGTGAAGAGGTCGGGACAGGAATCAGCATTTCTAAGCCCAAGGCCATGTTTCTCAGCAGGGTGGAGTCCACTCTGGGTTTGCTAGGAGTCCCTCCCCTAATCGGAGGAGCTCAAGTAACTCAGGGTCATGTTCACAAGTGTGTGAAGAAATCAAGTGGGAGATAAATGGTGACATAATGGTCAGGGACAGTCTTCACACTGATGTTGTCCACATACATTCATTTATGCCTTCTAAGAAGTCATGGAAGGCCCAGAGGGTTCCCCTCTGCAATTCAACAACTCTCTCCTCATGAGACAGCAGCAACCTGGATCATCTGCTCTCAACTTGCATACCTGTGGTGAAAAACAATCCCCCACCATCAGGTATGTGATGAAGTGGCCTGAGACATGCAGCACAGCACTAAAAGACTGCTTTGCAACAGCAGACTAGGATGCGCTATGCAGCCTACATGGGGTGGACACCAACAGCATTACACACAATCTTGCAGCGTATTGTTACTTCTGTGTGCATACAGACCCATCCAGGAAGATACAAAGTCCAATGTCCAATATCCAACAGCAAACTGTAGGTGACAACTGAATTGAAAACCCTGCTGAAGGAGAACAAGAGGGTCTTCAGACAAATATGAGCTGGGGAGAGTACAGAAAGGGCCAAAAATGGATATTAGTAGTAGTATAGTAGTATAGGACAACTAGAGAGGGAAGCTGGGGGTGAACCTCCAATAGGACAACGTGCAAGGGGGAGGAAAGTGTAAAAAACAACCTCTCTGGCTACAACAATTACAGTGGAAGGGGATCTACATCTTGAGACCCGTGCTAAGCAAACAAGCTCAATGTCTTTTTCAACAGGTTTGACTGCACAACCACTCCTCCCTCCTACCAGTGTTTGGACCAACAGGGTCCCCTTCTACTGACCATCTGGCACAGCTCTTGGTCTCTCACCTGATCGAGACCATAGAGAAGATTGTCCCCCTCTTATTTAATGTGAGAAATTAAAATTGAAAGCTTTGTGGATGTTGAAAGATGTACAAGCAGAGTATCAGAATGAAAACAGAGTAGAATCTGACAAGTTGAATGTCACTGTGGGAAAGTCTGCTACATAAAGTCATGTCATAAGTCATATAATTGAGTCAGACCTACAGTACAATCTACATAAATTCTCTAAAATGGTTGCCATGATGATTTGGTGTTGCATATCTTTAAGAGTTGAAAATTTAAAAGAAATACATTTTGATCTTGAACAAATTAAACATTGACACATCACTATGCAATAGCTGTTCAATCTGTTCATCACTGCTACATCATGCAAAAGTGTCCCATGATTGTTACAGCAGCAGTTGGAGCTGGAAAGAATAAAAAAGGAATGAAATAATGAGAATCTGCAACTGTTTTTAGATAAGAAGCGTAAAGGTAAATGAAAAACATTGATTCATATGGAGCTCATGGTGGATGGAAAAGATACAGGACAGGAAGAGGCCCACATCAATACCAGACAGACAACATGAGAGGACTGTCACACATGTTTTCATTTAACCTTTTACACAACGTGAAGCTGGGGATGGAGAGAGTTGCATCTTCTCCTGCAAAATAACTGTGTGTCTGTCTTTGTAAAGCAGGCAGAGACAACATTTCAAATGGATGGCAGTTGTCCAATTTTTGGATTGTAATTGAAAGCAAAAAACTTTTGTAATCGATTGTCATTTGCCTAATTTTCTCTACAACTAAAAAAAGTTTATTCTTTGAGAACATGACCACTTTCAGATGCCTTCCACGATGTCAGTTTGCAAGCAGGTAATAAGATTCCAGCAGTTGTTGTTGCTTTGATAATAGACAATAATTTTTCAATAGTTATGTATAATTTAAACCAACTGGCAAACACAATGTCGCCACTGTTGTAACAGCAAAGGAGATGGTCTTTTTCCCTGTCGCCCTGCATATTTTGTTGCACAGAAAAGATAAATAATTCAATATTTGTGATTTAGTGGGCCAAGAGAGTCAAAAGCAAAAGTGCAAACATGTAAATATTGGGCAGACAGTGGCTCTCTGAAATGGACTGAATGTGCAAGTGTGCTGCACACAGATGGGAACAATCCCCCCACTACTGCTGCATCGTACATCAGTGGAAAATGAGGCTCCAGACTGGGGTGTGGGGTGTGCTGGGGCATGCCTGAACGAACAGAAATGGGGTGCAGGCAGTCGAACAAGGGGGTGGAAGGAACCAAATGGAGAGAGAGAGAGAGAGATGGGGAGGGGGTAGTAGGACAGAGAAAAGTACAGGGAGGGAAGAAAAGTTTTGCCAGACTCCCCTCCAGCCCTGAGCTCACTCAGAGAGAGAGAAGGGACGAGGAGGGCCAGTCTCTCTGATCAGGTAGGTGTGTGTGTATTTGTGTGTGTCTGCATGTACATGTATGTGTGTGAACATGTGTCTGCTAGTCACTGTGGTATTTTTCTAATGAAGCCTTAAACAAACAGACAATGTCAACAAATTGATGATTGCTGATTGAGTCAGATTTCTGTTTGTGTTTTACCACTGCCAATTAGAGGGCAAATACTGGATATTTTCCTACAGTTTTAGTGCTGCAGAGAGAAATGTTAACAAAGCTGGCATTCATGGGTGGACTTTTTCCTTTTTTTTAATATTTCCTCTCTGGATTCCCTGTGGATTAAGACCCCTAAGAATGTACCTCTCTGCAGGCAGTTACATATCCAAAACAAAGTCAGTAGCTGCACAGTACATTTGACTTTTGATTTAACCTCAATAGTAACAGTGAAGTTGGCCTTGTGCCTAGAGGAGAAATACTTTTTTAATTATCTTGTTCTCGATCTTCTCACCAGCACACACCTTCACACAACAGATCGGTGAACAAATATGTGTATGTATATGCTTGGACAACATGAGTGTTTGGTGCTATTATGTGTAATTTTAATTGTTATGCTTATTTATGCTCTTTACATTGTTTATTTTTCCTAAAAGCTGTAACTGTGTTGTGTTGTTATTGTTTGCCTCTTTGATGTCTGAATTGACATGTCAATGTTGTATTTCAGTAAACCTGGTTTACCTCCAATCATATAAGACAGAACTTTGTAGGGTATGCTGTAGAGAATTCAATGTGTTGTTAAGTCGTTGTCATTGTGTGTATTCAGACTTTGATTCTTTTGTTTTTGTTTCCCTGTCTGTTAGATCGCTGTGGACATCTGTGTGGCTGTGAACATGCGTGTGGTGATCGTCTTCCTCCTGTCTGTTCTTCTTCCACTCTCTCTCTGCCACCGCTGGGACCCTTACGCCTGGCTGTACAGGCGGCAGGACTATGGATACTATGCCAGCTCCCTGCAGGCCGGCGGTGCAGGAGGGGCCTGTCCAGATGAGTGTGACTGCCCCCCTTCTTTCCCAGTCGCCATGTACTGTGACGGGCGGGGCCTGACAGCCATGCCTGCAGTCCCCTCTCGTGTGAAATATCTGTATCTGCAAAACAATGCCATCACATCTGTGCCCGACTCTGCTTTCGTCAATGCAACCAATCTGGTGTGGCTCATGATGCACCACAACCAGCTGAGATCTGATGCTATTGGCAAGAAGGTAAACTACATCTGGATTCAGTCAGACAGTATCACACAGCTGGGCTCAGAGAATGAAGTAGTTATTCTGCCCTGAATGGTTGACAGATGGCTGGCACTTGTGTAATTATAAAAGAATTATCTAATAAAGTGAAAAACTAGAGTCACCACCAGCTGTCCCTAATAACACAATGTGGTGACGTCTCTGAAATCTTAATTTATTACACTCTATTGAACAAATAGGTTATGCTATAGAAAATAAGATCTTGTGAAGGAAGGACTGATCTCAACCAAAGCTCAGTGTAGAGTCAGTCTAGAGGTTAAGCCGATTCAGTGATTCTATCATATGTACATGTCACTGTGGTTGGTTTGGATACTGATGATTATTGTTCCCCAGTGTGATACCTGGCAATACATTATGTGTTGAAAACTTTCAGTTTGTCATTTTTACTGCTTTGCCATCAATCAAACCCAGACACTGACACACCTATCTAGCTGGTGTTTCTGATAATTCTCAAAAAAAATCCAGATCTGTTTATTTTGATAGTGAATCAATATAAACTATACCTGTAAGGCAGAAGAAGGAAATACATAATTTAATGTTATGAGTATTGGGCTATTGAGTCTGATATGGAGGTTGTGCTTGTAGGCATTTCTGAAACTGGAGGCACTGGAACGCTTGTACCTTCAGCACAATAATCTGACCAGCATTCCTGCGAACCTCCCTCGAAGCCTGCGAGACCTGAGAATAAACAGCAACAGGATTGAAAAGGTTTGCACAGTCTGTTTATTCACTTCTCATTACCCTTTAAGTGCATCAGAGAAAATAGCTGCATCAGCTCTTCGCAGCACGGATCAGAGAGGACAGTTCATCAGACTTATTTCTATTGTTGCCTAGCTCACACCCGCAGACCTGGAGGGGATGGATAACCTCACCATCCTGTATCTCCATGACAACGCTGTTACAGATGTGAGCACATCTTTGACGGCACTGAAATCCCTCACACTGCTGGACATCAGCAGCAATAGGCTGACCAAGGTACATGTGTAAAGGTGTATATGCATGCGAGACGACCCATTACGAGAATGAATCATCGCCACTCCGCTCACAGTGTTTTCATGAATTGATCACAGATCCCCGAGTCACTCCCTGAACAGCTGCATCAACTCTACCTAGACTTCAACTCCATTGATTCTGTGCCAGCCAGCTTCCTGGGTCGTCTGACTCAGCTGCAGTATGTCAGGATTGCCCACAACCAGCTGACAGACAAAGGAATTCCTGCCAACACCTTCAATGTGACTGGGCTGGTGGAGCTGGACCTGAGCTTCAATAAACTGGAGAGGATCCCCCTAGTGAGCAGCACACTGCAGCATCTCTACCTGCAAGCCAACCAGATCAAAGGTAAATCATCTTATTTACTACCTCTGCCTAACTGTAAAGATGACCTGAAGTGAACATGATTTTACATGAGCACATACTTTTCACATTATGACTCCTCTCAGGGGTTGGAAGTGCACAGGGTTCAGATGGAAAAAGCTGATCTTACACGCCTCCATGAAACATGCACAAATCAGGATTTGGCCTCATCTTAATTGTAATATGAAAGTTGTGGTGTAGCTTGCTGGCACTCTCAAGCCACTGTCAATCAAAACTGAAAAAAAACAATGCACTATGTACCCACGCTCTCCCACTGAAGCTGTTTATCTTGTTTTTGTTCTTAATACTGAAAATGAGACTATTTCCAGACATTTAATGTACTTATTGCTTATTTTTTCCTGTATTCATTCATACATTATTACATTAATCTCATATATTTCATATCATATTTAACATGTTTATTTCTTTGTGTGATATGATAGCAAAATGTTCATTATTTCACTGATATCTATTACGTATTGGCTAGCTTCACTGCAATGGTTTATTTCTCCCCCTTAGAGTTCACCATGGGAAGTTTCTGCAGCTTCGTGGATGTGACCAACTTCTCCAAACTTCGAACGCTGCGACTGGATGGGAACGAAATCAGTCGCCTGGACGTCCCTGCAGATTCGGCCCTCTGTCTGCGCCTTGCTTCCAGCATTGAGGTCTAAACTTTGTGTGTGTGTGTGTGTGTTTGTGTGTGCCTGTGTGTTTGTGTGTGTGTGTGTGTGCGTGTGTGTATGTGCATGGAGCAACATGAGGCAACGTGCTCACACATGCAGCTCGGTTTACAGCAGGCACCAGCAGTGTGACACAGTACTGTGTGATATGTGCACAATGTTTTGCAATGATACAATTTAACATCGACAGCAGGTGGCAGCAGTTTGCACAGTAATATTCATTATTCTCACCATAGTGATCGTGGTTGTTTATGTGGCAATGGTAGTAGCTCACATTTTGCATTTTCATTGTGCAAATATAAACTAGTAACTCTTAAAACATGTAGAGTTAAATGCCACAATGTCCAGAGCCTGGTACACTACTGTATGAGCCACATACAACAATCCTCCTTATATGTTACTGTGAGGATGTTTGCAGACAGTGTTTTTTTTTGTGTTTGTTTTTGTTTTTTTCACCTTTGTTTATCTTGCTATTTGATATCTGTCATCCTACAAAGCATGCCTTCCATTGTTGTGTCTGGTAAGTCTATGACAAACATGTTAAGTATGATTTTTAGATTTAAGATCATTAGCTGCGTAGAAACATAATTAACAGTTAACATAACAATCTTTTCTTCACTTCTTTGAAGACCGTGTCCCAGAGCAATATCTTGGCTGGGACTGCTCTTCTCTGTAGGGCTCCATATTTCTTCACAGCGAAATAATTTCCTTTCCTTGGTGAAGATGAACAGTATCTCTAGATTGTACTGTAGTGAATCCCACATACAGAAGCCTGTGTGTATGAATTAGGATTCTTGAGTTACTGTATGCATGGCATGGGTTGATTATGGAATGACAAAGGTTTATGTTTTTGAGCCTATTACAAAATAAACATTGAAATTTTCAAAAAGAGTTACCTGTCACCTTTTTAGTACATTGTATTTTATTGAATGTGTGTGATGTGGGTTGCAGAATGAGAGAAAATAGAGAGAAAAAAAGTGGAGTGGACTTCCATACCATGTTCCATACCAAGAAGAAAAGGACAGGTCAAACACTTGGAGGGGTTAAAAAGACAGCAGCCTTATGGCATAATCTGGTTCTTCATCACTCATCTCCAGCCATGAAATCTTCATATACACATCCCACCACCCAATCCAATTAAATCCTTTATGCATTCTGAGATGGACAAGGTAATTAAGAGACTGATTTGTGAGTGTTTCTCTGATGAGCTGCAGCATCATTGTCAGCTGGCCTGTGGTGGGACAGTCAGAGGACAGAGGACGTCTATATTTATGATATTTTCCCTAACGCTATGCTTTAGCAGCCAATGCTATCATTACGGCTAGGGTAGACCCCAGGTTTCTTGAGCTTTCGTTGTGGTCATGTGTCACTGACCAAAATGGTTCAGAGGCTAAACAGATCATCCGAGTGCATGACTCAGAGGGAAAATGAGACTTCCCCACGCCCTGTCTTTGAAAAGGCCAAAAAGTCAACTGTGACTCTTGACCAATCGCATACAGGCCTGTTTTATCTGCCTCTGTCAATATAACACATCAGGTAGACTGACCATAGATACTTCAGAGTAAGTAATTTTTGTGTGACTGACATGAGTGCACTTGTCATACATTTTGTACTATAACTTCATACATCTTAGTGTTTTAGAAACATTCAGTGCTGTGAGCCTTATCTGTCAAGTTTCTGTGCATTCAGAAAACACAACAGAAAACTCTCAGAAAGGACAATTTCATGGTCTCATCTTAATTTCGGCCCTTGAGTTGAAACCCTGTTCCAGGGTACATCCTATCTGAAAAGGGGAAAACTCTTCCAGTATGTGGAACTACTATACAGTATTTCAATTGAACCATAATGTGTGTGTTGTAACAATCTACTGAATAATAGTAGTGCGAGACTCTTTCATTTCATTCTCTGGATTGTGCTTTTTAGCTGACACATATACACGTCTCCTGACAGTATAGTGATTATGTGTCGATGTCACTGACCAAAACAAGATCCATCCATCATCAGCCGCAGCAGTGGCTTCGGGGGAGTAGTTGTTAAGATATGGTTGCTGGTGTGGAGGCACTCACTTGAGTCACAGATGCACTTGCACACACACCCACCCACACACACACACACACATTATCATTGTTATCACAGCAATCAGTCCAATAATATCCAATAACACACAAAGTCTGAGGGGTCAGAGACAGGGCAGGGACATAAAAACCCAGAAAACATGATCCAGGTCTATTTATACTTCTACTTATGTCACCAAGTGAGAAACTGCTTCCACTTCAATGCATTAAATCATTGTTCCAGTTAAAACACACACACACATACACACAAGCCGCTGAGTGGTGTGTTGGGGTAAGTTTTGGCAGGTGATTGGTTGAGATACATCACTCCCTTCTCTGTCCAAGGAGGAGGTGGTGGGGGGTGTGGGGGCTTTAAAACAGACCTACCTGCGTGTTTGGAATTTCTTATACGAGCCATTAACAAGCAGGTGAGAGGACATGAGACAATACGGCTGGAACGCTTTCAAGGACTTAATTTTTAGAAATCCTGCAGCTGTAGACCAGGTAAGGTTGCAAACTTGCTTGACCTGATTTCCTCTCCACAGAGTTTTGCAAACAATGGTTACATTGAATTAAGTTTGTGTTTGCTTTATTTTCTTTATGAAGACACTATTGTAAATCTACAAAGGAGTGAGTGTTTCGGGTTAATGTGGTGTGGTATGTCATTGTTTTATGATGTTTTCCTTAACAAATAGTTCACTCACTCACTACAAAACAGCTCTATCTACGAGTGTGAAGAAGGGGACAGAGTTGTTTTTAAAAAATCACAATACCCAGTTTTATGTATTTTCTCTTGGATTTCTTGTTAAGAGTTAACAGGTACTTATAGGGGCCTTGATGCTTTTATAAACTGTTGTATTATAAATTTGTGCATTTTGGGATTTGAACTGCTCTGGTACTGGCTTTGTCTGATGCAAACATCTAGTATGATCACACTATGTTTCATTGTTTTGTTTCTCAGTTTTACTTTTCTCAGAGCCATGACATATTCCGATATTTCAGAAAGCATATTTCTTAGCATTTGCTCACACTTGAGTTAAGTATTATAAAATGTTAACCGAGCAGGACCCTCATGTGGGTGATGGAGACGAGAACACAGAGCGGGGCAACTGGGCCAGTAAGAGGGAGTACATTCTCTCTACCATCGGCTATGCTGTCGGACTCGGAAATATCTGGAGATTTCCATATCTGGCCTACAAAAATGGAGGCGGTAAATAATTCTTCCTGATCTATAAGTATTCTAACTCCTGTAGACGCTATTTAATTTATTCTGTTGCTTTGCTTCCCACTATCACACGTTGGAGCAGGTGCCTTTCTCGTCCCCTACTTTGTAATGTTGGTGGTGACTGGGATTCCTCTTTTCTTCCTGGAAAGTGCCTTTGGTCAGTTTTGCAGCCAAGGTCCGATTAACGTATGGAGCATGGTGCCAATCTTGCAGGGTAAGACAACCACTCGGGTTCTTTGGGGGAGCGCTGAAGGTGGAGATGTCAGAGATCAGGGGAAAGGGGAACGTCTCTTTTGTTTTTTTATTAGTCATGACTTTGGATGAACTTCCTCTCATTTGTTTTTATGACTTTTGAATTAAACTAAACCAAAAATTGAGAAATTTGAGAAAAAAGGCAACAAAATATGTCAAACAGGCTATTTTGTATCTACCTATAGGTTATATTGACTCTTAAAGGTGAGCGATGATGAATATTGCAGTTTTACAGGTTGTAAAGGTAAAAACACACTTTTAGGCTTCTTTGAAGTTTTCATGAAATTGCCATATCTAATCTCAACAGTAAAAATATACCATAAGTTTATTTGTCATAGAATCATAAGTCTGGGAGTCTCCTGATTTACAACTGGTCTTCTAAATCCATTTGGACTTATAAGTCCAGTTGTTTGGTTTTTTGCACTTTCAGAGTATCATGCCCTAGATGACATGATATAGATATAGATATACAATCACTAAGCTTCCTCTGTTACTGTTCAGTCACCATACAGATGATTCTTCAAAAGGAGCTTTAACCTACAAAGTGACTTCTAAAAAAAGGAAAAGAACATCCATCCTGCAATAAATATCATATTTCAGCATGATAACAGTGGCTTACAGCATCTCCTTTTTCTCCATCTCTACAGGTGTTGGAATTGGCATGGTCATGGTGACTCTGATAGTGTCCATTTACTACAACGTCATCATCGCCTACAGCCTGTACTACATGTTCGCCTCCTTCCAAAATCCTCTGCCGTGGTCCAGCTGCCTCAACTTACCTGGCACCAACTGTAGCGACACACCACCAGGTGCTTTACCTTCAGATCAAAGTGAAATACTCAAAAAAATCATATTTTTATTCTATTTTTCATTTTATCCATTGAGCAGATATTCACATTTCAATTACTCTACCTTCCATTTAAGTGAACATGATTTAGCAACTTTTTCTGTTAGTAGAAGTCTGAATGAACTCTAGTTCCAAAACACTGAATCATCCTCAGCCCTGATGGACAATAGAATAAACCTTTTTATTTTCTTCCAGTGAATTGCAGCATAAGTGGTGCTTCAGGGACTAACTGGACTGAGCCAGGCTGGACAAATACAACATGTCCTCCAACCACCATGAAGAGCCCAAGTGAGGTGTACTGGGAGTAAGAAACACACACACTCATGCAAACAAGAACAAATACACACACATAGTGCAAAGATTGCGCACATGTCACATGTGTCTCCTCCTCAGCCAGGTGGCTCTGCAGAGATCCAGCGGCCTGGATGAAACCGGGCCGGTGGTTTGGCACCTGGCTCTGTGTCTGCTGCTCAGCTCCGTGCTTGTTGCTGGAGCTCTCATCAGAGGCATCAAATCATCAGGAAAAGTAAGACAACATCTGTCTCATAACAAGAGGGTCCGGGCATATTCAATTCAAAATCAGCAGTTAAAAGTCATTAGTTTTCAGGACATGATATCAGAAAGTTTGTTGCTTTAAGTGACTTGAGAACATAGCTTACAAAATCCTCAAATTGTCAATTGTTAATGGTTGAACTTTTCAACTATACAAAACTCTTGACAAACAGTGAAAAGAATCAGAATTATTGAAAGAAAAAATCCATATATGGAAGTCAATAGTCCACAGGAAGTGTTATGAAGCCATGATGTTAAAGAAACACACTGACTACACAGATACCTACTTTCAAAATGGCCACAACAAAAGAATTGCTTTTATTGTGATCAACAAAAATCTCTAAACAATTAAAAATACGTTTTCACAGGAAAATCAGATGATTACTGAGGATTGTGTCTTCTTCAATTCACAAATTCAAAATTATGTTTAGCACAGTTACTAGAAACTTCAACACTTTGTTTATATTGGTAGCTCAGTGGGTAATCCACATTATTCACCTGTACAGTATATATAATGTACACACATCATATTGTATAATTAATTGTATTAAAAATCGTGACATGTAAACATGAGTCTTGGTATTAGACAAGAACAATAGTCTAGAATTTAAGTTTAAGTGTTAAAGTGTGTATTATGGATGTGGACTTATAGTTACTGTTCCCACCATTTTCACACATGGTTCTTGTCTCTCCAGGTCGTGTATTTCACAGCTACATTTCCTTACGTAGTGATCCTGATCCTGCTGGTCAGAGGTGTGACACTAGAGGGAGCTAGAGATGGGATCGAGTACTACATCGGCTCCCAATCCAATTGGACCAAACTGGCAGAGGTTGAGGTAGGGGCGTAACCATAAATGAAGATAAATGAAGATGAAAAGTAAATCCCTTTGATTTAAATCTCTCTTTTTTTAAAACTTTTTCTGTAGGTGTGGAAACAGGCAGCAACTCAGACGTTCTTCTCTCTCTCCATTGGCTGGGGTGGAATCATAACTCTTGCTTCCTACAACAACTTCCACAACAACATGTTCAAGGACTCATTTATCATATCTCTTACTAATGCTGGTAGGTGCTCAGCTATAGTAGCACTATCAATCAATCGATTATTATTTAGAAAGCGCGATCCATAGACAAGGCAAACTCAAAGTGCTTTACAATGGTTAAAACAGTAATAATACAATGCAATAATGGTAGTTACCCTCTGGTAGTTACCCCCTGTCCTTAGACCTTTGCATTGGTTGAGGAACATCTTCCAAAAAATAACTCTGACAGGGAAAAAGCTGGGAGAAACCTCAGAGTGAGAGGCAGAGAAGGGGTTCTTGTTTGTGCCCAGGCAGGTGGGAAGTTTACAGACATGGTTCAGAGTTACAGACACCACAGGAGCAGCAGTAGGTGGAGGTAGGACCATGGAGGGGGTCCCGGATCCAGAACAGCATCCATGGGGCCTAGGAGAGGGGAGAGTACAGAAGCTCCAGGGCCAGGGGGGGTCCGTGGGCTGACATGTTAATTATGTGCAGTCAGGGAACCATAACAATAGAAACATAAAATATCATTACTGTGGAAACAGAAAAGAGGAATTGAGATTATATTTGTTTTCATTTTGTTTCTCAAGGAAAGTCTTATGGGGAGTTGCACTGTCCCACACTTTGTGGGGTTAGGGTTGGTGTCGGGGTTGGGGAGTTTAATCAACTGCAGTTGTAAAAAGTGAGCTTGTGTGATTTTGAACATGTAATCTATGAGTGCTTGACTTTGGGAGTCCAGTGAATACATCATTTACATTAATCTAATCTCTTAGTTATGAATGTATGGACACATTCTTCTGAAGCTGAAAGTGACAGGAAGCTCCTTAACTTGGAAATATTTTTTAGATGGTAAAAGCTTAAAGCCAGTGCAACAATGACTGTCTGTTCTATGTAAAAAGTTATTCATTGGTTTATGTTCTTGATGGACTGGATAAGGAGTTATATGTGAGATAGGTCATCAGGATGTGGTGAAATGTAAAGCTGTGAATCATCTGCATAGTATAGCATGTGCAATTTATGCTGTGTTTTGAGAATGTGGAAGTGTGAAGAGATTAAATAACATTGGGCCAAGAATTTATCCTGGTGGGATGCCTTATGTACTGTCATTCATCTGAGATGCAAAATCCCAAATAGATATGAAAATAAATTGCTGAAAGATAGCTGAAATAAAATATGCCTCCATTTTAAGATATTTTCTTTTTTTTCCAGGTTCCAGTTTGTTTGCAGGCTTTGCCATATTTTCAATTTTAGGCCACATGGCTCATGTCTACAAACAGCCTGTTGGAGAAGTTGTCAAAGAAGGTCAGACTCGCTGATACACAGTACAGCTGTCAAACAGTAAACATTTGCTGTTGTTTTCTTCTCTGTGCAGCTTTTGATGTTTCAATTCTCTTTGTTTGTGACAGGATTTGCCCTGGCATTCATTGCATATCCTGATGCTCTAGCCACGCTTCCCATTTCCCCCCTCTGGGCCTTTTTGTTCTTCTTCATGCTTCTGACTGTTGGTCTGGACTCCCAGTTTACAGGAATAGGTGAGTTCTCGAGAAGAGCTCAATCTTCATACCAGTCAGACCATCGTTGTTGCCATGTACTCATGACTCCTCTCTCTCTCTCTCTCTCTCTCTCTCTCTCGCTCTCTCTCACACTCACTCAGAGGTGGTCATCACCATTCTGCTCGATGCCTTCCCCAAAACACTGAAATCCAAACGTGTTTTGGTGACGATAACAACATGCTCCATCCTCTACCTCCTAGGCCTTCCGTGCGTTACAAGAGTACGTCTGCCTTTATATTAACTTTACCTCAATGTCGTCTCCCATAGCCTCAGTTTAACACTGTATGTGTGGTTGTCTGAAATAGGCAGGGATATACTGGGTGACTCTAATCGACGGGTTTGTTGCCAACTGGGTGATGCTTTTTCTGGCTCTCATGGAGATCATTGCCATCTGCTACATATATGGTAAATATGATAATTGGAGATATTTGTATGCATTTGTAAACACGACAAGGAGCCTTAAATCTCATGTGTGTGTTGTGTGTGTGTGTGTGTGTGTGCGCGCACTTGTGTGATAATGTTTTGTCTTGCTCCCCAGGAGGGAACCGCTTCATTAAGGACATTGAGATGATGCTTGGAAAAAAGAGTTTTGCTTTCTGGCTGTGGTGGAGAATATGCTGGTTCTTCCTCAGCCCCTGCGTCATAGCGGTGAGCACAACATCACACAACGTGCCCGAAACACAGTTTACACACTGTACAAGTGCAGCTGCATCTGCTTGCAGTGTCACAACACTACTATTCTTATATCGTCTCTGTAAGTTAAAATTCAGCCTTCAGAGCGAGACACAAACACACTTCATCTTTGACACATTGTTTTTTTGACAAATTGCATCCCTCTGTAGCTGATCCTGGTCTGGTCTCTGGTGCACATCGAACCACTCAAATATGCTGGCGTCGACTTCCCAAACTGGGGCGTGGCCCTGGGCTGGTGCATTACCGTGTTTGTGATCCTGTGGATCCCCGTCATCGCTGTTTATAAGCTCATCAAAGCAGACGGAAACCTCTGGAAGGTGCGTACAAGTATATGTGCTCTTTCGAAACACACTGTTATTTTAACAAATTCAAAGAGGGGAAGTAAACTGTCGATGCTAACTGCTTACTCATTTTCCACAGCGTGTGAAGTCACTGTCATCGCCCTCCGAGGACTGGCATCCCTACCTGGACGTCCACCGGGGAGAGCGCTACTCGGAGGATCGCTGCCACCACAGGATGACACTGAGGCACAAACCGGAAGCGAATGTGACTGTGATATCCAGCTCGTGGCTCTGATGTGATTTTTATTTATCTGCGGACATGTTCTGATCAGCGACTTCAGGGAGACATCGACTGGTATCATATTATCAACGTTAACTCCAAAAGGTTTCAACCTCGCTTATGTTAAGATGTCAACAAAACCCAGTATTGCCATTTAGCTATTATTGAATGAACGCATTAAAGGAGAAAGCATCAGACTGCTGTGACATATACTTTCTTTTTAAAAGGTATGACTCCACTGAATGAAAATAAACTCATTGCATAATGTGCGTGGAAAGAAAAGTTCAGGTCTTATCTAATTTCGCCTCGGTACAGGCAGAGTGTAATTATATATAATCTCTTACATAATCTTCTTATCTATTGAAATGATTGTGAGAAAAGTAGCCTTCATCATGTCCTCTACTGTCACTCTCATCTGTTAACATGCCTGTTTCACATACTGATAACTTTTAATCTGTATTTTCATTCACTTATTTGCCATGCAGTTAATGTTAGTAGTTAAACTTATTTTTTTAGATATAATGATTCTGACCGCTAAGAATATACCGGTATGATTTGCTCTTATCTAACTTGCAATCATTCAGCAGTCTTGAAAAGCTCTCTACACCTTCACATTTTCAGCCCAGATAAGGTCCTCCTAAGGACTCAATCGTCCAGGAACAATCTTGGAAAACATCATAGTTCAGTCTCTCTTCCAGGACAACCTGTAAAACTAGATAAACCATTGATTTGGGTACATGAATGAGAGAGAGAAACACTAGTCACTGAGTATTTGTATTTGCTGGCTCTCGACATTAACATAGGAACTGTTGAATGTGCACACAGGGGTACAAGTATTCGATGAAGCTGGAGGGCCTGTGAGTGCTGCCAGAGCAAACGTCAGCCTGTGTGCCTAACATGTGTTCGACTGAGCTGTTTTGTCTGTGAATATAATTATAGTTTTAGAGCAGTATTTATGTCTTTGATTAGTGGTGGCGCGACGTGTCACACTTGCAGACACGTCATTGCTCTGCTGTTTGCTGCATTCAGTGTTTTTGCAGTCGTCTGAAGTCTCTCCACAGATGATATCAGCAGACAGACTTTCAGCATCTTAAAAGTTTCAGTAATAGTCAGAGTGAAGAATCACTCTTATATAATCACAAACCACAGTAAGTTCAGTTTTTTTTCTGCTGTGTCGTTTTCCTTACTTAAATTTAATTTTGTAATTATATTTTTTTGATTGAGTGTGTTATGAAATAAAGCCTGGAATCCCTTTTTGGTTTGTGCATTGTGGTGCTTGAATGGTCCTCTTTGTTTCTTGTGGTTGTTGTGAGTCGTGGAAAAACAGATGAAGACTTACATTAACCGAGAGCTCACTGAAACCCAGGCTTTTTTCTTTCACTCTGCCCCAATTATAATACAAGAAATCATTTGTTGAGAACATTAACTGATTGATGATCTTTGACACTCACTTTTGCGGTTAAAATGTGCCTCCAACATTAATGACAAGGCCATGCCATTTCTATAAAACGACACTTTGAAGCCTTAAACGCTTCGGGATGAAGAAACATCTTAGAATCGGAGTCATGCTCCAACCCAGAGATCATGTTCGACACACTGTGGTGTGTCCTGTCAACAAAACGTCCACCGAGCAACTTCAATCTGTGGCAATAAGGTGAAGCTATTTATCCCAGGAGTTGTTATTTGAGACAGATGTGGACCAACAGGGTCAACCTCGGTGTTTTTGTATTATTCATCACATTTTGCATGCAGTGCATTTGCAAATTAGCCAATACCTACTGCAGCATCAGATGCATTGTGTCCTATAATGCAGAGACAGAGACTGGATCACAGGAACTGTGACATGTTGGACAACAGCCTGAATAATCGGTGGCAAATAAAACTTGATTAATTCAACCAAATTAAGCTGTTATACTCACGAGCAGAGCTGGTGGAGCTCATCTTGTTCGGCCAACCCGGAATAAAGTTGACAGAGTTGTGTAAATAGTAAGCAGGTCGACATCTACATGGAAGTCAGCCTGTCTCTCTCCAAACGTTGTGATTGTCAGCAGTCCTGTTTGGTTCACCTGAGCTTTGACTTGTATCTTTATCTTTTCAACCTTTTTCAACTTTCTGATCGGATAGCTGATGAAATGAAATGAGGAATCACGGCTCAAGCGTTTTCAAGGATCCTACTGTGGATCAGGTAGGACAGCAGCTGAATGATTAACTGTACTGTATCATTCTGCACTTTTTAATGTTGTTTCTGTAATTTATCTCGGTGGTAGACACTCTTTACATGTAGGTGGATGAACGTCTCTTCAATATGACTGAACATTTATATGATGGATGATTCCTTTCATCATCTTTCAATAGACTTCAATAGACTGTTTTGCTGTGGTTTGATTATTTTGCATCATTTATAACATGGTACTCAATGGCTCAAGTTGGCTATTGTATTTTATTTAGTATGTGTTTGTTTAATTAATTGATTTAAACTACAAATAATAACCAGCAATTTGGAAAACCTTTGTCTAACCTGGGTTTTGAGCAGGTGGATGGTGGTGATGAGAATCCTGAACGTGGGAACTGGACCAGTAAAACGGAGTACTTGCTCTCCATGATTGGCTATGTTATTGGCCTGGCAAACATCTGGAGATTTCCATATTTAGCCTACAAGAATGGAGGAGGTCAGTGTTTGGCATCTGTGTTTAGAAAATGACTCAAAGGATTTGGAAAATGAAGATGAAAACGTGTTGTGTTTAGGTGCCTTTCTCATTCCCTATTTCCTGGTGTTGGCTTTGTGTGGAATTCCTCTCTTCTTCCTGGAAAGTGCCATTGGCCAGTTTTGCAGCCAAGGTCCTGTGAATGCGTGGAGAGCAGTGCCAATACTGCAGGGTGAGCTCCAAACACCAAAATACCCAAGATCCGCTGATGTTTGCTCTGCATAAACTCTGGCATCCTGTTTGACTGTTAAAAAGTGAAGAAATGTTGCAATAATGTTGCAGACATAGTGTAATGAAAGTGAGAGAAAATGTCCATAGGAAGTACACATACATACACATACTGTTGTACACAACATACACACATATATTGTGTGTATATTTGGTGGTATTGATTAACAAAGTATTTAATGAAATGATTCTAAATATGGGTGATTACTGAATTCACTCTTTCAGTTCTAATCGAAGATAAGTAAAATACTTGTTATTGGTTGATTTCTTTCAAAGTATGATGTTTATCCAGCAACATGTGATATTAAATAAATTAAATCATGAGTTTACATTGCCACTTTGTCTTCTTTTTCCCAGCAGTAGACTATTTTTTTGTGTGTGTGTGTTTTTTTGCATGTTCATTATAATTTCTCTTCTTTTCCAGGTGTTGGTTTTTCTGTGGTGTTTGGAAACACTCTTGTGTCAATTTACTACAACATCATCATCGCCTACAGCCTGTACTACATGTTCGCCTCCTTCCAGGCTCCTCTGCCATGGTCCAGCTCCTGCAACAATGTGCTGAGAGGTGCTTTCCAATCCGTCTGTGAACTTGATAACAATTGAGCAATGGATCAATGACTATGTATGGTATACAGAGTCATCAATGACCTGGCAGTTCCTCCATTAAAAGAGTTAATATCTCTGCATTTGACAACAGGAGAACAACTGAGACAGAGGTGACTGTGCAGAGAAGTATGTGTCTATTGAGCTTGGTGGAACCCTAACCCTTCGTGGCTTTAAATCCAAAAGAAATCAGAGCTGCTAAATTTATTTAATCATGTACCCATAAGTCTTAGACTTAACCACTGTTGTGACTGCCATGTGTCATTGTGATTTTACTGTTGCCATCATGTTTGTTATTGTGTTGTTAAGTGTTATGTGTGTTTTGTCATTGTGGTGTTCTGTCATTAATTTACTGTTGCTTTTATGTTTTTAATTGTGTAAAACCACATTGCTGTAGTAGTAGACATCATCTTCTCTTGAAGATGTTGTCTATGTTCTCTTTTTCTTCTCCAGGGACTTTGGCTGATAATTAGTTTACTCTTGCCCCCCCCCCAAAAAAAAAACAAACAAAAAACATAAAATCATACACTGTTTTCTTATACTACTAACTCATCCTATATCCTCCACCAGTGAACTGCAGTGCATGTGATGTTTTACTGGCCAACCGGACACAGGAAAATAGGACCTGTCCTCCATCTGACACCATTACAGCTGCATTGCAAAGCCCGACCGAGCAGTACTGGGAGTGAGAGTCACACAAGCACGAATGCACACAAGTAAACATGGTCTTGGTCGCACAGTCACACGTGTCTCTTCCTCAGTCGCGTGGTTCTGCAGAGATCTAGTGGTCTGGATGACACCGGGCCTGTGGTTTGGCACCTGGCTCTGTGTCTGCTGCTCAGCTCCTTTCTTGTTGCAGCTGTGCTCATCAAAGGCATTAAATCATCAGGCAAAGTAAGACAACATGTGCTACATAACAAGTGTGTGCAAACAAGTGCTGAATAAGTGGATTTATTTTATTATTTTGTCTGACAAGTTTTTCTCAATATGTGCTATTCAGTTTTTCTGTCTCTGCAGGTCTTGTATTTCACAGCTACATTCCCTTACTTGACGATGCTGGTCCTGCTGGTCAAAGGTCTGACACTGGAGGGAGCTAGAGAGGGGATTCAGTTTTTCATTGGTTCCAAATCCAATTTCACTAAACTGTTGGAAGCAGAGGTGAGAGAAACTATCACAATGTGACATTTTGACAGTCATACCTCCTCCTCTGGGAGCTGAGCTATGATGTACACGGCTGACATTTGCACAGTGACAATGTTTATTGTTCTCTTTCATTATTTCATTATTTATGCATCATATTGGTTAATTGGAATGTCATGTTTTTTCAGGTATTACATCCTTAATAAAATGTTCAAAAATATTACCATTTTGAAATTAATTTAGTGTGTAATTCTACAGTCTAGCACAAGCTCAGGCAAGAAGTGAGAGAAACAGGAATGTATCCAAAAGCATTAGTATTAACATCCATTTAATTACTTTACAACAAAAGTTTAATTCTGTGTTTCAGGTGTGGAAGGATGCAGCAACTCAGACCTTCTATGCCCTGTCCATTGGTTCAGGGGGAGTTGTGACCCTTTCTTCATACAACAGATTTCACAACAACATGTTGTTGGACTCAGTTCTTGTCGGCCTCTTTAACCATGGTAGTCAGATAATGCTTACGTCATGACAAAATCATCATCAAGTATCATAAATACTACATATGTTTGTATGCCTGCATACTTAGCTGTTCATGTGAAGATATTAATGACTCATAGCTTTGATATTTCTGCATAGCCAAGAATCTGTCCATATGTACGTTTTTCATAATGTTTTCAAAAAGGTGTTTATCTCCCTTTATCTTCAGGTTAAACGTGGGAATTATCAATCCCAAAACTCTTGAGGTCATTAATGGTTGAGGAATGTGAAAATGTAGCCCGTTTGACTGATCATGTGTCAATATTTTCCCCTCTTCTGAGGTACCAGTGTGTTTGTGGGCATTGTGTTGTTTTCAATCCTGGGTCATTTGGCTCACATCTATGAAAAGCCTGTCACAGCAGTGGTGAAAGAAGGTCAGATGAGAAAAGAACCATTTCATTTTTAAAAAAGTGTGAGAAGAAAAAGACACCATATTTAACTTCATCATATTTCTTGTTTCTCCATCTTTGTGCAGGATTTGGCCTGGCATTCATTGCCTATCCAGAGGCCTTGGCTAAGCTTCCCATTTCCAATCTCTGGTCTGTCCTGTTTTTCTTTATGCTTTCCATAGTTGGCCTGGACTCCCAGTTCATACAGATAGGTACTGACCTGGGTACTAGTACTTAGGGATTACACAGTGATTACAATCAGTCTGTTCAAAACAAGCTTTTTCTCATCTCTATCATCCTCAGAGGTCATCACCACTTGCCTGTCTGACACCTTCCCTCACATCTTCAAGTCCAAACGGTCTTTACTGACAATAACAACCTGTTCCATCATCTTCCTCCTGGGTCTGCCATGTGTCACAAGGGTACTTTACACCCGTTGTCAGCAATCGTATTACTACAACCTGCTAAAACCGCTCTGGCTACCTGCAGTGTCTATGTACTGTATGTTTGTGTTTGTGTGTGTGCTACAGGCAGGAATATACTGGGTAACACTAATCGACCACTTTGCCGCTGGATGGCTGCTGCTTTTCCTTGCCCTCATGGAAATTGTTGGCTTCATCTACATATATGGTATATAGTAATACTTTTCAGAAACTGCACTTTCAGTTGCCATTATCACTTGCATTCTTCACATTTACTGTATGAACATATAAAACTGTTGAGGGTCCATGATTTTCTTCAGAATCAGAGTGTTGAGCTGAGCTGTGGGCCACACCCCTCAGTACCTCGGCAGAATAGGGTAGGATCGGGTAGGATGAGCCCATGTACAGACAACAAAGCTCTTGGCCTTGGCTATACCTTGGAGAATGGAAAGCTCCATGTTATGTTTGGAATTAGCCTCTCAAAAAGAAGGAGAAAGATGAGACTCGGCCAAGATCTTGTTCTGGAGCAAGTGAGAGTCCAGCCGCCAGACCCACTGACACGACACGATTTGCTTTGTCAAGTTTCTGGACTTAATGACCCCATCAGTCCGACAACGCCTGCAAAGCAGAGAGCGGCCATTTTGGGTCGAAAAGCATTCCAAGGGGTTAAACCTGAAGGAAACACGACCAAAGACATATGGGACCTTGCACTGTCAAGGAGCAAGCTCAGAGAAGATGCCATCGGCCTCATTAAGGAATACATTCAGCTGAGCAAAGTCAGGTTTCTTAGAGCCCTGACCCCTGTGGGCGCTTATGCCAAACCTGATGCAATCATGTTCTCTGATGGCAGTGAGCATGCCTGTGGAGCTGTGTTATACCTGCAGTGGACCTGTGACCATGGTTCAGTGGTGAGATGGGTGGAGACACCTCTAGACCACAAGGGAGAAGCAATGAATGTTGAGCTGTGTGAAGCTGTCTTTGCCACTTGTTTGAAGAAGTACTTTCAGAAACATGGTTGCATCCGAGCCAAGCGGTGGTACCACTTTGTGGAACGTCAAACGGTGCTTGGTGCAAGCCAATGCGAGAGTTATGGTTTTCAGACTTTATTCACCGACAGAATTGGAGAGATCCAAAGCAGCATGCGACTTGAAGATTGGTGGTGGATCCCTGGACCTCTAAACATCGCTGACGTTATTACTTGAGGGGCTAAAGACTTGGGTGAGGTTTCAGTATGGCAGCAGGGGCCAAAGTTTCTCAGTCTACTGGCTGGCAAAAGAGTCATTGAAGGCCACATGCTGGCGCAGCTATCCGAAACCTGGTGGAGGAAGGACAGTTCAGCAATTTGACTCACCTGGTCAAGACAGTTCTGTGGATATGAAGGTCAGCAAACAGGTTTGCAGCACAGAATAGGATCTCGAGGACTCCAAAGTGAGAGGCAGTTCCTTTGAGTGGAGTCATCCCTGCAACAGAGTGTCAAGATGCCCTAAGAGACCTTTTCCCTGCTGCACAAGAGGCTGTGACCTTTCCCACCACCACTGCAGACTGGGTGGTAGTCTATAGAGAGCCAAGCTTTAGGGGAAGCTGCAGTCAGTTTTTCATCTGATTTGCACAAAGTGTGATAAGTGGAATCCTGTAAAGTCCCCCCGAGATTAGCTGCCTTTCAAGTGGGGAATTCTGCACTGAAACCTTACAACAGTGAGGGCATTTGACACAGAGGATGTCATGAAAATGTCAAAACCAAGACCAGAAACTGATCACATTTCTATGTCTTCGTTGGGTCACTCAACATCAGAGTCATTCATAGCCAGAAACCTCCTGAAATACAGAATCAGACTTTTTTCATACATGTAATATACAGTTCTTAAAGTCCACAGCTCTGTTAGGCTGCACATGGAGACAAGTCTAATAAGCTGATGTGAAGCTAATCTTCACCTTAACCCAAAATATATTTTGTTAATTGAGTTTCAGTCTTTTTATGTAGAGTTTGTAAATGACTTTTGGTTTATTCCTGTTTTGACTTCTGACCAAATATCAATTTCCTCCAATATTGGTGATTCTCTCTAAATAAAAAACATTTATCTTATCTGAATTTTAGCTGCTGAACACAACGACTTCCCTTCAGGATAAATGAACAACTTGTCTTATCCTATCTTGTATCTAATTATATCTGCATTGAGCTGAGTGTATCCGGTCCTTTCACTCACATCTACTCTTTCCTTGTTGTATGTTACAGGAGGAAAGAGGTTCATCAAAGACATTGAGATGATGATTGGAAAAAAGAGAGTGTCCTTCTGGCTGTTTTGGAGAGCATGCTGGTTTGCTCTCAGCCCCTGTATCACAGTGGTGAGATGAGCTACCTCTTTTGTCCCTTCCCTTTTATGCTGGTTTATACTCGAGTCTTCAATAGACTCTACCTATTTCAACTCCCATTTCTCTGGGGTTTTTTTTATTTTTAAAAACGCTTTTATACCAAACCAGATAATTTGACCCCACCTGATTTAAGAATGCTCTTTCACGGGTACGGGAACTAATTCAGAGGCTTATCACATGTATAAGAAATCTTCTGAATACATCACATTAGATAATGAACTAAAGAACTCAGTGAGTAAAACTGAGTAAAAAATCTCAGGAAGGAGGCTGATTTATGTTTTTTCTAGGTGATCTTGCTCTGGTCCCTCATAAACTTTGTGCCGCCCATCTATGGAAATGTGAAGTACCCGGACTGGGGCCTGGCCCTGGGCTGGTCCATGGCTGCGTTTGTTCTCCTTTGGATCCCCGCTGTTACTGTGTACAAGCTGCTGAGATCACGGGGAAATCTCTGGACGGTATGTTTGTTTAGAGTTGGCCCGGATTTCCTTTTTGTAAACTTAGGACAAATACTGATTTTAATGTCATCGCTTTTCACAGCGTCTGCGGTCACTGTGCTGTCCATCAGACGAATGGCATCCCTACCTCGACGAGCACAGAAAATAAGACCGTCTCCAAAGAACGTGTGACTCCAGGTTCAAGACAGAATTTTATGATACGGACCTGTTAATGAATTCATCATTCTGCTTATGTAAAACCTAGCAATAAAAGAGGTTGCACAGACAGTTGTCGAAGCCGCTTTCTCTCTACACTTTGGACACGTGTAGCCTGAAACCACTTGGGTTGTAACAAAAACAAAGACTAAAGAGGATAAATTGTACTGACTATAAAAAAGGTCCTTGGTCCGGCCTTGGGCTTGAATCTGGAAGCTGCTTGCTTGGAGGCGGTAGTGCTACCCACGGACATGGCTGAACAACTTCAATCAGAGTGGAGGACAGATTGACTGTGCTGGCTCAACACGTAGCCCTGAGAACACACTGCTGCGCTCTGAAATATATTTCTTTTCATTTCAAGATAGTTTTTCAGTTCTCGTGCCTTTTTTATTTGCTCACTTTTGTCTTCCATGCATTTTACTCAACAGTGCTTTCTTTGATGAAACCACAAATGAATTACGTATAGATCAGACTCTGAGGCAATTTATGTGCATGGAAACAATGTATTACCTCGTCTTACATTTCCAATTAGGTCATGGTTTTGGTACTTCCTTGCTGTAGGGTTTTTGCAGTCAGGAAGTAATTGGATTCAGGAAGTAATTGGATTACTACACATGTTTTTCCAACTCCTATTTGATTTTCCGTAATAAATAACAACAAATCTGAACTTCTTTGAATGCAGTGTTTATTCAGGCTCCATCACTATCAGGCGACACAGAGAAGCTGTCAAATGGGTCAATGTGTTTAATTATCTTATAGAGCTAGATGACCCAGATGACCCAGCATCACTATGATGTCCCAACACATTGAGTGTTTAAGCCCAGTTGCAACATTTGCAGCTGTTGTCGAACACCAGGCCGACAGCACAGTGCTGGATGTAGGTGTTTCCCTGGTTGCACTCGTAGAACTGGTTCTTGTTGGATGGATCCGGGTACAGACCGTCGGGTTTCCCAGCACAGAAACCAGATCCGGAGCTGCCGCCACCACCAGGCTGGGACGTAGCTGGAGGCTCTGGGTTGGGACTCCCACTGCAGGCTGTGGAGAGAAATCCACTCATTATCTAAGATCTAAAGATGAAGAAATCTGGTGGTAATGTAAACTATATATCTATTGTATCTATATGTTACAGAGCAGTTTTGCAAGGTTCAGCCTACATGCCATTTAACACATTTAACCAGTGTTTGCAGCTGTCCTCTTGTCTGATTAAAACTGTGACATGGAAACGCATGTGCCATAATATTTTGGGTTTCCTCAAGTTTATTGTAGGGTGTGTCATCGATGCGTACAGCCTCCGGTTCCCAGCCCGCTCTTGATGGTGTTGATCAGGGGGTATTTTCCCTGTCCACAGAACGTCCCGCTGAAGTCGTCCAGATCCAGAGTCCACACCATGGCGCCGCCAAAATTGTTCTGCTTTAACCATTTGGTCTGCAGAGTAGATGATAGGTGAAAACAAAGGTCAAACCAGCTTGAAATATAAATGATGAGAAAGGAGAATACATGTTTGACAAATGTATAAGAAATTCCCGGGAGAAAGAAAGGAAAGAGGGTGAAAAAGACAACTTCGTACTTTGATTTGGAAGCTATCAACGTTGTCATATCCAACCCAGGTTTCCTGGTTGTAGGCGTAGGGAACCTGCTGGGCATTATCCCAAGCCTGAGTGGCTCCTTGCTTCAGGAAGGAGCAGATCTGATGGGAAAAAGGGATTTATTATATGACATCGACACAGGAACACAGAACAGTATATTGCCTTGAAGTGTATGCAATCATACCAGGACTGAACTGAATTAAGAATGAATCTTTAATTTCAGTACAGGTCCTAAATTCTTAACTATGCCAGGAAAGAGGGTGCAGAGGTTTCAAAGTTAAATGAAGAAATTGAGTTATTGCATTTTTCAATAAAACTATATTTTGGCATGATTTGTATTCTAAACACTCTGTACAAACAGTGTTGGTCTGGACTGTTTGTAAACCTCACATTTTACTAGCGTCAACAATTAGACTTGAATTGTTTTAACTTTTTTAACTTTTCTATTTTGTGGGACATAATTGACGAACCCCTCATTTCCCAAAAAGTCTTGAATATGGTATGATATGACACATGAAAGCTGTATTTTTTTTAAGATTCCTATATTGCAAATTGACAGTGTTGTTTAATCCTATGATTACACAATATGTGGTTTGAACCAAAATATAACATATTCATTCTCTTGTTTCACTGTGTGGACGTTTCCAATTGGAATTCCACTTCGATATCCAGGATAGTGGAGCTTATTTTATTGAAATAGCAACACATGAATTGAAAAGCCGATTCTAAAATTATTGCTCCCTACACAAGTTCAGAAAGAGAAGCAGAAACCTCATAGTAGGCCAAGAATCCAGCCTGACGAGTGTAAGTCCCAGCAGGTCCAGGCCCGCTGGCCGGAGCTCCCACAGCCGTGCTGGAGGAAGACAGGCGGTACGTGTGGCCATAGGTGGGAAAACCAACCAGCAGCTTTGCAGCCGGGACTCCATTGTTCTTCCAGTAGTTCATGGCATAGTCCTACTCATGACAGAATGATGATAAAAGCAAAAAAAATCTGAAACAATCTCTAATAAAGCCATATATAACTTTTTGTATAGAAGTGTGGGGAACAAAACAATCACTGAACTTCCAAAAAGAGCACTACCAAGCATAAACAAAGCAGACTACAGGCAACTAACCCTGTAGTTTTTTAATGAATGTATGTGAACTCAAAGCCAAAGAACTGGTGGACTTCAAAACTGTACAGATTATGTTCATATTATGTTTGCAATTAACAACATTTTTTGCATAATTTTAACATAACCTGATTTATAATAAGTTAAGTTTTGGTCCACATCTTTTCGGTCTAGCGTACATTTTGTTTATTCACTCATTGTTTACTTTGATTTTCATATTTTGGTTTGCGTATTTCCTGTTTCCTCACTTGTTCTTGTCAAGCTACTGTATCTATAATTTATCTTGCAAAATGAGATGCCATGTAAGACAGAAACAAACAAACAAATACACAAAAAAATAAAAATCTCAAAAACTTTATTTATCCTGATGGAAATTCTTGTGCCAGTGATTTCTCCAAATACAGTATTATAAAGTAAATTAATATAAAGATATTAAAAATATACAGAGTAACTACAACAACATGTTGGAATCCACATATACTACATAGAATAAATACACAATAAATTAATACTGATATTGAGATAAATAATGGGAATAATATTTCATATTCTAAGAGGGTAAAAAATTTTACATTATAAGATATCTGATTATAAATGATTGTATGATGCTATTATATGATTGTTCTGAGCTCCATGTCCGTCCTTCAAGTAGAGAGTTGAGGACTACAGGTGACATGCTGTGGCCTTCTGTGGTATGCAGAGGTTGAGAGGTTCAGGTGCAATATTCGTGTCCACTGACAGGCAGAGTCGTCACTCACCACATTGGAGTAGATCATGTCTCCCCGGTCAGCAGGACCCTGGTACAGAGGGCTGTTCTCTCCCACCACAGGCTCCCAAGAACCGTGGAAGTCATAGGTCATGACGTGCACGTAGTCCAGGACCCTGGCAAACAGACATTTTTTTTGCCTTTTAAGATGTAAAGACGAACAATTCAATACTTTGTTTGAAAGTATGAACATTACATTTTTCCAGAGCTGCAAAATTAACCAATCTGACTGGAGCAGAGACTGACAGAGGCGGCCTCTGAGGTCTTCCATTCACATCTGATTAGTTTGCATCCCAGCATGAGCTCTGTCTAAATCCACTCTGCATCCGAGGAGCTGATACCCCGGAGAAGTAAAGGGTCACCTTCTATTCTTGTGGTTTAAGGTAATCCCATAACATAGTGTTATGTTACAAAATAAAAAAAGAGGTTCTGATAAATGTGTATCAGATATGAGGGTGTGTAATGTTTGCCCATTCATGCACCCAGATACGAGGGTGTGCAATGTTTGCCCATTTGCTCACGCTCCGATCTGGGAAATCTGGTATGCGGCATCAATAGTTCCCTTTCCAGCAGACACGGCAGCAGTCAGCATCAGACGGGGACGGTTGGTTTTCTTGCCCTCGGCCTCAAAGGCGCTCATCAGCTCCTGGAGATCAGCAAGAGCAGAGGAACTTTGACAGTTTTGACAACATTTTTGTACTAATTGGTGTCATTAGGGTCTTCTGGCAAGGCAGGGATACACCCAGAGCGAGTCGCCAAACTTTAATTTGCCGATAATTAGTTCGCTGGTGATTTGGAGTCACCAACGTGCCAAAACACACATGTTTTTGGACTGTGGAAAGATTTTTGTACTAATTGATGTCGATAGGGTCTTCTGGCAAGGCAGTAATACCCTTGTGAACCAGGGAATACAGCCAAATTCCTCACAGAAGAATTGGTCATTCTTTTCTTTTTCATAAAAAAGAAAAGAGAGAATGTTTTACAGATTGTAACCATTGTAGCCCACATGCCCTTTTATTGCATTTCATAACAGTATACTCAATATAAAGCTGGTTCAATCTGAATTCCTACCATCCTAGAATCTGAATTCACCTGTCCCCAGTAAGTCAACCCACCTGCACCAGGACGGTGAAGAGCTGTTTTTCCTGAGGTGGGGAGCCACGGGCGCCCGGGAACTCCCAGTCCAAATCCAGGCCATCAAACTTGTACTGACGCAGGAAGCTGATTGCACTGTTGATGAAGGTCTGACGATTGGCCGCAGTGGAGACCATAGCTGTGAACCTGGAGAGCAGGAATGTAATCAAGTGCTTCAACCTGTGCTACGAGTTCCTCTCGAGAAGAATTGATCCTGTTTTTATTACTACCTACTTCTGAGTGCCAAAGTTCCACCCTCCGATGGCCAGCAGAGTCTTCAGGTTGCTGTTCCTGCAAGCAGGATCAACATCCAACTTAACCTCTCACATTTCAATCTGTGTGTGTGTGTGTGTGTGTGTGTGTGTGTGTGTGTGTGTGTGTGTGCGTGCATGTGTGCTAATACTCCAGCAATCAGAAGTTTATTTTCCATTTGTACACAAACAGAAAGTCTGGACACACAGGAGTCTGAGTCAATAAATAAGAAGGGCCAAAATAGGATGAAAGTAGACGGCAAATCAATACAACACAATAGACTTGCAAATAGAATAAGTGAAAGAAATGCAACACGATACGCAATTAAATAGAAATTTGTGAGTACTGTTAAAAGCTTGCACATGTACAAACCTTGCAGATGTGAAAAGACATAAATATTTCTCAGTGCTGGGAGTATTTCAGTGAACTCACTGGTTCTTCAGGGCCTGGAACTGTCCGTACAGCGTCACATCGTTCCACTCGTAGGTTGTGATCTTGTTGTTCTCCATGCTAGCGAAGGAGTAGATGAGGTGGTCACACAGACACGGGTCGATGTCGGTAGGTAAATACTTGCCTGCTCCAGGACGGTACTGTGCCCAGTTGGTGAAATAACAGGAGAGGATGTAGGATGATCCTGCAACACATGGAACAACTCCTCTCATATTGTGTTACTACAGCATGTGCAGTGTCACTACCTATAAAGTGGGCCCTGATCTAAATGTGCTAACAATATACAACATCTACACACAATTTAAGCAACTGTAACTGGCCTTAATGGAATATAACAACTCTCTCGTTAACAGAAGTAATTAGAACTTATGTTCTACCAAATCAGTTCTGTCTTAAATAAACAGTGTATAGTCACCTAGCTGCACGTGCAGCAGGAGAGCCAGTCCTGCAGAGACAAGAGACAGGATGAGCGGGCAGAATGATTTACTTCACGAGAATCCGACTGCATTAAATGCAAGATGAGATTAACTCTGTCGTAACTTTCTCTCCATAAGAAACTCAGCTTACCGATGCAGATAAGGAGCTTGCCCATGATGCCTGTGTACAACCTGAGGACCAGGACACTGCTGCTTTTATACCCTGATTTACATAATATCTGAAACGTTGTTTGCTCTAGTTTGACTTCCCAGTTAAACTCTAAAGTCAAACCCCTTGAATTAGGCAAACACTGATAACCTTGAAGCAGCTTTTGTTAACACAATGATCCGATTAAACACAGGCGTTTGAAGGTTGCTGCAAGAACTAACCGACAATTTCACTTGTTCTCTTTACATCATATTTCCTCCGGTGCTCCTATACTTTGTGCACAGAGGTGGTAATGGAGTAAGCATAGCAAGGGGAAGAAGGGGAATGAGGCACTTTCACAGAGAGAAGTCAGTGTTTTCTTGTTGCCTAAGTAAATAAAAATAGTGGCTTGATGTCTACACGGTTGGTCTCATGTCACATGAATTCACTCATGAACATGGTGTCAAATCGTCTACTGCTGTTGTTGTACACTTAGACACCCCAGACACGGGTTTGTTGTACTGCAATGGAGAAAAGCCTATTGTCCTGTCCTTGAAATTAGTCTTACACTGGCTCTAATACTAAATTCACAGGCACTGATAATGTTTCACACTCAAAGCTGCTGATAATGCTCCGCCTGTTCAAGTCCATTTTGAGTTTGTTCAGTAAGGCTCTGGACTATGTGCAGTGTTTATCTGTAATTTGTAGAACTTAGATATGGTCATCCAGTGATTATGGCTAGCAAAAAAGATTTCAACATGTAAGCATCCAGTGACTGTGATTTGATACTTCAAAGAAATATTCACATGTTCTGAAACAATGCTGAGAGAATCAGCTGGTGTTTTTTTATTATCTTTAATTCATTTAAATTAACTCAAGATTGCAAATCTAAAGTCATCACCATTCTGGTCAATGTGGCTATGTGGTCATATGCTAGAGATTGTATGTATGATCTACAAAGCCTTATCTAGCATGGATATCTCAAACCATGTATTGCAAGCTATAGTCTTGGCAGTGACATTGAAACTAAAGAAAAAGAGACTTGTCAAATTCACGTTAATTCTACCAAAAAAAAACAGATCTCCAAAGTCAACATGATTAATCCCATGGACATTTTGAGCACGAAAGTCAGAAATCTACCAATTCCCGAGTCAGGATCTCTCATGAAAATGTTGTTTCAGCTCTGAGCATGTCAGATAAAGGAAGCTGAACAGACTTATATACACACACACATACACACACATGCATACTCACATACATTTACAGTCAGCAATAAACCTAAACATGCATGTTTTTGGACTGTGAGAGGAAACCCGAGTACGCACAGGAATTCCAAACACCCAATAAACATGTAAACTCCACTCAGAGAGGTCCTTGGTGCCCATGGTGGGAGTCAAACTTTTTGGTGTGAGGCAACGGTACTATTCACCAAGCCCCCAGTTTAATTAGCATTTTACACATAATCGCTTCTGGATGGCATGTTAGCCTGTTCTTAGGTTCAATAGCTTCTCTCTGCATCACTAACAAATTATTATCTGAGCCAGCAACAGCTCAGAGCTAAACCACAGGATAAACATAGAGAGAGAGAGAAAATATCAGCATATTGCATAACAGTTTCTGCATAGCGCAGTTCATCCAGTCCATACTGAAGCCTAAACCATACGTCTGTTTTAAAGAGCCACATCACTGTTGCATCTTTGCCCATGTGGTTCCATTTTCAAGAGATTGTTCTTGCTATTTGCTTTTTGACATCTCGTCCCGGCATGTTAAATATGCTGGCAGAGAATTGAATTTTTTATGTGCAGATTTTTCATGTGTTACAGAATCTAGATAGCTGGAAGGAGGAAGTGACTCTCACCCTAAATGTAAAGTAATCATAACCAGTACAGTACAGTACAGTACAGTACAGTACAGTAAAAAATGACTTTTGAGTGTGTGGTCGGTGTCGGTTGTGCTACCAAAACCCACCAGCAGATAGAGTCAATATACCATACAAAGTCACCATTTGTTTCTTTCCTTTAAGGAGGTTAAGAATATGAAACCTCTTAGTCCGATTCATCACCCTCCAGCGATTTCATCCGCTCTCTGAAATGGTCAAAGCTTTTGATATGCGCTGGCAGCAAACCAAGGTCTCAAAGTCAGAAAAAAAACAAACAAACAAAAAACTGATTGTTTCTTATGTAGGGACCCAATGTGGTGAACTGACTGAACAACAAGTCAAACTCTTTCACCATGGCAACCGCACACAAGGAGGCAGCAGATAAACACAGACCTGTTGCCATCTCCCACGCAGCACGCACACACACACACAAACACACACACACACAAACACACACATGCAAACACCGAGCGAGTTAGCTGAAACGTGACGAGTGGAAACGATAACTAATCATGTTGTCTTTGCAAAGACACAAAAATGCATCCTTCTGCTGTGTTATAAAGTAAGTGTCACTATTTAGGATTAAGTTGCCGTCCCTCCCTGCAAGTGTGTGAAAACACTATTGACATCAGTGCACATACTGAGACACAAACGATCGTCATGTGGATGCTGCACTAATATGAGTCGCACTCTCCCTGTGCTCAATTTCCTCCATCTATCTTTGCTCTCCACCTTCGCCTCCGCCCAGCTCATCTTCCCCGCCCGCCCACAAAAGTCTTCTCAAAACCACATTGCTATTAGATACCACTGTGCTTATCACCATGGCAGCAAGTTCTCAATCATTTTCTCTTGGCCATGTTTCTATGCACACAGACACACACACACACACACACACACACACACACACACGCACACGTTTAGCTGTAGGATGATTGCCCTTGAGTCCTAAGTGTTCCCAGGCCCAGTATGTTCACTGTGCATTTGTGAAGAGACTTCAAGTACCGCCACGGGGAAATGGAGGTTATGGCACACATCAACAGGTTTTCACACAGGTACAAACCTCATGTGCTGTTGAGCGCTAAAGGGCTGTCTGTTGCAGATTTACATACCCAGTTGTGTCAGCTTTTTTGTGATGGCATGTACCACATTCCTGAAGTTGCTTCTGTTCAGATATACTGTGATGAGATTATTCAAGCTTCACAGATGACAACTGAAACCTGTCATGATGACTTGTAATCATGACAGGTTTAATTGTACTTTTTGTTTTTAATATCTGTTATTCTCTCATGCGGTTGTCAATCTTTAAAGTCCTTACTACTGCAGCATCATGAAAGATGCGATACTGTATCTTCACATAGCACACATGTGCTACACACACACGCACACACACACACACACAAAAATGATGGGAAAATTATTCCGGGGCAAAACGAGACTTCAATTTTCACATCTCCAGCACTGACGTCAGCTCACGGGAGATGAAATTAACACGGAGAGAAACCGAAAGGTGAGACAGAGAAAGAATTGAGCGAGGCAGGAGAGATAAGAGGATAGGCAGAGCCGATTTTCTTTCTCCAATAAAAGCGACAACCCCCCAGTGTTGCTATGGCGACCTCCTCTCTCTCCCTTCCTTTCAGCGAGCTACCACTTATCCTTGCTGCCTTTCAGTCAGCAGGGCATGTGGGTGTGTGTGCTTTTGTGTGCTGGCTCCTGAATGAATCAAGCAAATGAAGGGGAAAGCCATTAGAGAGCCAAGACAGACACACATCCGCATACGCATACACACAGATATGTATACTCATAAACAATTAATGCACGTTAATATGAGCCTTAAAGCTGCAGAAATGCTTCATATTTAAGTTGAGTGATTTTTTTACCCTCCCTTTTCGATCCTTTTTTCTCTCGCAGTCTTAATTCTGCAGCAGCTCCTCTCCATCTTTTTCCTTATCTTCTTTTCACATTTTGAGTCACAACACACCCACTCATACACACATGCACATAAGCATCCATTTTACACTACTTCCTGTAAATGTAAACTGAGACGAGGAGAAAAAAAACAACAAAAAGATGAGGGCAAAAAAAAATAGTTTTGGGTAGCTACCGGAGTGTGTCTGTCACATGACCTGGGCCATCACAGCTACAAAGTGTGCATTGACCTCAAATTCACCCAGCTGCTGCGTGGAAGATAGAGTGCGAGTGTTTGATGATGGATCATGCTATTTCTCATGCACAATATCATGAGCAAAGAAACGTGTTCTCACAGACCCTCGTCTTTTGTATGTAACACTAGTTTCCATAGCATGGAGAAACAGCTCAAAGTCTGCATGATGCAACATCAGCACTGGTGTATTTTTCATTGCTGACCAGAGGCTGTGTGTCTGCACACCTCTCCTCACTCCTCACAAGCATTTCATTAATAAGCTCCCTCAGTTCTAAATCTAAGAGATGCCTACCTTTGGCCACTGTCAGACCCATATATCACATAACAAAGGTTCTAGATGTCAGTCAGGGTTCTCATATAGAAACTGCTTCTCACTCCTTGTGATGCACAGACATAGTGCAGCATACATATTCAGCATATATTCTTGTAGATTTGTCAGCGACTGCATTTGCCCTGATTGAACAGTTCGGCCTCTACCAGTGAGATATTCTGCATGCATCAGGATCGAGCAGCGATTCAGTTGTTTAATTTAGAAGCGGTGCTTTCTGAAACAGTTTTACTTTGCAGCATTACATTATTCAAATGTGTTTAATTTTTATATTAGGCTTATTTTATTGAGCATCCTGACACATTAACAGGGGAAACCAGGGTGGTATTTGTGAGAGAGGGAAGACATTTCCTTTAAACCTGCATTAGTGGATTCTGTTTGGGCCTTGATGGGCATCAATGACAATCTGTTAAATTAATGTTGAATTGATGTGACTCACTATGAAGTTCAACTGGTTTACCTGTGAGCCAAACTAGGCCGTTTCTGTTTTGAGTCATGTGCCTTCAAACTGTAAGTCCAATATTTACCTCTAAAAGTGACCGACAGAATAGTTGAATAGAATATTTATCCTTGTTCTCTGGTCTTAACACTGATGCTATCATCATCACTGCTTCAATCAGAAATTTGTTAATTGATGCTGGCTGCCACCTGTCCAAATGATCACATGACTTTACACGCTATGCTTAACAAAACAGCAACGCCTTCTTGAACTAAGTGGCAACTGGAGCAATAAAGGAGTACAGTGCATACTGTATAAATCCAGTCTTACATGTTTAGCGAGAATTGGAGAAGGAATCAGATATTGAGGAGGAACCTGTAATGTGTCACGATGACTATGTGATGGTCACCATGTGATTTATGGCATGCACTCTATTCTTCATCATATTCAATCTCATTCAGATTTGCCCCTTTTTTTAAATTTCCATTTCAAGATCTGAAGTTAATGCATGAATGAGGATGTGATTATGCTTTTAAACTGTTATTGCTCAACAAGGACAAGAAAGATCTCAACAATTTGAGATCCCCTTCAAGTCTCTCACCAGCTACATTAGTGGGCTTCCTCTATTGTTTGGCGGTGAGACTTGTCACCTCTAAATGTAACATGCAAAACAGAGGATGACACATCACAGAGCAAGTGAGGGAATCAGTGAAATTAATGTAATGTACTGTGTAGAAGATAAAAACATTTTTATCACAATGTCATATGAACAGAAACAAACCTTTCCCTGAACTAATATAAAGTTATGCACCATATAAACATCCAGTCTAATATGTCTGAGCCAGAATTAGAGGACAAATCATATATTGAGTAAAAGCTGGGAGGACACACTGTACATTGCTACTTCACTAGAAACTTAACCAAACTGTTGGCTTGTAGTGGCGCCCCTTTGTTCACTTGTGCAAGCAGGTATTCAGTATTTTGTTAGGTTCAGTCTGTGTTTAGGTTATTTTAACCATTTGATATTGAAAATGTATGCATGAACGTACGTGATGATACTTTTGGACCTGCCATACATCATTGGCCGATTTTAGACCACTGCTGTTCAATAAAGCCAAGGCAAAAGTGGTTTTTCATTGTAGCATCCATTTTGACCAAAATGGAGCCAATCTTTAGTCAGAAGAGAAACATCATGCAGGTCCCAAAAGACTGATTTATCGACATTCATCAAATTCACTGAATAGGACTGCTTACCTCATTCATCACCACATCACTGCAGGTGCAATTTGCACAAACTGCTACTTCAGTCTCCACTGGCCTTGTGCCATTCGTATGAGGTGCAAATTGTCTCTTCCTTCCAAGTTAATGCCAGGGGGTGTTACTTACAGTTCTGCATGTGTGCTATTTATCATGATACTGCTGTATTGCTGCAGCCCGGAGCAATCCACAGAGCAGAGTTATACCTCCACTCCGGGACAGTCGAATTATATTGCCTTCATCGTTTTCAATATATTGCCAGGGTAATGGCATAAGTTATTCCTTACAGAGCTGTGGTGATGTTATTGAAAATATATGCATGCTGCAGTAAGTCTGAGAGGCTCTCGATGTCTGCACATAGTGGACTAAATCACTGTTCTTCCATACATAAATTACCGTCAGGAGCCACCTCTGGCATTGTACAGGTGCTGTTAAAGATGTCACACAAAGACTGCGATAATCTTAGACATAGAAAAACATTTAAAACCCCATGTAAAGTCACACTCTGTCTGCAGTCACAATTTGAATATAAATTACAGAAAAAAAAATTGTGTTGTCAGTGTTGAATTATTTCATAAGTTTGTATACTCAGTAATTTTTGAGCGCTCCACTGTGTTGATGATACACAGTTTTGGGCACAGCCTTTGGGTCAGGTGTGTGAGAGCTTTATTGGGCCCTTAGCACCATTTGAATAGCGCACATTAAATCCTTCTGGAAGGTCGATGTTATCCAAGCTCCCAAAGTGATTTAAGTTCACACAAAAGGAAGGTAGGATCTGAAATCATGTGCTGTAATGTGCACTGTTGGTCTGACAGGGTTTGAAAATATTATCAGAGTTGAAGGAAATTTTAAAAAAGTGCAACAAGTCTGTAAAATAATAAGGAGAGACACAGTTTCATGGGCTGATGTTAAAGTAGTGAGATGATACCAAAAAAAAGATCCAGAAATCCAGAAGCAGTGATTTTTATCAGAAAAAAATGTGCCTCCTGCTGCTTTGCAACCAACTATGCGTGGCCTGACATTATAAGCAGATCTTTACTCTGCAGACGATGGCAGACAGCAAAGATGCCACCAGAAGCTCAGGAAAACTTCTCATCCAGAAAAGTAACACACTGTAACTAACACAAATGGCTGTTTTGGGGTTTGTGTCACAGGAAAAGAGGAGAAGAGAAAGCGTTAGGCAGGCAAACAGAAAGAGAGAAGCAGAGATGAGAGGGACAGAAGCTCTGCTGCAGAACACACCTCATCTCCATTTTAGCTGGAGGGAGAGGGAGAGGGAGTGAGTGAGAGAGGGAGATGGAGAGAGAGAGAGTGCAGGAGGGAGGGATCCAGTCTGTGCCAATTTGCTCTTCAGCTTCAGTGACAGAGAGGAGAGAGCTAGGGAAGTGATATTTCAGGAATCTTAAGAGGTCCACAGTTGTATGACTGAGAGGGAGAGGAAGAAAGAGAATCGTCTCGACTCATGCAGCATCTGCAGAAGAAAGACTGACAGCAAATGAGGACGAGGAGAAACGACAGGCAGAGATGTAGCCAGAGCTTCAGCTGCGGTAAGAAAGACGCTGATAAAATTCTGTGAGAAAACATGACGCTGCAGTGGTCACACGGACACGCAGTCACTAGAGCACTCTCAGGCTCGTATGGATTCAGAGGTGTAGCAGGTGGTGGTGTATGTGCATGTGTGTGTCTGTGCATGTATGTGCATGTGTATGTGCATGTGTGTGTGTGTGTGTGTGTGTGTGTGTGTGTGTGTGTGTTTGAGACTGAGAAGCTCGGGGTTCTCTCTAAGCATAGGTGGGAAAATAAAGAGCAAGTTTGTGTGCATTTGTGTGTGCGCGTGTGTGCATGTGTGTGTGTGTGAGTGCTGGAACAGATTCAGCTGCAGGCATACGAGTCACTGTCTCTGTTATTAGTATTAGTATTATTATTGTTAGGATCTGCACCCAGCACCTCTATCTCTGTCATGCATCCCTCTCTCCTGCTGTGTAAATCCTCTCTCTCTTTCTCTCTCTCTCTCTCCCTCTCTCTCTCTATTCCGCCCTGTTGCGGTGTCTCTCTGTGTCATATCTGCACACCACAAACAAACCTTTTACAAGCCATTTCATACAAGCATATATTTCTGCTCCATACCTTTTCTCTCTATCCCTCTATCCGATATACCAGTGTAGGTCATAAAAGCTGTTCCCTGCTTCTCTCTCTCTCTCTCTCTTTCTCTTGGTCTCTCTTTCTCTCCCTGACTCTGTCATAATGGGAAAGCAAAGTGATATGGAGCCGACAGAGAGAGGCATGTTTCAGTTTTACTCTCTCAGTAGCATTAATTTGACTGGTCTGAGGCAACACAGACATTCAGTTCATGTCTGTTTTTCGTCTCCAAGCAGCTCTGAAAACTTCCAAAACCATTGATTTCCTATTATTTGCCCATCAGAGGATTCACACCACCATCTAATCAATTGATCTCATACCTGACCTGTTTATATTACACCTACATAAGTACAAATGTATGATACAAAACTGCTATCATGTTTACAAAAATAAAAATGTTATATTTTAGCATTTTAAACGTGCAGTTCCTGCCAAAAATAGAAATCCAATAGCTGGGATCTAAATTGCAGGAATGGAAAAGGTTTGTGTATTATTCTGTGTGTGTGTGTGTGTGCAGGTTTCATTTTATGCCTTCAAGCCTCACACACTATCACTATGTTGGCTTGTTTTTCTCTGCCCTCGCAAATGTTAAGTGTCATCTAATCATTACTGATGCTGACTTTGCCGTACACAAGTGGGGTGAAATGCTCACACAATAGAGTGAATCTGTCCATTATTATTTGTTAAATTGATTGCCATCCAGGATGTCTGTGGGGACATTAAGCAGAGGAAGTTTTGTGTCTGTGGGTTTAGGATTGTTTTGGGGGGATTTTTTTTTATTAAAAAAAAACAAAACAAAACAAGACAGACCTGTCAAACAGAAGTGAGGCTAGATTTAGTATTGATCTAGGAACTTTCACTGCCTTCACTGCTCGGGGTGGATATGAAAGCCTAACAATCAAGACAAATGCACTGAGGTCTGCAGCGCTGAGTGCGTTAAGAAAAGCTCAGTGGGACGGACGGTTACATTGAAATTTATGCAAATTTACACATCTGCATAAAGCTTTCAGCCTGGCTCTGAAGATGCGTGAAGTCCAATCAATTACCCCAAGTGATGCCATCGGAGAAAATGACGGGCCTTTGTAGGTGCGTTAAAGTGAGTTAAACAGGTCAGCAGAATTCACCTGAGATCCCAGACTATAAAGTCTGGAGACATGGGGGTTTATGTAAGCAAAAAATAAATTAATTAATAAGAACAAGTAAGAATTTATGATGAAATAGCAATCACTGACAATGACAATAGAAGTATGAGTAACAGTATTAAAGATGATAAGTTATAAAAACCTCGTTGCTTCATCAGTTTTAATTACTCCAAGCAGAGATGACACATGGAAAAAGGAGTTTATTTTCTATCATACCCATCTAGAAAAAAAAAAGCTCTCATTTTTCCATGGTCAGTGTAGCTCGATCTTATTATTACTCATCCTTGATGTAGAGGGGCTTCTTCTGTGGATCATTTTCAAGGGCCTCTGCAGCAGTGCATACCTTTAAAGAAATCTGAGTCAGAAGGGTCAGAGTAGTAATAACGTCCACTGAGAATAAACATATTCTCTATTTCTCCAGAGGATGTGAAAGCTGCAGGAGCACAGAAGTGACACAGTGCTATGACAGTCGCTGAGTCATGTGTATCTACTTAACTTTTTCTCTCCCGAATAGTTCAAATCGCAAGGCAGCACAAGTCCTTTGAATACACACATCCATACACGGTTCTGCTTTCCTGAAACTGTCAAAAACATTGCAAGCTTTTGAAAGCAAATGACAAAAACGGGGGACATCAAAATTAAATGATGAATCCATTATTGAGCAGGTTGCCTATATGAAAAGATGAGAGAGAAGAGATGAAAGCGAATCGCTGATAGAAGAGTAAGAACAGCCTCAGGAGGCAAGAACTGCGCTTGTCTTTTTACTGCTACAGCTCCCAAAGTACACACAAAATCATGTGAACGCATTGCTCACTTTGCATCACTCGTGCATCTAAACCACGATGCTTGGATGTTTACTAGTTTTCCCTTTCATCTCAGTAACTGCTCTCAATTGGATCTGTTGATTTGGTCTCTCTGCACGTTCTCGTCAAACACTGGAAGAAAAGCCGGTACAGCTTCTCATTTGTCACGTAGATTGCAGTCATCAGTAGCTACGACACCTCACACGCAGCTTAAAGGTTTTCAAGCCAAAGGGGTAAAAGAAGTCAGAAAAAGAAAAAGAAAAAATCTGAAAACCGAACCGTGGTAATTATACATAGCTCAACCACAGATTAATTAGCAGAAAAGTTGGCGATTGATTGGTGCATTGTGGTCTGATGCAAAGATTGTACCAAAACAAACTCCCAAGTAAATCTCAAAACACTGACAGAGTGAGGCTGCGAGATTTGTTTCCATGGCAACTATGCAGGCAGTCTTGTATGGTTCCTCGGTACGTGTGTAATACCAATATCACATAATACTACCCTCCGTCCCATAAAATAGTGGGTTATATTATCTCCTGTCAGGGAACAAAAATGCACCACATTAAGGACAAAAGACAGCAAGGCATTGCTTTGTCGATTGCCTTTCAATTACAGGTAAAGTATATCTAATAATGTAGGTATAATGGCACTGTTAGGTAATTGAACCTATTTCAAAGACTAGCCCCGAGATGACAAATCAAGAATCAAGAGTCAAAATGAATGCAGAACTGTTGTTCAGTCCATTTAACTACAATCATGAAGCATGTCTTCTCTTAAAGTTTGACTCGCTTCTGGCATCATGATTATACAACGGCTCTGTGAAGAGGCCGTACAAAACTGCAGTCGTTTCAAAGAGGAAAATCGCATAATGATTCTACACAGGAGAGGTGTTGAGGTATTGATGAATATTGTTAATGTCACTGCAGTAAGCACAGAATATGAGACAAGGATATCCAAGCGTATCTTAAAGCTGTGGAAATATGTATTTTTTTAATGCTAAAACATCATCAAACAAATGGCACTGATATCACTTGTTGTGGGGAATGAGCCGAATGTGCTGCAGTTCTCCTCTGCTCCAGCCTGCTGCAGGTTTCTGCTCATTACCTTATTTTAACACACATATCTTTGTTTTTTTTTCCTCACTCTCTTTGTTTTTCTTTGCCTGCAGCTGTTCAAAATAAAGACCCTAGATAACTAGCATTGAGCTCATCTTTTGACAGAAAATTGATCGATAATGAATACATGATTTTGTTCTGCAGTGTCTATGGTCCTGCACAGACTAATGTTTACATTGTTGGGTCAGCAGCTTTAAGTAACTGTTTAGTTTATAGGGTGCAAAACACTGCATGACCAAATGGTCAGAAAGACCAGCTAAAGCAATACAATAAAAACTACATGGATTTGTGGATTCCATCTTTTTAGACATTACAATTATACTTAAAATTGCTGTTTGGAGAAGGCAGAAACTTGTACCAAGAATCCTGAGCACGACTGAATCTGACAGTCTTCCAAATGCTGTAAATGTGACCGAGGTAACTCGTGTTTACCTGATTTGTGTGTGTGTGTGTGTGTGTGTGTGTGTGTGTGTATGCGTGCGCAGCTACATATTCGCACTGTCTTTCCCATTGTTGCCTTAAGTACAGGAGCTTGATAATATAAAAGATCCTTTGGGTCTTTTTAACTGTTACATAATAAATAACATTTGTGTGATGGGATGTTCTAAAAAAGACACTGAATGTGAAGCGCTGGCATGAAATATTAAAGCCAAACTTGATTTCATCACTCTTGCATATTTACCTATAATCTTGTAGACTGAAAGAAACACTGGAGGTTTAAGGATATCCATGTTTTTATCACTATTATTATTCAGTTATATATATTTTATTCCTGTTTTTACCATGTCCATGTCAGATACAGTCAGGCCAGATCTCTTTTGGAAAAAAAAAAAGATTCTCCTCTGCATGCACTGCATCATCCTCTTCACCTCTCCCTTGCTCCTGGCTGCAGTGTTTCTTCTTTTATGGGTTTGAAAAATACATCCCTGAAAATGCTGTGACCTTGCCAGACATCTTTTCAATTCAAAAAGTCACAGATATCTGTTATGGGATGGTAACCATGGTGAAAAAATATCTCATTTGTGCAATGCATGTTACCTGCGTGAAATCAGCCCGTCCAATTCAATTTAGTTTTCAGTTCAGTTTCATTCTAAGTGTCAGTTTATAATCACAGCAGTGCATGCACAATTATCAGGCTGGCTGTATTCCGGAGGATTAATTTTGGTGTTGAACAAATACGGTGCTCTCAGTTTATCCAAAATGTTGATAAACAAAGGGAAAGTGGGTTTTGGCTTTCTCAGGAGAGTATGCATACACCATTATTAGGCTTCCGTGTGCTGAATTATTATGCAACTAAGTGAGAATCAAAAATTTCCCCTGCTCACTTGTTATCATCTCAAAATTATCATCTTCTCTACAGCTTGCATGAGCCTTCTCTCCATGGAGTCTATTAGTTCCTTTAATGTTGATCTGTTAATCAACTTCATGTGCAGCAGCAACCACAGTCTCCCAGGTGCTATGTTGTATTGCTTTACCAGACTGCACTGTAAATCACATGTTTTGCAAGTCAACAGAGTTTAGGTGAGGAATGATACCTGATATTACCTGCAGCGGAGGGGAGTTTTTGGGTGTATGTGATGTGTGCAGCATTGTCTTGCATAAAAATTATAGCCTTCTTGAATGATGCGGAGGTTTTCCATTGCTTGAGGAAAATATCTTCTAAAATGTAGCTGTAGGGTTGTAGGATAATTCCAAGTCCATTTTCAGCAGGAAAAGGTCATCCCTGATAACAGCAATCCATGCCAGTACTCCATTTCCACTTTTCTGGCGCCTGACTGAGAGTGGAGCTCTGTGCCCAGTAGTGATCCAGCCACAGGCCCATCCTTCTGGTCTGTCAAGAGTCACTCTCATTTCATCTGTCAATGAAACCTTTGAAAAATCTGTTTTCAGATATTTCTTGGCCCGATCTTGAAGTTTCAACTTATGAGGCTTCTTCAGTGGTGGTCCTGTTCCAGCATCCCTAATATTGACCATGTCTCTGAGCTCTGAATGTACTGAACAGGTACGTTGCATTTCTGGTATATAGTGGCAGTGGATAATACTTTTCCAATAACTTCACATTTAAGTCTTCAGCAGGTGGTTTTGTCTGTTTTTCTCCACGTTTCTTGCAGCCGTATCGACTATTTGCAACAAAACGTTTCTTTGTCTGGAGATCTTACCTCAGTAGCTTAAATCTCTTTTTTTTGCTCATTTTGTCTGAGGTAAAGAGGCTCCCTAAAATCATGCCCTCCTAGTTGGGAATAGAGTCTCAATCCCTCCCTCCCTTAAATAGACATCATCTGATGATGTCTAAATAAAAGAAAATGTCATGTTTACACAGATATACATCAAAATACATGCCAGTACTTACTTGTAATGGCATGTACATACTTGTACACATACTTGTGTAGGAAGTGGAAAAAAAAAGAATAATCAGAAGAGGTAATGAGGTTGTGTCCCTGTCCCAGTCCTTTCTGTGTAGAGTCTCCTTCCAGAACTGCTTCTATGTGTGAATGAGAGAGTGAGTTTGTATGTGTGTGAGATGGACTGCAATCCGGGCCTTTGTCCTCTGTGCACTGGATGCAGACTCCAGCAGACTCCTGTGACATCATTGAATGGATGGATGTATTTTCCAGTGGATGCTACTACTTCTGTCATGCCACAGCAACAATGCAAATTTCCTCTCACTGGGATTTATCGCATGTCATCGTAAATGATCATGATAAAACGCATTCAACGTTTAATTTCAGCTGATTTTCTGTTTTCCTTTCCCGTCTTCTGTTCCTGACAAACAGTGAGCCCCCACGCTGTGAGCCATGACTCCTCCACCCGTGGCCGAGCCGTGAGATCGATGCTGTGACAACAACAAAGACCATCATCAAACTACAAGTCGCTGTGCAGACGCCGTTCTACCACTGCAATCAAAGTTACAAGGACAAAGACTGACGGGGAAGGGAACATACACATTTCACTGGTCTATTGATTTGAAGCCACTGTAGAGTTCTGTCAACAACATATTTGCTTTTATGAATGATGACACCGGAGCGTCTTGCACAGTTTTTGCAGTTTGCACACACACCCTGAGGTTGTTAATAACACGATTTCACACATAATTCTGTACCAGATGATTCATATCTCACCCTCATAACAGCTCTTCCTCACCTTGTCTGAATCAGATTCTGTGACCTGTGAGGATTATGAGGCCGGCTTTGGTGTTTCTACAGTTTCTCCTGTGTGTGTTTGTTGGTGTGTGTGTGCCCGGCGCGGCGGGCTCGCTGCCTCACGCGCTCCCATGGCACGTCTCCTGCCCGTCGCGCTGCGTGTGTCAGATCAAGCCATGGTTCTCACCTGATTCTGTCTACCACGAAGCTCCCACCGTCGACTGCAATGACCTGCTGTTGACCAGGCTCCCGCTCCCCATCCCTGCCAACACGCACACCCTCCGCCTGCAGAGTAACCTGCTGTCTGAGCTTGACGCTGCGGCGCTGCACGCACTCCCAAACCTCACCGACCTTGATCTTTCCCAGAATCGCTTCACCCGCGTCAGGACAATAACTAAGAGTTCCTCTATGCCCTCCCTGCTGTCGCTGCACCTTGAGGAAAACCATCTCAGTCGACTCCCAGATGCCTCTTTCTCATCGCTGACAAGTTTGCAGGAACTTTTTCTCAGCCATAATAACTTACACTCGATAGCACCTGGAGCTTTTGTAGGGCTGGATTCCCTCCTGCGTCTGCATATAAACAACAACAGGCTCACAACTGTGGACCCTCAGTGGTTCAGGGCTTTGCCTTGCTTGGAAGTTCTTATGCTAGGGGGCAACCCTGTGGAGGTCCTGCCCGAGAGGGGTTTCTTAGCCTTGAAATCTCTTCAAAGTCTTGTCCTTAGTGGTATGGGTCTGAGGAGCTTGGCTGACAAAGCACTGGAGGGATTGGAGGGGCTGGAGAGCCTCTCCTTCTATGATAACTTGCTGACAAAGGTCCCCACTCAGGCCCTGAGGCGAGTGCCAGGACTGAAATTCCTCGACCTCAACAAGAACCCGATCAAATTGATTGAGACAGGAGACTTTCGAGACATGATGCATCTGAAAGAGCTCGGCCTAAATAACATGGGGGAGCTGGTGTCCATTGAGAAAGCCGCTTTGGAGCACCTTCCAGAGCTCACGAAGCTGGAGATCACCAACAACCCACGGCTCTCCTACATCCACCCCCAGGCTTTTCTGTTGTTGAGCCGGCTGGAGAGTCTGATGCTCAACTCGAACTCTCTCAGCGCTCTGCACCAGCATGTGATGCTTTCTCTGCCCAATCTCCAGGAGGTGAGTTTACACTCCAACCCTCTGCGATGTGACTGCCTGTTCCACTGGGCCGCCGAGGAAGCCCCTCATCCTCACACTGAATCCACGCAAACGCGTAAAACCGTGCGCTTCATCCAACCTCAGGCTACTCTGTGCTCCGACCCCCCAGAGCTGAGAGCTCGCAGGGTGAGAGAGGTCTCCTCCAGGGAAATGTCGGCCTCTTGCCTTCCTCTGATCCCAACCGGCTCCCTTCCTTCGTACGTCGGAGTCAGAGAAGGAGGAAAACTGGTCTTGCACTGCCGAGCTTTGGCAGATCCGCAGCCTGAGGTTTACTGGGTGACTCCAAATGGGATTAAACTTGGTCCTGCACCGAAACATGCATCCAAAGGATTTTCTGCTCCTGCTCCCTGCAACAGCCTCACGGCCTCTGAGGAATTCAACCAAACATCTGCCTCCGGCGTCTCCACGGGCCAGACCTCCAATGACACTCTGTGCAACCCCTCCAAACACTACCGGCTCTTGCCTGAGGGGACTCTTGAGATGAACAAGGTCACACACAGCGAGGCAGGATTGTATACATGTGTCGCTGAGAATGCATTGGGCGCAGACACGCGCAGCGTCACTGTGGGTGTGCATAGCAAAGGCAAGAAGAAAAAGAATGTGATTCCACTGAAGACATATCCGTCGTTCAGGGCGGACACCAAGCTGGAGGTGAGGGAGGTGGGACAGCACTACGCTATCCTGTCCTGGCAGAGCGGGAGGAATCTCCCATCGACTCGGCTGTCCTGGCAAGCTATTTACACAAACGCGCATACACCGACGTACACTACGCGCATCCTGGCTGGTACGCAGAGCTTCAACCTGACCCACCTGCAGGCGGAGACGTTTTACCGAGTGTGTCTGCATTTAGGGATCAGTGAGGGTGCCAAGCATGCCAGCAGGAGGTCAAGAGGGACCAGGAAGTCTCATTGTGTGTCATTCAGGACAAATGATGCCCCAGAGCTGAAGCCCAGTGTGCAGTTTAGCCCGAAGCTGACCTCCACAGCAGTCACCCTGTTGCTTCTTGCACTCATCCTGCTGCTGCTGGCAGGACAGGGCTGCGGTACGGAGCCTGGTGACAGAGCAGGAGGCCACCAGAACGTCCTCCTCCCGGACATCAAGCGTCCCAAGGCCCTGATCATCAGAAAATAGTAGTAGATATCAGCCAAAGCAGAAGGAGAAATGGCAAATTACATCAGCACCGCTGAGATAATTATGTTTGTATACATTTAAATCCAGCTGAGAAACAGTGAGACATACGTAGAAGGAGACATATACTCATATGTCAAATATAAGCTATCACAGCTAGGAGAGAGGAAGTGGAGAAAGCAGCGCAGAAAGAGATTTGTATTTATTTTATATACCGTATAAAGTATATATTGACATTGTTTCTGTGTTAAGATGTCTTGTAACGAATGTCTATACCCTAACCAGGGAAATCTAAACTGGACAATCAAACTGCTGCCCCAGAGGGACTGACAGCAGGAGAAAAGGTCTGGGCTGCCGGTGGCCACTGGATGGAAACTAAAGAAAATGTGATTCACTCCAGGGACACATATTTACTGAGGAGAGCAGCTCAGACTCCAGGGTATTTGTTATATGTCCTCTCTACATGTTCCACAGACTGAACCATGCTTTTTCCAAGCAGAAGAAATTTTCTCGAGACAGCATCGATGTAAACAACAGTTTTGCTTAGCTTTTAGTACCTTGGACTGAGTTGTCCACCTTGCAGCACATATACAGTGTACTTACCTAGATCCCCTGCCTAACATCCTCTTTCAGTATAAAAGTGATCTAAAAGTGATTGTGTTAAATTCTATTTTGAGCTATTATACAATAAAATCTTTTTGATTTACGCACTTCTACTGGTTATTTCGTTTTTTCCACCACAATTAAATTTAAATTATGCTAAAAATAACAATAAAAGACGATCAGATGACTGTATAAGCTAGATACCTAGACAGAAAACCCAACTTCACAGTCACATATTAGGGATTCAGCTGCAACTTCAAGTCTTTGCTCATATGTAAGCAGTCACTTTGGCTCCACAGGAGGAATGATAGGAGCTACTCAGTAAACATAAGACAGAGTGTGTCCCCTGCTGGAAAAGACCTAGAACTGAGCAGTGTGTCACATTATTCCTAGTCTGTCCAAACATACTCATTTTTAAGTTGATCTGTGGGTAACTGTAATCATTTTGCTTCTCATTTCATGCATGGGATGACAGACAATGCTACTTCGAGTGCCAGTATGATCAATAAGAAATAATAATAATTAACTAGGAGTCTCAGCTGTTTGAATCAGTCACATGTGCTTATCTTCTGTAGTTAAGTGTTCCTCTCTCTCAACGTTTCCCTGTTAGGATCTTCTGCTAAAATGTCATCTCATTTGCTGTCTCATAATAATAGCAATAACAATTAAGTACAGTACAAATCAGCTGCTCTAGAGCTGGGTCCAAAGTGTGAATTAAGTAGTAATTCCCTCATGAAGCTGTATCCTGTCAAAATCCAGTCACAATCGAGAACCAGATTTAACAGAACACGTACAATGAAGTTTTTCTAAACAAAGTTTAGATTTACTTGAAGTGACAGTATAAACTTAGGTTTACAGTACAAATGTTGTATATTATGTTGACTGTACAGTTCTTACAACCATCACCCTTCATAAATGAATCCCAGTATTAAATTCATCTTCATCTATGTGGTTTAGTTAATGCAGTTCAGGCATTCAATGGGAAAACAAGATGAGGACATTTTTGACAGTAGTTAGACTTTGTATTTATTCACACAAAACATAATACATATTCTTCAATAAGGCAACACAATACTGTATATACATACAATGATCTATATGTATACCATATTTAGATTTTCTGTTGTTATTTCTTAACTAACAACATGTCATTCCTTACTATCACTAGTAGCAAGTGTAAATAAATAGTTAAGCAAGTCATGTAAAAGAGTGCCAGATGCAAAAAACTTCAAGTCATACTGTTAGTACATCCAATAGAACAATCCTTTAACCCATTGTGTAATTGACACATTTTAGCTGCAGTTGTGATTTTCTGAGAGTAGCTAAAGGGTTTAATGATGTATTAGAATATAAAATAAATGTTTCAAGCACTAAAAAGGTTCCCTGTAGAGTTTTCTTAGCAGGAGCAGTGACAGTCACCTGAAGTGTTACAAATCCCGTGTTGTTTCCATCACGTTACTGCTTTGCATTTCCCCTTGGTGCATTGCTCTGTATCTTAGTGAACTATCGCCACCTGTTGACCAGTAGTGTAGTGTAAAACCATTGCTGAAGACCCTCATGATGAAGAAGAGGAAGAAGAACTCTGGGATTTAAAAAAAAGAAAAAAAAACTCCACAGGGACCCTACATATTCTCATTTAGTTAAAAATGGAAACAAAAAAAACATATTGAAGAAAAAATACAAATATATTTCTTTTCACGAACGGCACCCACAGTAATGACTTATTTTAAAGATACGGTAACACTGACATCATCATCATTAGGTATTGGTTTTGGGTGTCATTGAAATGATAGCATAAGACATGCTTGTGCTATGAAAATGTTTTGGTGATTTTGTTTTTTTTTTTAAATGTAAAAAATGTGACTCCCAAAAACTATTTCAGTGTGAAATGTTGGAATGACCTGTACAGGGCAACGCTAGGTGAAAATGTTAATCGATATCCATTCTCTTCACAGATAAGATTGTACAGTCATTTACAAAAATATACTTCTACTCTGCATTAACAAACGACGACAGTGATTAGTACTGGTTTCGAAGTCGACAGGACATTAAATGACGTGAGCAAAATATAGTGAAACTTTAAAACCGATGGCACAATGGAGAGAAGAAAATGACCACAAGCAGCAACACTCTAATTCATTACAGTGCATACAAGGCCGTATGCTTGCATGATACATTAGCAGTATTGGTTGTTATCTATTACTCTGCTGCTTTTATCCTGTGAACCTTTGAGGCCAATGCATCTCGCTAAAAGCAGACCAACTGCTGGTCTTTTGTCCCCTTTGCTTATGCAGTGCGATTTCTAAATTGGAAAAGCGAGCCTCAAAACTCCTGATTAATTCACACACACTTAGAGTGTCAGGAGAGTTCAGGTAATTAAAACAGGCATTAGTGAACAGACACCAACGCAGCCGCAACGTCAGTAATATCTCATACAGTTTAATTTAATCTTGTGAAGCGTTTGTCAGCATGATATGAAAAAGTAATAAGCGGGTTACGAGTGACTATAATGTAGTCGTAGCAGGTAAAGGGACATCTGTAAGTGTTTATTAATGTAACAGGCCAACTGCAGCCTCGGGATGTCTGGTAATTTGTGATTACTGCAGGAACTGTGTGATGTTTGTCCTGTGCAAACAGCATCTTGCTGATCTAGGATGATTTTCTGTCATCAAACCGGTATGAAATTGGGGTCTCGTGATATGTTAACAGCAGTCGAAGGCGGTGGAGTTCACATCACCCGCGACACCAATTGGCAACATGAATTGTTAAAATGGTGACAAAACATTGTTAAATTCAAGTACAGCAGAGCACAGAGTATCTGAGCTTTTAGTTTTTTTCCCCATTGCACCGCCTATCTCTTATGAAGCATTGATAACTGGAGTAATCTCAGTTAATGAATGTGTGATTACAACATATTATAACCACAATTAGTCATAGGTTGTTTTTTTTTAATACAGCTCTAGACCTTTATTCCTGCTGTACAGAGTACAACTCGTGTTATATGACAGGGTGTAAATTGTTGGACTCATAGCCAATACTTAACTAACTCATAACTCAAAGTATAATTCATTAACACCAGTTTATCACTAGATTATAGAGCAGTTATGAATGCTTCATATTGCAAGCCTAGCTGTTGATGAAAACATTTGATAAACACTATCTATAACCACTAAAAACCATTAAAATGTGTCCCACACAACAGTGAGTGTATGAGCAATGGGCTCTGCAGTGGCTATGATTTTACTTTTCAGTTTTGTTTTTTTTGCATTGGATGTCAGAGACTTCAGCCGTGGGTTTTATGAGCATCACACTGATGAAATATTGAGATTATTTCTCCCAACAGAAGAAAACAACACTGAATCTCAGAATCTGTACACACAGACACACGGACAAAATACACACTCGGACACATAAAGTAGGCAAGGGCAGCTTCGACGATCCTCACACATCACATCTGTGAACAGCTTCCGTTCGTAGCGTGGAGTGCGGTATTTACTCACACTGTTCAACAAGTGTTTCTCTCGGGAGAAAAGTGACTTGCACGATCTGAAGCATCATGGATTCGGAGTAAACACCTGGCACAAAGCGCTCACGGCACTACTTCTTTGTGCTGCTTCGACAATTAGTGTGACTGACGAAACATAAAATGACTTCAGGTTTCCCTTGGTTCCAGCTTCTCAAATATGACTTAGCTGGTTTTCCTAATCTACCATCGCATTAAGATACATTTCTTTGGGGTTTGGATCATTAATCTGACAAACAAGCTATTCAGATATGTTGACTTGGAAATTTGGAGAGATAGTTCTTCACACTTTTCTGTTATCTCATAGACAAAATTACTGACCCATGAAGGAAATGATCCGCACAGTAATCCATCATGGCTTTGTTGCGATAGATGTGATAAAAGTAACAATTTGCTTCTTCTTTTATATCACTTTCTGTCCAGCTTTCGCTGAATTCAAAAAAAAAAAGAAAAGAAAGCACATTTCTTTTTCTAAACTGTCAAAGAAACATCATGGTGATCCCCTGTGACATCAACTCTCCCACCCACTGGAGTGACCTTGGGCACGACAGCGGCTGAATCCCATTTCAGGAGCGTGTGCATTGTGTGAGCCCTCAGCCCACAGACTGCCCCGTTCATCATCTGGATGGACAGGCCGAACCTTGTATGACCAGTTAAATCTCTGTTCCTTTAAAATGTACCTGGGTTAAGACAAATTAGCTGATTCACACAGCTGGTGATCCACATTCAGCATAGGGCACAGTATCCGTTGACGTTACAGACAGGACCACCGCTCTAGCTCGCAAAGTATGTGAAATGAACGTGGAGAGGTTGCCTGGAGACTGCACAGATAAATGAGATTCAGTCACTCCATCTCACGCAGCTCCTGCAGCACTGCTCCATAGTGGACCCTGACCCCCGAACTCCCTATGGAGCTCTAAATACATTTCTCCTATTTGACAAACAATACAGCATCACAAACGCGGGTGGAGAGATGCCTCCATAGTTCTGAAAAGTAAAAAAAAAAAAAAAAAAAAAAATCTTTCTGGTGCACACATCTGCAGCTAAATTCATCAAAAGATCGACAACACACACATGCATAGCAAACGCACACTCATACTCTTACGCACACACACGCGCGCGCACATACATCTCAGCTGTAGTTGTAGGTGAAGTTATAGGAGCTCGGCTCCTTCGGCACAGGGGGCGGGACTTCTGGGATTGTGATGTTCTCAAGGTCGAGGAGGCGGAGCTTCATCTCCATGCTGATGAGAGTATCTAGGTCACTGCGAGTCAGGTCACTGCCCATCTCTCTGCCCAGCAGTGCACACAGCCCGTCAGTCCAGATGCAATACTGCTCCAAGCACACACACGCACACACACACACACACACACACACCAGATTAGAATGTGAGAAATGTCAGTCACAACAGGTACAGCACACGTGCAAAAGGTTAAAGTTGCTAATCGACAGACTATATAATACCCAACTCTGCTCCATGGAGATCACATTCATTCGGCATTCATTCGTTTGACAGTAGGTAGCCATGTACTATATATATATATATATATATATATGTGTGTCTGTGTGTGTGTATATATATATGTGTGTGTGTGCGTATGTGTATATACATACACTACACACATATATATGTATTGCCATATAGCCATATTATAATTACATCTTATTTTAACTCTCCTGCCTACTCTCTTTTTTTTGGTCTCCATCAGTTCCTGCGGGAAATATCTGGCTGTACTGCTGCTGCAGGCTGAGGTTATGCTTGTTAATTTTCTGTCTTTACTTTGGCATCAGACATGAGTGCTTAGTGTGGGAGCTCAGAGTCCGTTGTTGCAAACACCTGCACGCCGCATTTGGCAGCATTTTAGAAAAACAAACCATAATGAGAGCAAAATTGTCTTTGGGAAAAAAAAACAAAGCACTGAGATGAAAGATGCAAAAATGCTTTTTGGAGCAAAGACTGTCAATAAAATGTGGCATTGTCACTACAGGCAAAACCTTTGTAATTGTGAGTCTAATTTGTGGTCCATATAAAAATAATTTAAGTTAAGTGATTCAGTGATGCCTCATTGTTACTGTCCTTACCTCATACTTGTTGGGTGCAACAAAATTGAGCGTCTCATCTGGATCATAGAGCACAGAGAAGGCTAACTCCAACACCTCCTATGAAAAGCAAATAGGACAATACAAAACAACATTGCTCACTCAACGACAGTGAAGCATGAAATAACAGTGGAGTGAGAGAAATGACAACAAAAAACAAATTAAAATCATGTTACCTTGTTTTGCTTCAGAGCACTTTTTTCCTTCATGTGAGGGCAGTCCTTCCCGGTTAATACAGACTTGATATCAGAGACAGGGACTGAGAAGAACACAGAAAAAAACAAAGGAATAATTTGAGAGTTTTATTACAAGTGGGGACATGAAATCACTTGAGAAATAAAGCTTTCACAACATCTCACTCTTTTCGCTGAGTAGCTCAAAAGGCACTTCGCCCTGAGGTGACTCATCAAGGTCGCCGTAGTGCAGCACTTTGTGATTCAGTGAGAGTCTGCAGAACCAAAATTTCTCTGAAAGGATCGAGGCAGGGGACACAATGCTTAGCTCATGAACACCAACAGACTCTCCTTGAGTAAAAAATGTAAGTGCATTCACGCTGTGCCTGATTGATACCTTGCCTTCGGCGGTTGCCCAGTTTGCGGAAGCAGCTTCCTTCACACAGTCGGTTGAGTCGCTGCTGCTTGATCAGCTCCATGATCTCGGGCTGAATCCTCTCCCGCAGCTCACTGCAGCACAAACACGACACAGAGTCAAATAGTCAAGCGAACACTAACAGTCTGAGTCCATACACCACCCTATCTAGACTCAGCTGGAACTGCCACTGACATATCAAAATAGCCGAAACAGAAAAACCTCCCACCTGATGGAGTTTCAAATCGTTGTATTTCCCCTTGTATGATGAGAAATAAGACCTTTTGAGACCTTTTTTCAGATAGGTAGTTTTGTGTTTCAGCCATCAATGAGCATTTATTTTAAAGTTTTACTGAGTTTTATTCAATATGGTGGCAGTAGCATGTTAATTGGCAGCTCTGTTCTTGCCTGATAGTAACGTATCATCCTCTTATTCAGCTTCACGTCCAGGTTTTAGTCAACTTAAGCCATAGAAAACACACTCTGCTACTGCTCTGGAAAAAGTCAAACACCAAAGTGTTGTAACAGACTATAACTGAACTCAGAAATCTCAGGGAAACACTTATGACACTATAGTTGTAGGCACTATGGACAATGACTGACATGATAGGTGGAGACTGAAAGTCATCCTGGCTCATTCGCTCTGACTGCCGAAGACGCAGGATCTCTGAATAGTTGAGGCCTCGCAGTTTATTCTTCAGCTGGTCTAGAGATGACGGCTTCATGGCCAGAGCCCTGGTGATCTGCTCACGCACCACCTGCATCACCTGCTCACACACAGGCACACAACATGAGTAAGAAGAGAAGGAACGTGTCAGACTTCTGAAACTGTGGCAGATATTGCTTTTGTCCTCAGATCAGTCAGACAGTCAGACAACTTGTAATTTAAATGTTTTTTGCAGCATCAGTAATTATTTAACATTGAGTTTTTGGAGTCTTTTTGCAGCTTACTGTAAATTGGCCACCAAATTGAAAGAGCGTGAGTCACACGTGTTTGGGACTGAAACTGAAATTGTCTGCCTGAATAAGCTTGCGACCTTCGCTCCATTTGCCATTCACAGATCCATTATTTCTCCTTTCAGAACTTCGTTCTGCTCACAGAAATCTTCTCCAACTAAGGGCATGAATATTTTAAAGACACACTAGATGGTCCCAGGTATTCTGTAACCATTAACGTCTTAGCAAGTAGCAGTAGATTTTAATGCGGTCGTCAGGCCAAAGTGCTTGACATACTTATTACGTATAACTTGCTTAAAGTGAATCGAAAGAGACAACATTAGAATAAAACTGTCATGAATTATTTCACAAACGAAAATTCTCCCAGCTGTGTGCTTCATTGTGCTGCTCAGTCACGAAGCAGCTGCTGTCTGCTTAAAACGTGGTTAAATGTGAAGCCTGGTGGTACATTCGTTCTGAGGAAGTCTCATCTGGAGGGAGGATGTGTGATAATGAGGGTCATCCTCTCAAAACAATGTGCTGCAGCAATAATTCATTAAAACTAATTACCAAGTTTCAATGTTTTATCTTTTGTCACCTTTTTTTTAAAACTGTTTCCCTTGCTCAGGAAAGAACATCTTGTAAATGATTATTTAATTGAACAATTTGTCTTCGTTTTAGTTTTAGTCACAGACCTTGGTGAAGTCCTCAGCTGTGGCCCTCATCTCCTTCCAGGTTTTATTGAGCAGCTGGATGCAGACACAGAAGAACTCCTCCCAGGCCCGGTCGTGAGTGAAGAACATGGGGTGGTAGTCATTGCAGCCCTCATTGGCTGCAGAAAAGAAAATATTAAAGTTGTTAAATAAAAAAAAAAATAGCTTGAGGGGCGTTTTGCTCCCACACATACAAAGATACGCACAGACATAAACACAATCCTGCACTAGTGTCATATTTTGCACAGCTGTTGTCCTCCTTCTTCTCCTACTTCCATTTCCTTTAAACTCGTACTTAAACTCTGCACTTCTACCAGTTTGAAGAATGTAGAATTGCATTATTGTCACACTATGGCCTCTTTTATGTCGCTTTAACACTTTTATCCCATATACGTTGCTCTGGAAAAAAAGTGTCAGGTATAATCTAAACTTTAATGCAATACATCAGGATCTTTATACAGATCTACTTACGTAATTCTCCAACCTGGAGAATCTCACACAGCATTCGAGTGAGCTCGATGGCACAGCGGCCGAATGGACACTCATGCTTATCCTCACGGCTGCTGTTCTCCAGGACAATCTGCCAGGAGTGACAAGCTTCATTAGGTGTGAGTGACTCTTGCACCTCCATGTGTCAGACACCATGGCCCGAGGCAAAACCTTACCCTGATGTAAGTGTCCTGGTGAAACTTGGCAAGATACAGCATGTTGTCTAAAGCCAGCATCCCTGGAGGAGTCTGGGTGAAGTCCATGGCCGGGTTCACATGGTTCTGCATTTAGAACAGAGAGGACTTGAGCCAGGCGTCTTTCTATTCAACTCTGTTTTCACAGCTGGTTTTACCCTCTACAATGGAGACTCACAGTGAACCCCAGCATCTTATAGTCCTTGGTGTACATGGCCTTTCTCTTTTCTGTGCCAGTGGGATCACTTTCTCCATCGAACGCGATCCTACGCAGCTCAAAAATGATGTCTCTCTGAGCCTGAATGATGGGAAGAAAATTTTATCAGCATCAGTAGTAACACCTTCCATGACATAAAGAGGTGTTACAGCATGTTATCGTCTGTGGAACAATTTAACACTTTTAGAAAGTGAGAATTGATAGCGCAGGTATAAATTGCAAATTGTTAAATATTTGACACAATTTAATGAAACACAACACAATTTAATGACTCAGCAGGATAAGATATCTCATTACTCTTGAGGATGCAGTTTATTGCGTTCATTGCAACTTTTGAAAATACTACAAACTGTGCGATCATTTTACATTGGAAAGGAATTGCTGCATTTCCCTTAGAAATGTGGGAATATGTTTATACTGGTGATACTTATATTGCTAAAAAATATAAGCTAATTTGTCATTCAACGAGTTTTTTTTAGTTTTTTATACCTGATCATTTGGATCCATTTTGGTCATCATTCGTTCTTCCAAAAGGTTGAAGGTCAACACCTGCAGCACATATAGCTGGTGTGCCATTTCTGCTTTGATAGGTCGATTTCCTCTGATAACATGCTGGAAAATAAGAACACCCTGTTAGGAGCAAAGTCTCCATTTTGGCCGAGTCCTGTAACAAATTGCACTGCTGTAATGTTATACTGCACTAATCTTGTCTTTGATTGCATAATGCATACCTTGGTTAAAGCAGAAGACTGAGGCATCAGAGTGAACTACAATGACTAATGAGAGTAATATCACACACAGTCAGTCAGTCAGACAGGGGCCAATCAGTCCTGGGGCCTAGTTTATAAAACTGTGCTTAGGAACACTGACTACCAGCAGCATACATAAGATACCCAGGAAATGAACAAAAATATTGCCATTTATAACGGAGTGTGTACACACATCCTACGCCTTTCTAACTCACAGCCGTTAAGCCGGCACTTTGCCATGTCTGCCTATTAAAGGTCAGACAAGGCCTGGGATAAACATTCATGTTGTTCTTTTAAATGTTTTAAAGAGTCAAGAGAAGTCATGTGAGGTGGATATACTTGTTGTGAGGTTGTAGCTGAGGTTGATTTACAGAACAAAGTTTTATTTGGTGGGCTAGTTCACGCATTGGTGATAGTAGGAAGGAGGAAATAAGGGCTCAGATGGCTGTGGCTGAATTCACTGAGAAATGCTCTGACATCAAAAATAATAATACCCTTCACACATCATATATGAAGGGTATATTTGCCAAAGAGGCATATATTACAGAGATTATCCATGTAGTGCACACACACACTCTCACACACACACACTTTAGGTAGCTGCAATACACAGGCGCTGCTGCTGTTAAGAAACATGCAACAAGTAATGCAATTGTGTTTGCACTGTTGAATAGAGACATCTGAGATATCTTCTTTGCCAGTTGTGTGCCTACAGTAGCGTCTGTAGCAGCATCACAAATACGTAAAGTGCGTGTGTGTGCTTATCTGAGTGAGTGTGTGGAGAATCAATATAAATTATTTTTCTGGTTTCTTCTTCAGTCGCAGTTTCCCTGTTTCTCCAGATGCCAGGTACATGCTTAACGATACCAGGGTCAGACTTGGTATGGAAGGCCACACTTTCTCACATCAAGTCTCTTCTTATATAAAACCCGAATGATACGATGTTTTAGTAGCACCGCACATTTTTATAAATGAGGCTCCTGATCCCACAACCAGCTCAGAGCATGCAGTGCCGATGCTGCTTCTTCATCATGACTGCAGCTGACACTCACAACCCGTTTAGTCGGGCACCTCTAGGAGAGCTGGTGCCAAAACGAATCGTTTTCAGAGCCGATTTTGTTCCACTTCACAGACTTTGTGCCATGTCACATTTGCTGGTTCTGCGTCAAAGCTCTGAGGGTGAGTGACTCTTTCCAAGTCCAAAATCTATCAGCTACCAAACCCAAATACAAGGAGGCTGAACATAATTGCTTTGTATATAGACAGTTTTCTGCGGTTTTCATGGCAACTAGTTTCAAGGACAGTCTGTAAATCGCTCTATTAAATGGTCACCTGGATATTTCACAGCTGTGCTCTGGCTGTAGCTGAAGTCACAAGAAGAAAATGTTTTTGATAGATCTCAAATACAACACTCACATTGAGGATGATTGATCGCAGGTGTTTCTGAGCCAAAGTGCTTGCCATTTCCTGTGGGGAAATGAAAAGATGCACCGATTAACAAGAAGGGCAGCTGCAGGGACGACGCTTTAACCTTACTTGACTGGAACTGCAGTTAAGTAAAGTTCTGCAATGCTTTAACACTCTGAAGCTACATTTACCACACTTCTTTACATGACTGACTTTCAACACATTGGCACATTCTGGAAAACATGACAACACGTCCTCACTCCAATCTGCCGACCCAGTCTGTCTGCTGCAGCAGCGAATTATGGTTCTATCTCGATTTGCATGGATTATTTGGAGGCTTTCCATAACACAGACAGAGCAAGAGAGCGAAGGAGGAGGAGGAGGAGGAAGAGGAGGAGGAGGAGGGCTGTGGGGTGCAGAGGATGGTATGAGATGCAGAGGGATGTGTACTCACAGTGAGGTGCTGCTCCAGCGGGTTAGTATACTCCTCCTACAGGTTGAAGGGGAGGGAGGAGGGACGTGGGTGTAACAGCAATGGAAACAAAGAGTGCACACACGGACAATGAGATACAGGGATACATCACCAGCACAGCATGCGACGGAATAAGAACATGAAACCACAGAATTTCAGATAAGGACCTTTGAGTAGTCACGACATACAGCAGTTTGAAAAGCTCTCATACACTACATGCACTATCTGACAGCCATGTGTTACCATTGGGTCTGAAAGGATTCCACAAATAAAAGAGCTGAACATTTTTTCCAGCCCACAGATGCAATGGTGTTCTTAAAACAACCCTTTATGAGCAACAGCCACTGCTGTTAAGGCAGCTCCTTCAGAAGGTATGTTTATCACTTTTACTAGATTTATTCACTGTCACAATAAAAAACTAAAAGGAAAGACATCAAAATTGGTTCGACAGCCCCCATTGCTGTTATAGATGCACAGGTGTACAGCAAAATGTCTAAAGATATGAGTATCTGTCTCAAACGCCACTGAAATGCGGTTCATGAGCTGTTTTTTTTAGCTATTCCTGTAGCTCAGCATTACAGTGCTGTATGTCTTTCTGTTGTTTGTCTCAACAGAACCGGCGGTTTGCCCTCAAGTGGTCAACAAAAGACAGCAAAGGTGAATGCATGTTCAAGAACAACAAATAAGGCAACCCATAATGAAATTTAACCATTACTCCACCTCCTCTTCTCTAAATGACCTTAACACACACACACACATACACATAAACACTCAACATGAATTGCCTTGAAGAAAAGATGCTATATATAGATAGAAATATATAGACAGATATATATAAATATATTTACACAACACACACCAAGGACAAAACAGTTTGTGAAAAAGGATGCTAATGCACTGTGTGAGCTGGCAAATGAGCTACCACTGCAGGGTAAGCAGAGCATCATGGGACGTTATGACAGTAATAAGAAACATACTGCACACACACCAAAAGAAACACTCACTCCTGGTTTCTGCTTTTTTGGCTGTTGCTTAAAGACATTTCAGAGTTTGAATGCCTCCAACTTGGGTGTTTTTGTTTGATTCTTATCTAAATTAAACTAAATATGTCATATTTCAGCTTATTTGAATATGAATCATTTTGAATCTCTTCACATATGAATCATATGTGAATATGAATCATTTTTGCACAACACACTTCTAAAATCTGCTACCAACACTGTTAACAATGCAAGGTGTCACACCGATCATCTCCTCCATCATACACATCTCCTGCTGATCTATACAGTAAGCAGCCCATTAGGAAACAATACTGCTCACTGAATTGAGCCAAGAAATAAATCCTTAATTATAATCGCATCCCTGAGGTGAAGCTCGTCTATGCCACTGAGCAATTGTGAAATTACTGCAGCATAACAGACGTGCAAACTTAAAAACAAAGCAAGCCCTATTTTGAGTGAATGTGTCATTACAGCGATGACTGACAGACACAATTCACAACATGACAGCTGGCAGACAGACGGCTATTTGTGAGATTAGCTTTAATAACTGAGCTACTGCTGCAGACAATAGCCGGCTGAGGCAATATCTGCAGCTCTCTGACACCAAATAAAAATGTGTCCACTATGAATAAATATGAGTCGCTTGTGGAGGGGTGACTTTTCTTAGTGTAATGTAAGGATGGAATATTATTAGTATTCTTGTTATGCTTGTCTGTTTTGTGTCCTCTTCTCCAGCATAGCACACTGTGCTGTGGGCGCAGGGCACTGACCTGCCGTCTGTCCTCTGGAGCCTTCAGGAAAAGAGCATTGATGAGGGCGATGGCGTAGGTTTGGATCTCCATGTTCGACCTGAAAGAATAGAAAGAAAAGAGCATCGAAGAAAACTGGTTAGAAGCATCATGCTCCTTCATACAGGGTTTAAGCTACAGGCTAATAACTAGGATAAATCATTTATATTACATTTACAGCTCGTGTGACAGGTACTTGAGAAAGAAGCAGGATTTTCAGAAGTCCCTTTATCACACCAACAGTTTAGAGACAGAGTTGAATTGGTCTGGCAATTCTTTATTTAATAGTGCCTTGATTTAAAAATGCCTTACATCTTATATAACCCACAGTGCTACACTCACTACCTGTCTCCCACCCCTGATATCAGAGTGCATTAAGCCCCTGTGCGTGAGTGTCAGCTCACACTTGCAGGTGCCCGATGAGCTGTCCCACAGTGATCTCCTGCGCCACTCTGTGGTACAGGCTGTGGCTGTTGAGGACCATGCTCTCCAGGATGGCGAGAGAGCGCTGCAGGATGGACACATCCACCATCGGCTGGTTCACATAGCCAGCGATCTGAGGGGAGGACATGGAACGTGGTAATGAGATAACTATCAAACGTGTCAGGGATTCATCCAGTTACTGAGTGGAGTTTGCACATTCTTCATAAATGCCTCATTTAATGGAATCTGTCTAGAAGAGAAAACTTTACCACAGAGGTCAAGGAGTGACAGCCAAGGCTGCTGACGTTTGCAGCAGAAAAGTTGTCGGGAGCTCAGCATAATACAAGGAGTTGCCAGGCAACAATTCCCACTCATTTCCAACAGTATGATGGTAAAGTAATTAAAATGGAAGTACACAGTGGAATACAAAGTCAGACGGTGGAAGTCTGAACAGTGGAGATGTGCCTGACAATCAGCGAGAGTGCAGTACCTGCTTGATGAAGGAGAGGGAGATGAGGTCCCACGATATAATGCCATGATCCATGAGCTCCAGGAAGGCAGTGAGAGTGAAGGCCAGCATTTCACCGAAGCTTAGGGAAAGAGAGTTCAGTCAGCGCATGTGCTTTTGCATCCCCTGCCCTTGTCCAAACCCAGTTCAACCTTGGCCATAATGGCTCAGCTTTAAAACTTCATGCTGACATTTCCCTGACGCTATCTGCAAAAAAATGTTTCTTATAAAGCTGTGCTCACTGGGTGCCACTCTCCACCAGACGCGCCAGTGTGGAAATTCCTTCCATGTTGATGAACTCTGTGGCGAAGGTTGGGTCTGCAGACAGCTTGGCCAGCTCTTTAAGAGCCTCTAGACGAGCATCGATGCCATGTGACTGGATTCTCTCCAGCAGTTGACGGGCAGCACGAGCCTGATGGTCCAAAAAAATGAATAAATAGGTAAATATTTTTATCCTTTCTTATCTTTACATACATCTTTTTAAGAATGGCAATCCAACTTATGTATTGTCAGTACAGGTCTGCAGGAGACCTTTGGCTTTGACTTGTTAATGCTTTGTTAGTGCTGCAAATTTTGGTGAACTAAATGAAAAGTATTTGTGCCGAAATAAGACAATTTGAGAATTAGAACAAGCTACAAGATGCAGCACAACTTACAAATCAGATAAGTTAAATGGAACCACACACTGTGGACAATGGTAAAAAAACATAAATCTGATTCCTTGACACACTAGGCCAAGTACACAGTTGCAGTGAGCAGTGTTTTTAGTGTTTTGATGGTTTAGCCATTAGGTGCAACAACAACACACATGGAGGCAAGGTTTTATGAAAGAGAATACATTATCATAAATGATTATTGAGTATGTTAGATCCTGCTTCCACCCAAGTAAAATTATCTCCTTTCAATTAGCTCCTTTCAGATGAAGTAAAGACAAGAGCATCTTCAGAGGAAACTCTTAAGACCTTTCTATATCACAACTGAAGAAGAGGTGGGGGATGGGCCCAAATACACCTTGGTACAAAAATAAAAAGGATCACTGCAAGGGTTAAAGAAAGCCAACTCACAGGAGAAATAGCTAGTCGAAGGATTGTCCCATTCTTGATTTCACCACGGCTCTAAAAGATAAAACAAAGAATATTCATACACATGAAAACTGACTCAACAATCTCATCAACAAATGCTTAGAAAAAAAAAACAGGGACTCACCTGCTCTGTGATGTAAAGCTGGGACCCATCAGCATAACGCAGAGCAAACTGCTCTGAGCCAGACAAAGACCAGCTGAAGAGACAGAGAGAGGAGGTGAGCTGACATGTGAAAATTAACAAAGAGTCAGACACCTACTCAGAGACACCTACTCAGTAGTGATACATAAAGTGAATTTTGTTAAATGTTTTACTGCAGCAATGATAAGTATACAAGAACAAGCTGTTGTTGAAAATCAGATCGCTCATCCAGCAGTTGCATTTATCTGAGACTGTGGAGGAGAGTTATTCAGTGGGCGTTAACAGTAAAGTGCAAAGAATTTTCACTCTCAAATGAAAAAGAGAGGCAGTGGGTAGATGCACCCATGAAGGTGGACGGGTGAGATAGCATTTTGTTTTATTGGTCCCTTAAGTATAAGACAAACAAGGCAGAAAAATCCACAAGGGCAAAAGTGAAACCTCAAGTCATGGGTTAATACAAGAGCAGAAATGATAGCAGATAAAAGTTAAAAAATAACGACAAAGAATGGTTATGTAAGTTATCAACAGCACAGTCAGATCTTATCTGTGTGTGTGTGTGTGTGTGTGTGTGTGTGTGTGTGAGAGAGAGAGAGAGAGAGAGAGAGAGAGAGAGAGAGAGAGAGAGAGAGAGACAGAGAGAGAGAGGGGGGGGGGAGTGGTGTACCAGAAGTCTTGTCTATGCACTGGTTGCAATAAGGCTGGGACTATATTTCAGTCTTACATCATCGATGTGCTGCCATTTTATTTCTGCACAGATTTTAGAGCCACGCTCTTTATAAAAAGGTAAGAGCAGTAAAAACAGGCACCACTGGCATAATAACGGCCACCACCTGTGAATCAAGCACATCTTCCCAGTTTACCTTTGTGCACATGCTATTTTGGTACATGGTATTTCACTAGCAGTTTAAATGGGTTAGCATTTCTCATAGATTAAAATTTTCATTTTTAATCCATATTAACTAGGTTTGGTGTGATAAAAAAAGATGATTTTCCACATGAATGTTTATTTCAATCACAATTTTGTTTATCTATGATAGGTTTAAGTTGAATATATGTAAGTAAGGTTGCTGACTTCCTACGTTTTGCCGGAATTTAACAACTTTCTCCCATCAGACAGACAGTGGAAAGACAGAAACACTCTCAGACGTTTAGAGTAGTGCTTACCCGTCACATACTTCCCGAATTATAGAGGACAATGGCCTTTTCTGTGGAGAAAAATATCACACAGAAAAAAGTTGCAAACATGCAAAATAACGTTTCACAATGAAACAGAAACACACAAATCACTTTACCCTTTTATAAATGTCAATAACATCTTGAGTAAAGAGTACATCATTTAAAATATGTAAATATGATTCACTGCACTCAATGAAGCATTTTCCTCCACTGAAACACAACTCAGCCTAATCATCAAGCCAATTTAACAATAATTTCTGATTTTTTTTCCCCTGGCCGCTGGAAGTGAACTGCATCAGAGAGGAGATGCTATAAATATTGCATTTTCACAGAAAAACAGACCTGGTCCATCTCTATAAGCTGAGCATTAGCACCAGGCCATTCAATAGCCACTTTCACAATATCAGCTGGGGGCGGCATGTCTGGCTGCACTGTAGAAACCTGAAAAAAAAAGACGAAAAAAATAATTTGTCTATGACACATCCTTGGCTATTATACTCAATCTCAAAAGCATCAATTGATAAGGCACTTATTAGTTCACCTGCACGGTGAATTATACCCCAATTCTGTGAATTAGACCATTAAAATAATTACAGGATGACAGCTTTCCAAGCCAGACTGCAAGGACCATTTCATTGTCTGTGCCTCTACAATGGCCAAGATGTTTGGAACATTTTTAACACTCTGGCTCAAAGGCTTATGATTAACAAACTTCAAAATAATGTGAACTAAAAAAAAATTATACATCACCAAGGGGGAGAAGCGTAGAGGGGTCAATCACTCTCACAGCTCTGCTGTATAAACCACTGTGTCAGCTCCTTTTGAACACAGAAACCCACACAGCCGTCATGGTGCTGTAAAAACCTTGTTTTCTTTCAAGCCAAAAAGGCCTCAGCTTTGCTCCACCCATGCATTTTCTCTCCTCTGAACTGAATCTGTCAGTAAGCAGATCAATAAGCACGACTGTTTTACAAAACCACCCACACACAAGCACACACTTGCTGGGTCGAGTCTTCTAGGGCTCCGGGATTGCTGTGTTTTGCTGCCTCTGACGTTATTTTTATTTTTTTTTTATATCCAGGTTTTTCAACATTTCATGTCTGTGTACAGTCACTGCTGCCTGGTGTACAGCTTGAAGTGGCTTAAATGTGGTCAGAGCCATCTGAATATGCATCACAGCTCTTTCACGGTGGGGCCTGTCACCAGACAACTCTTAATCACAGTCTGACCTTTCTATCTGCGTGGTTGATTTTAGCTCGTTATATATCACATTTGCTGGCTGATGACAAGACTTTGCAGCTCGGAAATGCCAAAGACATGATTGGAATGACCACCATGCAGCCCTTTTTCAGCTGTATAATGTCACGCTTAGCACATATGATGTGCATAGCACATATCAAATCTAACAAGATATCTGCTGATGTGGTATTATCAAGTATTACAAGTTTTTTAACAATGTACTGACATTATCATCATTAATTTACAGGAACATTATACTTGTCATATGCCCACAAAACACTGCTCATCTAGAAATACTCTTCTCTGTGACACAGTAAATTGGTGGAAAGCGTTGTTGCCTCGCAGCAAAAATGTTAACACCAGCATTTCTGTAGAGTTCGCATGTTCTTTCAATGTGTGCGTGGGTTTTCTTCCAGATACTCCAGTTTCTCCCACGGTCCGTAAACATGAGCTAATTGAAGATTGCCTGTCGCTGTGTGTGTGAGAGTCAAACCTCCAACAAATGGAAAAAGTAAAATAAAATCTAATGAAATGAGTCTCAGCGGTGGTGACAAAGACCACTCAACTGACAGACAGAGGGACAAATATACAGAGACACAGACAGACAGACAGACAGACAGACAGACAGACAGACAGACAGACAGACAGACAGACAGACAGACAGACAGACAGACAGACAGACAGACAGACAGACAGACAGACAACAGAGACAGTGCTGCTTGTCCAGTGGCTCTTTGCATTCTGAGTGCTTTCAAAGCACTTTGTCAGTCTTATGTCCACTCATCTGAACAGACAGCTTCATCATTACAAAACCGTTACAGGTGAAACAGTCCAACATAAACCAGCCTGAAACTGTCTTCTGTCTTCCCCTGGAGATTTACCGGGGTTATACGACATCTCTACATAGCAGCGCTCTTGTCTGAGGAGCTGGAACGTTTGATTCTATAAATATGTTCGGCTGTCACTTCACTTCAGCATCAGCACTGTTGTCCTTTGATCAAGCATAAAATAAAGGATATTTTGCTCTGAAACGCAAGTTAATCTTTTGACACAACAGATGCCTGCACTGGCTCCTCACTAAGAAAACAAGTAGGAATAAAAATTTAAGCTGTGCCATCATGAAAAATAACCAAGCGTTCATGCTTTCAGATTAGCAATTCTGAATCAGAGCTATGGTGCAATGAATCATGATTTGTCACAAATTAAGATATTAACAGGCTGGCGTAGGTTGATGATATTATATATGTTATTAACATCAACTTGAAAAAATTCAGGTGGATTCTGTAAAAGCACACAGAGTGAAAACTGCCAATTAAATCAGATTCCAACCAGCCATCTGCATGAGAAACTGCACCGCCTCCGCATCTTCAAGAGGGCTGTCAATCACATCCCATCATGTGTGATCTCTGAGCCATCCCTGCTAAAAAGGGTTGCTCTCATGCAGACGGAGTAACTTCATCTCTACAGTGTTATTATCAATTATTTAGCATGGACTTTTAATCACATATTTACAGTGGTAAACATTGTTACAGCAATGCTGTTAAGTGTGTGGCACTCTTTTCATACAGGGAAAAGTGGATTGCGTGTATTTTGTGCAGTTTAAGTACTTCTGGCATCCATTCACTACAGATGTTGGTATATTGCTATTTCTTTTAGACAATACCAGACTGATTAACTGTTTGATTCTCAAATGGGATGATAAGTGAAATAGCTTTGCAAATGCAGGTTTAAGTGAAAGAGCAGATCTGATTGGTTTTCATCACCATTATCCCATCAGATTTTCACACATTTTTCAATTGTTGGAGCCTTGACAGGTTAACATTTGGAGCCACATTCTTTTTGTGTCAACTTAATCCATCATATAGATCCCAGGAAAAGCCTAACCCTAACTCTTTTGCTTGTCTGTTGGACAAATAGACACTGATATGATGGGTATTGGATAACAATGGCTTTCTTGCGCAGTTTCAATTATAAAAGATGTGTAATTGTGTGTGTAATCAATTCATAGCTGGACAATTATAAAAGCTTCCAGTACACACACAGTGAAATAAAAGTACAGATCCTTCACAACAGAAGTTACTAGTCTCCATGTCAAAATGCTCCTGTGGCTATGTCTGGTAAACAAAGTGCCAGACATAGACGTGCACTACAATATGCCAATTTCAAGAATGAAAAGCACAGCTTTTTCCAAAGCCATTAGCAATTATCCTGTTTGGTTGGAGTGCTGAGAATCATGAGTGGGGAGCCACCAAACCAAATGGCATAATACCTGTCCAGGACCCGAAATTGAAGCATTTACAGCAATACAGACATCAGTAATGCTTAGACCTCTTTTTTTCTTTTCCCATTCCAAAATGTCTGCTGAGACAAACCCCATAAAAAAGTCAACAATAACTTAAAAATTAGTGTTGCATTAAACACGTGAAACCAACAATTTATTGTAGCAAGTTTTATTTATGTACTTCAAAAAGTACTAGTAAAAGCACAATATCTAAAATGTTAACTGGAGTGATAGCAACAGAGGAAGCTACCCCTCCATGTTGGCCAGTTACTGAAAGCTGGAGCGACATTAGGACCTTCACATACATCAAATCACTGTTTACAAAAGTCTCACAGGTACATAATTCAGTTCTCTGCTGTTTGCATATTAAAAGACAGTTTGAAAAAAGTTCACGAAACAAAGATTCCCTGTCTAACCCCGGTCCATATTAAACCAATTTAAGAATGAATGACCGTTCCCCTTCATTCTACTGACATAAAAACATGATTTAATCAGGCAATTTCAGCCTGTTTTGCATGTAACACAATTATAGTTGTCTCCTTTCCTAGTGCAGGGCTCCTGTCTGTTCTCACGCTGCAGGGCCTTTTCCTGTTGTTACCTCTGTAGTAACAACCATGCTGACATTGGGCATTCTGCCTGAATTCACTCTGAACTTCCCTTTTCTTCACCACTATCAACTAGTTGTTTTTACCTGGATTATTAACTACCACTGCATCCTTCAGACGATTCACCCTCTCCTGTTTTCACCCAGTTATTGATTCTGTGTGCTTCTTCTCCTTTCCCCAATCTGCATTTACTTTCACTTAAGTGCCTGTGTAATTGTGTCCTTCTCCAAGACGCCAAGGAGGTTGTGTGGCAGTGCCCTGTTTGGTCACGAAACAATCTATCGGTTATCATTTAGTACTGCATCAGACAACAATACATGCATGTGTGTGTGTTGGTAGAAGGATCCCTGCTCTCTTGCCCTTCCTGATGTTTTTTCCTCATGTAACATTTCAGGCTTTTTCCTGTGCTACTTATGCAAATTGCAAGCCCACTTGGGACAATTTTGTGAGATTGGCCTATATAAATAAAAATGACTTGACCTGACCCAATGCAAGGATAGATCATCTAACCACTGTGGCATTGGCTATTAGGCTCCTGTACTGAAGGCTTTTAAATTATCTTGCAGTGTTCATTTGAGGGTTCTCATCTTGATGTTCCCATGCAAAATTGGTTGGTTCATTTCAGATGATTGTAGCCACATACACACATTCTGTACCACCATTTTTTGTAAACTTAAATTCTTATAAATCACAGGTCTGGACTTGACTTAGAGATTTACAACATGAGCCTATTGACCTCAGATCTCATAACTTCTTTGGTGGGCAAAAAATAATTATATTATTTTCACCTCAGAAGATCCTCAGATGAAACATTTGCTCATCCATCATATCACTCTCTGTGCAATAGTGTCACAGGGGTCTGCTGGTGGCTATCTCCACCAGCAGCAGGGTATAAGGCAAAGGCAGCACAAAGGTGGCAGTTACACACAGCTTTCACTCTCACACTCACACCTATGAACAATTTTGAGTCTCTTATCGACCTAAAGAGGAATGTTTTTGGACTGTGGGAGAAAGAGCACTGGAAGGAAGTACACTGATACATGGCAAGAACATGCAAACTCTGGTCACTTGCTGTGAGGTGACAGCGACAATGACAGACCTACAGTGACAGGCATATATTGCATCCTTGAAACCACAGGAACAATTTTAATTGTACAAAGAATGGCAAACACAACACAACGGGGGGACATACATGTATACACTCAGATGTGAGTGAACGAAGTTCATCCATTCATTAATTTTACCCATTTTGTAACCAATGGTGTCACAAGCATCAGCTGTCATCCATACGTGAAACAACTCGTGAAACTTAGAGACATACAGTTAGAAACTGCGAGCGATTTAACTGTTCAATGTTGAACCCGTTTGTGACCGTACCACGGAAGAAAACGGATGGTCAACGGTGCCCGCTTAGCAACAGTCGCTTGGCACGCGCTGAGGTGGTGGCTCTGGTAGCTTAGCAACAGCGGCTAAGGCCCCCGGGCTGAAAGGGGAGCCCACAGCAGGGTTCTGAGCCTAGTTTCAATGGACTCACAACTTCTTCTATCCCGGATGCTTTTGAAGCCATTTTTTTCTACTCTGCTTACAATGTGGTATAGATGGAAGGGAGATGGGGGTGGGTGGTATTCTTCTCTTGCCTGTGTGGTTCTGGCCCACATAAAGGACTGCTCACATGTTAGCAGGAGAGGAGGGGAGCCCCAACTTTTCAGTGCAGCTAGCTGAAGTTACAGTGTGCAGTGTAGCGCCCCCTCTGGTCGCATGAAGCCCACTTTGAGTTGCTCAGTTAGTGGATAGAAAAAAAAGAACAGCATTCTCCCCTCCCTTTAGCCCTCTTCTTACATATAAAATGCTAGAATTTTCAAGTCTGAGTCTAACATGATATACCAGCTGCGATCTACTTCAGTGCAAAGGGTGAGATGGACCCGTTAGTTTTGCACGATGCCTCTCATCTCACCAACGCATCAAACAGTGAATACGTATATACATGCATATCACTCATCGAAAGGTTTGGTTATTGGAAGTGATCGATAAAGCTGGTCTCAAGCTGTAGGGTAACCAAAAAAGGGGGGGTGGGGGACAGACGAGAGAGAAGAGAGGGGAGAGCTCACTGACTGATGCAGCAAACCGCTGCATTCCTTCAGATTCCTAAATCAACCATAACTCCTAATCACATATATGTCTGTATAAACACATATTCTGCATTAGTTGTGGAGGGAAAAAATAACAGCAAAACTCACTTGATTGTAGGAGAAGCAGTAGCAGCGTTGTCCCCTCCGACAGGCGGCTAACGAGTCAGTCACCCAGCTCAGTTTCTGTCTGCTCCTCCATTGCAGTCGGTCATAACGCAGCCTGGCTATCACGGTTTCTGAATCGTCTCCTTGCGTGGGTTTACACTGTAATGTTTCTTAATACTCCTATCGTCTCGGGGGTGCTCTTGGGGATACTCACCTTGTTGCCATCGATAATCTCCCTCTCTTTCTATTCCTTTCTCTCTCTCTCTCTCCCCCCTCTCTATCCAGTGTGGAGTACTTTGGGAGAGGAGACACAGCTCCACGCCTTGTGGGCGGTACACGATGCAAATGTCACCGTCTGCAAACAAGACAGGCCCTTCATCTCTATCATCAGTGTTCAATCACACTGTTTTCTTCCTCAGATACAGGATTCCACACAGATGATGTAGGACATCACTCCTCTCGTATATCTAAACTCTGCAGGTGCTGCTATGAAGAGACAGTCACGCGCCTTGATGGAGAGGTATCGTAGCCCTGATGGACACTTAAATAAAATATCGTGACGTACATATATATGTGTGTGTGTGTGTGTATATATATATATATATATATATATATATATATATATATATATATATATATATATATATCATATATATGATGAATCATCTGCAATTATACATTATACATGATCAAATTCTGCTTTTTCTTGAAAAGTCAATTTTCTGATTCCTGATTTAGTTTCCTCGACATTTATATATATATATATATATATATATATATATATATATATATGATGAATATATGATATATATGATGAATCATCTGCAATTATACATGATCAAATTCTGCTTTTTCTTGAAAAGTCAATTTTCTGATTCCTGATTTAGTTTCCTCAATATTAATATTCCCAGACCGAGGGCCCGTCAGTGGGTCTGTCACGGGGCCCGGCCGGGCACAGCCCGAAGCAGATACGTGGCGATTCCATCCTCTCCACCGCCCCGTGGACCCACCACCTGCAGGGCGAATGACTGGGTTCGGGTGCAAAGTGTACTGGGTGGCAGTCGCGGGCAGGGCCCCCGACGGACCAATCCCAGGGCAACAAATCTGGCTCTGGGTACATGGAATGTTACCTCGCTGGGGTTAGGTAGGGGTAGGAGCCTGATCTTGTGCGGGAGGTGGAGCGGTACCGGCTAGAGATAGTCGGGCTCACCTCCACACATAGTATGGGCTCTGGAACCCAACTCCTTGAGAGAGGCTGGACTCTCTACTACTCTGGAGTTGCCCATGGTGAAAGGCGGCAAGCTGGTGTGGACTTGCTCATAGCCCCCCAGCTCAGCCGCCACGTGTTGGAGTTCTCCCCGCAGAACGAGAGGGTCGCGTCCCTCCGCCTTCGGGTGGGGGGCCGAACCTTAACTGTTGTTAAGGTCGGCTTACGGGCCGAACAGCAGCACAGAATATCCGGGCTTCTTGGAGTCCCTGGGAGGAGTACTGGAAAGTGCTCCAACCGGAGACTCTATCGTCCTGCTGGGACACTTCAATGCTCACGTCAGTAATGACAGTGAAACCTGGAGGGGCGTGATCGGGAGGAACGGCCTGTCCAGTCTGAACCCGAGCGGGAAAAAATCCGGGCCTGGGAAAAGTTCAGGGAGGCCATGGAGAAGGACTATCGGTCGGCCTCGAAGAGGTTCTGGCAAACCGTCCGGCGCCTCAGGAGGGGGAAGCAGTGCCCCACCAATACTGTTTACAGTGGAAGTGGGGAGCTGTTGACCTCGACTTGGGACATTGTCGGGCGGTGGAAGGAATACTTCAAGGATCTCCTCAATCCCACCGTCACGCCTTCTTTAGAAGAAGCAGAGGCTGAGGACCCAGAGGTTGACTCATTCATAACCCAAGCCGAAGTTACTGAGGTAGTTCGCAAGCTGCCCAGTGGCAAGGCTCTGGGGGTGGATGAGTCTGAGTATCTCAAGTCACTGGATGTTGTAGGGCTGTCCTGGCTGACACGCCTCTGCAACATCGCGTGGCAGTCGGGAACAGTGCCCCTGGAGTGGCATAAAGGGGGACCGGAGGGTGTGTTCCAACTACCGGGGGATCACATTCCTCAGCCTTCCGGGGAAAGTCTATTCCAGGGTACTAGAGAGGAGAGTTCGGCCAATAGTCGAACCTCGGATCCAGGAGGAACAATGCGGTTTCCGTCCCGGCCGTGGAACACTGGACCAGCTCTATACTCTCCACAGGGTGCTCCAGGGTTCATGGGAGTTTGCCCAACCAGTCCACATGTGTTTGCATGGCCGGCAGTAAGTCAGGCCTGTTCCCGGTGCACGTAGGCCTCCGACAGGGCTGCCCTTTGTCACCGGTTCTGTTCATTACCTTTATGGACAGAATTTCTAGGCACAGCAGGGGGCCAGAGATGGTCCGGTTCGGGAGTCATGGGATTTCATCTCTGCTCTTTGCAGATGATGTTGTCTTATTGGCTCCTTCGAGCCAGGACCTCCAGCATGCACTGGAGGTCCTGTGCAACCGCACTGGGGCGGTTTGCATCCGAGTGTGAAGCAGCTGGGATGAGAATCAGCACCTCCAAGTCCGAGGCCATGGTTCTCAACCAGAGAAAGGTGGACTGCCCTCTTCAGGTCGGTGGAGAGCCCCTGGCTCAGGTGGAGGAGTTCAAGTATCTCGGGGTCTTGTTCACGAGTGAGGGAAGGATGGAGTGAGAGATCAACAGGCGGATCGGTGCAGCAGCTGCAGTAATGCAGTCACTGTATCGGTCTGTCGTGGTGAAGAAGGAGCTAAGCCAAAAGGCGAAGCTCTCGATTTACCGGTCGATCTATGTTCCTACCCTCACCTATGGTCATGAACTCTGGGTCATGACCGAAAGAATGAGATCCTGGATAAAAGCGGCTGAAATGGGTTTCCTCCGCAGGGTGGCGGGGTGCTCCCTTAGAGATAGGGTGAGGAGCTCTGTCACCCGGGAGGAGCATAGAGTAGAGCCGCTGCTCCTCCACATCAAGAGGAGCCAGCTGAGGTGGCCCGGGCATCTGAATCGGATGCCTCCTGAACGCCTTCCCCGGGAGGTGTTCCGGGCATGTCCACCCAGAAAGAGACCCAGGGGAAGACCCAGGACACGCTGGAGTGACTATGTCACCCGGCTGGCCTGGGAACGCCTCGGGATCCTCCCGGAAGAGCTGGAGGAAGTGTCCAGGGAGAGGGAGGTCTGGACGTCCCTGCTTAGACTGCTCCCCCCGCGACCCGGATAAGCGGAAGAAGATGGATGGATATTAATATTAATAATGATTCAAAAAAAGGTTTGGCTCTCTTCTTCTGACACAAAATTCAACACAGACCCACAGGAAAGTCCCAAAGTCTATAGCTATATCTCTGAATATCGCACTTTATTGGAGAGAAAGAAAGAAAGAAAGAAAGAAAGAAAGAAAGAAAGAAAGAAAGAAAGAAAGAAAGAAAGAAAGAAAGAAAGAAAGAAAGAAAGAAAGAAAGAAAGAAAGAAAGAAAGAAAGAAAGACTTTAATGATCCATTAGGGAGTTTCCCTAAGAGATATTGAGATCCCAGGCTACAACATCACTTTCAAGTCAAAAACAAGTCTTACAGAGACGTAGTTAAAAAAATATCCTTTATTGATTGCAAATAATCAGTGCAACACAAGTACAAATGTTTTTCAGTTTTTCTATGTATTGGTGTAAAATTGCAGACAATTCTTGGGAAAAGGTAGTAGCGGTTGTGTGAGTTGTGAAAAATTGTCAGTTCAAAACTACTAATTAAGAGTCATTATGAGTCACTGCGAAATTGCAAATGATTCATGTAAAATGGGTAGCAGCCCTTGCATCAGCAGTCAAATTGGATGAGGTATTCAAACCAGTAGCAGACAAATAAAATGTGAATCGTATATAACCCATTGTGCTGAGTGTATAGAACTTCACGTTATACATGGAGTCTTAGTAGAACCTAAGTATCTTATAGCTGCAGTGGTAAATTTGGTATGTTCTTTCTCTCTTCCTTAAATTTTGATTAAGGATGCACATTTTAACTTCCTTGATAGATGTATCCCAAGAGGGTTCTCCTTTCACTGCAACACAGTAATTGGATATTATAGAGATAGATATATATAGATATAGATATTTAAGGACCCTTCAGCCTAAACTGCCAGGGCCCTATTGTTTTGTTGCTGTTTTGTTTTTTGTTTGTTTTTGTGTGTGTGTTTGTTTATTGCCATTTGTTTGCTCCAAACGCTGGTTCCTCTTATGGCCTTCGGCCTCAGACTTCTAGGAACATAACATTTGTGTTGGCCATCAGGGTTACAACCATTTTCTATTTGCTTATTGTGAATAATGTTGATATAATAGATGTAAAATTGCGAAAGTTACAGAGACGTATATGTATTATGAGTCACAAACACACATGCCATATTTATCAGCTGATTTTCTACAGTAATGTCTCATTTAGCTGAAGGACGAATATTGTTCACTGACCTGTCATGATTCCATTAACACTTTTTAAAAGGACGTTTTTAATTAAACCCACCCAGTCTATTTAATAGCTCACTGTACCTCTTTCGCCCAAAGCAGGCCCCCTTACCCTGGCATTTTCAGATTGTGTAGTGTTATTATTCTCTCCTTTGGCTCTGTACCTCACAGGCAGCCAACAAAATACGACCGCATTCACGGCACAGTACATTTTTATTGAGCACAGAGACCATGTGTACAGGACAAAAGATATCCACAGCCTTCAACTGAGTAGGTAACATTGGCTCATGTGACGGCTGCTGGTGAAAAGTTGAAGGGGAAAGCAGACAACTGCACTTGAAGTCACTGAGAAAACCACTTTTTAGGTTTGTTTTTTTTTTAAAATTAAACAACATAATGTATTTAGCTCCACGTTACATCTCATGCATGACATCAAAAATAGTATTTCTGACATAAAGGTTTCATCAACAATCATGGACAAAGCCAATCGCAAATATTTGACAGGTACAGACACTGAGCCCTAGATTTTTTTTTCAAGGTTTAGAATCAGATTCACATCGCATTCCCTTCTTAGAAAAAAATCATCATCTTTTATCACAACCTATGAGATGCATTTTTGTCACTATCAAGTTTCTGCAGTTCATTTGTCCCCAACAAGACATTCACCAATAAAAATAGTATTTCATTTCAGGTCTTTTACAGATTCCAGACAAGCGGTGTTCAAATATTTCCCTTTAAAAGACTGTGAAACATCACAGGACTTCTTGCATTCATACAAAACATAACTGACACAACGCCTCGGAAATATAGGGAAAGCCAAGAGTGATGACATATCGTTTGACGTCATCTTCGATGGTGAATTGAATGAGAAGTATACATGTCACTGCATCATCACACAGGCAGGCAGACATCATCAGAAAACAAACAGTTGTTTTAATGACCACATTTAAGCTGAAAATGAGCACACGACTGCAGAGGTTCAACGACAAGTATAAAAGGAGTGATTTTTTTTTCTTCCCTCCTGACATTACTGTAATAGCACACCAATCCTTTAGGCCCTTATTTGTTGCTGTACTTAACACACATCTTTCAGCAAAGAGTCACAGCAAACTGAGCCAGCTGTCAAAAGTCAACACTCAAACAATGCTGAAAGGCTGCGACAAGAAAAGAAGAAAAAAAAAAAGTATTTTCACAACAAAAATGTTTGGAAGTAAACTGAGGACTTCTTAAGAGGTAGGATATGGGCATGGAATAAAGTTGCTAGGATTTATCCTTCACAGAAATAACCCCTCATTATTGTTAATGAGATTACACCTGTAGGTGTCAACACCTGTACAGGTGCACAGCAAAGAGTTTTAACAGCCTAAAAACAAACTATTCTCCATCACACAGCTACATCACACTGGTGCTCTGCTCTGTGAGCAGATAATCTCTGACACAAAGTCTTGGAAGAATCAGAAACAAAGCAAGCATGTTAAGGTTATTTTTTTTCCCCATAGTTTTTTTGTAACAAATACAAATTTCATTTTTGTTTAGTTGATGACTGAGCATGTATGGGTCATAACATGCAACACTTTGACACATGACACTTTGGTCTTTTACAGTAGGATTCATTTTCAACACTTTATATGAGATAATGAAAGGCCACAAAGAAACCTTAGGTGCTTCTAAATCGTGACCTACTTCTACATTTTGACAGCACCTCGGCAGATTCATATATCTAATTAGGTAATGACTACATCCCTACTTGTTAGAAGAAAGAGCTTTTGAGCTTATCTAGAACTGGGAGTCATTGTTATTTCAACTGATTGAGGGGTAGCATGATTAAATAATTCCTAACAAGTGTTTGGGAAGCTCTGACGATCTAAGCAGCCAGCATCTTATGGGCCTCATTCATATTACTCCATCATTCAGATGGTAATGAAAGAGTGAAGATATCCGTGACACGGATTCAGAACAAAGCATAATGTCCACGGTGCAATTACACAGAAGAGCCGCTCTCACAGGAGCTGCTACACAAGAGATGAAGTTTACAGTTCACTTGAGGCCACAGGTTACAGGCTGACAGCAACACCATGCAGTTAGTATTGTAGGCTACACCTCCACGTTCGCATACAGTACAACACTAATTCAAAATATTCTGGAAGATAAAACTGTTAAAAAGGTAGGAATGAAACAACTGCTGACATCCAACAAGAAGTTTCCACACAAGTCTGCGTTGACTGTGCGAACTCGTGAAAGTTGGCCTGCACCAAATATCCAAATCAGCCTGCGTCAAGGTCAGAAAACCAAAAACAAACACAAAACATAACAGAAAAATAAATTTCAGCTCTTCTCCCCCAGACGATCAATGATCACTGGCAGGTATAACAACTGTTTATTGTATTCTAATTTTCTTTTATGTCTTAAACAGAGGGAAGATTAAAAAAAAAAAAAACAAAGAAAAAATGTTTTTAATTTTGTCACACTGCAGAATAAAGAAAAATTCTTCACAAAATTAATCCTGATCTGAACACTTGAATGGAAGATAGAGTAGAGATGTGAAGAGAGAAAACTGTTAAAAAATAAAACTTTTATCAACCAAGCAAAACCTCTTTTGACAGAAAATCAATTTTAATTAAAAACATCCAATCTACGAACATGCTAAGCTTTAAGTCGGCTGTCTCCATGACACCATAACAATACATGTATTTATCATGAAGCAGTTCAGCAATTTTATCAGAGGGGAAATTAATGATCGACTTACAAGGTTCAGGACACAACATATATAATCATAAGCAATTTCTGGTCTTGATAACAGGAAGTTATATCAGCAGTTCTCTGCTTTTAAACCCCTTGACTATTTGCACATTTTCCTAGAAAAATATTAAAAAAATAAAAACAAATAACACTGTAATTTATCTTTGATCTTTACACGAGAAGAATTTGTTATATGGGAGTCAGTGTTTTTAGTGTGGCTTTTTGTCTCTTTCATGAAACACTTTTTGACTACACAGCAAGGGCAGAGCGCTGTTCTATTAAAAACATTTTCCTAAAACAATGTTTAAAAACAGAAATGTGCAAAAGGTCCAGGAGAAGAACATATCAAATTGATTGAATGCACAGAAAATGTCATTAGTGTATAGTCAATCATACTGTATCTACAAGGATTTGTATTTACACTTTCATGCATCGTTCTTTATGTGGTATCCCATGAACCTAGTGTGGGCACTGGTTCACTCAACATTATGATTATTATTATTATTTGGGCAAGTTATGATCATATCTACAAAGACTTGTTCCTTGTGATGAAGAAATGTATATTAAAATAAATGACTGAAAGTAAAATACAATTATACATTTTGAGATCCATTTTATAATGACATCAACCTAACCCTGGCTTCATTGACTGCTTCTTGGGTTGTTAATAAATATATTTTGGATTGACAGGAACTGAGGTGACACAGCTCCTGTCCTGAAAGTGCCAGTGAGATGAGTAGACGGGGAGAAACAGAAAGCCAGGGTGGGGTAAAAGGTGAGGAGATGAATGGTTGTGAGGTCACTACCAGTCTGCATTATCCCAGGTTTCCTCGGTAGTTTTCGTGGGACTCTTCTTCGTCTTACCATCTGCGTTCTCCCAGTTGTTCTCCCAGGCCTCCCAGCTCTCCTCTGTGCTGTGCTTATTGTTGGACGCTGCTTCGGAGCCCCAATTGTCCCAACTGTCAGAGCTCTTCTTTGCAGAATTATCTGCCATGGTCCAGCTGTCACTGCTGGGAGATTTCTTGGCCTTTAAGGAGGTGCTGCTGCCAAAGGTTTCCCAGAAGTCCTTTGAAATAGGCTGGCCTGAGCTGTTCTGATATCCTTCAGTGGCATCCATGTTCTGGTAGCTCTCTCCAGCAGTCCTGAAGTAGAGCAAACACGGAGAAAAAGTTAAATAGTTCACAGTGAGAATATAAAAAACACTCACACACACACACAAAATCACAAAAACTGCAAGTTATTATTACCCGTCTTCAGGTTTTCCAGAGAAGAGATTGGTCAATTTCGCACCAGCTCCCTGGACCTGAACAACAAATAACACTTGAGCTGCCAACATTTTTTTTATGTTGCTCTTAAAACATTACTTTGTGAAGATGACTAAAAACGCAGTTCAATAATAACAGCAGCAACAACAACAACACATGTCAATTTCTATGTTCTAAAATTGAATCCAAATGATCATTACAGAAATCTGAACATTCACAAAAACAATGAAGTAACTTTAATCTTAGCAACAGTCAAGAGTCATGACGAATCTATGTCGGGACATAGATTTCTGACATTCATCATCACAAAGGTCAACTGCCAAGTACTCACCACCAGAATAAAAATGGCAGCAAGAAAAATGGGAAATTACATTACATTAGTATTGTTCATACATATATCATCGTAGCAAAACCACCCTCCTGAGGCCCCAGATGTTTAATGTGTGCAGGTGCATCTGCAGGTTTTGCAAAGCTGCACTGAAACCTAAATAAGACTCATATCAGAGTGGCTGTTTCTTCCTCAGGAGACTGGTTTTACTTGTGTGCAGCATTAATGTCCTACCTTAGTTGCCAGCCCAGTCATGCTGACTGCCATCTCATCTAGCAATTTGCCATCTCTCACCTGAATGAGCCAAATCATTATTAATAACTAGCAAAAAGAAAAAGGTCTCTCAATTCACATACATTTGTCAAGTTCTGTGACGGAAAAAATAGTGACAGCTTGTGGTTGATTGTGAGGAGAAACGACTGGTATTTCGTGAAGCACATTTAAATCAACATGGGACATGTCGGTAAAAGTAAAGGTCAATCCTTTCAAGATTAAATCACACTGAATTATCACCCCACACCATTAAGCCAGAGAGCAATACGAGTGCTGCAAAAGCACAATGCCAATATTACAGAAATAAGCAACACAAACTGTACATTGGAGGACAAAAGCATTTTTTTTAATCAGCCTTTTTCCCAGTTAATGCCCCACCCAATCTTTGTAAAACCTACTATTTAATATGATGACCTAGGCCAACATTTTTATCTACTTTTCTTTTACTTTTATCTACTTGTCAAAAATGCTATTTTTCCTGCCTGTGTTTCCATAAAGGAATATCAGTAACCCTACAACTACTGTTTGATTTCACAAAAAGACACATCCAAGAGCTGCTCACTTATAGTAAGAGTTAGAACAGTTGTGTGGAAACACTCACCAGGACCTCAAGGGTGGTGACATATTTTTCACTTCAGACATTTTGCCAAAATCTATCATGCATAAGCTCAGGCACAGTGAATCTGCAAAGCCAGTGAGCTCTAAGTTGTCAGCAGAGGAACTCTGGGCTGTGTCGTTTCATATTTACTAGATTCAAAATGCACAAACCTTTACGGTAAGCACTGGTATTTTATCTTTTGACAGAGTGGTTCTGTGTAAATTTGACAAAAAAGGAGAGGCTCAACTGTCCTGTTCAGACAGTTTTCAAGGGCTGATAACAGTAAAATTTTCTCTGTGTCCATTAAAAGCAATTACCAGAATTGATAAATTACAGAGCAACTCTGCAGTGGAAAATGAGTGCATGTCAGATGTTGAAATAAGATCTGAAAAGCCTGAACATAGAGGATCCAAAAATATAGAGATGTATTTCAAAGCTTTGCCCAGAGACAGTGCAGTCGAGCTGGTACTGACTCACACCAATTCCCAGCTGCTGACTGCTGTAAGCAGCAAGCTAAGTCACGAACAGGAAAAAAAAGAGTTTTGAGTTTCTTGTATCGTCAAAAACTACAGCTTTTGTCATTCAATGTAAGCTGCCATGAAGCAGAAAAGCTAGCACAGACAAGCAGTGTAGAAAATCGCACATTCACATCTGAAGCTGTTTGATTTATTGATTACTAAGGCACTCTATCCCATCACACGTGAACAACTTCAAACATCAATGTTACCTTTTCATGGGTAGGTTTGATTACATTCTCATTTAATGTCTGTCCTAACTCTGTGGCCTAGTTGGAAGTCAGAGGGGAGAATTCACTTGAATGAAACACAGTTTAACATTCACAGTAGAGCAAGACAGTAAGCTGCTTGTTCTGGAGTTGCATGAAGTGACTGAACATTCACATCCCATTCACCGTGACACTGACCAAACACTAGAGGGTGTAATGGTTCAAATGGTAAAATCATTCGCCTTGCCTTTAATCGAACCGTCTACAATCATGCCTTAACTATTTCTAACTGTTTTTTAGTCATTGGAATTGTCACCTAAAAACCACAGGAAAATTAAAAAATGCATTTAGAAAAAACAAGCAAACATTGGTTTGCATCACTGTCAATTTAGTGTCATGTTGTTTAACAAACCATTACACCTACTGTGCTGTTAAGGTCTGCACAAAAAAAGGAAAAAAAAATCAGGCATGAATGGATAACCTTTTCATCAATGGATGTATGCAAACAGTTCTTGGAACATTTCTATTTAGGGTTAGGAATTCACTGCACGGCCTAACCCACAATAGAGTTACCAACTGTATTTCCCAGGTTATCCATAAACTCAAAGTACTGGTAACACAACAGACACAATGCCCTGAGTTAGAATATCCAGGCAGAAGCACGTGAGGATGCGGTTCACGATTTGGATGGCTAACCAGTTGGAAAATAACTTAAAAATCAGCTAGCAGAGATAAAGGAAATGGGAAATGCTTTGTGCATTTTAAAATAAAAATACATGATGCGTAAAAAGCGGCATGCACCTACTAATAGCTTTACCGGTTCTGGGGGCGCTTTATAGCCCTTTAACTACATCCAGAGAAGGCAAAGAGATATTGAAGTAGTGGTTACAGTTGTTATTACAGCCTTGAAGTTTGCATTGTACCTTAGCAGATTTACAGACGACAATGGCTTACATTTTACCAACTTTATTTTAAGAGAGGAAAAGGACAGAGGAAGTAGTGGTTTTTACTGCAAACCTGACATTCAAAAGCACTCTCATCAAATTAATCATGTCATGATGGCTGCTCTTACCTTTAAGGTTGCTTGGTTTGCTAGTTTAGTTGTCTGTAACAACAGAATAAAAGAGACAAAACTTTCATTTTGCAATGGTTATGCTTAATATAAAAAATATGACTACTTGTACACAAACCATTCAAACAGGATGCAAACACACTTACATTATCTTTTGCAATAGATGCAAACTTGCTGGCTCCAACAGTGAAACTGCTCCAACCCTGCAGACAAAAAAAAAAGAAATCAGTGGGGGAGTTCAAACACAATATGAAATCTAATCCTGCAAAATGCGGTGTATTGTGACTCACTGAATAAATAGAAGACATGGCATTGTTGATGAAGTCGTCCTCCTTCTTCTCTGGAGTCACCGTGTTGCCAAAACCAACGTAGCGATTCTCCTGATTGCCACTGTAGCCCCCTCCACTTGAGAAGTATGAAAAGACACTCGAATTAAGAGCAAGCAAAAGAAGATGGCATGACCCAAGAAAATTCAAGTGTGCGAGCTTCTTACCTTTGATAGGAGTTGACATCATCACTCAACCAGTCCTCAAAAGCTTTGTCGCTAGATTTGGCCGAGTTTTGTCCAGTTCCTCCAGAGCTATAGAAAAATTTGAATTTACTGCTTTAATCTCCCTCTTGAACTGATCATTGTGCTCAGGGGTTAGGATTATTCCTTTGTCCTTACCGATGGGAGGATGACAGGTTGGTCTTGGGCTGAGGGGATGTCCAGTTTCTGGCGGGGGAGGTCTCAATAGACCACTCCTTGCCCTCCGCTAAAGTTGCAACCTATCATTTAAGAGACTGTGAGTGAATCTGACACACAGGACATCGACTGACATGTTCTTCTACAAGCTTGTCATCTAAATATTATCGTTTATTCAGAAACAGTATTTCAAAACCAAATGCCACCTTTGGTCACAGTCCTTAGTCTATTTTTTAAATACCAGAGTTAGAGCTTACAAATATTCCATGTAGTTGATAATAACAAATCCTTCAGAGATTAAATTCTAGAAAGAAAATGTATGGGAAATGAATGTAGTAATAAATACATGCTTGCACTATTTTTTAACTACAGACCACAAGATTGACACACATTACCTTGTCTCTAAAGAGTGCAGCAGCTTTGCTGTTGTATTTCTCCTGTAGAGTCCAAGTTGGATCATAGTCATCTTGGATTTCCAGAAACAGGCGGAATTTTCCATTCCCACCTGCTTTCATCTTCTCAAGCTCAATGTCTTTCCACTTGTCCATGGTAACAGAGCGCACAAAACTAGAGCAGAAGAAGCAGGGGAGATGAGTAATTATCAGGCTGCAATTTTTCAGAGAAAAACAAAGAAAAAAAAGCACACTGATTTTAACAGCCATATTCTGTAAAAATTTTTTTTTGAAAAGTTCATATTCATCAAGCAACTCCTTCGTTTTTCTGTGGATATTGTCGTCCAAGGAAGTTAGTTTTCTGGGGGCACCATGTAGTTTTATGAATACAATTTTGGAAAAAGGTTGAAATAATCAGTGAAAAGCTGAAAGCTGGGGAAAAAAGAAACCTTAAAAGCAGAAAATTACACATTTCTCACCTGAGATGTACTCCAAGGCCCCGGTGCTTTCCAGAGCACTCAAGGCAAATCCAGATTCCATAGGTCACACTCACCCACTGAGGGTTGAAAGCCCCACACTCAAAACAAAGCTGAAAGCAGTAAAAGATGAAGCGCACAATTAAAGAAAATTAATGGTAGTATGTGCACTTAAGAGATGTAACTGAATTTCTAAGCAGAATAACAAATTCAGGTTTTTTTCCATCAAGCAGAAACAGTATTACTCTTAAAATAGACAAACTTTGGAAAATGTAAATATTTACTTCTCTCATCTTTTAAATTGTCAGTGAAATAATATAGTACAATGGCACAGTTATTCGTATGATATGATTTATTTTTAGGTTAGGAGACACTGCATCCTTCCGACTGATCCTGCCAAAGATTCAGGCCCACAAGATGTCCACTGGCAGCAAAGCTCTCACCTAAAAATTACTCCCACTATTCATCTGAACAAGGATGAAACATTGGTAAATTTTGTTCAGGATTGTGGGAAGGTGCTACACTGTGAGTCTCCCAAACACCTGCCACCTGTTTTGCACATTGGAAAAAAAACGGAGATCCTATTTTGACTAAGAGGCTAAACATGAGAAAGAAGCAGTGACTTACATTATTCTCATCTTGGGTTCTCACTTCCTTCAGAACTCTCCGGGTCCTTGGACTTGCCATGCTGATGCAGACTGAAAGTGAAATGTAGTCTTCATAAGGACATTTAGTAGCCAATATTAAAAGTGTATCTGTTAAGAACAACACATTGAGTACTCAGAACATCTGAACTTTATGTAACCACTTACATCTTGCAAGAAGAGCCAGCAAGTGCGTCAATTGCAATCACCTCAGACTGTAGGAAACATCATATTCCTACTAAGCTGCTTCTTCCTATGACGCACTTCTTAACATATCAGGAAAGTCGGTTTTAATTTGAGCAACTGGATCAAAGCCTCCAAAGGTTGTATGACAGCGATATATGCTGTTTTAATGAAGTCATCTCAGATAAAACTGGACACCGGATGAAGTGTGCTTCATCTTGCTTCTGCCATATGTGAAGTGGCCAAAAAAGAAGGGGAAAAAAACAAAAAAACACCACGACCGCAGCCTAACCAGAATGTCACAGGATGTCAGCTCAATGTTTTCCAGACCACACTTAATTGCCACCAAATTGAAAGAATTTAGTCTTTAACTCGCTAGATCAGTGCATCCTGCATTGGCTAGACACAAATAATTGTGTAGTGACGGAAAACTGAAGAGTATCATAACAGTTTCTATCCCAAAGTCACGAAAATATCAAACCCAGACAGACAGTGCGCATACGCAGCCAGTACTTGGACAGGGAGAGAATCAGCCTACTTTTATGCACTGCACGTGGCACTCACCACTGATCTCATTGACAACACGCCTCATCTTATCCTTTGTTAATCAGGGGTTATCTTCATTTGATTGAATTCTATAATAAATTATTTACCAATAGCCTTGCACCCAGTGTTCTCCTCTCTTTTTACCTTGGCTTCTGAGCAAGGTCGAGACAGCTGGTGTAAGTGTTAGGGTAGTGGGCAGTTTTCATCTCTTCCCATGTACTTATACAATGATAAATCAACATTCTTGACAAAACAGAGAATATAGTATATCATCGTTTATGACCAGAGGGAAACAAGCATTTTTAAACAAACTATTTGTGAGATCAACCACAATAAAGCACCGGGTCAAAGAGGTCACCTTATGAGACAACTTTAAACTGACAAACTGTTTCACAAAAGCAATATAGTGCAGGGGTTCATAATGAAACTGATGGAGTTAAAAGATAAAATCTAGATAATTAAAGGCACTGGGATTTGATGAGTTTGCACTTATTTATGTCATAAAAATTATCATTCATCCAAAAGAATTGAACGGACAATTTAAAGTTGCTAACCTTCGGTCGATGAGCTTGTCGATTACCAGTAAAATTGTTTTTATCTCTTTAATGCAGATGATACTGACATTCCTGGTTGTTTTCTATTGATAAAACCTCTGCAGGCGGCTCCCTCTCATGTGCTGCTGACGGCAGACGCCTGACTAGCAGACGATCATGTGCCACCATCAACAAGTCATTTTCGCTGAGTGATGCTGGAGAGGGCGAGCTCACCTCAATTACACTGAGTAAAGTATGAAGCAAAAACCAGAAGGCTCCGATACAAAAGCACAGCTGTGTCCCAGCATTTACTCTCCACCTTGTGATCAAAAGCAAAAAAAAAGCATTTACACTCTTTCCTTGAAATCTCTGAGACAGCACAACAGAAAGGTTGTTAGACCATTCACCAAAACACCACTTGTGCTATTAAGGTGTGTCATTTTATGCGTTTTCCATTTTTGCCGGTCTTTCCCCAAGAAGTCCGATTTGAAAGATGTGCAGTCAATCAGCTGTAACTGATCTATGAAATTATCTCTTACATGCTTAGAAATTATGACTAATTTACAGACTTTTTACGAGAGAAAACCATTAAAATCTGTTTTCACCATCTGCAGTCACTTACAGGGTAGAGAGGAGAAATAAATAAATAAATAGATAAAAGACAACTGAGGTTTTTACAGCAGGTTTTATTTTTTTTTCTCTCATTTTCCTTGAGTTTTCCATGACTGGAAAATTGGTCAATAATTTTCCAGATTTTCCAGACCATGTGAGAACCCTGAAAAATTGCTTCTTTTTGGTTTGTCTTTTTTTTTCCTGTGGAAATAAGCGGCTCTACCTAAACTGACCTCAGGAAGAATCCCAGAAAAACATCACAATACAGAAGATCAGACACAATGAGTGAATGAACTGTAAAAACATAAGATTATCTCATTTCCACTTTTGGACATACATGTTTGAAACAGCATGGATAAAACTGTCTTGTCAAACCCTAGCGGATGTTTTTCATCCGTGTTGTACACCTCAGCTGAAATCCAAAGATTACATCCTTTCACAATACCTTTCACATAACTGAAGCTTTCGGTCTTTCCATGTAACATTGATTTATGATGATAAACACTTAGAAAAGTGTAATCCTTTGAATTGTGAGGCAGCTGATGTTAAAAAAAAAAGAAAAGAAAGAAAATAGTCCCTATGGAAAATGGTTTGAGAATGGTGTGGTGTGAAAACGGTCAAAAATTGAGAACTATATTGCAAAGCCCAATCTGACAGATTTGCCTTTGCAGATTCCCAAACAACATTAACATGCCATGTGCGATACCTGTATTTCTAATATCTATCCATCTATATATCTGTCATGAAAATTTGACCTCATCAGGAGCTTTGAGATGCTGTCCATGGAGCACATCTTTATTTGTGAGTCCACCAGGAGCCACATGTACAGAAACAGTCCCTGCAGTGCTCTTTTCTTTCTTTCTTTCTCATCCTCCCTCCCTCCCACCCACCCACCGACCGACCCAGCCTGCTCCTCCTCCTCCTCCTTCCTTCGCGTATAAAATAAAGGCCAGAAAAGCCAGAAAGTACGTGCTTGAAAAAATTACCAAAAATTACAGGCAAGGAACAAACCATCCTTTGTACAATAGCAGACTTTCAGGTATTAGGAGCACAGAGAAAATGGTTAAATGGAATATAATTCGAGGTCTGGAGGCCGTCTGCTTTTGTATCGTCTGGAAATTCTGAGTTAATTAAGTTTGAGTAGTCAGGTAACATAATTGTCAGAGCACGGTGTGCGTCTTGTCTCTGATGTGACACCAATCACAGATGTTGGGACAAGTGGACGTGTCCATACTGAGCTGCAGTCGTGTCATCACATCGTGACAAGGATTACAAAAAATGTCACGCTTATTAAAACTCTTACTACACACACACAATCCAACATTGGGCTGATTTTGACATGTTTCGGTAGGTTTGAAGCTCATCCCCACATGGATACATCTAGTAAAAGTGTTGAAATGTGAAGGACCTGCAGAGGCTAACGCCTGCTAGCAGGGGACGGGGCTAACCGCTATCTTACCTGTGACTGAGACTGTCGAGACAACGGAGCGCCCGGTTTCTGGTGTCTTAAAAGGCTCTGCTGGCTGCGAGGACAAACTCTGCCGAGTCTTTTCTTAACTCTCTGGAGAAGGACCAGCCTCTGTCTTGTGTTCACGGGCCGAAAGAGGACGTCAAGAGTGTAGAAATTACGATGTTAAACACCGGTGGCCATGTTCCTGTTTGCATACGTTGGCAGTGCAATGCATTATGGGTGACCGTGTCTGTTCCTTCTTCCTCGTTGTCATAGATGTTTTGTTTTTTGTTTGTTTGTTTGTTTGGTTGGTTTGGATGGTTTAGTTTTATTGCGTGTTTTGTTTTTTGTTTGTTTTTTGTTTGTTTTTGAGAGGTCACAAATGATAGTAACGTGTATTTTTGGTTTGAGTTTAGTTCATACATATAAATATGTAACAAGAAAGTGCACAACCTTTAACATACTTTAGAAACCAATGTTCAGAGGTGTACTTTCGAGACTCTTAAAAGTGCCTTTTGTCGTTCTAGTATTTTACTTAATTTCATTTTATTTTATAATTTTTAATTTTAAAACTTTTTGATTCGTAAAAGGGCTGATGTCTTGTGTTTTTTTTTAGAATAGTCAATGAAACTTTATTTTAAAAAATAGTCTGCAAACAAACAGCCTTAATCTTTAACACTTTGATGGAAGGAGGGTGACGAAATGTATATAAATACAGTGTCTGTTTTTGTTGTGATTTGTTGTGATTGTTTATTTTCTTGTAGCTTGTCTACTTGTCTATCACAATACAGCATCTCCTTATGCATAGAATCAGATTTATTGACAGATATTTATACACACACTCTTGACATAAACATAACAAATAAACAAATAACACTGTGAGAGTAATGTAATTTATGCTAGAGACGTTTACATTGTATCATACTACTTAGTGTAGTGTCCATTGCATGAAAATGTGCATTGCATGGAAAAGTACATTGTATTCACAGTACACAGTTAAAAGAAGCAAAGTCACAAGACAGTACACAATAGATAGATAGATAGATAGATAGATAGATAGATAGATAGACAGACAGACAGACAGACAGACAGACAGACAGAGACAGAGACAGAGAGACAGAGAGACAGACAGACAGACAGACAGACAGACAGACAGACAGACAGACAGACAGACAGACAGATAGACAGATAGATAGATAGATAGATAGATAGATAGATAGATAGATAGATAGATAGATAGATAGATAGATACTGGAAGGTGCAAAATTGTGGATGGTTACATCACGAGTGTTTGTGCAACACACTGAGATAAACAGAATTTATATTGCACATGCATATCCAGGAAGTATGTATACACTATCAATAGAAGCAAATAGGCCGTCACAGTAAGATTTATTGCTGGGTAGTTATACAACATAGATATAGAGCTATGGTGAATTTGCATTGGTCACTGGTACAGAGATCAATGCAGAGAGAACAGGCAGGATGATGACATAAACAAATAATTTCCAACTTATGCTACATGGGAGCTTGAATTTCCTGCAGGGAATCGATATCTATCTATCTATCTATCTATCTATCTATCTATCTATCTATCTATCTATCTATCTATCTATCTATCTATCTATCTATCTATCTATCTATCTATCTATCTATCTATCTATCTATCTATCTATCTATCTATCTATCTATCTATCTATCTATCTATCTATCTATCTATCTATCCATCTATCTATCCATCTATCTATCTATCTATCTATCTATCTATCTATCTATCTATCTATCTATCTATCTATCTATCTATCTCTTCAAACAGGTGAGACTCTTAAAATAGTATAAATGAGCTTGGTTTACCTCCCAGTATATATATTTGTCTAATATTTTAATATTAACAGGCAATTAATACATAGAGTATGTTATGCACTTATGCATGTTTTACCTTTACTCAATATCAATTATCTCACATATGGCTGGCTGTTTACACTTTTATGATCTCATTTATAATATCAGTTTATACTAGTTTTATATTGATTACTCTTATCACTATAGAAAACATCTTTCCAACAAGGCACCTATGAACCCTCCCTCATTTTATCGTTTTATTTGTATCCAACAGGTCAGGCAATTCATTAGGCAGTACTTGTGCAATGGGAAATTTCCTGTATTCAGGTCTTGTACTTTGTAAATGCTGACTCGCCTATCCACACAAGTCACACTGAGATAGAATACACATTCCCAAGAAATTAAACCTATCTTCAAGATTAAGCCTTTCTCAAGACCCTTTGTCCTGCCATTTGGTCTGATAAGCACAGAGCACTGTATACCTGTCTTGAACTTGGTTCCTATCTTAAGTCCTATCAAACTACTACATAGATGTACATTAATTAATGGACAGTCCAAAGTGTCAATGCACCCTTCTCATGTCGTAGATCAACACACAGATAAGTAGACAAGTTCAACTGTCTTACCCTGTGGTTGCTCCCACTAGAGGACCGCTTTTTCAATGTTTTCCACTGAAGTAAAGATATTTTTCTGACTTGGAATCTTTATTTCAAATCTCCACAAGTGCTCAAAAAATTTCCATAGGTTAGCTGCCCAAATACAGCGTTAGTATGAAATATAAAAAAAGCCTGACCTTTAAAAGTTCAGAATAATTCTAAACTGCCTTTCTTCTGATTACAATATTTTAGTATATGAGTTCATAAAGTATCTACCTCCAAAGATCTGCTCTGATCTGCATGTATTTCTGACTAGGTATTAGATGATATTGAAATTTCCCCATTGTGGTACACATAAAGCCATATTTGAAAAGTTTTAAAGCTCTGATTTGTTATTTTACCTTAAAAAAAAGTAATCGGAATGAATTGGAACTGTAGAAACATCTATTGTAATTGTAAAAGTGAGATATACATTGATGTTTTGAGGATGTGTCTCCAATTTCAATTGTGAATCAACCATCAGCACAGATGAACGCTAATAACATTCACAGGCTCATGAGATTCAACATCAGCACAGCTATGATGAGAAACAGGTGTGTAGGTGTGTGTGAGGGGGCGCCTAGTCAGCACCAGGTTCGACGTGTTAATTGACCTTGTCCTGCGTGAGCCTACCATTAGCTGTCACTCTTATCTGATAAAACAGGGGTATAAAGCAGGTGCTGCTGCAGCCGGGACAGAAGCGAGGTGAGACACGCATCAACATGAGTGGGTCTACAAGTTTGAGGGTTCGCCTGCCGGTGTTTGTGGCGGTGATGCAGGTTGTGATCATCGCTCTTTATGCTACATTTGTCACTTACGATGACAACGCCAACGCAAAGCTGCAAAACAATGAGACCAATGCGATGGACAACTCTGTGTACCGCGACTACCCCTTCTTTGCTGACGTGCAAGTGATGATCTTCATCGGTTTTGGTTGCCTGCTGGCTTTTTTCCGGTACTATGGCTTCAGTGGGATGGTCTTCAACTTTCTCACAGCCACATTCTCGATCCAGTGGGCCATCCTGATACAAGGTTTTTTCCAGTTCTACTATGACGGTAAAATTCACCTGGGGGTCATCAACCTAGTGAATGCAGAGTTTGCCTGTGCTGTGGTCCTCATCTCTTTCGGAGCTGTGATTGGGAAGACCAGTCCTATTCAGCTGCTTGTCATGGCTTTACTGGAGATCCCCATCTTCTCTGTGACTGAGTGGGCCGTGCTGAAATACATCAGGATCAACGATGCAGGTGGTTCTATACTGATTCACCTTTTTGCCTGCTACTTCGGCCTCGGGGTGACATTTGTGCTGTACCGCCCGAACTTGAATCAGGGACATGCCAAAGAGATCACAGGCTACCACTCTGACATCCTCTCTGTGATGGGAACCCTGTTCCTCTGGGTGTTCTGGCCCTCATTCAACTCTGCCCTCACCATAAAGGGGGATGATCAGCACAGAGCAATTCTCCACACTTTTCTGGGCCTGAGCTCATCAACTATCACAGCTTTTGCCCTCTCTGCAGTGTTCAATAAGAGAGGGAAACTCACCATGGCCGATATTCAGAATGTGACTCTGGCTGGTGGAGTGACTGTCGGAGCGTCTGTGGACATGATGGTTTCCCCCGTGGCAGCGTACTGTCTGGGCATCATGGGCTGCACTGCTTGTTTCTTTGGTTACAGGTACCTGACACCCTTTTTGGCCCGACACCTGAGGATCCAAGACCAGTGTGGTATTCACAACCTCCACGGGCTCACTGGGCTCATCTCGTCCACAGCGGGCATCTGTGCCATCCTCTTGGCCTCTGAGGAAACCTACGGGCCCAGCATGTACCAGATCTTCACCCATCGGGCTCCACCCGAGGGAGATCCGAAGCTCCTGGAACTTCAGATGCAGATTCCCGGGCTAAAGGCTGGTTTGGGCCGCACGGCGGAGCAACAAGCTCTCTACCAATTGGCAGCCATCGCCACAACCATCGCAGCATCTGCAATAGGCGGCGTGCTCACTGGCTTTATCCTGAATTTATCTTTCATGGCATCTCCGTCTGACAGGGACTGTTTTGATGATGAGCTGTTCTTCGACATGCCCTCTGATTTTGAGCGTTTGGAAGAACTTGAGATCTCAACAACCTCTGATGAAAAAGTCCAAATGAGCTCAATAAAGGCTTAAATTAGAGCTAATATACCAAGGTAATCATTGTGAGTGAAAATAGTTTGGGAATTTTACGAGTGGGGTGATGTATGTTGTAGTTCTACTGTGTTCTATTTTTTTCAGTAGTAACGGTGTTTTAAGAAAATGTCAAAGGCTTGCTCTTACAGACTGATAAAATGAAATGTCACCTTTATTTAATTATTTTTTTTTAAAATCTTGCCCTCAGTGAACTGGACAGAGAGTTTTAGATAAAATGCTGGTGCTTTTGCTGTTTGGTGTGAACGTTTTGTGGGAAAGAGGAATATAAATGTGCTAATTGAGGTGCTTACAGTATAAAGCCAGGGGATACAGTCAGTATTTTAGGATATTATAGTGGACGCACAGTAAAAGTGTAGACTGTTTCATTTGATTTTAATAATGTGATGTATCTGATAGAAACACATCCATAAACGCTTAATATTCTGGCAAGTTTTAGACATCTAAGCAGAACCAAATCATCATGTTTTTCTTCTCTTATAAAATAGATAATTCCATGTTTGATTTTTTTATGTTCACTATTGCTTTTGTTTACAAATTATCTGGCCATTTTAACTAATTTCTTGAAAACCTCAAAGCAAAGTATTGAACTCGGGTAAACTAAACAACATGTTTCAGTCAATATAAGTTTATTACATCCTTAATAAAAACTTGATAAAGAGATGTTGGTTTGCTCAGCCAACACCGTGCTTGTCTGCATGCCAGGTACATGGCAATATTACAAAGGTTACTCTTGACACTCACCATCACTAGTGTGTTTTATTAACAAGGTTATCTAATCATTGGCAATTAGAAAGCAAAGTTCTGTCCACTTTCCACAAATGTTAGACTAGTTTCCTGGTCATGCAATGTCTTTTATCTGGATGTTTTAACTGGGATTTTCACTTTCTGATAAGAGTATGTGTGTTTCATGTTAACAGACAACAAAGGTTGACCTCTGAATGATTGTGTTTTTATGTAACATTTGTCTTTCTGTTGTCCAAGTTTTATCAGTGATAGCTGTGACCATGACATCTTTGAAATATGTTCTCTGATATATGACAGCAGTGGACTACCTGATAAGACTAAATGGACCATTGACCATCTGAACTGAGTCGTGACTTATGCTGTCTTCTCCGAGTTTCTTTGTAAATGTCAGCATTTTAACATGTATGATAAACTGTAATAAAGGTCTCACACATCCACAAAAAATGCTATTAAAGGTATGTTTTGTGATAAAAGTCAACATTAGTATGTCAAATGGGCCAAACTTTATTCATTTTATTTTTACCATCAGAATTTAATTTCATTCAGCTCACTGATTACAGAAAGTAAAGTTGACAGTGATGCAGAAAGTCTTTACAACAAACAGAAGTTTATTAGACAACATCAATACAACTGTCTGACTACTAACTGTAATAAACTTATTTTATTAGATTTGATTTTATTGTGATACAAAGGGCAAACTGCGATCAGCCCAGTGAAAGTTGAATATAAAGAATCGCACAGAGGTGGAGCTGACAAAAGAGATTTGGATATATATTCTGTGAAAAATTACCATCCATTAAAAGCAGTTTTTATTTCAGCCTGATGTTTGAGCTTCATTATGCAAAATAATTTTATGTGCTAAATTTAACCTTCTGCTAAAGGTGGCAAGAGAGTCTCGCTGTCTTCATCTAGGGTGAATACTTGCAGGTCCAAAAAAAACCCGATACCTGAGCATTTTTTTTTATTTTGGTGGAAAAGTCAAATCAGACACAAACTCACAGTGTATTCTATATTTTTAACGCTGTGGAGGAGATCTCTAATCTTCTTTTGGTTGAATGGATGTATGTAAAAATCACAAAATTAATTGGTCCCAGAGTGATTTATTATAGAAGAAGCAATGTTGTGATGTAAGACATTAACAATAAAACGCCTTGCTCTTTCTGAAGCATGAGCAACACCACAACAAAGATCATACACAAAAATGTGTTGAACTTCCTGCAGTAAAACCTTTACTATACAGCTCTTTTTTTGCATACTATATAGCTGGTTATAGGTGAGAGGAATGATAGGCACACACTCACATGTACACACACACACTCACACACTTGTTATTGTGCATATGCTGAGAACAAAGAGTGCCATCCTGTGGTGGCAGGTCAGGTTGCAGAAAGACACTTTGTTGCGTCTCAGCATCCGCCGGTCAGACGTAGCCTTATCTCACAGGTGATTGGCGTAGCCCTCTCCTCCGTCCCCAGTGTTGACGGTCTTGGCACGCTGAGTTTGCACAGACGCGTACAGACCAGACATGGTGGAGACAGCGTCTGTGTTGCCTTCATTCTCGCCCTCCATCTCGGGCGACTCGTCTGCCTGGACTGCATCAGAGTACTGAATCTGAGGAGAGCTGCGGCCGGCCTGCACCCTGGGAGCTTTCAGGTTCAGGTTGGCGTAACAGTCCTGGGTTTTTGACTGCTGGGAGAGACAAAAACACCTATGTTGTATATTCACCCAGAGCAGTCCTGTTTTTCTGACTCTCGTTAGTGGTTCTGTGTTTTCATATGCTGCTGTTTGCTCCCTGTGCAACACAGTGAAGCTGTGAGGGATAATGATGTCTGTGACCTGACAGAGAGGCGTGGGACTTCAAGATTTGTCAAGACTCTACCTGTGAGGACAACTCCAGTCTCTGTTGATCCTGGGAGAGTTCAGGCTCGGTCAGGCCTGTTGGCAACAACATTACTCTTAAAGCAGTGGCAGACACAAACATGGAGGAAGAGATATGCATGTTAATGAAACTCACTTGGCTGCACGTAGCTTAAGTTTCCATAAATGGGATTGTCTTCCATTTGCCTTTGACTACACCTAGAAACGGACAGAGAGGAAATTATTTCACTTTCGACAGCATGGTGCTTTCTGTTTGTCGCAATGAATTTACATACTATAGAACACACCTCTTTCTTCCTTGGCAAATTCCTTTTCCTGCCACAGTGCAAAGAAGAGTACATTTACCATTAGATGCAGGAAGAGAATTTGTTTTAACTAGATTTTTTTTAAAAAAAGCAATAACATAGTTACCTGAGCAACACCTTGAGATGCAGAAAATGATATTCACAGATAAGGAGAGGACCAACATTCCCCCAATTACACAAAACACCAAATTGTAATATCCGTCGAATAGACAGGGATTTAAGCCTAAAGGAACAGGGGGAAAAAATATCAAGTACAGATGTTGCCTAAATGGTTGTTTAAAAAGGTTGTTAACAACACAAATGCAAGTAATAATAATTTAAAAAATGTAACCAAAAAGCATGCATGTATTAACCCTTCACAGTGAAGTCAGGGACAACCATTGTGACAACCTGCCCCAGACCTTTTTTGTTAGAAAATATGACTTATAATGATTTACTGAGCACATTTCATACAAAATAGCTCTTGAAAGTGAAAAAAAAACAAAAAACAAAGTTAGTATGGTTTATAGGCCTTCAAATTATTTCAAAGGTTGTAAAAATAGATGAAATTAGGGGGTCTGATTTATGTCTACACTTACAGAGGCTTCATTTTTGGTTCAGCTGCACTCCACATACCTGAGCCAGTCCTCAGGCTTTAAACCTGGATGTTTCTAACCCTCACCCCTCGGATGAGACCGGGGAAAAATTTTAATGTGTAAACAACTGAGCCTGGTTGCCCTAGATGTAACCCTCCATGGATTCCTGTCTGACATTTTGAATATAATAGTGAATAATTTAATTTATGTGGCTAAAGCTGCCTGAACCTGAACTGGAGTTTGTTAGAAACACAACATCCCGAAAGTCAGACATCCTGTTTCAATTCCTGTTGGAAAAACAAAACAAAAAAAAACAGACCATGAAAATATTTGTGTGAATGACGCACAGCAGCACTCTGCAGCCCGAGATGTGGTTTTCTGAGCTCTTCACACATGGTTGCAGCAAGTATTTTGCTGCAAGAGTACATGCTCAGCAAAACATGGTGAATACATTTCCTACGCCAAGGAAGCAGTTGCAAAGCATCGTTTCAGCCCAGCGTACATTAACAGACATTTCAATGAAGTTTCTTTCTTTGTTTTAGGATTGGTTCTGTTGTTGCCCCTCAGGCTGCTTTCCTTGTTGTGCATCACTGGCGGTACGCAGTTTATCACAACACTTCATACAATAACGCTTTATAAAACATCAGTTTATAACAACACTCCATTTCTCAGGTTGTTTTATGGTAAATATTTTTCTTTAATATTCTCCATATATGACCATGAAGTAGGGACACTCATACTCACATGTAGGGGTGATTTAGATTCCCAGAGTGACCTAAATGTGAATGTATGTGTCTGAACTATGAGAGGAAACCAGAGTGTGTAGCGATGTACAGAGAACATAGAAACAGCACTTTTGACCATTAAATGTCACCACTCATAATCTAATCTAATCTCTAATATTCACTCTCTCAACTCTAACAGTTGTTTCTTGGACTTTTCCAACACCTGCTCACATTATCAGGCTTTTCGGCTGCTACAGGCTGTGTTATCTTTACCAGTTAATCACTGACATTGTTGACACAATTTGATAACAGGCCAATGTTTCTGCATTTGTTGGACATATAATTTGTTTCCTGAGACCTTTTATTTTTTCACCTGAATAATCTCTATTCAGAAACTTGGTTCTCGTTGAAGTCCAAAACCTCTGCCCCAACACATCTAAGTGACCCAATGACTCCTCACTACAGCACAACGTGCCTCAGCGTTTTTACTAACCAACACTGATAAGCTGCACTAAGCACTCTGGCAAACACAAACTTCTTTAGTCCAAAGGGTAAATAGATCCCACTGTATTACTCTAATGACACTGTAAACCGAGGGTGAGAAACAGTTATATACTAGCCATAACAATTACGGTTTGTGTAATGCTGCCAAATGTCTGTTATTGCTTAAATAACAACAGTCTAGATCATCACTGCTCAACATGTTTGATCTTCATTTCACACCTTAGAACAAATGTAACCATGTTAGCACCCACATTACACAAAAGAACATGTTACATTAAAGCCACATAATATTCTTCCTATGTTGGTCAAGACTCACCTGCTGGAGGAGTAGTAGAATATGATGCCATCATGAAACATTAAGCAAAAACTCTGCGTGTGTTTAGGTCCGTCACGGCACTGTAAATGTGATCAGCTCAGCTACAGCATCTTGCACAGAATGCCCTCACAATGTGTTGCTATTCAAATGAAGAAAATGTTGATTTTTTTTGTTTTTTTTTTCTTCACAGGGCTGTCACCACGTTGCAGGATGTGTGCTTTTGCAGAAAACCACAAACTTTTTTTTTTAGATACAGGCTCTAAATCGCTGAGAGGAAGTTGTGACACTTTTACAATTGGGAAAATCGGTTCTATACCTACTGACAGTTTATTTAGCTATTTTTAAAACAGGTTAGTGAAAAGCCAAGGTGAGAACATTCAAGGAAACTAGAAGAGTGCACGGTGAACAGAAAGCATGCATTAACTGATCGACAAGAAACGATGACACATATCCTGTGATGGAGATGATACTATTACTATGCATTCAACTATGAGATGCAAAGACTAAAATATGCCAGGGACGATGGCTGTCACTAACTAGGAAGTGAAAAACAAAACCTCATTAATATTATTAACACCCTCAACATCGGACCTGAGAGAGAGCGGGTGAGCAGAGAGTGCATGTATATTTTTGCTTTGTCTTTGTCGTGAGAAAACTGCAGGGACTCTCTTGATGTATAAATGGGGATGATCAACCAACTAAATTGGCAAAATAGTTTGCTCAGCTGCTGAGGTAAACGGTCCCCGTTTCAAGTGTTGAACCATATTTTAAGCTGCACTATTCACAGAGAGTAGACCATTAAACCACACTGAGGTTTTCTGATACCTGAGTTCTATACCTGACAGTGCTACCTACTTACATCCATCCAGTCTCTTTGATTTCCACACTGACTGAGCACTCTGTGACTGTAGCCTCAGAATGCATGTATCACAAACACTGTTCTTCAGATCTCAACCTTTTAACTCTACATCTGGCCTTTTTTCACATTTGTAATGGGGCTTCTTGATTCATTAAAGAGACAACACAATCTAGTACTCAGGGCTCTCACTTCCGTGTTTTACTCCGCTACATTCATTTGCCGGTTACATTTCAGATTATCGTTAATTTTCCACCATCTTGAGGTACACTTAACTCTGTTTGGGCTGAACTGAAGGATTTAGAGCACAGGAAAGTATTTAAAAGGCCTCTTGAAGCAGCTGGAAGAAGCTGAAAACAGTTTATTTTCAACCTCTTTAAAAGGTGACCTGTTGGAGGCATGTGGACCTAATGGGTCACCACAAACCTAATGGGTCACCACAAACATATATATCTCCTACAAAGTGATGCATTGAGTTTAGACATGTGTAGATGCAAAATACACCTAACAGCAACATTTTATACACAAGTAAAATGATGACTGAGTTCAGGTTTCAGTACATTGACTCATTATACTTTGAGAATTAGTGGGCTGGAGGTGTTGACGATTAATAGTGATGTGTTGTTTCTAAGGAAGTAACAGAATGGAAAAATTCACCACAGGAAACAAAGTGTTAGAACGTTTTTTGTTTTTTTACTTTAGTGAACAACAATAGTCTTTTTTTGGCCGGATGTGCATCATGTCCAGGAGCTTTATGCATGTTAAATATTGAAATGGAAGTATATGGAGTATCATGTTCTATGTATGTATGCATGTTTTTTGTCTGTCTGACCTCTTAACTAATTTAGTCAATTTAGTTACTTTGTGTATGAACTGTGTTCATGATTTTATATTATTTACTATGCCATAGATCATGATCAGGATTCACATTGGTTCACTTACATTCTGCCTCTACAGCCTCTCATTCAATTATCTTGCACTGTGTTATATTACACCGTATGTGTTGGTTGCATTCTGTATTACTGTCTACTTCTCCTTCACATGGATATGTTGTGTTTCTGACTACATGCACTGCAAATAAGCACCAGCAGACCCCTGCAACACCAAAATGTGTAAAGTGGGTAAACAATGGATTGAAGAGTAAAACCGGCAAATATGAATAGAATAGGGGTGCAATTTTGTGGCTGATCGCCGATTTTTAAAAAGCCTGACCTGCTGATATTATAATATATTTCATATATAATATATATGATAATATTGATGCGCATGTGTGTGTGAGTGGAGCTGAGAGAAAGCTGTCAAATGAGTTTGTTATAACTTGCTGGGAATGCTACAAAATCATGTCATGACTTGAAGCGACTGGAGTACCCCTAGAACAGAGACAGAGTGTCATATTTCCCATTTTAGTAAATGAAGGCACATGGCTGCAAGTTTCTGGTGAGATGTCAAGCCAATTAAGTTAACTCCAACTTTGTTTAAAGTGCCAGTTCATAACAATGTTATCTCAGGAGACTTTATCTGAAGAGACAACCCAGACACCAGTTTTGAAAACCAGTGGCTCAGCAGTCATTAAGAGGACTGACAGGGACCAGGAACTTATTAATTCAGTGTGAGGTAACTTGATGTACAAGTATACCCCCTGGTGACACTTTTCTGAATGACTGAACATATCTTATCCACACACCCAATGCGATTGGATGTAAATTCAGCTGGATTCCTGCATCACACATGCAATTAATTCTCAGCACATCGTCCTCAACCTGAATATTCAAATTCATTTCTATTAATTCCCATTCAGTTCTGAAAAAAAAAAATCCTGTGGAAAATTTCCAATTTTAAAAATTATTGGAAATGACTGTGGAAAAAGTTGCAGTACTGTATAACAAGGTACATGAAGTCATCCGATCATTTGTTTGAGTGGTAAGCAAGAGAGGCAATTAGGTTGAGCCATGTGGGTAATTGCCAGATAAGCATGAAAGGGTGACAGATCTGTGCAGTAACTGTGTGTGTGTGTGTGTGTGTGTGTGTGTGTGTGTGTGTGTGTGTGTGTGTGTGTGTGTGTGTGTGTGTGTGTGTGTGTATGCAGTGGTGTCAAAAATATCCACATTTATTACTCGAGTAGAAGTATAAATACTTGGGTCTTGAAATACTTCTGTAGAAGTTGAAGTTTCAACTTGAGTTTTTTACTCGAGTAAAAGTAAAAAGTGTGCTGATTTCTAAACTACTTAAGGTATAAAAGTAAAAGTAATGAAAGGGGGGGAAAACGTCAATAAGGACAGCCTATGGTGCAATATATATTTATATATTACCACGTATGTGTACGCGGCAACACAACGTGGACTTAGATGGTGCGTTCAAATACAGTCGGACACGCGACTACTTCCCCTCTTCCAGGAGGGCGGACCTAAAACTCTTTCTATCCCTCCTCCAGGCTCTGCCGAGACCCTCTCCTCTCCTGAACGCTGATGTGTTACTAACTCCAGCCTCAGACTCCCTGACCAAAATGTTCAATTTCGGCTCCAAACTTCTGCTGCTTTTCCTCCTGGCCTTCCCCTGCGGGCTGATATCCCTGGGTAAGTCTCACCCTCGCATTCCCGTGCAGGTTTGTACAACGTGTTCAGTTCGGAGACATTGTAGAAAAAGTTTTTTTTAGACAGGCTGAAAAAAAAAACACCGACGTGGCACAGTCACAAAGCCAAGCAGCCCAAGTAGGTCTATGGACTCTTCTTTACATTAGTTCCTCTGTCTATAAAGCAACATATGGATGTGTGATATCCGCAGTTTTCATTCACAGACTTTGCGTTCAGATGTTTTATGAATGGAAATGATACACCCAGCTGCCGCCTTTACGGCCATAAAAATACCAGTTTACCTCTGATTGTGATGTTGGATGGCGCCTTTTTTGTGCTTATACATGAGAAGCTTTTCTTCTTCTTGTTCTTCTTCTTGTATTGAGACACTGGATCCAGCTGCGGTCCAGCTGCTGCTGGGACACGTCACCATAGATAAGATGAGAGCCTGTGTTTGTGTCTGCAGGGTTTCCCCTCGCTAACCATACACTGACATGTGGACTTGAGTTGTGCCGGAGATGTTTGATTTAAAGTGGGAATTAAATTGAGCTTCTAATAGATAAATCCAGATTTGTGGTTTTGTTAACAGTGAGGCCACCAGTGGAGGAATCCAGCTGAAACCCGTACATGTACATCTAACTTGTGTTACAAAACGTATTTCATTGAGTATTTCACCTCTTTGCATGCATTTCATCTATTATTATCATATATATTCATTATGTTTATGCTGAATGATAAGTTAAGCAACCAGTCAATTTGACCTAATTTTCTGACCCAATACCCATGAATTGCAGGCATTCATTCATTGTCTATGTTGTGAAACCTGGGGAAACAATGTGACATCTCACACTCAAACACTTTTACACATAGTGACACTGAGGTGCCCTCTGATTCCCACAGGCCATGTCTCTGCTGAGTCTGACCCTGCTGAGGACATTGCTGACGACCAAGATGTTGCTGTGGACGAGGAGGAAGATGATGAGGAAGAGGTGCTAGTGGAGGAGGATCAGATACAACACACGGTACGGATACATAGTTTTGAGCGGAGATTATTTTCTGACCTGAAACGAAAAAGCATCAGCAACCAGTAACAGGACAGTCGTCAGGGCTTCAATTATGTTCTGTATAAAGGAAATCCAGGATGGACGAAAAAACCACAAAGCATCCATAGTGATTTTTCCAAATATAAGGTCACTAAAACTGGATTCCCCTGGAAAACCTGGAAATTGAGTGTTTGATTTTCAAATCATGGAAAATATATGAAATAAAAGCCAAAATCACTTGGGAAAACTTGAGCTACCCTGGAAAAGGAGGGTTTGCTCATGCGTAGTCTGTATATATATGTCTTAATATTTAAGAACGTAAGAGATTATCTCATAAATAAGTTATAGCTGTAGACTGACTGCACATCTTTTAAGCACTCTGAGTGAATGTCAGAAAAGTAGGGTACAACTGTTAGGATGTTAGGATGTGTATGGTGTAAATTAACAGTTCCAACTGAAAGTGTCCTGGAAAACCTGGAATATTAATGATCACTTTTCAATCACACATGGACAAAACAATTGAAATGCACACAATTTCTAAGAGTTTTTATAAGGGTCTGTATATGTGTCTTAATTTGAAAGCATTTCTGAGTTTATTTCATAGATGAGTTACAACTATAGACTGCACATCTGAGGGAGGAACAATCGTTAAAGAAAACTGGGCAAAATATAAAAGAGAATGAAAGGTACAACTGTGGAAAACGAAAGACAAAATAGAAGAAGAAAAAATTACCTTCAAAGCATGGGAGTATGTGTCAGTGTATGGTGTGTGATAACTGGCCTGTCATGCTGTAGCATCTCAAAGTTTCCTCCTGGCAAAGACCTGGAAAACGGTTTTAAGAAGAGAGTGGGAAGGCTGTAAAAAGGCGCAGTTCCAGCAGCCAAAATCTTGACACCTGGTTTCCAACCTGGAAACCTGCTTTTTACAAGTTGGATAGGTGTTGAGGCATGTGTCGCAACACACAAGCTTCACAAGCAGATGACTAGAGTGAGTCATGCTGCTTTCCTCCTCATCAGGATGGAGATGAAGATGACGCCGACGACGCCGCTGACAAACCGCTAACGTCTCACCCTGATGCCGACACGACCATCATCTTCATGACAGGAGAAGGTTGGTTCTACTCTCCGCTTTACAAGTCTTTTCTTTTTTTTAATAGAAAATTGATGCACAGAAATCACATAACGACAACTTTGTTCGACCCTTTTGTCATTCTACTTTATTTGTGCTCATTATTTTTCTTATTTTTGTGTCCATCGCAACTTTAGAGTTTCCCGCCAATGAAATTGTGAGGTTCTTGGTGGGTTTCACCAACAAAGGGACCCAGGATTTCACTGTCCAGTCGTTGGAGGCGTCCTTCCGTTACCCCCAAGACTTCCAGTTCTACATTCAGAACGTAAGTTTAACCATAGTTAAAACCTCTTCGGATAAGATTCAGATGCTGTGGATACTCAGTACTCTGCATCTACATGTCTGTATTAAAACACAACTTTTCAATGGGTTTTTTTTTTAATAGCAAGGTGAAACCCAATTATAGTCTCTATTAAGTGTTCAGATGTGGCACCTGCCATCCTGTTGTTTCCAATACACGTACTTCTAGCAGAATTGTCCACATTATTGTTTCCTGTTTTACTGTATTTGTGTGCTCGTGTGACAGGGGGTAGAAGATCTGTTACCCATCAACCAAACACATGCAATTATAACTATGTCAGAGTTTTCATGCTGCGTGTTCTGTGTAGTTCACAGCTCTGTCCGTGAACACCGTGGTGCAGCCTCAGGCTCAGGCCTCCTTCGAGTACTCCTTCATCCCAGCTCAGCCCATGGCAGGTCGTCCTTTCGGCCTCGTCATCCTCCTCAACTATCTCGACTCCGAGGTAAGACGGAGAAACTTGTAAGATATGGTGCCTGTGTTCTTCTGGTGTTTGTGGGTCTGCACAGGTTGAGGTTTCAAAGATGTGATCAATGATTAGCATTCGATACTGAAGCACACCAGAGTCCATGATGTCTTGATGTAAAATGTGATTGATGATGTAGAGGTTAATTTGTCAAGGAGAATTGATGGAATAACCAATATGAGCTCTACAGTACTCTAAATAGTAAGCCACACAGGTACTGCCATACAGCTCTGCACTGTTTGCACCAGGTTAACAATATCCAACCTGTGACTCCAGGTTGACCTGACCAGTTTGACCTGCTGACACGCCTCTGAATCCAGAAGCTAAATCAGCTATATCAGAGTCTTATTTTCTCTTAATGGACGGATGGAGAGAATGTAACTGATTGAAGTCTTCCTGGAGTGTCACAATGACCCCTGTGTGTCCCACAAAGTGTGACACATTAAGTTATGGAACGTTCCTATACAAAGTTAAAGAGGTGATGGTGCTCCATAGGATGTTTTTCTTTTTTTACAGTAAATATTCAGGATCTGAAAAGACATTCTCTGCAACAAAGGAATGCATTTTTACCATTTTGGAGCAATTATTATACCACTGATGGCTCTTTGCTCTTTACTTTTTTTGAATGCCTGTAAAAAAGGTTAAAGTTATTCTCCAAAGTTCAGGGTTGGTGCTCACTTTTCTTTTCTTTTTTCTTCTTTTGTCTTCAGGGCAGTGTGTTCCAGACAGCCATTTACAACCAGACTGTCACCATCACGGAGCTTGATGAGGGACTGGATGGAGAAACGTAAGACTTTATAATCCTACCTCTGACCCTTGTTAATGAGAATGACGAAAAAGCCTCATATCATTTGGCTGTAAAAATGGAAAGAAGACCTGGAGCTACCGTGTAAATCACAGTCAACGGTGGGTGGTTATATTAAACCACTTTATCCTCCTCAGTTTTATGCAAATCACGTTTAAATCTAGTTATTTTACCCTCCTATTACTTATTTCCCCTGTCCCTCAAGGCCACATCCAGCTCTGTGAGGCTTCACAATACGAGCCTTCCCTGACTATTGCTGTGCATGTTAGAACCTGTAAAGAGAGGTGTGAAACTGGCACGGAGAAATCAGTTGTCACAATTATCCTGCTGGTGCAAGATGCAGAAACTGCCACCAGCAAATTTAGGCAAGCAGGAAGTTGTTATTTTCCATCCTGAAATCCCTGAAAATGAATCAGAAAACGCTGCAGTTATTAGTCACGTAAAGGCTGTTTTGTTACATATCTTTGTGATAAAAATAAGCAGCTCAAGTAGAAACATACATTATTCGGTAAATGGATGTATTGGAGAAGCACATTGTCCTCGATACTAAAGATATTAAATGTGACATTATCACAAAAATAAGCCCTTGGATCATAGATGGTGATAAATCCACTGTGACAATGAATTGTGATGGATGTGTGAAGTGATCCTGCAGAGAAACACATACAGACAAGAAATCTTTCTTGTATTTGTATTCACTGAATGGAGAAACTGATTTGCTTTACTGCAGGATGTTCATGTACGTCTTCCTGATTGGACTGGTGGTCCTGATGATCTTTGGGATGTACCAGGTCCTGGAGACAAGGACGGTACGTATTTGGCCTAAAAAGTGAAAAAAAATCATACATACTTGTATGAACGGGCTTGATTGAAACTATAAATATTGTCTTTCGTTCTGTGTTTTGCAGAAAAAGAGAATCCCAGTGAAAATAGAGAAGGGGACCGGAGGGATGAATGATGTGGACATCAGCTGGATTCCTCAGGAGACCCTCAATGTCATGAGTAAGTTCGCATTCAGAGGTTACTGGAGGTCTGATATAAGGTTACATCCCATGAGGTGTGTGGGGGGGGGGGGTATAATTCAACAAATTATCTGACCTTTTGCATCCTGTTCACAGACAAGGCCTCGCCTAAAGCGTCGCCACGGAAACGGACCAACAGGGCAGCGGGAGCAGACCAGTAAAGCGGTCCGTTGGCATCCTTCGCCACACTGTCCATCAGGCTGTCCAAGCTCATTTCCTCACCACAGTAACCCGATCGCCTTTTACAACGGAGAAACGCGTTTAAGATGTTTGTATGGATCTCAGCCTGCGGGCAACCTGCACTCAACTGCTCTTATCCAGGACTCTAAAAACAGGACTGAACCACAGTTCATTTTTTTTTAAAGGGACTTTTTTTTTTTTTTTAAACGGTGTGTGTGTGTGTGAAAGGTGATATGAACAAAGTCATTCAGTTGTTCTAAGGACTAAAAAAAGAAAAAAAAAGATTGTGGTACGAACTGCCCACCTTTAAAGGGAAACTGAAAATGTCCATGTCAGTGCTGTGAAGTCTGAATAATTGCATCAGTGTTTATTTTGTGTCTGCTTTAAATATTCATATTTCATCTGTTGAATGAAGATGAGATGAATCTCCCCCCTCCTCCTCCTTCCCTCCTCTCTTGCACCATTAAACACCATCGTGCCTTACTGCTACTGTATTCACAGGGCCCTGCAAAACACTCGATGTTACACAATGCTTAAGTCCCCCTCTGGTGTTAACATGCAGTCACACATGGCCCGAGCTGTGCAGAAGGATGAATTATTTCCGTTTTCCAGCAGGTCAATGGCAGCTGCAACTGCAAAACAAACTAAAATTTAATCAGTGTTCTCTGGAGGTTTCAGCAGGTTAATATACCTGTTTGTGTTGTTTTCTCATTTTTATTGTTGTAAGAGGCTCAACTGAGGGTTTTCTCAAACAATAAAAAAAAAGTGGACCAAATGTCACTTGTCCCATTTCTTCGTCCCTGAAAATGTCAACAAATTTACAGATTATAATCACCTGCACTGTGTTTTTTTACAGAAACATTTTTTAACCATTTTTTTACCGAACTACCTGCATTTTCTCCCTTTGGTCAAGCCAGGTTTCTAAGGTCACTGTAACTCCGGCTGTGGGGTTGCTTTCTGTCCTTGAGACGGCAGATGCAGAGGTCTGCGTCTTTAAAAAAGAACAGAGGGTGCTCTGATGTTTTTGTTATGCCGTCCAGTTTCTGAGAAGTGTTTTTGGGGAGACAGTAAATAAAACTACAATCAGAGGTCACTTAGAAAAGCAATGAGGTGCAGGACTCTGCCTGCACATGCTGGTTGTCCCTTTGCTTCTCCTCAGCCAGCCAGGTACTAATAAACCTTTTCTCCGTAAGACATCTTGAACTCCAGAAAACATTTTCCTCTCTCAAACTGCCCCCAGATTATTCCATCATGTATTAAGTAATACCTCATTTTTGTGTTTAACATAACAGCCAATCAAAACTGGATGGTATGATTGATTAAGACAAAATCTACACAAGAAATGTAACCATATTATATATATCAATATATGTTAATGTATAAACATCTTAACAAGGGACGTCAGTCTGTTAGGGAAATTGGATCCTGTCTTGTTTTTTTTTTAAACTTACAAAACAACTATACAATAAAAGGAAACAACATAACACACATATTGAAATAATGATTCACTAGGAACATAAAGAACTAAAGCTTTTTTTAACATTGAAATTCAGGTCTATCCTTATATTTTATTAGGGAAGAAGGTTAATTTATTATTATTTGACCGGGAGCAATTATATCTGAGAAAAAAAAGCATCCATTAATGCATCCTTACACTTGGAGCATGTGTCCAGTCAGCATATGTCCTGATGCATCATGCTAACTCTCACCTTGTCTCCCTGAGCAGGAAATACTGTATGTGTGAAAAACAATTTGCACGCCGTGCAGGTGTGTTTCCCTGCATGGGCCTGTGGGGAGTTGAGAGAAGTGGGAGAGGAGTGTGTGAATGTGCTTGAACTTTGCTTGCTGTATTCCCCATTTATTCCTACTAGTCCAGTTACTTTTGACTCTGTGAATGTCCATAGGTTCAATTTAACACAACGTTTTGTTTTTAAGTCGTAGCATGTGAATGGAATAATGGAGCCTCATGACAAACAGATACTTGCCAATTATTGAAAATAATACAACAATTTATAAAATTTTTTCTCAGAGAGAAAAAAATGTAAATAGACAGATTTTAAACAGAGTCCAGGTCAAAAGGTCAAGGTGACTGTGCGTCTCAAGCGAGAGAACAACGTTCCTGGACGCATCTTTCCTTGACACTGCAGATGCAGATACAACAAAGAAAACAAGAAATATTTCGAATTTTGTTATGGTTTCCTGTGTCCCTGGAGAAGTGTTTGCATAGGAACTTTAGACAAACCGGATGGAGGTTGCACAAGTATTGAACTGTATCATAGAATCATGGAAAAAAATAATGGAGCTTTTCATCACAACACATCTTGGGCCTCTGTGCACTTTTTGCTCTGTCGATTGGGCCCCAGAACAGCTGAGGTGCCACTGATGATTATTTACATAGTCAGTCCTCTGCTAATAAACTAATTGTATAGAGTTTTAAAAGGGCATCCAAGAATTTGTTGTTTTCTGCTGTCTGCTCCAGACCCAAAGTTGTTCTATTTATAGTAAGGTCATGACAAGGTGAAAAGAAGTCACTTTTTCGTTCATTAAAATAAGCTGAAATATTCAAATATTATTAGATGCTGTGCAAGGGGCAGGGGGGACAACTGACTAAACTAGACCAGGGTACAGAAAAGGACAGATAAGGACACTGAAGATAAAAGTAATGACAACACAACAGTAACAACAACAATAACAACCTGTCAGCAGATTGGGAGAGGAGAGAGGAACAGTGACTGCAACACTTCAGTAACAACAACAACAACTATAACACTAAAGACAGTGACAATGACAACAACAACAACAACAACAACAACAACCTGTCAGCACTGCAGCACCTTCGGTGACAACAAAAACAATAACAGTTAAGACAACAACAACAATAACAACCTGTCAGCAGAGAGAGAGGAGAGAGGGAGAGTAACTGCAACACCTTCAATGGCAACAAAAACAACAACAGTAAAGACAACAATAAGAACAAAATCAACTGCAGGAACAACAACAACAACAAAAACAACAACAACAGCAGCAGCAGAATCCATCGTGACAGCAATGACGTCGGTGACAAAAAATGAAATAGGCGACCGAGTCGACAACAGCAGCCGCCACAAAAACAACAGGATGGTGTCAGCAGGAGCAGTCTGACCTGCAGTATGGTAATATGATCAACGCTCCACAGCTCCGGTAATTCGCATGAGGGTAAAAGCAAAATGAGGCTGAGGCCTGAGAGATTGTATGTGTATGTATGTGTATGTGTGTGTGTGTGTGTGTGTGTGTCTTGATTGATTTAATTGATTTTTTCCCCCATAGATAACTTATAATGGTCCAGCCTTGCCTCTGTAATGAGGTGACCCGACAGATGCGTTAATAAACCCCTCTTAACCCATTATCATCATGCGTTCTGTTTAATTAGCGCGCTTATAGACAACTAAGAGGAGGAGGAGGAGGAGGATGGAGATGAGGGTGACTGATGAAGATGAGGATGATGAGGGTTGTTGAACTGTACTGCCCTTAGCCTGACATTTGCATCTCAGCGGCTCGAGCAAAATAAGATGTTGTGGCTGCTCGTGCGCTGGGAACAGACTGTGCTCCCGCTTCTCACCCTGAGACCACGTTCACAGATCCACGTTTCACAAATAAAGTGTGATAAAGTGCCAGACAGGTGCCTCCTCATGACACCGCCTCCTCCCCTCAAGGTTTGCGAGGACTCGTCCCTGTCGGGGGAGGGGGAGGTGGGGGGAGTGAGGGAGGGGAGGAGAGCGGGGCAGTCCTGAGCAGAGGGGGGAGCAGATGAGCTCAGCACACTCCGGGGGGCAGGTAACGTCAGAGCCGGGGCAGGGAAAAGATTGTCCATACACACATACACACCCACCCAGTGTTTATCATCCCTGCAGAGCGCATTAATAATGACTAGATAAACAGCTCCGTCTGACTCACACCTTTTTCTCTCCTCCTCTTTCCGCTCCGTTAAAAGCCTCGGCAGCATCTTGAGATGGGATGATATGGGATCTTTCACGTCGACGAAGATGGGAGGGATTTTTTTGTGTGCCTTTGGTAAGATATCTCACTCTCCTCCGTGCCGTGCCGTGCCTCCTCTGCAGCTTCCTCTGCTTGCCTTAAATCATCCTGTATCTAAATATAAATCTATGTCACTGCGATGGAAATTGCATGCAATGCAAACCTGTGCAGCGCGCAACCATCGACTCCGGTTCTAGACACGCAACAGAGATAAAGCACCACAAATAGAATTATCCCTCTGAGATACCTACTTTTAGTCATTTATGCTGCTCTTTATTTATTTATTTAATGCATTTTTACTGCCGCTCACTTTGCGCTGTCCTCTCATTGATTTGTTAAATTGTGGATTTATTGTGTGCATCTAAATTGCAAATTGCCCTGTGCGGAGCCTTGCACCCTATGTGGAAAGATTGTATGGGCTGCAGTAGTCAGGTCTAAGTTCTGATGGCTGTGCTGCAAAAGCTTGAGGGGTGTTTAAAATACAGCCACGAATAAACAAAAAGTTGAATAATATGCCTGATTTATCCTTGGGAAAAGAGGAAAAAAACATGATCACAATCACTGAGGAGACGATAGAGCACAGGGGAGTGAAACTACTTCACACATTTGGATATTACAATAAATTTGCAATTTATTGTATTAATGATTGTTTATAAACCTGTGTTACTCCCACAGCTGGGAATTAAGTGTATAACATATTCAGTTTCTATGTAGAGAAATGCTGATCATAATCAGTGAGGAGATGATAGGACCAGACTGAAACTATTTCACACATTTGCAAAATTACAAAAAATCTGTTACTGCCACTGTTGATTTTCCCTCCAAACTTCCATTATTTCCAGAAACAACTCGGACAAATGTTTTTCTTGTTTTGTTTTTTTAAAGTCAGACCTAATAAGCTGTCACTTGTGTTTGTCTTGCAGTGCTCCTCTCTCTGAGCGTGGCAGTAAACCCTGAGGATGTAAAGTGTGAGAACATTTACAGGGACTTCTCTGATTGTGTCCTGGAGCTGGGCAACAGCATGGACAACTACCAGGAGAACGTGACCAGTGAGATGGGACTGGCAGCCGTGTGCAGGTAATTATAACTTTTATTAGTGAGGGAGTGTGTGAGCAGCATCCATTAGAGCATTCCCAGCAGAGTAGGGATGTGTTTATTTGAAATAAAAATGACTGATTGCATGTAAACAAACAAACAAAGCAAAAAAAAAAAGAATGAGATAAAGGAGATAAATTTATCTACAGTTATGTGCACCTCAGTGTGTCCCCATTCATTTTGTGTGAAATAGTGCGTGATCGAGAGAAGTAAGACAGAGAGGCACAGCATGAGGTGTGCATCACATGGCAAAATGCTGGAGAGTAAAAGAGCAGATGCCGTAATCTCAGAGGGAGAAGAGAGAAATGAACGGTGCTGAGACACTGAGCCATTGTTCTAAATAATTTATGACTTTGCTGCAGCAGTAATGAAATTCCGGGTACGTTTCTTGTCATTGTTACCGCACACACACATGCACATGCACACACACACACACTCACACACACACACACACACACACACACACGCATACTATACAGCCCAGGCACACTGTATTTTAAGACAAAGATTTACACATAAACCTTCTGCCCGCTTGCACATTCATCTGTGATATTGTTTCACTCTCAGATGCAGTTGCCATGGTAATTAAAGCACAGTTTGACTCACTTGGAGTCAACATAGCCATCTGAGTGATGGATTATTGGCAAGTAAATTAATCCGCCACAGCCAGTGCACGTCTGCGTGCTGTAGCCGGGACGAACTCTTGTGTGAAATGGCAGACGGTGGTGCGTTGTGTGTTGATCTGGCGATCCTCTTGTTTGCCACAGGCACTGGGAAGCCTTCCATACGTGTGCCCTGGATGCGCTGTCCGACTGTCAGATGGAAGTCAGCTCCATCTGGGAGACTCTGAGGCAGGACTCCAGGCAGATGCGCTTTCAGGGAAGTCTGTTCGACCTGTGCAGCCCCAGCTCCACCAACAAAATCGGCATGCCTCTCATTGCCTACATCCTGCCCGCCATGGTCTTGCTGATAATAGTCAGTTATGACTAGATCTCGGTGTAGACTGGACTGGGAGGGGGAGGGATTTACAAGGTGAGGGGACCTCCTCGGTTCAGTCTGTCCACCCGAGTTCACACTTAAAGCCAAGGATTTAAGAGGGACGAATGTCTTCAAAAGAGTTATTTTAAACACAGAGCTACAGAGGGCTGTGGCGAGCCAATCAATATTTTCTTTATTAATGTTTTGAAATTCTCTTATCTACTTCAGCTTGATCCTCCTTTATGTCCAGACACTGTGGCTCTGGGTTACAAATGTTCAAGGAGTGAACACAACATCATGAACACGTGTGACCTGACGCCTTTTAAGAGCTCTGCAATACAATAGATAATGATACATAGTGATACATATATATATATATGTATATAGTACGATTAGTAGAATTAAAATCAGTATGATATTCAAGGTGTTCATGTTTTTGTGCGCACTCCTTGCAGAATGTATTATGTTGCATGTTTTTTTGGCCACTAACACTAAAGACAATGTACACTGAATAGATCTGAAAAAAAAAGTCCCGTGCCAACATGTGAAGATGCCTCACAGCAGCAATCTGTTAGCTTAGCTTAGCATATAGCATTGTTACTGCAAGTTCCCGCAATAAAACAGTATATAAAACAATGTAAACAGTAGATGTCTCCTGTGGCCTATCAGAACTTTGGTACTTTACTGAGGCAAAGGTCTGTTCACAGTTAGAATAAATCTAATAATTTTTTAAAGCAATTCTCAAGTGGTTTGGTCTGTTACCAATGTCAGCGTTAACTTCTGTCAGTCGTTTTCTAAATCTACTTTACACCCACTTGTGTCTGTATCATGTTAACAGACAAATACTCAGACCTGCAAAACATCGATCAAACCACTTGACAATCGGTTTGAAAAATTGTGTGATTTATTGTGATTTTCAACTGTGGAAAGACCTCAGCATCAACAGATGGAGGAAACGACTGCCCTGTTCCAAGATGGCAGGTGCACTGACTGCTCAAGTGGTCGAGGCTACATCTTCTGTTTCTATCAGTCTTGTCAACGCTCCCAGCAAAGAAACCCATCCACGCTGTGAAACCACAAAGTCTGTCAAAGGACATATAAGGAGGTATTAGATTTTGTGTCATAAGCTTTGCAGGTGCTAACTGTTAGAGATAGTTAGACGGCTTTCTCTTCTCTCCTGACCTGTCTATCAGCTTGCTCAGCTATGTTAAGCTAAGCAGCTCATGGTTAAAGTTTCACTATTCTTTATTGCTTATATACAATTTATTATGTAATCAGCTGATGTAATGGATAGAAAGCAATAGCAACGTTTAGTTAATCTTAGTTATTGGACAATAGTGTTATTAATCAATTGATCAACTAGAACCAGGAGCAGATACGGTATAAATCTGACAGTCGTAAAAGACCAAAGTTAGTCACTAGACGTTCAGATGTCTATACGGTGAAATGCCACTTTAACTTGTAATAAAGAGTAGTTCATATTTATGAAAGAGACAATCATGCTACTTGTATAAAAGGTTTGACCCTGACCCCCTTTCCCAACATTTCAGCCCAGCGTGGCTGATGTTGCACGGCTGCTATAAAGACACCAAAACAAGACATTCGACACAGCATCGTTACATCCTTCGCTCAGTCAAACTTCTGGCCGGTTGATGTTTGTGTACAAGGAAAATCTGGAGCGCGAACGTTCACTGTTGTCTCACTCACGTCTGATCCACCTTGTCGTCAAAGTGCTCACTTGCAGTTTCGCCAGAATTTGACGCTAAAGTAAATTACTATCACAGCGCTGAGACAGATTTTATTTTCCTCCTCAGAATCGATTTCATTAGATCAGCTGTAATTAAAATCTACCCAAGTCTAATTACACTGAACAAAAAGCTGCTCTGAGACAAAATAGCTGCTTGTTTTTTGTAAAATATCTGCACAGTTCATTTACATCTCTCATGTGAAGATTCATCCATTAAGCATAGCAATGTTATGATGTCAAGCTATATTCCAAACTATGGTGCTCAATTTAGCTGTTTCATGCATTCATCAATTGTTCTGATCAGCCAATGAATCAAGTGTGATATATCGTTAATTGTAAGAGCATTAAAGCTGAATTTTCATTCACAAAAGTTTGACTATCTCTGCATTTGTCACTTAGATTTAGAACATTCAGTAAGTAAGTGAGCGATGGCATCTGTTTTGTGCAGATTTCCTTTAACAAACATTGTCCCAACAGCCATGATCACAATCAGTATGATTTTCGTGCTCCTGAATATTTCCATCATCTCTCTTCGCACAAAATGCATGATAACTTTAGTGACCGTGCGTCCAAATAAATGACCAGTCTGTTGATTTTACCTTGGACAAAGTGTACAGTGGTATTGATCTGTGCATGAAGTTAGGATATAGCTCCTCGGTGTATCTGCATTCTCTTTATCCAGACTCATTATCCACCCAAACCTCACACTTACCCCCAATAAGCATGTTCGTTCTCGTTGTTTCTATGATTTTCATGTTTCAGGAGGGGTAAACACAATGCCGTCCACTGCGTGTGCGGTGGCGAGAATACAAAAACAGACGTGATGTCCTTAAAGCATGAGCAATATACAGTCACTCCTTCAAGAGAGGACTCATACCCCTTCATATGCTGTTGACGAAAGCATGAAAATGATTGTGTTACCATGAGCATTATACCACAGCAACACCGGCGACAGTGAAAACATGGCAAGGCCTTCTGAATGTAAAAAAAAACAAAAAATACAAGTTCAGTATCCATGTGTTTTATTCCAGTTTACGGATAGAAAAAGCACTGTATTTACACGACTGTATAAAGCAATACATGGCAAAGTAATGTGTTTGTAATAATAAAGCACCATGTTCAAAACATATGTTGTTTGCGTGCCTTGACTCTCAGCGAAAGAAACACGGGAAGCGAAAGCCGACCTGGAAATGCAGATCGGCACAATAGCGGGGCAAGGATTTCGGTGCAGTAAGTCATCTGCTGTACGACTCATTTACTACAGGAGTTTCTGTTTTTAGCCCTCCCTGAAGCAAAGTGTTGGTAATGAGGTTCTCAACCAGCATAGCTCAACTCGTTAGCGCTCGCCCATCTGCTTCTCTCCACCTGGACACTTGCAGCGGAGGGATCAGAGAGCTGAGCGGGGCGGAGGGAGCTTTCGGGGGAACCAAAGACGAGCTTGTGGCATGTCCCTCATTAGAGGACCTGTCTCAGACGTCTGAAGTATAATGGCCAATTATTTTTTCACCTACAGTTTCCTGACTCGAGTTTTACACTTGTTCTTTTTTTATATTATTACAATCCACATGAACTCATGGTGTTTTATCAAGCAGCTTATGCACAAAAGAAACACCATTGTTAGACTGGTGCCAACACTCTGCATTTTAATCTTCAGAGCAGAGGAAAAAAATATGTACAAACACGTCTGTTACGTTTCTACACAGGAAACAAGTCAGAGCATTCATTTACATTAATAGGTCCATCTCTCAAGCTCTTGGAATTTAAATACAGTTGAGAAATTAAAGTTTAGAGGGGTACAAAGACGGACATTGATGACAAAACACAGAGAGCTAAACAGAGAGGGAGTGACAGGATATCTTGAAAGAACAGTTTGACATTCTGGGAAATGAACTCATTTGCTTTCATGTTTCAATCCAGAGTTTTGCTGCTTTTGTGTCTGTGTGGTCTCCTCTGATTGTCATCGATATAACGCCATCAGGAAATTGCAGTCTCAGAACCTGGCCAGCAGCACAACCTGAAATTTTTCTTTACTCACACAAGATTTAACATTCTCATTTGCTTTTCTTTTATAAAAGACTGCTAAGTCACATTTTACTCTTTTCATTTTTTTTTCCAGGGCTCTAGTCTGAGCCTGCTGGCTGCAGCCTCATATTTTATGGACCGACATGAGAGTGGTATTGATCCTCTCATCCAACTCTTTGCAAGAAAACAAACACGTGTATTTCCCAAAATACCCAAGCTATTCCACAACTTTGAAATATCAACCCCTGCAGCAAACCTACATACTTATACTATACTTTAAAACCCTGATTTCAAAACAAGCCACTGCCACATCAGCCCACAATATCACTGCTCCCCACGCAGGATGAACAGATCCTGTACTCATCAAATTGAATGCAACGTGAATCTGCAGGACACATCCAATGTTGTAATCTAATGTTCAGCCTTGTAAATATTACGTGTTAATATCTTCTAACAGTGCATGTCAAACCAGCTCAGAGAGGAAAAACAACAGACTGGGTAGACATCAAGAGATCTTTAAAGGGTTAATTTCTTTAGCTCTTATTTTTCCATCTCCTTATCCACCTCAGACCTTCAAACAGCTGGTGAGGCAGGAAATACAATGGCCAGGTCCATCGCAGGGCATGCACATTAACTCTCAAACCCTTGGCAATGATTCAACATAAAAGTAAATGAAATGGTTTGCAAATTAAGGGATAGAAATTATCCCTCCATCCATTATCTTACCCACTTTCCACCTTAGTGGAGTCACAGGGGTCTGTTAATGGAATACACCCCGGAGAGGTCTCCTGTCCTTTGCAGGACACACACACACAGATACACACACAGATTTACTCTCACACTGATAACTAGGGGCAATTTAGAGTCTCAGATCAGCCTAAATGTACATGTTTTTTTTTTGTTTTGTTTGTTGTTTTCTTTTCGACTGTGGGAGGAAACTAAAATACCTAAATAAAACCCATAAAAAACGCAGGTTCAACATGCAAAAAAAAAAAAAAAGGGTGAAAGGCCTTCAGATTGACTGGGATTCAAACCAGGGATCTACTGGGAGACCGGACTACTTTCCACAAATAAACCGTGTTTATTAAAAAAGCGAAACTGCTTCGAAGGAAATTAAATGTGTTCATAGTAACTAAACTATACGGCAGCATTCAGCTACCCTACTCTGCCGTGACAAATGAACACGCTGGTGAACATGCAAAACTCCCTCAGGCATTTGGTCGGAGCATTCGGGACACGAGAAGTGAACGGAGAATATTAATCTGTCCAACGCGGCCCCGGCTGATCTCCTTGACAACCAACCACACAAATTCACTGAGCTACAAAGTTTACCAAAAAAAAAGAAAAAAAAACCTCACTAGATCAAAAACAGACTTCAGCAAAAGAACCAAAAACCTGGGAAAAAAAAACGCCTTTGAGCTGCATCAACATCACCGTCAGACATCTGACCGGAGAGAAGCAGCTCCAGCCATCACAGGTTTGTGTGATATATGTGCTCAATAATTTAGTCAGGCCGTCACTCTCCAGGGGATGTAATATAAACTGAAATGACCCCACATAAGAGGAAGTTGTTTTTTGGTTCTCCACCCCCCATCACTCATACGAGAGGGTACCCGGGTTAAGGAAAAACTCACCAAAACCGATAAACAGATCATTTCGCTCCTTTACACATTCTGTTTTTATTGACTTGTCACCTGCGTCCCAACACTTTTGGAATCGGCTCGTCGGTTTCCTGACACACAGACGCAACCTGCTGTCAGACCGCAGCTGGTAGCTGATTCACCTTGCCAGCCTAATACACCCGGACATGACTACAGGGCCAAATAACACGAGATGAGCAAGATGCTGCACAAGCTGGACATGAAAGGTCAAAATTTACATTTTGGAACTGCGATGCATGATTTTACGCTTCTGAACAACTGATGAGATGAAATGAGATGATCAGGGCAAACCTGCCTCCTAAGATTGCACACCTGTTACGACAGGAAACGTGTTATTTACAAAGATGTGACTTGTAGGGTACTTGCGAACATCTATTCATCCGTTATCTTACCCACTTTATATCCGACAGTGTCACAGTGGTCTGCTGGTGTCTACCTCCAGCCCTCATAGCGAGAAGACAGGGAATACAGATTGCCACTCTGTCACAGAGCACATACACAACACTTCCTCTCACACTCACAACTAGAGGGAATCGACTCTCAGTGGCCATATACCTCAAAAATATGCATGTTTTTGGACTGTGGGTGGAAACCGGCGTTACTGCTCTCTCACTGCAAGAACTGGCAATTTTATCTTGGCATAGTCTTGCCCAATCAACTCTCAAAAAGCAGTTCTGCAAGTCAGAAACTTTAATTCAGAGGGTGAAAACAAAATGATATCAAACATAAACTTTTCAGTTTCACACCTCTCCCAGCTGAGAAGTACAAGGTGAAATGCCTGTGGAGGTACGACAAGAGAAGCTGACATGGCATCACAACCATTCACAAATCTATTAAGGAGTCTATTTCCTTTTCAATGTTGTGGCAGCAGTCAATTCTGATCTCCACTCTCACAATCAGATCAAGGGGCAACTTAACCAAATCAGTATGAGCATGCATGATTTTGGACTGTGAGAGAAAACTTAGTAAGTCACGAGGAGAGTATGCAAACTTATTCTGCCGTCTTCATTTGGTGAAACAACTGCTTTATTCACAAGTTCACGGTGTGAAGAATGAAGATGTAAAAGTTCTGGTATTCAGTCCGTCCCACAATGAAAACAGCATGTTGTTTTGAAGACACGCTCACTTTTAGAGGCAGTTGCATGTCACCAAGTTGTCATTCACATTGAACATTTGTCATCTCTAATTCAGAGTGTATTCTGAAACTGTGATATCCCCTAACATGATCAGATTTGTTTAACCTCATAGCAATCTTGAAATTCCACTAAAGCAAAGAGCAAACTGCTTTTTCACACAGTCTGTATTTGCTCTCAAGCATTAATGTGTCTTTTTTTTTTCTTTGAATGGGGCAACGAGTGTGGGAATGCTATAGATATATTTAAGACAAACACCAAGACAAATGTATTTAAAAAGCGAAAAAAATAATATGCATTAAAATGTATACCTTAATATGCTACACAGATCCAACTGCTTCTAATAAATAGTTCAGTTCGACAATCCAGAATCTACGCTGCTCGAGGTTCATGCCTCAGTTCTGTCACTGTAGAAACTCCTCTGAGCTGGTTCCTCCACGGGTTAAGTGTCCACAGACTTTCACTGTGGCGTCCTCATAGGATTCACAGGTTAGATTTGGGTCCGCTATTGACAGGGATGGCTCTGAGCTCAGTCCGCATACACAGGTACTCTCCAATCACGGCCATCAAAGCCATGCAGGCGATGTTGACGAGCCACCAGGACAAGGCGGCCGGGAGGTGGGCGTTATAGATCCAGCAGCCAATCATGTGGAAGAAATGCACGGTGACGGTAAAGTCCAGGCACTGTTTCCCTCGGCGGATGAAGAACCACAGGCCGAGAGCGCTGCAGGAACATCGAGACAGAAAAGGTTGTTTTTTTTCTCGTTAGAATTGCGTGGATTCAGAATTACAGAGAAAATGTTGTTAGTCAGTCGACTAATCTGTGAGTTTTTTTGTTTTTTTAATTCAGAACTTCCTCCTTTACTTCATGTGGCCGTGGCTCCAGTTCTGAGGTGCAGTGCATGTTTTAACTCACCTGTAGCAGTATACACACCTGCTGTGCAGCTCCTGCATCAACATGTCTTCATGGAAAGTTACAATAATCAGCCATGAAATGTGAATTTGAAGCTTAAAGGCCCCAGAACATTCAAACAAGTGACCAACACAAACAAAACAGTAGCAGTGATTTTTAGAGTAGAATAATCCTAACCCATAACAGGCTCAAAACACTGAAGAAAAACACTGAAGTTAATTTTACACTCCATTTACAAAAAAACCCAAAAAAACAAAATACCAACAAATGAGAGAGTGAGTGAGGTTTACTGGGAACGCTGCACTTTTTGTGAAACTCTGCATGTCCAAGACAAACTGTGCAGTCTTTGTCTCACTCCTTCCAATCCAAAACAACTTTAATTGACGAGCTGATGTGAAGAGACGTGAGCATTATTGAGGCAAACTTCCCTCTTTCGCTTGATATTCACAGCTGCTGAGCACAGACCCTCAGTGGGAGTAGAGGGAGCAGGAATGCACTGTAATGATCTGAGGGCTCCTACACTGGAGCTGTGTCATCTTCCTCACCCTCCTCTCACACTGGCCAGCACACGCACATTTTTTTTTTCGTTGTTCAGGCTCTGGTTCAGTAGGGAGCCTCGATGCTCAGCCAAGAGCTCATGTTCAAACAAGATGAAAGGAATCAAAGTTATACCGCTCTCTGTCATCAGTGGCAGCTCACATGCGCTTGTGCTCTATGCTCTTCTTCGTTTGACTGCTGTGATCACAGATGTTCATGGCAAGACCCAGACTGTCCCAGACTTTCTCATAGTGGACCGCTGTTACAACCAAACATTTGCATGGTTCTATACTGCAACAGATTGACTACAAATTTCCATATTAACAATTTTTGATGCATCCAACTTTTCCAGTCCGATACCGATACCAGGGCCTTTTGTATCGGCAGATACCAACCTGTTATCATTATTACCATTGCTTAATAAACAATATACCTGGCAATATAAAAAAGACTGACTTGATTGACTTAAATATTAATTTACTAACTTTGTAAAACACAATGCAACAAGTGAACACATGAAAACAAGTGTGCCAAATTGTTTGGGCCACACAGAAGAGTAATCAAATTGCACCATAAACATTTGTTTATGAAATCAAAATAAAATACAGCAGGTGAAACAGAGGAAACAAGTAACTGAACTCACTTGGTCAATCACACAAATTTCACCAAAAATATTTGTGATAACAGGTGCAGGAGCACCAGATATTTGTGGTACAGATCAATGCTCCAACACCTTTTATCTCCTTTGTGACGTGTTCACACACATTATTGTACATTTCGGGCAGAGTGGTTTCCGGAAAAACAGTACCTCATCAGCAGGGGCTCAAGAAAGCAGCGAAAACCCTCGCTTTCAACAACCAACTGGGGCTGTCCATCAAACCTGAATAAATCCTGTAACCTTCTCTGTTATTTTGGCTGCTTTTGTGCTGTCGGCTGGCAGTTTGTCTCATCTTCACAGAAAACTGCAAGTTAACAGCATCACGTTGTCTTTTTCTCTGCAAGTCTGCATGCGTCATGTATTATATTTTGTTTCTTTATGCTGTAGAAGTTGTTTGTGTGGACAGTGAGTTTGGTAAATGGTAAATGAACTGGTTCTTATATAGAGCTTTTCTAGTCTTAATGAACACTCAAAACGTTTTACAGACAGTCACAAGTCACATGCAATGATTCACAGCCATTCATATGGCCACTGGTAACTTGCACAGTCTGCCTGCTTTAACCAGTAGCTTTCACCATTCACACACATTCCCACCTGATGTCACAGCATCAAAGGTAAATTGAGGTTCAGTATCTAACCCAAGGATACTTCGATATGAAAGCCGCACTGCTCTGATATCAAACCACCAACCCTATAATTCAGAGATGACCACACACCCCCTGAGCCACAATCTTCCCAGTTTCTCTCTATGCTGCTGGTCTGTGTTTGTTGTCTACTGGCATGCTGTAGACGCTACTAATGCAGGACATAGAGAGCTACATCATGCATCAGCAAGTTGTCGCAAACACAGAGTTGAAGCCAGTATATCGGTCCCTGGATGTTACCCACCACTGTTACCCAATCCAGCTACTAGACTATAGCAGGGACAATAGCCAATATTGATAATGATAAATCCTTGCTGACCTGGTGTTGGTATCACCATATTTTAGTACAGCATATTACAGATCTTGTGTTTTTGTAAATACAAGAAAAACTGAGTGACTAAAAATAACTCACCAGGTGAGAGAGTTTAAGATGAATGCCATCATGGAGAGTCTGCCCTGTAATGTTGCAAAACCAAGCAGCTGAAAGGAGGGAGAGAAAGAGAAAAAACATCTTAGTATACAAATACATCTCTAGGTCAAGGGTCAGATGTTCAGTAAGGTACTATATCTTACTTCATAGCTGAAGATCTGGTCCAGTGACCGATTACTTTGCACCAGACTGTCCACTCCAGCCAACCACAGGCCCAGAAAGCTGTAGTAGATGCACTGCATCAAAAGGATCTGGCTCACGATGAGGACCGGGTCCCAGATGTAGCTGCGGAACTGACTGGCCATGGTGGAGTGATGAAGACACTTTCAGGCCCAAAAGGACATTAAGAGATGGACCCCACCTGTTGTCAGCTGTCCCATCCAGCACAACCTAGATGTGAACCTAAAAATATAAAAGCCAAAAACTTAAGGATTGATTCAGACATTTCACATCTAGAAGTTAGAATATTAAAATGCTTTATCATTCTCAAATTGGATAAGAAATAGTATATTATGGTTATTTCACAAGATAGCCAATTGTATTTAAGTTGTCTCAATCTCTAACCTGATTATAAAATGAGGTTTGATTCAAAGGGAAAAGGAAAGTTTAACATGGCACAGTGGAAGAAGCCTTCCGATCACACTGAGGGTCTTTCTGTATTGCATAGTTTTGCATGTTCTACTTATGGATTTTCTTAAAGTGCTCTGGATGCTCCCATAGTCCAAAAACATGCATGTTGAGGTTGATTAGACTCCTTTTAATGTGAGAGTGAATGCTGTAAGTGCCCTGCAAATAACTATAGACCTGCCTGGGGTGTATTTCTTGTCTTCACACAATGTGTCCCAGCTCCAGCAGACCCCCATAATAACTTAAAGGTTATCAGTGGATAAGATAGTGGGAGGACAGATGGATAGAATAAAGTTAAACAAAACAGACTCAACAACTTAACAGGCTGATGAATTATTTGATTCGGCAGTAAATTATTGTGAAACATTTCAAACAATTTGGTCCTGAGGTATTTGGTGTATTATGAAAAAGTTAATCACTACTTAACATACTTTGTTATTTAATTTGCATATTGAAGTTGCACTGTGATCTTTGTCTTCCCCAGAAGAGGTTGCGTGTCAAAAATCAATATGGAGGAGGCCATGAATGTGATTAATATCTTTGAGACTCTGTTCTCTTTCAGAGCTGAACAAAATGACAAACCTTTAAGGGAATATTCCAACACAAGATAGAATTAATAACACTAATTGAATATCAAAATTGAACACCACAAATACATGTAAAATCCACAATACATGTATACCAGACACTGGAATCACATATCTCAATACACTGTGTACAAACTATATTAACTATGTTGTATCTTTTTGTACATACACACTATAAGGACATTTCTAGTACACAAAACAGTTCGTTATGGATGCACTTTCTCCTTCACTCCTGTGCTCCTCTATTTCATCAGTTGGAGCCGGAGCTGAGTACACAGTACGTGGGGTAATACAGGCTTCATCCTCTGTATAAAGAAACCTGCTTGTTTTTAACTATGACTAAAAACAACAAGAGCCGAGGGATGATTTTTGTTCAATTCCGTTGTATTCCAATGCATGCCCCCGGTACAGGCTGAGTCAGGAGCTAACGATACCTCTGTACAGAGGCCACAGCTAACAAAGTGAGGCTTCTTGACTAACTGAAATATGTAAAAACCGGTGTGGTGTTTGATTCAAATGGACGTCAATGCTAAAGAAGATACAGAAAGTGATTAAACAGCGTGTGAATACAGTCAGGTCGGTATCTCCCCCATCGGTTCGACCAACAAGTTACAGCGTGTTAGCCTGGTTGTTTTCACTCAAAACAGCTGGATGACAGCTACTAACGGACACAAACACGAAAGACACTGACCTGGAAACTGGAGGAGAAAGGTTATTTGGTGTCTTGTTGGGTCCTTTACTTTGAACTTGGGCTAAGAAGTGAAATTGTCGATGGTAAACTGGGCCTTCAGGCGACAGAATAAACCTGGTTAACAACACGGAAGCTACGACCTATAACCCGGAACGTGAAAAACGTCACCAAAATGTTTTATTTTCAGAATAAAAGACCCGATGGGTGTTACAGCAATAATTTAAAGCAGTTTCGCTGTTAAATTATCATCTCGAGAGAAAACAATTGTGTCGGTTCTATAAATTACACATTACATTAGAATTGATGTTGTGTTTGCCCTAAATGACAAGTTTTATTCTATTTTGCAAGAGTAGCAATTATGTTGAAATTCTGCTTTTCGGAAGTTGTAAAGATAGTTTCACATAAATTTGTTTATGTAAAATAGAGTTTACATGAATATAAACTAAAGTTGTCATATGTGCTATGTTATGCAATGTTTATTAATTAATAGTGATTTATTTATGTTTTATGTTTTATTTATTCTCGTGAGTGAAGTGAAGTGGTTTAAGGATCGATTTCTTGTCTGAAACTGAAAACCAGACAATTTAGTGAGTAGTAGTGCAGTTGTGTAGTAATAGCGCATATTTACATATTTTACCCTGAAGTAGCTTTCAAAATCAATTTTCAATTGGTTTGCCTTTATATTTGACACGATTGTAAATCCATTATCTGTAGATATTGAAGTTTTATTACATCCAAAATCAAGGAAATGACATTTCTAGACAAGGAGATTTTTCTATATGTCTCATGTATTTGTTTTTTACATTAAGAGGATTGCATTCGATTGATATTTGTGAGTGAAGAATCAACGTCATCTATTGTAGCAGATCCCTCCCACTCCCCTTTACTCTGGAAAACTTTTGCACCGCTTCCCAGGTGGGTGCCTATCTGCGAAGAGTGTCTCCTCACAGGTAGGAAAACTTCAATTATTCTTCAACAAAAACAGCTAAAAGTGTGTCTGTCAGCCTTGTGTGAACACGATGTTTCTAAGCTCTGGAAAGTTTCGACGTCCCGCTGCGATTTATCGGTTCAGGCTACTTGTATTTACCATACAAGAATGCATGCAGAGTTAAGAGAGAGTATATAAACTTTTACACTTTGCAAAGTGCATTTTCAGTTTACCTCAGTGTTGAAGCAGCAAGTTTCCCCAAGAAATCCAAAACATAGTATATACTACTGATTTTAGCCGTGGCTATAGCCATTGAATGTTTTGGGTGTTTTCTGCTCCAACACGCCTGATTTTAAATCAGCCAATCATCAAGCTCCATAGAAGCCTTGAGGTGTTGCACTCATTCAGATCATGTATATTTGAAGCAGAAAACATCAAAAACATGGAGGACAGTGGCCCTTGAGAACCGTAATTAAGAAAGACTGATCTAGCATATCTAGTATTCAGTACATGAATCTGACTGTCTATGCACTGGATCTAAGCAGCATATGTTTTTTGACATATGCTTTTTAACTAAGATTGGCTGTGGCCTCAAAAATGCAGCTAAAACAAGAAAAATCCACCCCAGCCTGAAATGGAGCAGCCTCTCGCCAACAATGCAGGGTTTGGAAGGCTTCTCTGAACAAAGGTCAGAGATTAATTACTAACAGAGGGACAAGTCTTAGCCTAAGAAATCCTGGCAGCAGTGTGTGCAGTTCCCTCTTCTGCTCACTTGTAAGGTTTAATATTTAACAATTGAAATGGTAATGGTAATGGAAAAAAGTGCATCCTGTGTTTGAGTGTCTTATCTCTTCGCTTTTTCCTAAAGGGTAAACCAGAAGCGGCATAATGGTGAGAGCACATCTAATCCGGCAGCTTGTCAACATGACAATGAGTCCCCGAGCCTGTGTATACAGTAGTCTGGGTTGTTTGCATCGTGCTCTGGGTAAGAAGATTGTTTGCTCTTGCCTGTGTGAGTTTAGCTGCAAAGTCTCTGTCTCACAGCGAGTCTTAAACTCTGATTTTCATGTATGTGAACCTTTGAGTATTTGATTTTCTCAATAGTCATTGATTTAAATAACCCTGAAAGATTTACAAGAGTTAAATCAAAATGGGAATTTAACTCATAAATGCAAATCTGCTTGTTTGTAAATATGCCTCTAGACTTGACTCTTGATTATGTGGTTGATCCCCTGCTCCAGGCAATCCAAATATCCAAGCTGCTGTGGATGGAAATCCAAATGCATCTAGTGTTACATTTTTCCCACATCTTTTGTCTTTGTCTGTGGTAGAGATGTAGTATAGTAGCTAATAAGATAGCATATATTTTACAGACTCACCAAATGATTGAACGTTCAGCAGAGTGACTCAGCAATTCATTAATTTAGTCAACAAAGGCCTGTCGGGCTTCTGGCACAGACCCCAAATGAATGAATGAATCCATAATGTCTCATAAAGTTCCTTTTATATTATCTAAGAATTACATTTTTCCTTTGCCCCCAGATGGAGTACGATGGAAGAGCAACTTTATACAAGCCCCACAATTTACAGCCACCCCTGCTCGTGCCCTGATAGACGAACAGGTCAGCATCGAAGGGCGTTTTCTGCCCACACACTGCCCCGTCACAGTGTATGCACAGCTATACAGCGAAGATGGTGACCTGTGGGAGGCTTATGCCCATTATAACACGGCTGCAGATGGCACTGTGAACTGTGAGTCACAGATCTGTATCATACATGATAATCATCCAAAGAACGGAGCTAGAAGGAAGTTGCCATTTGGTGTTTTGGAAATATGATTGTTTACAACCTATGTCTGTGGCAGCTTTGTTTATAAATCTTGCAACTAAACTGTGTTTGCAAAAAAGTCTCTCAGTTTTTGTGGCTCATACTATTAATGTACCATATTTGCATTTTTTTTAGTGACTCGAGACCATTCGGTGGGGGGTTCATATTTGGGTTGTGAACCAATGGGGCTGTTTTGGAGCCTGCATCCTGCTCCGGGAGAGAGAGAGGGTTTAAGGCAGGTGATGCAGAGCTCTAAAGTATGAAGCATGAAACATTCTGCATGGCCTAAGATATGCAAACAAATATGCTGTTAAGTCAAATTGAGACTCTAACGTGGTCCATTTTAATAGATGTCACTCTTATCCATTCTACATTTACAACAGTTCCACTTTAAATTAGTTGCTATCTCTGTTGTCTTCTCCCCACTCCATCCGAGAGCTCAGATTAATTTAAATAAGCTTCAAGTCATGGCTGGGCCACACACTTATCCTTGAACATCAAAGAATCCTCTCTGACTTAAACATAGTCTTTTCTTTTTACAGGCTGAGGAAGAAGAACGTTGAGACTCCATATGTTGTGCAAATGTCCTTACTGCAAGGCCATGTTCCACCCGGTGAGGGACTGAGCGCTAAGCTGGCTGCCGTCACCACTGAGCGCTGGTACATGGCACCAAGCGTGCAAAGAATAGAGATCCGGCAGAATGGAGTTGTAGGGACATTGTTTTTGCCTCCCGGTGAGCACATGTATTCACTTAAAAATATTAATTCAGGCTTCAAAGGCACTTGGTTCTCTGAGCAAAACTTACTGTGCTGATTCCCTGCAGGCCCAGGCCCATTCCCTGGCATCGTGGACTTGTGGGGAATGGGTGGTGGACTGGTAGAGTACCGCTCTGCCCTTCTGGCTTCCAGAGGTTATGTTAGCTTGTCACTTGCCTACTTTGGGCACAAAGATTTGCCCGGGCCTCAAAGCAGTATTAATGTTGATGATTCATATTTCAAGGTAAGAAAAGAAGCAGATTTTATTACTTAATCCCATGCCTCTTTTATGAATTTATACAAAAGCAGGTTGGCTGTAATTGGTTTTATTTTCGACAGTCTGCATTCAAACTGCTTCAAGATCATCAGCAGGTCGACTCTGACAGAATCGGCATCTTGGGTCTTTCATATGGAGTCTATTTGACTCTGCGAATTGCCACTCACACTGATCTCAATGTAAGTCTTTCTCCACTTAGGAGTCACTTTGATTAAAGGGGACCTGCAATTGTTAAATTGACTATTTGTCTTTGGTCTCTAGTGTTAACATAGACGCTATGGAACATTAATAATCAGAATGCCTCAGACACTATTTTACAAGTGCTTCTCTAATACTGTTTTTTGGCATGGGACAATTACAGTCTGTTTCTGCACAGATCTGGCACCCTCTCATGCTAATCTGGCAACCACGCATAGGCTTTACACTTACTGGCTCTCTTATGTATCACTCACATGAATTATCACAGGAATTTATATTCCATGCTGAACTACAAAGTTTAGTAATTTTTTTCTGAATTAAGTGATAATTGGAGCGGTACAGCCATGGAGCGTGTACACATCCAGCCTTACAAGTTTGAGCAAGAATCAAAGGACGAATCTGAAATTGAGGAAGAACTGGGGGGCAGGTGGATTTCACTGGAAACTTAATCAGACTGTTGCCTCACATTGTTTTGCTTTCATTTATTGGTGTATGAATGGTGGCAGATTTACAAAAGTTATTTTCGCATTCTGTCTCTGTTTATGATTTGTTTTTTTTTATTGGCTAAATCAAGACGAAGTGGTTTATCATTCTAGGTCTCTTTCGCTGTCTGGCAATGAAGTGTAATGTCTAGCTTTTGTTTAGAGGAGTTAACACTGACTTTGCACGATCCATGTTTTCCCCTCCAGCCATCCTGTTTGATTTGTATCAATGGCCCCGTGGGAAGCACCAGCAAGCTGGCCGACACAGATGGCAGGACTCAAGACTTTGATCTGTAAATAATCTATTAAAGTGTATCTTGTAAGATATAATTATTAGACACGCATCATTGTAGTATTGTTGCAGAAATTCACACAATCTATTAGCTATTTACACCCTCAGTAGTTGTGACAGTTATTACCGTACATTGTGGTTAAATTATCGCAACTGAGTTAATCTGTGGAGGAAGAAGTTCAAGTCATAGTTTGCCCTCAACGCCCTCCATGTCACCTGAAACGTGTGAACTCTGTGTTCTTTGTGCTGTTGTTATTCAGTGACCAGACACATTGGTCGTTCGACAAGCAAGGACATGTCTCTTTCAGAGATGTCTCCCTGCCTGCAAACCTTCCTCCTGAGAGCAGAGTGAAGGTGAGGCGACGGACTTAACAGCTCCTCTGCACTCCCGAACCAAAAGAGCACATAAACAAAGATCAAGAGCATCAACGCTGATGTTTTTGCACTGAGGGAAACTTAACTTCAGAATGGCATCTTGTGCTTTCACAGCTGGAGCGACTCTCCTGTCCATTATTGTACATCCTGGGTGAAGATGACCTGAATGCCTCAAGCAAAGAAAACGCAGACCTGGTAGTTTGTCTTTTTTTTTTCTATACAACAAATTATTGATGATGGAAATTAATTATTAAGTAGTCCTGGATAAATATTTCGTGACCATGTTTTGTTAGATACATTTTTCTTCTGCTTTCATGGCTTAATGCTTTTAGATGTTCCATCCTGTTTCATGTGTACACAATATCTCGGGTTTTGCTTCAAAATAGTCATAGTCAGACCCCCCCCCCCCCCCTTCACAAAAGATATTTTTGGTCATAATTAATGCACACATGATGACAGAGCATTACACAAAGGTCTCAGAGGAACCCAAATCACTCTGTGTCCACATTAAAAGAGGAGACAGACAGTGTCTGCTAAAGCTCAGCAGACTCTCTTGGCCTTGGTATCCAAGGAGACAAAGTCAGCTCCGCTCGGTCAGAAAGGTAGCTCTGCATCAGCTCAAGGAGAAATGCAACCAGGGAAAACTGTGTGAAATGTCTGTTAAAGTGCTCCTTCACAACCATATTTCACATTTAACAGAATACTGAATTTCTAACCCCAATATCTTACTGTCTGAAAGAACATATTTTATGAAAAAACTCTCACTGAAGTGGTTAATTTACTGGACACACATTTATAATCAGTTGGGGCAGTTAATATTTTGTTCATGTTTTACCTGCAAATTTTACTTAAGTGCTCGCTTAAAATGCACATTTATTGGTTGTTAACATACTGATCTTGGTCCTCAGATTGGGGAGACCCTGAAGGTTGCAGGTAAATCGCAACTTTTCACCTGTTTGTCGTATCCTGGAGCCGGACACCTGATTGAGCCTCCATACTCACCAAATTCAAGAACATCCCTGTGGACTGCCAAACCAAGGAAAAGTGAGCCGTGTGTTTGTTCAGCCAAATCCTGTTTCCACTGTTAAACACTGCCATAGATTTACTCTGAGACTGTTCCTTGTACAATTAAGTAATTCTGCCATGGATCCAACGTGTGTTTGTTGTCCTGCAGCTATCACTGTTTGGGGAGGTCACACTGCACCTCATGCCGCTGCCCAAGAAGATGCCTGGAGTAAGATTTTGGACTTCTTGGAAACTCATCTGAGGCGGTGAATGCAGTGTGAAGCAAACTTTTGAAGTAAAAAGTCTTTTCTCGCAAATGTTACAAAAAAATCAGAGATTTTTACACCCTGACTAATGAGGAGGAATGAAAGGAACGTGTTGCTCTGAGAGACAGTAAATTCACATTCAGCAGACTGCAAAAATGTCACAAGGGGGAGCTATTTAATCACTTTTACTGCCAACAGAAAGGAATCTGAGCAGGAGTTTGGACCCAGAGATGTTATGCCTTACAAGAATGACCCTAAGAGAGAGACCTTAAGAAATCTTTGAGTTTCAAACCTTTAATGGACGAGACATGCATTAACGCACACACACATTAGCTAATTATTGTGGCGGTGAAGTGAAGAGCTCTTCGCATGCTGATGTCACCATGGCGATGAGGGTGATGAACTCCTTGAAATCGATCTTCAGGTCTCTGTTCTGGTCCAGGTCATGAAACAGCTGATCCATGGTTTCTTTCTCCTGGATTTTCTGTGCAGCAAGGAAAAGAGACTGAACTTCAAATAGCACAGGATTCACTGCTCACCAGCGACAGGATTAAAGGCTCGCCATACAAGAGGAAATCTCATTGCTGAATATTTCTAGAGCTGTTTGAAGGTGGTGATAACGATTGTCAGTTCTCACTTGCCAAAGTCTGTCTGAAAATCCTCCATGAACATGTGCTGTGTTGTACTATGAGCCTGAAGCAGCCACAGACATTTGGAGATGTATAATATGTCATGTAGAAACCATGAAGACCTGAGCCAAATTGTCTGACAGTCTTTGTTTAAACTGTCATGTATTTTGCTTTCTCAATGTAAGCACTTAACAAAATTCTTCCTGTCTTGTACTGTAACTTGTTAAGCGTTGCCACAAACATGCTGATTGACATATGCACTCCCAATTGCACAACTTACCAAAACAAAATGACTCATCTCATTGTTGATGAGTGCTTTAAGCTCTGTTTTCTTCAGCTTGCATTTGTGACCCGAGTATTTGTGGAAGACTCTGATTATATTGACCATGCTGTTCTCCAGCTCTGACATATCCTTCCCTGAAGCCTGAAATCATTAATCACAACTTCATTCATACAAAGCTTTAGTGATTTTCACAATTCCTGTATATTTTGATATTCACAGACATAATTACATGCAAAGTAGCATAATGCAAGCATGTTTACCACTATACCTCATGAATAAATATATTAAAATTTACTTTTTACCCAAATATGAAGCCTCTCTTACCTGCATCTGGAGAGTCGTGTCTGTCCTGTAAGGATCCTAAGTACAACTGATGTCTCATCCACTGCTGGACCGCAGCCTCGCCCAGATGACAGTAGACACCAAGCAGCATTGATGAGTTTAATGAAGACTTCTGTTCTGCCACACTTTACCTAATGGATGCCTAATGGATATCAGTGGTCAGAGCCTGAATCAAGAAACATCTGCACTCAACTTTGTTGTCTGACTTGTCGAGTGTTTGGATGTAGGCACACACATAGATCTTTCGTGTGTTAACATTTTGTGGTCTATGCTTTTTACAGGAAGAGTAATGAAGCTCTTATTCCCTGGTTAGCCTGATGCAAAATTTCAACCTCTTTACAATGTCATTTTAAAAGCTGTAGCTATGATAAAACGAAACACATTGCAGGACAATCTCTCAGACTAGGAACACAATGCCAATACAAGCTGTAGATATACATTACATAGAGCTCCACAACAGAAGCTAGGATCAGATCTCCCTTGGTTCTATTGTATAATGTGAAGATGAGATTAGGGGAATTCAATGGCTTAATTAAATCAGTATAATTATTGTGCGTGTGGGCTGGAAATTGAAGAAATGTTTCCTGATAAGAAGTCACCACCCATCTGAGCTCTGTGGCTTTCTCACATTATTGTCAAAGAAGAATGTAAAAAATATGTAGCGGTATCTCACATCTGTGTAGGTTTATTTATGTGATGAATATAGTTCATGTCTGAATTACACACCACACATGAACAATATTGGCCAGTAGCAGAATGATCATGTGATGACTTTAGTTAGTCATTGATGAATTATTGATTGGGATTTCTCAAACATTATCTGAATGGACTTGTTTGTTCACAATCATTCAATGGTATGATGAGAGCAATGTTAGCAATGTATGCTGAACTAAATATCTTAATATCTTATCCCATTAATGTCCATTAATATTGTTGATATATTATGGAAGTTCAAGGTAAGCTGAAAATTGCAAGACTTATTATTCCTCATGTGCAACATGTGAAACATTATCCCATCTTTAAGAATTGTTATCATTTATTACTCAGTAAACAATTAGTATATTTCCTCTCTATATGCATATCTATTACTATCTAGTTACATTATACATTTTACCCATACACTAATCAGTCTTGTTGCTTTCTCTTTTTGTCTCATTCTTCTTTCTTCTGTGCATATCTTTGACTGTTAGTATCTAATAGTATCATGAGTGTTGAGAACACTGAAGAAAATCATGCAGCACGATCAGACTCAATTCAGATTCAGTTTCTATTAATAATAAAGAAATTTGAATTGAATGCTGACCTTTGCAGTATAGTGGTAGTAGTTGTGTTGTGAAAAACCTCCTCCTACTACAATACTACCATTACAACTACTGTTTGTAATAGTGTAGGGTGTAGTAGTAGCAGTAGTAATAGTAGCAGTAGTAAATCTAAAATAATTCTTATCAGATATTACCCACCTACACAATTATCACTACATATTAGTATCCACCAAAATGTCACAACCTAAATATATAATAACACATTAAAACATTATTTAACATTGAGGGATGATGAGTTCCGAAGTATTGTGGTTTGTTTCACGTCAGTATAACTTGCTATTATTCTTGTTTTTTCTTCTACATTCTGCAAATGTATCAATCGACTTTAATGATCCCGCAGCAAAAATAAAAACTGTAAAGCTGTACATTTTTGAAAAATAGTAGAGGAGGTTAAATTTTAATCTGTCAGTGAATATATGGATATTAACAAGCCGAGTCGGTTCGCAGTCTTCATAAAAACCGTAAAACTTAAAAGATAAAGACATATCCCTGAGATTGTCACGTTTAGCCCGGGACAGCCAGGAGCGCTCTGAAGTCGGATTGTCAGTGAACGCACCGCGGGTGTTTCCTGCTGTCCGCACCTTGTCAACAGTGCTCTCCCTCCGCTGACGCTGTGTGTCCGGACCCTGCTGGTTTTTACAGCGCAGACGTGAACAGAGGCAGAGTGGTCCGCCCTTCCTGCGATAGGAAACTCGCACTGACGTAAAGAAAACCAGAGTAGGCTGACTTCGGGGTGAAATAGCCGCATTAACGCCGCTGTTTTCCCACCGAAAGTACCGTCCTCTCCCCCTCCGCACTGTCCGCTTTCCGAACGCGGACGTTAAATAGATCCAAGAGGTCGCGAGGGAACCTGGGTTTTAGGTAAGCTTTCATTTTACTGTGCGTGTGTGTGCGTGTGTATGTGTGTGTTGGATAAATTCCTTTACTACAACACATCTACCCTCTGAAATACATGTTAACAGTAATTCAGGTGTACTTCAGGGACTGTGTGTAAAACAGCCACTTGCTGTGCTGTGTATACACTGCAGAGTTTGGTGCAGAGAAACTATAAATATGAAAGAAAATTTCCTCTGAATGTGAAGTTGCACAACCCGCGTTATTTATCTTTCCATCACTAGAAAATATGTACACTTGAGGGCACTCCACAGTGTGTGGGCGGTTGTAAGTATGAAATGAATGTACAGTAGTATGTTTGTAGTAGTATGTTTGTAGTTCTTCCACATTTCATGTTAATGTTTGAGGGAAACATTTTTTTATTATTATTTGGAGAGGAATATGGTTATTTCATATGCAAAGACCTGAAGGCACATCCCTCCCTCACACACTTGCCTTTCTTCTGAATTGCCCTGTTTTCATTTAGAGGCTATAATTAGCTCAGTATGTGAAACTGTGACCTGCCTGACTTGTCTCTTTCTCTCTCTCTTTCTCTGTCACATACACTCAGAAACCTGCGTACAATTTCCATCTTTCTGTTGACTAAACTCTGTCCCTGTCTTCCTCTTCTTCAGGCATGGCTGATCTGCTGAGGCTGCTGCTGCGCGTGGCCGAGAAGGCGGCGAACGTGGCCCGGGTCTGCAGACAGGAGGCTCCTCTCTTCCAGCTCCTCGTGCAGGAGAAGACCGGAGAGGACAAGAACAAGAAGTTTGTGCAGGACTTCAAAACGTTGGCCGATGTGGTGATCCAGGAGATGATCCGGCACGATGTCGGCGCTCAGGTGAGAGGGAGAGCCGCCGATGTGGCCAGTGAGCCGGACCTGGTCTGGGTTAGCAGATCATAATAATCACGTACTGTCTGTTTATTTTTATTTTTTGTGCAGTTCCCGGAGATGGTCGGATTCATCCATGGAGAGGAGTCCAACAAGTTTGAGAATGGGCTTGGTAATTATTTATTATTGAAGTACAACACTTCTATTAAGCTAAACCAAATGCAAAATGACCTCACAAGGATACTATTATCCTATACTAAGATGTATAGGATAAAGGACATACAAAGAACATGAAGACACACATACAACCACACCTACATGTTTGTACACGACGGTATCCTTCCTTCAAAGTCCACATTGACTATTAACATTAACTTCACATAGACAACACTCATCCAGGTATGCCGATTATCTTATTTTATAGATGTAAAATAGGTTTTAGATGAAGGATTGGTAGAAATAAAACACAATAGAAAGACAAGAACCCAGCCATCCAACTCCACCACCTTTGGGTACATTTGTACCGAGATACATGTATACCATTCACTCTCACACTCACTCCCTCGGGCACTTTAGAGTCTCCACTCGACCTAAACATGCACGTATTTGGATTGTGGGAGGAAACCAGAGCACCTGAAGAAAAACCACACAGACACAGGGAGATCAGGCAAATAAGGAACTAGGAGTTCAGCCTGTTGAACCCACAGTACTAACCACTGCTAACCGCTCACCACCTGTGGACCTTACAAAACATGTATGTCAAAATCACCCGATGATCAGACAGAGTTTCGGCCGTTGACTGGGATTAAAGTTATTTTGCACATTTGTGCAACACCCTGAACATTCACATACACAAACACACACGTACATTGGCACAGTTGTACATGTTGTCACCTGCCCAGAACAAGCACAATCAGATTCATTTGCCACAGAGCATCTCCACCCAAACAGCTGGGCGTAAGCGTCCTCTTCAAATAGACTCCTTTAATAAAGAACCATTCATCTTGTGGTTAACGAATACATGAAACGTGTTGAATGTATTCTAGCAGCAAATTACATGCTTAATGAGGTACTGAAGTGCGTTTACGATTGAACCGCACAACTACTCGAACAAGCTTATCGACCACAACAATAACATCTTTGTTGCACTGATTTAAGTATGTTTAAGTGAGACACGCATGTTTCTGTGTGTGTGTGTGTCACCAGGTGAGAGCGTGACCGTGACGGTGTGCGGCTCGGAGGCGGAGACGGCGGCGCTGCTGGCCTCAGTGCTCGATGGCGACCATACAGCGGCATCTCTGCTGGCTCGAGCTATTCACCAGGACCCGGCCACCATCGATGCCCACACCGACGGGCTGACGGTGCCTCTCAGCCCCTCGGAGCTCGGAATCTGGATCGACCCCATAGGTATGACGGGGTATAGCCCTCCTATACGGGCTTGTACCGGTTGCATGAAGTGTTTCTTTCCATTCTCCATAGAAGCCATGCAACTCTTCTTTTTTTTTTAAATATCAGAAGTGCCTCAGTTGCCATTTTACAAGACCTTTTAACGATCCTATTTTTAGGTGTGAGAATATTAAGATCCATTTCTGCAGAGATGTGTTTAATTCTGTTCACATCCAGCCGTCGTGTTTGAGTCAGAATCACAGGAGTAATCAGATAATGAGCAAGTACCAGGAGTCTGACATTTCACTGGAAATATCTTGAAACGGTTGCAGTGACATGAGTGAAGCTGGCTATATGCAAATTACTTTGGAAATGGGGGCTACTATTTTAGCATCTCAATTTATAGATGAAAAAGCACGAGATGATGTTTTCAGACACGTAGAACATCTTTTATAGGACGCCTGGTAGTAACATTTTTACTCTCCTGCTTTCCTTCCAGATGCCACCAGCCAGTACATCGAGGGCAAGGAGGAGGTGCTGGAGGAGGGACACCTGTCTCCCTCAGGACTCCACTGTGCGCTGGTTCTCATCGGGGTTTATCTCCGGAGCACCGGAGAGCCCGTCATGGGCGTCATCAACCAACCCTTCAACCACAAAGAGCCAGCAGGAGGAGGGTGAGCTCACGTTGCTCCACTTGCTGCTCTACTTAAGATAAATATACACTCGGCGTTCACGTGTAACTTATGATAAAGTCAAGTGCCTCGTCTAAATCCATCTAGTACCTCAGCTCCACCAGATTATAGTTCAGCACGTTATTATTAATGGATATTGTTTCATTTGACAACTAATAATGAGAGACTTAAATACATTCACAGGTGAGCTTGACGGTCACAATGGGTTGTTATCATAAAGCCTCACCCATAAAACAATGCTCAACGTGGAAAAAAACAATAATAATTAATATAAAACAGGCTCTGGTAATAATACACTGTACCCAGTAAAGTCTTAACATGAAGGTGTGCAAAGCAGGATTAGTCTGCCGTCAGGATTAAAATGTTATTTAATGATTAGTTCGCAAAATGTTTTATGGCACCAATAAACACTCCCTCACAGCCCGGGACACAGGAAGGTGTTGAGCTGCAAGGAGACTCGATGTGACTGCAGCCATGGTGGGTGTGTGACCGAGACAGCGGCATAACTCAGTCGTTAAAAGTCCCAATCTGGTTTGCATACGATGTCATGACGGGATGTTAATGGCTGTGGGTTACACACACACACACACGCATGCACGCACTGCCCAAAGGTTACAGCCCAGACACTTCCGTAGTGATGATTTAGAGGGATTACTGTTTATGGTACATTTAGCAACAGATGGTTCTGATGCATAATCTCTCCTTCGCAAATAGACGAGCACTAAGAGATAACAGAAACCAATCTCCAATATGGTCTTTATCTCAAGAGGTCTTTGAAAAAAGTCTTTGCGAGTAGCTTCACACTTTTGATCTGTTTGATGACGGGTTCTCAGGGTGCATCATGGAAATGTCGAGGAAATTTGTCTTAGACAGAAGTTTGTTTCTGCAGATCAGATTTCCAGGAGGCGTGTTTGAGAAGGTCGCTCTACTTGTGGGAACGACCGTTCTTTACCAGTTTAAGGAAGCGTCCGGCCACGGTCGGACAGTAGCACAGAACTCCTCTTAGTTGTGGTATTTCACAGGAGAAGTGTGTCCAGCACGTCCACAGCTGGACGCACCATATTTGGATGTACACCTCGGTAGCAACTGAAGATGGGGTTCAGGGTTAAAACGTGCATAGTGCCTTTTGTGTATCCAACAAGGCTGAGTAATGAGAGAGAAAGCCTTCTGGTCTCCTGGGAGTGTACAATCTCCCCATTTGGAGCTGAACTAGTCTCACAAAGATAATATGCCAATATTATGGATAATTGTAGAAAGAAAACATAGTTATTAAGGTACTGAAAGCATCGGGTAGTTTCAGTATTGTGAATAAGACAAGTTTAGCTGTCAGCAATAACACATGATTATAGGCATTTTCCTATTACAGAATACACATGGAAAATGAGAGAAAAGTGCTCTGTAAAGCACACGTTTCCACTTGATCTACCCTGTGGGTGAGGGTAGACAGTTTAGAAGGTTAACATCGAAATAGTCTAGAAATATGTGATAATTTCTAATCATGAAAGAGACTATCCCATAGTTAAGTCAAAGCCATAGAAAGAACATCACATTAAATCCAACTTTTGATGGTAGCAGAGGAATAATGATAGTAATCTGGGTAAATGTACAAAATGAAAGGTACAACTGGAGTGAACAAAAATGTTCTTGAAAAAGGTCCTGGAAAAATGATTTCAGGAAAAAGAGTGTTGTTAATGGCATCAGTCGGGCATGAATTCTGATATGAAAAAGAGTCTCGTCATTTACATGTCTTTACTGTATCTGTGCTCTGTTTCTCTATGCGCCTCACACAGACAGCGCAACATGACCAGCTTTGAGCCTGAGCAGGTTTTCTTACATGACAGATCGACCATAAAACTGTGGGGAGTGTTTAAAGGAGCGGGCGACCTTTACCCAGAAGCTTTTGAACAGACTTGTAGATAAAATACGATAAAAGTGAAGGCAGGGCCAGAGTTTAAACAGAAAGCAGCTGTAGTTCATATTTCTATACAAATTGCTTATCAAACTAGAAAGTGAATAAAGTCAATCTTCTGCAGTGTCAACTATTATTATTATTGTTGTTATTATTGGTAAAACTTTAATTTAAACAGGTAGGAAACATTTGGATATGAAGATATTACAATGTAAAGATATACAGATTGACTTTACAAGAAGTGAAGTTTGTTGGGAAATAGATGAGAACTTGACTTTGAAACGGTCTAGTGAAGTGATGGGAAAGCAGTTTTACAGTTTCATGGAGTTTGTTCTACATACTTGTATGAAGCATAATCTCTAAATTAAACAAATTCTTCCCAATTTGCTGTGAAGGAGAGGTGATGCTGAGGTTAAATTGCACCAGTGAGCTGAGACAGACGTAGAGAGAGACGAGGGTAACGAGGTGTTTTGATAGATATGAGATAGATACTACACAGTATCTTCTCCCCTCTGTTTTTTTCAGGCAATCTATCTCACGTTAACATAGAAGGTGTAGTGGGGAAAAAAAAGTGTCACTGGCCACAAAATACTTTAAGTTAGAGGGGAAACGCATTATTATAAACAATCTCTCCATATCTTGGTCAGGAGGTAGAAGAGCTGCAAGAAGGATTCATGTCCACATCTGGCGCACTCAGATAGTACAAGACGTAGATTTAGAAGAGTTAGAAAATTCATATTGTCTTTGGTACATTTTTTTAATTTTAAGGGTTTGCTCTGTACTCTTCAATCAAGCACTTCACATCTTATTGTCTCTCTGCATAGACAAATATTTTCACTTGTTATGAGGACCTTCTTGTTTTTAGACAACCCCCTTTTTTTCCTTGTGGTGTGTCACACTTGCTCTGTTCAAAGATTCACAACAGGCTCGTTTTGTTTTTTGTTTTTTCCTCTCTTCACAGCTGGAGGGGTAAACACTTCTGGGGGGTGTCCTGCGGGGGCGTGAACGCCTGCTCCGAGTCCCGGCCGACCGGTGGAGCTGCAGGGAGTCTGTCTGTGGTGCTGAGCTCCAGCGAGAAGCAGGTGGTGAAGGAGGCTCTGACCTCTCTGTGCGGCTCCGACAGGCTGAAGTACGCGTCGGGCGCCGGCTACAAGATCCTTTGTGTCATCCAGGGTCTGGCCGACGTCTACATCCTCTCAGAGGGAAGCACCTTCAAGTGGGACTCCTGCGCCCCCCACGCCCTCCTCCGAGCCCTCGGCGGGGGCGTGGTGGACCTGTCCAAGTGTCTACGGTCCGGCTCCGGAGCTGGGGATCGGCAGACAGAACTGACGTACCACCAGCCCAACTCTGAGAGCAAAGGGGCGGACCGCTGGGCCAACAGCGGGGGCCTGGTGGCGTATCGAGACTGTTCCCAGCTCTGCAGAGTCACCGAGACTCTGAGAGGAAAGCTGTAGTCGAGAGCCGAGCGGTGGGGAATAACAGCGCACGCTGCGTCCATTTTTGTCACGTATATTATCATATTCATGTTTTCTATATGCATAGAGAGGGAAGGATGGGAGGGGGAGGGCATCTGGGGTCAGATATTTTAACTATAGATATTACTGACGTTTTCAAACTGATATATTAAGGGACGATATCAGGTCTGGGTCAAATGAGGTCGACGCAAAGTTTAACAATGCTGATGAGTCCGATTCGGGTTTTGGGAGGAGTAAAGCAACAAAAGTGCAACACTTTGCTGTTTTGAAGGAGAGGGAAAAGGAAAAAATAGGAGACGCTTTTCAGTCCAGGCATAATCACAAAGAGCCATGACTTTGTGGGTTTTGAGAGAACACCACAGGGAAAGAAACTCTTGACCTCTCAGGGAGCTGGTGATAAAAGAAGGGAGAATCTTGCACAAGTTTGACACAGAAACGTGGAAGTTAAAACCAACACGAGATGATAACTTTTTATCAGTTTCCTCCCACAACAAAATACGACAAACCAAGTATAAAAGTTTTGTTTTGCCCCAGACCTGACATTCATTCCCTAAACATACTAAGCTATACAATAGTATGTCTATATATTGCATTTAGGTAGAAAAACAAAGTACTGATATATGGAGATAATGTGTTTAAGTAGAGTAGAGTGCTCACTGCTGGACAGCTGAGAGACGCTTCACTGCCAGAGGAGACTGCTTCATAGGGATCCGGAGGATCTCTTTGGGAGTCTTAATTGCAGTTACGCAAACTGAGATTACACATTTTTCGCCTTATCTAACCTGTAAAAAGGCGGCGATCGAGTCGGGTCGGTGAAAGAGACGCAAATCACCCACTGCGCCGCTCTGAAACTCACTCCTTTTAAGGAGCAGGGGATAAAACGTACCCTGCCCTCATTTTCCACGGCTGCAGTACCTCGAGTTAATAAGGTCAGAGAATGGAGAAACCATATGAGGTAAAACAGCAACACAAAGAGCCACTCTGTTTAAGCTTAAAATATATATATATATATATGTATTTTGGCTATGCAGCTTAACAGGCTCCACAGAAGGACAGAAATGCGTTCTTGATGTCTGTAACCTGATGTGTGTGTAAAACCAAAACAAATCATGTGTATTAGGAGGCATTGATGTATATTGATGATAGAACAGAACAACAATGTGCGTATAGGAAATCGTCTTTATTTTGAAAACCAGACAAAGCGGGTGGGAAGGGAGAGAGAAACCCAACAGTGATATTTTTTAAAACTTTTCCAGCCAGGGAACTCGCATCATAATTCCCTACAAAAAACCCCGATGATTGTCAAGATAACTTTTGTTTTGTTGTTGTCATTGTTTTTTTTGTTTTGTTTTGTTTTTTTTTGCAATTCATCTGCATATTGTTGATAACAATAATTTGAGAAAGAAACATAAAAATGTGTTGGCTCCTTCTTGAACTTCGACCTCTGCTACCTTTGAGATTACAGCACTGTACATTCTCTAGTCGACGTGGACGTGAGGAGGAAGACAAACCCGGCTCGGCTCTGGATCCAAGCTCAGGGATGAGTCTCCCACTCGACAGTAAATCATTATATGAGAGGAAACTTGGATGGAAGATGAGCAATCTCTTAAGGGAAAAATTCATGACAAATTTATTCATTTTTGTCGATTAACACATCGTAACAATCTGAATTTAAGCCTGATTGGGGGGGAAAAAAAAAACAAATCAAGCCCTCATTGTTTACTTTTATTTACATGAACAAACTTTTTTTTTGTTGTTTTTCCTTTTCTTAAACTAGGTCCATTTTGTACATTTGGTTTCAACTCAGGGAGGGCCATGTCACACTCGTGTCGTATCACAATCCCTGTGTGGTGAAATACAAGACAAAAAGCTGCTAATGCATGAATAGAAACATGGAAAACTTAAAACTGACCACAGGGTCATCTTCTCAGGCGACCACACTAATCCACGTCATGCACTGCAACGCCTTAAACCAAAATCCTGACGCCGAGTTAACAGTTATACGATGGCGTGACTCAAAGGTTCGTCACTCATTTTGCATTTGGAGGAAAATTAAGAAAAAAAAAAGAAAAAAAAACAACTTGCAAATGAGCTGTTAGCTTAGCGAGCTACACCTCCTACTCAGCTGCAGCTGGAGGACTGGTTAGACTAAATCTCTGATGACTGTTCAAAAATCCCTGTGATGGTGTTACTGGGGTGGGTGTGCAAATTAAGAAGAAGAAGAAAACATCAAACATACTTCTCGTGAAGAGGCAGTATAAAAAAAACAACATTTTATCAGACGCCTTATTACTTATTCTTGCCATTTCACTACACTCAGTCTTCACATGTTAGGTGTAAACAATATTTTCTGTGTAATTTCTACGCAGAATTTCTTTTTCCTCAGTGTTACAATAACAGTGTGGAGATTAGAAGGAAAATAATTTGTCATCATTTGTTCTGTTTGATTTCTCTGAATGTGACATTTTGACATTTTGAAAAGGTGAGCCACGTCCAGGTGGAGAGAAACACATTAGTGCCACACAGGTAAATACATCTAGAGACGAATCTGTCCTAGTTTTTTTTGTTTTGCTTTGCTTTTTGTAACTGAGCTGAGCGGAACAACAGAGGAAAACGCTGGACATGCCAGGAAACGCATCACTCAGCTAATCAATGCTAGCTCCCAGCCAGAGTTTTGCATGTTAGGCCAATTAGAGACTCTAAACTGCCCCTCGGTGTGTGTGTGTGTGTGTGTGTGTGTGTGTGTGTGTGTGTGTGTGTGTGTGTCCTAAAGAAGGTAAGATAATGGATGGATGAAGAGGAGAACTGCTTGCTAACAAAATCTTCTTAACTGCCTCATTTAACATTGTACTGTGCAGTCAGGGATGATTGCACTTAAAACTACACATTTCTGTGTAAACATTTATGAATTTGAACCTCGTGACTGCTAATTTCATATCTGGGTAAACTTGCAGTGTCATTTTCTTTTCCTCTCTTCATCTTTCTCTCTATCTTTGTCTCTGCGAGTGATGATTAAATTTCTGTGACTGACAATGTATGTCAGTCACATGCAGAAAATAAGCTGCGCTGAAGGCACGTGTCAACATTTCAAAATGTCAAGTTGTCACTTCTTTTAGCTCCAAGACCTTCTCAGAGCGGCCCAGCCGGAGGCGCAGAGAGACAGTGAAGCAATCCCATCTGAACCTGCGCTCCAGCTAAAACATCAGCCTGAGGCTGAAACAAACAGAATAGCAGGTCCTACAAGACTTTCTTCTTCTTTTTTTTTTTTTTTAGCATCATTTTTGCATCGTTCAGGTCTAAGACAATGGCGAGGCCACAGGTTCGGCACCTCATCCCCGGCTCAGTGGAGACAGCAGCTGGCACATTATGAAAGGGGTCAGCTGAAGATGCAGGGTGTGATTCTCTGGTAATCACCACGCAAATAACACAAACATGAATGTTGAATAAATTTTACGAGATCTGTTCGCTTATCGTACTACAGAAATCTAGAACGATTCATTTAATCATTTATTATGGTCTCTACACCATAGGGCTGTAAGAGAACAAAAGTTTTCTTCTATGTGTGTGTGTGTGTATATATGACATATACAGTATAGCAGCCTAGAAAGTGACAAACTACCAGAGATTCACACCAAATTTTCTGAAGGGTCAAAACGACCCAGGCCGGATCACAAAAACTTATTACTTGGATGTTGGATGATTCATCCCTTGAGGGGAGCAGTTTTATTAAGGTGCTTTGCTCAAGGGCACTGAAGCCATGGGGGGGGGATTCAAACCTGTGACCGTTGAGTTACTAATCCAGGTCCTTAACTACTGTTATTCTGATCTGTTGGGTTCATTTACTTCCAATTTAATCCTGCAACGTGATGGGCGGACGTCAACCTAAATGTCACAAACATGAGTAACACTGACACAGTAAACAGCTCAGATCGGTATCTCCATGTTGTCTAGAACGATCCATGAATCACTTGTAATCCTCTCTCTTCAAGTGTCACAGGCTGCTACCAAAACCTTAGTCTAACTGCTTACAAAACGCGAACAAACAAAGTGAGAGAACCAAAGTGTTAAAATGCAGGTGAGTAGATCATGCATTGCAAAATTTGGCAGGAAATGATGAAAAGGTTTCTTTACAGCATCCCGAAAAAGGGTTTCAATGCCAAGGCTACAGTCGTCTGGAAGAGCAACGAAAAGAAAGGTGAAATGACAGGTAAAGCACCATCACTGCTGTACCTTCAACTCTCAATCAATACTTATATTTATTGTGTTCAGTCATCAGGCTCCTCCTGGAGGTCCAGTCTCTCTCTCCCTCTCTCTCTCTCTCTCTCCACATCAGTCCTCTCCGGTTCAGACCGTGGTTTGCCGACAGGCAAACGAGAGACAAACATGGCCATAATTTGTTGCGTCCCTGTGTTTCTGTGTCGATGCACGGAGAGGTCGACGTACTTCACCTCTGGAAAGGTTTGCGCACCTTCTTCCTTCTCCTGGGCGGTTTCCCGCTCTCCGCCCAAGCCTCGCTGGACTCGCTGGGCCGGTGAGCGCCCGGCATGAAGAACCCCGTCTGACCCGGCGGAGGGGAGAACGGCGGCGGCGCTCCAGCACCGGGAGGCGGGCTGTGTGGCGGACCTGAGGGGAAGAAGCCCCCGTTGGCAGCCATGTCGGCCGGAGGCCCTCCCTTGAAGATGCGGTTGAAGAAGTCCTGCAAGTCAGCGGGGTTGGTGGGACCGGGGGGATGCTCCGAGGGCGGCCTGGAAGAGAGAGGGAGAGGGACAGTTCAGGGTTAATTTGTGCAGGTGCCTGGAGAGAAATGAAGTTTAGGTTTAAGGTGGACATGTGGGAAAAGCTTGCGAGCAATTAAAGACAGTTTATCTTCTAGCAAAACACAATGAGTGTGACTTCTGTGTCTTAAAGGAGACCTAGAATGAAAAAACACTTTTACCTTGACTTGGTTGAATAACGTCTATTCCAGGCCAAAGATGTACGGCAGGTCCGAAAACATCACCACGTCCTCAATCATGTATAAACGCGGACTTTGACATGGGAATTTAAAAAAAACTGGCGAATCTGAACAGGATGAGACGTACAGTGTCGCAAAACAAACCACCCACCAACCCCTCCAGTATAATTCGTGTATATGAGGTCCACAAGTTAATGAAGGCACCCGACTGTGAGGCAGCAGTTTGGTGAAGCTTCCAGTAAAACATCAATGTACGCGCTCCTGGTTCTTCCTTAATATCCGATTCTTCCTCAAACAATTGAGGCTGGATGTGAACATGCTCCACAGCTCTACCTTGTTTACTAAACAAGTTGCTAAACTTTGTTTAGAGAGTGAGTAGCAGGTGTGTGAGTGAGTAGCAGGTGTGGAAGAAAATTCTGCTTCAGCTCCAAAATTGTGGCAGCTTCAGAGGAGAGAGACTCACATCGTGGCAGCAGGATCCTGTCAACCAGTCAACTTACCGAGCAAGGTGTTATACCATGCATACCACCTGCATGAGTGGGTCATGGGGTCACATCATGTGTAAATGCAGATCGCATAGAGGTCAGAGGCATAGACACAAACAGACAGCAAAGGGCAGGAGATACCCATTTGCATTCAGAGTGGTGGATGGTGTGATGATCACATAGGTTGAGGTTGACAGAGGGATGGAGGGGGGCGGTCCCAGGCTGCTTTCAATGACAGTAAAATACATGGTTGACGAGGGCCAGATGGGTATTCTGGCGAGCACACAGGCAAGAGCCAATCACCGTACAGCCTACACGTGGTCACCACATAAACACGAGACGGATATGTGCAAATCCGGACCGCAATTTTCCCCACACAAAAAGTAGGATTTTGGGTTTGTAAAATAGCATCTGAAGCATTTCTCTTCTCTTCTCTGTTAGCACCAGAGACAGACAGATGAACGCTCGACTCGACCATTCGAGGTCCCCTTTAAATACCATTGTCACAACAAACACTTTACAAAGATCCCCATGATACGAAGTCAAGTGAAATAAGTTAATATGTGGGTTTGACAACGCAATACATAATTCTGCTCACCTTTTATAAAAGTGTCATTTCATTGATTTATTATGACAAGTGTGTGTGAGTTGCATAAAAGTGTGTGAAAATACCACAAACAAAAGTTCCTGATAAGCACAATATAGAATTAAAAGAAAATAATAAGTGAAGGAAGACGATAAACAGGCAAAGCTGCTAAAACAATAGAGGGAGGGGAAAAGAGTCTCCACAACAATAACCTGCATATGAAGAGTAAGACTGTACCTGTGTCGTGTGGGGTTGCTGTTGTTCTTTGCACCAAAAGAGATGTGATAGGGCACGCGGTGGGTGTCGGGGGAAATGCCTATTCTCTGGCATCCAGCCCACTCTGAAACATGACAGCAACACAACAGGTCACACGACTGACAGGAAACGCGTAGAAACGTGTTTCCTGTCGAGCGTCTCTAAATCTGCCGCTCCATCCCACAGAGTCTAGCGGCAGACGCCCACCTGTGATGTCATAGACTTTGCCGTCCATGCAGGCAAAGTACGTGATGCGCAGACCCAACATGCTGGACTCCGCCCACAGGTCCCCCTCCTCTGCGCTGTGGTAGCAGCTGCATTCGGCACAGAACCGTGCATCAGCAGGCTCACGATCCATCTCGAACCGCCTGTGCACACACACACGCGCACACACACGCAGGAAACACTGTGGTGAAAACCTGCTAGGTGACACAAGGCTCCACCTGTGTGTAATGCAGAGCGTCTCAGCTTCAGACCCGGGGTGTGTGGCGCCTTACTTGTGTTTGCCTTCACACTTGGTGCACATCATGGTGTTCATGGCTTCCTTCAGGTCGTCCTGCAGCTTGGTGAGGAACTCATTCATGGACTTGGACAGTTCAGTGGCCGCCATACGCTTCCTGCATGGGAAGCAAACAGAGCGGTTCAGCGATACGTGAATAGATGAAGTCCAAGGAGAGTTTGTATTTGTAGGAAACTTGAATTTCATGCAGTTTCAGTATCCTGAAGATCTATCTCTTTTTTTATTTATTGCCTCCTCTTCCTGTAAAGTCATAATATAATAATCATAATAACGACTAATTCATCAACTAAACATACTGATAACTGACTTATAAGTATTAGGATTTTAACATTTTTGAGTTCATTTTTCTGATGAAGTCCTAATGGAAGCTTCAGAAATGTTCAGACAGGAAAATATATGGACACAGCATATTTGAAGACTTCATCTTAACATTTTAACTGATATTTTACAAACCAAACAACTAATCGATAGATCCAAAGAACTATTGACATAATGAGCAACAACAACAAAAAAAACAACAATTTGCTGCAGTTTTATTTGTTTGTACTCACAGCTCATACTCTCGTCGTGTCTCTGGGTTACTGACAATATCCCAGGCAGCCCTCAGTACTTTGAACGCCTCTCCAGCTCGTGGGTGTTTATTCTTGTCTGGATGGACCTGAAACAGAGAGAACAGAGGAAAAAGGTTGCATGAGTAAAGGAGAAATTTTCAGTTTCATATACAGTTTATTAGTCATTAATTCAGGCTTCCTTGAGCCGGATCTTCACCTGGACAGCCAGCTGTCTGTAGGCCTTCTTCAACTCTGCCTCGGTGGCGTGCACCTCCACACCGAGCACTGTAAACGGGTCGAGCTCGTCTTCTGGGACCTCGACCATAGCGAGGAGCCTCTCCAGCTCCTGGCCGGGCTGGTTTCTCCCTGCTTTGCCCGGGGACTCGGAGCCGGAAGCCGGCGCATGGCGATCCCTCCTGAACCTGCTCCGGACTCTCTCCAGCAGGGACACCACCCTTTTCCAAAGACCGGAGTCCTGAAATGCTGTCCATAAGCGTTTTCCCCTCTCTCCACCAAAGCTGATCACCACACCCTTCACCCACTGGGAACTGAGTAAAACCATGGTACAGAAAACTCTGAGAGAAGATAAGGCAGCTGTCTTAAACCTCCTCCCTGACCGAACAGTTTTATTCACCATGTCCATTCCTGTGCATTTTGTCCATTTCAGAATCCGTCCAGCATCCGCCTTCAGTCCTGCTACGTCTGTGACTTTTACAAGGAGCTGATGCCCAAAGTTGTATAGCTTCACTCCTCCCATCTCCACACCAACTCCGCAGTGGTGAGTTAATGTGACGATGATCTCGATCATCATGTGAACGCAGGAGATGCACCAGAGGCTCAGAGACTCTGACAGCATCTCCTTGAAAGCAGAGATGAGCTGGTTGCCAGTCCGCCTGCGGCCTCGATTCTGCTGATGGTGGTGGTGGTTGCGTCTGCGCGTCTGCTTGTGCCGGCCACCGCTCGACGGGGCGTTGCCTTTCTGAATGGAGAATGCGCTCTGACTGCTCTGCTCTGAAACGGACCCGCTGCTCTTCAGTTTGCATCTCTTGCCAGTTCCCTCACCCTTCCAACCACAGTCCTCATTCACACTCTGCTCCTTCTCAGCTTCATCTTCTTGATTCATACTGTGCAAGTTCTCCTGATCTGCAGTGCCATCGTGCTCTAAACCTTCAAAAATCTCATCGCCGTCGTCTTTGGCCTCTGTAGACTCACAATACTCGGTTTCACCAATTCCAGAATCTTGCGGAGTGGTTGGATTAAGAGGGTCCTGAGATTCGAGAAAGGCTGTTTTCGTCTCCTGCTCCTCCTCTTCTTCATTGATGGGTCTGGCCTCCCACTGACTAGACCTGATGGCCGACGTGGGATCGCCATCCGGGCTCTCCTCGTCCGTAACACCATCCATCTCCTTCTCCACTGCTTCCCTCTCCATGCTCCTTACAGCTGTGGGAATGAAGGGCTGCAAAATGGGAATCTCATGGAAGACGATGTCCTGGGTCCATCTTCTGTGGCCACATTTTCCCCAGACTCTGGTGAAAAAAGTGAGACCGGGAGGTCCAACATATCAGCAGCCACTTCCAGAAGGACTTTTTATACACCTCACATCATTCATCACCTGTAAACGAAAACACAAGAGTTCAAAAAAAGAGAAAATGTGGCTTCTAAAGTAGTTATAAATACTACGGTACACGTTTTGTTTTACACCTCTGTTAAAACATAAAAAAGACTATGATTATGCAAATTAAAGCAGCAGGAGAATGAGGACTGATGGAATCATGGGATATTCCATATGGAATAGTTAGTAGTATATGGAATAGTTAATAGGAATCAAGTTAATAATGGACCTATTACATATCATTGTTATTGAAACAATCTGAGACTGAACATCAATCAAGCTCAACCTGGAGGGCATTTGTACAATCATTGCAGTTGATCCATCCAGCATCTTACCAACATTGAACCTAAACAGTCTCTGCTGGTGCCATCGCCAGCACACAGAGGACAATATGGTACACACCCTGGATATATATACACACACAAGCACGCACACACACACCTATGGGCAATTTAGAGTCAGCAGTCACCTTAAACATGCACATTTTTATAATATATGAGAAAAGTGAAGTATTTGATCCTTGCAGACTCCAGGGGGGACATGCACACAGACAGGTAGATGGTCCATGGAGGACCACCAGCATACATAAGGTGGATGCAGAGAATACACCCTGGAAAAATCTCAAGTCTATCACAGGGCATACACAGACTCTCTCATTCACACCTAGGGGTAATTTAGAGTCTCCAATTAACCCAACCTCCACACAGAAAGGTCCCTGGTCCGACTGGGATTCGAACCAGAGACCTTTTTCTGTGTCAAAATTAAATGATAAACTAAGACTACCAAAAAAACAACATCCTTTGTGAGACAAACATTTAACACAATAAGACAACTTTCACTAGCTGGCACCTGTGCCAAAAAGGAAATGAGTGGAGGCCAACTTACATGTTTATCCACCAAATATCACCTTGTTTGTGGAGAAACCTTGACCTTGTTTTCAATAAAATGAACAAGCTAAGGCAAAGTGTGTAATACTGTTGTTTAATAATCAACTTACAGATCCTGATGCTACGTGACCTTGTTTATCCACCCGTAATGACGACGTAAACAGCAGGTTTCAAAACATATCTCTGCAATATTTGCAACAAATCTGTGCATGAAACAGTGGTATGTTGATTCATTCAACCAGGCAAGAAAATTAGACGCAATTAAAAACTACGTTTGACCTTTACGAGTCGATAAAATGCGCAAAAAAATAGGTCATAGCTATAGGATGAAACAAGCCTGGTGGACATCGAGGCGGACGTGACCTGATATACATCTTTTAAACTCTATTAAAAGCTGATGTTTTAGAGGAGGCTATTAATAGTAGGTTGTTAGCATGAGGCAGCAGCCAACAAACTGGATGATAGATAGGCGCCACAGGGGCTAAAATTAGGGCTGCCTCTCGCTGGATTAACCCGACAATATTTCGACAAATCGAGTTCTCAGACAAAGATCACACGACATCAAAGTAGTGAGGCATTTTAAGACAAGAGATGGAGTAGAGGAGCAGCTAAGGTTAGCTCTGTCCCCCCACCACCACCACCTCCTCTTTCCTGTGAGGGTTTGACGGAGACTTGGCTGCGCTGAGGTAATGTTTATGGACAAACCAGACCAGTCCGGAAAGTAGGCGGATTCTTACACATTTTAAGACCCAAACAAAGTAACTGTGATATATACCTCTCGGGTAAGTGTAACCTTGTTTTTCCACAGAGTGCGTGTTGTTTTTGTGAGCCACTTCTTCTTCTCCTGCTCCTTTTCCTACTTTCTTCCCATTTCTTCTTCTTCTTCCTCCTCCTCCTCCTCTTCCACCTTCTTCTTCTTCTTCTGCGCTGTTTTTCTTTTACAAACACCGCGGTGACTCACTACCGACACCCACTGGTCGTCCGGTGTAGTTGCGATGTTAAACGAGGTGCTGGGGCAAAATATTGCTTTGTCAAAATGATAAGATCTCAAAATGACAAAACGCTAAATCAAAATTGTGAGCTAGATATAATGTTTCTCAGCTCTCATTGCTGTCTCATTGTATTTTGAGTAAGCATCTCATTAGTTTGACATGCTATCTTGTTATTTCGACTTAGTATCTAATTTCACCACACTATAATTGACCTGGCATTTCAAAAAAATGTGAAAGCTTGTGAAAGTATCTCTTTATTTTCACATAAGAAGTCATTATTTTAAGTCATTACCTCAATATTTTGACTTACTGTGTCATTATTTTTATTAAGTATCTCAATATTTTGACAAAATATAAATATTTTGAGATCGCATCTAATTACGTTTCTCAGTATTTTGACTTACTTTAGTTATTCTGACTCAGTACCTGTTTCTGGTCCTCAAGCACCACTGTTCTGCTTGTTTTAGAAGTAAGTGTGTTGAGACCAGGAAATTTCTAAAACCAGCGGTCCAAAAGGAACAATATTGATAAACACAGAGGTGGAAGAATAATGATAGTAGCTTAAAATAATGACAGTAAGTTAGTCAGAAGTAACTAATTAAGTCAAAATAATGAGATGCAATCTAAATTAATGACTTACTAAGTCAAAAGAACAAGGTACTAAGTCAAAAATAATGAGATGGTAACATGAAATCACGACTTTCACTCACTTTTGACAAAAATTTGAAACGAAATGCCAAGTAAAATATTTTCAGATAATCAAGCAAAATTTGATGCAAAGTCTAAGAGATCAGACAGAAAGTCTGACTGATCAAAATAATCATTTAGAAGGTCAAATGAGACAGTAACGAGAGGAATGAGACAGTAAGTCAAAATAATGCTATACTAAGTCAAAATATTGAGGTAGTAAGATGATAATCAACATGATTATTATGTTACTAGTTCTTCAAATTAGCAGTAGACTAGTAGTGACTAGTAGTTCTACAAATTGAACCCAAGTCCATCAATTTGTTGTCTTGAGAAAGATTGTTATTATTTTTTTGAGACTGCCAAACCATGGAGACAATAAACATTTAATATGACCAAATAAATAATGTTGATGGTGACAGGTGTTTTGTGCTCTGTTGTTTTTGTGTCTAAAGTTGTCGAAAACCAATAACTTAGGAGAAGCATAACACACGGTGACTGTTCTCACACATCTGCAAACGTCTGTTAGCAGCTGTAAGACACGTAGCACCGTGTGACCCTTAAACTTGGTTTCTGTTTCATCACTCCGGGTGACCTTGTTGCACATTTCCTGTGGTGTGTTTTGTCAGCACGTTTGGTGACATCAGCAGGGTAGCAGATATCTTTTTTCTTTTTCCTTTCTCCATGACTGTACACATCTTTCTCAGTAGCGCCAACAATCACTGACCTGAGTTTCACAGACTCTAACTACCAAACCCTCGATTCAATTTATTTTGGTGACTTCACACATGATTAAGTGTCTCAGATGTGGGTCTAAATAACAGACCAGAAGAAAAAAATACCAGGTTTGTCCACTCCAGGTCATTTAATAAGTAATCAAGTAATCAAGGGGCCATTTGCAGTAGTTACAGTGATATGTGTTGGTGGTGACTTGTATTTACATATATTTGTATTGTGTGTCATGAAGTGCTTGCTAGTGTACTTCTTGAATGAGGCCCAGTCAAGATCCTCCCTTAGTAGTTCAATTAACAGGTGGTGTGCACAGTCTCACCTGGATTAAAGTCAGCATTTCTTCCTGGTTTCTGTTGGTGGCTTCTGTGATATCCCTTACTGGTCCACCTGTTGCTGTTTTTCCTGTGTTTGCCCTTTTGATGTTTTTTTTCCTATTTATCCCTACTCAGTCACTAGTCTGTGACTTTATAGTTTTTTATACATTGACATGGTTGTTTTCTGGGCTGTCAGGCCTCAGGTGGCATTTCTGGTAAATTTTTAGCTCACTAACCACCAGAATCGCAGCTAAATAAAAACCCAGAATCAAAAAGTAGTGAGCAGAGGAAGTGAATGTCACCTGCCAGAAAAAGCACCTGCTCTAGCTGCTCATTAATGAACCCCAAAGCTGGTGATCCTGGTATGGAGATCCTGACTTCTATAAGGGCTTAATGAAACCCCACTAAATCACATAGACACACACACACACACAGGCAGTTTAGAGTCACCAGTTGACCTAAACATGCATGTTTTAATAACATAAAAAGTGCTTGAGCAGCTGGGATTTGAACCAGGGACCTTACTGGTGTCAGGCAACAGCATCATCCATCCATCTTCTTACCTGCTCAGCACCTTAATAGTTTCCTAGAGGTTTGCTGAAGCCTGTCACCAGCATACATGAGATGGATGCATGGTGGATGTACATGACTCTGGACAGTTCTCAAGTCCATCACAGGCCACACACACTCTCTCACTCACACCTAGGGGTAATTTAGAGTCTCCAATCAAACCAAACATGCATGTGTTTGGACTGAAGAAGACAACAAAGTACCTGCAGAGAGCTGATGCAGACATGGAGGAAATAATGAAATATTATCTCTAAACAACAACAATGTTGTTGACAGAAGAAATCAAAATAGTGACAGTAAGTCAAAAGGTGTGAATATATTCACACCATTTCTTACACACCTTCTTCTTACAGAGTCAAAATAGTTAGGTGCCAATTCAAAGATACTACCTACAGAATAAGTACATAGTAAGTCAAATCAATGAGATACAATGTTCAAACGTCAAAACAATCAGATAGTGACGCAATATATTGGTAGTAAGTCAAAATAATGATTCCAAGTCAAAATGATGAGGTGCAGTCATAATAATGAGACACTTGGTCAAAATAATGAGAAACTGCCAGAATAATCAGACGCTACGTCGAAATAATAACTTGGTGAGTCAAAGTGATGTGACCCAACTATTTCCGATCCCAGCATCAAAAAGTACTGGAGGAAGTGGAGACGGCGAATTTCACCTGCACGCGGAGGATAAAGCGCCTCCTCCAGCTCCACAATAAACAATAAACCCCACATCTGGCACAACTGTGTACTATGGCGTTTCTATGCTGACGACTTCTATAGGGGCTTTTTGGACACGGAAAAACTGTGGGAACCCCCCTACAGTCCCTCCACACACGCACACACACATACACACACACACACACACACAATAAAAGACTAATCTTGAAGACGCAGAGGGTTAATTTCAAGCCCCCACCACCTCCACCCACATCTCCAATTTGAAAGCCGCCTCTCTACCGGGAGAGGAAGGCTCTTTTTCGGTCAGATGGCGTGCTGCAGTCCGCCCCCGTCATTCTCCAGCCCACACAGACAGGGCAGCCAGCAACCAATACGGTGCTCCGGAGGAGGAGGGTTTCTGCCAGTGATTTCAGACGAGCGACTGTACGCAAAAGGGGGATTTACTACGCCAATCTGAGCCGGAGAAGCTGTCGGAGACGGGCAACAAGGGTAAGAAGAGAGACGCGCGAGAGGATGCGTCTTTTGCGCCTTAGACCATTTTACCGCGCACATCAGGGCTCGGATGTTACGGTCGCTGTTGTTGTTGTGTCTGACCTGGATAATCCTCCACAGCGCCGCGACTTCTCTGTGACATGCGTTTCGTCTCTTTGATCAGTAGAAAAATAGTTGCGTTTTTTTTTCTATTTTTTGTCTCTCAATTTCAGTTTCAGTCCGGGTTTTAAGGGAGCTGTGACAGCGACACCTTTTCCTGTGCGCACATCTGTCTACCTGACCTGAAGGAGGTAAGAGAGGTTTTGATTTCTTGATTTTAAACCTTAAGTCATGCTAGGCTTAAAATGAAATCTTGTGGAGTAATTCATTCAAAGTGAAATAGGAAACTGTTCTGAAACATGAATAAACTTCCTACTTTCAGCTGGTGTTCAACAAGATGGAAGAATTTAGAACATTTAGAATAGATAGATAGATAGATAGATAGATAGATAGATAGATAGATAGATAGATAGATAGATAGATAGATAGATAGATAGATAGATAGATAGATAGATAGATAGATAGATAGATAGATAGATGGATGAATGGACAGTGCACCAGGTGAAGTCCAAGTGTCCAAAATTTTATCTAAACAGATATAAACTTATATCTGTTTATATATCTGTTTACATAAACCCGTCCAGGGCGTATTCCCTGGTGGGATAATGGAAGGATGGATGGATTGATTGATGGATGAATGGATGGATGGATATAAACTTGTGCAGGTTTTCTCCACCTGCGTGTTCACATCTTTCCTCACTGCTGTGTAAACTTTCCCACAGTGCTGCCATGTCCCTGCCACGCACACTTGGGGAGCTGCAGCTCTATAGGGTCTTGCAGAGGGCCAACCTGCTGGCCTACTACGACACCTTCATCCAACAGGGCGGCGACGATGTGCAGCAGCTCTGCGAGGCAGCTGAGGAGGAGTTCCTGGAGATCATGGCCCTGGTTGGCATGGCCACTAAGCCGCTGCATGTGCGTAGGCTGCAGAAAGCCCTGAGGGACTGGGCGGCCAACCCGGCCTTGTTCAGCCAGCCTGTGCCAGGCGTTCCCATGGGAGGCATCCCACTGTTCAAAGTGGACGGAGCGGCAGGTGGACCTCGGAAGTCTGTGAGCAACGGGCAGCCAGGCTCTCCCTCGGAGAGGGAGGACAGGGCGTGTCTCACCCCCATGCAGAGTGGGAGTCCCAGAAGCCCCTGCTCCCAGGCGTCCCCACAGCCTCCAGATGTACACTTCAGGGAAAAACTGTCCCCCATGGACCCACACTGGCTGAACCCAGAGCCTGACGGGAACTGCCAAATGCCTGCTGCATCTGGAGCAGAGGAGGAGCCGCCCAGTCCGCCCCTGCTGACCACCTGCCCCCCGGGCCCCTCCGTGTCTCCCAGCTCCTCCGGGTCTGGTGTCCTGTCGGCTTGGCCCGGAGGTCAGCTGGATGCTGAGACGGCGAGGGCAGTGGTGGAGAGCGTGGAGAGGCTGCTCAGGACTCTGCCCAGGTCAGACCTGGCGGAGGTGAAAACCCTGCTGAGGATGAACAAGAAGATGGCGAAGACGGTGGGGCACATCTTCAAAATGGGGCCCCAGGATGTGAACAAAGAGGAGGAAATCCGGAAGTACAGCCTCATCTATGGGCGCTTCGACTCCAAGAGGAGGGAAGGGAAGCAGCTCACACACCATGAGGTAAAAACACAAAAACTAGAGATATAAGTATTTTATTGTCTGGCTGTCGTTTTCACATTGTCTGTCACTTTTTCTCTCCTCAGCTGATAATCAATGAAGCTGCGGCCCAGTTTTGCATCCGCGACAATGCTCTATTGCTGCGACGGGTGGAGCTCTTTTCTCTGGCTCGGCAGGTGGCAAGAAAATGTGCCTACACCTCCACACTGAAGCATGCAAGGTGAGGACGCCGCCCATAGAGAAGAGCTATCTGTTCTGTACCTGCTGTGTCCTCGCCGCTCCACAGTCTAACAAACACATCCCGCCGAGAACGAGAAATGTCATTTTTTTCTTAATGGTAGAGGGAAAATGAGTCAAGGTGGCATGGCAACACAACATATCACACGTGAGACAGATGGAAAGCAAATCTCTTCTCATGGCTAAAGACAGACAGTAGCCAACGTGATTTACATGTTTCACGTGATTCATGTGAGTCATCCTCTGACGGGTTCATTCATTTTTTTTTGGTTTGCATCACTGTGGGAATTGAACTCTGACCTCTGTAGTTGCAAGATAATGAGCTGAGCCTCGTAGCCACACACACTGTGCTCTTGTTTGTTGCCTTGCACAAAATCATTACATATGATCTGTTGAGTAAATAACAGCAGTTGCAGTTCAAATTAATCGCTTAATGTTATTCTCTAGATTTCGGGTCATAAGTTGTTTTTTTAGGGTTGAAGTGCAAATAATTTAAAAAGACCGTGTTTGAAAACACAGGACAAAAGATGCATAGTTTGTTGGAAAACTAAGGTCTGAAGTCGGTCCAAGGTTACATTGTTGCAAGAAAAATACGGATGGTTTGTTAACAAGGCGATGTCTTGTCTCTTGCCTCATCTTGAGTAATGACATCGGTCTGATTTGACAAAACCTCTACCACAAGCTTATTCATTGACCCTGAAACCATTAGTGACTGAAGCAGACCTTCTACCGGATGACTGTGAAAACATCGTTAAAAGAGGACCAAGGTTTTTATTTGCAAGCTTTCTTGTTATGAGGGTTTAGAGTGAACACATTGTTATCTTCCTGCAGGACGAATGTAGATGAGGGAAGCCCGCTGTCCCCGAAGAGAGGGAGACATGAGGTGAGGCTTTCAAAGCGACTTCCTTTAACAAGCGTCCCGAGTAAATCTGGCTTTGTTTCACTAAACTTGCGATGTGTTTCAGGTGATTGTGCCAGAAGGGGTGTCGTCACTTCTCAGGGCGGAGGGCTCGGAGGGAGTGATCCAGAGGCCGGACGAGGACAGCCTGTCTCCAGAGAGCATCAACAGTGTATCGCATGGTAAAAATGGATTTCCATCTTTCGATTGCAGCGACCAAAACACTGTTTCTTTGTCTCCTCTCTCGCGCGATCGTGATATCACGACGACGGCGTTTTCACCCAGATCTTCTCGCTCTTCCACTGTTAGACATGGCCTCCCAGTGCAACCAGTCCGCATCGCCGCGGCCCCACAGCGACGCCTCCAACCCGGCCAGCTGGAGTCGCCATCTCATACAGCAAACGCTAATGGACGAGGGGCTGCGACTGGCTCGGATGGTGTCGCACGATCGGGCTGGGAAGCTCAGCCTGGGGTCAGTGGGAACTCACACCACAGGTGACTTTTCCGATAATGAATTACCTATATCATGTGCGTGAGAAGTCGACACGGAATAAAAGTCTGTTTTGGCTGTGTTTGCCAGACCTTGTTGTTTATCATTTTGGACATAGTGCTTACCTGTTCCCTGGCACAGAGATCAAAAGGTCAGATAACACTCTTGTGTATCTTGCAAAAAAACCGAACGTCCGAGTAACTTGATAGGTTATAATCAAAGTAAAACTGTAGAGCAGCTGGAAACAGCTTAGCACTATCTCTCCATCTGTGCCCAAAAACCTTATATCACGGTTTACCCTTTCATGAGAGGTTACGTAAAGTGTTTTTTGCCAGAAAAGCAAAAGCCGCAAGCAAATCTTAGATTGTTTTTTTTTGTTTTTTATTTTGCAAATTCCGAATAAACAAAAATGCATTGTGTTAATCATCATTCATCGACATACACGAGAGCTCTGTCAATCATACGAACCCAAGTCTGTGACAAAGGAATTACCGTTGTTTCCCAAAATATCGAACGGTTCACGTTGTAATTTTGACGGGGAATTAAAAGCAAAACAAACTGATGCTGACAGACAGAAACTCATTAACCTCTCCCAACAATGAATATTTTATAGATCTGCAGAGCTTGAACTCTAGTGAGTCACAGTAGGTGACGCCTCCCACCAGGCACAGCTGAACTTCACCAGACTGTAAATTAGAGAGGATAAAAGTTACAAGGGGGGTGGGAAGGGGGGGGCAGGAGGAGGTGGAGAGTGCTACATAGTGAGGACAAGAGCGAGAGAAGGAGGGTGGTGGGGAGGTGTTACACTGTTATAGCACTTTCTTAATACCCTGTTAGTGAAGCATTTTTTATGATACATCGCAGCTTCTCACAAGGAAGAGGGAGAGAGAGAGAGAGAGAGAGAGAGAAGGCAGTGATCCGAACAAGTTAGTTGTTCTGGGCTGTGATAGTCAGTCGAAGAGATGAAGCGAGGAGGAGAAGGAAGCCAGCAAAGACATGAGGGGGCGGGTAGGGAGGAGGGAGGGAGGGAGGGAGGAAGTACTCTGTGGGTGGTAGAATCGGACCCCCCCTCCTCTCCACAGCCACTGACGTCAGAGTGTGTTAGGTGCGTGGGCTGAAGGGCGGGATGGATGGGGCGTGGGGGCGAAGGAGTGGGAGGTAATTGGAGGGGCGTTGCATTGACTCACCAAGCGACAGTGTACAAAAATAAAACCTGTGGGCAGGGAAATGGCACAGTCTTTTTTATACATCTTCTCCCTCTACCAAAAGGACTGCGGAAATAACAAAAAAAAATGACATATGTTTAATCTCTGACGTCGATCTCCCCTCACTTTGTCTTGGTGTTTCTTTCTCTCTCTCTCTCTCGCTCTCTCTCTCTCTCTCTCTCACACACACACACACACACACAGACGCATAGATCCAAGCTGCTCTGATCATTCGCTGTCTCAGAGTCGCTGCTCTCTACTTATCTTCTTCCACCAACAGTTTGTTAAGTCAGGATATTGTTTCTGACACGTCACAGTTGACATACAGGTCATGGAAAGAGATTATTGCTGGAAAATGTATTGTCTTATACCAGGTCACACTTCACAAGTTGTTGTGTAAAATGTTAATGTGAAGTAAATTAAATTATTTGTGAAAAATAAACTGTGTAATAGAAGTGTCCTCGATGTAGCGGACTTCCTGATAGATCATCGCTTGTGCCTCTCAGGATGCTTTTATTCATACCTAGTCCTGGTACAAACACCTGTTGAATGATCCGATGGGAACAGGTGTTTTTTTTTTCTCTTTTTTTTTTCAAGCTTTCTGCAGCTCTGTCAGTCTGTTACTGTTTCTGTGCCAACTTGTTTCAATCCTGGCAAATTCTGAAAAAGCAGCAAGCGACGATGAAGTAAAACATTCAGGACTTTGTGTTGTTTTCAATGTGACAAATACCATAAAGACAAACAAACTACCACTTTCTGCTGTATCGATGCTTTACACAGCATCACACTTTTTTTTTGTTAGTATAGGAGTTGACGATAATCAGAAAATAAAGTCGCAGAGTGAGTATATTTTTCTATTTCTGAGTGATTCAAAAAGCTCACACGTAAAAGGAGCTGGCTCATTTCGACGTGTCATGATTGGTATTAATAGACGCATATTGTTTAACATCACCTCGTGAAGGCATGTTCTTCGGGCGGTTCGCTGACTTCATCTCCACCTTATCACCTAACGCTAATTCAGAGTGTGATACTGGAGACTTTTTGTTACTTAAGAGATTGGCTTGGTCGTGTAAACCGTGATGACTTCACTCCACGTGGGAGAGTTTTCTTGCTGAATTCCCCAAACTATTATTCAACGGCCTTGAAACGCAGGTTGTATCTTGATTTCAAGGAGTCTCAACTTATATTTATCCTTTACCTTAGTCCGATAACAATTCGCTGCCATTGTGAAACAGTTCCTCGTGCTGTTGGTATTTAAGACGTTGATAAATAAAAGATATTCTTGAATTTTACAGCCGGTTGACGCATCTCACAGTGGATTTTGTGGCGGTATAGACATCGACATCGAAGTCGGTCTATTCATGATCTAAAAATGACTCAGTGCTCTTCCTGTGCGTTACAAAGGTTTTCCCACCCAGTGTTTGCTCTTCGAGTCATGATCTCCACATTGAGTGTCGTTTACACTTTTTCTCAATAGATCTCGATGGGAAAGTGGAGAGACGGAGCTCAATAGCCGTGTGCAGGAGCAGCAGCCCTTGCATGACCAAAGATGACCCCAATCACCGTGGGAAGTGAGCAGGTCAGGCGGACGTCAGGGCCCCGGCTCTGAGGCCTGGCACCGGTCTGTGAGTCCGACCCCACCACCGCCGCCACCACCACGGATGCTGCAGCTGAGCGGCTTTTTATTTCCCTCCAGCGTCCACTGACACATCACTGACATCCGAGGACGAGGGGGACACCTGTCAACTTCAAATCGATACAGCAAATGTCAGAAATTACCAGCGACCGGCAGTGACTTCTAAACCAGTTGAAATGTTCTGTTTTGACTTTATATTATATTATATATATATATATATCCAGTTAATATGTAGGGGAGTCACTTTTTTTCCTGCAGTTCACCTGACAAAGGGAGAGAAGAAAAAAAAACAACATCTCAGATGGGGACAGCTGATGTTTTGTAACGTTTGTTGTGAGAAGTGTGTTTGAAATGTCGCCCGTTTTCACAAGGAAGGAGCTCGACACAGCAGGGGGCACTGCAACTTTGGAAACAGACTCTTGACAGACTTCACTATCGTGCTGGTGTTATCTAGAGGAAATGTGGCTTTGTAGATCGACTTTTCATAAGAAAAAAAAACAAAAAAAACAAGTTCTCAGCAGCTGCCGCAGCCTTATAGAAAAAAAGAAAAAAACAAACAACAAAAAAGTTGCTTTTTGTTTTGTTTTTTTTTATTCAGTGTGTAAGAAAAATTTGCACAGGCAAAAATAAGGGCATGTGAAGTCCACAGCGATGGATTAGTCAAAAAAAAGGGAGCTTTTGTGACATATGTTGATGAGGATTGTACACACACACACACACACACACACACACACACACACACACACACACACACACACACACACACACACACACACACTGATGTCAGGCTCAGAGGCCTTTTGTCCTTTGCTGCATCCTCTCATCACTCATGAGATCTGAACAGGCATGCTGAGCTACATGAGATATAAAGCTATGGCTCTTCATTATCCTCTCCTTCGCTCCTGTTTATATCGGCTTTTTCTTTTTCTTTTCTTTTTCACAAGCGGCTGACCCGTGTCAGGTGTTTGTAAGAGATGATTCATCAGACTTCATGAACTTCAGTCACGTCAAAAACGTGCTCCGAACAACGTCTGTGACACTCAGTGGCATGAATTAACAATGCAGTCGCTTTATTGATGCAGTTTCAGTCTCTTTACAGTGAAATCAGGATTCAGGGTCAGCAGCACTGTTTTATTCAAAGGCCCTTCAGTGGAGAGGACGCTCGCTGTCACCAGCTGTTCTTACCTCTCATCTTTTTTCTTTTCTTTTTTTTTTTTCTTTTGCATTGTACAGCGATGTGAGGAACATGCTTTAAAAAAAAAGATTCAGAGTTTTGCAAAAGAAAAAAAAAGTAGTCATCACAGAAAATGTGTAGTTTTATTTAGGTGTAGCGGAAAAAAAAACTAACAACATGGCAGTGTCTTTTGGGGATGATTTCTGTAGTTTTAGATATTAACTAAGTGGACATTATATCAGTTTCCCTCTTTACAAACAGCTCTTTTGTCCTTCGAGACTTCTAGTGATATGGGGTAACTAATCTTTCTTTACTTTAGATTGTAGAAGTAAAAAAAAACACATACAGAGGTTTATAGAAGAATTCTCACGGTACTTGACTCTTGATATGGTTACATCAGCCTGAATAACTGTATTAGTATTCAGATTTTATGTGATGATAACAATGGAAAGGTTTGGGGTTTTCTTTTTGTATTCCTAATCACAGATATGTCAGTGAGGTAGCTTGCTGTGCATCAGTTGCACCTGCCTGTGTCTTGAGCATTAGTAACTTTCCTCTGTTTTATTATGTTGCAAAACAGATTATTTATTTTGTTACATTTCAATAAATGTTATTTTATTGCTTAAAGCCACAGCGTGTTGCATTGTTTTGTTTTTTTTGTTTGTTTTTTTTTGTTTTTTTTTATCCCACAAAGACCGGTTTTCTTTTCTTGGCAGCTGGGATGTGTGGAAGAGGCTGCAGGAGTTGCATCATGCAGCCAGCAACACCTCTGCTGTCGTCTTGTTTGTCACACTGACACTCTGCTCTGAGCCTCGGTGTCTGCATGACTCACCTGTGCCTGCAATGTCATCAGCACTCACGCACACATAACAGCCCTCTCTTGATTCTCAGATACACACAGACACACACACACACACACACACACACACACCAGAGGGGAGAAAAGGGAAGCCACGATGCACTCAGATGCAGGGTCGAAACGCTCCACAAACTCTCGCTGCAGGTACGAAGGATATATTTGTAACACACACTGGGCACTTAGGGTGCAGTGAGTGGGTAACTCACCTACTGCTGATGGATGTGTGTCACACACACCGTGGGGGCAGTACATACATGTGTAACACTCTGTATGTACGTGCAGCGGACGTGTGAGTCTCTCAGCTGTGTCCTCATGAGGATGATCTGGACATCTGTCATTCTGGTGACCTCCAGAGGGACGAGTCCTGCTGACCTGTGATTTTTCCTCTAGCGCCACCTTGAGTCCCAAAACTTCAATTAAAAGTATCTTTACGCATTGTAAGAACCCCTACTTCCTGATGTTTGCATATATGTTTGCATCACCTAGAGAATGATTGGTAAATAAATAAAAAAATCACTCCCAGTGACCTTGAACTCAGTACCATTCAGTACAAACAAATACTTCTAAAGGTATCTGACATTACTACCGACCTCAGAAATAATCTGTATTCGTTCCTAAATAGTGAATATAAGCATCATCAGGATGTTCTGCAGTACTGTACCCTTGCTTTTTTCTCCCCAGGACTGACTCCAAATACCACCTATCACATCATGTTACATGTGGTTTCCAGAAAAAAGAAAATTCCCTGTTCCAGACGAAACAAAACTTGTCTGTTCCAGACAGAATAACCTTTTATTCTGCTCACAAATGGGAAACATCAAGACCTAGGCCAGTAAATCAGACAGTGAGAAGAAAGATAAGAAGAAAAAGTAAGGCGATTTTAATCCATAAATCATAAATTTCCATGCACAAATGCCATAATGGATGATTAAATGAATGAATGTGATCTGAGTGAAGTACTTGACACCTTTGCAAGACCCACTTGTTTAAACTTGTCTCTCTAAGTGCCCGTTAAATCAATTTTGTGTTGATGTGTGTGCTGGCACTTTTAAATATCAGTTCATGATATGATATCCCTGCTCTTGAAAGGTGCGGAATGAGTGAATTATGTTCTTAATTATACAGGAGCAATTACATCAATTATATCCAAGTTGGTTTTCTTTACGGTGATTGCAACACAGATGAAAGGAACCGCCTTCATCAATCAGCCAGTCAGCGCCACTAATTATGGAGTTAAATCTTTGACTATTCTTAGCTCCTGCTCTTTGCTCAGAAACTCAGAGCCGCGCAGCAGATATCAGGTTAAAGCTCGACCATAAACAAACAAACAAATAAAAAGCGGAGGCGTTTTTGTTTTGCATTGAACGACAGTCTGAATCTTCTTCTTTCTAGAATAATCCAAATTCATTTCAGTGAATGACCTGCTCTCAGTCTGTCTGTGCAGCTCATCCCCCCAAAATACTCTTTACGCTTATTGTTTTTTAGTTTGTTTGTTTTCTTGTTTGCTTGTTTGTTTGTAGGTTTTAAGGCTAGCATTGAGACAGATAACCGTGCTATATTAACTTTTGACTTGTAATAAAAACCCCTTTCATAGAATCTAATAGCAGATCACAGCAGATGTTGATCCATCTTTCCCATGGATTACAGATGACAATGATTCTCATTTTAGCACACAAAAGTACAAGTGGCAAAAAAAAGAAGTTATTGCACCTTTGGTCTAATTGTACAGACAAATTTAAAGCAGTTTCAGGAAGAATAAAAACACTTTTTGTCAAATGAATTCACACATAGCAGTGTAATATTATAGTATAGCAGTGTTGCCTCACAGGAGGAAAGTCTCTCATTCACATGTGGGTAGGAACGAAGACATTTCTGTGTTCCCCCTGTGTGTCCAGGTTCCCCCCACAGTACATAAACATACAAGAGAGTTGATTGGAGACTCTAAATTGTCCCAAAGTTTGCATGTGAGAGCGGATGATGTGTGTGTGTGTGTGATGTGTGTGTTCGTGTGTATGTGTGTGTGTGTGCCCTGCAATAGCCTAGCAACCTTTCCAGGGAGAAGTAGGTCATCGGGAAATAGGAAAATAGGGTATGGTGCATCGCCTTCTGGTACTTTGGACTTAGATGAAATTGGGGCAGAGTGAAATACAATCTGGCACTAACCACTGGACATTTTAACCCAGCAAAATCAAGCACTCAATGATGAAAATCTTATGGTCCCCGCAACCTAGGGCCCGTTCCACTATCCACAGTATCTTACCTTTTCCCTCATTTGTTTTTACTCATTCTATACTTTTTTCCTTGTTCAATTTGTTTGTCTTTTTTGTTTATATGAACTGTTATGTCGTCTTTGCTGTTTTTATGTGTATGGGACTAAGGATGGAAATTAGCACTTTTGCTACAATACTGCATATGTTTATTTATATGTGCATTAGTGTCTGATTAAATAAACTGATAAATAAATATCAGATAAATATATGTATGTATATTTTGTACTGTGTAATTAACTTAGCTGTCGAGGCCAATATCTTATTGTCAACAATAGTATATTATTATTACAATATATTGATATATAGATAACATTATCCTAACATTAACATTATCCTGTACTATCATATATTATTAATTTTATTGACAGGTTTTGCATGCTCTGCCGCTATCACAGGATGAATCAAAGCACGAGGAGCACGTTTCGACCTGCAGAATCACAGGATCTCATCGGGCTGGGGCAACATTTCTTCAGGGCAGAAATAATCCACGTTTAAACAGACAGTGGGAGTCTGTGGATGGTGAAGTTTTTACCCGAAACGACTCACAGTGTAGGGGCAGTGTTAGTGTTTTAAAGTACAGAACAGGAGGCTACACAGAAAGTACTAGAAGAGCCAAAACATAGGAAGTAAAAGAAGAAGTGCAGACAAGTGTTTATAGCAAAGAGGCGTGAGAGAGCAGTGGTTAGGACACGAGGTACATTTGTATGAGGAGGGTATTCAAGAAAGTTTTGAAGATAGAAATGATGTTCCCACTCTCATGGTGCTCAGAAGTTTGCTTCACCACAAAGGAAAAGAGGTCAGACAATGGAATGATAATAATAGATAATTGAATAATCACTGACCCAAAAAAAAAACCCTACTTCACAACACTTTTACAAATTATTGTTATTTTATGTAAGAAAGTCTTTTTGTCATAATTTCAGTGAAACCTCGATCATACTTTTGCATCCCCTCGGGACTGTAAGAAGCAGATAATTACTGTCCATTTTATTTTTCATAAATGGAAAGTAATGTCTAAATCATCGGCAGGTCCACTTCGGGGGCCGTTTCCAAACAGAAGCACAAGCACAACATCATAATAAGCTCAACTTACTTTATTTGTCGAGTCCATTAATTCACAATCAGTATACAAACACAGGACATACATTAGGGACATACATTAGGGCAATTAGTTTAGTCTTTTGACTGTTTTTCCATGTGGCACTGACTGACAAACAAGAAGGTCAGATTAGGCCTTCTGGTCACAGTGACTCGCCAGCAGAGAGATATGCTGCAGAGATACACTCTCTCCTTGAGCCGGCAGATAGAAATGTCTGCGTCATCAATGCACCTGCGTCACTCACAGAACATAGCCATTGTTATGGCTTCCCGGATCAGGGGAGGAATTTAGATGAAAAAGCACTAGAATTGCAATTCTAAGTTGGCTAAAGGTTAAATGAAAGGCTACATGAAAGTACATACAAAGGTTGGCTGAGCACTGGTGACCCGGTGGGTCAGTGCTGAGCTGTGTGGCCGTATGGCTCATGAGTCTTGCCTGTCCTGAAAGATGAGAGGGGAAGATCTCCACAGAGCACGTGTTGGTCATTTCTCCATTCCCTCATTAATGAGCCTTTGTATATTAGAGGAAGTCTCGGACTCCAGGGTACTTTCCTCCCGACAACAAATGTGCTCCAGATTCAAAGTCTACAACACATCTAGGTGACGTGTGTGTAAAGGTGCCGTAGGAACTCGCCTCTGGTGGTTGTGTTTTCAGGGAAAACCGCCTGACAGAATTCACAGATGTGAGACTGAAGAACCACCTCCGACAGCAGCATGTTGGAGTCAGACAGAGTCATGAAGTCTTCTGCCAAGAGGGGGCGGTCGGACCGGGGCATCTGACAAAAAAAAAAGAGGAAAAACACCCATTAGAACCGCATCCAGAGACAGATTTGTGACCTGTGTGTAGTAGGAACACCTATCCTCACAGTGTGCATTGTCGTGTCTCCACCCAGAGGATCCACGTTTTTTGCGGCGCTGGAAGAGGCTGTTTGCCACTTTGAGAAGTCCTGGCTTTGCGCCGGTGTCTTTTTTTGCTCCGGCTCTCTGTGAGAAAGCCCATCCACGCACAGCTTGGACATGTCCTCAGCCAGGAGATCAGAGAAGGCCCCCATGTTTCCAGACAGGTGAGCCGTGCCACACTGGGCCGCGGGGCTGCGTGCTGCAGCTGTGAGCACTGGAGGCGTCTCGTGGTGACACGTCGGGACTCCCTGGTTGCACTGCACAGGCTTGTGGGTCAAACCACCGGTCTCTCCATTGGGAACGTTGCCACCTGCAGACAGAGAGTCCGTACGTGCAAATCACAACGGGGCCTACGCGCTTGTAGCTTTTGGAGATGCATTCGGTCGTATCTGCACCTTGCTGTTTCTGCAAAGCTGTTGTGAGTTCGTGCAACAGTGCTGCCTGTCTCATGCAGATCGACCTCAGGCGAAGAAACTCCCGGTACAGTTCGCTGTATGCTTCCTCCATCTCTGCAGCTCACAGACCTGCAGCTGTCAAACAGGGGAAATAAATCCCAACCAGACGTTGAAATCACTATTTGTCTTAAATCCTTCAGTCTCGTTCCAAAAACCTTAATTGTGTTGAGCGTTAACATAGAGATTGATGTGACAGCCACGTCCATGTCCCAAATTGTTGCTTGCATCAAATCCAGAATAAATGAATGAGGTAAACAAACAAATAAATAATCAAACAAATTGACTGAATGTATTGTCCTTGCAATATTTTCAGTGGTAGATCTGCACCCCGACTTTTACAAAATCACAATTTTGTATCTTTGCCCACTCGTTTACTTGTTTTTTTCTTAATACTGATTACATATTCTATTGTTTCATATCTATTACACACAGAACAACAGCCAGAAGCACTCAGGCAATGACTCCCACACAATATATTTACCAGGAACGAAGCAGAAGGTCTTCAAATCTGTTTACCTAGTTGATTATTTTTTTTCCCCTATTGATTTAATCATTTTCTTCCTCAAGTATGTTTTGGATTCATTTTATTTGCCAACAAATGAAAAACGCTTCAAGCCTTATACACACTGCTGAGTGAAATTCAGTCTTTGATATATGGCATTGCAATTCACTAAAAAGATCTCAGTCACAGGGGTGAGGACATTCTTGTCTTTTTATATATAACAAATGAACATCTAAATTACAGCATTGCAGTGTCTCCTAAAATCGGTGCAGGTTCTAATTGTATGTTACATGTATGTTTGCAAGTTCTGTGTGAGGATAAAACACAAAACACAAGTGCATTCAGAGCTGTCACTGGCATGCTCACCTTTCATTTGGGGCTGCTTCCTGCACATCGGGCCACTCGTCATTTCGTCTCCTTACAGCCGGCTCAGGGATCTCTGCATCTCAAACTTTGCCTCCTGTTACTGTTGCGCAATCAGACACTGTCTCGGTATGTAAATCCACACTCAAATCCCAGTTACAGAGAAACACAACAACCAGTTAAGTGACAGTGAAATCGACTCTCCGTGTGAGGCCTCACCAACCACGGTGACTTTGCGGCAGATTTGTTTCTCTCCAGGCTGAGCTCATGGAAACTAAACTCGCGTAACGACACATACTGCAGACTGTGCTGGAAAACGTTGACGCAGAAGGAAGTTGCAGCTGAAAACGGGGAAGTGAAACTTGCCAAATTTAAAGAACAAAACCTTGGCGTCACATGCTGTGGCAGAAGTGAACAGAGTCAGGCTCCGCTATTGACATGAACGTGTCGACGGTTTTATATTTATTTTTAATTTTGTGTCTTTTCCATCTCTGGAATATGATGTGTTTTGGGCCGATGATGATACAATGATGAATGATGATATCAGATCTGTTGTGTTATTGTAAGGGTGGCAGCATATTGAGATAATGGTGCTTATACATTTAAACATCACAACTGTTAATATGCATTTTTGGAGGTTTTCATATCTGTGAGAGAAAAAACAGTTTTGACATTACAGTGAAGCATCTGTTCAACCAGGGTTTGAGGAAAAGCTGTTGTGTTCTCTTTTATTAGTATCTACTACTGTGCCTTTTACTGTTGTTGTTATGTACTTTTGATAAGTACAGCATTACTCTGTAGAGTAACAAACACCTGAAACATCAGTCTCCATAAATACGTTGGAGTAAAACTCTGTAGCTGCACAGAATGGAAATGCTAAGTGTCTTCTTTACCCTGGCTTGACATGTCTGTCATGTGTTGCAATGTCATCCGTCGCACATGTCGTGTAATAACCGTCAGCTTCACACTTTCAGCTTGTATTTAATCCTCTGTGTGACCTCCAGTGAATCACAGTTGTGTAATTTTCTCGGAGCTGTGGAAACACACAGTCACACTGCGGTAGATTTCTAATTTTTAACCAAAAATGCGGAACTCACAAGGAAAAATACTATGGTTTCTGCTTCTTTCCCAACTAAACTGTGAGGGCATAGTATCCCCCTCCATGAAATCATGTTAGAAAACCAGGTTTCTTTGGACTTACAGCTGTCGATTCATCAAGTCCCAACAGGAAGTGCGGGTAATGCAGAGAAGTTTGCTTGCACAGCGCAAGCTCAGCATATTTCCCATGTTGACGTCACAGTCCCCACCCACAGCAAGAACTCACCTGCGTCAAATCCAGGTACACCTGCCAATAATGCACTTCCTGTTCTGAAAAGGCGGCCTTCAGAATAAAAGCAGAACATCTTCCTAAAGTAAAGTGATCCAACAGAGAAGCTCAAATATATGAGATCACCTCCATGGGCTGCATCAGGGTGATGTGGATTAAACTATTGCTTGGTGAAAAGGAAATGCACTCAGGATAACCCCTGCTGAGTCGAGAGAGATTGTACTTAGATAACCACCTGACCGTCATCGAGTTTCATTGAGGTCAATAAAAGGAAACTAGAACAGGTAAAGTCACAACAGACCAGATGTTGTTATGGAAAGATGATACTGAAGAGGGCAGAGAGGAAAAAGAAAGGATCTACCTCCCTTGAAGCTTTGAGTCTTTCGGGGTCAATTTAAAAAGTTCTCCTTCTCCTGTCGTCGTGAGTGATTCCTGTGATTCAGTCTGTTATTGAAGTATTTGCTCAAATGTTACAGGTCGACCTGTTCAGATACTGCGAGTCGTAACAACATGCTGAATGGGGTCAAGAGAGATAGACAGAAAGAGATACTTTATCAAACCCGAAGGATCGCTAAATCGAGATCAAAAAGTATCACTGTGTCCATATTTTACAAGTTATCGAGGTTAGGTTCGACTGACCTGACCTGTCAAAGCCTGGAAACACCAACAGCGAAACATTTCTTAATTCTGTCTGTCTGTATTGTTTGTGTCAGTATGATGATGGAGTAACATGAACAATAAATGAAGAGTAACAATCAGTGTTGATGCTGATGGTATAGTAGTAGGTCGTGGTATTGGATATAATCGAAATTTGTTGGCACAGCATGGTTGAACAGAGTATTTACCTTTGAGCTCTCTCACATCGAAGCTACGGGACGCTAACCTCAAGTACTTTTCTTGTTTTGCGTTTTTGTGGAGTTCACCTGGGAGAGCACAAATAGGTTACTTGAACTGAGCAGTAACTGCAGCACCTGAGTAACTGGAGGAAGACTCAAAGCCTGAGGATGAACTAGGAGCAGGTACAGTGACACTATACCAGGATCTTATCAAACTGCACCCTCGCAGACATGTGTGTCTTCATTTACTTGTGAACGTGAATGGAGGCAGGTACATGCAAACAGTTCGCATTCATATTCTGCCTCTGTTCAGATTCCCCCGCGGCTTAAATAACTGAAATTTACACATGAATAAGGACATAATAATGGAGAATTTGTCACTTCTGGTAAACAGCCCCTAAATGAATATATTAAAATGTTTTGTTTTTTTCCTCGTCTCTGCTTTTTATTTACCACTTTTAATGGGAGCCACGATCTCCAAACTTATGAGGCAGAGCAGGTTTTACCTTCTTATTACGCTCCATCACTGATCACATCCCAGTCAGACCAGAGGCCTTTCTGTCTGGAGTTTGCATGATCTCACCAAATATACATCTTTGTTTTTTTCCTGGGTACTCTGGTTTCCTGCCTCAGTCCAAAGATCAGGATGTTTAGCTCTACTGGAAACTGGTCCATGACGGTGCTGACTGACAGTGTCGTAAATCACTGGAAAAAGGGAAAACGTAGACGTTATTCCAGTCCGAACCAAAGACTGGCAGGCTGACACAGCATCTCCAGTTAGGGCGACACTGGTACAGCTGGTAAAATGTGTAAAGTCATCATCATTTGATCGCAGGTGTCACACTGAATAACCAGTGTTTAACAGGTGTGCTTGATAGCCGCTGTGGAGAGAGCTGCTGTGAAAATGTTAAGTCATGTTGAGTCCTGTTTCCTCGGGGAGTATTGTGTGCACGCCTGTGTGTGTGTGTGTGTGTGTATGTGTGTGTGTGTGGCATTTTGGCTGTTAAGTCATGTGTTGACTGTGACTGATATTCCTTTAAAAATAGACCAACATTAAGGCAGCTCAGTCCTGTGGGTGGCAGACTACCTTCCAAAGCCGATCGTCCACGTAGCCCAGGAGGAGCGGCAGCTCTTTGCCCTCAATGTCAACCCCCTGACAGCTGAATTCACAGCCAGCACCTTGTGATCTTAGATGGATGCCAGCTCCCTCCACTTAAGACTGGTTATGTAACTCTGCGTAAGGGGATGGGCGGCCTTCATCACGCTGATACTTTGAGACTCATGTCTTTGTCATGCCACATCTCTCCCCAGAGGGTCCACTTCTACCATTACATTATTTTTGGCAGGGGAATTGACACACCTGTTAAAATGCAGTATTTTTTCTCTTATCATCATCTTGTTATGTTGTTAAAAACAACGACTTGATTACCTGGCACAGCACATATCATAAGCAGAGACTTTGATTGTATCATTATACTATACATTGACCCATAATTTACAGGGATACTTTAACTTGGCCCTGTTTAAGTAGCAGTGGGTATTACATTTTTAATCTGTGTTTTTTTTTTTTGCTGGTCATCATATTCCAATTAGACAGCTATGTATCAAGCAGATGGATTTTCTGTTGGGATATCCTTCCCTAATACCTGTCATTACTAAAGGGTCAAAGAATATGTTGTGTCTTCCATCTCATCCATCACAGGAGGAAACAGCTCCAACGCTGCCTGATCAAATATGGAGTGTCCCGTCAGCCATGTAGTCACTTTCAAGTCCCTCTCTCTTCAAAGATACATGTAGTTGACTTTGGTTTTTCTTTGAACTTCTCTCTACAAAACAACAAAACATGAAAGCACTGTCGTTCGTGTAGTTTACTGAGATTTGTATAGTCAATTTATGTGCAGATTAAAAAGCAAAAAACAATGTTTTAAACTACAACATACAAATATTCATAATTACGTATCTGTGGGCTGTTTCTGGTGCCTTTTAGGAGCTGACATTCAATGTGGGAAAAAGGGATTATTAACGACAGTTGATGAAAGTCTGAATGTCGAGGAAACACAATATAATCATTGTTCTGCTGTCAGTTAAACCGGGGTCACTGATAGGTATTTACAAGTTAACTTTACAATACACTCCATCAAGCAACTACAACCATACTTCATATTGTATGTGACAGGTTGTATGTGGGTTCCTATTTTTAACAGCTCCTCATGTTTCCAAGGACATGAGATCTTCAAGGCCCATATGAATGAAAAAAAGAAGATGAACCTCCTTTTGCGGTTTGAGATGTTTCATCTGACTGCATCTTAGGTGGTCGCAGTGAGAACTGTAAATTTGTGCATTTATCTTTAACTATGTTGTACCTTGTACTACACCACCCACTTTTACTTGAGTGTTTGCTGGTTAACACCATGTGGTTCGTCTGACCTTGACACACACACACACACACACACACACAAACACACAGAGACACACACACACACATACACACACAGATACACACACACACACATAAACACACCCTGCCATCCCTTTGCACTTGATCTCTGTGTTGGGGCTCTCTGAAGTGTGTGTGCACGCGTGTGTGTGTGTGTGTGTGTGTGTGTGTGTGTGTGTGTGTGTCCAGGCTTTGCTGTGAATAACTTCCGGGCATGAGGCCAAGAACTGTCATCTGCCAGTGCAACACTATCCATCCTGTCAATCTTGTTTTATAATTGTAACATTCTCATATTCTCCGGCTGTGCGGAGAGAAGTTTCCAACATAGTGAGACACACACACACACACACACACACACACACACACGCTCACACACATGCACACACACACACACATGCACACGCGCACACATACATACATACATAGATACATACACACAGGACACACAGTTTCTTTTTTTATTGCTTACTGGGCGTCTCCAGCGTCATCATCATCACATCTTATTAGCCAATTCTCTAAAGCCAACAAGCTGTATTTGTTTTGTAAAATATAACAGTTTCAGTGTCTTTATCTTTACCTTCCTGGCTCCTCTGTCTTTTATTTCTTTCTTTCTTTCTATTTCTTAATAGGTTCAACATTAGTTCATGAAGCAAGGTCTTATTAACGACTATTATTGTACTTTCATGATAGAACTTCATTTACTTCAATTCGCTCAAAACAAGTGCACCCTTGTCCCAAGAAAATAATGAAGTACATTTTTTGGGGTGGGTTTTTGTGTAATTGTAGCCACAAAGACAAAGTAGTGAGTGGTGTAACCAATGTTAAGTAACTGAAATAACCGGTACATTAGCTTAGAAGTGTGAATACCCAGCAACACATCAAAGACAGTCATGAAACGTCCACACACTGACCAGGTTTCCACTGTCTCTTCCTTTTGCACACTACCAAAATTTGTCCAGCTCACCATCCACTTAGGAATTTAATCCTGCAGGGACTAAGAGCTTAAGACAGTGATGTGGGGCCACAGTTATCACAAGGATGGCATGTGCACTGACGTCTGCCAAATCATTTATCACCAGACTCTCTCAGTGAGAGAGACCAGATCCAATTACAGGAGGTTTCTATGGGCTCAACAATGGCCTGCTATAAATACACTCACAGAGGGTTTTCCACATTCACCAACACACCCCACACACACACACACACACACACACACACACACACACACACACACGTATGGGACCCGCTGCACAAATACAAATGAACGCGTGTTTGGATTAACATCGGAGACTCTGTGGTCATCGCTGAAATTGAGATGTCATACCAACTTGTCTCAGACATGTTCATCTTTGTTTGTTTGTCTGTTTTACTTTCTGCGGCCTCGTGATCGGGATTCTGCATCGTAATGAGACGCGTGTGAGAATATTTTACCTCTAAACAAAGATGGGCAAAAGAAACAGAAGCCCCCATTGCGAGCCTTAACAGCATCACAGAGTTATTTACAGCTCAATCCATCAATAAACAGAGACAGGTGCAGCATCCTCACAAACAAACCTATTAGCTTTCCTCCCCGTGGAACAATATCCTGTCCTGCAATCAGCTGTTTACACACACAAACAGACCCACACACACACACATATACGTGTGCCAACAGCTTCCTGACAGAACAATATGTAAAGCTATCATGCGTCTTGTGACCTAACAGCTGAATTGGTTCTGAAGAATGTCAGTCATCTCATTGTTTTTTGTTTTTTTTTACCTGATCCTCATGTCATCTATCACTATACATCTATTCTCATGGGAACAAAACCTACTGTGAGTGTCCTTACACAGGAAAGTGGATTATTTTACTCGTTTGTGGAGATAGTCAAACCGGAGATGGTAAAGCCTACGGATCTGATGAACCCCTCCAGTGCACCAGAGTGAGGTTTACTCATGCTACGGTACAGTTATGTTTTCATACGCATGCAGCCTTCTTAAATTGTGCAAACCGTGAAAAAACTGCAACAGATCTACATACCCTTCATATGAAAAGAAATCAAATTAAAAATAGTAAAAAAAATGTGAGATATGAATATGAGATTGGAAAAAGGAATCAGTGATGCACCTAAACACCCGGTGCTGCCATCGCATGGAGAAAAAACTACAGAAGTTGCAGAATCAAATCTCTAATTTACAAATTAAGATTATAAATCATATTAATTGCTTTGTGTGTAAGTAAAAGAAATTGCTAATTAAAAAAAGGGTGTGTGTGGGAGTGTGGCAATTAAATTCATTGTGCTGTTTTCCTGCTTTCTGTGCAGGCCTGCACTGGACCTGTATATGGAGTAACTTAACTGTAAAACCCATCGTATGACATGTTGATATCGTGCTCAGACTCTTATCTGACACAGAGACTGGCGACTACAGCTGCGATGGATGTGTTGCTCTGAAAAAATAAAACATTTGCACGTCAACTCCAGCAACACAGAACCCTGAGCAGCGTGATCACACTGATAGGTGTAGTGATGGTCGATGAATATGGTTTGAGGGACCGTAAAATCACACGCACCGTCCTTCATCTTCACCAACCGTACCACAAAGTGTCACGTTCACGTTCAGCACGTTTGTGCAACAAATCACCATGACAAGTCGTCCACATAGTTATGACTGGTTTGAACATAATGTGTCAGGTGTGTCGGGTGTAAGGCTACAGTTTGTTCCTGAAAGCAGAGTGTTGCATGTCAGGGCCCGGGTCAGAAGTTAAGAGGGCAATGGTAGCCCCAGATGGTACCTTTCCACTTTTGGAAAAGGAAAAGCTGGACGTTAAGACGTTAAGATTTATTGACGGGGGAATGTGTTTTGAGTTTTGCGCAACGTGAAGAGTCGACATGACCATAAAGACACATGAAAAGCTCAAGCGAGCTAAATCAACGGACATGACAGTTCTGCAATGAGGTCAAATATGCTTTTAGTTGGAACCAGTGTAACCCCCCCCCCACCACCACCACCCCCCTCACCCAGCTGCTGGATTCACCCAAATGCTTCATATGAAACTGTACTCGGCTGCATCTGACTGGAGCAGCACGCTTGCCATTTTGTAACATAATGAACACCTCGATGCAAGCTAGCTTACATATTGCCTCCTCCTGTTTTCTCCCCTTGTCCCGTTTTTTCCATTCTGTCTGCCAACACCAAAATCCAGATGACCGGAACGTGGTGTACAGTAGGATCGGGTGTCGCACAACTGAATGCAGTCGCTGCTGCAGTCTGCTGTGGTTGAGAGCGGCACGGTGTCATCTTCCCTTTGGTCGGGGATGTCGCCAACATTAGCGCCATGCGTGACAAAACAACACAGACTGAGTGAAAAGGAGATGAAGGACTACTTTTGGTCACTTTTCATCACATCATAAATATGCAAGTGGCCGCAGCACATTGAGTGTCGTGTTAAATAAAGCTTTACCGTTTCTTGCTCTGCAACAATTAGCTGGAAAACATTTTCAAGACACACTGAAAAAAATCACAGGCAAACGACGAGGGATTGATCTCTGAAGTTCTGCCTGTGGTCATACATCCATCCGTTGTCTCACCTGCTTTGTTCCCAGTGGTTTGAGAAGGATCTACTGGGACACATAGGATGAAATTGGAGAGTACATCATAGCAGGACAAACACAATATCACACCTAAGGACAATGATCTTCTCCAGCTGACCTTACGGCAGATACTGGAGTATATGGGAGGAAACCCGTGCACACAAGGGGAGAAAGTGCAACCTCCAAACGAGAGGCCGTTTAGTCCAATCAGACCTTCATGGCACTATGCTGCTGTGTGGGTCACGGTCCATTCACCTTATATTTGATACTCTGAGGATCTGCTGAATCACTGTGTTGCTTTCAGCTCAACTGTGGTGCCAGCTGCCGCGGTGACTATGGTAACATGCTCCAGAGAAGCAGGACACATAGTTATTTCTGTTTTTAAAAAATAAAAGTAAAAAAAAACTTGATAATAATAAAAAAAAGAATAGGGAATCAGGGGAAACTGAGTCAGAGTGTCATAAAAATTGACAGTTTATTGAAAATTAAAAGCAAAATGAAGTATTACAACACATAAAGTCACCAATAATAACAGAGAAGGAGCTGATGATTGGTAAGAGATGTTTTGAATAACTAATCCTAAAACTGCAACCTAATTCTCTCTCTCTTTCTCTTTCTATCCGTCTATCTAGCTACATGTCCATCTTTGTCGTGTTCTTCAACAGCGTGACGGGGGAAGCAAAGGCAGAGAGGACACCCTGGACCCTCTGCTTGCTGCAGAGCACTCCGTAATCATGTTTTGAAAAATGAAATCTATTTCATTTCCAGCCACTGATTAGATGAGTGAGGATTAGATGAGTGAATGAGGAGGAGCATCTACCTGGAGCTGAGCAGGTGAATTAAACCAGCAGCATGTGGAGGGGAGGATGTCGACCCCGAGTCAATATGAGGGGAAAAGAGCAACAACAAAACAAGATACGCTGCTTTCAATACAAATTAACAATGTACTAAAGCAGTGACTGTGGTTGTTTCTGAAACTCTTCATAACAGTCCCTCCAATCCAATCAATAAGACTGCAGTTTGCTTCCCCTTGAGTAAACAGGCTCAGCTGCTGCAAAAACCCAGTACTGAAAACACACGACATGACATGACATGACATTATATAACTAATATCTGACCAACAATGGCTCAGATAATTAAGCCCAGCTGCTCACCGAAACTGTTCTGCTGGAAAAACAAATCAAATAAATTCTTTATATCTTCTGCAGGGACGGCAGTGAAGTAGTGAGGCATTGGCCACGTAGATTCATGCGGATTCATGCATGTAGATCCATGCAATCATATATACGGTAAAACGTTTTTCTGAGTCGCTTTGGTACATTTCTCGAGTCGTCCTCGACATTTGCAAGTTCACTCTTCAAAACACTTCATCAAAATAGCCAAAAAGCCAGTCTCTCACTCACAGTCCTTACCTCATCTCTGAACAGTAAATATCTGGGTTGATGAACATGTCAATGTCAGAGTGACAAGTCCTTATCGTTGTGTCAGTCATAAGACAGACTGTCACAAGACAGTCAGATTGCTTAGTCATGTTGTCAGTAATACAGTGTACTCTGGAGGGATGCTCTGATGTAATCTGTGACTTAGGTTTTGATGGAAATTGTAAGTTACACCTCGCGTAGTGTATGTATAAGTATGTATAAGAAACAGGACAAGATTCACTTTTAGGCTGGACAGACACATGTCAGTGTGATACAGAAAGGAAAACACAGTGCTGCATAACAAAAAACAAAAAAAAAGAACAACCCTCCTTCCTACACCCCTCCTGATGTTCCTGTCTGATAGGCAAGGCAAGGCAAGGCAAGTTTATTTGTTTAGCACGATTCTTACATAAGACTGAGGAGTAGAAAGGAGTGGAAACAGTAGAAACAATTAAAACACGCAGATTTAAGATTGACTAAAAGAAATATATCTAAAAGTAGCATCTCGCAAAGTAGAAGTGAACAAAACTGACACTATAGCTACAGCTGCTGTAAACAATAACGTTTTCAGCCCCGACTTAAATGAGCCGACCGTTTGTGCACACCTCAGCCGTTCAGGGAGTCCGTTCCACAGGTGAGGACCAGTGAAGCTGAACGCAGCTTCACCCTGCTTGGTTGTGATGCCTGGGGACACTGAGCACCACAAATTCTCATCCACATCACAAACGATATTTTCTCTTGCGATCCAACAACCTTTTAGAGAGTGTCTTGTCCATCTCCTCATCATCCTCTGCAGCTATCTGCCATCATGTCATCTGTGTACGTGGCTGGCTGTATACTCTCCATCTCCATGCAGAGAAATATGTGTAAAATATGTGTAATGAAAATGTATAGAAATATGTTTGTTATATTATGTGTTTTGCATGTAAAGATATATACAACTAACTAAATGTCTAAGAATGTAGGGGGGAAGATTATTCGCCCCAGAGACCCATTATAATACATTCTGAGCAACATTTGATTGACATTTTAAGCAACTGAGAAATGAGCGCTGATGGGAAGATTGAATGGTTAGTTTTGAGAATTTCAGTTCTGATCTGAGAAGTGTACGAAAGGGACTGAGAAAAACTCAGTTTGACAGTCACATGAATGTCATCAGCGTCTTTATGGAGCTTTTTTGAAAGCAAAACCTGGAATATACCTCTACATCACAATAAGTGGCATTCACTCAGAGAGAGACAGTGAAACTAATCGTTCCCCACAGAAACTAGAGGAAGCTAAAAATATTGGCTGACTCAAAAATGACAGATGCCAGGAAATGACTTCCTAGAAATGTTTATTTAATTTTTATAACATCTGAACAAAGGCAGACAGGTGTTTTACATTCAAAAACAATGTAATATCAAATATTCTTTTTGTAATACTGCTGTACAGTTTTAACCAAAGCCCTGGCAGTTATTCCACAATCCACAAACATCCCAAACAACTCACACGTAGTCTGAGAAACAAGTGATTCTCAAACTGTCCGTACACAGTCCGAAGTGCTCTTCCTGTAGCTGCTCAACTTCTCATCACAGTTCACTGTGACTCCTTAAGATACTTCATTTTGACATTTACATACAAAAATAAAGCCAACATGTAAAAAAAAACAAAAAAAACATTGTAGAAGAAGGTGGAAAACAGAATCACAATCTCATCAGAGTTGAAAACATGCAAATGCTGATGTATTCACAGCAATGAACATGACACAAGCTGATAGCCGCCATATTGAAAACAGCTACAGATGCAAGCAGACTTTCAAGCATTGTCACAGAAATCACAGAGTGGGTTCACTGCATTCAACTGTGGAAACAAGATAAGTGGATGGCTCCATCGTGGTTATGAATTTCAGTGCTTCGAGAGCGTCTAAGAAGGTTTTAGTTCTTGTGGATCCGTCGGAGAAAATAATGTTCGACCTTTTATCTTTTCATTTGATGAAAACAGTTCTGGAGCCTACGTGACCTTGTGTAAACTTGCAGTAATTAACCCACAGTTAGCAAACTATGTGCTTCGCATCAGTTTATTCTCCTGGTCTTTTTTTGGTTTGTGTGTGTGTGCATGTGTATGTGTATGTGTGTGTGTGTGTGTGTGTGTGTGTGTGTGTGTTCACAGTTTGTAATAACCTTTCTGCATCGACACAAAGAAGGTCTGTGACTTTATCAGGTAGCTGCACTCTGTACTGCGGGAACTGCCACCAACTCATGAAACCTCCTGCATGTTGCTAGGTGGGGAGGCAGATTATGATGAAGGTCGCGTGATCGTGAGAGTATAAGTATTGTAAGGACTGTTATTCGGGGAGCTCCCCTCTCTCTCTCTCTCTCTCTTAACTTCCGAAAGTTGTGTGAGATTATTTGTCTTGAGTAAAGACGACACTGATTCAAAAGACCTTTTCCAGTGTAAGAGAATATTTTAAGCCACCTGTCATCACTTGATGTCCAGTTCAGCGCCGTGGTAAGTAAGTGCACGGTCACACATTGAGTGGTCTTTGTCAAACTGCGCTGACTTGCATCCCCTCAGGCACTTTGTATCGAATAATGGCACAGGCCTGAAGTCTCGTTCGTGGCCCAATAGGTCGACTTAACCAGCGACAGTGACATTTAGATGCAAAAAAAACTTTAATTTTGTAAGAAAAGCTTCTGTTTCTGTGGTGTGTGACTTTTGGAATCAGAATTCACTTAGTGTTATTTATTTAGGCTCTATTGTTGAGGCTTGGTAAAAGGCACTTTACAATTTCATTCAGAAAGTCAATTTTCATATTTAAAAGCCCTTGACATTTATTGTTGCCAGAACATGCAGTTCAATAGAAGTCCTGCCAGCACGCGCTTTTACACGGTGTCTCAAATTGGCAGCACAAGAGTTATGGCAGAACATTTTGTTTATTATAAGGCATTAAGGTTAGTATCAAAATAAGAGGAAACTTTGGTCCAAGACCTTCCACAGGAGGATGATTAGGACTAAAACTACTTAATAAGATCCAAAGAAACTAATATTTCCCTTTTGAAAAATAGGACTCCACAGTTACAAGACACAGAGGTGTGATTCTGCCCGCCTTCGCCTGCTAAATCCACTATCTCGGTTTTTTAGTGCGATCAACAAGCAACTTTAAAAACATGCTTTTTAAGAGCTTAGTGTGTTCCTTTAGCATTCAGAAGAAGCCGAGTATGTAACATTGCTTTGCAACTAGCCACATAGCTACAGAGCAGGACAATATCCACACACTGAGCACAGCAATAAAATCATTATTACAAATACACACAAAGTGAGAGGTCAAAACCCTCTCTGCTCTGACGCTTGCGCTAATCTGACGTGAAGTCATTACACAGTACTCACACAAGTACAATATTCTGTTCTAAATCTTGATATTAGAAAAAAAATGGTCTCTTGAACAATGAATCTACAATGAATCCAGTTGCCATCACTTACAACACCTCGGATTCCTTGGTTGACCTGCATGAATGAGAACCTCCAGACACGTCTCTCCAACCGTGATGGACATATTTTTCAGCACACGTCAGTGTGTTGTCAGTAGAGTCCAATGATGTGTTTTTCTCTTTTTCTTCTTTCTTTCTTTTTTTTAATTGTTACTTTTTTTTTTCTTTTTTTTCTTTTTTTTTTTACAGGCAATTCATTTCAGAATGGCAGAGTGTCCATAAAGATTTTCTCCACAATTGGAGGAGGTGGGACCAGGTCCTCCAGCTTCAGGTAGAAGATGCGCTGCAGGCCCTGTGTACATAGTGTCCTCAGCTCTGGGAGTTTACCCAGAAGACGAGAAAGGTAGTTGGGCTGGGTGTGGTTTGGTTCTGATCTGTTTCCGTCGACATGTTCCCTTAAACAGCTGATGAGGTTCGTCTGAAAGTCTTCAACCCGTCTGGGCTCTTTGAGACCGTGGCGATCTAGATGCAAAAGAGATTCTCATGAGAAACTCAGTTCTCCCCGTAATAACGAGATGCATTCAAATGCATTCAGATTCACAATAGCGAAAAGTAAATAGGAGCTCTCACCAGTGATGATAACCAGTGCTGCGAGGCAGGCAAAGAAGGAGATGTCCAAATTCATGCGGTGCAGGTTGTGGGAGAAATCCAAAATGGAGTCGATCCAGTCACCAAAGCTGCGGACGCACTGGAGTCGGTGCAGGACCGTGCCATTGCAGAAGATGAGCTTGTTCTTCTCAGGATTTGACCTGCATGATTGAAAATAGAGAGAAGAATCAGTACGCTGATAGATCCAGATTATTGTGAGAAAACAATGACTGACATGACATTTTGTTAAACCATAACAAAAAAAATAGAAAAAAACGAACCTGTATGCAAGTCGCAGAATGAAGAGCTCAACAAAGGCAGATTCTAGGAGCAGCTCCTGGTCCTCTATGCAGAAATCCGTGAATCCCGGGATTGTCTCGGCCCAGGTTTTTATTACTTCCAGAGAACCGGTCAGCAAGTCATAAAACTGCTGGATATCAGTAGCGTCCTCTTTTTCTTTCAGGTTGTCCGGCTTCTCTTGGTACTGTGGAGGAAGATGTGCAAAGGGTGAATGCTCCTGAAAATAAGTGTAAATAGCATCTGTGAGATTTTCACTGTCTACACTGTCATTTGGCATCGCGCATTAAGGTCATTACACCAGATGCGATTCATACAGAATGAACAGTGGCCAAAGGCAAAAACTGAGATTTACCTTGGAGTAATCAAGCTTTCCAATGGTCGGGTTGGAGTCCAAATGAGCCCTCACCAGAGTGGATATGATGTTGACACTGGGGGCCTTTAATGAAGCCTCCACCTGTACCTTTGGTTTGGAGGGCAGTCGGCCCCGGCGGCCTTTGAGGCTGTCTGTTCGAACAACTGAGAGAAGGACAGGAAAGAGGTGAGGAGAGGTTCAAACACGAGTTTGTGACCCTCACGTGGCCGTCACTACACCCCATCATTTAAAAAAAAAAAACTGCTGTATCAGTTTCTCTTTTTCTGCAGCTGGCACAGTACGGCTCTGGTTACATACTGTATGCCTGTCACTCACAGCTTTGGTTTCACAAGACTGTCATTACAAACCCCTGGTTTCCCCTCATCATATATTAGTCACTGCAAGCTCTGAGAGTCTCTGACGCTGCATTACCTTCTTTGACCATTCCCACTGCGAGACATTTTTGGAAACGGCAAAACTGGCAGCGGTTTCGTCTCCTCTTGTCCACAGGACAGTCTTTATTGGCGAGGCACATATACTTTGCATTTTTCTGTACGGTTCGCTGTCAAGGAGGAAACAAAAAGTATAGGTGACTATATGTTTACATTGCAGTATAGACAACCAAGTGCATAACACATTGACATAGATGACTAGATTTGACTGGGCACAAAAATACTCTGTGTTGTTACATTACAAATAAACAAATAAATAAAGTCTCACCTAAACCTCACTACATACGTAAGGAAACATTTTTGATAAGTTTGTGAGATAACCTATGTTTTAAATGTGTTTTTTTGGTATAAAAAATACATCAATTTGTTGGAAATAAGACATCCTCTGCTTTTTACCTTGAAGAAACCCTTGCAGCCTTCACAAGTGCGGACTCCGTAGTGCTGACAGGATGCGTTGTCGCCACACACTGCACAGCGGCCCTCGCTGGACCCCGGGTTGTGTGATTTAGGGGATGTCATCGGTCCCTCCACTGTCCCGGGGCTTTCCAGGGGCCCGTGATCCAAGGACATGGGAGGACAGTGAAGAGAGGAGACATGCTGCTGCGGGGACATGAAGAAATGGTCACCCTGGCCAGGTGGAACATCTGGATGGTGCCCCAGGGGCGAGTGCTGCTCTGGTGTGGGACTGAAGTTGAAGAAGGAGAGCTGCTGAGCCATGGCAGCCTTGTCAGCCACAGAGGAGGGGGGCGCTGCGGGGTAGGGGCTGAAAGGGGAATCCCAGACAGGTGCAGACTGGCTCTGAAAGCCCGGTGTTGGAGAAGAAGCAGTGGCATACACTGGACTGCCGTAGTAGTCTGAGCCACACGATGACAGCGTTTCATCAAAGGAGTTGAGCGCAAAGGATCCTGGGTAACAGCCGTATACCTGGAGATCGTCCAGCTTGAACGCTTGGCTCGGCTCCTGTGGGCAGCAGTTTTCAGCTGAGGTGTGACTGAAAGGAACTGTAGATGTCGGAGGAGAGCCGGAGATCTTGTAGGAATAAGCATCAAACTCCCCCATGTAGCAATCTCCCACCAATGTATTGATGCTGGGCAGAGGAGATGTGGACAGCTGGTCCTTATGGGCACCGAAATGATCCATCGTCAGCTTGGCACTGAGGTCAAGATTCAAGAACTCAGAGCTAAAGTAGGAATCATAGGGCACTGAGGCATACTGGGTTTGTACACAGGGCATCTCTAAAACAAAGAACAGCAAAAACAAAAATGTCCAACGTAAATATGAAGTAAATTATAATCAACATAAGTAAGAAATGTGTGAAAATAAATGTGAGCAAAATGTTCTGTGAATTATTCCATATACATCATAAATGGCAAAGTTGCAAAAATCTTTTTCAAAATACAAGCGTTTTATTCTTAAGAGACACTGGGCCATATCTGGGGCTGATTAGCAGCCATCTGTTTAACAGTGAATGATGTAATGCATGATACGAAATCCAGACATCCAAGTACCTAAGATATCGTTCAAATCATTTGGGTCAGCACTTTTTTTAAATCCTTCATCTGTATCCATCCAAACAGTAGCCTCCATTAACACCTTGAACGCACAACGTCTCATTTCCCCAGCATGCCATTTCTCTTGCTTCAGTGCCAATCAGTCCTCTTTAGAAAATGCAGGAGGTGGTCCAGTGGAGCACTCAGATATTATCAGATATTGTGTTACTGGCTGTTAATGCTCTGAAAACCTCCTTCAGTGGAGGGCAACCCTCTGTCAAAGGGACCGTACCAGGGAGTGCTGCAGATTGTATTTCAGGATGGGCTGAATGCCAGCTGAAATGGGGAAGGTGGCAAAGCCTCCGTATGTATGCGTGTGTGTGTGTGTGTGTGTGTGTGTGTGTGTGTGTGTGTGTGTGTGTGTGTGTGTGTGTGTGTGTGTGTGTCTGTGTCTGTGTGTGTATGTGTGTCTGCATGGTCGGGTGAATGGGCGTGTATCCACAAGTGCAAACTTCCTCACTCTGCACCTGAGCATTCTTAAAATGCGGCTCAAGCTTCCACTTAAACTGTCAAATGAATTTCCAAAACTTACGATCAAACTACAGTTACGGAGGAGACCACCCTGCTCAAGTGTTCAACATGTGTCTTACATCCTATAAATACACCCAACTCTATATGTTCTCTTGTGCTGCATGGCAACAGTAACAGACCCATGAATGAAAGGTATAACATGTGAAATCAAGACAAAGCTGGCATTCAGTGTGAAGAGCAGACAGGAAAGTACCCATAACGTCATTGTACTAGTGGTATAACAACAAGCAAGAGTCGCTAAATTAATCAAAATCTCAATATTGGTGAAATATCTTTCCTTTACCAGCTGTCGAGTAACAAGTTTATTAAATGTGCACATGTTCAGTTGGCCATTACAGCTGCGCAGCACTCCACTGGCATAGGGATGCTTGTCCTACTGGAGACGGTCTACTGAGGTCAAAACTTAATAAAATATATTTCAAATTGTATGTCACCACTTTCATGAAGGTAGGAATTGTTAAAGAACTGTTGTATTAAACTGCTTTTGTTCAGACTGTGTTTATAGACCTGACTGCCTTGCGGTGATGGAGGCAGAGACACATATGACATCTGTAAACACTGTTTTGCATCAAACTGTTGTGTGATTTTTAGTAAATAGCTGCATATACTGACTCATTTTTTATGCACAGGCTAACAGTCGAAGCAGTTATAATGAAATGTAAAGTCATGTAAAGCATGTGAACTCTCCATCAACATGTCAGCATGAAAATGTCCCTCATCCCTAGTGAAATATCAACACATGCACAACAAATGTATAAAATGATAACAAGCAGTTGACTTTCACTCACCTAATTCATACAAATATCCAGAAGTTGAGGCCTTTCATTTATTTCCAAACTGTTGAATGTCACTTCTGCCGGCTGCAGTCAGCACACACACTCATTCAAACACACTCTCACACTCACACTGGGCCAGACAAATGCAAGAGACTCCACACTCTCTTGTTTTATTTTGGTTGCGTCAAAGAAAAGGCGGATCGATGCCCAAATTTGGCGAAAGGGGCGGGCTGACGTTCCGGATCTCCGGCCAATCAGCGTCGGGCTTGGCAACGACGTTCTTCCGTATGACGCAGGCACGGGATTCCATTGACGCAAGAGTCGGGGAGCGTGCGTCTAAATATAACCCTTCAAAGACAGTAGCGCTCACATGGGGCTATTGCTGGATGAAAAATGCTAAAAATAGTTGCGATTTGGCGCTCAGATGACTTCTGACTGGAAATGAAGTTGATACACACCTGTACACTCGCAAGGAGTGTCATCACGTGATAGAACGGGAAACACCTGTGTTGGTTTTATGTGTTAAAATATGGCTTTAAAATTCAGGGAACAGCTAGAAGTGAGAGTTTGTCATTAATAATGATAATGAAGAGAATAATCAAAGTATTATACAACAAGAATGAACAACATAACTAATAATAATAATAATAATAATAATAAACAATTTAATTTCAAAATATGTTTGTAACGTGCTTTATTAAAAGTAAGGGGTCCTGGGGGTATTCCCTGGCTTTGCTCCCCCTGTTAGACTGTTGAGGTACAGGATAGATAGATAGATAGATAGATAGATAGATAGATAGATAGATAGATAGATAGATAGATAGATAGATAGATAGATAGATAGATAGATAGATAGATAGATAGATAGACAGATAGACAGATAGACAGATAGACAGATAGACAGATAGACAGATAGATAGATAGATAGATAGATAGATAGACAGACAGACAGACAGACAGACAGACAGACAGACAGACATATAGACAGATAGACAGATAGACAGATAGACAGATAGATAGATAGATAGATAGATAGATAGATAGATAGATAGATAGATAGATAGATAGATAGATAGATAGATAGATAGATAGATAGATAGATAGATAGATAGATAGATAGATAGATAGATAGATAGATAGATAGATAGATAGATAGATAGATAGATAGATAGATAGATAGATAGATAGATAGACACATTAAAAAAGGCACATAAGACCTATGTGTATTTGTGCAAGAAACATTCAACAAGATGTGGCATCAGTTGTGAGAGTAGATTGCACATACTTCAGTGTGTAAAAGTACCAATTGTATAAAGACAGCAGCACTTGTATCATTACGTTAAGATGGATGGACGTTGTATTTATTAAGATATATTTTATAAGTAATCAGTCTGTATGGTTTGCTAAGTGCTGTGGTAAGATAATGGATGGATGGGCTGTGAATTAATCTATACAGGAAACCCTCCAATTCAGACAGTCACTTGTTTGAGCCTTTCCGCACCATTAATCCTATAACGACTGTGAACAGAGCACTTTATTTAGACCCACAAAAGGTGGTAATTACAGCTTACACTTTTAAATTCCGCCAGTGTGAAATGAAAAACCATGTCACATTGTAATGCCATTATCGGTGTGCCCTATGGATGTCCCAACCAGCTGCAAATGTCCATATGTCAGCATCATTTTAAGTGTCACCTAATACCTCTCATGAATAACATCTCCACAAATAGAAAATCCAACATACACTAAACACATCCCATGGGATCTATAGGCGTGAGAGAACCTATATCTTTCTTAGTGCAAGAGGAAAGTGAGAGGGATTGTTCAGGTTGAGAATCGGTTTGGATTTGTTCGGTGGAAGAAAGACGCTTCAGCTACCGCACCTGCGCAGACTGGCCTGGAATTAATGGATTTAATTACAGGGTTTAGAGAATGAAGCTGTGTCACGTACAATATGAATATAAATTAACGGACTAGACTGGGCATGTTGTCACCACAGGTATTTTTTCACTTAGTTATGTAAGAATGTACTCCTGCTGCACACACACACGCACACACATGCACACACATGCACACACACGCACACACACAGGTACACACACACACATGCACACACACACACACAGCGGCTATGATAAATATACTTAAAACATGCACTTATTTACAGTATGGCAGATGTTTATTTAACACATCTCAAAGGATGATTCCTTACAAATTGAATATACTGTACAGATCATTTTTCCATCAGCCTTGTACATTTTTTATTGAATATTGTTGTCATGTATGGGAAAATGTACACAATGTTTGTTTTTTTCTCCCTTTTACAGTATTTGCACTTATACACGCTCTTAGCATAAATCCACAAATACCAGTTATGTGTGGCTGCTATTTCATGGAGGTGCAAACTTGCTCTACTGAATTCTCCACTGAATTTCACTATAATTTCAAGATGTTCAGACTTAAAAAGATGACCATACTTAAGGAGAGAGATATGAAAATTTGGATTAATGTCTGTCGAAATGAAAATGTATGTCTCATATTATAAAACTCATAATTTGTAGTTGGAAAATTCGTCTTGACATTTGGAGAGACTGAGATTTTTTCAGGTTAATATTATTCATACTACACATTAACAAGATAATAGATTATAATGCATGAGTTCGAATAATACATCACCAAATGTGTCTAGACTAAATGGAATTATTTCAATTAACTTATTCAAAAATTTCCACAATAAAGTGTGAATCAGTAGTTACATGATGCAATTTAGTTTCTCAGAAATGGATTTATGTTTGTCCAAATCCAATGAATATTTTGTTGACGACCATTCTGCACTTATATTGTGTTAATTGTTAAATGGTTTCCTCTTCTAGCACGTTAACACCGACGTTTGAAAAAATTAACGGGAACCGGGACGTGGAGCACTCTGCAGCCCCATTTTGTGATTTTATCCATTTACTTCGCTGAAGCATGACCACTGTCTGGAATGAGATTTTCTCCGACTTGTTCCATCTTGCTCCTTGTCTGTTCTTTAAACTAAGCCATTTGTACGTGGAACGGGTTTATGTGCAGTATGATCCCGTGACAATATTAAGCCTCAGCATTAATTCTCTTCACCTCGGTGTGTGGAAAACGATGAAATATCTTGGCATAAAAGCACAAATCCCAGCTGGTGATGCTGCTCTGCTTGTTCATGGAGGTTCAAATTGCTCTTGCGCAAACACCGTATTTCAGTATGGTGTCAAGATGGTGATTGTATTATGTGTTATTAGGAGCCATCAGAGTCTGCTCAGGTCTTCCGTAAATTACTGTCAATTTTTCTCTCCACTGAAGCCAGGTGAGAAAAGTTTCAAAAACCTCGCCACAGTTTATAACTTTGGATTATGATGACCTGGTCAAATGAGAATCTCCACAGATAAACATGAACAACAAAGAATCTGGACAAGGCAAGAGACATTTCACTCTTCCTTCACCTGAACTAGTTAATCTGTTTATAATGAAAACAGGTCCAACCAGATCTCAATGTAGGATCACTGTACCAACTTTTTTTTTTTTCTGAATTTGCATTTTGATTTTCATTCGAGGTGCATGCAAACAGAGAGCTCATCTCTCTGCTCCTTCCACCATCATCCCGGGCAGTAACTCTTCACGTTTCATGCCTTAGGCACTCAATCACACACACACACACACACACGCACACACAGTCACACACGTCATCTACATTGAACTGAATTAAACCGTCACTGTTGCCACTTCTGGATTAGTCCTCCTGCTTCCCCTCCCACACTGATGCAAAGCCTGCCTCACTGTACACTGTCATGCTTCTGTGTTAAGGAGATTTAAACAACTTGTATTTAGGATTTCAATAAGTGGGCTGCATGCACAGCAAGGCTGCATATACTCAATGCTTCAAACAAACGCACAATTCAATACTTGGAAATATAAGCTTTGCTCTGTGCTGCCAAACCTTCCACATCACCGATAAGCATGGGAGCACGCTTTTTATACAGTTAATGTTTTTACAGGCAAATGTGTGTTTATTTTGCATGCATGACAGCAGCGTAAGCAGAATTTTAATTGTAATTTATATGACCTTGTCGTGTCTCAGGTTTGCTCTCCTTTGTCCTTGCCATTCGATAACAATGGGGCTTTTGTATTCCGATGATAAATTCACTCATTCAGGTATAGACAAACCTTTGAGGGATTAATATTCAGAACCGATTTCCTGACGTGAAAGGTCAGCCAGTTCAACAGACAAAAACAAGTCTTAAACCTAGTTCAAATACAAAGTTGTGGTGGGGCAAGACAAGTAATTGGTTGCTTTATGTTCCCATTCACCACGTAGTCAGTCAGTTGAAGTAATACAGACGTGAGCCTTGTGAACATACATTATTCTCTTGACACACATGCAAAGGGCAACAACACCATGTGACATGAAAACAAGATTATTGATGAACATACATGCATGTTACATGAATACAAGTACACTGAAAATCCAACACAAGACGGTTCATGCACAATACAGACAAAAAAAATACCATGGCATATTTTAGCCAACATTACTGCAGTCACATAATATTTGTATTAGATTTTGCTCGATTTCTTTTAATCTGTTACATTTCATTAGATTAGCAAAGACAAGTATTTCCAGCAAGGGATCAGGATGACAACACTGAGCAAACAAGCATTACTCCTGTCCAGAACAAACTAACGCACTACATACAGTGGGACGCTCCCAGTACTCAGAGCTGTTACAGCTGCAGAGCAAGTCTTTCCGAAACCACATTCAGTCACTTCAATCAAGCGTAGCTGCAATCTATTGAGGGGAAAAAGACACAAATGTTTAAGCTGGATGAACACAGACACGAGAGCAGGCAGGTCGGAGAGCGTCTTTGACCGACGGTTGAACAGTTCGTCATCAGCTGCATCAGGAAGTTCACATGAAACTCAGTACCACGATAATTTGTTTAACCACACCAAAAAAGCTGTCACGACATGAAATATTTTTCATACATACATCGAGCTACTTGCTAAACATAAACAAAACAAACAAACAAAAAATAACATTACGTAAGAGTTGGCACACAATAGCAGCGATCAGACTGAGTGGTGAAATATGCACTTTTTTTGGGGGGGGTGGGTCAGTGTGGTCTCTGCCTACAGTGTCAGCACTTTGAAATCATTTTAAGGAACACCAAGGATTGAGTGCAAAGACGTATACACAGTAATACTTAATAATACAAACACACAGTTAGCACATTCAGCAAAGGAAAAGCTCTTTAAATACCTATCTGGCAATATTTTCACCATAATACAAGTGCTCAGTTGGTGTTGGGGATGCAGCCGAACTGATCCACTACTTGAGGTGAAAGAAGCCAGAGGGTTTTGTCGGAGCAGCCATCAGCATGTTTGCTTGGTTCTTGTGAGTTATGTGGATCTGTAGCAAATAACACAGAGGCACAGAGTTCGGTTAATGACATTTTAACTAGAAAACCTGATCGAGTCTAAAAGTAAAAGAAATGAAATGAAAGATATCGATTGTAAAACGAATCACGTTAGATCGAAGACTGTGTACTTTTGCTTTGAAGGTACATCACTTCCTGTGTTATTTCACATCCTGCCAGACAAGCTCCAGTATCCACCCTCTGCCCCAGGCGCTGATTCCCACCTTAATTCAAATGACGTCAGATGCACGATCGGAAAACTCAAGGGAGGGTAAAGGCTCCGAATACTGAAAGTGATGCAGTCACTTACAGCACTTAATCACACCTTCACAAAGGTCACCGTGTTCAGCTTTTGACAAGGATCTTTGATCCAGCCTGAACGATCACTTTGTCGGTTGCAACAACAACATGACCTCTGTGAACTCTTGGCACAAAATTGCTGTGATTCAGTGTCACTTACAGTGCAGGGCGGCTGCATCCAGGGCTCCCCATCGATCTGCATGGGCAGGGCTTTGAGTGTCCTGCACATGGAGGTGGCAGAAAAAGACAGATTAAACACTATATTACTTATATATAACTTATATCATATGTGTGAGCGCTGTATCAAATCTGTGTATATCACACCATCACACCACAACAGCATGCCTGAAGCACCACACACAACCTCATTAAGTTTCATTTAAATTGGTTTTACCTGCACACAGTGATTATATCTGAACCTGTCGTTTATGCTGCTGCTGTCTGCAGCTGTTTAATGTCATCAGGCATCAAGCTGTGGATAAAAGCTCACTACCTGATGGTAATTTGGGAGGTCTGTGCCAGTCTGTGCCCGGCACTCTTCAGTCCAGTGTAGATCTGCCCCATCTCAATGACTCCCTCCAGCCCCACGACCTCCAGAAGCTTGTCACTCATATCTGTGACGTGACGACACACAACAAAGTCCAAACGGGTTCATGACTCACTGGTTCGACCGCGGTCGCTAATAACGAAGTGATTTAAGAGAGCGGTTCAGCACCTTGTGAGACAGTTTTAAGGAGTTCAGGGTCAGTGATGACCTCGCTGTGCTCCACCTCTGACACGCTGTCAGGTTTCTTGGACTCGCCCCAGAGGTTGGAGCCTCCATGCATGCTCGGTATGTTGAGGACAGCTATGCCCTCTAGAGACGTGTTGCTCAGGTCCAGAGATCGGCCACAACACTGGCAGGAGCAAAAACAACTCCTTGTTTTTCCCACTTAAACAACTGGGCAGGCGATGTTTGCAAACTGGGAATTTGACTGTTTGTGGTTCTGACCTCAATGGTGAGACAGTCCTTCAGCTTCTTGCAGGAGGCAGAGATGGTCTCAGAGGTGGCAAACTCAAAATACCACAGTTTGTTCTTCATTCTAAAAAAAAAATAAAAGCAGAGAGTAAAACTTTTGTTGATAAACAAGAGTCAGTCCAGAAAGCAACTCCTTCCTGTTTGTCTGAATCCTCACCTGCTGTTGAACCTTTGAGGGTATTTCTCTCTCATGGAGTGGAAGCGATGGGCGATGGAGGCATCCTGCTCACCCAGACACAAATGCAATGCTAATGATGTTGATAAGTTGCCTTTTTTTGCACTCTTATTTTAAAAAATAGCATCCCATTATCATAAACGATACTGTTATTCTTGATGAGGAGACTCACCACTCCAATTGAGAAGTAGTTGTTAATGATCTCATAGGGCACAGGGTCTCCCACCTCCGTGGGGTCGTCCGGTATCACCTGGATGCTCCAGCGGTCCATGGGAATCAGCTCGCTGGCTTCGATCTCCTTCAGAATCTCTCTCAAGTCTGAACCCTCATATCCTTTTGTTTTTTTTGTGGAGGGAAACAGAAAAGTTGTGAAGTTGTCGAGACCTTTCAGAGGACATTGTTTGGTCCAGAGAAACTGTGTGGGTGTGGGTCTTACCTCCACCCCAGCGGAGGCAGCGAGCCAAGTCATTCCCAGTGCCCAGCGGCAGGACGGCTACAGGGGGACGCACCAGGAGGTCTTCTCTATCTGAAAACACACGTGCATTGCTTTAACTTTAGACGTGGCCGCCCTTTGCGAATCCCAAAAAAGTACCTAAAGTACCTATAGCATCCAGGAGCCACCCCACAGTGCCATCTCCTCCACACGCCAAGATCCTGTACTCCCGCAGATTGCGGAAGAAGTGCAGCCTGAGGAAGCAGAGACGACGTGAACACAAAAATGAAGCGAACAGTCTGACTGTGATAAGAACTCAGAGTGGTGAGAGTGTGTCCTACCCAGGTGCAGGACCTCCATTGGACAGGTTGTACACCTGACGTGGGTTCAGCATGAACTGAAACTTCCTGAGCACTCTGAACACCACACAGAACGCAAGCAAATATCACATGTTCATACTGAAAATTTACAAACAGTGGAGGTAAAACAAAGCTAACACACAAACATCAGGCTGTTTACCGTTCACCCTGCTTTCCTCCACTTTTGGGGTTCACAAACACCAGCAGAGGGTGGGTCTCTGGAATTGGTACAATCTGAAGAATAAAACATGGCGTATTAAGATTTGATAAATTACTATCAATCAATTAAGACAGATAAATGTCTTATCTTACACACAAATTCCACGCATACAGCATCATTTATACATCACAATGATATTCTGTTTTTTCCACTGCAGACATCTTTGTAGTAGCACTGAGTTTTTAGCACTGTTTTACAGAGAAATGGATTACGCTGCGGCAGGTTTATCTATTTTCTTCTGTTTCTTTATCTCAGTCATAAAAGATTGGCACAAATTACTTTATTCAGACATACATATCATTTAGATTTGATACAGAACCAACATCCACCCCTCAACCCTCAGAGGGATGGTATTTTAGACTTAAATATTAGATCCCTGGAGAGGCCTAACCCTAACCCTAACCCTAACCCTAACCCTAACCCTAACCCTAACCCTAACCCTAACCCTAACCCTAACCCCGACATGTTGTGCTTGTCTGTGAGTTCATGGTTGGAGTCCTTTTAGAAATGACAACCCACTAAAGCTGGAACATCTCCAAAAGCTACAATAATACAGATGGTGGTTTGAGCGTACTTAAAAGAGACCTCACACAGAAAACACATGGGTGTACACTAGTTGGAAAAGGATTCAAAGTGTGTGGGAAGATTTGATAACAGCAGACCTGCAGGACGTGGCCATCAGGAGTGACATTTAACAAGCTGGTGTCCTCCTCCTGCAGGAAACAGAGCACAATTAACAAACAATAATCCTACAAAAAAAAGCCTAATTGATGGTAGAGATTCCTTAAACTGGGAATTTTACCTTGGAGACAGCATGTATGGCCCACGGGGGCAGTATGTGATCTCTCAGGGGTCCACAGTCGCAGGTCGATAAGCCAGACAAGAGGCACTCATCGTGGCGCTTTGAGAGGAAAGACTCAGTGAACATCCTCTAAAATCCCAGGTTTTTGTTTTGTTTTTTTTTCACGTGTGCAGCGACAGACACGGTTCTCACCATCTCCTGGCACCAGACGCAGCGACGACCCGCCAAGGTTTTGATCTTCTTGTGGCAGACGTGACACTTGGTGGAGTTACAGTCGGCTCTGATCCAGTCGTGAGCAGCTACCTGAAGACAAAAAGACATGGTTGAGGGAAATATGGAGAGCTTGTCTTCTTCTTCTTCTTTTTACATGAAGATGTGAAGATATTTTTTAAGAAGAAGAGCCACTATTTCTGCTTCTTTTTATTTTTCTACTTCCGACTCTGTCTATTTCTAATTACCGAAAGTGGTTTTCATAATGGTGCTCTGACAAGTCTTAAAAGGCTTTCACATCCTACCTCGCCTCATGTTCATGTTCACAACAAACAAAAAGCAAGCATGGAATGAGTGCAAGGAAAATAGTTAGGGCCTATGTTGAGTAGAGCAGCTGTGGAACTCATACACAGCTTCACATTCATTATTCTAACATTTATAGTCTGATGCGTTTTACCAGAAGAAGACAAAAAAAACATCTCTCCAGCCCTCTCATCCCTCAATTCTGTTAGAAAATCCAGAGGAAATAAGTCTGTGTGTGCGGGACCCATTAAGGGCAGTGTGACATTGTCTCTGCTGGTGTATAATCAGGTCATTTAACAGATGTACACTGCAGACTGCGCTGGCTCTAATCTGCACTTAAAAAACACTGATGGGTTGCACTTATTACTGACTAATGCATTATCACATCCTGGTTTTTGCTGTTGTGGCCATTTCGTTTTTGGTTGGTATAAAGGAAACTGACTGACTGAATTCATTCAGGTGACAAACGTCTAGTCTGTCCTTAAAACCTGTAGTTTGACCAAAATCACTACACCAGGCTTCCATGTGTCAGATTTAACGAACAGAATATGATAAAATATAATCCATGTACACTGTGTGGCTTATAACCAACAGTTCTGCTGACAGACAGCTGACAGTTTGGGTGTTTTTGTGAGACTTTGTCGACCTGAAAGTCAAATCTTATTGTGGATGTAATTGCAAACTTGACAAACCAAATCAGTGTAAAATGAGCACTAGAGACGTGATGATCTCTTTTTTTGCAATTTTCTTTCCCTCCTTACACCAATCTCCTTTTTAGATTTGACAAAGGTCCGGGCGCAGGCCTCGGGATTCTTGTTGGCACACTGACTGTGGACGGTGTACTTGCAACCTGTCAAAGAAAAGTAAATATTCTGTTAAATTTCTGGTGCTTGTGTCTTCTATTCTCCATCACTCTCTATTCTTATTCCTTGTTTGCATATGTCTAGCATATTGAATCAGGGACCCCCTTGTGAAGGGAATCCTTGTGCTCCCAGACTACATAGATGCTGAGGTGGATCCAGGACCCTCTACTTGCTGTAGCTACTGTAGCTACTGTCAACTCATTTGGCCTCTAGACTACAATCTAAATTGTCAATCCATAGATTTCGTTATACTGTCTTGCTTCTGCCCACTTGTGTGTACTGGCTGAGGTTTCTCCCCTTTTTCTAAAGGACAGCGGGTGTTTGCTATGTCACCACTTTGTACATATTGTTTGCTTGCTCATATAAAGCGCATTGAGATGAGCTGCCACATTAAATAAATAAAAGTTGAAGTTGTCAAAGTTGATGTGTAATCTAAGCGATTTATCATGAGTTTTTCTCTCGATGGGCAGGTTAATCTGTTGAGGGTAAGTGCTCGATACAGACCACCTATCAACACCCTTTTGTGATGAATTTGAAGACAACTCGAGCTAAACTGAAGCTAGTGTGTTTCCCTGTGTCCTCGAGGCTGTGTATGACGGGTGCTGCCGCCCCCTTGTGGCGACTTTGAGCTCTTACAAGTGCAGCAGAGTCCCTGCTTTCCCAGGCCGAGCAGCATGCTCTGACACACACTACAATAGGTCGGCTTGTTAAAGTGCTTCATCCTCCAAATATGCTGCCCATCCCTCTCCGTCATCTGTGTGGGAGAAGGAAGACAAAAAGATGGTTGATCACACCAGAGCTGTCGTCTTCCACCACGACGCTGACAACACACAGGAGGCCGTGCTGCAGTTCGACTTGATTTATGTCTAAAATGTTTATTCTGTCACCTTGAGTCCGAGCAGAACAAGTAAAGGCACATTGTTCATGCCTCCCTTCACCCACTCCTCCAGAGTGACAGTCCCACTGTCGTCCACATCGATAGCTGTCATCATGTCTTTGAGCACCTGTCCAATTACAACAGTGTCAGCTCGTTATTTGTCACCTTAGGTATTTGCGTGAAGCTGCACATCCACAAGCAAAAAAAGGAGAGAGAGAGAGACTCATACTGGTCTGAGTTCAGTCACATCCCAGCCCAGGTAATCAGCAGCTCGCATCATCTGAGTGATTATACGATCCACTTCCTGATGGAGACAGCATGTTTATAATCAGGGTGGATTCAGGGACAGGCACGTCCATCAAGCAAAAGGCACTCAGTGTGTTCTGGAAACAGGTTTAACTTACAGAGCTGTCCAGGAGTCCGTTGCCATCTTTATCATACAGTTTAAAAGTGACTGAAAGGGAACAACAAGTCAGTGAGTAAATCTGTTACCACCTCTGACATTCACATCTGTCATTCTCAGTCATTTATCAGCGGTTGACATGCAACACGTACACCTCATAAACATGTCGAATTAATGTAAATGAAACTGACATTCAAGCTTCTCTCGCGGCTGTCCATCCTCCAGCACGGAGAAGTAACAGGACACATCGCGTAGAAACACCCCTCCTGAAAACAAATACATGGAAAGAGGAAACATCGGGATGAGCGCAGTCCTGCATGATCAAAACACATTTTCATCAGGGGGTTATTGAAACAGGTGCTCATGTCTCTAAGCTTCACCCATGACCTCATTGTTATGCAGCAGCACTGCAAGATAAACAGACGGAGGAGATACATGCGCCTATTTGGGCAGCATCCAACAGGAAAAAGGTCCTTGTGGAGTTTCCTGTTTGTTTTTGTTTTGTTTTGTTTTATTGTTTTTGTTGTTTTGTTTTTTTTACCACGGTTGCACAGTATACGTGTATTCCCTGCCATGCTCACAGGACTGAACGACCTGGTGTTTCTCTTCAAAACATTTGCTCCACATTGTTGGGTAAAAAAGAGAAAAAGAACAAGAAATATAACTTACCTCCTTTGGGCATTGGGCTCTTCACAGACCCGTCCTGCTCGACATGTTGAAAGTAACGGAAAAGGCGCTGGCAGAAATCTGCAGGGAAGTCATCCACTTCCAGATAGGTCTTCAGAAATAAGCAGAAGCCCACCGCATCGAGGCACTAGCAAGAGAGCATAATATTTCTGCAATCATTTCTTAATCGTGTTGTTGAAAGCTTACAAGAATTATCTCTTTAAAACTAGACTTTAAAGGCAAGTCGAAATACAGCTAAATTACTTCACTTCAAAGAAACAAACCTCAAGATCAACTGCTTAATGAAAAAGTTCCACTATCAAATGAATGATAGACAAATATGGATAAGTGTTTAATAAATATATTTTCCCTGTTATTTTCGTATTAAAGTTCAGATAAGATACACTGGATGAAGCTTGAAAATGTTAAATAGGTTATCACAGGTATTGTACCCAAAAAAAGAACTGGTGCAGGACTTACCTCCCCAAAGCTGTGCTGGCCCAGCCGACCTCCGGGGTGAAACTCCTTAATCACATCTTTCACACTCAAGTTGCTGTCTGTCAAGAGGACAATGGAGGATCAAAAAGTGAATTAATAAATCGAAAAGCACGTGAGAAAAGGATAAAATGTCATGACATGAACCTCTCTGTTCCAGACATGACCAGCAGACAAAGAGTCTTCAACACAACCGACTTGTTGTTTGTCCCACACATTAATGACATGGGTCCAAAATGCCAAAACAGGAAGCATATCATCACTAATTGTGGACATGGACTTACTTTATGTCTCCTACTTTAATTTTGGACCACGCTGACGGAAGTAACACACATCGGTGCTTTTCTCAGGTCCAGAGAGGAGCGGGTGTAATTATCTGTTCATCCATTAACGCTGCAAACATCCCCCCCATCCAAAAACTAAAAGCCTACACTCCCATTTCATTTCTTTCAAAGCCTCTGAGTGTGTCTCGTAATAATTTTAGCCCTGTACCACTTTTAGTTTCCTGTCAACAAGTCTATTCTGCACAGGCTCAAACCCAGGTGTCAACGCAGGCACTTACATTTTGGACATGTTGGGGATTTGTTGTTGCTGCTTAACTTTTCTCCAGATAAACAATCTACAGAGCTTTACTGTATGTGCATTTTTGTGATGGACCATCAATATGAGGAACTTGTTTCCTCAATCATCACATAGTGATTGACTTGATAAGTAACAGGAAAAACAATGCAAATGCTTTAACATTTACAAGAAAAGTTTGCATTTGCATGAATGTGTCACTTCCTTTACTGTCTCCAAATAATCAACACTGGCTGAAGTGTTCTGATTATTTTTAGTAAGAAAAGCAAAATCCTGAGAGGAACGTCCTGATCAGATGACTGAACCACCTAATCCACTCTTTTTCATATGGACGAGAGGTGGCTTATTCATCCCTGTGTGTGCTGAATATTACAATCTGATGTGACCTGCAGAACCACTTCATCTACGAGGCAGAGATGCAGTTCTGCATGTTCTCTAGTACAAACATGGCCGCAGATCCGATGATTTGATCATCTATGGAAGTAATTTTGCACCAGTTATTTGCCAATCCTCAAAGATATTTTTGCTACCTCATTGTTTGATGTGTGTCTTGTTAATCTGGAACAAAGTGCACTGATTAACAACACTATGCTTCAATACTGGGATTGTTATGATCGGCCTCGTCCAACCCTGACACACAAAGGAGGTCATTCCTTGTGTGTGCCATTAAAACAACTCCTCTGCCTCAAACTTGTATTTATTTACTCATTCATTTTCTCCATTCTTCCCATCAAGGACACTGAAACATAATTGGACTGCTGTCAGTGCTGAAGGTTTATATCATTTTGTACTCTTGATCATTTCCAGCAATATTTCAAGCGTGCTCATGAACAGTTTGTCCTTGTGTCTGTGTGTGTGACACTGTTGATTCATTGTATAGTTGAGACATCAGTTTAACAGCTTGATTCATTTCTCCACTGGGGATCATTTAGGCAATCTATCCATCTACTTATCTATATGATCGCACAGTTGTTAGACTCAGAAACGCAAATATCACTGTGTCATTTCACAGGGGAAACTAACACATTTATGCTCACTCCTCTCACCTTGAGTAAAACCAGAGTCAGCACTTTGCTTTATTTAACACTGAAACAGCTCATACACGGGATCATTCCCTGTCAGAGAGGTGAAGTTCCCCGTCCACAGGACTGGGGTTCAGCATGTCCGAACTGCTACCTCGACATGTTGCCAAGCTTGCATTGCACCCAACCCCAAAGCCTATTGAGAACTTAAGTGAAGATATGTTTGATTCCCACAGAGAAAATCTGACAACCATTGAAAGATATCTAAAAAGCTACTGTACAAGAAATATTTTTGACATCCTGCGCAACAGAAAACCACCTTCCCAGCTGGTGTTTGTTAATGGAGCACTTGTTGGCATAATGTCAGGTACGAAGGTGTGACTTACACTCCATGTAGTGCTGCAGCTGGATAAAATCCACGGGAGTCAGAGATCCCTCTGTGTCGTCAGACGAGGCCATGTCGATCAGCTGTATTAACAGAGAAGAAAGAATGAGGAGACGGTAGAGATCTGACAGGCAGGAGGAAGAGGACTGTCAGACGACTGTCGCAGCTCGACGTGCCAACTGAGAATAAAGATTCAGCCTCTTTTGTAGTACAGGTCTAAGGTCATTTGCTGCTCAGGAGGCGACTCCCATGAACTGGTTTGCCTCCATTCCTCAGATCACACACACCAGGAGTAGTCACAGAGTCTTTCAATGAACATTGAGCAACTATAATCTCTGCCATCAAGAATGTGTAAAATCTAAAATGCACCAATAAGTGCTTCTGCACCATATTTGATAATCATCACATTAGTTTACAGGGGTGAAAGCAAGGCAGCAGTGTGTGTGTGTGTGTGTGTGTGTGTGTGTGTGTGTGTGTGTGTGTGTGTGTGTGTGTGTGTGTGTGTGTGTGTGTGTGTGTGTGTGCTATGTGATGGTCTGGCGACCTGTCCAGGGTGTACCCCCTGCCTTTGCCCTATGTGTGCCAGAGAGTAAGTAAATGGATTGATGGACATTATTTTACACTGCTTAGAGATGCTGTGATGGAACAGGTTCCTAATAATATCCAACAACCAAATCAGTCAATCTTCATTTGCATTGCACAGTGTTGCACATACATACATACAAAAACAAAAAGAAGCAAGAAAATAGATGCACAAACACCCACACACTTGCTCTCAGTCATAACATATGCATGCAAACTTAAATACGGGCAAGGCTTAAAAGAAGGTCACTAAAAGCCGAGAGAGAGCTACTTTACTCTCAACAGTTTGTAGCGACATGTGTTGCAGCCACTGTACTATAAACTGTGCCAGACAGGACATTAAGTAATATTTAACTGTCCAGCTATAATCTCTAATCCTGTAATAATAATAAAAAATACAACAACAACACTTTGTAATATCCCATCAGTTTAATCAGCAGCATAGGGGCACCCAGTAGAGCAAAACAAAAATCATCTATCAAGGCCAACTTTGTAAAAGGGTGCATGCCATCAGACAGGATTATCATCCAAAGTCAGGGTGACACAGACTGACTGACTGACTGACTGACAGGCATCACTCAGTTATTCAGTCTGTTTACAAGAGGTCACTCATGGAGGCAGCTGGCTCTTACCTTCCTCTCTGCTTGGACTCCTGTGCAGGGAAACCAGAGGCTGCAGCTGCACAACGTGGAACAACTTCTCTGTGTTGTGTGCCGGCAGCTCGGGCTCGAAGGTAAATGTCTGCTGTGGTATTAGCGGATAGAAGGGATTAAGAATGAGCAGAGGAGGAGCTTTTAGCGACATAATTACAGATAGTGGCACAGCCTGGAGCGTGTACGCACACATACACTCAACAGGCACACGCACTTGTTTGGGTTTATTGTATCCTCCTAACAATTCAACACATTTCCTGCAGCTTTTAAGCCCTAAAACACACACACATGCACAGTCACACACACACATACATGCACATACACGCACACACGGACATCTTATTGCATTATTTCACAGGGACAATTTGAATAGTGTTACATCTTGGGAAAAATGTGTAGAAGACTTCTAGGCACAGCTAACACTGGTACAAGCTGCAGTTCTTGCCTCTTGTTTGACTTGTAAACAAACAAAACATGCTCTAGCGCAAACATAAAACAAACGTCGAGATGCAGGAATAAAAACATGCTAGAAGAAGTAAAACACAAACTATTGGACAGACCAAGGTCATCGTGAGAAGACTGTAAATATATATATATATATATATATTTAATGTTTTATTGTTTTATGTTCTTTTATTGAGGTGTTCCTTTTATTGTTGTGTTTTTATTGATGAGCATTTGTACAGTACTTCAACTTTAGGTGTTTTTCAATGTGCTTTATAAATAAAGGTTGAGTTGAACTGAGCTGACAGCACAAGAACAACACAAAGGAATGAAACTAGAGACTAATGTCTAAAAAATAAAATATTTATGTTTCACGAACCTGCCTTGATAATATGTAAATGCATTGAGAAAATACAATAAAAAGACAACATTTCTATATTTGATATATGTAGGTAGTTGAAATACACCGTTCACATGGACTGAATTGAATTTGTGTTGCACAGAAACAAAAAAATAATGAGTGAGGGAGTGACTTAATGAATGTGAGCACTCATGCATGAAGTTGAAAGATTGGGAGCTTTCAAAATCATTTGGAAGTGTGCCAGCCATCGTTGATTTGTGGTTTACAGCAGTGTGGTAAGCTGTTCTCTCAAGATACTGTTTCAAGACATAAATGACGCACTGAATAGAGACAGAGACAATAAATCAAACTCATTTCAGTTTATTAGGGGTGTGAAATCCATAAAGCACAGTCAGAAAGATTAGATATGATCAAGTAGTTAGAGATGTAGACATAAAGGGCTAGTTGGCAGGTCAAAGGTTTTGTGCCTGGTGCAGTTTTATACTGAACGTGATCTCTGTGTGATTAGTTTAAATCAACAGAAAGTTGAGAGGGAAAGTAGATTATTCTCTAAGCTTCTGCAACCAACAAAAAGAGTAAAAACAAAACTTAAAAGACAAACTGGAGCAAAGTTCATAGCAAGAAGATCCCCAGTTTGACCCAATTAATGATAAATTATAAGTTGGACAAGATAATGGATTGATGGATGAATGTGCAGTAGAAAAAAGAATATTTATAGCATATTATGTATAGCATGAAATTCAGGAGAATTCAGAATCACATGTATTGTCAAGTAGTTCTTTCTTTTAGTGTGTGGTGCCAAACGAGCACGATGAATAGCACAATTAAGCACTGGACAAAAATTTAAACCACAAGTTTGTACACAAAATATACAGCGTCCATGCATGTTTACACAGAAATATGCAGTACATGCACACACACAAAACTGTCCATTCAAACCAATCATTAAATGCATATAGGCATATGTATTTTGTATACATATTTTTGTGACTGGTCTTTGATGATTCATATTTTAATACCTTTTTCAATTGTGTCTTAATTGATCATAATACATTTCTGCAATCTTGACATTTGTAAGTGTACATCTATCTATCTATCTATCTATCTATCTATCTATCTATCTATCTATCTATCTATCTATCTATCTATCTATCTATCTATCTATCTATCTATCTATCTATCTATGCTCACAGGTAAACAGGCATATTAATGAACGCAGTTAAAATGGTTTATTTTTATGTGTTTGTAGACCTATCTTACTTTCTTATAAGTGCCACATATTGTCAAAATAAGAAAATAAACAAATGATCCAAGTTGAGTGAAGTGTCTCTCTCGCACGAGCCTTTGGGGGGCGGTAAAGTGTCTTCAGTTGCTGTAGATAACTGCCGTAAATATGTCGTAGAAGAAGAAGCAGTTGGAATACGCAGGTGTTTACGTTTCCTTACTTCCGTAGTTGCCGACTGCGGAATAACGCTACTAGCCTACCGTCAAATCCCCCAAAATTTAGAAGAACTACCTCGGTCATGTTTCTTACTTTAACGTCCAGCATTAGAAATGCTCGGCGGACAGTTGCTATTTAGACCGTTTGTTCTCTGATGTTCGCGCTGTATCACGAGTTTTCCCTCATCATCCATCGCAGTCGAAGCCAAAGCTAAAGCTATCGCTGTGTTGGACATAATTCAATAAGACGTCGCCTGATCCGCACTCTATCCTCCGGTTAATTTAGGTAATAATATAAAGCAGACATGGCCACTAGGCGTCTGACCGATGCCTTCTTGTTAATGCGGAACAATGCGATCCAAAACCGGCAGATTTTGGCTGAGCAAGTGAGTACATACGACCCCCGTCTGAGTACACGTAGCAATGCTGCGGTGAGTGGTCTGCATCGTTTTGACACTTCTACTGTGTGTGTGTGTGTTTGCATGTAGTTAGTCTCAGAGCTGTGGTAGTTAGATACATGTATGGTAGTAGCTGGCACACATTTAATGAGGGAGACGTCCACGTCCTGACTCGTCAGGACCGGCTGGTGCTAGAGTCACATCATTGTTAGACCCTTAAAAAAAGAAGAGAAAACACGTTGAAAATAACTTGATAAATTACAGTGTGTGTCTTTGTTTTTAAGATAATAAGCTCAGGGACAGTTAAAGCATGTTTCGTGTTTTTTTTTTAGTGTGGTGTGGCAAATAGTTTGATATATTTAGGCTATATCAGTCTAAATATATGTTTAAGAGTTGTGTTTGTCATATAGATATACTAACCACAGTTTACCTCCGGAATTTAAAAAAAAGATAATTGTAATGTGGTGATACTTCGAGTATACTTCAAGTAGCTAGTCGACATTTGGGGACACATGCTTTATTCAATTTAACCTTCGTATGTTGGTGTTTGACAACCCAAACAAAAAATATTATGCTTTTATTTGTTATTTCAACTTCAATCTCACTGGTCAATAAAATGTACATTACAACACTTTTTCATTTCCCATTCACCATTCACATTTCACATTTAATCTATACATGGGGTTCAGGTTGCTGGGACCTGTCGTTATAAATGTGTGGACGCACTGTTTCACCCTTTGTGCTGATGTTGATCCCATTTTTTATCACTTTAAAACACAGACAAAAAGCAATATTATTTATAAATGTGACCTTATAGAGATATACGGCAAGTATTAATCCGTCTGTCCATTTTCTCACCCATCCTCAGTACACATTGGGTATCACAGGACACACACGCACAATACTCACTCTCACACTCATTGGGCACACTGAAAACTTCACTGTTCACACCAAAGGCCCTCAGTTTAACCAGGGTTTGAGATGGGGTTTGCTGTGAGGTTACAGCTCCTTTCACCAAGTTACCATGTCATATTAACCATTATTACATATAATTTATTATCACTGATATCATTATATATTATTAAATCATGTGTTTGGACAGGTAGCATTAATGAGCCTCTATTTTTCAAGAGTGACCAGTGAACAGAATATAGACATGCAGAGGTTAAACATAGACAAGGATAGACAAATGTATCACAGACATAAATAAATGATTGCATGTGAAGAAAAGCAAGTGTGTTGGCAAATAGACAGGGAAATCATTTTTACAATGTTTCAACAATTTGGAGAAATGCACATTCTTAGATTTAATTTTGTTTGTGCGCAGCATAATGAAAACCCAATTCAGCTTGAGCGATCGGTTAGAATATATCCTCCATACATTTTCATGTCTGTATTGATTTAAAACCCTCAGACTAAGAAAAACATGATCACCCCTAAGGGTTAAATATCTGAATTCCGGCTACTGGACACCAGTAGCAACAACTACTGCAGCACTATAAATTGTGACTCACTCAGTGTTACAGACTGAAGAAACAGTGGGTTTTTGATGCAACATTAATGTTGAAAGTCTTAAACGTTTATTAGAGTCACATCTGTCCAATCAGCTCGAGACCAGTCGGCAGGCAGACGCCTCCCAAATTTCCATTTCAAAATCCTGATAGCGTCTCCTACTCCTACACCATTGTGGAAACTGCATTCCTTGTTTCCACAGCTTGTGGTGCAACAAACAACAAGGGAGTCCACTCCTTTTATAAGCTTGAGATGGACCGGTTCAGAGCTGTGTTTGTCTCTAACGTAGGAGACCAGGTGCTGGATCTGAGGCGCAACAAGCAGCCGCAGGGTGTGTGACCATTCACAGCGAGTCGTGAACATTTTAACCATTTAGTAGCTCACATTCAATACTCTGTCCCCTGCATTTACATCAGAGCTTTAGCAATAGGCAATACTGGATCGAGGATCGGTAGAAGGTGAATTCCTGTTAAACAGCGATACTTGTCAACTTTTTTTATTTCAGCAAATATGTGTTTTAAACACAAAAATCCATCCTTCAAGTTCTCACCAGATCTCAGGTTACACTGCTCCAGCGATGCTGTGTGTGTCGCATAGAGATGTGAAACGTCTACACAGGTTGTGCCTGCAATCAACCACTCACCCACATTAAAGAAATTCTGTTTAGGATATCATTATAAAATGGTAATACACATACAGACACCACTCCTCTGCACAGTTACTTATGTCATTATTGTAACTTAATTAAATGGTGTCAAATCAATCTGGTTTGATTGCAACATTTTTGTGATGAATCCATATTGTACCAAGTGTATTATCTGGCAATGATAATAACTTTGTTTCTCCTCTAAGTTTTATGTTTTTGAAATCACAGCTGAATACATTCCTCTCTGCCTTTTATCAAGTAAAATATGAGTTTTTATTTATATCAGCCATTGTACTGTAACTTGTATTCCTGTATACTATGTCTTACCTTTCTCATTGTGTCAGTGAATAACTTCATCTTGTTCTCCTTGTGTCTCTGTTAAACTGTTTAATCTGAATGTCTTCTCCGTCCACCAGAGTTTCACAGAAATTGCTGGTGATGTTGGAAATGTCAGTGCTTTATCTGTTGGAGGGAATCACTCAAGTTTACAAAGTGACACAGAAAAAAAGCCACTTTGTTGTCCATTGGCGAGCTACTTTCATTTAATTTCACAGTAGTAGACAAATCACATATCTGCGGGCTGAGATATATTTGTACAGACTGTGGCGATGACTCAGCTGGAAAGATTTTTTGGTTTGCTATCAGAATGACCACACTCTGCCTCCTAAAGCTTATTCACACTCAGTTTTAAAGTTATTGACTTAAATATCTTATTCTTGTTGAATTGTCTTGTATTGAGTTGTTTCCCTTATTTGTGAATCTCAGAATCAGCTGTCTCACCCTCCACTTCTCTCTTTTATTCCCACTGTCGTAGATTTAAAGTGGAATTATTGCACAACATGTTTCAGGAAGAATTGTTTTAACAGTCTCATGCTTTCTACACACATAGGATTAATGAGAAATGTCACTTAAGTGAACACCTTTGCTGTAAAATGTATTATCATCCTCATCTCAAAGTCACTCATTGTTGCTGGGGGTGGATGTTCTCGCCTGCTGAGTTTCTGGGGCTCACCTGCTGCTACTTCTCCCTCTCTCTCTTTCTTGTCTGTGTTGGATGGGACCACTCTGCTCTCTACAAATCACATTAGGAGCTTGATGAGGTACTGTTGTTCAACGTTAAGGTCGAAATATTTAAGATGCATGTGACCATAGAGCACCATCACATCTGTGTTGAATAATCGTGTTAAGTGTTTGAGTAAAATGATTTTCTATTTTGTTTTGCAGTTGGCTGATGATCGCATGGCCCTGGTGTCAGGCATTAGCCTGGACCCTGAAGCCGCCATCGGAGTCACCAAGAAACTGCCCCCAAAATGGATAGAGGGGGTTGATGAGGTAAAAAAAAAAGAGAGAGAGAGAGAGAAAAACAGATCTATTTGTGGATGGCTGACACATGGAAATAAATCATCTCTATTTAACCTAAAGCTCATTCATTCATCTGCTTGGAACCCCGTGATCTTTTCCCAGTTTGTAACTCTCATGTGATTCCCTTTAGATCCAGTATGAGATCACGCGTGTTCGCCAGAAGATGAAGGACCTGGCTCTTCTTCATGACAAGCACATGAATCGTCCCACGCTTGACGACAGCAGCGAAGAGGAGCACGCCATAGAGATCACGACACAGGAGATCACACAGGTGCAGTGTTTCCTCACGTGCTGCAAAAATTAAACAGCTAACCCATTAAAACCAAATTTATTGCTCGGTCGTTCAACACCTCAGTTAATACAGTCACGAGGTGGTGATGGGTGCAGAAAACAGGCAAGAGGATGGCATAAGTTAGTAGCAAAAACAACAGTACACACAAGTGTAGGCGTTTTGTACTAATTAGTACGGATATGTGTGAAAGTGTAGGGTGTCCAGTGGTCGATGGTTATGTCAGATCCTGGAGGGGGTGACGGACAGTGTGGGTGGGTGTGTCTGCAGGGTGAATGATGCGCTGCAGTCTGCTCTTGTCCGTGGCAGATGCTGCAGCTGCCATGTGGTGGTGTAGGAGGTGAGGACGGACCTACTGACAGCTGAGAAGAAGTGCACCACGAGTATCTTTGGTGTATTGAACTTCTTCAGCTGCTCGAGGAAGTATATCCTCTACTGGGCTGTAATTGTTAGGGAGCTGATAGGTCCCACCTCCTCCACTGGAGTTTTTCATTCCAACGCATGTTCAGTCTGATACCTGGAGGTAGACACATCTACACCAGAGGATTAGTCAGATTATGGAGGTTTCATCTGCAAACTTAAGGACTTCGACAGACTAGTGACTGGAGGTACATGTGCAGTGAAATAGAGCAATCTGTTATCCTTAGCACTCTGATAACCCCTAAAGGATGCCAAAGGATTACTCTCTTCAAAACATCCATGAAACTGATCCTATCACCACTTTTTCCTAGATCTAACTGTTCTTAAGGTAATGTTTTGTAAAGACGTGCTCCCATCAGGAAAAATAATGAAATCTCAACCCATTCAATGCAAATAACTTAATTCTTTTAAGGCACATCAACACTAAGTCTAAGAATGAAAAGATAACAAAACTTTACACACAGGTGCTGATTTGCATTGGGCTCAGAGTGATGTTGATACAGTAGCAACTTGTCTTACCTTTAATTTACAGCCTTTAACTTAAAACTGTATCTCATAATAAGATTTTCCCCAAATAAACAGTCCAGATGCTGTATTTACAGGAGCCAAACTAGGCAGGTTGAGGTTTGTTGAAATTGTAAAAATAGATAGGGGATTAGCAGCTCCAAAAAATGAGTCCATAGTAAATACAGGTGTAACTCCAGCTATAGAAAGGCATCTCAGAGGTTTCACGGAGTTTCTTTTAGTGAAACAAAAGCATATTGTTGATTGTTTTCAGTTTTCAAATTGACTTTGAAACAAGTTCTCATCTCCCTGCTCATGCTCACTGCTTTGCTCTGTTTCCCCTCAGATGTTTCATAGGTGCCAGCGAGCTGTGACAGGGTTACAGTCTCGATGTGGCCACTGCACCGAGCAGGAGGAGAGGCTACTGAGGAACGTAGTGTCTTCCCTGGCCCAGAGCCTGCAGGAGCTCTCCACCAACTTTAGGCACACCCAGTCTGGCTACCTAAAACGTAAGAATGGGCAGCAGAGCTGCCGTAAATTCCCTTCCCTTTCTGTTGCTTCCCACACATTTGGACAATCATCAGTGTTGGATATCCTCTCATTTCCACCACCTGTGAAATCCTTCAGTTAATTTGCATTTTATGACATCTAAACCTAAACTGACTGTCTTTTATTCCAGGTATGAAGAATCGTGAAGAGAGGTCAAAGCACTTTTTTGACTCTGGACCTCTGATGGAAGAGGACGAAGAACTAGCTGTATATGACAAGGTGACTAGCTTTTTATTATTATTATTATTATTGTTATTGTTTATCTTCCCTTTCAATCACACATTCTGAGAATCTCTCTAGATTCGCTAACTTTTATTTGTTGTTTTCCAGGGGTTCACAGATGACCAGTTGATGCTGGTGGAACATAACACGGTTATGGTCGAAGAGCGAGAGCGAGAGATCCGACAGATAGTGCAGTCCATCTCAGACCTGAATGAGATTTTCCGAGACTTAGCTGGAATGGTTGTGGAACAGGTATTTGAAGCTTATACACAGTTAAGTCTCCATGACTTCTGAAAGCTAAAGTATCCTGTCATATTAACATTTCACCAAGAAAACCTGAGTGAGCTTATGACATACAGTATTTTAATTTAAGTAGTTGCTAATACTAAAGCAATAATCTTTTCTTGTAATCATTTTTTCTCACCAACACACCCGTCTGTCTGTTTCAGGGTACCGTTCTTGACAGAATCGACTTTAACGTGGAGCAGGCTTGCGTTAAGACAGAAGATGGACTGAAGCAGTTACAAAAGGTAAACATAAGATTCTCAAGTGACATTTTATTGTATTTGTCATCAGTACAGTCTTTGCAAATCATGCTATCAATAAATCACAAACAACAAAAAGAAAAAATATATCCCAGCATGAATGCAAACATAATTCACGAGCCTCTGCAGATAACAAATGTGTTCTAACTCAGGTCTTCTCTGTATTAACACCGAATATTTTTCCCCTTTTTATTGAGTGCATTGAAAGCAAATTGATTCAATCTTGATTTTCTTTGCAGGCCGAACAGTATCAGAAGAAAAACAGAAAGATGCTGGTCATTTTGATTCTCTTTGTCATAGTCATTGTTCTAATAATTATTCTTTTTGGAACAAAGTTTTAATTATGCATTCCTCTGGCTCTTGTTTTCTGTGTGGGTGTTTGTTGTGCATCTGTGTGGACTCGGTCTCAGTTCTACTCTAAACAAAGCTGGTTGCCTTTCATACCCACCAGGAAACTAAGAATAAAAAAAAGAGTTCCCCCTTCTTCTTTCAGGTGCACTTTGGTCTGTGTTGAGATGTTTTGTGATTGATTTTTCGGGAAAGAAACAATCAGTGATCTGTTTAAGCCTTGGCTGTTCTCTCAAATGACTCAAACTCAAAATCATGAAGACTCAGTGGCAGAGCTCTGCTGAACCCCACTGTGTCGACTCTGTGTCTTAACAAAGCAAAAACATCTGTAAAAATAGAACAGCTGATGTTAAAATGCCAGAGCAGTACGCCCTCTGCTGGAACAAAAGCATGAGTTCTGATGTTAGTTGTGGGACAGCGCGTCAATTTCTGTCCAGTGTCATTGCAAATATTTTGTTTCTGTGAGGACGATGTGACAAGGATGAATGTTTGTGATAGAGAAATGTGCAGTTGATCTCATCAAACTGCAAATTAGGTTTCATCGATCATGCATTCATGTCCTAGCTCAGTATTTTACCTTTTAAGATTTTTTTTTTTTATCAAGACAATGGCAGATATGATTAGAATAGTCACTCCGTACCAAATGTTCTTAGTTTAAGGACCAGTTGTTGTTTTATACTCTTAAAAGAGAGTCCATGTTTTGCCTGAGGAGGGTGTAAACAGCTGCAAGTTTCCTCCGAATACATTCTGTACTTATGATATCGTACCATGTCTTGCAGCACTTTTAGCAAGTGCTCCTCTTTTTTTTGTTTTTCATGGTCCTTACAGAAAGTGCTACCTTTTTTAAGCTCTTGCAGTTTGCACATATCAAGGCCTGAAGGTGAGGAAAGGTGGTTGTGTTATGGATGTAATACTACTGTCATCTGTATGATGAAAATAATTATTTATTTTGTAATAGCTTCAATTAATCATGAGGTCCGGAAGGGTTCTGTCTGAGGCAGAACGACTGTAGAGTGAGTAATATGTATCCGTAGTCAAAACCCAGCAATTCTTGTCTTTTTTTTTCCACTGAGAAAACTGTGATGTTATCCAACACAAACATGTATAAAGACAATGTTGTGATTTTGTTTTTCCTCTCTCAGACACATTACATTTAAACGACTGTGTTGGAAGTTCTTTACATGTGCATTGTCTTCAAAGACTGATTGGCTGAAATGATGAAGAGCTTTATCTGACATATCCGTACTTGACTACACTTCCTACAATTTGAAATCATCTCTGTCATTGATGTGAAGTTGTGTGTGAAAACTGGTTGCGTCCAAGTCGTATTCTATTTAAGTTTTGTCTTCCAGGATGGTTGAGGAAGCAGCAACTTGTTTTCCTTTTATAAATAAAACGGTAAAACAATGATGTCTGTGTTTTAACTGTCACAACTGATGCCTTTGGAGAACACAGTTACCCAGAGTGATAGTAAATCAGCTTTTTGACTGTTGGTTTAGATGTGATTTAAGGCCATGCTCAAGGTCTTCTGTTGATAGTTTAAGTTTCATGCAAAACAGTCAACTTGAAAGAGTTAATCATTATGTGTGGATTACATCTACTTCCATAATATCCAAATACATGGGAAGTGCTAAAACATAAAATGTTGTGCAAATTACATTTTATTACTCTCATTATTCAAACTATCTTTTTTTTTTACTTCCTTGCTACTATTTTGACCTACTATGTCAACATTTTGACTTATTGTCTTCATGTAATATGATTATTGGGCTTCCGAGGATGCACATTACTCTCGCACCCTGTAACAACAAAATGTCAACAATTTAACTTGGTACATAGTGCCTTATTGCTTATACAGTATCTCAAATGTGCTGACGTAGGTCAGGTGCCAGTGGCTGAAATCAGCTTCTATTTGATTCAAACTATTACTCCCACCCTACTACAAAATATGTAAATATTTTGACTTATGTCCTTACTTGTACTGTATCACGACTTACTTCGTCAGTACTTTATATTCTCCTTTACTATCATTACTCTTGACTTAGCATCTCAGTCTTTATCACATCCTGGCTTAGTGTCTTATTTTGACTTGGTATGTAAATGTTTTGACTGAGTATCTTACATTTATAATAACTTACTTATTTTTCCACAAACAAATGACTTCACTTGCCCTCTATAGAAACAACAAACGACAAACAAAGACACTAGTAATACGAGTGTAAAAGTAAGATGTTTTGTGATCTTTGGCGTCTTGTCATCCGGAAACTACGTCACTGGCTTTTGCCATTTCACATTAAAAGCGCTGACTACGAGCGCGTGAGCGGAAGGAGCTTCTTCAAAACGTCTTTTTTATGCAATTCAGGGAGAAATAAGATACAAAGTGCGGTACATTTTTTCTCCATTCATGTGCTTTTGAAAACGGAATCAAGTGGGATCACAAGATCACAGCTGTTGTTTTGCTATCTGTACCCGGGGCTGACGTCACCGGGCACCGGGACCACACTCGGGCCTCGACGTCACTCAACTGATCAGACATGATCCGTGCGGGAGATGAGGACGATCCCTTCCCTGTGGACGACTCGTGTCTGTTCGCAGAGACGTTTTCCCAGGACACCGTGTACAAGCTGTCGGGCCAGGAGCTGCGGATCACGCAGGTGTACGGGGCAGACCTCGGCGTGGCTGCTCCGGTGTGGGAGGCTGTAAGCGAGAGAGAGAGAGAGAGAGCACGCCTGTTTCATGACTTCAGCATGACTATACATTAGTGCTTCAGTGTTTCCGACACAGTTGTGTCTCTGCGTGTGCACACACAGGCGTTACAGCTGTGTATCTACCTGGAGGAGCAGGGTGTGCAGCTGCGAGGACAGAGAGTCATAGAGCTGGGAGCAGGGACAGGAGTGGTGGGGATCCTGGCTGCACGACTAGGTGTGTGGCGTGTGTATCCTGATGAGTCCATTCTCCATACTATGCATGTCTATGAAGGCTGAGAACTCAGTCTGTGCATGAAGGCCCATGAAGTCATGGATGGAAGGACATAACTTAATCCGAACATCATAAGATCGGGAAAAAGAAACAATAAGACAAAGTATCCATGAGGGATAGCAAGTAATCCTTGTCATGGTGCAAAATGCAAAGCATCTATTTAAGTAACAGTGGTGAGCTGTGAGAATACAGTACAAGTTTTGTGGTGCAGCGTATAAGACACTGGCAGTAAAATGCAGTTGCAATCATCCAACTTTATATCATCCAAGACACATAAAAATCTATAAAAGTTTAATTATTCAGAAATATGTATTTACTTGGGCTATCAGTTTCATTTGTCTATACACACATATATACTCATATTCACAGGAAACTGCTGAAAAAAATGCAGATAGGATATGAACAAAGGTAAACACAACTGTATCCGTTAGTCAAGATGATTATTGGGACTCACTTCATCCATTCACTGTTTAATTTTAGACTGATAGAAAGATCGATCAATGCCAATTTCAAGGAAGTAGGAGAGTTTTATAGTATATCACAGGGTGCCAGGAACCAACCTTATCAAGGACTGTCAAATAATGTCCTGAGCATGTTTACAGATTGAAAGTCGGTCTAAAATCTTTACTTAGGACTTTACTAGAGTAACACTTGTCTTTTTTTTCAAGGTGCGGTGGTGACCCTCACAGATCTTCCTTTGGCACTCCCGCAAATTGAGGCCAATGTCTCTGCCAACACACCGTCCGGTGGATGGCCCAGCACCGTTCCCAGTGTACGTCCTCTGTCCTGGGGTGAGGACCATTTGAAGTTCTCCAGCGACTGGGACCTGGTGCTGTGTGCAGATATCATTTACCTGCCGGAGACATACCCGCTGCTGGTGGACACGCTGGCTCATTTGTGCGGGAGTGGAGCCACGGTTTATCTCTCATCTAAAATGCGTAAAGAGCACGGGACTCCACGTTTCTTTGAGGAATGTCTGCCGAGAGCATTCAATGTGGAGCTCGTGAACCGTGATGATAGACAAAACATAAATATCTACAGAGCATCTCTAAGCACAGAGCAGCGATAGCAGAAACCACCTGCTGCAGGTACATGCTCTAGTGACTGTACCGAGACCAGCTACGACTGGTTTTAAACGGGCCACTTTATTTCCAGGAACACTGAAGTCATTTCACTACATACAAAGATGTCAGGAACAGCAGCTCAACGGGTTTTTTTTTGTGTTTTATAATGTAACCTAATCTAATTTGGACTGGTTGTAGAACCTCAAAAACACCAAAGAACACTTCCTCTCAATGAGATCTCTATGATGCTTATCTCAATCCAAAGACTACTTAATTGTGCTATGTTTTGTTTCTAAACTGAAGAATGGATGTATGGAGTTTATAGTCTTTTTGCATGTATCAACTACTGTTACATTTATTTATATATTTAAGTGGCTGTTCACCATTTATAGAAACTAGAGAAATCTGTATCTGTACCAGGTCAGAGCTGAGCCAATGTTTTGCAATAAATATTTAAATATTAACCTCAAAGAAAATGTAAAACTTGTCATTTGTGTTCAATAAACACAGAATGAATTTAAGTGCTTTGATAATCTGAATGTGTTAGAGGTGTGATTGAAGGATTGGAGGCTACATAAGTACTTACATTTTGTCACACCTATTGGAGATTGGTTTTAGTCTATGACACGTCTATATTTGTGTTTATGATCAATTTCTGTGTTGTCAAACTTTGATGATCCCCTACTCTGATGACGTCTTTGAGATTATGTTCTGTAGTTAGTACCGTAAATCTGCTCTGATCTGAGATTAACACATATTTAATAGGATTTAAAACAACTTAAGATGTAAAACCTTCTAACACGATTATGTGTTAATATGAGCGCCATCAAAGCTGAGAAAGATTCAGAATATGTGTTTCTGTGATTAGCATACACACCCCTGTAAACTCAGTCTGGACAGATGCATAACAAACAAAAGATGAGTCAAATGTTGCAAAAATGAACTGCTGGAATTATTCACATATTAGCAATATATCTCCAAGATTCATCTAAGTATACTTCAATACAAGCATCACTTTTGGTTTTAGTTTAGCATTAGCCTCGACTGGATATGGAAACATGCTTTTGTTGTTCGGGCTGCTCATATCCAATGCATCATTCTTTCATTCAGTTATATAAAACCCAAAAACAAAGTTCATCCGATCCCCAACTATTCTGTCAACATCAACAGATTGCCCTCTCCGCAGCCTGCTGTCTGTACTACTTCATCCCCTCTCTCCTGCTCTCTGCTGATGTACAGACTTTCTGTTCAGAGAAGGAAAGCCTGTTTGTCACGCTGGAGAGTTTCAAAGAAAGGGAGACAACCCATCCGCTGCCCATCTCTCCCTGTGCTACAATTCAGCCGACAAAACAACAGATCCCTATCTCCATGCAGAGTCTGCTCTCCATCACGCCGAGCACCTCCCACGCGTGTGCTGTGCAATGTGCAGATCATGGGTTTTGCCGTTTTTGTTTTTTTTTTTAATCGGACAAAATAGGGAACATTGTTTGTCGTGAGGCGATAGAAAAACATCCAATCCAGGTTTTACCATCTGAAATATACATTTTAACACGCAGTACATGCAGCTGGGTGTAAGTAGTGACTTCATTTGTTAAGCGTGAACTGTATGTTTCTGTTTACAATAATGTGAAAAAATATTCTATACCTGAAATCAGTGCATGCATCAAAATCACATGCATCATTGTAAGAACCACAGGACAGGTTGTTTTGCACATTTTATGCACTAATAGGCCTTGGCTGTCTTTATCTCAGCTGAATTCAATGAATAATTTTTTTTATACATGTAGTTATGTAGTTTAACTTACATTTTGTGTGTCTTTAAAAAAGGAAAGATGGAGCTAAAGATAGTATTTCTAAAAACCTGATTAAAAAATTCCTCAGTGCTATTTGAACTGTTGGCTGGACAAGAGGAGGATGGGCTTACTGTGATAGAGGAGTGTGTGTTTGTGTGTGTGTGTGTGTGTGTGTGTGTGTGCATGTGTGCGTGCGTGTATGTGTGTGTGTGTGTGTGGAGTGGGAGGGGGACTGAAAACCGCTGTCCTTTTAAAACAAGTTGTCCTGTTTGGACTTCATTAGACCTGATATCACCCCCATGAGCATCAGCAAGGACAATAAATCATAAAACAGCTTTCTGAGGTACGTATTGTATGTGTGTCTTTTCGCCATTAATTAAACAGTATCTTAAGTGCAAGTGAGGCCCAGTGAAGTTCTCAAACTTTGATGATGTACCTTTTTTTTTGGCCTACTAAAGATACTGGAATAGGTAATCCTATTATTTCTTCATGTTGCAGATCTGTGTGTCAGACCAAATGATGGAGTTCTGGCCTGAGAATCAGGGGCAGTCATCTCTATACTCCAAATTTGGAACTATTCCTGGGAGAAACTGTACACATAAGTGAGTTAAACGCTGTGATTGTTTTCAATCAGTGTAATCTCTTAATGACGTAGTTTGCTGCCATTTCTAAAAGTTTGACTTGAGTTGTACTTCACTGAACTGAAGATCGACGACATGATTTGTGTTGGCAGCTTATATTCATACTATGTTCTTGGCTAACTTTAAAACTTTCCTAGGCACTGCAAAGAGTTTCACATTTAAGTTTTATTCGTTAGTATCATTTGGGCATATGCAGTGCTTGAAGTGGGGGGGGGAATTGCATATGTTGGTTATATACCAGTCACAATGGCATGTTAGTTGCCTGTACTGCATAGTTATCCTTCAAGCAAAGAGCAAATGGACACAGACAAATGCTCAAAAGTGAAATCAATGTTTCCCAAAAAATTTGTTTGTTCCTGAAAACATTGTGGTGGGTCCTTTTTGCTGGAATTGCTCGAATTCACTGAAATATTTTTCACTATGATTCCCCGCAGCTACCATGACAGACATCAGGCAGCTCATTATCCGCTGTACTATGGTGAGCAGCAGGATCAAGGCAGGGAGTCTAGTTACTGGACTGTCCCGGGATCAAGAACAGGAGGGGCTCCACAGGAGTACACCAACTGGACCGACCAAGACCTGGCGGCCCCTGCCTCCTCTCACTTCCCATTTATTCTAGACCGTCACCCTCCACAGCAACAGGACCTGGGGGAATACCAGCTGCATGATGCCAGAGACAGAGAGTGGACAGCAGCCCAACGAGCTGCAAGGGACTACGAGAGGGGGTTTCTGAGAGATGGGTGGCAGAAGAGGTGGGAGCCATGCAGTCCAGTCCGCTACACCAGGGATGTTTCTGCAAAGAGGAGTGACAACAGCTACCGGGAGCTGGAGGCTTGGGCGGCTCGATACAGCCATTCGCTTCCGAGGAGGAGACGCATAGAGGCCGAGCTGAGAGGTGCTTCACAGGGGCTGTCCGAGGGCAGCAGAGCTCCAGAGAGGGACAGCCGGATCGGCACAGATCCTCGAGTGGCAGCCCTGCAACAAGTCATACAGTCTGCCAACAGAGAGTCAGGGCTGTGGGAGAGAGCGAGCAGACAGCAAACGGCAAATTATTATCAATCACAGACTCATGCTGCAGACACAAGCCACATGCTGGATGTCAAAGAAAGGAGCGGGTACCAAAGGAGGATGTTCAGTCAGCCACCTGGTTATATTGCCCCTCCTCCCTATAGCAGCCCACATAAAAGTTCTCCAGTACTGCACCACAGTGACACCAGCTGGGAGCAGGAAGGTAAGAGGCAAGCCTACTGGTCACAGCCCACTCTGAGGAAGCAAGACATCTCTGTAGATCACAGGAAAGCAGTGAATGAGGACTTTACTAAACCAGATCTGACTCAGTACACCTTCCCAGAGCTTGAAGGACTTAAAAGCCCGCGACAAGTCACAGATACACTCGAGGCAAGCAGCGCTATTACTAGCCAGAAACCACAAGCACAATGTGAAGGTCTGTTGTCTCTGCAGCAGCCACAAGTCTTACCCGCAGTTCAGAATAAACAGATCGAGGAACCGGCCTCCAAAGTTATTGAAGGCAGGAAATTCAGATTAAACAAAAAGACAGGTGGGATGACCATATTCTGCTTGGTGTCTCGAATAGCAGACCCTACAGAAACCCCGTCCCTGTCACTTTCTACCTTGCAAACAAACATTCAAAACACAGAATTAGGAGTGGGTACCAAAGGACTGACAGACAATGGTGACGCAAATCAAACACATAAGCTTGCAGATGAGGTAGACTTCAGACCGCCAACAATTCCAGAGCAGCCAAAAACTCCCAATCTGAGAGGTCCCGAAGCTCGACAGAGTGAGACACTGACCTGCGTAGAAAGTGAGATGCTTAAAGACAATCAGTCAAAGAAAGCAGCGACAGACGTCTCCCCCGAGGCAGAAGAAATAAGTGATTCTGATTCGGCAGTAGGTAGACAAGTTGTGCAGTCAGTGCCGCCTGTGTCAGTCAAGTATCCCCTGTGGAGGGAGCCTAGTTTCACAAGCAGAGCTGAAAATGAGACTTCATCCCCGTGTCTCGAAGCAAAGAGCGAGGAACAAGACTGCGCTGTTCTGTCCAACCAAGAGGACTCTGGAGAAGTTCAACCACTTGACACAGAAATAAGGAGTCTGGATGCTGAGAATGATACAGAATCTGAAGACAATAAAGATTTACTGGTTATCGACACAACCTGTGTTGTTGTAAAAATGGAGCTGATTCCACCACCCAAAAAGGAACATGTTCACTATGTAGACTCCTCACCACACACCGAACACAGTCCACTTGATATTCAATCCTCTGTTTCTCCAGAATGTGTCCAGTCCAATGGTGAAACGGAAAATGAGGCCACAACTGTCCAAAAAGCGGAAACAGACTCTTTGCATGACACTGAAACCCCTGAGACTGACATAGACTCAGAGCCCATTGAGACAAAAGCGCCAGAGGTGGAGAGTGAGATCTCTTTCCCTTGCTTGGCCTCTCCTCCAGTTTCTGGAAGGGAAACTTTAGAGGAGCGAGCTGAACGAATCCTAGGAATTCCTCTGCATGACAGCACCACTGATATACTGCCCGATGAGGCAATTTCACCTCTTGATTTATGTGTCGAGGACCAGGACATTGAAAATGCACCAATAACAGATAGTGGCGTAGATGAGGAAGCCCAAGATGCTGCAGAAGACACAACAGAGGAAGAGCAGAAAGGTGAAACTGAGACAGCCCGGTGTTTGCAAATGAATGATACAGAAGGTAAAGAGGTGAATGAGGATGGAGAGGATACTGAGGAACAGCTGTCTACTATATCTGAGGAACCTGACCATGATTCACAACTCACAACAGACATCGAAGTGTCACTTAAATCTGAAATAACTGAGGATCCTCTGCTGAAATCTGCTGAGGATGACTCAATGCTGCAGAGTGAGGAAGATAATCAACCTGTGGAAGGTCAAACCTCTCCACAGCATTCCTCCCAATGTCATCTCACCGATCTCTCTTCTTACTCTTTGCTTTCACCCTCTCTCGATTGTGAAGAATCAAACTCTGCTCTTTCTAACCCGCCATCCTCTGAAGATATGTCTTGCTTGCACGTCTCAGAAACAACCACGGAGGAAGGCCCTGACCCTGAGCTGATTGCCCTGAATCCTTATCCTGAATCCTTACCTCTTCATAACACACCATCACAGCAGTTACCATCTCCTCTTCCTCCTGGATCAGATGTCATTTCTCCAAGCTGCACTGCCCACACAGACCATTCACCAGGTAGTGCCCCTCCTGATTTAATACATCCCACTGCAGAGTTAGTGCTCAGCAATGAGGGAGAGGACAAAGAGACTGAAATCTTGCAGCTATCAAACAGCGCAACAGATGACACCTTTGAGGATGTTTCAGATGAACTGGAGTCACAGGAACAGTTTGAAGGTCCCCAACAAGACATTGCTGCCTGTGTGGAAGATAGCAGCATCACAGAGGACTCAACCAAAGATGGTGCGGAACATGTGATAGAGCAGCTACAAGTTTCTCAAGTTGATTCTACAGATGTAAACATTTCGCAGCTACAACCTGAATGTGTCCAGGCAGAGACTGTTGATTGTGCAAAAGACAGTGATACAAGTGAAGAACAAGCAACAAATGTCGTCACTGAGGATCCTCGAGACCAAATACAGATACTTGAAATATCACAAGAAGGTGCCATTGAAGTCGACACTGTGCAGCAACAGCTTGAAAGTTATACGACTGAAGAGCAAAAACCACAAGAGGTCAGTGAGGATCCTCTTGTAGAACAGACATCCCAAGAAAATGTGACTGAAATTCTGATTCGAACTGATGTAAATATTACACAACATCAAACTGACAACTGCCCAGAAGTAGATGTTTCCTCTCGTAAAGAGACGTGTTTGTCTGAGGAGCAACCACAACAAGAAACCAAAGAGGAGTGTAGAGGTCTGTTGGAACAGGTGATGTCCAACAGAAATGCTGCAGACTCTCTAAATAAAGCTGAGACTGACACATTGCTGGCAATTCAACCACAGAGTGAACTTCCTGACCTCTCCTCTTCATCACCTTCAGACTGTGAGGCATCTTCATCACCTTTGGATGCACTTTCTCACTCCCTGCCAGATAAATCTCACCAGGTAGACACAGAGTCTGCTTCTCTTTTGGAAATGGACTCAATCTGTCCCTCATCTCTCACTCCTGATGTTGACATCCCAGAACCTGTCCCTTCTCCTCTTCATCACCCTCCTTGTGTGGAATCCCTTCATGTCCTGTCCTCTTCTTCCTCTGATTCTCAACCAGGCTTGTTTCTTAGCTCATCCTCTCCTTTGCCACAAGAGGGAAGTGGATTGGGGTTACCCCTCAAAGAGGAGCTCCAGTATCCGAGGTCCCTGTGGGACGCGGTGAATCGCATTAGGAAACATACAGCACCCGACTCTGAAAACGAGGAGGAGGAAGTAAGTGAGCTGTGGGATCCAGAGAGCATAGGCGAGGACTCAGGGGGTCTGGATGTAGCAGAGGAACATGAGGTTTTCATAGGAGGAGGTGATGAGGATGTAGAGGTGGGACAAATCCAGCAGGATTCACGTAATGAAGAAACGATCAGACACAGTGAGGAAGACACGCTGTCCTGCAGCAGCGTTAGCAGCCGCGGCTCTGGGGACACTGTGATCGTAGCCGAGGAGGAAGAAACTGGAACAGGGCAGAGCTGCTCTGAAGTGAAACATGAAGAAGAGGAGGAAGAGGAAGATGAGAGCGTCAGGAGCGAGTCAGCTCAGTACGAGGAGGTGACGAATACAACCGAGTCAGCAGAGCAGATGGAAACAGAGCAAAGGTCTCTGTCCCAGATGGAGTGATCGCAAGTGAGTCTCTAAAACCAGTGGATAAATAGAGAACAGTGGGGGCAACATGTTTGAACATTTCTATTGTATCTTCATTAACATTTTGTAGCTGTTATTTTAACAAAGGCAGGAGTAGTATTTTTGAGTAAAAGTGTAATCCTAGAGCTTTTATTTTTGATGAACAAGCAGTGATGCATTTACTTCTGTTGTAGAAATGTAGGAAACTGACAATAAGGAAGTCGCAAAAATCAAAACTAAGTCTGTTAATTTGACAAATGTATTCTTGTACATCCCCCTTAATCTTAGAGCATATTTACTGTAGCATTTAGATCATGGAAATGGTTGTCATACAATATTACTTGGTAAGATTGTATGGCAATACAAGCAATTGTTCTGTATTTTTAGTAAATAAAAAGTGTGACTTTAAAGAAATGTTCATAGTGTTTTTTATGGATATCTCATCGTGAGTGCCTTCTAAGGTGTAACATTTTAAAGTGTAAAAAAAGTTACAAATTGTTTCTGCTTGTTTCTCCATTTTCAGAAACTATTTATAGACACATCTATGCAACTAAGTGAATGTAAGAAATATTATGCAGATGGTAATAATGTAAAGCTACACGTCCTCTCATATGAATTTGTTCAGCACTAAAATAACCTAGAAACCATGATGAATCAAGGTTTAAGTATTAGGTATGTAAACCTGCAAAACGTGTGGGATCATTGCTGCTCTCTCAGATGAAGTTACGCTGCGACAAAACTTCTCTGAGATGAAAATCACTTATTTCACTGATGTATGACGAGCGACGATCACATGTTGTTATGAAGCATTTCCAGTGACCGACCACAAGACAGATGCAGAAAACGTACAAAATTTATTTATAAAAAAAAGGAAATATCAGGAGGATGCTCACAAGACAGCAGGATCGTTTTAACCCATATTTTCCACATTAACGGTCCAACACAGACTTTCCAACTGAATAATTCATTGATCAGGGCTCAACTATCAGACAAGAGGACAACAGCACGTTCTGGGGGGTGACCTTGGCATTCAGCTTCACAAGGCTGTAGAAAATGTATCACTGATTTGCTCATGATGCAAAAGAGAAAAGAATATATATATATAACTATTCATGGGATTAACAGCATGGCTTTGTAGTGTTCAGTAAAAAAAAAGGATGTGCACTTCCTACAACTGAGCCAACTATCATTTACTTAAGTCAAAGTAGGACACAGATATTCAGTCTGATAGCACTGATTCAGCCTCTTCTACAGTTTAACACTTTTCAAGTTTTCCAATCTGCACCAAATTTTGCATCGGCAGTAACAATACCAAGGGAGTGTGAAATGGAAAACATTTGTTCAATCTACTTTAGTCAAGTGTGAAACTAATTCCATTCAAATCTAAAATAATTTTGTTCAGATTTATGATCTTACATAATGTGTCTTCAGTACTCTCCTAAAGAATATTTAACCGAGGAAGAACAGCAATATAACAACTCTTTAACATTTGTTATTCCTGTGATCGTGGTCAGAGTTCTTAAATCTAAAACTGAAAACATAATTAAGACCTCAAATTACACTTTTTGTGCCAGGCTGACAAAAAAAAGGTCTACTTTGGGAGAGATTTAAGGACCACTTCACCAAACCTCAACCCGATCTCGCTGCACTTGTCTTAAATTACTAAACTTACTGTATGTACACAACGAATCCTGGAAGACATCTAACTTTGTTTTTTGCAGTTTCACAGTTTCAGTTTTACCTGGGGAAGAGCATCTGAAGGCCAAGACAAGTCTCCATATGAAAGCCAGGGTATTGAAAAGTACAATAACTTACAATATACAGTATATGAACAAGTGACAAGATAGTCCAAGGAGATGCGGCTAAAGAAAATGGCAAACTGGTCCTTAAACTACCACAGATCACAGGAATAACACTTGATTTCGGACAGATTTTCTCAGATTTTACACAATTTGTACAAAACTTCCACCACTGCCATGGAGTAAAACAGGTGAGGAGTGAAGACATTAGAGCGCCCAGCATCTCTGCTCTAGCTGAGCAGAAAGACCGGGCGTGGGAAGACAGTATCAAAGTTCATCGTGGCGCATTGTCAGAGCGTGGTCACAAAGGTCTGAGGAGCGAAAATGAGGAAAAATTACAACACGGAAAAAGAGAAACTTGTAAAACTCACAACAGGAATGTCGAGACAAAATAACATACCTGTCCTCTTGCTGCAGAGTTTGTCTTTGACATTTTCTGTCTGATAAGCGAAGAATTCAATGATTTCGTCTTCATGCTGCTCTACAATTGTTTCGCACTAGAAAAGAATAAAGTAAATCATTGTGAATGAAAGCTTAAGTGTACCGACACTAACTGTGAAGCAAACAGCGGAGACATAGTAGAAAGGATGAGAAATAACACGGGGCTGCTGGACTCACTGCAAATTTTAAACTGGCTGTAACTCTTGAATCCAGAGAGGCCTCAGACAGGTCCATCGCCTCGCCGTCCCGGGGTTTTATCCTAATGTAGGACTTCCTGTTTGTGGAAGAATCCACCCGCTCGCCGTAGTCGACCATCCTCTCACACACGGTCTCCATCAGCTCGAGAAGGTTTCCCTCTGAGCGGGCCAGAGGAATCTGTCGGCATCAGATTACCATAAAAGAAGAAAAGAAAGATGACAGCTTTCATTTCATTCAGCTACTTATGTGACTTAATTTCTACAAAATCTTTTTTAAGTATGACAAATAACTGAATATAACTGTACTAAAAGGGTAAGTAAGAAAAAATCTACGTTATTTGACATTAAAACATTACAAAACAGTGATAACGGCTCATTACAGCCTTCAGAATAGTGTAAGGATCCTCATCATAGGTCTTATTTTGTCCCGCTGACAGTCCTAAAGTCAAACGTTTATTCTTTAGTGTACACTTTGAGACAATAAGACAATAATGTTCATATTCTTTTAAAGGAGCTTTTAATCATGCATCAAACCAGTTGTGATTCCCTCTCTTCTTGAAATCATTTTCCAGTACTTTTCTTCGTCTTTTTCAGTCCAAAGCTTTAAATCCATACACCAATACAGTTGTAACTTTCATTTTGTACATTTAGCCAGTTTCTTGATTATTCTTCTCCTCCCCATGAGGTGTAAATCAGGTGTTTTCAGAGTTAAATATTACAAATTTACAGACTACACACAAAGCTTCTAAACCATAGGGAAACTGTTTTCCAGGTCGGTTTTTGTTTTAACAGGGCATTTTACTTTTATCTTTATTTTTCATGTGTATTTTGTGACATGTGATAACCCTGGCAGGATCTAATGTTTCACATTTAATCATTTAAGCACTAAACAAACATGTTGAATACCACATTCTTGACACAATTAAGTTTAAGCACTAGGTAAGAGGAGATCACAGTGGGGAGAAAGGGGGGAAAAAAGGTTGTACTGAACCTCAAACTGCTCTACTATGTCAGCAGTGTGTGAATGCATGGCACCATGTCAATATTGTACAAACTTTAGTTTAGTTTGTGTTTCACATGTATTTTCGCTAAGAATAATAAACAACTGATATTAAGTGTCTATACCTGGAAATAATTGATACTTACCGTTAATACTTACTGATAATACGACATTAACGTGCATAAATACAATGCAATTAATGCAATATTAATGCAATGTAATAAATATGTGCAATGTGATAAATCGTCTGAACAATGTAGATAGATAGATAGATAGATAGATAGATAGATAGATAGATAGATAGATAGATAGATAGATAGATAGATAGATAGATAGATAGATAGATAGATAGATAGATAGATAGATAGATAGATAGATAGATAGATAGATACTTTATTGATTCCTCAGGGATTATTCAGAAGTAAATAAACTGGCGTAGGAAGTGGTGCAGCCTACTTCAAAGACTTGGATAGTCTCACCTCTCGGATAGACTGGCTGCCGTCCGGGTTGATCCTGAACGATCCCGTCTGGATCATCTTCTTTGGATCCACCTGAGATATGGCCCACTCCATCTCATCTACCAGAGCCCTGCAGGCTACAGGGAGGGAGAGGGAGAGGGGTGAACATGCATCGGCATGTTTCTTTCTTCTTTTTTTCCCCCCCTGACAGTTTGATTCTTCCAGTGATAATGACACATACCTCCACATCTGATGTCCTGTCCCTGCCGGGCTGCCTGGCTGCAGCCCAGGAGGAGGCTCAGAAGCACACAGGAGGTGAGCAGGAAGACAGCTTCTCTCATCTTGCACCTACAGCACAGATTTTCACCGCTACAGAGGTTGACACATACACCGGCCACACGCACACACTGACTTAGAGCGACCCGGTAACTTTAATTAGCCGCTAACTTCTCACAACCGGAAGTGTTTATGCCCGGGTGCAACGAACCACGACGACAAAACACATCAGACACAACTTTTCATTCAACTTACAGGTTCCTGGCAGTGTTTCTCGGGTCCACCTTCACGCTTTTCCACGATGTTCCATCGCATTCGGTGAAATGTGGTGACGTAGGCAGAGGAGCCTCAGCACAGGATGGAGACAGGCTGCAGACAGCGCCCCCAGCGGCCAGGAAGAAAACTACATCTATGTAGATAGATAAGTATATATAATACAATATACTGCTCTATTATTATTCCACTCCCTCAACTCTTATTACTGTTTATTTTTACTCACCTATTTTGTCATAACTTATTATTGCTATTAGTAAAGTATATATATATATATATATATATATATATATATATAAGTATATAAATTCTTTATATTTTTTTATGAATTCCCTGATAATTTCCTATCATTTGATACATTTACAACCTCTGTAGGATTTTATTCCAAGCTTATGGAGCTGTGTTCTCACACCTGGATTTGTGCTGTTGTCTTGTGCTGCTAAAATATGTCATTCGCCTTACCCGTTTCCTGCAACCCACAATACCTTTGAGAGCTAACAAGTTATCATTGTTGAGAGTCCAAATCTTGAATTTGACTATATATGACTATTATGGATGAAAAAAAAAATCTTTACAGACTATATGAAAGACCTAGCAACATTTCTGAGTATTCTATGTATGGTGGATGTACAAGGATCACGACAGTAGTATCAATGTTAAGATTGTTGAATAGTCTGGCTGAAGTCATTGAGTAATTAAATATTTAATGAATAAGGAGTACATATATAAGGCAGGGAAGGCGGATGAAAGATGGGTGAAGAAAGCAATCTCTGAACAAAGTGTTGGTGGTCTGTCATCTGCATTTGTAATGTTAGTTTTAGTTCTAGAAATGTTCTTTTAGAGAGTTAACAGACGTATTGTGTATCAATTACTTACTCATACATATCAATAAAAGAAGTAAAATGTAGAGACAATTCAGATTTTGAAGGGACACTATTCCAAAATGTTTGTTTTTTTGCCTTCAACAAAACAACAAATATTTAAAAATGATCCAATTGACAGAAAATTAAAACAATCACATCTTTATCAGGGTTTAATGATAATGTATAATACTTTACATTTCCATCAAATCAAGAGTTCAGAACAAATTCAATCTGACTCACAATACAGTACAGTACAAATTTCATTTCTGGGCCGAGAAATGGTCCCTGACAATCCCAGCAGCTGTTCCCAAATATACACTTTACTGGGAGGTAAAGTGTAACTGAGGTTGTGACCACATAGATATTAGATATTTCACGAGAAGCAAACTTTATAACACACAAATGACTTCAACTGCACACTTCTCTGCTGTGAATCCAAAAAAAAATGTAAAAAAAACAAAAAAAAAACACTTCATCATACAACAAGAAATATCAACTTTTACGTGTTGAGTGCTTGTTCATCCATTAAAAAAAAGTTTGTTTTTTGCAGGGGTTGTTCCATTAGCTTGTCACATAAAAAACACAATCTATTACATGCGTCTCCCAGTAGAAAACAAACATACAAATCAGTTTTCCAGAGAGCTGATGGGTAATGCCCAACATAATGGCAAACAGAAAACAAACTTGAAAGCAGCCGTCAGCCTCTTCTCCGTCCGTCATCCCTGCGGCACGTTTGCTGACAGGGATTCAACCCAGTGTGTTTGCTGATGTGTTACTCTGCCTTGGACAAGGCGTCATTTTGTGTTTTAGTCTGTAGTTTCTTCTCAAAGCTGGTGGGTGAGCAGGCACAGGGGTGAGCAGAGGAGGCACTGTGGTCCTCAAGCTAGAAAGCTGAATTTTTGGTCAAGGAAGAGGTTTGCTTCATTTGTCACCCCGAACCAGTAGTGCACAATCATAACTCTAAAAGCATTATTTGTCTTTTTTTTTTTTTTTTTAGTAGTTTTTATGATTAGGTGCATCATAAATCAAGTTGTAGAAGTACCCAGGAAGACGCACAAGGATCAGTCTGTTACATTAAGAGGCAGCATATTAGCACCGCTACTCAACACTTGTTCCTCGATGCTCCTAATGTAAATAATGAAACAATACCTTGTGCCGGGACGTCAACTCTCGTATTTAGAGCTCCTGTGACATGTTGCACCACAGTGCCGACCACCAATTTGTTTCTCTCTAAATCAGCTTCAGACATTAAGTGCTGTATCACTTTTTTTTTCTTTGAAAACAGAGTGCACATTTGAACACATCACACCTCTACACAAATTTGGCTTCAACCCGAAAAAAAAAAAAAAAAAAGATGGCTTGTGAATAAAATTCATATGACACAGTTTTGGAATAAAAAAAAAACACATAACAAATAGTTTATGGGAATTAATCATTTAGATGCTGACTAACATGTAGTTGATCAGAAGTACTGCACTGAGCCCTCATTTTACATCTCCAGTGTAATTAATTTCCTTCCAGATCAACATAGTATTTCTACTCTATTCTATTCTATTCTATTCTATAAATGTATGAGCTACATGTCACAAAATGATGATGTCTGAATACAGCAGCTGGAAAGATTGAAAACGTGCATTTCCACGCAGCTTTGAGTCTGCTGCAGCATCTTTTTTCATACGTACACACACTGATTTCTTTTTTTTTTTTAAGTGTTTTCAATTGAATAATTCACCAGACGTTCAGTACTGTGCAAAGGTTTTTGGCTGGTGTTGAAGAAATGGGGTAAAGTACGAATGTTGTCACAAACATAAATAATGATTGTTTTTTTTTTTTAAATCAATTCACAAAATGCAAAGTGAGCTAATGGAACGGATATCAAATCAATATTTGGTGTAAGTATCCTTTGCTTTAAAAAGACTGTACTGGCCTCATCTCTAACAACAGAGATTAGCAGAATATAAAATAGCTGCATAACTGGACACACAATGGCATAGAACTGCCATAGATCTCTGTGGTATAAAAGACAAGCTAAAAGTGTGACTGACCACACATAAAATGCCTTGTACAATTTTTTTTTTTTACTATTCAATATATTAATTTGTAAGCTTAATATTAACCTGCGGATGACTTTAAACTAGGTTTAAATAACATCTCATCTGAGAATATAATAAAACTAGAGCTGCACTGGGAGAGCACGCACCTACATCAAAAAGTAGCAAAAAACAATGTTTGTCTTTTTTTTTTTTTACTAACTTTATCCTGGTGATTAAGATCAACTTCAAATTTCTATGCAAACATCCACCAAATTACGTGGAAATCAGGTGTGTTTAGTCACCTGAACTGATGTCAACGGGCTCATCACTGTTTGGTCATTCAAATGCAGTTACATCTGGTATTTCATTGCGATTATGGTTTTAAATCATTTTACCCGAGTGTCCTTATGAAGCTAGCAGCCACAGGATCTTCAGTCTTTCTGACTGTGTGTGTATGTGTGTGTGTGTGTGTGTGTAACTTCAATCCCTGCCCGACCTAAACAAAGTCTCAAACTTAGGACGGAGTTAGTGTTATTGACTCTGTAAGGGGTTGCACTAGCTGAAATGATAAACCAGCTTCTGACTTTACAACATGAACTTTGTTGCAGTTCAGCATTGTTGCCTGTGACCATGTGTTTCTATTCCATTTGTAGTAATGCAGTAACGTCTTAGTAACACTCTGCTATTGATTGTTTCTCCACTCGATGTCACTGTTGCAATTCGGGTCAAAAGTTCTCTTTTAATAGTAACATTTAGATCTAGTCTGCTACACGTCTATGTTTAACTAGTGATTAGCTATATGAATCAATAACAGGTGCTTTTCTCTAGCTACAGTAAGTTAAAAACATCCTTGTAGTTATTCATCTATTTGTTCTTGCAATAACATTTTGATCCGTTTGGACAAGAAAAAAAAGTTAAAAAACTTTTGGAGTGAAGTCAATAGCTGGTGCAACAGGTCGAAGAAATTTAGATACAATTACATGGTTAAAGGATAATTAAGTGCCTATTCTAATGATTGGTTAATTTATCAAGCAGAAGCCAAACCCTCCACTAGTTCCAGCTTCTTAGATGAAATATTTTACTGCTTATGTCTCTCATTTACGATAAATGAAGGGCCTTTGGGTGTTTGACTACTGAATGAAAAGACGCATTTCGAAGAGGCTGCTTTGGCTTAACGAGAGCCTGTGATGAGCTTTTTTTTTTTTCCCCCCCCCACAATTTTATGCCATTGCACAGCAAATTATCATAAGTTGTAGCCCCATTCGACACAAATGCCTCCGAGTTGAGGTTTTCGAGACACAAGTGAAGGGAGAACGTCCAGCATTGGTAAAGTGAGCTACGCCATGTGCTGTAAGGACACTTTGAACATGCGTTAGGCACCGAGGAAGAGGACAGGCATATACTGGCCGGGGGTTCACTGGTCCCATGCTTCAGTCAGGTCACCATGCATGCACGACGCGTTTCTCCGCCTATCTCTCGACCAGAGTGTCGCCATCCATCTCGCTCAGCAAGTAAATGTCCGTGTGCCGAGACGGCCCAATCATCTGTGTCTGGAAGAGAGAAGGGAGATCTCGGTGTCAAAAGCAGTCATTTTGTTTTTATTGTCATTAATCATCATGTGTGATTTAGCCACATTTCTTAACAGTTTTTATTGGAAAATCAAATATGTCAGAAAAGACACCCACGCAAATAAAACACCCCATACCAGTGCTCAGTACACATTTCACTTAACGCAGGGCTGTGGATGCATCTGTGTTACTGCAGCTTATTTTTCATAATTCTTCATTTAGGGCATTTTAAGGAAATGAACCTGGTAACTGCAGGGACACAGAGGGTCAGGTGATAGTGATTTGGTTTATTATAATGTAAAACTTAGCAAAACAATCTGATAAAAGATCACAATCACTGCCATGTCTCAATCCATTCAGTAAATTTGATTTGTTTTTGCAATTACAGATTATTTAAGGGTGCTCACCTTCATTCAACTTTCCTCATTTAATCCTGGAAAGTCCTGCAAAAGAGCATTTCTATGGCCTACCATGATCCTATATCAGTGCTGTTTACACTCCAGTAAAACTTGCCTCTCAGACCTGAAACTCTAGCAAAGAGGAACAGATATGTTACGGTGTGTGAGAGGACGTCTGAGAGGTTCACATTCTTCCAACTGTGCAAATTAATAATTTATCCTTAAGACTGTAACATCTAGCGGGTTTCCAATTTAGTGCTTCAGTTCCTGTCACAAAACTAACAATGCTGGAAATGAGAAAACCATCTTAAGTTGCTCCTTAGAGAGTACGACTCCTAATTCAGATCCAGGCTGTTTTCTTCGTGCAGATTCTAACGACTGCATTGATCAATCTTTTGACATTCAGACAGAAGACGCCAACAAATGTCAATATAGCCATTGTTTCCCATTTATTTTGAACACATGAGGTGCTTTATCCAGTAGCATGGACAGACACTTCAAACATTAAGTCCCAACACCATCTGAGTGAAAACCTCAGCGTACACATTCTTAAACTGGTTACCAATGATGGTGCCAGTGTGTTATGTTATTATATGTCTACCAAAAATGTATTATGCTGCTACACAGAAACGTAAAATATGTCACAGTATATCTCAATCACCTTTTTGAGGAGCTTGAAATGGCTCAGAGATAACACCTGCACCCACACCTGACCCATCACCATCAATTGCACATTTCATATGACAATATTTCACTGCAACACTTCAGTTGGATATTGCTTAGGAGGGTGTTTCAATACAGAACACAGAGTACAGAAAAATGAACATTTCTCCAACAGTCTTAATAATAAAATACTGATTTAATAAAAGTTTTACACACAATAGGGTCTGTGCTGTGTTTTCACATGGCCAACCAGAGAGTTGTTTTGTCGTGTTCCTGTTTTAAGCCATGTTAGACAGACTATGTGGTTTGAGGACAGAGTGGCTGTTGGTTTTGGGTTTCAGCTGTAATTCAGTGAGTCTGACCGAGAGGAAACAATGGTACCTTGCTCAGAGAGAAGAGAAGATTATTATTTTTTTCTTTAATTATTACAAGTTTTAATCTTTAATTTGCACCGGTTCATCATCAATATATTTTGCTACAATAAAAACAGGCTGTGTTTGAATTTGGCCCAGAAGAAAAAAGATAAAGAATTAAAAAGCTGTGAACTGTTTTTGCCCTTTTTGGTGGAATGACTAGACAAACATAACTAAATCAACATTGTCAGTGTTTTCACTCATGAAAAGTCTTAATCAGAGTCTTGCCAAAAACTATGGACTGCACCACAACTGGTAAAAAAAAAAAGACTGAGTTTGATCTCAATTGTATTTTATTCTGAGCTGTGGTATCCCTGGACTGCCACTCGCTAAATGAATGGTCTCTGAACACTAAACATAGACTGCACACTGCACAGCTTCTTGAGGCAAACTTGTGATTTTGAGCTTTATAAATAAACTCTACTTCCTCTGTCCTTGTCAGGTTTTTTTTGTCAGTTCTGTTCCCAGTTCTGCTTCGAACAAAGCTTCAAAATCACGACAATTGAAGCAATAAGAAGAAAATTTTCACCTCCGTTTGACATTTATAAGCCTCATTGTTTTCATTCAGCCTTGTGTTAGAATATTACATAATTTTACAACAACACAATCACATTTGAGAAGCAATGCAACAATTCCTGCAAAGAGCTACAAACTCAATCTCTTTCAACAATTTTGTGGGTTCTTTACCCCAAGCGATTGACATCCTGACACTTAGGCACTTCGAGAGGCTCTTAGAAAGCTTCACTCACTGGAAACGAAGCTGGGTGGATCAGGATGCACGATACGGTGCAAAACGCGATTTCACAAACCAGTCGAACTTTGCATCAGGCAGCACTGCACTAGCTGGGAGTGGAACGACGCAATTTCATATCGAATCTTACTTTCACAGTCTGCAACACTGGCAGATGTCATTGTGTGGAGCAGGTTTCCACTCCGATCTTGTGCAAGACAAAGTGACGACTCTGACTCCACGCAGGAAGAAGAACAACTGCCGAGGTGAATCACTGAAGCATGACGCTCACACTTCTGCTAACTTCTCTGAGATGTCATGCAACACATCAACAGATAAAACCATGTACTAAAAGTTTTCCTCACATAGTTAGGGCTGGATAGGGATTTCTGGTGTGGATGATAGGATGAAGATGCAGTTATATTCTCGACATCATTAGATGCACTTATACAGACGGACAGACGAGGATGCTGAGGTAGACGGAGCCGAAAACATGAGAGAATTAGCAGCCGGTGACTGGGAAGTCGACATCTGCTTGGAAGGAGTTCATTGTGTGTGACGCTGCAAGCTTCAGTGCATGTCTTAGAGAACGTGGAGATGGATCAGAACAGACGGTAACGAGGCGATTAAAAAGACGACTGATCCAATCTGACACGATTCTTTTTGCAAACCTACGAGGGGAACCTCAAGGGCCCACGAGCAGACATATGGTCAGTGAGACTGAATCAACCTTGGCATTGGATCTCATTTTATCATTTAAACAAAAAAGCGAAACAAATGATAAAATTGCAAGCTGTTTACATGTTACACAATTACATAATAGCCCTTTATTAAAAGGGTAGATTTTATGTCACCTACTAGGGTTAATCAACATACTTGGTATAAGCCCGCAAAGTCCTGTTGACTTTGAGGACTGATAATCACGGATTTGAAAACAAATGCGAACAAAGTAGATTTTAAAGCATCTAAGACTGGCACTGAATCTTGTGTGCTGGTGCAAGTTTTTTTGTTTGTTTGTTTTCATTTATTCATTTATTTATTTTTGTTACCAAAACAGCAGTATATCTTGAGACCCAGCCCAAAACAACATGGTATTTACAGATACGCCTTTAAGGTCCTACAGGGTTGCTGAAAGTGCTAAAGTGTCTCCATGAGGACAGAGGAAAGCTGCTGGATACAGTCCCGTACAGCTCTAGGAGTACACTCTCATTCGTACTCATGCGAAACCGGCTCCTCAATGAGTACACCAGGCGGATGTCTTACCCTGCTGCCGAAGTCGAGGCAGGAAACTCCGAGCGCAACCAAGCAATACCAAACCTGCAAAACAACAACAGACCGGGGAGAAGTCAGCATATCGTGCTGGTCCTCTATATATGAATTCTATTAAATGGCTGTAAAATCAAAGTGTCAAATAACAAGCGGGTGACTGAGTCTGTGGCAAAAAGGCTGAAAGAAATCTCTCAATAATTCAACTCACGAGGTAGCCTACGAAACACAGGTATGCCACGGACAGCAGGGCAGCCAGGACGTAATATAGGACGCTGTGGAGCGCAGACACGTAAACCACAACAAAGTACATGTTGATGGCACAAACGATCAATATGATGAGGCCCCCGCATATTTTCCATGCCCTGAAGAAAAGAAAAAAGAGAGAGAGAGAGAACATTTCCAGAATGAGAAGTCAGATTTCTCAAACAAAGAACCAGCTGAGTAAATTCCAACATCCCGCCATATTGTAGGACATGGATCTAGGCGCACACACAACCACTGATACAAGAAATTATCCTGCCAATAAGCTCTGCAACACTTACGAGAAGAAAACTAACAAAATACAGTGCGTTCCCTAATCAAGGCAAAAATCACTTATGATGAAAGAAATAACGAGACAAAATTTTACTTACAGCCCGTTTGCGAAGTCATGCATTATTGACGTTAAACTGGTGAACGTCAGAATTGGAATTAAGGCGAAAGGTAGCTGTTGAACAAAAAAAAGAAAAAAGAGAAGAAACATTTCAATACACTTTACAGGATTATACAACACAGAACAGGAGCAGTGAAAGTGGACGAGTGCTGGGATGATTTCTCATCTTTCTGGAACGTCTGGGCCAGACCTGCAGGCTTTGCAGCACGTTGAGGAAGTCGTTCATCCCGGTCAAACTCTGAACATCCGAAAAGATGGCAACCAGCAAGGTGGGCGTGATGGCAATGGAGCGGGTCAGCAGCACCCGTGCAAATCGGGACCACCGCAGGTTGAGGAAACCCTTAGCAAACGGGGGAGTAAAAACCATGAATACATGCACACACATTTCTATCGTTTTTTCCTCTTTTCATGGCAGCAGGTGTTCTCACCTCCATAACAAACTGTCCAGAGTAAGTGCCGGTCATGGTAGAACTCTGTCCAGCTGCCAGGATCCCAATTGCCCAGATGTAGAGAGCTGCAGGGCCGAAGAAACAGCCCAGGACGATCCCCTGAAGAAACCAAGAGAGGAGGACATTATGCAACATCCTTCCCTAAGCCCATCAGTCCTTCCACTAACTCTGTCTGCAGGTATGACTGTTTGTGTTGATAAATATCTGCTGTTGTAGTTCAAACATTTTTGCGCACGCTCATGTGTTAAAAACAGTGCATCATGTTGATTGTTGTGCAATTATGGAATTAAATCAGAAAAGCAATTTTGGGGAATAACATTTTTCGCAATTTCAGAAGTCGATTTTGACCAGGGGGGTTAAAAACGTCACTAATCTTTCATCACATTTTCCATCATTTGTATGAAATTTTTAAGGTTTAAAACATATTTGAGGATTAAGCGTTGTTGGAGCAGACGTACCCCTTTGTAGATGTCCACCTGCAATGTGCTGTTGTCAGGGGGAAAAAGATCTGTGTGAATGCTGCCGGACTGATTGCACAACTGGTTCTGAAACAAGATTTATCGAGAACAGCATTAGAACCAACAGCAGAGCAGCACTGTTTATGGAAATGGATATCTCGCTGTGTACCCACCACTTGAAAGTTGGTTTTCTCATAGAAAGCCTCGGCAAAGACAGCCACCACGAAGACATTGATAAGGAAGGAGACGAACAGAGCGATGGTCGACTCAATGAAGAAGTATTTGTTGGCTTCCCTGACGTCTTCCTTCTTTTTCCGATCGATTTCACGAGACTGGTCCACAAGGAAATTAACAATATATCAAAATCCTCAAAATATGCTTAACATCCATTTTTATTGCAGCCTTAATCGTGCTGCACTTGTTGTATTAATTGCACTCACATCGACACATTATTTTACATGCATGCATGCAAAAAAATAATAATACTAATCATCTGATCCTAACCTTGACCAATGCGGAGTGCAAGTAGATGTTGTGTGGCATGATGACGGCACCAACGATCCCCACTGCCTGCTCCAGCTGTGCTGGCCCACAGTCCTTGCAGTAAGGTAGGAACATCCCTTTCAGCACTTTCCCTTGATCTGGGTGTACCACTACATACTAGAGACAGGCAACATGGGTCAGAGACGTGTCACAGCTGCATCAAAAACTGAACTGATGTTTCCTGTGAAGAAACCTTTACCTCGTAACCGAAGCTAAGAGCCATGACGGTGATGAGGAAGCCAAAGAAAGCTTCAAGTTTCCTCAGGCCTGCATGGAGATGGGAGGAGGGGGGTGTCAAGACACATTAGACACACATCATATTGCTGATAATGAAATGATGGTACAAGTTTACCATATTTGTCTAGAAACAGGAAGACAAATGTGTCCAAGATGGTGATGAGGACTCCTACCCACAGAGGAATCCTGAAGGAAAAACAAGATTTATTTTTTAGCTGCAGGCCCTCACTGTTACTTTAAGATTCAAGACTTTTTAAAATGGATCAGTGGTGCATAGATACTTGTTCATGGAGAGAAGCGAGAGGGCTATGGCACAGCCGATGACCTCCTGCATGTCTGAGCCGATGATCGCCAATTCCACCATCAGCCACAGAATGATCCGAGGCACCTGAAAAAGAAGTTATGTATAAATCAAGGAGGGTGACGATGGTTTACATCGTTTATTCACCACTTTGGAAACTTAACTGCATACCATTTCAAAGGTACAAGCAGTTTAGTGTATTTCTCCAACACTTCCCATGATAGATGCTCTACTTTATATTGGGACTATATGATAATTTATCTCTTGGGATCTCAATACAAACCTATGATGTGATCTCATTTCTAAATGGCACCTACTCATCTGCATTTATTTCATGAGCTACATATATACGACTGTTTCCCTCTCAAGTGACCTTGAATACTGCATGGCTGGAGGAATACCCAACGGCAGTAGAGAGATCTTCAAAGGAGACAGGTGTGAGATTAAACTTAGTCGTTGTAAAGAGAGAAATAAACATTGATTGTGTGATCATGGTGTTTAATGTGATGAATATAAGGTTATGTATTCAGTGTTGTGAAAATGTTTTGGATTCACATACTCTACATTCCCTTGTAGCAACACCACATTGAACATTTATTTTCCTTTTGTCCAAGTTGATAAGTGCAACAGACATTTCAATTTGTGGGAAAAAATGATAAATCCTGTTTCACATTTTTCCAAAATTGTGTAGCGCAGCCGGAGTGGGAATTACTCACTGTGGGATACTGGCGATTGCAGATTTCAGCCAGGTGCATTCCAGTGACAACCCCAAGGCGTGCAGCTAACCTCTGCAACAGCAACCCAATGATTGTGGCTCCAAGAAGCACCCATAGGAGCTGAGAGACACAGAGAGAGAGACAGAGAGAGAGAGAGAGAGAGAGAGAGAGAGAGAGACAGAGAGAGACAGAGAGAGAGAGAGACAGAGACAGAGAGAGACAGAGAGAGAGAGACAGAGACAGAGAAACAGAGAGAGAGACAGAGACAGAGACAGAGAAACAGAGAGAGACAGAGACAGAGAGAGACAGAGAGAGACAGAGACAGAGAGAGAGACAGAGACAGACAGAGACAGACAGAGAGACAGAGACAGAGAGACAGAGAGAGAGAGAGAGAGAGAGAGAGAGAGAGAGAGAGAGAGAGAGAGAGAGAGAGAGAGAGAGAGAGAGAGAGAGAGAGAGAGAGAGAGAGAGAGAGAGAGGGGAGACAGATCACATAACAGAGTTTAACTTCAGCATACTGTCAAAATGAAACATTGGTACGTTACTAGTAGATGAGAATAAATGAAGCTGGATGTTGAAGTCTTTTTCTCTTAAAAAAGTGAAACTAGTTGTGGTGGAAAATCATCGAAGATTAAAAAAAAAAGTTGCAAATAGTGACGAGAACAACAAAAATGGTGGAATCACTTCCTTTGAATGGTGAGAGCAGGAAAGGTAATAAAACCCAGGTAGAGAGTTTTGCTCATGTTTGCAATAAACTTGTACTCTTTGAACCCTGAACCTCATGCAGGTCACATGTCTCTCATACTCTTGGGGTTAACCGCTGGTTACTATTAAGTGTCGCCACACCTTTTAGAAATTTCCCCGTTGGGGGATTAATAAATATGACTTAATTATATATTCTATTCAGATTTTAATCACCTTAAAACCAGCTTTAGCTCCAGACTGCAGATCAGACTCGATATTCCCTGGATCCAAGTAAGCAATGCTCATCAAAAACCCTGGTCCAGTGAAGGCCCAGAGTTTCCGGAAACTGAAGATCTGAAACAGGGAAAAGTCATCATTATAACTGATGTGACCTTACAAAATCTAGATAAGATGAAGTGTCGTTTTGGCGATTACAACCTCTACAGTAAGAGTTCAGGGGTTCTAATTTTCTGCTCATTTCACATGAAATCTAACTGTAAAACTTAGTGAGCACCTTGTTCGTGCTCTCTGGAATTGGCACGGTTTCTTCGAAGTATGTTTCGAAGGGTTTTTCCTCGGCCACGGGTGAAGCAGGAGGAGAGGTAGAGCTGGACTGGACTCCATTCTCCAGAGAGCAGTCATCCTCTGACAAAAAGCACAGAGGGCGGAGGAGGAAACACAGACATTTAATTTAGGTCTGAGAGTAAGACAAAGAGGAAGTTATCCATTGTTGAGTTATCTGTTGACCCATTTGTCATCAGTTCTCAAATCCATGTCATGCTTTCTGCTAGCAAGACACACCAACATCTGTGCAACTCAGATCTTCAAATGAACATAATTCTGATCAGCTATGATAGCACTAATGAAACCAATTAAGAACTAGTCATATTCAAGCCTTTTAAACTTTCTTTTTTTTGCCTCAGCAAAACCAGACATTTCATGCTTTCTTACATAAATCTATTAAGCATAAAACACACAGAGAATGTAACAAGAACAATAGGGACCATTAAAATGAAGGATTGAAATATTTCTTCCTGTCCGACACCAATAAAAACTTGATGCTGGTTGATTACAACCACACTTTCAGATATGAACCTTAACGAGGTGATTATGTTCTCAGCCAGCAACGAGGTGTGATGAGAGCTTCACTGTTTACAACCTAATGACACCATGAAGACGTTTATAAAAAACAAGAAAAGCAGTTGTATAAACAAAACTGTTGTATAAACAAATCTCACACATAGCTGTGTACAATTGTACAATCCCAGTACAGTGAATCCAGTACGATTAAGTCTTGTCCCCCCATCAGTCATGTTAAATCCAAGTTAAAATCCTATTTTGATCATCTTGCTTTCAACTCAGTCTGTACCTCTACTAAGACTTCACCGTTCACATTTATCATATATGTATATCTAGCCCTGGGTTTTATTTCAATGTCTAAATATAAATTGTAACCGTCTTCTTATTTCTTTTATCTGTCCCAAATGTAAAGCAGTTCAAGTAAAGTCCTGTTTTTAAACTGTGCTAAATGAATATAATGACTTTTCCTCCTTTCCTCTCTTCATATTCAACTCACTTCTGGTCCTAAAGTCCAATGTTCCCTGACACCGGATCTCTATTTATATGACCCAACCTTTAATCACCGGATGTCACAATAACATCCTGACATCATGTCTCTAAAAATGACCCATGGAGAGAAAGAGACAAGTAGAGAACACAGCGCAGCAAGCAACTTGTGCTTGTCAATATGACACAACGCCAGAGCACAAATACCCCGCTCCTGCCCTTTGCCCTTCAAACGAGTCACACAGCATAGCGATGGCAGTTCAGTCAAGGAAGAAGCAACAAGGGAAAAAAAAAAACTTCAGATACTTGAATAATTGAAACACACTGCAGGTTCAGTAATAAAGAAAAAACTATTTCATAAAATGTTAATATTGAGTTCGTATGCAGACAGAATGTGAATAGGAGACTAAACCCAATGCTCCGTCATTTACTTTGGAGAGCCCTGCGGGTGTGCCTGTTGTACAATGGTCATGTTTCTGTTTTCTTTAGCAGTTACCTTGGATGAGGTCTCCCTCTTGCTCGTTTTTCATCGGGGCAAACTGGGGCATCCGTGGGAACTTGAGGAAAGAATATCAGCCTTCCTGGAATGAGACAACAGCACTTATATAACATTAAGGCCGATGACAAGCCGATGCTGTTGTATTCAAAATAGTAATTACCGCGTAAACCCTTGAACTTAAAATCACTTCTGTTCCTTTGTTGAACTGCTTTTTCGCAGCAAGTGTCAACAAGAGAGATGACTATGCAACATAACAATGTGCACTTTCATAGGGGTCAGCATTAAAAGTCACAAGTCATTACTAAGCAATATCAGCAGCATGTGAACAGTCACAGTATTAACGAAAAAAAAAAGCTTTTCCCTTCGACTTCCTGTCTACAGTTTCACGGTGTGAGAAAGTATCCTACGCACATCTCAAAATGTACCAGGTAAGTGATAAGTGCATTTTACAACCCCAATTATCCTGACACAGTAGGACTCCTCAGGGAACACATGACTATTAGATCAAATGAGGGCACAGAGATAGTGAGGGAGTGCACAGAGCAGGCCTCCCATCTACCAAATCCCATCTGTGGCTGAACATGTAATTAGCATGATCCCAATGATTACAACTAGTCCCAATTAAGCTAGTTATTTCATTACAATATCAAATATTTAAAACAGGCAAATGTATTTTACTCGGCAAAGTGACTTGGGTTTACTCAAATTACTTAAAAGTTCTTAAAAGTACTGCATAAGTTGATTTGTTGGAAGGGGTGTTTCTTATAATAATGAATGTAACAGGCTGTCTCGCTCTCCTTTCGCTGGGGTGAGTGGAGAACTCAACATGTGCCCACATTCCTGCAAACCGCAACTTTCACAAGGGAAATTTACACCACAAAATACCTTGCCCTCGAAAGTGGAAACTATCTATTCTTCTTTCTGGTGTAAAGAGAAGATCTTAAGGAAGTGTGAATGTTATTGGTCAGTGGTTCAAATTCATGTGACTAGGGCTTCGGGGCATCTTGGGTTGGAGCAACTGGGCAAGGCAGTCATCCTTGGATCAGGAGGTTGATGGTTCAATCCCAGCCTGCTGCAGCGTTTGTGCCAAAGTTTAGGCAAGATAACAAACCCCAAACGGTCCCTCATGCTGTATCAGTGTACAAATGCGTGTGAATGATTAAGATACTGCTTCAGCAGGTGGAAAATGTAAAACCGCCTCTGCCACCAGTGTAAGAACTGGTGAATGTGACTTGTGTCCGACAAGGCCCTTTGAGTGGCTTTAAGAATAGAAGACAACTTCATAAAGGCCAGTTCACTTGCACAATAAGTGGCAGCCAGTTGAAAATTAAATCTGACTCTCAGCTCTACCCTGAATTTCCTGGTACCTTTTTGCATGGTCCCTGGTCTGACCTGGATTCCGGTCTTTCATTGTGTAACTGCTGTTTGATCCGCCACTATCAATCTCATCAAACTCATGTTAATAGTCAACCATGTTAATGTGCTCATATACGATGGTTCAACCCTGTAAATGAAGTTTATTTGGTCCATACGTACAAGTGTGAACATTCAAACAGGAAATATAATCAACTTCATGATTACATTCTAAAGCAATGAATGTTGTAACGCTGGATTGGTCACATTGAAACAAACAGACTGGTAAATCTGGTACTAAACCACATCATGCAGCTCCTTCCCAAAATGCCTTGGTCCCAAAACAAGCCCCAGAGGCCTAATCAGCATACACCAGCTTTCCTAATCACTTTATCTATGACACCTCCCAAAACTGACACATGATCTTTCAGTGTTACACCCCTAAAATTATTGTCACAGAATATACTGTCACAGGTCACAGAGGCTATTTAGGTGCTGTGACAGTTGTAATAAAATTAAGTTGTGGCATCCAGTATGACACGGAAATCAAAGAACAGCAAAAAGGATTTGACTGCTTCAAAAGCTGGTCCATCAAATACTCGATTGGACCTTGACTGCCAATTGTAATTGGTTGCACCTTTGAATTGTTTTAAATTGCCCCCCTGGAGAAAAAGAAAACAGACAATTTTGGGTCCTTCTATACATCATCTTAGCCATTTGGTACCTTAATAGTGTCTCCAGGTCCAGCCAGTGTCTTAAGGAGTGAAAACACAATACACCCTGAACAAATCACGAGAGCACACACCATTCACTCTTTCATAATCTCTCATAATAAATGACGTATAAATGCACGTTTGTAAGATGAAAGAAAACGAACGCAGACACAGGAAGATTTGTTTCTGCTGCGAGCAAAATTAACAAGGGATGGTGCTTTTCAATTCCCATGCTTTGGTCAAACAGTTTTGAATGTTTCCTATGGTAAGATGCATATAATATGGAGGTTGGCTCAAAACTACAGTCAGAACATTTGCAATAATAATTTAAGTAAACAAGTTTTATATTGAACTTGGTTTTTCCTATAGGTCAACAAAGTTTCTATCTATTTAAGCTTAACATACTGTAGTCTAGAAAGGTTTACACAGCAGGTCACCTGCTTAAAACTTTAACTTTGACAAACATGTTGTTGAAAATGAACAAGTAACTTTAATTTTGTTTTATAACTTTTATTTCGAGCAGTGAACCGTGAATCAACAGGTTGCTCCTTCGAAAAAAAAAAAAAAAAAAACAATCTAACGACAGTTTCCGGGTAATTACAGTATATTAAACAAACATAGTTTCGACAACAAAAGGTGTTATTTTAGAATCTAACCACAGTCTCAAACATTTGACCTCTCTCTATCTCTGCCTGCGGAGGCTACTTAAGCTGCATCGTGATGTAGACGTCACTGAACCAGCTGGAGGCGGAAAATATCACTGAACAAAACAAAAACAAAATAAAAAGTCCAACTTATATTTAAACAGACCTCCGGGTACAAGAGAACAATATTAACAACCACCGAAACCCTCACACAAATCCGATGATAAAAACCCTGACAGGTTAACACTGTACACACATCTAGCGTGTTCCTGTAAGGTTAGCTGTCCGGGTGGGTGTGCTAATGCTAAATTCAAGTCCTAAGACAAAAGTGCTCACCTGGTTGTACCTTACAGAAGGACGAGAAGGACGAGAAGGAGGAGGCAGAAACGAGACTGTCGAATCTGCTGTCAAGCCGGCAACATCTGGGTAAATCAGACGACAGCTAAGTTGAACGGCGTTACGAAGTCGTGTCGCTCCATGTCTACTATGGGTTGGTCATAATGCGCATGCGCAGGTACATTACGCGGATGTGATTGGTCGTCAGGTCCGGAAGTGGTCATGGTTTTAACCGGCCTTTAATTTGTAATTTGAGACATTTTATTTTGAAATCTAACGTGAATTAACCTGAAAACATTGAAGTTTCTTCACAGAAATACACAGGCGCGGACGTCTTTTTCTTTCCCGTTTTTTTAACCTGTCTTGTCCAGAGGTTTGGGCATACAGTGCATTACAGAACAGTACAGGACTGTATGCTTTTGCAGTGCCAACAGATTAAGTCATTCTTTCATTCATTCATTCATTCATTCATTCATTCATTAGTTGAATACTGACAGTTGCATGAAAGAATCCCTCTCGATATTATTCAGTTCATGAATGCTTGTTGTTGTCATGCTGCTGGCACAGACAGATGCAAAGAAATGTGCTTATTTTATATTATTTAATTTTATAGATGCAGTATTTTTATTATTGATGTATTATCTATTTTATTTTATTTTATTTTTGCCTTGGGGAAAGTCTGAGTGATGTTTTTATCTGTCTGCCTGTCTATTTGTTGTTATTAAATAATGATCAATCTCTGCAGAAGCCTGATGATGAGGCACTCATTAGAATTAGGTCTGCTGGGACGGACACATCTGAAACAAGCAGAGCTTTGATACTTAATGAACATGGTTGAAAAACACTGCAGCGATGTTTTTGCATAATTTCCACCATGTACACACATATTTATGTGAATCAATGCAACTCTTATCATATTTCACGTCTCTGCTCATGAGATCTTGTCAAATCTAGTGAAATCCAAATTTCTTAATCAAAACAACCATCAGATAAAAGTAGTAATTCCAATTCCCGCTGCTTCTCGCGATACTATATAAACTCGTGTAACTCCTCATAATTCAAACCAGCTGCTAAGCTAAAAGCGAGGTGATCAGGCTGCTGCAGTGTAATGCCATCAGTGCTGCACTCACTCTCAGTGAAGGAGCATCTAGAGTGACTGGGACATGGAGATAAGAAATATTAAGGACCAGGTAGTACTCAAAGTGTTTTCTGCTGTGTAATGCACTGTGAGACAACTAACTGCACCTCTCACCAACACTGCAAACTACTTGCTAGTCATGTTAGCGACACGTGAACAAAAGTTTGCCCTACCGGCTGATTAATGCTGCAAATTACATGCAGTGCTTAAGTAGAGCAGGTTTCACTCTCTTGTGGCTAAATGTTTCTTTCACTGCACCGACTTTGTCATGCACTTAAAGTTTGTCATGGCTGTCACAGGATTCCCTGGCACATGAAGTACTAACCTCACTTACTTTAAATGGATGGATCTTTAAATGGGTCCATACTAGACAGCACAGCTAAGTTTGGTACACAAGCAAATCTACACACGTTTCGAAATCCCTAACACTCACAGGTTTTTATAAAATGCTATTTATGTACTCAAATTGGGGTAAAAATAAGTGAAGTCATTTTCACCAGTGGCATTTTACTTTGAAAATCTTCAAGCACACATACTACTGCATACTCACGCCTGCAAGAGCTTTGGCGCTTAAGCAAAGTATTCATGAACAAAGTATGCTTTCAAGCTAAATTTGTGCACCCAATTCAGTGTCATTTTCTTTGTGAAAACTTTTTTAGCCTCGTTTGATGCAGGCTGTCTTCAGACAAAACCTGGTGGAAGTTATGGTTTTGTTGGGCCGCAAGGAAGAAAATGTCAATGCAATGGTAATGGCATCCCACTTCAACTCTCCATTCATGTTTTTCTTTGCAGATTCTGTTAAATTTTCATGTGATCTTGATTGAGTTTTGTTCAGCTACCTGTGCTAAAGGGTACTTGGCATGGCTCCTTTTTCAAATTCCAAAATGGCTGTTCCTAAAATGTGTTTTTATGCTTTTGGATACTGTGAATTCACCGTTTTAAAGAAATATTAGACTATTAAAAAAATGTCAGCTTGTTAAAGGCTTTCATAAAAACATTGTGGTATGTGGAGCCCAATACCTAGCGTTTGTCTTCTGTAACAGTGGTCTGGAGGGAGGAGTGGCCAGAGCGGCACAGGTGTGGAGGAAAGGGAATTGAAATTGAACAATTAACACTTGTTGCAGAAGAAGGTTTAATGTATTTGCTTTCACATCATGTTCTTTTTCTCATCTTTGAAGTTGCATGGTCCTCCCAGTAGGCACGCAACTGCCTCTAAGCTAAAATTAATTTACTTCTGCTTTTGTAGACACATGTGATTTATGGAAAAATAAAAGTTAATGATTAAATACAAATAAGAGTCACACTTCACTCTGGTTTCCTATACCTTATGAAGGGAGGTGCCATCTTTCCACCCCCACACCCATGTGGGAGTTTGAAACTACTGATGTCAAAAAATAAGTTCAACATCAACTGCAGCAATTTAGGTCACAGTATAATATGATTTATACAAGCTTCGGCTGATCATGATGGTTTCTAATCTTTTTCCCTTTCTCATTTAGGACCAAGACAGAAGCACGCCTCTTCATGCTGCTGCCTTTATGGGCAATATTGAAATCATGAAACTACTCATCAATGCAGGTAAGTCAACTATATGCTTGTGTATTTCTTTCAAAGCCAATATACAGTGATTGAACCTGTTAAGGACAGAAGGCTGGAATTAACCCTTCAAAAAAAAAAAAAAACGTAATATCTGTTTTGCTTTTTGTTACAGGTGCTAAGATCAATGCTAAGGACCGCCAATTGCTAACTCCTTTACACCGAGCTGCTGTGTCACAAAATGAGGTTTGTCCCCACCATCACACACAAAGAACGTGACTACCAGATCATAATGTTGCACTTTCCTTGCTTTGTTTTATTTTATTTTTTCCCCCTGCTAGAAAGCTGTAAAGCTTCTCTTGAAGCACAGAGCAGATCCTGAGGCTCGGGACAAGTTCTGGCTCACACCTTTACACTATGCAGCCCATAGGGGCACTCCAGAATGTGCTGCATTGCTTATCCCATTTGTTAAAAACCTGGAAGGCATTGATAAGATGGGAAGGACACCACTGCAACATGCTGTGCAAAGTGGCTGCGATGAGGTGAACAGTACGATTATATACAATGGCACCCCTTATTCCTCTGTTGACAAGTCAAAATGAAAGGGCCACTGCCCGGCATGTTTTAGATCAGCAGTAGGGAACCCGCTCCACACGGAGAGCCACACGGCTGCAGGCTTTTGTTCCAACCAAGCAGCATTACACCTGGCTTATTCAATCAACTGATCTGAGTCCTTAGACAGTTGATTAGGCAATCTGTGTGCTCTGGATTGGGCTGGAACAAAAACCTGCAGCCACACGGCTCTTTGTGGAACAGGCTGCCTGCCCCTGTTTTGGATGTTCCCTGCTCCATCGATCCTGATTCTAATGAGAGCCTCATCATCAGACTTGAGCTTGTTGATTGGCCATTCATTGTAATCATGTGTGTCGGAGTAGGACACATCTAAGACATCCAGGGCAGTGGTCCTTGAGAAACACCATTACAGACTGACATTGACCCAATCATTGTGTTTTTGCAGATGGTTAGCTTGTTGCTGAGTAAAGGTGCATACTCGCGTACCAGTGATGAGAAGAAAAAGCAGCCGATCCACTGGGCCACATTCTTGGGTATGTGCTGAGTATTTTTTTTTTGTTTTTTAGCCCAGAATTAAAAGTTAAATAAATTAAAGGAAGCACGTCTTTTTTTAACACCTGCAAGTACCGGCAAAAGATTCATTATGCGTAATGTAGCATACTGTTTGTGGCAGGTGCATTTTTCTTACTCTGATCACATAATTCATTTAAGTCATTTTTACTTGGAAAGCATAACTAGAGGTAGTCTGCGTGCAGAGGTTAACTTTCTCTCACTGACACAATATGCCTGGATTATTGGATTACTGGTCTATTGAAAAACCTTGATTTATGTAGATTATTTGTGAATCAAAAGATGCTTGTTTTAAATATTGACCTCTCACTTTCAGGACACTTTGATATCATGATGGAACTCGTGGCTTACGGAGCTCTTTTGATGTGCAATGACAGTGAGGGTTACACTCCACTCCATGCTGCAGCTGGCAATGGTCAGCTGGGCATAGTCAAATACATACTGACAAGGCGGAAGAAGGTAAAGTGGCTTCTTGTTAGAAAATAATGTAGAATGCATGCTGGATTTCAGGGGCATAAGAACAGGAGGTGGTAACTTTTTTTTCCCTAAGTTGCCTTAGGTGTCATTAGCAAAGTCATATATTCTCCTTCAGGGTTTCTAGGGCTGCCAAACAAGGTTCTCATGCTTTAAAATGACAAAGTTGTGCAAAGTTCTTACTTTATCTTGTCTTCACTTCTCCTCGCCTCATCTTCTCCTCCTCACTCAGGTCATTCCCATCGATGAACCCAACATGCGTGGCAACACAGCGCTACACATGGCCTGTCACAACGGGAAAGAGGACGTGGCCGCTGAGCTGTTGAACTATGGCGCCAACATCGGTCAGCCCAATACGATCGGCTGCACGCCACTGCACCTGGCTGCTTCCAACGGCAAAGGAGTGCTGTGTGTCCAGCTGCTCATCGCCAAAGGTGCCGACGTCAATGTACAGGTAAATGGGTTGTTTGTAAGAACTTCACTTCACTGTTATTCAAAGTGCCAGTTTCTTAACATTCTGTTTCATAGTCTGTTTCTCTTCGCTTTCTAGCCCCCCCTGTCCCATGTGTAGAAATGGGGAAAATTAGTAATAGAATTTCTTTTTTTTACATGCTGCAGGTGGAAGCTGCAGGAGCAAGCTCAGCTGCAACCCGCAATTTCTTGGCACTATATTTAGGTCCCATGCAACAGCAAACTAGTGTAGATTTTTCTTTACATTTTTCTTCCCTTCTTTACGTCTGTTACTTGAACTTGAACTGAAGATGTATTCTTTAAGAACGGCTAAATGCATGATGTGCTCACATGTATAGATTTAACTTGACTGTGCTCTTTCTTTTTTACAACAGAATAAAAGAGGGAAAACCCCTTTGCATTTGGCTGCGATTAGTGGGAGCTTCACAAGTGCTCAGCACCTGATGCAAAATGGTAACTTGACATACACAAAAAAATGAACACGATGCAGTACACAGCATCCCTTTTTTTGTGACCTTTTTTTGTTTTTTTTTTTCCTCCTTTGCACAGGTGCGGAGGTTGACTGTGTGGACGAGGACCAAAACACTCCACTTCATTATGCTGTCAAAAATGGTCAGGAGTTGCTGGCTATGACTCTGATGAAAAATTATGCTGACACAACCATGTAAGTCTGTCCCCACCTGACCAACCTTACTTTTCTTATACAGTGTTGCTGTTGAAAATGTGTGCTCACTACTTGCCAATTATCTGCTGTAGATGCGTAACCTATACAGTCAGGATCTTGTCCATTATACAGCTTTTTAATTATCTAACCCATTAATGCATCCCATGCATTGTTTTAGTACTGCATGATTTTCAATTTTGTAATATCTATCCATATTATGATCTTTAAAGACGGGGGACTGATGGGATGCTTCCATTGCACATGGCATCGCTGAGTGGACATCAAAATCTAGTGACTAAAGGTGAGATTTCCGTTTTAGGTCCTGAAAGTGTTCTGCACAAATAAACCTCACATCATTCACACAAGAAAACAAAAAAGAAACGGACACAACTCTGGATATTTACACATAACATATTGTTCTTGTTGGCCTTGTGTTGTGCAGGTCTGTTGTCTATCATGGCATCTCAGGACAATGACTTTGACATTAATGTCCCAGATGACCACGGGCGGACCTGCCTGCATGCAGCTGCTGCTGGAGGGTGAACAAACACACCCCATACATGCAATTATTATCAATTTTGTCAGTCTGCTTTTAGATCATGTTATGTTTCTAATCTTTGAAGTTGCATCAGAATCTTCAGTGTTGATATAAAAAGTAATTCTGAATAGAAATGGGGAAATCTGCTGTGAAAATGGAAGATTTTCTATTTTTGAAGTGTGTACATTTTAATTGCAACCATTCACATTTTAATAATTTAAAACTAGTGACCACAAATTTATTAAATTAATACTTCCATTATTATTTCACTGGTCCTTTTCTGGTTAATAATATTGAATTGTGTCTTGTGACAGAGACCAGGAGTGTCTGAATGTGCTCTTAAGTAATGGTGCTGACGTGGATGCCAAAGATAACTTGGGACGGTGAGCAGAAATGAAAAGCTGGAGCTAACGTTTAAACCCTAAACTGGAGGCCGCCTGGTATCACAGCTGGGGTGTTTTGCCTCACAGATCGCCTTTGCACTACGCCGCAGCCAACGGAAACATCGACTGCACAAGTGCTATGGTGATCGCCGGAGTGGTGGTCAATGAGCTGGATCTGACTGGCTGCAGCCCTCTGCACTATGCTGCTGCGTCAAGCACCTTTTGTAGGTAAGAGAGCATTTTACCAACATGTCAAAAAGGAACGATGTTTAGTGGACAGTTCCCAGTAAGAAACTCTGTCAAACCAGTTTCAAAACTAACCTCAGCCCCGTTCCTCTATCCACAGAAAGGAAGATATCACTCAGCTAGAAATGGTCCATAAAAAGGAAAATGATGCCTACATGTAAGTAGCATGTTAATCAGATGATGTAGATTTGTAGATGTATAATCCGTGTATTTTAAGTGTAATCATTAGCACTCCTATTCTCATCTCAAAATTAGTTGCAAATTTCTTTCTGAGATCAAAAAATGCCAGTCACAAGCAAATAGTCTAAACTACTTCAGCTTCTCTTACGGGGGTTTGTTAGCTGTATTTTTACTGTTGTATGAATTAAACACAGAAATAATTACTAGTGTTTTTGGTGTGTTTAGGTGCTTACAACTACTGCTTGCAAGTGGTGCAAACCCAACTGTGAAGAATAGCAAGGGATACAGCGCTGTCCACTATGCAGCAGCTTTTGGGAACGAACAACTTCTGGAACTAGTCAGTAACTTTTTTTTTTTATTAGCACGTCCTTTCTGGTTAATCTTAGAGGTTTGAGCCAATTAAAAATTTTGTTTTTCTTTTACTTCTGCAGCTTCTGCAGACATCGTTCAGTTGCATTGAGCAGATCGAAAGTGCCTTTCCAGTCAGTCCGCTGCATTTAGCTGTGAGTGGATCATGACTTAATTAATCCACAGAGAAAGATGGGACTCTAAATGAAGCTCGCTTTCTTTTTCCATGACAGGCTTACTTTGGTCAAGATAAGGCACTGAGCTTGCTTGCTAAGACATTGGTGAGTCTGAACATACGGGACGTCGATGGAAGAACTGCCCTTCACCTGGCCGCTCAGATGGGTTTTCACCTGTGTGTGGATGTGCTGCTGCAAAACTCAGCCTCCTACACAGTGAAGGACCATGTACGCAAGTGGACGCCTCTTCATGGTGCAGGTGTGTGAACGCATGCTCACTGACATGACCAACAACACTTTCTCAGGAGGAAAGGCTGAGTTTTGTTTTGGACCCTTTGATATGTGGGCGAGACTTGCTTTGCGTTTGATGTCTGCAAACCATATTTTTAACATGTCACTCCCTGCAGCCGCAGGGGGCCACATAGATTGTCTTCTTCTATTGGTTAACATGGAACACATCACTCAGATCATCGACAGCCAAGACGGAGAAGGACAGTACGTAACTTCAGTTTTCTTTTTTGGATTAAGAGACATTTGTTTGTTGCAAAGGCAAGGTATACAGCCTAGACGGATCTCCGTCTGTCCTTGTAAAATGACCACACAAATGTACATGCTCCCTTTAATTTAAACTCTAGTTGTCCAGCTTCAATTGTATGCATTTATTCTATACAGGCCCACTGAACTTCTAATAAGATATTAATATTCAGTGTGATAGTGTTTATTGACCTTAAAAGTATAAATTTCACCACTTTAAAGGTGAAATCAGCACATTTATCAGTCAAGCAACTCAATCCACTGTCACGAGTCTTGCACGGCAGAGTTAATCTGACTGGCTGTCCCGATGTTTTACAGGACAGCTCTCATGCTTGCAGCTGTTGGATCTCACGTAGACGCTGTCAACATCCTGTTGGAAAAAGGAGCAAAACCTGACCTGGCAGACAAAAACGGAAGCACAGCATTGCACAGAGCTGTTAGTTTGTTTGCTATGCATATTAATCCATTTATTTCAATGCATGTTGGCAGGAGATTTCTCCCTTTGGAGCCTTTCGTTTTTTTTGTTTTTTCCCCCTTCACATCGGGGGTTGCATGTGTGCCCTCTACAGGCCACGTTGAGAGGCATGGGCTGTGCATCTGCACTGCTGGAACATGAAGCCTCTGCTCTGTGTCGAGACTGTCAGGGAAAGACCCCTATCCACCTCGCAGCATCCTGCGGCCATGTACGGACATTCATGGCTTTACTGAAAGCTGCTAAGAAAGCTGACCCTTTGGACTCCTTGTTAGACCACGAAGGCTTCACGCCCACCCACTGGGCTGCCTACCACGGTGAGGGGTAGTAATTTGTGTCAGCATGGAAGGTCTGTTAGAGCAAATGTGTATATATATATATATGAATACAGGCAAATCCACACCACATTTAAATCAGCAATACTTATCTTTATTTTACTGCAATTAAAGTATTTGAAACAATTTTTTTGCATAATTTAACTGGGATTTGGCCATTGCTCATTAGCCCTCTTTTCTGTCCTTACAGGGCATGAAGGATGTTTGATGGTATTGCAGAGGTATAAGCTTTTTAGGTACGAGGAAGGAAACTCCTTCAGCCCCTTGCACTGTGCCCTGTGAGTACAAAAATAAATGTGAATACCCATCAGACATGTTGGTGCGTCAAAATGTCAGTAGCTAAAATGTCACAACACTTCTTATCCAGAATCAATGGACATCAAAATGCTGCTTTATTGCTGTTGACAACTATTCCTCTGATTTGCCATGCTAGGGATGCCAAAGGAAGGTGGGTTTAATTTAAGTTTAATTGTACCATTCAAGCTTGTATGTCAAGTGATAAAATAAAAAAAGCTAAGCTGAACTGGTTCATATCGGGTGGCAAAACAGTCAGACATTAAGTGTTGGATGAATAGTAAATGAAAGGTGAAAGTTGTCCATCTACTGTGTATTTCACTGCCTCGTTTGTGTGTGTGTGTGTGTGTGTGTGTGTGTGTGTGTGTGTGTGTGTGTGTGTGTGTGTGTGTGTGTGTGTGTGTGTGTGTGTGTGTGTGTGTGTGTGTGTGTGTGTGTGTGTGTGTGTGTGTGTGTGTGTGTGTGTGTGTGTGTGTGTGTGTGTGTGTGTGTGTGTGTGTGTGTGTGTGTGTGTGTGTGTGTGTGTGTGTGTGTGTGTGTGTGTGTGTGTGTGTGTGTGTGTGTGTGTGTGTGTGTGTGTGTGTGTGTGTGTGTGTGTGTGTGTGTGTGTGTGTGTGTGTGTGTGTGTGTGTGTGTGTGTGTGTGTGTGTGTGTGTGTGTGTGTGTGTGTGTGTGTGTGTGTGTGTGTGTGTGTGTGTGTGTGTGTGTGTGTGTGTGTGTGTGTGTGTGTGTGTGTGTGTGTGTGTGTGTGTGTGTGTGTGTGTGTGTGTGTAGGACCCCCCTGCATACGGCTGCTCACTCAGGATGCATTGGTGGTGTCCAAATGCTCGTGAAGATGGGAGCACAGATTGATGCTCTGGACTATTATGGCCGTTCAGCTCTGATGTATGCTGCTCAGAATGGGAAAAGTGATGTTGTTGGTGGGTGTTTGAAATTCCTCAGTTCACTAGCTTAGCAGCAAGTATAATTTGCACATCAAAAGCCCCAAATCATTTTATCTGCATCGACTCTGACAGAGGTTTACCTTTACAGTGCCATCATTAAATCTCCTCCATTGTTGCACACAAGTAAAAATGGCAGTTAAATCCTATAGGTTTTGCTCTATGAAAGATGTCTCATTTTCTGTGTTTCAGAATACCTCCTGTCCAGAGAAGTGCTAGACCTGTCCCTGATGGATGCTGACGATAATACTGCCCTTCACTTGGCCTGCAGCAAGGTTGCACGCACGCACGCACACATACACACTTATTGTATGTTATAGCACTACTGTGTTATATAAAACTGGTCAGCCTTTGAGAAACCAATTAGGATTTTGTGCAATATGCTTTATTCTATAGGGTCATGAGATGTGTGCTCTACACATCATTCGATACATCAATGACTCCTCCTTCATCAACGACAGAAACAGCGCTCTGGAAACGTAAGTTTTGTCTGTAGAGCCGTGACCAGTTACTCATGCAAGCTCGGAGTAAATCACCTGCTTTAAAGTATGAATTTGTACTTTCATATGTTTCTAAACTCCCACAGGCCCCTTCACCTTGCAGCAAAGAATGGCCTGGTGACTGTAGTGCATGCGTTACTTAACATGGGAGCAGCAGTCATGGCTGTCAACGAGGAAGGTGAGTTGAATTTCAACACGTTGAGAAAAAGGCCCCCCATTCCAGTCAAACATTGCCACTTAAGCATGTGTGAGAATAATTCTTTCACTGCCGTTCCTTGAACTTCTGTCTCGTGTCTGTCCCTTTTTTACATCCAGTGAAATGCAAATTGTCACTTCAATTAAAGCTAGATTGAATTGATCCTCTACAGGTCTTACACCAGCTCTGGCCTGTGGCTCAAATGAAAATGTGGCGCGATGCCTGTCCCTGATCCTCTCCTACATGACTCCTGTGTCTTCCATGGAGACTCCTAGTCCTTCATCCCCCTTACCTGTGTGGCATTACAACTGTCGAACTCACTCCAGTGGCCCCAGCGACATTGTGTGGGATTCCGAATTAGAATTCGAATCTGAATCCGAATAGCACAAATTGTAATGGCTTGCATAGTTGACCCTCGTGCCTTAGTAGACTGCAGAAGAACAAGCATGTTCAAGCATAGCTCTTATACTTGTGTAATATGTGCAACTGCTTGTGCACTATGTGCTCATGCACCAGCAGCATTGGTGCTTCTTTACTATTACACATTTTTAATATCAGCAGAGCACTTTGACTCTCTTTCTCTCTCACACCTGAGATGAGAAGGTGATTTGTTACCCGACGTGAAGTGAAGGTCTAGCCATTGGTAACAAAGGGAAACTTGAACAATTGCGTGTTTTCACTGTTACTCTGTCCACAATTCCACTTAATTTCTTTTTTTGTGAATTATTTAATTTTTTTTTTTTTCATTGTACATCCTCTGCTGATGCAGGTGCAAAAAAAAAGTGGATTGTTTGTCTGAAGATGTTAAATGGCTGCTGCTGAATACCTTCGTATTAAAATATCCAACAGTGGCTTTTGTGCACTTAACTTGAATAAAGAATATATTTGCATTTCCTTTTCTCGTATGTGTCATTCATTATTAGTGCTCAAAGAGGGAGCACTATTACTCTCCACTGTTTGTTCTTATTATAGCAACATTTCGGTCGTCCGTATCTCGAAAACCGCTGATCACAGACACACAAATGATACATCAAAACGTCCGGCTCGGCCCCGGCAAGTGTGGTCAAAAACAGTTAATTGGCCGCTGTCGCCAAACGATCCAGATTTTGGACAAGTTAAAAAGAATTGTTCGAGACACTCTCCCGCATCTGTTGGTATATAGCAGCCAAAAAATTGACAAAGATTGCTGAAGAAAAACAGCAAAAAAATCCCATAAGAAATGAATGGGGAAAAAACAAAATTCAAAAAAATCACACTCAATCATTCGCTGCGAAGCCATACATTGACGTAGAAACTTCATTCAAACTTCAAAATGCAGGAAAACTTGTCGTCTCTGCCCGTACCCGACAGCGTGTTGATACCTTGTGTCGTTTTTCATCCAGGCCGTCTCAAAAACGTGGTTTTGGCGTTTCTTGAAAAGTTGGAGTGGGGAGAGACCAACTGTCAGTGCTGGATCACTGAAAAATCACCTCGTTTTGCTCTTTTCATGCTGCTCTCAGCCAAACCGTAAGCAGTAGACAAATTCTTTTTTCCAGTTTTGTAGGCAAATTTGTGCCCTCTCATACAATGCCAGCCATAAACCTGAGCGCTTTGTAAAATTTAAACGCCGAGCCTCAGAGTCAGGCCAGCGCGGCCTCTTCTCTCCATAAGCCCCCATTCATTTTCCAACCACTGCGATCAAAGTTAAACTTCTACTCACGACTGTGGCCTCAGATTTCATAGTAGACAAACCAAATCGCATCAGGGCATTCCTGAGACTCTCCCCTGCGTGACGGCGTGCTCATATTCCAGATAGGTGCAAGCGTTGTCTCCCTAGAGCCAAATGTTTAGCACTTTGGCAATTTCGCTTTTTCCCATAAGAATGCATGAGAAAATCAGAACTCTTCAAACAAACATGCGCTACGTCGCCATACTTTGAGGTAGAAACTTCATTTAAATTTAAAAAATTCAAAAAACTTGTGGTCTGTCTGTGTAGTGAGTTGCATGTTTATAGGTTGTATTGTTTTTCAGCAGCACCTTCTCAAAGCTCATTTGGTGAATTCCCTGCTACTCTCTCTCCCCTGCTGACAGTGTCCTGCTGGAGCAGGCTGACTGATGACCTCATACAGACACACAAACACTTCAGGCACACACACACACACACACACACACACACACTCAGTCTCTCTCATACATGCATGTTATTACAAAGTTATGGCCGAAAAGAGCAAAACTCCTTCAGTTTTGAGAGCACCCAGACAAATCATACACCAAAACTATTGAGAGAAGTTGGCCTCTATTTTTCTCTCCAGAATATTAACTTTTGGGCCCGGCAGGGGCCCTACCGGAATGAATGAGAAAATGCCAAAGCAGCTCATTTCTCAACCAGGCTACCATTCAAACTTGCATATGGTGATGAACTTCTGGTCTGTGTGTGTTGTTTTCACCATGGACACATGCACACACACACACACTCACTCACTCACTCACTCACTCACTCACTCACTCACTCACTCACTCACTCACTCACTCTCTCATACATGCAGACTCTCCCTGAATGCTGTCTTGTGAGCAATCCAAAGGCAGACAAAGTGCTGCAAACCGATGGCCACACGTCTCGGAGCACTCTCGAAATTTCAGCGTGCTGAAATTTTCTAGTTTACATTTACATTTCTGTGTCTAAAATATTTCTCTAGAACTCATTATGTAGTAATTATTATATAGGTGTGTTTAAAAACTCCTTTGGGACTGAACATTTCACAAATGTAAACTATGGTGGATGCTGACACATTGCAGTCATAGAAAGAAAGAAATACATGTGGAGATTATGTTCAATCATCTAGATTTTTCAAGGTCACACGATTTCATTTTGTAATCTATAACTCATGACTGTCTGCAAACAATCCAAAATCAGTGCATTCCTGAGACTCTCCTGGATGCGCTGGTGTATTTACATTCTGGATCGGCCCAAGATTTGCAACTTTATTATAACTGTGGCCAAAAGAGCAGAAATGACCTCAAGAAATGAATGGCGGAAAAAGGAGCAAATTCCAAAAATGACCCTCACACAACCATCTGCTGCAAAGCCAAACACTGACATAGAAACTTCCTATGAACTTCAAAACACAGCAAACACAGCACCAAAGTGCTGCAAGCAAAATGCTCTAATCATTTCATAGTTAGAGCATCATTATTCAATGACAATCAAGATTATCCTTTGCATCAATTCTCTCTTAATTTCATTGTTTTGATTTAAATTTCCACAGAGGGAATTCTCTCTGTGAAGCTAATTTGCATAGACTCCGCCCACTGCCTTGGAAGTCTAAATTAGCTTTCAAGTTCCAATCAAAGCAAAACAAGTCTGCCTATGATCTTTTAATAGACTCCGCCCACTGCCTTGATGTCCAGATCGCCAGAAGGAGTATATGGGGGTGAAATCCCAGCCTAAGTTCATTTCAGTTCTCAGGACTGTTAGTATAGCATATAGCAGGTATACGTATATTGTTCAGATTCAGATTAGGAAAACTAAGAATGGTGTCCAAAATAATGAAGGTCAACAGCATAAATCAGACTCTTCCACAGGTTACAGTAGAGGCTGTTCTTCCATTTGTCCAAAGGGCTTTGGACAGGCTGGCACAGGTTCAGTGGGAAAACCTGCAGTGTGGCCACCTCGACCAGGCAACAGAGCAAGTGTTAACAGACATGTTCCTGGATTTAATCACAATGTTGACGGATTACGTCTACCAGGTGGTTAAGCAACAAGTCCAGGCGAGCGTGCAGAGTCCTCCGCGCTCACGCTCTGGATCCTCCGGATCAGAGAAGAGCGTCAGGGTATCTGAAGGTCAGGTCCAAAAGTGTCTGGACTGTGTCATTCCACTCATTTTTGTGGAGGCGACTGGTGTTCAGGAGGACATCAGCTGCAGCACAGACAGAGTAACGGAGCTCCTGTCAAAGGAGGTGACCAAGAGGGTTAACTCTGTGCTCTCAAAGAGTGAGAGCAGCGCAGGCAGCTCGAGAGACACAACTTCTGTCAGTAGGCTGAAGATCATGGTGAAGCATGTGGTAAGAATACTGCAGAAGTGCTCGCAGGGGCTGCCACACAAGAGGGGCAAACAGACAGCAGTGGAGTCTCACAAAGACGAAACAATGCCAGACATAGATGAAGATCTCGCTAGTGGAGATCCGCCGGTGGAGAATGTGTCAAGCACAGCTTTTGACATCTTCATAGACAGAACCACTGAGGCTGTCAAGGAGATCCTGGAGGAGCATGACAAGGAGGTCAGCATTGCTGAGCAAGTTGGTGTCACTTCAGAGGAAGAGCACAACATGCTCCAGAGTCGCAGCTCCCAGGATATCGACACAGCAGCAGAGGGGATTGTCCAAACCATCCTGGAGGAAATGAAGCGGGAGGCGAGCGGTTCATCTCTGAAGGCATTTGAGTCTTTCAGGCCATCCTGCTGGACCAAGGTTCATGCCAAGATCAACGTCTGGATGGTCTGCACACTAGCCAGGAAGAAGCTTTTGGGCTTCCTGACTAATGTGTGGAAGACACTGGGCTTCTCCCCACTGACCCACAGGACGACATCGCTGAAACAGCTTCTTGACAAAGTTGACTCAGTGGTGGAGGACTTAATCCAGTCCCACACGTCCCAGGGGAAGGAAGAGGAGGAGACTGCTGAGGAAGAAGAGGGGACCGGTCAGGAGAATCTTCTCCAGAAGATCTCTAGTGACAGCACCGGCCAGATGCGCATCATGTATCAGCTGCTTAGCAGTGCTGTAACACAGCACCTGACGGCTGAGCAGGAGGCAGATAACGAGCACCTGACGAAGGAGATCAAGAAAGGAGTGAAAGGTGTCGTGAAAAGCTTCTGGCACAGACTCAGGGAGGAGGCACAACAGCATCAGAGTGGAACTGACCTGTCAAGCATTGTCTTCAGGAAAATCAAGAAAGCAGTGAAACAACTGCACGGGGAAAAGACCTCGACTGTGCATCCTGAGTCAAAGGGAATGCCATCGTCAGTAACCAATGATGCTGAGGCTGATGCTGAGGCTGATGCTGATGCTGATGCTGATGCTGATGCTGATGTTGATGCTGATGCTGATGCTGATGCTGATGCTGATGCTGATGCTGATGCTGATGCTGATGCTGATGCTGATGCTGATGCTGAGACTGATGCTGATGCTGAGACTGATGCGGTCCTCGGGCTCTTGGTAGAAAAAACTACCAGTGCTGTCAGGGAGATCCTGGAGGAGCAGGGGGTAAAGCTCAGCATGGCTGAGGGGAGCGACACCATCTCTGAGAAGGAGTACAACCTGTTTAGGGTAAGAAAATCGGTGGATAGAGATGCATTAGCACAGGATATTGTGGAAGTGATTCTCAGTGATCCTGGACTGCAGTCGAACACAGGGGGGTTATCTTGCTGGACCAAGGTGGAAGCAAAAATCAAGTCCTGGGTGATCCACACATTTGCTGTGGAGTCACTGCTCAACTTTGTGGCGGATCTGAGGAAGAGACTTGGCTTCCCCACACGAACCCAACCTTTGGCATCCATGAAGCAACTGCTTGATGGTATTGAAAGTGTGGTGGAGGATATGGTCACCCCAGAGAAGACTGAGCAGGAAGAAGGTTGTGCTGAGAAGAAGGACAGCGAGGAGCTCTTCCAAAAACTCTCCAGTGACTCTTCAGGCCAGAAGGAGCTCATGCAGCGACAGCTGAGCAACGTCATACTTCACCACATGAAAAGTGAGGGAGGAGACAATGCACTCGTCAAAGCAGAGATCCAAAAGGGACTGAAGGGTTTCATGTTGAGGTTCTGGAGGATGCTCACAGAGCAGGCACGACTGTTTCACTTTCAGAATGACCTCTCCAGCATTGTTCTAAGGAAAATCCAGAAGGCGATAGTAATAGTGTTTGGGGAAAAATACTGGGAGGTGGATAACAAGGACATCTGGGTTAATAAGCCTGTGGTACCAACAGCTGTGCCTCTCTCTGTCACGGTCGATGTCGGTGCTGAAGAAGACGGTGCTGAGGAAGACGGTGCTGAGGAAGATGGCGCTGAGGAAGATGGTGCTGAGGAAGACGGTGCTGAGGAAGATGGCGCTGAAGAGCCTGAGCAGGTCCCTCCACCCTTGTTCACTGAACCATGTCTCAGTAACAAAGGTGAGACTCCAGCTCAGGCTGAAGATCAGGTCCCATCCCATCCTGGTGATGCCTGGGCTGATTTATGGCTGTCATGCTTGGTGTTTGGTCTGGTTAGGAGAATCCTAGAGGTCGACCCACACTTTGACAGGAAGTTAGCCGACAGCATCACCCTGGAGCTGAGAGGGATGCTCCAGGGGATGGAGAGATGTGATGTCTTGGAGGACCCCAAGAAGATCACAAAGATGGTCCTGGCGGCGTACAAGGAGCTGTGTCAGTATGCAGGTGGCCCGGAGCAAGTCAGGTTTGCCCTGTTGCACCGTTCCGATATATTCTATAAATATATCGTGTCAGTGCTGCATAAGCAGCTGACAAAGGAGCGACGGGGTGGCATACGGGGGTTCTTTAGAGCTGCCGTGAGGGTCATAGTTAGGCCGTTCACTGGTGTCTCCCGCCGAGGAGGCATAGTGTAAATTGATTAAAAAAACAACTTTTTTCGGGTTTACTCCGAGGGCTTCGGTTTCCTCCAGGATGCAATTAGTTATTGCTATCCAAAAAAAAACATTAACAAACTTTTACCATAGTGATGCTGTGACAAGATCAACCTGGCTCCCTCTCTGTGAGTGCTAATTGCTTGGGAGGGTAATGTGAAAGTGTTATGTGAAAACTGAAAGATGTTAAAAACATCATTTCACAAAAAAGTTAAACATAGAATGATATAGGAAACATTATTTTTCACATAACTAACTATGTATTTATATATATATGTATCACAGAGGGGAACCTTCAGGGTGTTCAGAAGTAAACAGTATAAGTATTAGATAATTATATTTATATATATTTTTTTTAAATATCTGATTTGGTACAAAACATTCGATACATTTCAACATAGATCTATGTTCTAAGTTAAGTTACCTGTCAAGTTCAGGTCATCAATGAAAGAGTTACTGTCCTGAAACATGTTATCCAATCAGAATTGTCTGTCTTTATCGAAGCCCGGTTAGCTCATTGATTGGTTAGGACTTAGGCCAAACTGTGTGTTTTCATATAAAGATTGATGGGTAAATTGACCTATCACGGTTTGATTTTAAGCGGGTGGGAGAAAAACAAAAGATTGTAGGCCGTCTTTATCATAGACATAATAAAGAGTAGACGCCGCATCGACCACTACTGCCTTCTGGATACTGGAATACACTTGAATACACTGATTTTCACAAGTTTTTTTGCTGCAATCGTTATACATACAATGGACACAAATATCAATGCACAAATATAGATGATATATGGATATAGATGTAAAGACAGGGCTGCAAAACAATAAAAAAGGGTGACAACCAATAGTGATTAGTAAAAAGCCTGGATGATAAACTGGGAGGGGAGGGAAGTGGTAATGCTTCTACACACCCTCATCTTATGTTTCAGACTAACTCTCCAGCCTCCTCCCGGCAGCCAGCTGGCCTGCTCCTGTGTACTTGCTACTTTTGCTGAATGGTGATCGTAGCAGCGGTAGGGGTTGAGCACGTTTGTTTGATTCTTCTATATATACCTGTTTCTCTTGGGGTCTTTTTCGATTCTATATGAGTAAAGTAAATGCGAAATGAAAATGGAAAATGTGTCGACAAATATGCAAGTGCTGAAAACAGAGTAGCCAATTCAACTCAGTATTTTCTCAACATATGACAGAACCGAAAAAAATGTATTATCATTTGCTCAGATCATATATGTGTCAGTTATAACCCTCTTTCTTTAAATTATGCATAGGCAGAAATAAGAGTTAGATTTTTATTCTATGTAACTATTCACATCAGAGACACTGGGTATTATTGACATTCTTTTAGACACCAGATTTGGAATCTCACAGGTCTCAGCTTTTATTAGGTACCATATGTATGCACTTAGCTCTTGTAATTTTGGAGATATACTCATGTTATTTAGGCATAATGTCCATAGAATATAATCAGATCATAATAATCCCATATATGATGCAAGTGTTTCTGAATTTGATGAAAATTACAGTATACCTACAACATACTCACAAAACATGTCTTTAACATTTTTACTTTTGAAGCAATATTTGGAATATTGGAAAGAACTGTATACAGTATAATAGATAATACAGATGACAACTCAAACATATCATTCAAACAACATCAATAAACAATAATTCAAACATCATCGACTATCAAGATCAGTCCTCACTTTCAGAGTCGGTCAGGTACGCATCTGTGATCAAGATTCTATCCTCTTGGGGTTGATTATCACATGTTTGCAAGTTGCACATGTTGGTGCATTTCAAGCCATTGCTCATGCACTGGCACTCCGGGAGCTTAGATTTACAGCTGCATTTACAGGACAGCAGCTGTAGCACAGCTCAGCTCAGGTGCTGGAGATCTCTGCATCCATTTGAAAGTGAGCTGACCATTATTTCTGGCTCAGCCATGCTCAAATGTGCTTGGAACTTCCGGATGTTGTTGGAGACTTCGTCTCCAGATGCCAGCCTGGTAGTTGGCACGTAAAGCATGCATAAGGAGGCAGTCCTTGCATGGTGGCAGCTGGTTGGACTCAAGCTCCCTGCACCTTGCGCAGAAAAGCTGGTAGCAGCTGTGTTGACGTCCTCTGTTATTGTGGGTGCTGAGTACAGTTTGCAGGTGAAATCTTGCAGCCTCTTGAACATGTCAGTGGATAACTCCCAGGACTGTTGCAGCTCCAGGAACACTTCTTGGAAGTGCTCTGATGTTATGAGCTGCAGGGCTCCAAGCTTCCCCTGCCTGTGAAGTCACTGTATCACACCCAATGTATGCATGCATGCCAATCAGAGCATTCCAGACCCCGTCTCCAAGTCCCTGACGTATCTTGTTGATTTCAAGATCCCTCACCCAGATCTTTGTTCCATATTTCTGAAACAAGAGACAGGAGGTATTTCCAGAGAATGCCAGGCAGAGCAACAGGACATCGGTATCATCAGCCGCTTCTACAACAGCACTGTTGCCTTCCTTTGCAGCATGGACTGCATGCAGTATGATTCTCATGTCAGCCTCTTCATGGTTTGAATGCAGGTCTGCAATCAATCCTTTGGCTTCTGGCTTCTGCATGTAGGATTTATGCCAGGAATGACATTGCGACCCTTATCTTGCTTACATGCATGCAATAGGTTCAGAGCATGAACTGAAGGTTCCAGCACTCATTGCCTTTCTACAGCAGGAAGTTGAAAGCAGAGTGTGCCATGTACCTGACCAGAGCAGGAAACCATCACCAGGAATCACAGTCCCCTAATCAGCAGAGTTTCAAATCTGATTCAGAAAGTAGAAAGTTCAGGAAGTCAAGTCTGCCATCAGCTGCTATTATTTACACCAGCAGCTCGCAGTCCCCTCCCAGATGTATAATCTGTGACCGCATAAGTCATGCATCTGAACTGTATACAGACAACATGCTTAACCTGCGTAAAGGAAAGTGGAAGAAAATGGGATAGTGTTTCATATGCTTGGGACAGCGACATAAGGGCAAATTCTGCAAATTTCTTTTGCATTGTTCTTCCATAAAGCTGTGCTGTAGATAACTCACATTTCAGGTTCATTTTTATTCATTTTTCATAATTTTTTTTATTGATTGGTTTTCACTGTAGCTACAGGAAAGGACAAAGTGGTTGGCTTATTAGTGTTGTCATGAGTTTCATTCACAAGTGTTACAATCAGCAGAGGAACCCAAAAGCACGACTAAGAGTCACAGGTTTGAGGGAAGAGACGTTTACTCAGTCCAAAAACAGGCAATGTCAAAACCGGGAGATCAACTGGCAGACAGAACAGCCTAGGAGCAGGCAAAAATCCAAAATCAAGGCAGGCAGAAACAGGGTCAATGATCCTGAATGCAGGAACAGGGATCGCTGGAGAGTTTGGCGTAGGAGCACAAGACAATCTGGCAGGGACAAGGTGGAGGAGCATAGGTATTTATACAAAGGGCGTGATGAGGAAACAGGCTGCAGGTGGAAAGATGGGTGGGGACAACCAGGTGAGAGCAATGAGCAAATGGCATGGGAGAGAGGTGGGATCTGCAATGACAGGAGAGTTAATGACTGATGGAAATAGAAAAACATCGCCTATGTTACAGAACCCCCCCCCTTTAGGGATGGCTCCCGCCGTCCCACCCGGCTGATCAGGATGCGCCAGATGAAAGCCTGTGATGAGCGCCGGATCCAGGATACTGCGAGCGGGAACCTACGAGCATTCTTCGGGACCTTAGCCCTCCCAGTCAACCAGATACTGAATTGCCCTGCCACGTCGTCAGGACTTGATGAGGCGATGGACAGTGTACGCAGAGACCCCATCGACGAGGCGGGGGGGGGGGTGGGGGGGGTGGGGGGGGGTGGTGGGGGTCTGGAGGAGGGTAGGAGTTTACTTTCATTGACCAGTTTGATCTTAGAAACATGGAATGTGTGAATCCTCATTGATGAAGATAGATGAAGACGGACAGCCACTGGGTTGATTATTTTAGAGATTGGAAAAGGACCAATAAAACGAGGAGTTAGCTTCTTCGAATCCACTCTGAGAGGAAGATCCCATGTTGATAACCAAACACGTTGTCCTGGAGTGTAACGGGGTGCTGGATTGCGATGTCAGTTGGTAGAACATCGGTAACGGTCAGGAGAGCACAGTAGGGTAGAGCGGGCCTGCATCCAGGTGCGCCGACACCGTCTGTTGTATGCCTGAACTGAAGGCACACTGGCTTCCTGTTCTTGTTCTGGAAAAAGTGGTGGCTGGTACCCCCAGGAACATTGGAAAGGCGAAAACCCTGTGGCTGAGCTGGGTAGGTTGTTATGAGCGTACTCAATCCACAGCAGCTGCTCTGACCAGGAGGAGGGGTTATGAGAGGCTAGGCATTGTAGAGCAGTCTCCACCTCTTGATTCATCCGCTCTTGGCCATTCGATTGTGGATGGAAACCAGATGACAAGCTGACTGTAGCCCCCAGCATCCTATAAAACTCAGACCAAAAAAAATGGGAAATGAACTGTGGCCCCCGATCAGAGACCACATCCAATGGGAGACCATGCACTCGGAAAACAAGTTGCAACATGATCTCAGCCATCTCTTTGGCAGTCGGTAACTTGGGTAGTGGAATTAGAACGGTGGCTTTAGAAAAACGATCCATTACTGTGAGGATGACTGCATTACCATTTGAAGGTGGTAAGCCGGTGACGAACTCCACGGAAATATGGGACCAAGGTCGATGAGGGACTGGCAGAGGAGGAAGGAGACCAGACGGAGGCTTGTTGGAACTCTTGTGCTGAGGACAAACATGACACGCAGCAACAAATTCCCTGGTGTTTCTCTCCATGGTAGGCCACCAGAAACGTTGTCGCAGCAAGGATAACATGCGTCTCACCCCAGGATAACAGGCCAGGCGAGAAGAATGCCCCCACCGGAGGACCTCAGAACAGAGACAGTCTGGAACGAATAATCTATTCTCTGGGCCGGCACCAGGAGCAGAGTGTTCACTGAGGGCACGTTTTAACTTACTCTCCACCTCCCAGGTTACAACTCCTACTCCACAGGCAGGCAAAAGGATGTTCTCAAGCGGGGATGTGGAATCCCCCACCTGGAACTGACGGGACAGCGCATCAGGTTTGGTGTTTTTGGAGCCTGGCCTGTATGAGAGGGTGAAAGAGAAATGGTTAAAAAAGAGGGACGACCGAGCTTGACGAGGGTTGAGTCTCTTGGCCGACGTACTCTAGGTTTTTATGGTCGGTCCAGACCACAAATGGTTGTTCTGCTCCCTCCAACCAGTGTCTCCATTCCTCCAGAGCGAGCTTGACAGCTAACAGCTCCTTGGTCTTGGCCGGGTCCATCCGAACATTACCAGAACCGATCATGAACCCCAAGACGGATACCTCGGAGACGTGAAATTCACACTTCTCGGACTTTACAAAAAGTTGGTTCTCCAAAAGCCTCTGGAGCACTTGACGCACATGTACAACATGCTCCTGTCTCGACTTAGAAAAAATGAGAATGTCATCCAGATACACAAAAACACACACATTGAGCAGATCTCGCAGGACATCATTAACTAATCTCTGTAAAATGGCTAGAGCATTAGTGAGGCCGAAAGGCATGACCAGGTATTCATAGTGACCGGTTGGGGTATTAAAAGCCGTTTTCCATTCATCGCCCTCCCTGATTCTAACCAAATGGTAAGCATTGCGGAGGTCGAGCTTGGAGAAAATGGTTGCCCCTTGGAGCTGGTCAAACGCAGAGAAGATTAATGGAAGAGGATACCTGTCTCTGATGGTGATGTCATTGAGGCCTCTGAAATCTATACAAGGTCGCAGGGTCTTGTCTTTCTTACTGACAAAGAAAAACCCTGCTCCAGCAGGAGATGATGATGGTCGAATTATTCCAGCCGCCAAGGAGTCATTGATGTATGTCTCCATCGTCTTTCTTTCAGGAGCAGATAAGGAGTAGAGTCTGCCCCTAGCGAGAAATGTACCTGGGAGGAGATCGATGGCACAGTCATCAGGGCAATGCGGTGGCAAAGAGGTTGCCCGGGCCTTGTTGATCCAGGTAGTCCTTGGGAACTCCAGAGGAGGGCAAGAAGCCGATGGCAGCACAGATCTCAAACAGGTAGCATGGCACTGTGTACACTGCTTTACTACCCCCCGTTGACCAGTCAATGTGAGGATTATGTGTCTTTAGCCAGGGATACCCCAGAATAACCGGTTGCTGGAGAGCATTGATCAGGTGAAAAGAAAGAGTCTCAGAATGATTACCTGATATGGTCATTTTAAGGGGAGTGGAACAATGTGTGACTTGGAAAAAAAGACGGCCATCCAAGGCTGAGGCGTTGATGGGCTCCTCCAGGACCACCTGGCCGAGGCCCAGCTGGAAGGTGAGGGATGAATCCAAAAAACTCTCATCTGCACCAGAGTCTATGAGAACTGAGACAATCTGAGTCTTTCCACGGCAGGAAAGTTGAGCCTGGAAGGGCGTGATGAGGAAACAGGCTGCAGGTGGGATCTGCAATGACAGGCGAGTTAGTGACTGACGGAAATAGAAAAACATTGCCTATGTTACAACAAGAGGTCAGCTGAAATTAATTAACTATGCTACAACTAGCCATACATTAAACCGATCCATCCTTCCAACCATTATCTTATCTGCACTGTACCTCATGGTGTCTCGGGAATTTGGGTGGACTTGCCACAACCAATATGGCGGACACGTTGTATCAAGGTATCTGCGGTCAGCTGAAACTTTATTGTATTGGTTCACAGGACGGACGTGCCACTACCAATATGGCGGACACGTTTCGCTTATAAGACGCCGCAACCCTCCCCTCTCCCAGCAGAGAAACAAAGATGGCGAACGTGGTGTTGGAGTTCAAGGCGTCTGCCGGAGACTCCGAGCCACAAAATCGCTCTATTCTGATTATCGGACAACAGAGTGCCCTGCAGCAAGTCAGCTGGAACCAAATCAAAGGAAAGCTGCAGCCTGTGGTCAACAAAGAGGTAATTTCGTGAATGAGTCACAGCTAATGTTAGCACTATGCTAAGTGGAGTGGATGAGAGCACAGCCAGAACAAGATAAATGTATTTTCAAAGCTTTCTGCATCACCTATGTAAGGCGAACTATTCGAAGACAGACACGCACCATCGCCCGGAGTTAAAAGTATTCTTCCAATCATGGAAAATACGCCTTTAGCCCTTGTTTTCCAGTCATTGGAATCAAACCAGAACGAGGAAGAAAACCTTCATATCTTACTCAAGTGCAAGTTGTTAGATTGTGCTACCAAATCAACACCACTAAATGAACGTCTTGTGCTCTAATGCAAGCCTTTAAAATAGTGGGGAGGACTGAACTTTCTTTTTCCTGGGTTTCAGAGAAGGTCCCCCCCCCCCCACAAGCACTAATAGGATTGTACATGTATGGCCATGACACATGTGTCTACCAGTGGACAATGCACTGGCCCTCTGCAGCACCATGCTCCCATGCTTTCCAAGTGAAATGCAGAGTGCTGTGTTGCACCTTGTACTCTTGTACAAAGTCCTCAAATAAGGATGTGGCCATAAAGGGAGAAAAAGACTTTCCTTAGCATCTCTGATAATGATTACTTAACAAGGATTATGCTTTTAGTGCTTGCTAGTACCCAAATTTCCCCTGGGTGTTTTTTATTTTATTTTTTCATTTTTTCTGTCGTTTGATAATCCCAAGACTTGGGTGGTAAAATGTTCATTCAGAATTTTATTATTTGTCACATGCAGATGCACAAGACATCGCCAGTGAAATATAACTGCAGTCAACCTGGAAAAAGAAAACGAAAATAAAAAGTGAATTTGAAATGTGTAAATCATACAGAAATATTTAAACTAGAAAAGCAATCAAAATGCCACAATGGGGAAGTGGTGCTACAGCAAAGTGGGAGCAACAGGGGTGCGGCGCCTTGCTCAGCAGAAATTCAGCTGTGTACACATTTATCAATGATTAAATAATTTGTGTCTTATCTAAAGATATTACCAACTTATTTATGAATTACTTACAATAAATAAATATAAGAAAAACTCAAGTAAGAGTTAACAAGTATGGGTTCAATTTAGATTAAAACTATTGAAACTATTATAAATATTCTAAACTTTTTAATCTATCTTTAGATATTTAATTTATCTTTATCTATTTAATCTAAGGTCATTATTGAAAGTTATTGTTTTAGTATTATTGTCCATAGGCATGGGTTCCAGTTTCATCAGAATCACAATTTACTTTATTAATTCCCTGAGGAAATCTCTTTTGTCCCTAAATAGAAAATGAAATATTGCAAACACACAATATGCATGAGAGTTTTGTAAGAGTTAACTTGGGTATTAAAATATATATATATTTAGCAACTTTGACCCAGTGAATGGGTTCAATCAATGATTGGATATTAAAATGAATTTTTGTGTAGTGCTCACAATAGCTGTGATGCTCTCAGGAGTCGTGAAATGCATTTATTGTAATAGTCTTACTTTAAGCTGATATTTTTGAACAAACCAAAAATGATCATCCATTTTTTTAAACAAATTTCTCCACCTTTCAGCTAGTATCAAGGCCAGTAAGGCAAGACAAGTACACATTTTCAACACTCAGCAAAGAGACTTATGGCACAGTGTTATGCAGATATACAGACGATAATATTATTTTGCAGAACAAATGATTAGAGTGTGAAACAGTGACAGACTAGGAGACATCCAGCACTGAGAGTATCCTGTTCACAATCTGATTTGTTTGGAGGTGACGTACAGCGATGCTCTGCAGTAAATCTAAAGCAGGTGTGTCAAACTGGTTCCACAAAGGGCCGTGTGGCTGCAGGTGTTTGTTCCAACCAATCAAGAGTTCACAGTCTGACCAATCAGCTGTCTCAAGGTTGAGATCAGTTCATTGAAAGAGTCAAGTCAGGTGTGTTGCTGCTTGGTTGGAGCATAAACCTGCAGCCACACGGCCCTTTGTAGAATCACTTTGACACCCCTGGTCTAAAGCATTATGTTGCTCTCCCGGTTTTCAGACATGGCAGGCGGCACTCGGTGCTTTGAACCCAAACCCCACGGACAACTGCCCCCTGTACCTCAACCTCGCTGCGGTGGCTGCTCTTCCCTCACGGGTCAGCAGGCACAACAGCCCTTCCTCTGCCCACTTTGTTTCCCGTCTGGTCCGTTCTTGTCTGCCTGGAGGAAACAACCGTTGCATTGTGGTCAGTATCTGGGGGGGAAAAAAAGTACTATTAGATTGAGAAAAAAGCATAAAAAGAATGGTATTTTAACACGTGACTGATATGAGTTGTTGTTTGTTGACTCTACAGATGGTTTGTGAGCGTTCAGATGTGTTTGCGTCCTCCTGTGCCATTGCCAGAGCTTTCCCCATCTTCACTCGCCGCTCCAGCTCAGCGCGCAGGACGGATAAGAAGCTCGTCACTGTGGAGTTTGTGATTGTTGGCGGGGACAGTAGTTCTCTGAATGTCTCTGAGCTTGAGGTATTTAACCATTGTGCATATATATTTTCAATTCATTAACACAATGGCAAAGGGTCCCACAAAAATCTGTAAGCACTTGAAACACTGTGTTTCAGTCTAACTGTGTGAACTCTTCTTCTGCACAGTGTCTCTCCAGTGCCGCTGATGGCGTGCGACTGGCAGCTCGTATTGTGGACACACCATGCAATGAGATGAATACGGATCACTTCTTGGCTGTAAGCGAATCTATTATTGTTTTTGCAAGTACAGGTCCACGTCCAACCATTTGTAGTTAATTTGAAGCCGCTTCCTGTCGTTAAACATGTTTGTCTCTGTCTCAGGAAATCAAGGCTGTGGGGACTGAGCTAGGGATTACTCCAGTGATCATTCGTGGAGAAGAACTGAAACAAAGAGGGTTTGGAGGTCTGCAGATTAATGGTTTACACAGATTTTAATGTAATGAAAATGCTCAATGATGGCCATTTTCATTATTAATAATGTACTTTTATTAATGGAAAATAGTAGAAGTAAAATAATCCCATCATCATCATTTGTTGTCAATCAGCAAACTTAAAATAATTTTCCATTATGAATTTCAACATTTTCTGTTTTATTTTCAGGCATTTATGGAGTTGGAAAGGCAGCAGAGCACATGCCTGCATTAGCAGTCCTGAGCCACACACCAGAAGGTGCAACCCAAACTATTGCCTGGGTGGGCAAAGGCATCGTGTATGACACAGGAGGACTCAGCATCAAAGGAAAGGTACTCCTGTTAGTCACCTAGCAAAGAGCAAGCTTTACATCAGGAGTAATCACTGTCTTGTTTCTGGAAGATTCAATTTGGGCCAGACTCTGTTTTTGCAGAGCGTCTAACATTAGGCTTTTATCCAGAGACACAGCTTGTCAATAGGCAACTGCTTAGGCACCAAGGCTGGCAGAGAGTATTCTGCAGTAACATCTCAAAATATCAAAGTACAGCATTGAACAATAAATGGACAAAATGCAATTACATCCTGTCGAGAAAGCTCCTTAAAGTGACCTCATGATGTCATCCTGCTCACAATTACGAGCTGAACCAAAACTTTCAATAAAGTTTTGAGGGGAAAAAAACTATTCCTTTACATTCTACTTATGTCAGTATGTAAACCAGCTGTTTTTCAATAGGCTGCAATGCATGAATGTCCTTGGAGTTGGTGGACATAGTTACAGCATTTGCACAATTATTTTTTGTTTATTTATTATTTTATTTAGTTTATTTATAACATAATGATGATGCTGGTTGCTGAGGGAGGTACCCAGAAAATTTTGCCTAGGGCTGCAACAGACCATAGAAACGCTGCTGTTCCTTTCTATCTATCTTTATTTTATCTATCACCTGAAAATACACAACATTGGCAGCACAAGAACTCCTGTGTTTGAACCTATTCACTCCCGCCTTATAAAAGCTCATGAACTCTGTAACCATCTTAGTGATCCTCAGAGCCTCACTCTCTGATGCTCTAGATCTGTTAAGCTTTAAGTCTGTTCTCACTAATCCGTTTACGCATAGCTGCTGTTGCAACCAACATTTTATGCACGCTAATTTGCAAATAGAAATCGAGAGTAGGGAGCAAGATTTACAAACCACATGGCTTAGCATGAGTGAGGGTAAACAACAAGGACCACTGGATCATCACTGATCTAAAGAAACGGCAAAGATTTCACAATATACAAGTATGTTTTTTGTTTGTTTGTTGCTAGACCACAATGCCAGGGATGAAGAGGGACTGTGGTGGAGCTGCTGCCATTTTGGGAGCTTTCAAAGCCACTGTTAAACAGGTGAGGTGATCTTTTCATTTACATCCTCAGCAGCTGTCACTTCAGCCTAATTTGTCTCTGTGCGGCACTCTTTTTAATCACACACTCTCCTCCGTTTGCTTCAGGGCTTTAAGGATAACCTCCATGCAGTGTTTTGCCTCGCAGAGAATGCAGTTGGCCCAATAGCCACAAGGCCTGATGACATCCACACTCTCTACTCTGGAAAGTGAGACTTTTAAAAAGTATACATATTATAGGATCAAGTGTCCTAGCTTGTTTTGTCTGTGCTTTGTTCATACAACTCCACACAAAGAAAATCTGATATTGTTTTACAAGCCAAATGAGGAGGAGTGAATCGGGGCTGAATTCTTAATGTTTCATTTCCTTTTTGTTTGATTCTCAAGGACAGTGGAGATCAACAACACTGATGCGGAGGGCAGACTGGTGCTGGCTGACGGAGTGGTGTACGCCAGCAAAGATCTGTCAGCCGACATTATTCTGGACATGGCCACACTGACGGGCGCGCAGGTGGGCGACAGCCTCTTACTAAACCTTTGGACAGCATTCATAATTTATTTTGAGCAGACTCAGATCAACAATAAATTGTCTTTGTAGACTACTGAGTCATCGCCAAAAAAAACACCTTTAAGCTTTTGGATTAATGCACATATTCACTGTGTCATTGTTTCAATCAGCTTCTGAGATTTACTTCCATCCAATGTAAAAGATCTTGTATTGAGGTTGGGATGCTCCAACTACTGCCTGAAGCCTCCTCCAGCACGTCTCAATGAGGGTTCAGGTCTGGACTCATGGACCCATGTGGGAGCATGATTCAGATTCAGACTCTTTATTTGTCTTTCAAGCATAACATTAGAGATGCAGTGCAGAACAAGCAGAGAGATAGAGAGTATATAAGAGATAAATGAACAGGATTAATCCATGAATCCTTACATCTTGGAATCATGCCTGTGTCACTAGGGAATAAAAAAAACCCATTGGTGGAACAACCTGGTCACTCAGTGTGTTCAGGTACTCGCCTCAGCTCGTTTTTTGGAGACACACTGAACCTAGAGCAGACCACCAATCATAGCAGGACCTCCACAGGCCAGGACAGGAGCTCTAGGCAGGATGATGGAGCATCACCTTGTTTCTGTATCTAAAAACCTTTCTTCTGATTGGTGTTTTCCAGGGGATCTCCACAGGGAAGTACCATGCTGCTGTGATGACTAACAGCGAGCAGTGGGAGGTGGCGTGTGTGCGTGCTGGCCGCAGCAGCGGGGACCTTGCTCACCCTCTGGTCTACTGCCCCGAGCTGCACTTCAGCGAGTTCACCTCTGCTGTCGCTGACATGAAAAACTCTGTGGCAGTAAGTGATTAACGTCAAATTCTGTCACACTCGAAAGAAACCAAGAAATTCTATTGTAAACCTTAACAAAAAGCACTGCAATTGGGATTTAAGAGTCAACTATATAGAGCTTTATTAAAACGTTTATTAAATAAAAAAAAATACATCCACAAGGCATTTAGAAAGGTGCAGATTAAAGGTGCAGTATTTCCTTGAAAATTTATTTTCAGTCTAAATTAAATCATTTGAGAAATGTTGACAGTTTTGACAAGCAATAACCATATACATCATACCAGACAATAACAGCCAAGCATTGCAGGTTGCCAAATACAGTCTCTAGGCTCACACAGCTTGGCTGGCACTGGGTAAAATGGTGGAGTCCTGCAAGTCCTGCATCTGCTTCAGGGGCTCAGGTGAAAGAGCCAGAACTAGAGTAAACATTGGTGAAGCCTCCGCTCCATATACCAAACTTGCTTGCTAACTTAGCTGTTAGTCAAACTCTACAATTCTTTGTATATATCATTGCCTAGATATGAAATTACCTGCATGTAATTTCATATATTAGATATGAAATTACCTGTGATCGGTTCATGTCGGATCATCTGCTGATTCTGCATATTCCAAATTTATTCGGTGACTTGCATTCATTTTGCCTGTTGTTGCTGTATGCCTGCACCTGATATGCAATATAAAGCCGTCAGCTTCTATGGAGTAAAGTGCAAACTTCCCTCTCACAAAATGAGATGAGGTCTGATCTTCTTGTTTGTTTTGACAGGATCGGGAGAATGCCCAGAGCTCCTGTGCCGGCCTCTTCATTGGTTCCCACTTGGGCTTCGATTGGCCGGGGGTCTGGGTCCATGTGGACATCGCCTCCCCGGTTCATGCTGTGAGTGTTTCAGTGTTCATACGGATAATGTCCTCTGGGTTAATGTTCAGAGTTTTACTCTGGAGCAGATCAGGTGATAATCATAACTAAGTGAGGTTTTATTGGGTGCATGTGCATATTTTCCACTGTGTGAGACTGGCTCAACAAGAAATGTGTCATGCCAAAAGGGGCATGACACAGGACTGGAGTCTCTCATTTCATTTAACTTAATCAGAACATTTTGTACTTAAACAGCTGAGATTCCTGTTTGTCATGAATTTAGCTGACAGAGACTTGGATTTTTACGTTTCTGTCATATGTTGAAAGTACTGAAAATAACCAGTACTCAGTAAATGAATGTCAGCAGAGTATATGAGGAATATGAGGGATTTTCTGCTGACACAAGGCTTTTAGTCATGAAGTTTAGACTGACATCTGCAGATACTGTCCTTCCTCATTTATTACTGAAACCAGTTACATTTGTACAGAGTACATTTGTTCGTCTGTATTATTACATTTTCAGAGATTTAGCTGTGAAACCAAACAAGTTCTCTGGTTTTGGTCATATCGGCTCAGTGTAGTCTGCATCCTTAAAGATACAGGAAATGTACAGCAATAACCTGTTTTTTTTTCACTTTTTTTTTTTGCAGGGAGAGCGTGCTACAGGCTTCGGCGTTGCGCTCCTGATGGCGCTGTTCGGCCAGGCGTCCGATGACACCATACTGAACGAAGTGTCTCCTCTGGGCTCGGCGACCAACGTGTCTGAAGAGCAGATGGAGCGTGACTGCAAGAGGAGAAGACTGGTGTAAACCATCTACAACGGTTCACTTTCTAAGTGCTGACTGCTCCCCTGCCTCCAAATCTGTCAAAGCAAGATAAAATAAAAAAAAAATAGAGCTGTGATTCAGGTTTTTGTGTTCTTAAAATGAGTTGATTTAAAAAAAAAAGAGAGAATCAGAAAAGCAGGTGTGTTAAAAGCAGTGGCCCTCACAAATCCTCCTAATTTGGCACTTGCTCCACTTATCACTCCTTGGCTGTCTCAGATGCTCATCTCCTCTGCAGATTGGTTTAAGTTGATGCAGATTAAAAAGAAAATGTTAGCAAGATGGCATCTTGGTGATTAGCATGGTAGCCTTGAAGCTAGATGGTTCCTGGATAGAATCCCAGTCTGATAGAGGGCCTTTCTGTGTGGAGTTTGCATGTTCTCCTTATTTCTATGTGTGTTCTTCATAGCACCCCCACCTCCACAGCCTACCAGTTATCCCTAGAAAATCCCCGCCCACAAAGCCCTGGATTGATTGTGTGATCTAGTTAGATACATAGAAACTTTATTGATCCCTTTGGGAAGTTCCCTTCTGGAAATTCAATTCCAGTTAGAGCACTATGTTGGAAGTGAAAGTGAGAATCACAGCACAGACAGAGCACACTCTAGGATGAAAAGTCTAAGATAATCTAATACAACCAGTATGTCAGCAAACCAACACTGCTACTCTTAAATAAAACTGAATAGTAGAGAAGAGGAGGCCGGAGAGGTCAGGTGATGATTGGATGATTACTGTTGTTTGGTGGATCCCTCTGCCCCCCGGGTGCTGTCCTGTGTCCTCAGCTCAAGTGTTATATCTGTTCTGATCTGTAGGCCATACTGAGGATTACTTTGTTTTGTTTTGTTTTGTTTTTTATTTTTCAATCTCACATGAGTGTCGGATAAATAATTGATTGGATGAGGTCTCATATGCTTTGTCAGCACAAACTACACGTGCAGGATGTTAACCCCAAAGTGTCAAGAATACAGACCATTTATGTTGTTTTCCCACCGGTGTGACAATCCTGTTCTTCTCAATAAAGGTGGTGCCATGAGACCTCTGTGTACATGTGAAGTAAAATTCCAGATTGTTGACAAAATATTAACTAAGATCGACTTAAAGTTATTGCAACATCTGTGGTTTGTCATATTTAACACTTTGTCAAATATCTTTGCTTCAACAAGTGCTGTTTTCTAGTGTGTATTGTGAATTTACACAAAACTGCCTGTTGATGAATATGAACTCTCGGTTATGTCTGAAAGATGAATGAAACAATCTTCCTGAGAGTTTTATTGCAGGCAACTGCATTATGAGAGTTTTTCAGTGTTAAGATGACAAAATAATAAATGCAGAATTCAGTGATAAGATCAAAGTTGCCTGTTCCGTCCAGTCTGAACAGGCTGAACTGAACTTTATGCATTCAACTGTTCACACCTGATGCATGAAATGAGCAGAACAGATTAGGAGTGTGTCTTTGCATTAAACTTGTTTACAGTGTTTGGTACCTCAGATGTTTGTGCTGGATGTATCTGACAAAGACATGGGGTCTGTTTGGGTGAAAGTATTAGCAATGACCAGATACTCTGTATCTTGAAAGAAGAGCCTCAGCAGGATGTGTGTGGATGACACTACTGTGGTGGGACTGACACACTACAAGCATGAGTCTACTTACAGAGTCCTCAAGTCTGAAAACTGACTGATTGTTGCTCTGTCTGTAATCCGGCACTCGGCTCCTCTAATATAAAGGAGTGAGTGATTTACTTCAGTAGGAAATGGGAAGAGTCTGTCCCTTATATGAGTGTGTTCTATGAGTATGTTCTGGGGAAGGTATCATCATCTAAAACTTTATGGTGTGGTTTCAAAGTTGCACGATGGCTGACAAAAAGTCTCTGGATAGAGTCAGGAAGTCACGAAACAATACATCATGAGGACACAGCCTCTTTTATGGTTGGACACCTACAGCACTCAATGCTTGTGCCAAGCAAAAAGCACAAAAATCCCAGACTGTTCTCACTGTTCTCCTCTGTTTTAAACCACTGCCTTAAGGGAGGTGCGACAGGTCCATTCAGGCCTTCATTTCTAGACTTAAGTCCAAGCACTTTAAAAGAGCTGAACTCTTCATATGTTAACTGAACAAATTGTGCATAAACACTGTTATAACTGCTGCTCCTGACTTATTTATTGCTACTTATTTATCTAACTTGCTGATATTCATGTCAAACTGCATGTTGTGCTCTGTTTTTTTTAATAATTTTTAACACAAGGAGTTGCACTTGACTTTCACTATACAGCTGTGCAATGAAAATAAAGACCTTTATGAACCTCTACTGTATTAGTGTGCTCAACTATGAGAACATTTTCAAAGATCAAAATGTCAGGAAATCTGGATATATTAATCCAGAATGTAATCTGTGACCGATGAGGTGCAGGAGATGAACTGTGGGGTAGGATTATGAAGATTCTCGTGTCCAGGTCATTGTCTATCCAAGGAGTTGTAGAAGTGGGGAACTAGGACAGGTTCCCATTCTTGAAAATGTTTCACATCTTCAGTTCTGACTGATTTAATGGGAAGACAGAATAACATAGTGCAGGTTTTGTTTACAGTTGGGATTGTGTGTACTATGACAATAGTGAGAGGTTGACAAGGTGGTTGACAAATGTTGGTAATTTGTATTCTGAAGTGAGCAAAAGTGACCACTGGAGCAATAAAAGAAGCCAGCCAAATGAAATCCACCCTCATCTTACCTTGAAAATGGAGTCAGTCAGAGAAACTGCAGTTGGAAATGAAGGGGACTTGTACAAACTGAAAAACTTGAAGACTTGTAAGAGCATACAACACACTCCAGATTACAGGACCAGGAAAAGAATACGTAACTGGTAAAACTCAAAGCCAATTAATTTCTTATGCAATAAAGTACCTTGAACCAACATACGTCGCTGATCTAGAGTAGGAGCGCATGTCAGATCCCCTTTATGTTCAGGACATATTATTCAAAGCCCAAATGGAAAATAATCTGAATGGATATGAACAATATGTATGGCCTAATTTGAATGTAAGTATTACCAACCAGGGTAATACCAGGTAACCTTTCTGAGTCTGGCTAGACAAATTGAAAGTGGACTTACCAAAGGCTATCCTTTGATGAGATCATGACAGAGATCATTGATGCTGTAACCTGTGGTGACCTGAAGGACAAAGACAGACTGACACAACCAGCTCTTCATAGGATTCTCAAGTGTCATTGTAAGGAGAGAGGCACCATAGAGGACAGGTTTACTCTGTATTCCCAGGGTCAGAACCAAGCAAGGTGAAGTAGCTTCAATGGTCCTCACCTATGGAACAAACTTCCTAAACACCAGATTTGTTCAACCACAAATTGTTTCCTGTTGTTTCCATTTTAACCACTTTGGCTTTTTTTATCTGCCTGATTTCTACTTGTTGATTTCAAGCTGATCAGTTTTACTGATCTCAAGTTGTCAGATGCTTTATGTCTTTATGATATCAGAACAGAAGATGATATGCTCTGTGGTCTCAAGACCCCCCCCCCGTCTCAAAATTCTTTTTACTCTTTTTATTTTATGTTTCCCCCCCCCCACAGTGTTTTACATTGCATTTACATCACGTGTTATTTTGAGAAAAAAGAGAGACAAATTAGACTGCAGGCTTTATGGACAGGCGTTGGCTAAACAGTATAAGAATGTGTAAGGTACAAAACTTTGTTTTGTAAGATGTGTAATAAGCGGAAACTTATGTCAAAGCTCGTAAAGTCCCACAGTGTTTTACATTGCATTTACATTGCATTTAGACTGCTTTATGTTACCATCTGGCAGGCCGCAGACTGAAAATCATGTGACTAATTCTAAGATAACACCACCTGAAAAACCATAGTCGATAGACAGAAGATATATAGATAGCTATAACCTCAACATAAAATCAGGGTACTTCCTTGTGGTAATGTGCACCCACTTCCTGGTTTTGGTCACGTGGTTTCTCTTCACTCTCTCACGTGATTGCAGCGCCGGTACTCTGGTCTGGGGGTCGCCAAACTGGACTAGACTGACTCTCTCACTCTCTGAGAGTTAACCTGTACTCTGTCTCTCTCTGTTTTCCTCCACACCTCCACCCACCCAGCCATCCTCCGGTTCTTCCCCCCCTCCAGCCCGCTCCGCAGAAGCCGAGGACATGTCCGGGACAGCGGCCAGGGTGCTCCTGCTGTCTGCCGTAATACCCGCGGTGTTAGCCGGGCTGTTCTTCAACCAGGACCAGCCCTGCTATGTCCGCTCCCCCAGGAGGAAAGACTTTGGCCTCAGGTAACTTCAACAACAACAACAACAACACATATATGTGTTTATATATATATTTATATTTGTATTCACAGTTACGAAGCAGTGGGAACTGTGCCAGGAGGAAGAGACGTTGTAGCTGGGGTGGGGTTGGGGCTCGAGCCCCAAGTGTGTGGGGTGTAGGGGCTAAAACTAACCCTATAACGTTTTATTACCCTCGCATAGAGACGGAAGTAAGACATAAACAGAGACGTGAAGCCTATTTAAACAAATAAGTACGTTTCAGGTTTGTTCTCTTTGAAATCTGTCTATCTATCTATCTATCTATCTATCTGTCTGTATAAAACATGTAACAAACAGATATAGGAACAATAAATGAATTACAACAAAAGACAGTAAGTAGTAACAGTAATAAGAGGTAACTGGCATCGAGCTGTGGTGGATGCTCAGTCTAAGCATAAAGCATTTAAAACAAATTTAAATTTGATTAAATTGATGTTGTATAAGATTTAATTTTGCCAGGTTAACTACTGTATCGGAGCTAAATCTGGCTGAGTCACCGTTTATATGTGTGATAAAGTTGTAGAGAAGATCAGTGTTGTATGGCGGAGCAAGACCATTTAGCGTTCAAAGACACTTATTTGGTCTTAAAGTCGATCCTGAATTTCTCTGGAAACCAGTGAACGACTGTGCCAGGTGATATGATGTTACTTTTTTGTGCCCCTTAAAGTTTATCGCTGCAAACTACGACTGCATTTATAAATACAAAGTTCCTCTGCTACAGAAGAGTGAAGACTTTACGAGCTATGACATAAGTTTCCGGTTATTACACATCTTGCAAAACAAAGTTTTGTACCTTACACATTCTTATACTGTTTAGCTAACGCCGGCCCATAAAGCCTGCAGTCTAATTTGTCTCTCTTTTTTCTCAAAATAACACGTCTGATCACGTCTTTCGTGTTAGGGACCGTGCCGCTGCCATGGCTCCAGTGAACTAATGGACCCCTGTGTTCACAGAACTGCTCCTCTTCCTCACGAGTATGTGAACGTGTCTGATCTGCCCGCGTCGTGGGACTGGAGGAACGTCAACGGCGTCAACTACGTCAGCACCACCCGTAACCAGCACATCCCCCAGTACTGCGGCTCCTGCTGGGCCCATGGCAGCACCAGCGCCATGGCAGGTGCGACTTCCCCGTCACCGTATCTAAAAAATGTCCAAAAAAAAAAAAAAAGAGCATATCGAGTCTCGCTTCCTCTTTTCACAGAAATGACCCTGTAAACAGGAAGCGATGGCTGTACTCTTTATTGTTTGCTTCAATCACGCCAAATCGCATTTGGTCTCTCTCTCTCTCTCTCTCTCTCTCTCTCTCTCGGCAGACCGCATCAACATCAAGCGGAAGGGAGCGTGGCCGTCCGCCTACCTCTCCGTGCAGCACGTGATCGACTGTGGCGATGCCGGCACTTGTCACGGAGGGGATCACAGCGGGGTGTGGGAGTACGCCAACACACACGGGATCCCGGACGAGACCTGCAACAACTACCAGGCCAAAGACCAGAGTAAGAGCGCAGGCTGAGGCAGAGGTCATGACATTGTTTTGAGAGTGTTCAAAGCCACAGCAAGCCGAGTGATGCTGCGTTTTTAGATTTGTCTTTCGCCTTTTTTAGGAGAACATTGAGATCCCAGATGAGAAGCTTCTGGGGGTGGAAGCACTTAGCGAAGGCGTGGCACTGAAACTAAATCTCTCGATGCCAGGCTTATCGATCACCCACCACTTGATCTGTGCACTCTGGTCCCCACACACAGACGCAATTACAGTAAAGCTGATACTCACACTCCTCAGCTTCCCTGTGAAATGCTGTAGGATTGTTGATGTTTTTTCATGCATCGCTACTACAAACTCATACATGTATGCAGATGTGGAATGATACTTAATGACTATCATTCATAATTTAATGAATGATAGTCATTGTTATTTGATCTATGGACAGTAACACAGACTTGTTGTTCTTCGAACACATTCACATTGCGGATTCTTTTAATACTTCAATATGTACAGGATACAAATTTCCCTGACGCAGCTGCTAAGAGTGCTGTTCAGAGAGTCATATCGATCAGACATTTCTTTCTTAGTAAAGATCATCTTAAGCTTAGAGCAACTCTGGGAAACACCTCTCAGGGTGTTCTTAATAAAGCTCCAAGCACTAAAGATAGATATGGGGAAACAGCCATTTCATATAGTATTAGTTTTAACTACGCTTACTTGAATAAATCCACTTGTTTATTGATTTTTAAATTGCATTTTAATTTGCACAATTTCTATGTTTATTTGATTACATTTTTTTATTTTTCTGTGGTTCTAATATGTTTCCTTTGCACTCTGAAGCACTGAGATTTGTTAAGAATGGCGTTAAACCAATACACTTGCCTTCTCTCTCTAAAGGGTGCAACCCCTTCAACTCGTGCGGCACCTGCACCACCTTTGGAGTGTGCAACATTGTGAAGAACTACACCGTGTGGAAGGTGGGAGACTATGGACCCGTCAGCGGGAGGGAGAAGATGATGGCAGAGATCCACGAAAGAGGGCCGATTAGGTTTGCACCTTCATTGATGCTTTTCTTTGTAGAGCAGCAGAGAGTGGCTTGAGTGGTCATGAAGAAAACCAGAACCAGTTCCTTCAACATTTCATTTGATCAAAAGGACCAGTGGTGAAACCTTAAATGGCATTCAGTTACTTTATTTAACTTTTCCTGACATACACACCTCCCCCTCCAAAGTTAGGGAATAACAAAGCCTAACAACACAAAATGACAGTTTTCTAGTTATGCTAGATAGATAGATTCTAGCTTCCACAGAGACTTCAGCCATTAACTTTATAACCGATGCAGTCCCTAACTCTGCAAAGTCTAAACTCGGTCTTCCCTAAGCTTCTCCTTTATCCGAGCTACTTGAATTGCTAATCTTTGGGGAAATAAAAGAGCTTTGACTTGGTCAGAATGTCAGTCTACTTTGGAAAGTAGATCAAGTGTATCACCAGTTTGCAGTGCCACAAAGAAGCAGGATAAGGAATGGAAAGAATTCAGGTAGACAGCGCTGAGCACCACTCCATTCACAGGTTGGCTGGGCATAGTGTGGGATGTTAACCGTAAAGCTGGCTTAAAATGGTCCACAAACAGTTCAGAAATCTTACTGTGATACAAAGATTTGTTAACTTTTGTTTTACTGAGTACTTGGATTATCTGCATCTACATTAAAACAAATGCGCAGTGAATATCACTGAATTCAGAGGCTTTATTAACACATTGTTTTTGTGTTGTTGTTTTCTTCCTTAGCTGTGGTATCATGGCCACGGAAAAGCTGGACGCCTACACTGGAGGTCTCTACTCTGAATATCAGGAATACGCATCCATCAACCACATCGTGTCTGTTGCTGGGTGGGGAGTGGAGAACGGTGTGGAATACTGGATTGTCCGTAACTCCTGGGGAGAGCCATGGGTGAGTCCTTCAACTAGTTAGCGATTCAGAAGTGAGGATAACTTGCAGCACCCTCCATAAATGTCAGGAATGAGGACCCCAAGATGTTAGATCTTAATGGGCCCAGGACCGGGCCCAACGGCCAGGACTGGGGACATATGGTGGCTAAAGCAGATCATCAAATCTCACTAAATTCAGTCTGATGCACAGAGAACAAGCTAAAAAGCAACTTTAATGTCTTATCATGAATTTCAATAAGACTTTGCTCATCCGCTCGTACTATCTAAAAGTGTGGTTTGAGGAGCAGTTGACTCAGTCCTGCAAAGCGTGTGCAGACGCGGTTTGATTTGCTTGCTTGTGACTCTGCGTGCTCCCTCTGAATGTGTGTGACATCCAGATTTTCCAGATGCGCTCACGACTTCCACCTTCACAGATAGATCCTCTGTCTGGAGTCCCCTGTCCGGCACAAAGATGTTGCTTTGCAGTTTTACAAGTGATAGGAAGCTTCTCGTGCATAAAGCTGCAACTAATGATGATTTTCTTATTCAATTTATGGTCAATGGGTTGTTTAACGTCATAAAGTGTTGTGAAAGCCTCTAAACAAAGTGCTTCTCATTCAAATAGCAGATTTCCTTTTCCTTCTGTCACAACAATCCACATTAACAAGCAAATCCCACACAACTGATAAAACTGGAAAACGTTTGTCACGCTCCCTTGATAACCCCGTGATGAATCTGCAACCTGAATTACTTCCTCCTCGTCCGTTTTCAGGGTGAGAGAGGCTGGCTCAGGATTGTGACCAGTGCCTACAAGGGAGGAAGTGGCAGCCACTACAACCTGGCAGTGGAGGAGGACTGCATGTTTGGAGACCCAATTGTGCCAAAGAGCTACCTGTAGAGGAGACCGGCTCCCGCTGCAGGCTCTCACGCCTTTCTGCCTTTGGTTGTGGGGAACTTTTCTCAATGTTAAATGCTGACAAGGGAATAAATTTACTTTTTTTTTTTCCTTCTTCTTTTTTATTTTGAATAGGATTTTGAAATAATGGTTTACGCTTGATGCCAATATTTTCCAGCTGGATATCAGACCTGCTGGAGCCAATGCAGGATTTCTCAATGTCAAATGGGCCGTAGCATGTGAACCCGGGGCAGTAACACACACCACTTCAGCTTATTAACAAAGAAGAAAACAAACCCTTTAGGGTTAACAAATGTTCAATGCAGACTTCCTCAGCCAAAGAACACCTGCACTGCTCTGAAACACTGAATGTTTTCAGTTTCTGCTGTTGATGTGCGGATGATATTGCACCAGTCATATGACTTATGATTTGTACACTTTAGCTAAAAAAAAAAAAAAAAAGAAAGACGTGCCTTGCATGAACTTGCAGATTTTTTGTGATTTTGCCGTTTTTCCACTCTGAACAATCTACACAAAAAACAACATTTTTTTTGTCTCAAAAGCCAATAAATAAAACATTTGGAAAAATAAATGGCTCATTCTGTGTCTGACGGACTGAAATGTTGACGTTTGAGAACTTTCTCATGCCGATCCCTCACCTACAGACCATCACTGCAGTCCACAAGATTTATGTAGCTCCTCCAACTATATAATTGCTAAACTATGAGCTGGAGGAGATTACCGTATCCTGGAGGAATTATAGATGCAGTTCAAAGAATAAGAATATTGTGAAATAGTTGTTAGTTTCAGAAAGTAAAGCTTATTTCTGAAACATTTCAAGCTTTTATGTCTTGTAAATTTGATGATAATGGCTTACAGATAAATGAAAACCAACATTATTGACCTTGTCTAATTAGGAAACTAGATAAGGTCAATATAAATTTGACATTTTAAACACAAATGTCACAAAATGACAAAATATTCAACTTTCTAATTTTTTTTGTGATGTACCTGATCCTGATCCTGAGCAATATTAGGGAAAATGTTTTTTTCTGTGATCTCTCTGCAGGATAGTGCTAGTTCAAATTCAACACAGACAAACTTTACGATCAATATTTTTATTTTAAAATTGCTTAAAAACAATATATATAAAAAACAGGTGAAAAGATTAAGATACACCTCCAGAGGCTTCTTCGACGCACTGATCTAATGCAACAGCCACTTCCTTTTTTTTTTCACGTAAGACATGTCATTCACTTGGTCAAGTCCATCTTAATGCTGCGTTCCTCAGCATTGAGCAGAGTATTTGGTTGTTATTGAGACAATATAAAATCTCCAACACGAGCATCGTCTGCATCTCCAACCTCCACCTCAGTTCATCATGATGAAGTTCGACTTGCAGTGAGCTGGAAGACAAACAATCGTCAACACGTGAGCGGTTCAAGAGGGCGAGGAAGCAAAGTTAAATCTAAAATGAATCTGAGTTAATCTCTAGGATAATCTGTTTATTCTAGGCAGGTGTAAACTCTCATGCAAACTCCGGTTTAAACAAGCAAACTCTGATCCACTTGGAAAACTTGCAGACAGTACACTGGCACAGAATCTTTGTAAACTTAATACAAGTAATAGTTCGACAACTCCTATGACGCAGTTCTCGACCAGTTATGAGCATGAATAAAGGAGAGATGCAGTAGCTGCTTTCACTTTTGTGAGCGTGATTCAGGAAATTAAGAAAAGCTGGAGCAGATGGTAGTCGTAACATGGAGCGGCCAGATTTCCACTTTGAGCTGCTTTTCTCTTTCATGTGTCAAGTGTCACTTACCAATAAACTCTGCCACGGGGTCGTGCTCTCCCTCTGTGCGTATCGTTCCTGCGATGCTGTCGTTCTCCAGAATGGGCAGGAACAGCTGGACAAAGTCTGACGTGTAGGGAGGCGCTATCACATCCAGCACCTGTAAGAGGAAGTGTCAGATTAACACAAGTGAACATAACTTGCTCTTTTTGCTTTCAACACAAGTGATAAATAACTTATAATGATATGTAAATGTGGAGCAACGGGCATGGACACAAAAGGAAATGAACTCGAACTTTGAGTATTTATAATGGTAAGATCAGATGAAATCCACATCATGAGTAATTGGCTTGAATTCAATGCAGTTCAGTTCTGTTCAATAGTGCAAAAATCTTTAGTTTTTCAGCTGCTCAATGAACAATGACAGCGTTACACTGAATGCTTTGACAACACTCATGTGTTTTTGCCTTGTAACTGCAGGTCATCAAACACCATCCAAATGACAAAACGCTAACTGGACTCTATCACAAAATCTTATTAAGTCTCATTCTAATCGTTCCTGAATAACCAGTGATCGTCTTTTTACACTTTCTGAAGATGTGTTTCACTTTAAATGACCCCTCTGGGGCAGCATTGGCTGTCTTCAGCACCTTTACCTCCTCTCTTCTAAGACTGCTACCTGGATAAAGGTCCCATGAAAAGTTGCTGCAGACTTTGGTGAAACGGTGCTTCATCACCACTGACTGGTGGACAGTTTGAGAACTAAATGGCAAATTATGATTTCATGTTGAAAGGATTAGGGACAACTGTGAATTTCATTGGATTTTAATGTATGCCTCTGTTGTGCGGATACTATAAGCTCTTACCTCTGTGACAAAATATCTAATGAGTGATATGTCTGTATTGAGTTTCTCCAGACATTTGCGAATGTAAGTGACGACAGGTAGGACATAGCCACGGCTCAGCAGGTGAACCATTCTGTCCAGCAAAGTCTTCTTTAACTCCAACTGAGGGAGGACATAAACACAACACGAGGTCAGTGGTACGTGGCCAGAGGCAGATCGGTGAGGCAGAGTGGGGAAACATTACACACCTGCTCCATGACGTCTAGTTGAGAGTGCTCAGTCTCAAAGAGTTTGATGAGCAGCTGGAGGACCTGTGGGTGCAGCAGCTGGTGACAAGTGCAGATCTGTGTGGAAGAAGAATGGATGTTTAAAACCATAAAGGACGTGAATTAAGACATTTTCCTCTGGTTGCTGAAGCTGTACCTCGTCTAGAAGGGCTAGATGTACGGGAGTGTGGTCGGTCTGCAGCTGGAAGTACCGTGGCTCAGACACGGTCCAGTCAACCCATTTCAACACCCCCATTGCAACGACTGGAAACCTGCATGCAAACATGGTGTCAGATGGGAAAAATCCACAAGTGAATGAGGCTGAAACGTGTCCATACCTAGAACCAAAAAGGGGATCTACTCACCGAATACACTGGTACAAAGTGCCGAGTTCAGCCACCAGCTCGGTGGCTCCTTTGTTCTCATTGCAGCACAGATTGTGCACAGTCTCTATGGCCTTTGAAGTCGACTTCAATTCATCTTTATTGATGTTGACCCGCTTGTTCTGGAAAAAATATGGAAGCGTGAGATTAGGGAAGCAGCTGTACTCCTGAAAAATCACAGCGTTCATAGTGGATGTTCTGTGATTAAAAAGCTTGGGACGTTCTTCTAAGTCAAAAAAAACAATCAAACCATCAATAAGATACTTAAGATTGCTTAAGATACACAGATAGAGAAAAAATCTTGTACATTTTTCCTCACCTTTTTCCATGTTTCAACCACGCTGGCAGCGTAGGCCAGGATGTGGATATATTTGTGTTTATGGTCTTGGTTGATTTTAGATCCTGGTTTAAACAGTGACTGCATGAACAGGTCTAAGAAGGCAGGTACTCGGATCTAAAGACAAGAAAGACAAAAACGTCAAACCAACTCATCTGTCCACATTACTATCTATATATTATGAACAGTGTATTCAGAAATACACTTTCGAACAAGGTCAAAGGAGCCTGCTCCTCACCAGCTCCACAGGAGGAGGGTCCATGCTGCTGAACATCTTGAACAGAACAGTGATGTCTGCAGGATTCAGGGCTCCTTTGGACAACATGGCCCCCAGCGCCTGGCAGGCTCGAGGATAGGCCGCCGCCGTGCCGAGTGCCAGGGTTATCTGGCTGGCATCGTGACCTCTGTGACACAAACATCAACATGTGCTTTAACTGACTCGTTTCTCACCTTCTGATTTACATCCAGCTGAAGCAAAACCTAGATACTGTATGTAACAATTCAATTTAATGATCTGGACCAGGGTTATAATAGTTTTAAACTTTGACTTGACTTTTCCCCCTTCAAATTCAGTTAGTTTCTACCAGCTCTTAGAGCACATTTGCTGGTTACTATTACCCTTCGTCTTATGTCCAAATGCTGAGTTTTAGTTTTTACTAGTTATTAGTTTATCAGTACAAGTATTAGTTTATCAGTACTAGTTTTTAATACTTTGTCAGGTGCATGATTTAAAAGATCAAAAGACACCATGGTAGTAAATGAGAAAAAATGAGAAGTAAATAAACTGTGAAGTGCCGTATGGTGCCTCCAGATCATGAAAAGTTGTTTGAGCCAAATAAATTGATTTCATATCAATCCGACATTGACCAAGACAAAAACGAAGGGAGTTTCAGCCATAATAACAATACATTTTTAGATAGTTTTTGTACAGTTTCTCTTAGTTTTTATTTTGTCTTTTAATAATAGTTTTTATTCATTTCGGTTGACAAAAATGTTTTTTCAATTCGAGTTTCCGTTGTTTTGTTGATCTGGACTTGAATCTACTTGTGGTTTCATTCATCTTCCTCTAACTGCCTGAAACAAAAGTCGTTTTGTTGCTGAAAGGATGACAGAGGTACCGTACCTCTCGTGTGCCGACTTCTGCACCTCCTGACCAACCCTCCTCACCGCCGACCCTCCCTGTTCCTCCTGGGCGAGGATGGACATCATCGCCTGGGCAAAAAGGTAGGTGTGCTCACCGTGGCACACCATCTTCTGCATGGGAGAGGAAAGAAGTACTCAGCAAGGGTCAACACACACACAGACACACACACAGCAACCTGATTCCTAGTGTATGAGTGATTGAAAGCCAGTAAAAGGAGAAGCGTTGCCAGTATGATCTGCTACACCGATTCTGAGCTGTTCGGTCATATTCCCTGGAAGCTACATTGCTAATTTTTATACCAAAGATCTTATTACAAACATATGAGAAGCATCGAAATAGAAAGAAAAGAGTTGTCTCCTGCTCAGACAAAGTAGTACTATGATCCTGCACTGATTCTGAGCCATTACATCACATGACTTGAAAGCTATTGAGCTCATATTTACAATAAGAAAAAGAAAGTTAAAGATACGCCATTAGAATGGAGAGAAGAGATTATCCTGCTGAGCTGTTCAGTCACATGACCTGGAAGCTGTTGTGTGGGCACGGCTGAGGCAGTGGCCCCCAGCCTCTCAGGAGGTGGGGCAGGAACAGCCAGCACCAGGTGGGTTGATTAGCTCAGCTCGGCTGATTGATTGATTAACCAGCCTCAATGGCTCAGTGTGCTGCTGGTTGAGTGGGAGGAAGCATGTAGAGAGGAGCATATTGCACTATGGTAGAAAAATAATTCCTCAGGCCCAGGGAAGCCGATTTAGTACCAGAGAGTGTGCACCATACTGTATTTCTAAAATAAAATCAGTTTATGTTCACATCTTATGATATTGTATGCTTGTGCTGAGTCAAAATAAGAGTAGATAAAAGTAGATAAATACTCGTGTATCTTAGCTCACCTTTAGCGACTCTGATTAAAAAATACAATAGAACTTAAGTAGAAAGCAAAGTCTCAAACGATTTTTTTTACAATGTCAAACTGTGCCAAGGAAAGATTTTTCATATTTACATCACCAAAATCTGGAAAAAAAACATCCTCATTCAAAACGAGAATGAGGTTTTTGTAAGGTACTTTGACTGCTGCTTTGGCTGTTTTAGACAAACCTTTTTATTGGAATTTAAACCACACTCATCTCTGAGGCACTACTCCAGTCTTACAGCATACATAGGGTTCAAAGTTCACACCCCTATGCTTACCAACCTGCCTATGGCTATTAAATATGGTTTTATGAGGGGCCCACTCAGTGGCGTGTCTATAGTGAGGGACGACCACGGGAAATCTAGAGAGAATCTGATGACTGGAAGTAAGTCATGCTAGCACCCCCCTCTGCTGGTGATGCTCCAAAAGTCCTTGTTTGGCATGATATTTCAAGTAGAATGGAAACAAGAAGCCTGGGTTATTTACACGATCCAACTAAACTTTCCAAACGGAAATCCACATAAACTGGAATCCAAATCCTAGTTCTGTGTCTTTGTTTTGTAAGCATCACCAACAGGACATATCTGACGTCCAAAGACTAAAAAAAATACACATTTTCTCTCAAATTGCAATTTAATACCATGTGTTTATGGCTTGTTTATACTTTTGTGTTTTGCTTTTCATTAAAGGAGGTAATTTTTATTGTGTGGCAGAGGGCTACAGAGAAGTCTCGTATTGCCTGTAGCTATCCTTTTTCCTCAATAAACTACTTATACTTAAGTTGGACATACTGTGAATTGTGTCAAGACAGTGACTGTGTCAATATTTGTGTATTCTTGTCAGCTAAGTATGAATGTGGTTGGTCAAATAACTTCATTTGAATTACAAATTACAGGGCCAGTGATATGAATGTTTGCCCTGCTGTGCATGTTTAGTGAAAAAACAATAAATGTTTGAAATTATAAGTAGAATACAACTGGTACTATTGAGATATATTTGTGACAATTAACTTGTTATACTTGTTTGAGCTCTTGCTTATTTACATTGTCGAGGGCAACAAATAATGTGAAGCTGTGAAGGCCCCAGCTCCATTTGACTTATATGTGTTGCAGTAGCCCTAATGCATACCATACAGTCAAGTCCAAAGAAAACGTTAAAACATGAGGAATAAATTATTTGAAATACGCTGATCTAAGCTCCCACAGCCAAAATTAAATACATTAACAACGTCTAGCAAATAAGAGGTTAGCCGAGTTAAACTCACCGCAAATTCTGGCAAGTTCTTCTCAAGGTTTTCTTCACCTCCATCCAGCAACGTAGCCAGGGACGTCCTCAACACCCGGGAGAAGACCTCCAGCTGCTGACATGCTGTAGACACACTGGTGATCTCACCCTGATAACCTGCATCTGATATGAGCTGAACACACACACACAAAATATATATATATATATATGTATGCATGATGTGACAATTTAACACTATTCTTATTTTGTTTTCAGATCTACATATTGGAGGTCAGATTCATCAGGACGAATGGGCCAACTAACCACCTCTAGTGTTTTACTCTGATGGATAGCCAAACTTTATGTATATATTTACGTATATTATATACTATATGTACATTCAATTCTATGTTATTTGTATGTTATGTCTATGTTTAATGTCACAATGTGCTGAAACTTATCATAAACCTGTGGTCTTTAGATTAATTTCTTTCAGCCATAATCTTGAATTTACAGAGATAAGAAAACTGTAAAAAGCAGCTACATCCTCATTCAGAGAAGAAAGCACAACTTGCTACTATAGAAGTCAATTTTCAATTGCCTTCAAGGGACTCGTTAGTTCATCCCTCCATTAGCCCATCAGGGAAGTAAATTAAAAATAGATAAATAACATGCAAATGAGTCATATATTGACATTAATTTAGAGCCAAACATTACACAGTTTGATCGACCACCATATCTGTACCTTCACAGTGAAATTTAGCATCAGGCAGTCTGGGTGAGCTTCTGCCAATTTATAGAAAAGATCTCTCCATGTAGTGTGCGCAATCATCTGCTCCAGCCAAGCAGGTGTCTAAAAAAAAAAGGACAGCGAGTTGGCTCTGGTTGAAGCATTGACAACAAAATCGTAACAGTGACCACCCTTCAGTGACCCACTCCCTCAGTAATGTTTCTCATTAATGAGAAACATAAGAGTAATGTCTATTGCTCAATAATAATCTCACCTCTCCCTCAACAGTGAAAATAGAATCAGCTTTCTGTGGGTCAAAGTGCTTGATCAGAAGACTCTTGAGGTGATTTTCTACTCGCTCTTGGACCTGAGCAGGCTCTACACCTGTAATGAAAACAGACATTAGGAAGTGTCAGATAACAACTGCAAGCCCCAAAAGCTTTGAGGATCTAATAATCTGGTATCTACCCATCTGGATCAGCCATTCTGCCAGCAGATTAACAGTCTGAGCCACTGCTGAGTAGTTTTCTGAGAGAAGCTGGATGACGTTTTCTGGTGAGCCACCTGCTTGAAAATACCTACAAGAAAATGTCTCGTCATTGCACTCTCAAAACACAGAGAAATGCACATCCTGCGCAGTCACTCCCTTTGTGTCTTACTTTGTACATTTCACAGCTTGATGCTGGATGCCCACATCAGCAATCCACTTCATATACTGTTTGCATGAGAACAACAGATACTTACGTTTTCAAAGTGTTAAAGATGGTGGGCTCCATGATATAATCTCTGCTTGAGAATTTCTGTAGGCAGTCTTCCTGGGTTTTCCCGTCATTCTCCCCTTCCACATAATCCTCCTGTAAAGCGCATTTGTTTAGACCTCTTTAATGCCGCTTTGTTCATGTGAAAAAGCAAGTGAAATGGCAACAATATTTTTGGCGTCCCTGACATTCTTGCAGCTGCCAATAAACCAGCACCAGACAAACAGAGAGCAAGGTGGTCAAAGAAAGGGGAAACTAAACAGAGAAGTGGGTAAAGGATGTGGTTGCAAGAACGAAAATTAATGCACAGGTTTTTACTAGTGCACAACTTCTTCCAAAGAGTGTCGGCTCTGATCAAACATTTCTGGGTATATCACTGAATATGTTTCTCTCTCTGCTGATCTTCCATCTCCCTCCAGTCCAGTGGGAGATCTTCCTGGGCTTGGTTCTGCTCGAGGCTCTCAACTGATAATGGAAAATTTCCCCTGCCACTCACAATCTCCTCATATTTAGGATTTGTTGGACTCTATCTGTTCATTCAAAACAGCTATAAGATTAAGTGTCTTTGCACTTTAAATTAAATTGAATTTATCAAGCAATACAAATGTAATACAGTCCACCAAAAGTATTATATTAAAGTTATACAAGACTGTTTTTATTAGTAGAGGCAACTACAGTGTGAATAGTCAGGATTAGTAACAAAATGCTCATTCTGAAAAACCCTGGGAGAGTTGAGTCCAAAAGAAGGTCATAACATACAAAACTCTGTAGATCATACTGAGACATGCATATCATTTCAGTGGTGTATTGAAAGGTGCAGTGATGGATATATCCCGATGTACAACGTTGTGTAGTGAGCAGAGACAAGTGAATGAATGGGTGATTTCAGACCTACCTGTAGCCCATCATAAAAATGGGCTTGGACTGCATAAAAAACATAAACCTTCGATTCATTGGAACTGAAATCAGCAATACTCGCAATAGTAATAAAAGCAACAGCTTTAAGGGTCCTCACAAGCATGTCCTCAATAACAAGGTGACAAAACCTGTCCAGTATATCACTTTTCCAGATTCCCCTCATTTCAGAACATTGATCAGGGTCATTGGGAATGCCTAAAACACTGTCACAGATAAAATGCATCCATGACACTAGAGGTAGATGCTCAATTATTATTAAACAGTGCTGTAAAGTTGCTGGTCATTTGGTGCAAAAGCATTCCACATAATAATGCCTGTATGAAGTAGCACCAGTGGTACTAAAATAGTAGCCACAATTGTGAAGTAAATACTTGTGAAGTAAATACTTGTGAAGTAAATACTTCGAATAAAATATGAAAACGTAGAGTTTGCATAGAATAAACACCGGCACTGTGCCACTATCAGATTAATATTCTTAATATAATATAATATATAATCCTTAATATAATTTTTTAAAATGCCTATTAGCATAATATGCATTTATTTAAACATCTCAAATTACTTTAATAACAATATAATGCACTTATTGTCGTAAAACAAGCAATTTCAATGCCCATTTATTTCTAAGGCAATATCATGGCTTCAGAGTTTACCACTTATTTTCAACATATACTGGATAACTCATGGCTCATCTACTACTGCTGCTAATTTATGAATGGACTTAATGATTAACTCTCTACACTCAACACCTTCGCACATGAAAAGAAGTCCTGCTACCTGCACATTCATTTTGTTAGTGTATAGTAAAGCATTGTATATGACAATTAAACCTCTTGAATATCTTGTTGGGTGTAGAAAGTTTCGATGTAGATACTGTACATTACTCCCGTGTGCGTGTCACCTGAGATAGACAGGCTACCTGCCTTTGTGCTGGAGATAGACTCCAGAAGACTGGCAATAGACCTCAGCAGATAAACCTTACACCGTTACAGACCAAGAAAGATGAAAGATGAATGAAACCAGTGCAAAGAGTTTTTGTCCCTCTCCCACCTGCTCGGATGTCAGTTAGCCCAGAGTCGGCTAACAGAGCAGCTAATGCTGCAGCGCATACAAACCATATGAAACATCTTTTATCACAATCTTTCACACATTACAAATGGAGGCAATGTCTACCTCTACCCGTCAACTCTGTGTCGGCTAAGTATGGCTGTAATATCTCAGACAATTCACCGACTTTGTGGACCTCCGGCTAAAGGCTAACGCTGCCGAAACAGAAGCAACAAGTCGCATCTCACCATATTTCCGTCCGTGCCTTCCCAGTCGCCTCCACCGCTGTAAAACTCCTCGTCCATGGTGAACACTCCCAAACGATTTAAAATGCCTTAGTTAAAACCTTCAGCACGTCTCAATGCACGACTGGAATCACAGGAGGATGGAGGATACTGCCAAGAAAACCATAGAAAACAAAAACAGACCAACAATGGCGACCGGACATACGTCATACAGCAGGCCCCATCGGGTTCACACCCCGGAAATAGTACGGACAACAAATACTACGGAAGCCGAGAAGTGTGGTATCCAAGAAAGGCCTCATTATTTTTTATTGTGCCGTTTGAGATAAAGACGGGTTCATTATCACGAGAAAACAGACTCCGTTTTTTGTGATAATGAGTAATTAATAAACTGAATTTAATGTTCAATTTAAGTCAATCAGTTTAAGAAGTGGCGAGGGTTTGGTAATAGCTTCATAGTTTTTTGAGTGTTTGAGAGCTGATTCTGATCTTTTTTAGCTCCATTCTTTTTTTTTTTGAGCTGTTGCATTTCACCAAAAGCAAAGACCAACGATGCTTTAACTGCCATTATGTGCTCAAAAATAAATACAAGTCTGAGGTCGGTTGCAACACAACATAGATACATTAAATGCTAATACATAATTACAATTATTAATGAATGGCAGAGAAGATAACAATATGTCAGTGAATGTGATCTGCAGGAATTCTCAGCAGAGAGAAGTATACTGACACCCAGGCAATGTAGGTGTTTGTAGCAATGTAGAGTTGTTTGTTGTTCGGACAGCATCTGTGAATAAGACGTTACTCAGTCTGGTGTATTTAACCGGATCGCAGTGGACAAAGTCCAGTGGTAAAGTCCAATGATGCAGGTGGCTCTGTTTTGCATATGCAGGTGTAAATATCAGAGGGATGTCAAGCTGCACCCAATTGACCTTGTTGCAGATTTGACTTGATCTGTAGAGCCTCCTTATGCAGTTTGCATACCACAGGGCGATACAGGAGGACAGTGTGCTCTCTCCACCACCACCGCACACTTGTGAAGTGTATATATAAAGTGTATTTGTAAGTGTGTATTTGTACTTAGCCCCTCCCTCCTCAATTCTCTCAAAAAGCACATCCGTTGATGTGCCTTTTTGATGACGTTTGAGGTGTTATTTTGTGAGCTTAGCCTGTTGTTGAGTTGGTATTTCACAGTGAAAGTATTTCACAGAGGGAACTATGTCTACAGCTGCATCGTCTATATAGAGAGCAGGGGAAGTCCACAATTACCTCTTCGGTTTTGCTGGTGTTGAGGATGTTCTTCACCCTGCATAAGATTCTGAGCTCATCTACCTCCTGCCCCCTGACTATAGCCTACACTGACTCATCTTGTGTGGTCTGAACTTTACCATGAGTTGTTGTCTTCATGGTGAGCTCTGCAGTTTTCTGTCAATATAAACATAATGGAACAATATACATGTAACAAATATAAACCATACAAGAACATTCATTTCCCTCTTTGCTTTGTGTTGACCTTTTTTGGTACTCTTTGTTCTTCTCAGTTGAATTACCACCCTGAGTGGTGGTAAGTAATTTCAGTGTTTGTGTTTGGTTTCCTTCCAAAGCTTTCATCATCTTCAATCATGAGTGATTATTATTTTGTTGTTCTGACTTAATTATTAATTTAATGACTCCAAAGTAAGTTGGGCAAATTCATTTTAAATTGCTTTAAATTTATTGTCATTTGTTCAGGTTTGTTATTAAACATTTTCACCACGTAACTGCCAAGTTATGTTTTGTTATTACTTTTCTAATCACTGCATTTGTATCAGAATTTTAGCTCTGAGTAACAGAGAAAGATTTACTTTCTATGTTATGAGCAACATGGCAAGATGTTAACATTCTGGCATATGACATATCAGCTGCCACCTTATTGTGGTGGTCGGGTTTGTGTGCTCTGCTGAGTAGTCACTGTTGTTGGGGGAGGTTTGCCGTTGCTATTATCTCCCCTAACAAACTGTTCCTAGGTGAAAGGCCAGACTAAGTGCGGTTCAAGAAGTGGTGAGAGCTTCCTCATAGCTCCCCAGCTTCTCCCCAAAACCTCTCTAGAAGTTCACTCAGGTGAATCAGAGGTGATTTCCAGCCTCTTCTGACCAGGAAATGGATCCTCACTGCTCCAGTCAAATGGAGATGATGGCTCACTGCTACAGATCAGTCAGCACTGTTGTCAATCAACATCAGAGGAATCACATCAGAGTCTAGAAATATGGAAACAAAAATTTATTTCCCAAAGGAGAAAAAAAAAATTCATATACCCGTGGCAAATAAAAATCACACAATCTGTGTTAACTCTAAATCCAACACAATATTTTCATCCTAAAGGGAAACTCCACCTTCAAACAAAATGTACATTCCTTTGATGTCGGACAATTCGTTCTTTTTGGTGAACATGATCAAATCTCACCCAAAGCCAGTAACAACAGATCCAGGAGTCATTTACTTTGCCCATCCACAGACAGCGCAACAGGGAACCAAACTTAATATCAAAGCAAGTATTTAGGTGCAAACCTTCGCACATTTTAGATCAACAAGCTGAGACAAGGCATGTGGACATCGTAGATTCTTCACAACATTTCATCGCTCGTTCTAAGACTCTTCAACTGGAGAACATTGAGAATCTACACAGGGTCCGGTAGCCATGACTTGCAGCCACTTGGAAGCTCAGACATACTCTCAAATTAAAAGTAAACTCTTCAGGGTTTTTGCTTCAAGAGTAGGCTCTCTATCAAAGAATTTCTAAGCACAAATATAGCTCAGGATAAAACCGAACCCCAATTTAACAGTTCAGTTATTGCTTAGATAAATAATATTTACTCTACAAGAGGAAGATAAGTTTCACATTGTTCATTGTAAAAAAATAAAAGGAAAGAAAAAAGAAGGGAAAAAAAGCAGATCTAAAATGCGATGTCAAATTGACTTTTTTATTTTTATTTTTTGGTTGAAAAATCCCTGCGCCTGCGTCTTGGAAAGTTTCAGGAAGAATTAGTTTATCGGCTGAAAAACGAGCCGTGTGACAAACAGAAAGAAGTCTCTTGTGACTGGAAAAACAGTGAGTAGCACCATGTTCACAAAGGGCAAGCCAGCGGGTAAAGGGAAGAAGCCACACAGCACACAGAGTCCAGGTGTGCACTTAAGTGCTGCAGCTTGCAACAAAACTGCTGATCCTTCACACTCTCCACCCTTCATGTCACTTTTTGGTCTTCAATCTCCTCTGTCGTAGTCTGGCTGTGTGCAGCTTATGCAGATATACTCCTCCTTTTCCGCTCGCTCTGCAGACAGGCCCACGCAGACCTGGTGGAACCACTGATTGCAGCTGCCATCACATTGGACCCAGTTCACCTGAGGAGGAGACACATGGTGAGGAAAGGCGTTCCCATTGGGTTGTTGTCTTTCATCCTGCAGGAACTGTTCAGTTAAATTTCAACATCCTTTGAAGACTTCTTCCAAAAGAACTTTAAATCCTCATCACTATGTCTCCAAATGAATTTAACCAAAGAAAAGGATTATTGTCACAGCAAGTGACAATGTGACTGATTATTCACCATAAACACACTGGACCACCACTCTTTTTGCAGCTGAACAACTTGGAAAGAGCTTGAATTCCAACTAAATTCAAGAACTCATAAAATTCACAATTAAGACTTCTTAATGGTCTTAATTCACCCAGCAGTGATTTATCAACTTTTAATCTTAAGACATAGATTGTAAATGTACACAATACAAGAACCTACACGCCCTCTATTCCAACCCTATATAAAACTAGTGTCCAGTACATTATTACATAAGAGCAGCACTGATAGATCTGCTGATGATGAGTGCATTTCTACTATACAGACTTCTATAAAACTGACCTCGTCGCCCTCTGGCTCTCGGCACCACGGTGCAGCACACAGGGAGAAGTCCTCCTCTGAATCTGAAGGAGCAGGATCAGAAATCGCATGTTTGGAAGACGAAGCCCTCTTGGTTTCTCCACTCTTCTCTTTGTTCTTCTTTGACTTCTTTTTAGACTTCTTGGCCTTCTCGTTGTGCTGCGAGTCAGAGCTGTCCTTGCGTCGTTTGGTCCTTTTGCTCTGTGTGTTCATCGCCTCCTTTTTCAGACTGGTGTCACCGTTCTGCACAATAAAGGAACAAATGCGTGTTGAGATAACACACGAGCAGGGGTGAGAATACGATCGGCGTGCGGTGAGCTTTTCTGCCACTACCTTGCTATGTTGGGGGCTCTTTCTTGGACAGGGTTGGTCTTGTGCTGTGTTGTTCCCACAGGGGGCGCTGTGTGGGGGCAGGGGGGCCAGTTTGTACAGCAGGTATCTGTACAGCTGCTCCGTCTCAGGCAGAGTTACCTGCAGCAGGAATCCCTCCACCATCAGCTCCTCCAGCTCAGGGCCGAGGCCTGTGACAAACAAGATAAGCAGTGAAACCTAGCTCTTCAGACAAATAAGCACTGTGTGTGTTTGTTTGTATTCACTGTATGTTAAAAGCTTGTGTAACAGATTCGCTATTAATTTATGAGCTATGCAGAACCCTCAGGTCTTCAGATGGAAGTGTCTGAGCAGTGGAAAAGCCTTCATGAAGACCCGAGAACAGCTGTGAGTGTGGACTTTTTCTAAATGCAAACTGAAGACATCTTTTCAACTTGGTATTTGATTAAATTAGATTTTTGCTTTCATTACATTCTTTCCTTTTATTTATATACTTGCACAGTAGTTTCTACTCCTGCATAAGGTCATCTGTTTTGTTACATTATTATAGACTTGCACTTGAAATATACAATTTTTTTGTTTGTACTATGTCCATGTATCAAAGCCAACCTTTTAATACCAACTTTAATTTACACCATTAGGTTGTCAACTACTTAGTTTTAGCTCCCTTTAATGATTTTGTTTGATCAAGTCTGATGTTTCCCGGCCGCAGACTACAGAGAGTAACAACAACAAAGTGCAATAATAAACGAAATCTGACTGAGTATGTGAGTGTTTTAAGCTTTCACACTCACCCTGCAGTGGAATTGACTGATGCTCTGTATGAAAAACTGAACCATATGTTTCCTGAGTCAGATGTGAAGATCCTCTAGGTCCATCTCTCCCCTGAAACAACCAAAATAAATGATTAAGAACGGTGACTTGCTGAACACATTTTTCTGATTTACTGATCAACTTTGATCCAACAGAACGATCCTCTTCACACTGACCATCTTTGACGCCGTCTCCAGCACACCCTCCGTGCAGGCCTGCTGGACTTTGTGCTGCCACCGCACCGTCCTCTCGATGAGGAAGCGCAGAGCGTCCCCTTCTGGCAGTCGGACCCGGATCCTCTGCAGCGACGCCAGCAGAGGCAGGACCTTGTCCAGAGGAGGTTTCTTTGACCGCTGGCAGCGCGGGCAGAGCCAGGCCTGGCCGTACTCGAGCCCGGAGGCCGATGAGACACAGCCGCAGTGGAAAACCTCCCTACAGAGCTCGCACTGCACCATGGCGCCTGAAGGGGCCATTTGGCAAACGCAAACACTAAGTGCACAACAGTTTTCAGCAGGAAGAAGCTTGGACTCATTGGAAGCACGAAGAGCCAACAACAGCTCCATCTCTCTTTGATGGACTTCAGCTAGAGTGGCCATCTGGGGAGGGAGAGAAAGGCGGGTTTAACTTCTGCATTCTCAGATGAAAGATGTGTCATTGCTTTCTTTAATGATAAATAACCATTTCAATACAATGTGAGGATGTCAGTGACTAACAATCCCTCAGTTATGTCTGCTGATTCTGCGCTGAATTGTTCTATTGTGGTCCCTCAGTCTGCTCTTTAAATTATTCCCACCCTAATCAATGGAAATTATTTAAATTAAGGATAGTGCAAATTCACCAGAAACTCTACAAAACCTGTATCACAAGCTTAAGACTGGTATCTGTTGCAATAAAAAAAAACAAACAGTTTTTAATTATTTTTGGAAAGCCTAATTTAACTGCTTCTTGTGTAAACTTAGAACAAAGCCACACTCACAGCCGAGGCAGAGTCCTTGCTCTCAGACAGAGCTCTCTCCACATCACACAGAGACTCCAGTTTTGTTGAAGATTTCTTAATGATCTGTGTGATGTCTTTCGCCTTTTTGGATCGGGACTTCTGATGCCCAGCCCCCACCTCACATCTCGGGCAAAGCACCTGCAACCGTAAGTGCACAACACACAGTTGTCTATTTTTGGTCTCGAGACATTTAGTACAACAAGCTTTGGAAACGAGCACTTCTGTATCAGCTCACCTCGAGGAGAGAGAAGGGGGAGTTTTTCAGGAGGAACGTCTTTCCTGCGCTCTCCTTCCAGGTCTCAACATCACTGACGAGAGCCTCCAGTCGACTCAGCGGGTCGAGCTTCACTGGGATTCCCTCTGCTCTGAGAACCAGCTCAGAGAGGCTGTCCAGTACTGGAATACGACCCCCGAGCTGCGGGCAGACATTCACCGTATTTATTACGCAAGCTCAGAGTCAGAGATGCTTGTAGAGGGTCCAGTGCTGACGACACAATTCGGATGAGGCGTGTTTCACCTGGAGCGCTTCAGCTTCTTGGAGCCATTTCTTGGCCTTGGTGACAATGTCCTTCAGCTGCAGACAGTTGGGCAGATACGCAGGAATGTTCTCCACCTCGTTCAGAGCAGCGTCGAGTGTCTCCATGCTGTGATATGGCCTGTGAAGTGAAGCAAACTCTAGTAAATACAGAGTCACAATATTTAGCTTTAGCTTTAGCTTCTGCTTTATGGCCACTGTGGAGCCATTAGTGGGTTAAGCACTGTCACAACACCATGATCCCCCTTTATCCATCATGATCCGGCTCTGCAGACTTGGCACATTTACTCTGCACTGTCTGAAGTTAAAGCAATTTTTTTTTTTTCATTTCATTTTACATCTGATTTTCAGACATTTTTTAATGAATCCACTCTACATTAATTACCCATGTTAATGTTGAAATTAAATGATTAAGTTGCGGTAAGTGGATTCAAAATTGGAGCCTGACTGCAATGTTCCTGAGATCTAATTAGTTTTAGTCAGCGTTCAGACTTGGGGTTTCTACGTCTGTTGTCGGTAATACAGTGGAACCTCGACTTGTGAACACCCAAATATATGAAAAATTCAGAATACGAATTGGGCTTTGAAGAAGTTTCCGTCCCATTTAAAAATCGAACGTGCCGCCTGATCCTTTTTACACTTATAAACAGTCATATATTTTAACATTGTATTAAAACAGTCGTATATTTACACTTTATACAAAATAGAATATGAAAATTCAACAATACAAGAGCCCCTAACGAATTAAAAAGTAACGAATTACGCATCTCACGGTACCACTGTAATCAACCTGGTGAGTGGTTTGTCTCATTTATGCTCAACCCAAACCAGATTGAACGGCAACACAACAGAACGTAAAAACATGGAAAGTGCGTTATGCAAAGTTACATACCTGGCTTCCATGAGGCTGAGCACTCGCTCCTCCCATTGCTCCGACACAGTCAGCAGCTCCTGCAGACGAGCCATGGCTCTTTCCACAGAGCTGTGAGGGGCCAGGCCCACGCCCTGGTCGATCAGCCTCCTCATGGTGTCCAGACAGAGGATTTCTGGCCGGCTGCTGGCCTGCTGTACTGCCTCTAGCCAGCGAGCCTGCTCCAGCCTCTCTCTCAGCAGCGGCAGCTGAGGCAGCTTCACGTCCAGGCCCAGACTCACGTCCAGCAGGTTCTGCAGCTCCACTGGGCTGGGGGATTCACCTGAGAGGAGACGCTCACTGCGCTCTTGGAAGACGTCCACCCGAGTCAACAGATCCTGGAAGGTGACATTCAACAGGCATCAAGAGTGGTGATCTTTGCTGGCCCAGATGAAATTATGTTACATAAACAAAGTTGCACAGAAGAAGATTTTATAATGTGAGGATGAGAATGCATGCCTCCCCTCCTCAGTTTTGTTAAATTCATTCTGATTTTTCCTGTATTATCATTGCTATCTTATAATTATTATTATTACTTATTATTATTATTATTTTTGTTCTGTTCTACTTATTATTTACTGCGTGGAGTGCTGTGTATTTTGTATATTGTGAATGTGATGTTTCTCATCTTGTACAGAAGAATATCACAGTGAAAAGCTTTCTTTCAGGTAGAAATAAAATCAAATGGAACAACAGTTTTGACCAAGGGAGGTAGAAGTGTTCATAATGATGCCAGTGTGTGTGTTCAGGTTCACTCACCTTCAGTAGAGGAGCCTGACGGATGTTGCATGGCAGGCTGTCAAACTGCTGCACGAAGGACCTCAGCTCCTCCACAGTCAACTCGTTCTGGTTTTGCGAGTTTCCTCCACCAGAGCGATACCTAAAAAACAAAAATCAATTTCAAGAAACCGCTCAAAATTTTATTCTAGATTTACTCTGTTTATACATTTATTTATTCTAGATTTTTTCTATTCTAGATTCTGAGAGAATAATATAGTGTCTTGTACCTCGTCTGCCTCTTTCCAATGAGAAGCTGTTGTGCCATCACGGCAACTTTATCCGCCTCTGATGTGACGACTCGCAGCTGGTCCAGGAGGTTGGTTTGTGGGAAGGCCTTTGTTTCCGCCTGCTCCACCAGGCTGTGAAGCTCTTCCAAACCTGACCAGCAAAAAGCACAAATGATTAGAAAGCATCACATATAGTACAGTGAGGTCTCTATTTAAAATGAGAGGAAGGTCATATTGAATTGTTTTGCGTTCACGTCATACCTCTTTTCTTATTTCTGTTCTCCAGGATGTCCTGCACATTACAGACCCAGTCTTTGTAAGACTCTGCACGCAAAGTCACTGATGCCTTCATGGCATACAGTTCATCCAGTGTAAACTTGTAACTGCAGGGAGGAAAATTAAAGCATGAAAAGAAGCAATGGATATGAAAGGACTGATAAAAACAAATATTTCCTCTTCCCATTTCAAGTTGTAAAATTAAACTTGTATAAATATACACTACTTGGAAAGGGAAGTTGGAAACAAGACAGCTTCACTCTTTTCACATTTAACAACCGTTTCTCATGAGCGTGGAACGTTAAACTACTCCTACTGTTACACGGAAAAACAAACTGCTAAGAAACTGAGGATTTCATGAACCGAATGCATGAAATGTAAGAGTTGTGGCGTAGTCACAGCTGTCATTAGGATGTTTTTATTCAATTCTGATTTAACGATAAGATTTAAACACAAAGACTGAATATTCCTGATAAACAAATATCTGTGAGCACCGACTGTGCAACAACTATGCAAGTAAAAGTCAGATAAACAAGAGCGTATATGCAGTTGTTACTGAGGACTCACTTGAGTTTGAGGTTGCTTGGAGGGCAGGAGCAGAGGCTCTGAGCGTGGTACAGACAAACCATTTTGTCAGGACTGCAGGCGCAGGTGACGCCAGACAGGAAGCAGGTGGTCCGACACTTGAAGCACTGCTGCTCCTCATCTGGGAGCTTCTCATAATCAACTTGTTGTGACTGGACAACACCCTGAGGATACACAGTCATTAGTGTGTCGCAGGAGACAGGAGGACAAACACAATACAGAGAAAGAAAAGTCTTTTATCATAATGCATTTCTTTTTCTTTGCTCAAATATACCTGTTGTGACAATTTAAACAATGCTACAAGATAATCTGTTGAGGATTAGGCTTTTAAGTGCTTTGGCTACTCTTTATCAATAACTACTCACCATCTTTTTAATCTTCTCCCTCAGAGAGTCTTCTTCCTTGACCATGACCTCCATCTCCTTCTGCACTGCTGATGCCAGCTCCACGTCCATCGTTTCCGCTTTACGGCCCATGTTACAAACCATCTCGTCGTGGGAAAACACACAGTATCTGCTCAGGTCACGATAGTGTGCCACGCAGTTCCGACCAATGGGCATCTGTTACAGAGACATAGATAAAACACACAGTCTAGTGAGATTTTAAAAGTGAGAGAGGGCTTGAGAAAATGATTTAGGGGCCTCTGCAAAAAGGGTCCAATTTCTGATCTTGTTTATACAACATTTCAGAGTGACAGGTACATTGCAAATGCATTTAATATAGCTACTATCATTATACAGTTTTTCACAAATTATTTTTCAACTGGTAATTATTAAAGTACATAAATGCAACTGCTGAGTGAAATTAATTTCCAAGAAAACCCTAAAAGGCGTGAGCAGGTCTACAGTAACAAAACAAACCATCTCAAATCAAAGTTTGTTTGTTTGAGAGGGAACATGGTGTAGGAGTACCAGAATTTAAGACAAAATGAATGATAAATAGGATGAAAATACAGGTTTTTTTTTTTTTTACAAGGATATTGAGACGGTGATTTTCTTACCCAGTCCATGGTGCAAAAGTTGACAGCTTCAGCAAAGTTGAAACCCTGGTTGAATCCACTGTGGTAAGCTCTTGGGAAAGTGATGACAAACTCTCCGGCACACTGGTTTGTGCGATAAATCTAATTATCAGGATAGAGATAATGACAAAAAAAACAAGCTTAGAGAGCTCAATAAACTTTCAAATTCATGATTAGAGGATTTGGACGATGCTGGAACATAATTGAAGCTTGTGTCAGATGCAGTGGACCATTGTACGTTGTTTTACTTTCAGACAATTTGAATGTGATGTCTAATAAATACTGAGCAGGTTACCGGGACACCGTTGTTCATCAGCGTGTTGGGATTCATGATGGTGACCAGCTGGTGAAGGAGATCTGGCTGAGACTCAAACAACTCTGGTGCCAGACTCTTCATGACTGACTCGAGGTGCTCGGCAGCATAACCAGGGGCTCCGTACCACGTCTTAGGCTCCCCCCTGCAAACAGCTGACACTGTTAGCGGACACACTCTGAACATGTGAGAGTCAGTGTTGTACCTTTGAATATACAATTTGACATGTTTATGGAGAGGTTATAGAGGGATTTGGGTGTCCTGAGTTTGACAACAACTTCAGCTTTGGCACAAACCTCCTTGAGAAGGGCTGTGGTTTATATAATGCTGGTGTTACACAGACTGAGAGTAGGAGGGTGGTTGTGGATGTACAGCTACCACTACTTATTATATAAGTATGTATAGTAGTAACAGTAATAGTAATAATAGTAATAACAATAACAACAGCAACAACAACAACAACAACAACAACAACAACAACAACAACAACAGGTAATGTATTCATTCCATTGATCTTTGGAGATGATTCACTTCAGTAAATATGGGTGCTGCAACTCGCAGGGAGCAATTCCAGGATGAGGTACCTTGCTCAGGGGCACTTCAGATGAGAACCTGAGATCTTGGGGTTGTAGGTCGAGGTCATTGATCACTAGACTATGTGTGGGTGAAAGGGTTGTTTATCTGCACCTTCGGGTGGAGTCACAAGCTCCACCCGAAGGTGCAGGCTGTGACTCTTGTGAGTTCAAGGACTCACAAGAGTCCTTGAACAGGTGTGGGAAGGCTCACGTTCTGGAGACTCCATTGCTGTACTGAGGGATTTCAATGCTCATATGAGCAATCACAGTAAGACCTGGAGGGGAGTGATCCCTGATCCCTGAACCTGAGTCAAGACACTTAACTTAACACAAGGGTGTCCATCAGATGGACTGGTGCAGTAACTGCAGTAGTCCACTGTGGTGAAAAGACAGCTGAGCTTCAAGAAAGTGTTTTTCATTGTTACTGTGACCTGACGTCACCCACTTAATCACACCAAAATGCTTGCACTTGGGCTGTCTGTGGCTCAAGGAGGGTGTGTGCGTCTACAGATGAGAAGGTCAGTCGCTTGATCCCAACCCAGTGCAACCTATGTGTCGAAGTATCCTTGGGCAAGATACTGAACCCTCAAATTATCTCTGACGTTGTGTCATCAGGTGAGAATGTGTGTGAATCGTTTAAGCAGGCAGACTATGCAGGGTAACCTCTCCCACCAGTGTATGAATGGTTGTAAATGACTGAGAGTGACATGTACCACAGTCTGTAAAAAGCTTCGAGTGGTCATGAAGACTCCATTTAAGAACCGGTCCATTTACCATTCTTCCCTTCTTATTAACTGTTTTACATTCTGTCTTCTGTAGCATTTTTTTTCATAAAGTATGCTGCTGACCTCTTTGCCAGGTTGCCCTCGTACATGAGATCTCAGGTCTTATCTGGTTTAATTAAGGTTTAACAAAAAAAGGCAAAACTCTCAATTTAATAGTCTATCTAGAAAAAATTAGATCACAAAGTGATCTGAAGTGGTTGAAATGAGTTTTCTTCACATGGGTGACTGTTTTCAGAGGACAGAGATACATAGATAATGTCTAGCTCAAAGTAAAGAGTGCTTAGAGAGTGTATTGTACCAGTGCAGGTAGTTGATAGAGTAGCTCCAGTGGTCTTCAATGTGCCAACAGAAGGAGGAGAAGCACATGCCCACATATAGCCAAGGTAACTTCATCCCACAGATGTCGGCTGTAATGTGAGTCAACACCGAGGAATCCAGCACCGGCATGTTGTTCAGGTTCCAGCCGCTGCTCAGGTAGTGCTGTGGGTCAGAGAAAGGTCTCAATAGTAATTTACTTGAATACAGCTCCATCCATCCATCAGTAGGTATGGAACTAATATAACAACTTACAAAGGTTGTGTAAAACATTTCAAGACCACAATGTGGTCTGAACTGAGTGCAAAAAAACTTTATTCGTGGGGGAAAATAATGTGTAGTGTTTACGGAACATAGATGAAGAAAAGAGCAAATAGATGATACCTCATCCTCAGGAGAGACTTCAAAATGGCTGTTCTTCACAGGAAAACCACTCCCAAACTCCTTGGAGGCAATATCTGCTCCATACTCAACGGTGACATCCTCCTCAATGGTGCTCACTAAACGCCAGAACTCCTTCTCAACAAGCTCTGTAGGAACCATCTTTAATAAACAAGAACACACGATACGTCAGCACTTCAGCATTTCCTGGAGTGTCTGCGTGCATCATAATCTTTACGATCTCGTATTGACAGCCTTGTTTGAGATTTCATTTGCGTGTTCTTGCACAGTGGCAAAGACTAAAACCACAAAAGCAGTGCAAAACAGAAACTACCAATGAACTACATTTCCTCTCACAGATCTGTATGAAAATCATTATTTTACCCCTTTACTGTTATTTACTGTTACATTACTGTTGCTTACTGACTTGTTTTACTATTTTGGTATTTTTCAGTTAATTTTTAAAATAGTTTACAAGCATCACTTCAGGTAGCCATGTTTTTGGAGTGAATGCAACCATTTCTAGTAATTTAACTTAATCCCATGACATCAGAATACAACTGTTCCTACTGCTACAAGTCTGGCTCATAGAAGAGTTTCATTTTTCAAAGCACTCAGACAACTGAGGGCATTAGTGGTTGCTTCATAGATTGCTGGAGCTTTTCTCAGCAGGTAGTTCAGGAAGAGTAATAGAGTTCCCGTCAATATGCGATATGAAAGCAGCCAAACGGGATCGAAATGAAAGTAAGTTGTCACAGACTTTTTTTTTGGTATCCAACCTAACAAAATCTTTCTCAAGTCTCGAACAACGCATTTGAGATATAAATAGATAATGACATTAAGGATAAATGACTTGAAACTGTGTTTGGGTTAGAAATGGCATTAAAATGGCAAAGAGCTTCTGATGACATTTTAGCTGCAGGCAAGTCGATTCATTGTCATACTGATATTAACCGTCAACTGGTGCAAACTCACATGAACTGGCATGTTGAAATAATCAGACTTGAAGGAATCAGCCATGTCTCCGAAAGCTTGGAGGTTGTAGCTCCTGCTGGCCTGCTCAAACCCAAAGGCGACAGCGGGTTTGCCACATTCCTGCAACAGAGATGGGACGCAATACAGAGAAAAGACAGCTCCATTATATTTGTAGATACCAGTTTGAGGTGATAAGACTCATTCCCCAAGACGGGTCTGCAGCTCACCTGAGCCAGGCACTTGGGACATATCCAGTCGCCTTTGGGAACGTCGTGGAGGGGAGGGATCAGACAGTAGGTGTGGTAGCTGTCGTCACAGCCATCACACAGTAGCAGGCGATCTTCTGCAGCTCCACTGCCACACACCAAACACATGTACTGGTCCACCTGAGTGCAGAAAACAACTGTTAAAGCTTCTTGAATTGACATTTACTTGTCTTTTCATCTCTGCAAGGTATTTCTACAGATGCAATCCTCAATTTTTGGGAAATAGACTTACTTTACTCACGATAGGTTTAACTATTTTATTCAATACAGTTTCTTCATTATGCAATGGATCCTCTTCTTTAGGCTCCGTTTTCACCTGAGTGACGGCCATCCTCACTGAAACACAGAGACCGAGTCTCAGCAAAAGCTTTTGGCATTCACCAGTACCATCAGTGATTGTGATCCATTTCTCTTTTCTACACTTGTTTGCTTTGTTCTTACTCGGCTCTGGTTTGACAGAGTATGTTCCCATCCGCCTCCTGAGATTTGGTCGTTTCTCACAAATTTCCCCGGGTTCGATTTTAACACAGTGTCTCTGTTGGGAGTCATAGCGAGAGGCAAAGAGTGAGATAGAGAGAACAGGAAGGGCACACGGCACACTCTACACTACATGACTGGGGGAACACAAACATTTACTCTAAATGTTCAAGTTTAAGAACACAGCGCACATCATACACATGATGCATTATATTTGGCACCAGTGCAAAATGCCTTAACAGAACAGCGATCAGACTCACTTCAGATCTCATTCGTTTTGCTCGGCGAGCAATGCTGCAGGTCTCCTGGGGCTGGACAGATTGCCGCTGCGGCAGGTCGTGAGGTGTGTACTCCTTATCTTTAGTGTTACTGGTCAAGGTGGCCTTCTGCAAGGACAAACAGCCACATGTTAGACAGCCACACAGCACACATTTAACAACACTGACAAACAAACACGGAACAAGCAACTTTTATTATTTTTAGTGACAAAACAGTTTAGAAAATGGCCAAACAGAAGAGGGTGTGATGACCATATTAATTCTTCTCTCTAAATGGACACTAAATGAAAAATGGAAGATAACAAGAAATCAAATAAATTATATTATGAGAATCACAAATTCATTAAAGATATATACAGGTGATGTGTACTCCCTGCATTACACCAATGAACAAGTGGTGCTGTGAGATCATGATTCAAGCAAGGTGAGCACATGGATTCAAGCAACATATTCAGAATTTGTCATAACAGATCACAAAACAAAACACCTTAGATTCTTTGAGATCTGACTGCTACATAATGATAATAATATTAATATCTTCAAAGGAACATTGTGCATGAATTTGTTTTTTATTTTCCAAAACTGATGTCAGCAATAATAATTTACATTCTCATAAATGAAGAATTCTAGATTTGTTTATATATGTGACAAGTAAGCTGGTAGGGCAGCAAACTACAGCTGCCAGCTGCCAGCAAGGGACAAATAGCACCAAAGTGTTTTTCCTGCAAGCCAGCGCACAGATGCTAAGGAGAAGATCAGTGAGAGAGGCTTTTTGACACGCGGAGGCTTCTGTAGTTGCAATGTATGTCTGAAACTGGGAGGTGCTAGTAAAAGTAAAAACAAATAAATGGCTGACAAGGATTTCACTGCCTCATCAGCTCTGCGGGCAGCTCCTCAAACCGAGACTAAACATCCAGTGCGATGTGAATCTTGTTTCTTCAACAATCTTGATTTAAATAAAATAAAATGACGTTTATATAAAGCTCCAATTTATAACTATGTTTTCTCAAGACATGTCTATTCCAATAATAACCCTGAGTGCACCAAAATGATACCGGGTTGTGGGATTATAACAATAAATTGTGTAGCCTGAAAGAGCACTTAAATGGCCTATGAATTCTTCAAATAAATATCCACTTAGATGCAAACAGCAGAGCTAGACAGTGCTGCTCTACTGGGAAAAGACAAACGAAAGTGTTTGGACTTACAGACAGATTATCTCCAGTCTGGAAGACATGATATGGGTAGAGGATCCTCTCATAGTGTGCCCGCAGATGAGAGCCAATAGCCTTGCCTGGAGAAAAGCCCATCTTCACAGATATCTTAGTCCAGCGGCGCTCCTTGCAGACAGCATTGAAGCCCCCTTCTTCATTCACCAGCTGAAAAACAAGGGAATTATTTATTCAGCTTGTGTTAAGGAAGCTATTTATATGAAAACACACCCGTGAATGTATCCCTGGACTTATCAAGTACCTTATTCAGCTGATAAAGATCCAAAGTCTTTCTTTCAACGTGAGGGATTTTCAGAGTGCATCCTTGAAGCTCCCAGAATTTTGCTATTTGATCCAGAAAATTGAGCTTAACTCTGGTTTGGGCCTGAAAGAAAACACACAGATTACATGCAGAAGTTGATACACTTAATTTTTCATTATTTACAACAACAATCTTTTTTTTTTTACCTCCAACTCATTGAGTCTTTGTATCCGAGGTGTGAACTTTAGCCGGTCGACATCACAGGCAAATGGTGGCTGCCAATCCTAGGAGAATTAATCAAGGAAAGAAAAAAAAAAATCAAGCAAATTGCAACCAAATATAGAAAGGTTAAACTTAAAGTGATCTGTTCCAAGTCATTAGAGACATAGATCAGGTCATCAGAGTCTATACTTTTTATAAAACAAAAGTAATTCCCCCGCTAGCTGAGCAACGGGATTTTTTCATATTATTGTCCAGAATTTACAGTGACAGATCTGCAGGGACAACTACAAAGTTGATCATTGAACTCTGACACTGTCCTGGTTGATATCATGTACAATGATGGATGTTTTCCCTTCCAGGTTACACCGTCTTTGCTCACATTAGCATAGAAATCACCTCCTAGAGCAATAGCATCCCTAGAAGGACTCCAACAGGACCTGCTTCCCTGCCTGGGTGTGCACGGGGAAATAACCCTTTCACTCATTATTGTGAACTCCAATATGCAAGAAAGCCAGGGGAACTATGAGTGAGCTCACACTAACCCTCTTCTTCAATTTCAGCAGTGCAAGAATGTATTAGCCAGACTTTTGTTGATATGATATGCATCATGATACAAGGACAGTGATACAATATATTGCAATATCTTGTGATACTATCAGCAAGACAATGTATTGCATGAATACCACCATAGCTGGGGTTGCAAAATAATTACCATTATGAGCTTAATTTTGGAAATACTATGTCACACTAATAAGTTCCATAAAGATTTTTTATGCAAATAATTCATTGGCAACATCACCTTGATTTAGCTTATTTTCAGTCAGTTTTTGAGTTTGTCAGTTTCAGTTTGTCCTGTGCTACTACTGTTGTTGCAAGCACATCATGTATTTCTCTTTCTATTGTTTCTGAAAAAGAAAATGTGAATAGTGTTCAATAGCTGTTCGGCTAAAGAAAAAAAAGTACAGATGTCTTCACAAATCTCTGTTTCACTATTGAAAAAGAGCATATGGAAAGAATACAAGGATGCTAAAGCTGCAGCTAACAGTAAAGCTAATGCCAACTTCTCTGAATTCTATGCTAAAGGTAAGATAAAATAAAATGCATTCATCATTATTATTATTCTGTACAACAGCCAAAAATTGAACAAAATCACATCACATTCACCATGTGATACACCTACACAATTCACACTCACAACAACAGAAAATCATTGTGGAAAAAAGTGGAAAATGAGCAGGCAACACAAAAACAAGTGAATAATAAAGACATAAATAATAGTAATCTAACAGAAAGAATAATAATAATACAAATAATTATTACAATAATAAACCACAACAATGACAAAACCATCACAGAAAACGTTTGGCTGCAGTGTCTTCACTTTCTCCCCGTCAACCTCCCTGAAGGCCTTTTACTTTGGGCTTTGCAGGGTATTCAAGCTGCTGGTGACCTAGGGTTTGTTACTGGGGAAACATTTGTTCTCCCTGCTAAGAACGATGGTATCAGCACAGACGTTGATATAATCCATAATGTCCAACGTGAGTCCAACGATGTCATAAAGCTGAATGCATCTGGAGCCAGTCTTTGTTTTACTGGTGAGGCATTTGAGGCGCTGAGTTTATTTTCTGTAAAATCTTTTTATTGACTGATGCAGTGAAACAATAAATACTGTCTTTTTGACTGTTCTAGTTTTTATCCTGATAATAACACATTTTGATAAGTCAGAGGGAGAGCTTTAAATGGGGAAAAAAAAATAAACAGTTATTGTGCATCCCCAGTCAGAGCGTAATGAACTCACAGGACTGAAGCATGGTTAACATCTGGCTGAATGCAGCTCACTTAATCAAAACAATGGGTGCTGCATAATTTACTGCAGGAAAAAGAATTTGCAGGATTCTCTGGGTAAACAGAAAAGTAGCAGTCAAAGGTACATGGTTATGGGTTAGATCTGAAATTGTTGAAAAAGAAAAAGCAAAGTCCCGGCAACCTTTATTCATTGTTGAGGTTCCTGAGTGTTTGACACTGGCATCGCAGATTTCAACAATGAGTATTTAGCACTTGTTACTTTTCTTTAAAAAGTCCACACACATCAGCTTTAACACGCTGTGGGAGTTGTAGCCATTCATTTTCAGCCATCGGTGAACTGTTTGCTTGATGCACACAATGAGCCAGACCTGAACTCTTGCGAGATCTTGATTGGTGAATGATTGATGCCAACTAGCATTCACAGTTTTAAATGCAGCTCAAAAATGAATGAAAATACTGTGTTTTTGAATATCGATAGTGTGCTGCAAACTAAAGCAACATTCAAGTGCATCCACATTTACCATATCACACCCCTAAACTGAAGCAATCAACAAAGTCTATATATCTTGTTTGTACTTCAAAGTACTTTCAAAGTCTTTTAAAAGCTCAGTCTCATTGCTCACCAGGGAGGTGACTTTCCATATCCTGAGCATCATTTCTACAGTTTTGGACCTGAATCTATGGGTGGGGGTAGCAGGATGGGCCCATGCCCCTGATTTAATCTGTGGCTGTGTCAGGCACTGGCCTACAGGCCAGCCCCTTGAGGCAAGGCTCTAGTAATCCTCCATGCAAGGTAACACTGATCCTCAACTGTATTTCTCATTGGGAGCCTGCTTGAATTTTTCTTTGTCTGACCCTTCATCAAGGACCACTCTGCCTCGAGAGACCCTACCGGGGGAAATAGCCCCTAACAACATAGCACTCAGGATCATTATGGCACTCAAAACTCCTCCACCATGGCGAGTTGGTGGTTCTATTGAAGGTCTATTGATGGACAGAGTCAATAGACTGAACCGTGGACTCACTGGACCCCCTTAATGTGCATCTTAGTTATATTTATCACAAGGTTCCACTAGCTGCACAATACAGAGCTCTTATTCTATGTTTATATTTTGAACAACTGCCTATTCTTTTTATCTACGTACATGTACAATTTAATAATCTTCCATTTCTGTTTATGTCGGAGCATATGTTACAACAGAATCGTTCTCCAGGGATTAATAATGTATACTGATTCAAGCAGGGCAATATGGGGACTGCCACCCAGAATAGACAAATTATCATCTTGGTCTTTCAAACCGTACAAAGGAAAATATAAATTAAGAAATAAAAGGAATGAATGTCATCGATAATGATAGAAATCTAAAAATCTATAATCTTTCATATTTAGAAACAAGTATTTTTCTGTCACAATTATGAAAGAACCATTTGCTGATCTTAGTTTTTTAAAATTAAATTACACAAGTTCTGGCTGTGTCTGCAAAAAAACAAAAAAAAACAAATGTACAAATGTGATCTATGCTAGGATTTCAAAGTGATCATTAAAGTAAAGAAAATGTAGAAAGTAACCAGATTTCAGTGTATCTGGAAAGGCATGATTCTTTTCAAGGATGGAAACAGTGGACTGAGTTGGGGGCAACAATAGCTGCATTAACCCAACCTAACCATCTGTAGACAAAGCTGGATTAGAACCACAAATGTCCTGGCACAAAAGGAAAAAGACTGCTTTACAACATAGGGAGCCGCAGTGCATGTTTTCAAGACCCTGCTTCGAGCCCAACCGTATCAATTAAGGTTACAAGTGAAATTTGGGTCAGAACATGGCTATCCTTCCGCCAAATACAAAATGACAAATGCAAGTGGTGAGAACTTAACCACAAACAGCCTTAAGATAGCCCTGGAAATCATTTGCATGTGTGCAGCTACAGACATCTACAGACAGAATGTGACCCATACAAAACCTTGGAGAAAATACTGCCCACATACTGCGCACTCAGTAACCAAACAAAATCGAAAACAGATTCTGGTACAAAATCTTCTTCCCTTACAAAAAGAAAAAAAAACCTTTTTGTTTGTAAGAAAGAGAAAGAAACGAGAAAATTGGGACAAAGAGTAGACCTCAGACTAGATCATATCCCGATTAAAAAATAAAAAGACAAAAACAAATCACACGTGTACTTTCATAACAAGCTTACATAGTCTTCTCACACAAGATTAAAACCATAAAATTTTAAAAAGCTCATCGGCAAAAATTTGTGTGGATGTATTTTACTTTATTTGACCCACAACAAGCAACCCTGAGGCTAACTTTTGATCTGAATGTTCAGTGGAAAATAGTTCATGGCACAGAACTGCAGGCAAAGATACTTAGACAAGGCAGCAGAAAACGAGCGGATTCAAACCTAAAAACACTCTTTCCACTTAAATTAAAAGGTGGCCATTATATTAGCAAATCGAACAAGCTTAACTCACTAACGCTCACCTACAGCCCGATCTGCTTCTGCTTCACTTTACTGCCCTTGTCAGTGCATACGTTCCTCAAATGACCATTGTTTTTCACTGCCACGAGTAAAAGCGTGGCAAAGTCAGAGTTTTTTCAGCACAGGAGCATCCCTCTCCATCTTCATGAAGCTTTTGAAAATTCAACTCCGCTAACACGTCCTCTTATTCTTCTTTCTCTTACTGCCATCTCCTCCAAACTGGTGCTTAGCCTCTGCACTTGTACTAGAAATGACACCACTGCACACTCCTCTCACGGTAGTCTGAAGAATGTAGTATAAACTGTTGTACTGAAGGTTTGTTTCTCTTCTCTTCCAAATCACTTTGGATAGAGCCGTCTGCTAAATGTAAATATAAAGATAGCAGACAGTAAATATAAACCTCTTGCACTGAGATCCTCAACTTGCTACACTTTGGTATCTCATGTTTTTAAAGAGATTAAAAATAAAACTCTTTTGATGTACGTGTCCCAGTTGTCGGGGCAGCTCTTGTTAACATGTAGACTATGTTAGGATGTATGTATGCAGTCAGTTCTGCCATATATTGTTTACATGAGCTGTGCTTTGTTTCCTTTTCTTTTTTTCCAGCTACAGCTTTCAATGTTGGTTTCTTGTTTTTTTTTTTTTTTGTATACCGAGCTGTCCTCCACCCACCCAACAGATAACCAACCCCTCCACCTCTTTTTTTGGTACACTGCAGCCCATCCAGTACTACCAGACCTTCAAACAAAACATACTGGATCAGCTTCTACAGCTTCCTAATTCCTACTAAAACTCAAGTCTCATGTTTGCTGATGGCAAATAACAAAAACTACTTCCACCCCAGGAGAGTGGAGCTATTAAAACACAAAAGCTATGAACAGCCAGAAACTACGTTTTTGCCATCAGTCATGAGGACATTATCATTTATTTTCAGTTGCCCTCCATCTAATTTGCGTGCAAGGCTTGGACACACCCATGACTCTAACTCCTCTCCTATTGCAATCTATCAAAGAAAAAGAAAAAAAAGGAGGTCAACGTGAACACGAATTCAGTAAATCTAAATTATATAATCACCCTGATATACTTGTATCTGCAATTAGACTTCGTAAATCCAGTAGTAGTTGTGTGTGTGTGTTACATAATATAGTTTGGGCGATTATTTGCACGTCCAAAGACACTTGGGTTTTCACACCAACGTTGTAAGTAATAATCACGTTGAGGTGGGATTTAGTCGTACGCACGATTAAAACTAGGAACAAACGAGTGTAAAGCTGTGTCCATTAGCTCGGTGATACCTCGACCCTCCTCTCCATACACAGTTGGTCACCGAGCACGTACGTAACGTTTCCCAGCGTTAACATTAGATGTCACACAAATGCAGCTTTTCACTGGGTAAATCCTGTCAAAGCCTAACGGTGGGGGAAAGTTGCTCTGCTCGCACAGCTTCAATTTAAAAACAAAACAAAGGAAGAAAAAAAACGGGGTCAAAATACTTCGCTTTCTTTAAAGGAGGAGGAGGTGGAGGAAGAGGAGAGCTAATGTTATTTCCGTACGCTCAGTCCAGGAAGCATTTTTTTTAACGTAAACACTTTCTTGTTTATTTGCATATAGGCAAACTTCAGTGTTTGAATTATTATTTTTTGAAAAAAAATATGCTGGTGCTAATACTTCAATGTGTGTTGATTATACAAAATAAAAACACATTTTAAGGACATGGTTCTTTTTTTTACGATGTCCGACAGTCACATAAACACTCCGGAGCTCAGGCTAACTGACAATTCAACCCGCAATCCGCCATGTTGAAACCTGTCTAAAAACACCAACTTTCCCTCTGCTAATTCAAACGATAAAGGGTCGAGGAGGCAACGCAGCATGCATAGAAGATTTTAAAAAATGTGTTAAGAAATAAAGCAATACTCACAGGCGGTGGTCGGATCTTGCAGATGCCAGTTTTCTCCGCAATGGGTCGTATTTTGTTGATGTACGCAAAAGGGTCGGCAAATTCCTCCCAGCTGGGCTCAAAAACAGGACACTCCGGAGGGGGAATGAACTCATTCTGCTGAGGTTGAGTCATCGTTGCATCTTCGTCGTGATTGTAGCTGGAAGACATTTAAAACGCGTATTCACAGCCCCGAAAAATGTGCTCGGTTTTTCTTTACCTTTCAGTTCATGTCCACGCTCCACTCATTGAACTCAAAGACGGATTGTATAGTTGGAGACGAGGTGACAGTCTGGGACTGTGCACATCCGCTCCAGAAAGTAGACACACGTTGATTATAGCGATTACGTTCCCAGTCAGAGGTTATACCTCAACATTTAATCGAGAGTTAGCACATTAGATTAAATGCGTTGCATTCCCATCGATACAGCTCGTTTTGTGTGTTTTCAAGTGTTTAGAAATGCACGCAGGGCCGTGCTGCAGTAGCGATTAGGAACTTCGTTTTGGTGTGCTTTTCTTTACAAAGGATTAAAATAAAGCCTCCTACAGAACACTTTGCGGATATTTTACTCACAAGTGTGTAGAGGGATTATTGGTTTATTGGTTCCGTGGTTTCCACACAGATGATCGAGTCCGTGTCGGATGAGTTTGATTCGTATACCCTAAACGGGGAATACACTCTTTGTAACTCCGCTCGCCAGGCGAGAGAATAGACGTGTTATAGACGGTACGGTGGGTTTTTATAATCGAACACACCCACCAGATCCCTGCGCACCGACCGGCACTTTGTTTTTAAATGGTCTAGAGGAGCTCAGTGATTGGTGGATTGTTGATAGTTCAGCTGTTTGTCCTTTAACAATTAATATTTAGTCATTTTCTACACCACCACCAGCACACGTGTCGCCTATCAGACATATTTTGAATGTAAAGTTGTAAGATTGCCCCACTTTAAACTATCTTCAGCTATTCACCCTTTTGTTGCCAGATTGTTTATGTTTGACAGTTTCTTTGTTGTTTGAACACTGTTTCACGCTAAATATCTTGTTCAGGCTCAAAATTCAATTAAGTGATATTGCACATTCATTGAAAACACTATTATAAACCACCATTAAAATTATTACAGTAGAGCAGTGATAGCTCATACAGATTTAGACATCCTTGGTCTTTACCTGCTTTGTACCCAATGGTGTTTCCAGCACATAGAGAGCAAACGCAGGGCATTCTATGTGGAGAGGTCTTTAGTCCATTGCAGGGTGCGTGAGCTCACACACACTCACACCTAGAAGTCTACAACTGACCTAAATCCATGTTTTTGGACTGTCGGAGGAAACCAGCGTATCTGAAAAAAACAGAACAAAAAAAACAAACAAAAAAACCTATGTAGATACTGAAAGAACAGACTCAACAAAACAAAACAAAACAAAAAATCCAGAAACAAACTCAACACAGGAAAGCCTTTGTTCTGACTGAAAGTCAACTGGAGATATGTGTGAGTCTGTCACCCTATGAGACAGGACACCATTTCACCCACTGCTAACAAAGTAATGATTTTGGGGAGGAGACAGCTTGTTCGGATTATTTCAGTCATCTATTTAGGTTCTCTGTTGACATCTTATTTTTTTCAAATAGTATCATTTTATTGATGTTATTTGTCCTTACATTATCAAACAGACAATTGTAAATCAGAAGAAATGTAGCTAAGACACCAATTTAATCCCACACAAAGGTTAAACATTAAAACACTTAAAAAAAAGAAGACATATTAAGCTACACACTATAACATGAGTTAACACTTTCGGCAAAATCTCAGATGACGTGTAAACAGAGTCTGGCATAGGGCTATATTTACTTCTCCATGTCCATGAGACTGATTTGAATGTCCCTGTTCTCTGTTTCACTTTAACTTCCCGTTGGTGAATTTCAGACTTTACACTTCGACCGTTACAAATCACAGGTGGCTTTTAAGATTGACTGCACAAGCTCCCTGTAATAAAAAAGAAAATATATTTTTTTATACATCACAAAAGTTTTGCTCTGTGCCATAGACTCACACTGCATCTTCATTGCATAGCCATTACACATGGTTATATCTGTGCATATGCCTCAGTGATGCACTTTCCCCAATTACCAGCACTTAAATCCCATAAAAAACATATACAACTATGATTGTGTACATGTAACATGATACACATTTATCCAACTGCGGTGACAACATGTATTTCCTATTAGCATCCTTTTAGAGTACTCCGAGTATACAGTACACCACCTCCATCGCTTACGGTGTAATTTGCAGACTACCACCACTGTCACTGACAGGGTCTGGTTCAGCTGACATTGTGAGGGGACACTCTTAAAGTAACAGATGCACAAAATGTTGAAGAACACATTAGACACTTAACAGCAGGAGACACAAAATAATAACAAAAAAAAAGAAATAGGCATCGCATACTGATATTCAGTGGCAAACTGTAGACCAGCACCTTCAATACAGATGTGGAGATTAATCCAAGTCACAACCTCAACCCCACCCCCATATGTTTCATTAATTGTATTTCTTCTGTCATTGTCATGAAGCTATAATGCTCAATGCAAATAACATAGAAGGCATGGGGGTATATGGCACACCCTCACTTCAACATATGATTACATTAAGTATGGTATGATGTGTCACAGATGCTTTGAGTGAATCAATTAAAAATCAATTGTAAGAACAAAAAAGGAAAGAGTTCCATTACCCTTTTAAAATTGTTTTCTTTGACCAAAAAACTCTAAAACCTGGGCATCAAGTTAGAATGCATCATCAGTGCTTTAATTACATAAATTTCTTGACTAAAATTATCATTAATCTGATCCCGTGCTGACATCTTTGTCTTTGGAACTCAACTCTGGAAGACTTCTGAGAGAAGGGAGGTGAAATTATATTATCCAGGAAACAGCTGTAGGATAGCAATCACCATTAGCTTCCCAAAAAACATATAAATTAAAATGGGATGGACACACTGCTGTCAGAGCGATGGAAATGGAAGAAGCTGAATCCTGTTGTCATAAACAATGAACACAAAAGTAAATAAAATGTAAAAAAAAAAAAAAAAAGAGAGGAAATCAAAGTGTCTGGGTGAGATGGATTCATTTGTGTAAATGGATGAAAAAATGCATAGCCGCTTAAAGCATTTCTCAAAGTTCTTGTAGGCTCATATATGTACTGAGACTATGCATGATTCACCCTTTCCAAAGCAACGTAAAAACTTCTCTTGTCATCAAGACAGTGCCAACCAATTGGTCCAATTTCACAATCTGCACAGATGAGATACTTGATTCTCCCAACATCGTTAGTGAAGCCCACATTCTCAAAAGAGAACATGTCGTCCACAAACCAGTGGGCAGTCAGAGTGTCCCCATCCACTGAGCCCTCTGTGCTGTTCAGGCCACTCTTTTTCCGCATGGAGGGTAGAAACAACTATTGAGAGAAAACACAGGCATAGTCAACATTTAAACATGTCTGAGGGAATTGCTGCAAAGGGTTTTTGGACACAATATATAAAAATATTTAAAAAATGTTACCATGTGTTTAAATCTAGTTCTCTGTGTGTAATTTTTTGGAAAATATTGTCCAGAATATTTCATATTATTCTACTCATGAAACATGCAAATGTCCCTATGGAGGAATAAACAAAGTGTTACATGGCTTACATAAAGACACAATGCTACAATCACACTGCCACAAATCTTCAACTCGTCCAGGATCTGACATGATTAAGGACACTTTTGGTTTTGGTTCGTTTCTGGTTCTCTTACATATCTAAGCATCTTTGGGCAAGATACCAAACCCCAAATTGCTCCTGATGAAACATACCAGCATGTGAATGGCTAAAGCTACCGGTTAAACAGGTGTAACATGTAGCGTTGCCTCTTCCCCCAATATATGAATGAATGCATGCAAATGGACAAATGTTATCTCTCTGTAAAAGCATAAAAAAAATCTCCCTAAGAAACAGTCCATTCACCAACACAGACATGTTAGATTTAATTGACAAAGTGCAAACAGTGCAGGCTTATTCTGCGATTCATTCTCAAAGCCTCTATTGTAATGGTTCATATCTACATTTAACATTTAGCAACTATATCCCCAGTGATATAAATGTCAGTTTGTATGCACAGTAAAAACTCTCTCTAAAAGCAACTGGCTGAGCAGGTGGACCCTGTCGGGTAGCTTATGCCTCTATTGAATGTTTGAGTGTGAATGGGTCAATGTGACTAGTCTCTAATGGTACTTTGAGTGGTATCGAAATCTAAAGAAAAAAAACATTTACCAATTTGCCGCAAGATCATTATAAATTCTTGCAACTCAGACACCATCTACAGAAAAATGAGGATTGGAGAAATTGAGAGTCTGGCATCATTATAACCATTTTACACTACTGGGCCTGCTGTGGTCTGGTGGTTAAGAGCCTGGAGCTGTAACAGGTTTGAGTTCCCCCAATAGCTAAAATGCCCCTGAGGAAGACAGACGACCCCAATTTCTCCAAAGTGGCAATAGTGCCGAAAGTTTCCCCATACTTTCTCTTGAAATGTCCCTATTGTGGGAGAAATAAAGATATATTCAGAATATTCTATTCTGATTCAGATGTGGGGGGGGGGGCGTGTTTTTTAGAAACCTTCAAGGCACCTTGCCTGTAATTTGTATAACAACCATGAGAATCGTTTATATCACATCTCAAAGAACCAAGCAGTAGTCCAGATGCCTTTGTTTTATCAGTTTAAAGACTGCCATGACCTGCGACTGTGAACCTTTGTTTAGAGTCATTGTTAAAAAGTGGCAGACATAAAGAAACAATGACTCTATTTATAATACCTTTGTAATACATGAGTTACTCCCAGTGTGTCATTTCAATGAGGCTTAAGTCAGACATCGAGGTGGGTTTACCTCCTTCTCTGCCAGCACCGCTGTCCCTGGGCTGAGCACCTTGGATCCGCAGCGTTGACACACCACAAACTTGCTGTTCTTCCCGTCCTCTGAAACCAGGTCGGACCGGTCCGGGCTCTCTTTGGACTGCTGATTGTTCTCCATGTCCGAACCCTGGCGGACAGTAATGACTCTATTGTGTATGGGCACATGCGAGGGATAATGGGGGACCGTGAGTCTGACTGTAACCAGTCCAAACCGGGACCACACCAGCCCCACTCTCCGTCATCAAACACAAACCAGGCTGCTCAGCCGTGTCCCGATAGATTATCTTCTAGGAATTACGTGACTGAAAGGTTACACTGTTTACATTCTTTATTATCAATAACACGTATCAATCACACGTCACCAGCGTTACACTTTTAAGTGTATATATCACATATTACATCTCCACTGCACCAGTCTCTGTGGACACTGAAAAAAGACAAAAATACGACATTTCACAATAAGATACATACACCTTAAAACAATAAAATGACACGTACCTGAATAGGTAAAAGTTAAAACAACAAGTTAAAAATCCGAGTGAAATCGGAGGAAGACTAGTGACAAGCTACAGCTAAGCTAACCATACTAGTTTGTATTGAAGTTAACCAGCTACCAAATCGTTCCGGTCAGAAACAAACTCATCATCTTTGGTTCCGACTGAAAACACGTACTACTTCCTGTAACACGGAACATGAAGTACAACGTTCAAAATCTACGTGTATCATCATATCATATCGTAGAAATAGATGCTATGTAGGTAGGTATGTATGTATGTGTGTATGCATGTATTTTTGGTTAACTTTAAGAAATAAAAAAATGCATTTGCTCCTGAATTTCCTCTACTTTATCACTCAGATGGAAGAGGCCAACACTCTTTTTATATTAATTTTAGACCTGGGACAAAATCAACAGAGCAAATCATCGTCCCTATCTCATTTTCCCAAGGAGACGTGTTACGAAAATTAGCTTGACCTTACTGGGTGTAAAAGAATTACAAAACTACTGTTTGTAAAACAGTTTGGATTTCTGTGTGGATGGTCACCAGGTCTTCATCCTGTCGCCTGGGTGCTGACCTAATTACATTTTCTGTCCTCCATGGGTAAATGTGAAAGCAGCATGAAAACAGTATGGATCTATGAATTAGTGCAAAAATAATCAGTGTAGAAAGATAAACATTGCGGGAGTTATATCAGCAGTTATATCAAACTGGTTAGTCCAAGTTAGTTCAGTTGAGTATTAAGAACTTTACATGAAATAGATGTATAAGGGTAGCAGGAGTCTGTGAGTTGTTACATGGCTAATTAATAATGCTACAGTACTCTCCAATCTCTTTCAGTGGAGAGTTTTGTTTGATGTTGGACTGTAAGTCCTTGAAACCTAATTGAGAGCTCTTAGATGATGTGTTCCCCTTCTTTTCTTCTCATCTGAACCAAGGGTAAAGAGCCGTCTGAGGAAATATCTACTATGGATGGTCCAGAAAGAGATGATTCAGCAGCTGAGTCATTGTTTATATACTGAGATGCAAGCATTAAGAGGCAGGAGAGTAAAACATATGCAGGTAGATAATCGGCTGCGGACACAACTCAGCCATTTGTTCTTGCTCTTACAGATCTCCAGCTTGATTGTACTATTAATTAAAGATGAAACATCTATCTAATACAACAGCTTGCACACAATTGTAGCCTATAGCTTCTGAAGTTCCTGTTTTCTGCTGGTGTGACATCTGGTCATGTCATGTGCTCACACTGAAAGACACAAGTGTGTAGCACGGTCAGTGCTGCCCGTTCTGGCCTGTCTGCTGCTTAAACCTGACAACATGAATTTGAGAAAACCGGACAACATGTTTGCACATGTGGAAAAAAATTTATTTCAATAATTTTCCAAGATTACCATTAATAAATATTTAGGTTTACATTTCAGTGAAATGCATGATTTATCACTTTCTACACAGGACATTACACAAAGTCAAGAATACACGTTGTTTTAGTCTGTAATAAAGCTTGAATAAGTTTATCTAGAAAAAGGAGTCTTAAACAGCAGTTGATACAACCTATCAATGGAGTTGTAAGTTCAATAATGATTCGATTGTATATATGGCAAGGAAAACAAGAAAAGTCAACATCTGGAAATCCTTGAAGCTCCCTTGACTGTTAAGATAGGCCGTTTCATTTAAAAACATTTCCGTTGGCCTAAGGCACAGGAATACTAAAAGTTATATCAATCATACAGAACACATTTTAAACCCCATTAGGTGATTTAAAGTTTCAAATTTAAGAGTTTACACTCAGGTGCATATCATATTTACACTTCTCACTGCATCTGAAATCTAGCACAAAAGAAAGATCTCAAGCTGACAAAAACAAATTTGATCTATCCAGACCTGTACATTGTGCGTAGCCCAGGAAGTTTTATTCTGGAAATTAATTATTTATGCACGGTTTGTCTGAAAAAAACAAAGGCAGGAGAGCTCTTTTAGCTTCAGCGGTATAAGCATCTTAGCATCTTAACCTGAACTGAGCTTATATATTTTTGCAGCTGCAGCTTTTGGGAACTTTATTGAAGCAAAACAATGTGTCAAAATGCAACGTAACATCTTAAGTTTTCAGAATAAATTCAGAAAAACTGAAGATTCAGTATTTGTTTGAATAACCTTAAGAATTCTGTTGAGCAATACAGCTTGTGTTTTTCTGACACATCTATGGGATTTATGCTTGATTTTACTACAGATTATTACTATGATATATAGTTTTACTGGGCCTTCAGAGTAGCGTCAATGTTTTATTACAGATCGGGCATGGGTGGGTTGGTGGCGGTCCTCTGGGTTGTAACAAACGGCTTCAATGCGTGTGGTGACGGTTACACATACTGTACTGTATATGCACACTTTTGTCCTGTTCACACAAATATGTGTGCAGACACCCAAGCACCTAAATGGTCCTGATCTGTGCTACACCTGGTGGACAGTACATTCATCCTCTAACCTGTATGAAGACTAGTGGGGAGGAAAGGAATGTTTTACAGTATGTGCCCTCTGCTACAGCACAAATAATATTTCCCTGTACTTTTTTTCTTGCGCAATGGTAACAGACTATGAAGCAGTCAGGGTACTAGTTAGCATCTAAGAAGCAATCATCAGTTACAGGAAAAAAAAACAAAATCAATATTTTGGTTACAAAGATTTTTTTTTTGATCTTACTTAAAATGTAGACTTCAAGCTTCAGAATGATTGGAGAAGTAGTGCCTGTTGAAGGTTCCCTCTGTAGTTCAAAGGCTAGTTAATGCTACTACATTAGAGCAAAAAAGAGCCAAACACAAAGACCACCAAAACCCAAACAAGATGTTCACAAATCAGAAGTACAGAAGGAGCAATAAGTGACTAAATATTGAATTCCAGCAGCATTTTAAGTGTGTGCATGTGTGTGTGTGTGTGTGTATGTGCATGTATGAGAGAGACAGAGAGAGAGAGAGAGAGAGAGAGAGAGAGAGAAAGAAAGAGTCTATTTGTGTGTGTATGTGCGTGTGTGGGGGGTAGAGAGAAGAGAATGAGTAGGTCACAGTAGGTCACTGAGCCTCTCAGAGCAGAGAGTCATCTGTGCATCCTCCCTCCAGGCCGTAACGAAACTCCTGCAGGTTGGAAACCCCGTAGAAGTGGATGAACGCTGCTGCCACAACCAGGACGTGAAAAATCTGATGGGAATGGAACTGAAGAGGGACAGACAAGTAGATGTTTCATTTAGTGTCATCCATCAGTGTTTGATCAAACAGAAAAAAGCAGCATAGCTGGAGATAAAACTGGTCTAACCCTGTTCATTCCCCTTTCTTATTTAGTCATTGAAGAGTTGAGATTGGCTCTAAATTTTGTCATCACAGACAAACTTGTGGATCTTGTGAATAATATTGACCTCTCATAACTTCTTTTTGGTTAGTGCTCATACAAAGGTTGCTGTACTAGAGTTAAAGAAGTTTTATTTTAGTTACTGTATTAGGACAATTTGTCAGGAATTAAATTTATTAAATTAAGTAAATGTCATTGTTACCCCAACTCAGAAATCTATCTCTGATCATCACAAAGGTGAATCTCAACTTTGGGTTCATTGTCTAAAATTTCTTAACGTGGCAAACTTGCTCCTTTGGTCACAGTAAACTGATTGAGTATTTTGATTAAATAGTGTGGCATTCGTTGAGGAAAGTGTTTCCAAAATAAGCACCTGACTGAGGAATTATTGTGTAACTTTGACCTTTAATACTTACCCATATGTCACACTTGCCAGGAAAATAGCGCTCAGGGATCCTGGCCGCATACAGACCAGCTCCAGTGATGTACATGGCACCCATCAGGTAGAACCAGCCCATCTGGCCGACAGTGGTGGCTTTGACAAAGCCCTCCTCGATGGTGAAGTGCATGGTTGGAACAATGCCGCTTAGTCCAAGACCCATGAACACTCCTGAGAGGACAGTCGAACTTGAGTTATTTTGTAAAAAAAAAACTGAAAATGTCAAAATGTCAGCTATCACACAGGAAAATACCTCGTGATATCGTTTTAAAGACACAAAAACAATGTTCAACAGTCACTTCTAACCACAGCAGCTTATCAGTGTTTCCTCTGCCTGTACTAGTCTGCTGTGTGTTTACCACAGTTTCAACCAGTTTGTACCTGCTCTTGTAGGCCTGTGACGAGGTGTAGAGAAGCGGTCCCACTGAGCCACTATGATGGCGGCAATACCAAGGACACAAACAATGGTGAGGTAGATAAGTCGAGGCTGAGGGGAACAATAGAACGAGTAGTACAGCCAGGGCACGAAGGAGCCCATGATCAGGAGGGCAATGCCCGAGTAGTCAAGCCTGTGGAGAGGAGGGACAGAGAGGTGCAACAGTTGAGTATCTGGATGATGTTTTCTTATGTGTTTATCAGACCTGTACAAAATGAAGAATCAAATTGAGAAGGACACGAGTTGGACTTAAACTGTTGCAGTTGGACTGGAAAGGATCTACTGTATAAAGATCTTCTCATCATAAACTACATGATATCCCCAGAACTGTCATTGAGTATTATTGTTAATTATTATTCTTATTGAATATATTATTCTACAAGTAGGGAGTAATTCTCAGAACTGATGATGAATGATATGATTATTTTAAATCAGAAACAACCAACTGATTAGCAGACTAATGAACTAATCAACATTTATTTTAATAATCAATTAGTAGATTTAATTGTAATTTTTGGAGAAGGATCTATGAACTTGAAGCAAAACTTTCTAATCTCAGTTTCTGAACTGAATATTTTTCTGATATCTTGCATGACAGAAAAGTGAATGTCATTGAGGTGAGGACTAAAAGCAAAATTTCATTGTTTTTGTGTCCATCTATTCATTGAGAAATTTAACAAATCTAATTTATTGCAGCCCTAAATTACTACACCAGGTTATTTACATTAGAAAAATTCCAACTCATGAGGTGAATGAGGACCAGTTCTAAACCTGTTTAGATTCACAACCATATCCATTCACAACATTCCCCTATGTTCACCGTCACCACAGCTATATACAATACTTGACTCCATAACAAGACACAGTTGTTTTTCACACAAAGTGTTTTTGATGTCACACTTGCTGTGACAAATGATAGGCTATTAACTAGATGCAGTTACCAGTCTGTCCCCCTAAATGCACTCATCCTGCAGCAAGTAAATTTAGGGCACTTTGTCTCACATTCACGCACAAACACGACTCTGCTGGAATGCAAAGGAGCAACCGGCTTGGCAGGAACAGGTCAGAGTTCAATTCATTACTGACATTCAAGGGAGGAGTGGATCAGTGGTCAGACCGTCAACCACGAAATATGTAGAAGGTTTCCCTTTTTTAATTCATATTCAATTGTCTTTTAGTTTACTGTAAGGGACAGAAGAAAAAGTGCCGCACCTGACGAAAACAAGACAGTCTATTCTTGGTGTAAAATCCATTTCTCTAATGCTGTGTCATCATTTCAGTTGACCTACAGACTGTTTTGCTCCTGCATGGTGACTGAGGGTACACACCACCTAGTTAATTCAGATGAACTCTAGATGGCAAACTGGAGCCATGAAATAGCAAGTGGCTGACTGAGGAGAGACATCTGCCTGCTTCGTCGGCAGCGAGTCTGACACAGGAAAGAGGTTTTTCAGAAGGTGTAGGAACAGCGTGTTACAGTGCGAGGACTTACTTGGAGAAGGTGCGAGACACTTTCTCGGAGTGGCAGTAGACGGTGTGGAAGAGCCAGGAGAAACTGAGGCAGAGCACAGCTCCCAGAAAGAACATCCCGAACACCACTTTCTCTTGCAGTGGGGCCATGAAGTACATGTTGGGCCTCAGCATAGTTAACGTGCCCAGACAAAGGAACAAGATGAGCCCTGGGGAGGAAAAACCAAGCTGCTTTTATTAAATGAGATAAGACACGACCAGATGTGTCCACATTACAGGTAAAAAAACCCCCAAACATTAAACTAATATAGAGTTGTAAATGAACAGAGAATCTGCTGGTTTAAGTCTGCGCTGTGATTGCGGTTGAGTGAAAATCTGAATTCTCACCTAGCAGGTGAGTCCAGATGTTTCCTGTCTCAGTGTGGATTCTGAAAATGCTTCCAAAACAGGCCCGGAAAGAGGGCATAGGTGGGCGATGTCCATGCAGGAGGTAATCGTTGTCCTTAAGCCACTCTGGCAGGACGTGAAAGGGGATGACCCTCCAGCGCCCCTCCCAAACCTGAAAAGTAAGAGAAAGCAGTCGCTCACATACGTATCCATACATTTATTATATGGCTCCTCAAACCAAGCTCCTGTCGGCTTAGCCCTATCATTTAATATGCACTTTAAATATTAAATGCTAATCCTCTTTATTGTGATTTCAGTGAAACAGACTACTTTTTTTTTCTAACCATGTACAGATTCCCTGCTGTTGTTACAGCTGCACAGAAATGTGTATTTTCTGGTATTATGTAGCTTGTCATACAAAACCACTTAAAGCTTGCTTGTTTTTCACCCTCAAGATTTCTCAATGTTGTCACATAAACAACTTTTCAAGGATGGAGCATAGTTCAGTGGAGTGTTGTCTGCAGGGCTGATGTTGAGGTTCTCTTTGTTGTTTTTGCCTTGGCTATGTTCTACTGTATAAGGGCTACACTGTGAATGAGTGGTTGGCACTGTTGTCTCACAGCAAGGTCTGGTTGAATCATGCTCGGATCAAGATCTGTTTCCATGTGGCATTAGATATTATCAGTGCAACAACATGTATGTTTTGTATGTTTGTATGTTTAGGTAAGAGTGAATGGTTTATCTGTATTGTAAGTATATGTGTGTGTGTGTGTGTGTCCCTGGATAGAGTGGAAACCCATCCAGGGTGTATACCCTGCCTTCCCACTGGAGATTCAGCCAACCCCCATGACAACACTAAGAGGGATAGATAATGGATGGATGGATGTGGTTAAAGGTCTGAGGCATAATACTAGTAGTGTGCCAGACCAACAGAGTATCTCACTTTTAGGATTTAGTTCTGCAATGGAGTCGGAACAGATGATTCTACATTGCTGTACAGTGGCTCTCTGGGAAGTAAAATCCTCATCAATCCACTCCACAGCACAACAAAAGGCTCTTGATGTACTCTGAATAAAACAAGTATGAGCAGGTGCCTCTCAACAGGGTGAGATCTTTTAAATCAGGTACTTCAATATAAATCTGGGTGTATTTTAATGCTACCTCACAAACAAATCAGCTGTTTTGTTGTTGTTGTTGTAAGCTGACATGTGTCTCCCATGGTGACCAGTGTGTCTTGTATAACACACATCCTCTGGCTGACATGTAATTACAAAAACAACCACAAATGACTCACTAACAGCCGCCACAGGTTAATCCCCGGTTGATGCTGTTCACCCAGAATCGCAACAATGGGTCCACAAAGGTCGCTGAGAAAAATTCTCACACACTGGGAAGACACTCCGGAGATGAACGAGGTGTTGGGTTACAGCTCATTTTACGTGTCTGATGCAATATTTATGCCAGTTGAGCATTTACCAGGCAACATATAACACACCCAAGAGCTGGGTTTATATTGAAAACGATCAGTCAGTACTTCAGTTAGTACTTATTAAACCAGTTACAACCTGGATTGCAAAAAGTAGGGGAACTGTGTAAATGCATACAATAGACTTCTGCAGTAACTGTGTTTACTGACAACCATTGTGGAAAGGCCTTATTTGACACAGATGACAGTGGAATAGCATTGTCTCACAGCAAACAGGTTTATGGTTTGAATCCTGCCGACACCAAGGGTTTCTCTTTGTGGAGTGTGCAAGATTCTCCTTGTGTACTCCGGTTTCCTCCCACACCCCAAAAACATGCATTAAGGTCAATTGGTGACTCTATATTTCCCCTCAGTGTGAGTGTGACAGTGAAAGATGTTTGTGAGCGGTGTGTTGGACGGTAGATTCTTTCAGAGTGTATTTTCACTCTCTGTGCTGGAGATAGAACCAGTGGTACCCATGACACAAGTTGTGTTTCCATTGCATATTTTTTTTTTCAAAATAAAGTGATATTTGTACATTTTCAACCAAGTACACTTGTGACTTACAGGCGTTTCCAGTGAAAGGTGTTTAGTGCACAAGCAGCAATTCTCATAAAATCTCATTTTGTGAGGATCCACTTTGAAGAAGATGGACGTTCAAACCATACTGCTTTGTTAGGGTTTTATTAGATATTTAATTGGAGTTACAAAAAAAAGTTCACACAGACTGCACCATCTTATGTGAAGTGAACTAGTCATGCAGCTCCCAACACCATGTCAGGTGATGTGCAAATATGAAGGAAGTGTTCCCATGACATTTATGTGGTACATATATCGAACTCTTGAGTGCTTCATATGAGATTTGATTGACTTTTCAAAATGTAGGTGTTTCCATTGTTTTTTTTACACCTGGGATTTGAGCATTTCTAACGGTAATGGAAATGTAAGATAATGTGTGGATGTATTGGACACCTGTTTACCTGTGCAATGAAACCAAAACCAAACCAAACATTTTATTTTTCCCACTTCATGTTAAAACTAAGGTCCATCAGGAAGTGCAGCTAGATTGGATAACATGCTGACCTCTTAACACACACATCATAAACATAACAATCAGCCCTTTAGCCAAATATAATGCTACAAAAGATCTCTTTACCTTGTGTACAAACTCCTCCATCTTCTCCATGGCATGGTGAGCCTGAAGTGGTAGGGTCAAGACCTCCCCCACCTCATCATCCTCCTCCTCATCATCGGCAAGCATTGCAGCTCCCTTAAGACGGATCGCAGGAGAATACTGAAGCGACTCAGTCATTAAGACTTTTCCCCAGAATTTGTTTGAAACAAGTCTTACCTCTGGATGGAGGCCTTTAGATCCTGCCTGACGCCCCCCTCCCTCCTCCAGCAGTGGACCCAGCTCCATCAGCTCAACATCTGGGACACGGCAGTCCTCAGAGATCCGGCAGTCTGCATCACTTGCAGACCCGTTTCGGCCTGACATAGGGAGACTGCCTGATGACCCACTCACAGTCTCTGTATTACGCCTCAGATGGCACAGATGATTCAATTTCCTCCTGGACAACCAGAATAACAATTACCATTAACGTGTTAGGTCACATAGGCATAAAAAATAAATGATCAGGTCACTCCAGGTCTTGATAGCTTTCAAAATGTTCTGAAACACAAATATCATAATTGCAGGAAGACACAATTACAGATATAACGCTTGCACTGATGACCAACAAGATTGATTGGAACTGTGTCCTGGGTTAGATATGCATAATGTATTGTTAGTCTATTTTTGTCCGATAATTACAAAAATGCATTATTGATGATGTATCCATCATGGAATTTAAGATGATAAATACTTCACATAGTGTAAAGCCATTTTTTCAAGATTTCACCTGAAGTCTGATTCTGAAAGGGCAAAGCAATTTTGTGAAGTACACTTGCAAAGGCCACTGTACATTTTTTTTTATGTAGCTTCTGAAAGCCTTTGATTCAGAATCAGAATTACTGCCAGGGAGTTACACAACTAAGTTCTACAGCCACAAGGCATTTGCTATGGTGACTAGTAAATACGCTTGCATTTTATCATTATACCCACACAATCTATAAGACCTAGAACCAGTGAAAGCAGTATACTGTGTCCTTGGGTTTAACCCGTTGGGAGATTGAAAGATAATTATTTGTCTGTACAAAAACATGGATTTGTGTGCATTCAATGGAATTGGTAGATATGTCATGCACGCATTAAGTAATTTAAAGAACATTATTTACATGTTCCTAGTGCTGTCAGTCAGAATTTGATTTGTTGACAGGAATTGACAAAGAATTTGCTTTGGTGATCGAAGTAGAAAACAGGCAGGATGATATAATTTAACATCAGGAAAAAAAGGTCTGCCCTTCCATAGTCTAAACCTCTCTGTCTCTCTAAATATATATATATATATATATATATATATATATATATATATATATATAATCATTTTAATACATTAGGACCTGAAATTAGTAAAAAAAAAAAAAAAAAAAAAAAAGAAGGGCTTAACTTGTTTTGATAACCTGTGTGGACATCTGTGAGGATTTCTGTACATTGATGAATACAGCACATAAAAGATGCATAGTCTTATTTTAAGTCATTTAAAGGGCATTGTTTACATGCTGTTACAGTTACAGGAGATCAATAATGACTGGTATTAATATCAGAAGCATCTTTGCGAGTCTCGGCCCTTGGACATCTTCGGGACGGGATAATCTTCCATCTAACTCCAGCTTTTAAAAATGGCTGGTGATTAATCTTAATCTTTCCATCGATCAAACATTCAAAACAAAAGAACAAAAGAACCAACACATACAGATCTTCATGCTGAGCACAAGATGAACCCAACGCCTCGACAATTATCACATCGTAATACTACAGATCATAAGAGCCAGGATACTGACAATTAATACCAAACACGGAACAAATACGTTTAGCCAAGTTTAAGCTTTTAGCAAATCCTCTGCTGCCGGACAGATGTGGATAGCACAGAGCTCGGAAGCGCAAGATGTAAACAACCGCAACATACCGACAACTTCAACGCATTTACATCGATCTTCACCGTGCGGGTCGGTCCGTAGCAGATAAATAGATCAAAATACGAGATGTTAAGTCAAGTTAGCAGGTCAGAGATCGAGCTCTGTCTGCTTTGCTAGCGCTGGTTGTTTAGCGCTGAGCTGTCGAGCACCAGCAGGAGAGAGAGAGAGAGAGGGGGAGAGAGAGAGCGAGAGACTGAACCAAACTCGTTCAGCCGGAATTGACAAAAAAAAAGTCTTTACGACACTACCGACATGAAATAACAATTTAACGTCATTCAAGACAATCTTCTGAACAGAAAATGTGCGATTACGTTTAGACGAGAAGTCGCAAATTACCTGACAAGGTGGCTTGGTGACCAGGAAGGTGAATTATTTATCGAAATGCGAAACACAATTCCTTCCGGAAGTTAAGATCTCCACTCCGGAAATCCAGTACCGGTCCTTTTATTTTCCTTTAGAAAATAAAAGCACCCCTCGGATACCAAGCAAATAAAAGCACTGGAATTGTTCCTTAACCAAATCTGCAGAATAGCAAAAAAATATTCTCATGAGGACTTACAGCATGCAATACATTTCAAAATGGTAATGGTAATGTGAAAAATGAACATTTGTAACACACAAATAGATTCAAAACCTATTTCAAAATAATATTATTAATAAGTATAAAACATCTTGTTTAGTTTAATTTTGTATCATGGGGTGGGGGAGAAATAAATAATTGTTTATGTATGTTTAAAATAACTGTACATATTGTGTAACATAACAACAACACATGCAGTGGTGCACATATACACTTATAATATGAATCAACTGCAATTGTATTTAGTAAATAAACTATTGCAATTTCACTTGCTGATGGGTTTTGTTTTTTAATCTACCTCCCTGTTAGATGTGTGCTGTTGAATTTCCTTGAGGGATCAACAAAGTTTTTCTATCCATCTATTCATCTGCCAATCTTTCTCTTATCAAAATTCTATCTCCTTTATATCCTGCAACCATGTATGAACTGATTAAAAATGTACATTTTGTGTTCGACATGATCCTATTAATCAAAAAAACAAAAACAAAACACACATCTATGACAACATGTTCCATCTCACCGAGACGGCAGTTTGAAATATTGCTCTGTGTATCATTAATTTTTTTCTGTGTATTCTTTTACCTCATTATCTTTTTAATAGACTGAGTGCTCCTCCACTCGAGGCACATTCACTCAGCTCATGAGTTTGTGAAGTGACTCAATCTGCAGATGCTTGAATTGAACCTGCAGGAAGGACAGCTCTATCTATCCATTTACCTCTATCTATCTATCTATCTATCTATCTATCTATCTATCTATCTATCTATCTATCTATCTATCTATCTATCTATCTATCTATCTATCTATCTATCTATCTATCTATCTATCTATCTAGTATTGCATATATCTTGTATAATTGTAGCATGTGCATTCTTGAAGATGTTTCACCTCTCATCCAAGAGGGGTTCAGTTCCCAAATGAACAAAATGCTTCAAGGGGGATTGAATATGCTTTTTGGATAAGAGATGAAGCATATTCAAGAATCTTTAATAGGTTCAACTGCCACAACTTGATGGATGGAAATAGGTAAACAGAACAAGCAAGTTCAATTCAAGCATCTGCAGAATGAGTCGCTTCAGAAACTCATAAGCTGAGTGAATGTGCCTTGAGTGGAGGAGCAGCGGGTCTGTAAAACAGATAACAAGGAGGTCAGTGGAAGATACACAGGACAATATTTTAAACTGGAGTCTTGGTGGCACAGCATAAAGGGTCATGTCGAGCACAAAATGTACAAGTTTAATCAGGTCAGTTCATGCAGAACATGCAGCATGTAAAGGAGATAGGATTTTGATTAGATAGATTATGAGACAGACAGACAGACTGATAAAACCATAGCTAGATAGATGCTTCACCTCTCATCCAAGAGGTTCCTCTTCAAGCTTTGTAATTTTGGACCTCAAGAAGCCTCTTTGATGGTGGTGGTGTGTGTGGTGAGGTTCAACGTTAAGTTCACACAACTCTACAACTCAGATTTTTTCGGAGCTGTATATAAATATCTAACAAACATGTTGAACTTCATACATTTAGGAAGTTGTATCCTATTTAAAAGGGGAACATGGTGAATCACAGCCTATCTACTGTGTGCAGTTTGTAGAAACAGGAAACACAGCATGATCACATCAAGTCCATCAAATCTATTTGAAATGCACTGTGGTCACAACATGTTTTGATGAAACACTCTACTGATATAAATTATAGAGAAGTTCACTAAAACAGAAAAGTGATTTATGTATGGGGATAATTGCTGCACACAACAGAAAATCAATGTGCTTATAAAAGGCCCTTTCCTACTGATTTTTCTTTTTATGACAAAGCCACGACGCCACTGCACTAAAAAACTGTTCAGATCATTGTGTTGATGATATTTTGTCAGACAGTAAAAATACTTACAGCAATTACTAACCCGTACATAAATGTCTCAATTTGTGACTGAATGGAGAAATATTCTGACATTTTAAATACGTGTCAATCCTTGTGCCTGAAATTTACGTGGCAACAAAAGATCAACCTGGCAACAGCTGTCAAAACAACACATTACGTAAATGGGACTAGCTGCCTTAATGCCATTAAGCACTCACTAGTACACACCTAAAGTTCAATCATCATTAACATTAGGATCACGCCTTCGTTTTCAATGACAGTGACATGTCTCAAAATGGCCTGGATGGCCATCCTGGACACTGGAATAAGGACACAAGCAAGTCAACAACTATGCAAACATTGCTCTTTATTTTCTACCACAGGCAAACAGTTTCACAGGTTTTTTTAACAGCAACATAACACATTATTATCAGGCCCACTTAAACTACTTGAACTGATAAATAAAAAAAGGCAGTACAAAGGGAGGCACACAAGGTAACATGATTGTGGTTTGTTTTTTATACCTATATATACACAATATTCATACACACACAAATAACTAAACAGTTTTTGCTGGATTTTGCAAACTCAGGTCTAGGTCTTCTTGTATATCAAGCCTAACTTCCCATGAGTCCGATGGTGCAAATCACAATAAATTAACACATAAATAGATCACTGTGAGAGATCAGTCAGTGTGTGTACCTGGAGTGGGATTTGCAGTACATCTGTTTTAGTCTCAAATCATCTGCCATCAAACGCTTGCAGGAGATAATACAGTTTCAAATACAGTTCGCCTTTAACAGTTAAAATCGTACTGGGCCCAATAAAAAGGTTGCACCAATACGGACACTAATTAAGATTCTGTTAAAGCTCAGGATATCTAAATTTCAGTTTGACACATTAATAGCTGCCAAGCATCAAGACGCTGCTGTGATCTATAATTCATATAAGTAAATTAATGTCTAGTCTCTGCTAGCTGATCAAGTCTGTTAGTAATTCAAGTTAACTGGCACAGCCACAGACACATCTAACTACTTAAAAAAAGACACATTTGACATCTTAAAACTAAGCAGCTCAAGTTCATTAACATAGTGACTCAAAGAAGGCAATATCATACACAAAATGTGGTTTTAAAAACAATATGTTGTTCATTTACATCATTTTTTTTAATCACTTTATGCCCTTCATGCATTTAGGTGAGTAGGAGTTGTTTATTCTCCATCTACCACAATGCAAGAGGTAAACAAGGCAAATATGGATTATTAAGCAGTGTGTTTTGGCTACAAGTGCCCACATCAAAGCAGAAGTGTGTTGTGTGATAGCTGCTTTACCCATCTGAGGTGAACCTCAAAAGCAATTCCTTATTTTATGTTACATGAGGGCAGTTTTATTTGAAAAACATTTCTCACGATTGGACTAAAATGTGCAATTTTATTGGACATTGCGGTGCTCGGAGCTTAAAGCGTCTCTCAGCACATCGCTGCCAATTACCATGTCTTGTGTAATTGCTCTCCATATTAAAATAACCCTGTTTTCAATGAGCTGGCAGCATATTTTGTGGATTCACAAACTAGAATTGAAAGCTATAACACCGCTCAGGAAGAGAACGGAATTTGTGCATGACATTTAACAAGCTCATAGTTCAATGCTCTATTTGTAACTGCTTGTATAAAACAAACTCGGAGAGGACGTCAGCAACAAATACTCCAAATTCAATACTGTTGCTTTGTAATCAGCCTCAATGTAACTGCATGAGAGGCAGCTAAGTGAACTTTACGGAGACATCTTCGATTTGTGTCCATCCATTTTGTGTCCATCTTTTTCATCCTCCTTTTATATGCAGGCAAACCGGATGATGTGAACTTTAAATGCAACAGTTTAGCCGACCACTGGCTTCAGCTCTTCGGGAACAGAAAGTTGATGCAGCTTCGGCTTTTTGAGTTTGCATGTTCAATTTGCAATCCAAGCTCAGACGCTCTTGCTTTACAGTTGACTTACAAAGTGAGAGCCGTCATCTGCCATCCAGTGCCCTTGAGTGTCACCTGCAGCTACCTGAGGCGACCTTCTTTGAATAACCTGAAAGGTAATGGAAAAAATTGCATTTAGATGATTCAAATACAGAGCTATACAGTCAAATAACTATCAAGCTGGACTGTAAACATGCCTGGCATTAGGTTTGATATGTACAGTCTTATAGCAGCATCCTGACATAGTGATTCATATTCTGCTGTGGCTACAACCTACAACCTATTTTACAAGAGTAAGATAAGATATATAGAATTTTACCAAAGCCTTTTTTGATCTGCTGCTGGAATTAAGTGACTGCAGACCAGTTTTTTTGTTGTAATTCTGTGTAACAAAACACAAACACTACCATCAAGAGATGAATTTCACAATAGCAGCAAAATAGCAGTTATCTGATCAAACAGATTTAGGATCTCACACTGTTGTAGCTCATAAGAAACTGTGATTTATGTTATATAATCTTTCTGAAGTCACTCTGGGATTCTACTAATAATACTGTGCCATTGATTTCTTATTAACTTTGACTTGTAAATTCACCCTTACCTGCTGCTGGTAGTGATTTTGGTAGCAGGTCGGGTCCCTCGGTGGCATGTTTTTAACCCGGACTGCTCCCTGCCTGTCCAGAGAGCGGGACCTGGGGGGTTTCAGCTGACTGCGCCGGTGCCATGATTTGAGCTGTTCGTTCACTACTTGCTGTGAGAAACCATTGCTGTGGTAGTGTGGGTGTTCCCACTGAGCCGGGGAGGGAGAGAGTCTGATATCAGGAGGTAAATGCCTCTGTGCTCTTTGGTGGGGCGCAGCAGCATCTTTATACCAATACTCATATCCGTTGGGAGAACAGGGAGCCTGCTTCGAGTAATAGCTCCGTGCCAAGTCCAGACCAGGTGGGTAGACCATTTCTTCATGATAATAGGCTTTGTGGAAACTGGGGCTGGACTGGTGCCTGGGATTATGGTAAAAGCCAGTGCGTGGGAAGGCTTGAGGTCCATAGCTGCCAACTTGGCCAGAGTGCGTGAATGTAGGCTGGTATTGTTTGGGCAAATCACAGGGCAACTCCTGACATGGTGAGCTGTTGTAAGATGTAAACGAGTGTTCGGAGTTGCTGTCCTCAGAGCTTGCATGGTTTCCATAATTCATCCCTGGGGGAGGAGTCTCCGGCAAAGTTATCGCATATTCTGTCAGTCGCCTCCTTGGACCTCTGCTGCGACCACGGTCCTTTTCAAACTGCGAGTCAGGGCTGGATAACCTGTGCAAAACACACAAGATATGCTTATTACATAGAAAATGCACAACCGCCTTACCATTTCCTGTTTTCTTTAGGTAACAATATGGCTAAAATGAGATGTTATCGCTGCAGTTGCAGTCACAGACTAAATATAATGCAGTGCAGGGGTTCGAGGTGTGGCTACCTGAGGGACAGCTGCCTGTGCACACGCATCTCCGGCGTGGAGGGAGTGCTGCTCGACTGGGTGCGGCTCAGCCTCAGGTGGGAAAGTTGCACGGGCAGAGGAGATGGTGGTAAGCAAGCCTCCAATGGTGGCAGCAGTTCAGTCTTGGCAGGACTGCTGAACAGACACAACAACAGGATGAGAAAATTGCAATGTTTTGTCTTTCCAGTTTGGGTTTTTACAAATAAAAAAAACTGAAATACTTTAAGCAAAAACACTGATTAGTAGTAAAATACATCAATGGATTTCTGTACTTCTTCAACAAATGACTGTGGTACCACCAGAGCAGAGGTAGATGGCAGTATAGCACCGTGAATAACATCATCAAAGTTGCTTTACAGGGCGGGAGCAAAAGAGACTGTACTAGAGATTTTTTTTTGCCATAACTATGAACTGTGTTGTCCAACATATTTTTATATGGACAATCTATTACAAGGAAGCACAAATCAAACCTACAAGGTGAGCTTATTACTTTGTGGAAGTCAGAAACATAATGTTAACTATGCACTAGTATCAGTTGGTTGTATCTAGCATGTTTCACCATAAGTCTTGTTGGGGCTAAAAGTCAAATGCTCTGACCTCCCACAGCCTCTTAAAACCCAAGCACCTGAAATCAATCACTTTAAACAAATAATTTTCTGACTAGCGAGAAAGCAGCCATGATAGATGGCTCAGAGTTATTACCTTGTTTTGCTGGAAGAACGCGACTTGCTCTTCTGGTAAGGCTGGTCCAGACTAGACTCTGTCCACGGGGAGTTCTGGATGGGAGGAGGGTCATATGTGGGAGTGGAGGTCAAACTCAGCGTAGAGTCGAGGCTCGGACGAGGAGACTGGCACGGAGTCAGTGGCAGAGTCTGTGGAGCTACAGACGGAGACAAGCAGGAGCCGTCTACCACAGACTGGGAGGACAGAGGGGAAGGCTTGGGAGGATCAGCCTCCCCTGGGAAGGGGAGTCCTGAGGACAGCTGTGATGACTGGCTCGTCACTTCTGGATAAAAATAGACATTACAGTGCAAAACCTCGTGAGAAATAGAGTAGGTAAGATTAGGACTTCTTGCTTCATTTCATGATTAACAGTTTTGTCGGTGCGGCAACTTAACACATATCCCCCGACTCTGACCAACACAAGAATATATACAGAAGTTAAATCTTACCTTCATCTTGCACAACCGAGTCTGACAGGGAGCTATCATCAGATGTCCCCAGATCTGAAAATCAGACATAATAACACATTTTTATAAATCAATGATGAATGTCCTCCAGAGAGGGTATTGTCAGGGTCTTGATGTGTAAGTATCCACTGCTTTTGAGTTCCTCTCACCGTGCTGCGCAAGGTTAAAAGCAGGAAGTGGAGATGATCGCCCGTGCTCCAGCCTCAGCTGAAACACCGACTCCTGCAGCTGTTTGAGCTTTTTCTCCTCTCTCCTGCACTGTTGCAAGCGGCTTTTCCTCACAGCCTTACTCGGGTGATCCTCCTCGCAGAGCTTGCGCGCAGCCTCAAATATCTTCATCTGGAGCGCCAACTCTGCGTCCACTATACTGAGTTGTGACTCCTGTAAAAGTTGAGGCGAGGAGACAACAGTGTGACTTTTCAAATTCTAATGCGTCGCAGTGATTTATGCACCGTTACGAAACAGGATCACTCGGTCTCGAAGTGCCGCTTATACCTCTGCTCCCTGCGGGATGCTTTGTTCGTCCAGCTTAAAAGCTGCTCCGATACGTCTGCGAATCTGTGGTGGCTTCTCTCCGGGCAGGAGAGGATAATCATCTGAGAGCTGGCCTGTCAACTCCTGAACAACACAGAGAAATCATCAGAAATCCCAGAAAGCCCACAAAGCAACGTTTAAACACGGATGAGTGTTATTTTTCCGAAAACAGATCCTGGTTCAGTGAATACGTTTATCAAAATAAAAGACATCTTTCTCAACACAAATAAATCCTTTGACTTTAGCTGTTCAAATAAATAAAGACACATTCAAACACGCACACACATACACCTTTTAAGAGGGTTTATTCACCTCTGTATACGGCAGTTTTGAAACGATGTAGAAGTATCTTATTCACCTTCCCTTACATGTTCGGGCATATGAGTTTGAGGGAACTGTTGCACAATTCTGTATTTTCAGAGATTTCCTTTCACAACACATTCTTTGAGTCTCACTTTCACTCTGTATCAAATATCCCAATCTCCGAGCGCCACAGCTCACAGTTACTGAATATAGAATGAGAAAAGTAATAAAAGACACTGTAGCTTTGAGTCACTCCCAACCAGCCACCTTTGCAGACAGACAAAAACTTAAGTGCAGCCAATAAGATTAGTTGTTCTTTGTCACCAAGAGAAGGAGAGGCATCATGCCTGCCATTAGTTCACTTAAGCATGTCCCAACAGGAGAGCCAAGCCCGAGTGTCAACAGGAAAGAATGATCCGTCCTGGGATTTTACCCTGGAGCACCGACACACGACAGCATTATTCCTAAAGGCATACGTGTCTGGTTTCGAAATAAGTTCATGGGGCAATTCTTTTTTAGTTGCTGTCTGATAATTTACGGTGAAGAGAGAGAGACAGAGGCCAAGGAGAATGCAATGTGAAGGATTGATAAAGTGATAAAATGTGTCTCTACTAGGCTGAATACCACACAGTGAAAAAGCAACCACCAACATACCAGTCATGAATTAAAATCCACTGAACTGTCATTGTGTGGTCTAATTTCAATAGGCAATGTGTCAGAAAGGAATGGGTTGCTGTTTGTCCTCTTCTTAGTGGTAAGAGATGAAATCAGAACATCAAAGCGCCATCAAAAACCACACCATTCAGGTTGAGCTAACAAAAGATATAGGTGGGGAGAAAAAGGCATACGCCGGGAGTTTTGGACAATTTTAAGTAGATCTGAAAGAGAAACGTATGATCTAGAGTGAACAAAGGTCAGAGAAGCGAGAGGACATGGCCGAACTCATCTCACAGCAATGTCACGTCTCACAGGTTGTTTTGTTAAGGAGGCGAACCTGCAGTAAAATGCATCATCAGACGTCCTGTACCAAGTGACCGCACCTATTTAATCTTTCATAACAGCTGCTGAATCACCTTATGGCAAGTACATTTTTTGTTACGGCCTGTCAAATTACGTAAGCATTGTCTCCCATTGTTTGGCTGGGGCAGTTCAATTAATACCTTTCCTAAGATATAAATTATCTCAGATTTTCGTAATTACGTGACTCATTTGTTCAGTTTGGCGTGTTGGTGTGCAGACTGCAGCGACTCACGGCCTCTCGGATGCAGAGTTTCTTCAGCTCCAGTATGCAGCGCTCCAGTCGGTCTTGCAGAGCCTGGTGCTTGAGCTTCATGGCCCTGGTGTGTGTGGTCACATCCTTCGTATGCGACGTAGGGCTGTCAGAGCCTGCAAAAACAAAAGGAAAGACGTCTATGGACTTTTCTGGCTTCATGAGACAGAGCTCACACAGGTGGAAAACGAACTGTAAACGTGTACAAAAGTAGTGGATTTATCAGAAACACCAGCTTGAAGGGCGTCGCTCACATGACCATTTGTACACAGGGCATACGCAGAGTGAATGGGTGCACCGAAACTTGCCATCCAAGGCAAGTAAAGCTCCCTTTTTTATGGAGCTTATCGCATTCAGTTTTTGTTGACATTTGTCACGGAGCTGTTGATTCAATGCTGCGTCACTTCAGAAACATGTTTTTTTTGTGCCGCTGAATTGTGGCAAATCACACGAACGTTGTAATCGAATACGTATTTTTGTCCTTTTGGAAATCAATCACAACAAAAACAAAACTAATCTCTAACAGTAGCGCGTCGTCTGTCATTGTCTGGCATTTATCCATCCTTAACGTTTGACTTCTTTCATGATGATACTTTACCTTTTCCCAACTCAAGTTTCATAGTTATTATCATGTTTTTGACTGCCTTACCTTGCTTTGTTTCCTGTTTTTTTTTTTCTGAAGTAAGCTGGCAAACTCAGATTGTGGCACCTCGGACATCATTTTAATTAAAAAGCGCACTTTCATTACGCTGCTCTGGATTAAGTCCCCCCGGGCCACTGCAGCCAACTCTACGACAACATTAAACAGGAGGTGCCTTTTGTTTTCATCTTTGTTTTAACCGGTGGCATGCAGAACGACTTGGTAACTATAAACAGTGAGTGTTGGACTGGTGTTGTCTGCAGCCTTGGTGACTAATGACATTAGGTTTAGTCTCAGGCCTGTGGGAGTGGCTTCAGGCAAAGTGCATTGAGCGGCACATACCTTCAGAGATTATTAACAGAGTCCCTGCAGGTATTTACAAACGTCGGAGGTGCAACAGGAAAGAAGTGTGACAGCGCCACAATAGGCCAAAGAATTCCTCTTCCTAGAGCGACAATGCCCCTATTCTTTGTAGATCGACACTTTTCATTGTATACAGAAGACGTCACGTGGCTCATCTAAAGTGCAAGGAATGTCAGAGAAGCCAGAACTAATCAAGAGACACTGCTGGGCGTAGCCAAAATAAGACCAGCAGAGTTTTCTGTTAATTCTGTGGCATTGTCACCGTATGGCACTAATAGAATAATAAGGAGCAGCAAATTAAAGTGTTTGGCAGTTAAAAGACTTATCTGCAAAATAGGACGAGCAATATATTCAGGACAGTGACAAGAAAAAAAAAGTCAAGAAAGAGAGATTTTTTTCTTTTCAGTATTTTACTTACTGAAGGTGTAAATTAACAAACTGCAACCAAATTGCGAAATAATGGGCCGATTGTTTCAGGCTGTTTTCCGGCTGAATTAAATCACCTCATGTGCTGTCACTCGAGGTAGTTTGACAGATTTCATGGACACGGCATCGTTTGGGGGGGGGGTCAAAGATAAGACAAAGAAGTCAAAAAATGAAGACAATGTGGAGACGTGAAGAGGGAGACGTGACCTTTGTAGCTCACTTCACGTCTCATGCTCAAGGCTCCGGGCTGGAGGCCTTGTCAGCTGCCACTCTGCCTGAACTGTGAGGACCAGGTTGTTAAAAGGAGGAGAGAGATAATATGTCGGTCCGTTGCACCCCTTCTGAAACCGCTCATCACGAAACCGATAATGCAACTAAAGCAAAACCTAAATCAGTGGAAATTCTTTATCTAAATACGGACCTTTTCAATTCAGTGGAGGATGTAGCAGCTAATACAGGCACTGAGTCACGAATTTCAGTTTCTGCCTGAGCTTCCTCCCAACACCTTGTTTTCTCCTGATAAGACGTAGGCTGGGATTACGACCTAAGAAAAGTTTGTCTTAGGAGTAAAACAATTGCTTTGTACATTGTGATAATCCATAAATGGCTGCCGACAGAAGTAATGTGATGTCTCATTAGATTCTGGTTAATCACAGTGAGAAGTTTTATTTAACAACATTTTGACTGACTAACTGAGTGAGGGGTTATTCATTAACTTGTACTTCAAAGCAGAGAATACGCTGCATATAGGCAGGGGCCGTAAACGCATCACATCACATGACAAATTACAGAACCGACAGGAGTCAATAATTCTCATTTATGGCTGCTGGTGTCGCCGTGTTGTGTGAGAACTAAATTGCCGGCCATCCGACATGAAGTTTGCTCAAACAACTTCAGTCCCACACGATTTACACACACACACACACACACACACACACACACACACACACACACACACGCACAAATACATCTACACATATATATATATTAGTGTTTGGGTCGGACTGAGCTTCTGGTACTTTGCCCTTTTAACTAATGATGTGTCATTTAAATTGAGGGTGAGCGCTGCGCACAAACTTGTCAGGACCAATTTCAAGTGTGAATAGTCAAAGAGCATTTTGACAAGCGATTGTTCGGACTTCTGAAACGAGGAAATGCCTGCTTAACTCCACTCTCCGTTTCACATTAATAAAACGACTCAATAAAGCCGCTTTGTGTGCCACAGACACATGTGGGCGACCAAGCATAGACAATCTGCAATCCACTTTGTTTTTGTACTAATTTCAGGTCTCATGACGCTGACGAGTGTTGCTATGAATGAAGGAATGAATGAATGAATGAATGAGCTGTGAACACGTGTCCCACTGCAAACGTCATTGTTCATTTATATATGTAGCTTTAAGCACCAAAGTGAAAACTTAATGGACAAGATCCGCCTGGAAAAGAACAGTATAAACTGCTTTTTTCTTATACTATTATGTTTCACATATTACATATTATGTTACAACTTTCTGAAACCTTTTACCTGAATGAAGGATAATGCCGCTATCAGTGTCACTGATCTCGCCGTTTCCCTCCATGACGGTAGGTCGATGTCCTGTTGCTGTTCTTCAGTGGATAACTTTCACCATCTCCTGAAACGAGTGATTCAGTTTTAGCATCAAATTACAAATATCGGCTCTCAGTGATGATGGTGTTGAAAACCCCTCACCCCACCCCTCCATTTTCTCAACCTTAGATAGGACGTCAGTCCACATCAGGGCACATACATACACACATAGGGGAAATCAAGTCTCCTATCGGCCTAAACGTCCATGTTTTTGGTCTGTGGGAGGAAATCTGAGTGTTTGGAGAAAACCCCATGAACACACAAGAACATGCAAGCTCCACAGGCCCTCGGTCCAACCTGGGTGTCGAACCAGCTGCGAGGCTGCCATAGTGCTAGCCACCCCGCTATTGCGTTGCCTTGCATCTGAAATACATTTCTAAAACAGCTGTGCTAACGTATCATTCCCCTCAAAGTCCATATTTTACTGGTGTGAAATATTGGATACGTTACACAGACAATTCAGGCCAGACGGGCTCACCGAGTCGAAAGCCTACCACTGGGAACCCCTGCGGGGGAGGGGGCTGAGACGTAAAAATACCAGTATATACCATGGGCTTAAAGCCCCCCAGTCACAGGCCTCGGCACAATAGAGATGGATGAGTGGTCAAAATCCCAAACCACATCCAAAGTCTGACAGAATTAACGTAAGCTTTCCAAAGGCTGCCCATTGCACAAACCTGTGACCTACTACTGGAGTGATTCAGGTGTGACTTACTTTCTTGACCCTAGACTCAGGTGTAGTCATAGCCTCCTACGGCATGAGTACACATACGTGTTGCCAAGTCTCGGCTGTTTCCTGTGACGGCCTGTTTGCTGAGCTCTGATGTCATACGATTGGCATCGTCTCATCCCCTCTGATAAGAAACTCGCCGGGCACATGAGCCATGTAACCGACCGGCGTCAGATAAAACACTGAAACTCGTTGGTTAGATTATTAACTCGGACATGTTGTGGAATTTAGTGGCGGTGACTGCATACCAACACACATGGGAGGTTCCCTTTGGGCTCGGCTCAGAACAGGAAGTGTCCCGGCAGTCACCAGCAGTTTAGATAGGGTGAAGTCATACGCTGTGATACGAGACGCTTGTTTAAAGCAAACACTGGGATCCTGCTTAGGAAAACAGGGAGTCACAAAATTTACTGCACTGATTGTGACAGCGGCATGACGCATCCTCCACGCGGCTCATATGACTGTGACTGCTGCCTTCACACCTCCAGCTCACAGATAACTGACCACGGTGTTTGCAACAATAAGGTGGGACTGTTGACGTGCAGATAACTTACATAACAACACGCCACAGGATCTGTCTGGAAGGTCAGTGGACAAACACTTAAGGTCTACGTCAAAGTAGAAGCACCATTTGCAAACATGAAAAACATTAAGTAAATGAATAATAATCAGAGCTCTCTTATTGGAATCAGGCAAGATGTCGTTTCTATAGCTGTACAGCACATTTCAGTTTGTACATTTAGCCAGAACGCTTTCATGATTATTCCTCTCTCTGACCTAACTTTTCGCTTGCAAGAAACCAGAAATCAAGACAAATTTATAGACTGTACATGAGCAAGCTTTCCAAACTGTTTACTCACAGGATAGAAGGAATCAGAGTTCCTCCTGATGTTTTGATTTTTCTTTTATTCTCTCTGATTGATTGTGACATTGGTCACAAGTATTTTTAGGGGTTTGCCAAAACACACTTCTATCACACTGCATCTGAATCCCGGTGAGTGGCTGCAGAAAACTCAAGTTGCTCTGTGTATTAGAAAACCACATGCAGGTTAGTAACCAAATGGATGTTTGCTAAGTAACATTTCACGATGTATTGTGAAGAGAAATTGCTGATATTCAAAGTGAGAAGTAGATCAAGAAAGAGAAAAACATCACTTAGATTCAGAGCCCGTGCAGCCAATCAGCAACAGGTGAGGTTTGCAGTCGCTCACAATGCGATTTGGGAGGACGAGATGGGAGAGGCAGTGACTCCGACCTGTTAGTGCATTAGTGCATTAGCAAGTACAAACAATGAAAAACACCATTATTTGTCTAGTGTGACTCAATCGACCTTTAGATAACAAATGGAAAATGTGCAAATACTCCATAACAAGGTGGCGTATCACACATCTGTAGTTAGAAAGTTAGTTAGTTACAGGAATTCGATGAAGCTTTCAGAGCTAAAAAAATCAAAAATACATCACGGTCAAGCAGAAAGAAAAATATACCATGTGGGGAATTTGATCGTAAATAGGTTGTTTGATTCTTCGCTCTCCCACGGGCTGAGTGAAATCCCCTGAAAAACCAGCATCTGTCATCCCGCCACTGTGAGCGAATGGATTTAAATGGAAAGAGCAGAAACTTCTTCAGAAGTATGATGCACCGTTGACGAGGTTTGATCACATTTTTCACATGAAATCTTTAGTTTGACATGTTGTGTGTCAGACATTTGTGCCGCACGACATATTTCCCAACACGTTTCCATTTGTGAACAGCCTATAACGCGCTCGTGGGCGGTTTGGTTAAATCAAACACTCACGTACAAGAAAGAGGAAGGTGTTGTATTTAACCCTGGAGGTGATAAGAAACACATACCTCGGGTTGAAGGCATTTGCTTCCACTACCTCAGGTCAAGTGTCAGCGTTGCCACAGATAAAACACAGCACATCACCCCCACATACAGAGCACAAATGTCACAGTTTACACTATTTCACTTCAGTTTAAACTCACTGCGAGGAAACCGATGTGAACGACAGCAGAAACATCTGAAAAGTGAACTTACTTTTTACGAGACACTTGGGGAAAACCTGACTCAATCCAAGGAACGAAGAGTTCCCCTCCTCTCTCTCAAGAGTTCCCGGCGTGAATACAAATGCTTAAGACCAGAGGTGAGTGGAGTCTGGACAGGAATGAGAGACTCGCCCACTAAGAAAGCGCTGCCTGCTGAAGAGGAGTGGCCACACAGCAGGGCTGAACACTGCAGCCAGTGTCATATAACCCCACTGAAACTATGACAGTAACACACTTAGTGAGAAAATACACTTGGCTTTACCTCCTTATCAGTGTCCCCTCCACAGAAGGGTGGAGGCAAACTGGGAAAAACAAGTTTCACTGAGTGGGGGGAAGAAAAAAGAGCCACACCATGAGAACCAATTCAGAGATGACACAATTAGTCAATTAAGAGATTGTTGGAAAGATCTGATCCCATTTTACATGTTGGTAAATGACACATTTCTGGTCTGCTTTCTCTGTGGGACAGATCTGGAGCTCTGTCAATCATTACTGAGACCAAGTTTGCAGAGAGACCCGACTCGGGGTCTTCATTTCAACCAGAAGCTTCAACGCTCTCATCACTGTTAATTATTAAAGAATCTCACTTGGTAAGAGACTTACTCAGACACTGGTCGACATACTCCGATCTCTCTCGACAATTAGCTACAGATGAGACATAGATCATACAGAGGTGTGAAGATGATGCATTTCTACTGCCATCTCCTGGTTGTCCGTAAAACATATTATCTACATATTAACGCACAAATACACGTTACTTGGGTCTAGCTGTAAAGCAGAAACGTGATCTACAACTATCAATGTATAACTAGTTAACTTTATTGTGACCTAGACCTGGCCACTTCTCTTCCTCCCTAACAGATAATTAGGCCAGTGCCAAGACCTTTTTTTGTGGCCTGCCATTTTTGCCTCCACTAAAAAGGAGGGGAAAACACACACACACACACACACACACACACACATGGCATTGGGAGAGTCTACATGATTTACAGACACCCAGAGGCAGCACCTGCTCTGTAACCACATGGCTCACATTCATCCTGAATCTCAATATTCATTTTGGCTTTCCAGGAATGTTGGTGCTCAGACACTCTGGGAAGAAGAAAAAAAAAGGTCTCGCAATTCCCAGACACTCAAGAATCAGAGCTCAAATGACACGGCACCGAGAAAGCGGCAGATATTTGGTTCTGTGTAGAGTATGTAGGTTTCACAGCGAGAGCACAACTGGCCACATTTCACGCATGCCTTCACGTTTGGCGCCGGCAACGCAGTCCAATATTTCTGATTTGGTCCACTATAGTGTATTTATATAGTAGATGGTGTGCTGCACATTCAACCACATGGAGACTGGTTATGAACACTCAATAAACAACAAAAGATCAGTCAGCATCGGGACTGTTTTGAGCTGCGACAACTCATCGCTAAATCGACTATCAATTGAGTCATAAAGTAATCGACAACTATTTTGACTAGATTTTTCAGTGATTTTGAGAAATTCTCTGATCTCAGCTTCTTAAATCTGAATATTTTCTAGTTTCTTTATCTCTGTGACAGAAAATTGAGATGAGAACATAGCATTTGAAGACCTCATCTTTGCTTCTGCAAAACAGGCTTTAAACATTTTCACCTTTTTTTGGTCTCACAAACCTCATAAACTTGATCGATTCATCGTGAAAGTAATCACAAGACGTAGTCGTAGTATCCTCTACCAGTGGATTTCATAAATTACTCACAATGAGCAGAGGTAGCCCAAACTAGACTCTAACCTTATGGAAACTTTCGCTAATGTAGATTATGATGCATTTGAGTTCGGATTAAAACATGCCTGTCACTATCACCATCTCACTGCGAGAAGGTACAAATCCAAGTCGGACTGGGGCTCTTCTGGGTAGAGTTTGCACGTTCTCCCACAATGTCTGTGTGGGTCTCACTAAAGTCCAAAAACACGCATGTTTATGTTGATCGGAGACTCTAAATCGCCACTAGGTGCGAGGTTGAGAGTGAAAGGTGTGTGTGTCCTTTGTTCGGCTGGAAACCTGTCTACAGTGTATTTTCTGCCTTCATCCTGTGTGCTGGAGATAAGCAGGTAAGATGAATGATTGATGGATGGATGGATGGATGGATGGATGGATGACAGGCATTTCTGATGAATTTCAGCCTCTTTTGAACCACAACACATCATTATAATGATGCAGTCCCAGATGAAAGTTGCTACGTTGCCTAAAGCTCAGTGTTAGTTCTCTTTTGACCACTCATTTATTTTTAGTTTTTTATCTTTTTTATTATGTGAAGTATTTTTTTTAGGGCTTTTGCAAGGCCTGTCTTTGATTGGACAGGACAGCTCTAGAGTGACAGGATATCATTTTTATATCCCATTAACGATATATATCCTGATATAGTTTATCTATGATACGACAGACATTCTTATTCTTCTATTGCACGACTGGAATCTGATTCTACTGTCTCAAAACCATCATATTCCATTGCTCTCCCAGTCACTACGTTACTGGTACAGATGCCCCACAAAGGGAAAAATGACTTAAAAACACATATGTGCATCATTCATCCATTATCTTATTCATAAGTCCATCACAGGACACACACACACCATTCACTCTCTCTCTCACTCACTCTTAGGGGTAATTTAGCGTCTCCAGTTGATTTAAACAGGCATGTTTTCAGACGGTGAGATGAAACCAGTCAGATTTTAACCTTCTCAGCTGCACAGTGACAGCACTATTCACGGAGCCACCGTCTCAGCCTTTGATCTCTCGAGTGACGCAGGATAATTTCCCACGGCACACCTGATGATCTCTCATGCCGCACTGGTGTTTAACCACAGCGCAGCGGTTAAACAAAATGAGGCTGAATGATAGAAACAACCTTCTGGGTTACACACTGTATACTGCAGACGCTAAAAAGGTTCATGAAGTCAAATCAACACCTTCTCGAATTGTTAAAGGGAGGATCTCACCTACCAGCTCCCAGCTACTGCAACGTTAATAGAATAAAGAAGTAGGAGCCGCGTCCTGAGTAAACAGGCTGCATACCACAGAGTTTGTCAACTTAAAATCAGATAAAAGGGAAGAATGCAAACGGATAATAATATCTACCCAACATGGGAAAGCACTAGTTGAACAAACACTATTGTAGCAGCCTGGCAGAGAGAAAATACTCACACCCTTTCGGTATTGGAGGGAAATCGGCCTTATCACAATATTCCTCTGTCGAGAACGTAATTACAAAATCAAGCATGATGCATTTAAGTGCTTTATGTAGTTAAGTGCATTAGGCTTGATGTGGAGACCGGTTAAACAACTTCCCACTGGGCTGATGTTCACACACACTTGTCCGGTGTTTAAGTAGCCAGTTGGTGGATGTCATGGGAAGTTTATATAAACCAAGAGTTCCCTGAGAGACAGAGAGGGGGCTTTGTGTAGCCAACACGGCAGCTGGCAAAACAAATTCTTTACATATCCCTGAGTCCTTTTATAAAGTGTACGGCTAGACTTCTGTGGCTGGCGCGTAGGCCCATCAGCTGCTGGGGGAATCACACATTATCCCTCGATATTTCTCAGCTCGCTTCTTTCACCAGGTGCTAATAGAACATTCCCCGGTAATGACGGCTAAATCAAGGTGCCGTTGTAAAAAAAAAAAAAGAAAAGAAAAAAGTGCTATAAAGTTACACTAATGTGGTACAAATCTGAAAGCTTTAAAGAGCAAACAAAGGAGCTCTTCTTGATGCTGCCGGGTTCCCTCCCCTGCTCCCGTCCATCTGTGGCCAACTTTGAGCTTTATGTTGCCTGAAGGCTCTAATTGACTACAATAAAGATGTGAAAAAAAAGTACTACACGTATCTCAAAATGGGCAAGCGTGCAGAAGTAGCGCATTTGATGTGGATTACTTAAATAGATGTTTGCGTACCGCCACGCAAATCAAGGTCTATTCTAAAACTGTGGCCAAGCCCTGACTGTGACTGCTGAGCTGAGAGTGAACAGGCTTAAACACACCAATACCATTACACAGAGAGGGGGAGAGAGAGATAAACAGAGACAGAAAGAGAGAGAGAGAGACAAACAGACGGAGACAGAAAGAGAGACAGAGAGAGCGACACACAGACCGACAAACAGAGACAGAGACAGAGAGAGACTGAGGGAGGCAAAGAAAGAGACAGAGAGAACAATATTGTAAAATGCAGTTATGCCAATAAAGCTTGTTAAATTGAATTGCACTGAATTGAGAGAGACAGTAAGAGAGAGACAGATACAGAAAAAGAGAGACAGGGAGAGCACAAGTTACAGAGAGAGAGAGACAGAATAAGAATGAGAGACAAATACTGCAAGAGAAGCAAACAGAGAAAGAGACAGAGAGAAACAGAGAGACAGAAAGAGAAACAGACACACAAACAAAGAGAGAAACATACACAGAGACACAAACAGAAAGAGAGACACAGAGAGAGAGAGACAGAGAAAGGCAAAGAAAGAGACAGGGAGAGCAATATTGTAAAACCCAGTTATACCAATAAAGCTTGTTAAATTGAATTGCAGTGAATTGAGAGAGACAGTAAGAGACAGACAGCTACAGAAAAAGAGAGAGACAGAGAGAGCACAAGACACAGAGAGACAGTACGAGAGAGAGAGACTGGAAGAGCGAGAGAGACAAATGCTACAAGAGAGGCAGAGAGACAGATAGAGAAAGAGACATTAGGGGACAGACAGACAGAATGAGACAGGCAGACAGAGAGAGAGAGAGAGAGGGAGACAGAGAGAGAGAGAGAGAGAGAGAGAGAGAGAGAGAGAGAGAGACCTTCCGACACAGAGCTCCTGTTAAGCAGATTTAAAATAGGAAACATGAGATTGTTGCTCGCTGTCTGAGAGCACTGAACTGTACTCAACAGCTTGTTAGGATACCACATCGAAGCTCTACTGAAGAAAGAAGTATTGACGTACCACAATCAGAATCCTCTCATAAGTCATTCAGGCTTTTCTCCTCTGGCAGCAACTGTATTGATGTGCCAAAAAAAAACACACTAAAAAAGGGACCTGGAATAGAGGAAAAAAGCACTTAAAGCTTGTTGAGTAACAACAGTCTATTACTGGCCTAAGATGTGCAGCAGGTCCAAAAACATCATCACAACCTTGTTTTTGTAGAAATCTCAGATTTTGAAATTGAAGTGAAAGATGGGCAAGTTCAAAACAGAGGAGATAACTCCATAACTCAGCGTGTCACACAAAGGCAAACGCATAGGTCATGCCCGGCCTGCAGGTCACAGTCTTTGTTTGAGACAGCAGATACAGATGTCGGTGTCAATCAGAGAAAACAAGAGGTATTCTCTGGGTGATACCGTTGAGAGCTTTCTGTTTCTGAGAAGAGTTTGCATGGAGACAAACTGTAGTCAGAGGTTGGATCATGTTGACCCGGTGGGAAAGTACTTAGCAGTGTGACAGTGCCTGCCCTGGATGATTTAATAAGAGGAATAAGAAAAGATAAAGACTCGTCCCCTCATAGACTGTTAGGGCAAAACTAAAGGGAAGCGTTACTACAGAGCACATGCTGGTTATTCCTTCAATTCTTCTAGGCCAAGTATTTTCCATCAATAAGACTCTAGTCTTACATAAACAGTACAGCTTCCCATCTTCTAAACAGCTTTCATGTACCTGGCTCTATTGAGGTACAAAAGTGGGAAAAAAAGGGTATTAAAAAGTTGTTGAATGTAAATTCATGTGATTGCTCACGTGAGCTGCTGGCAAAACGACAAGTCAGCACAAAGCTCTACGTACGGTTGCCAGATATGCATTAAAGTTATATGAGCAGAAGTGGACCGTAACAAAATTGGGATTGTAAAAGAACTTGTAATGTAACATCCAGGGCATTTCTAGTCAAAACAACAATTCATAGCCTCTATCTTGAGAAAGAAAACACATACATATATTCAACCATTGTAGGTCCCCTTCGATGTGCCCTAACTACTTTGGTTTTTCGCATTTTATTCAAAGTGCATAAATTTTATACTCTCCTTTGTTTGTGAACACCTTTACTACTAATTTGTTGCTCCTTTTCCATCAGTCATGCTCCGACCTAATTAAAAATAAAGTTATGTGGGTTTAAAGGTTTGGCTGCACAGCAGGAGTCTGTAATGACTGGAGCCACCAGCAGGTCACTGGGGTTTCGGGGGTTAAGCCACTCCTGTCCTCTTGCCCCCTGGTCAACGCTCAGGAATGTGTAGAGGCACAAAATGTTTCAATGCACAGAAATCACAAACTGGCTGCTGGACTAAAGAGAGAGACATCAGCATAGATCAGAGCTGGCACAATCGTTTGTCTTTTAGTTGACGTTGGCGTCTCATATATATCCGACTGAGGTTAAATGACCTCAAGGATAGTCTGTCATACTAAAAAAGAGTAAGTTATCCCATTTATGGCATTGTAACTCCAAAGTGAAGATCCCCAAGGGATCAATAAGTTTCAATAAGTCTATCTATCAATCAATAAGTCTATCTATCAATCAATAAGTCTATCTATCTATCTATCTATCTATCTATCTATCTATCTATCTATCTATCTATCTATCTATCTATCTATCTATCCATCTATCTATCTATCTATCTATGCAACATTAGGAAGGTATACTGTTGGATAGTACCTGAGGGGGAAAAAAAACAATCACATACTTCTTGTTACCTTATTTTCATTGTTCCTCTCAGTTGTTGCCTGTATATTTCTGTAGAAAGAGGATGTTGAGGGCCAATGACTTCTGTGCCAGTCAGTCAGATGTCCTTATATAGTTTATATTTTCCACCTTTCAAAAGTCAGCTATCTTTCAATCCATTAATTACAAACAATCTTGGATTGATTATGAGGCTCAGGGGTTATTGTGTTTGTTATGTTAGATTTCGAACTGACAGAAATGTCTTATGTATGTGACCCTATATAAATCATTAACCACGAACATATAAATGTGATGCCTGAATCATGTAGCTGTGTGAATAGTTTTCAGGAAGCAGAACATCTTGTGCAAGGTCCTCATCCATGTCATCCACCCACAGCTTCATGAAGCTGCTGGGCCTCAGCTCAAAAGTTTCTCAAAGTTTACAAACTCGCTTTGATCATGTTGCTATTCACCATATCTTCAGCTCCCCTCTACAACAAGCTTGTCTACAAACTAGCACTGCCCTACCTAACATTACTGAACTCCTCATACACATAGTTGGCAAAGCAAATCTGTTGTAAATCCACAGTTTTTTTGTTTTGTTTTGTTTTGCTTTGGGTTTTTTTTTTGGCTCTTACCTTGCTAACGTGTTAGCATCGTGTCTCATCTGCATCCATACAATCCGCTCTCCATCGGCTCGCAGTCTCTCAGATTTGAGCTGGATGTTTGATTTGTGTTTAGGCTAAAGTCTTCGAGTTATCAATCTAGTTTCTCTAAGTTAAAGGCCGTACTGTGGCACATTTGCATTTAAAAAAACAACGCTTTACTTCCCAAACGTAAACTTAGGTCCGAGAGCTGCTCCTTCAAGAGTCCAGTAAAGTGAGCGCCGCGGTGTTGCCTTCAGGTGTCCTCGGAAATAAACCCACACAGATGACATCAATCTGTTTACCGTGGTAACCGCATCTCCAACACTGCACAAATCTCTAGTACACTCATTGAGCTGCTTTAACAAAGTCAATACCACAATAATACAATCAATAGATGTGACGCGAACATGTAAATGAAATAATAATTCTACTTAAGTACAGTATACGGAGCATGCTGTGTTGGACTTTCGCAAATGTTTTGCGGAATAATGTCAATTTTTCGCCTGATTGGTAAAAGAAAAAGACCAACGCCTTTTAGAACAACAATTGAATGCAAGTTATTCAGAATTATTGTCATTTAGTGGGACATGCTACGTTCCCGAGGTAAGTTTTCATCATGTAATTAGAAATAACGACATTGGAGTGAGCCTGCGAACGTCTCATGGACTGGCCTCTGCTTATGCTTGTGCTCATGTGTAGTGATGTAGATTTGTTTTTCTGTCTCCTGTGAAGGAAAAAAATATTTCTTAAATTAGAACAGGCAAGATTATCATTCTAGGGATTAATACGAAGAAATATTCACTCACAATTGGCGCAAAATATAAAAAAAAGACAGACAAACCATGTAAATATAGACAAATACAGTATAACGTTTGCTATTGGTTTAAAATTTTGTAGAGGAAGGAAAAAGGAAAGACTGTCATTTTTATTTAACACCTCAGATTGGATGAGGAAAAAGACCCATATTAATGGTTCTACACTCCAGAACAGCATTACACAGCTATGCAAAAAGTTTTTCTGGAGTACTGTTTATCTATGAATGTGAATGGTGTGTGTGGTTGTGTGTGTGTGTGAGAGAGGGATTTCTGACCTGTCCAGGGTGTATTTCCTGCCTTTGCACTATGTGAACTGTAGCAAGGCCTCAGCAGACCCCCCTGACACCATTGAGGGAGAAACAGAGATAACACTTGTGGATGTTTTGTTTTTAACATCTTAGGTGTGATGAATGTGATCTGAATTCAATGGTAATCCATTAGACTGATAGATTGAGACTGGGAGTACATTAGGCAGCGCTGCAATCTCAGCTAAGGTTTTAACACCCTCTCAGACACTAACCACTAGGTGGTAATATTGCGTCACAGCATTTCTGTTTCATGTGAAACAGAAATGCTGAGGCAAAGCAGCTAACTTCAAAAACCTGTTTTGTTTCATTTTACCATGAGTAAAGGCCAAAGTTGTCTCTGATCCTCAGATCCTCCAATCACTGATATTACTTTGAGAAGGTCATATAATACATTCTTGAACTACACTGCTGTAGAGTTTCACCAACCTATCTCTGTCTTGAAATTAACCTTTGAATATTTTCATTGAAATCATTTCTGCAGGACAAGTTTAATGACATGTAATTGCCTAAAGCAAATAATATTCATCACAGTTTTTTTTCTTTACCCTGGTTTTATACCTATTAATTTTGCTTTGTGTATTGCCAAATATTTTTGCTCCGGTTTGTAGCTTTCAAAGGTTTTTCACATTTCAAATCAATTTATTTCAAAGTCTACACAGAGAAGTTATTATTTCAATCTGCAGCATATATTGAAATGCCTCCACTTAATGTATTGTGATAATAGATGTTTTTAACTTGTTGAAGCAATTCATTTTGATTATTTATTTCCCAAAGAAATGCAGTCTGACTGTTGAATTGTTCACACGATCATAAAACCACATCTTGCAAAATATTAGATTTCCAATCTCATAATCCCTCATGAACATTTTGTGTTCAACACAGTTGTTTTATGTATCTCATTAACCTCGTTCCTTGTTTGTTGTTTCATTGCCACCTCTGCAGTAAACAACATATACCACATTTAAACTCTGGGTTAACTGTATTTGTAATTCATTTTTAAGACTGTTTCATTGCACCGTCATCACTCTCCCTATGACAATCTGCGTATACATCGTGGAAAAGTGTCCGTCATAGTGAAAGAAAAACAGAGAGGAACAATTTTGTTCGTATGAAATGGAGCCGAGCGTATGCTCAAGCTCAAGCTATATGGGAAATGACTCTGTTCAAAGGCTGGTATGCTGAAGAAGGAAACCGCAGACAAACATCTGATTGAGAGGTGCAGCGCTGGTATGAAGTTGGTGTGTTGAAAGACTAGCAGTTAAATGTTCACACATGACACAATTAGGCCATGATGCTTTTCAACACATATGTCACTGGAACTTGGAAACACAGAAACATCACGTCTCAGTGAAAAACAGTTTGTAATGTGGATGCATGTGTTTTTCTTTTTTCAAAAAATATTCAGAAGTCACAATGTGAACATGTTTCGATAAAGGGTTTAAGCATTTGCAATAAGAGACAATTGCAGGATGATAATAATGCCGGAAAATTATTTAACAAGTAAAGATTCAAAGCAAGAAAATGCTTTTTTTCCCCTTCCTACTGAACATATATTTGTTACATTTGTAAGACCAGCAAAAGTGAAAATGTCTACTCTTAAAAATTCAACATTTTAAACCAATAACCTCTCGCTGTTTCTCCGCTGCCACCGCTCATCCTGTACTTACTCATTCGTCTTTTCAAAGTGGTCAGTTCAAAGGGCTCGAAGGTGACACTCTGAGTATTGCTATGAGAGTCTGACACCCACACAGGCGACAGCAAGAGCAGCTCTGTGAGAACCTCACCATCTCGTAGTCTCAGCGTTCAGTCAGCTCCAGACACCGACCTACGGTTCACCCAGGAGGTGGCAAGGTCACACCTCGCCACCTGCAAGCTGTGACCTTATTTTAAGGTAAATATATATGCATATATATATATATGTATATATATACACATATTATTGTATATGAAAGCAACCCTCAACCTAGACACATTAACAAAAAGAGACATTTGAATTTGTGATGGAAGCATACATATACATACATAAACACACACACAAATATGTGTGTGTGTATATATATATATATACACACACACACACACACACACACACGCACATACACATAAATACACTTAATTGTAAATGTAAGCAACCCTCAATCTAGACAAATTAACAAAAACACACTTTTGAATTTGGGATGGATGAACTTAAAATGCCATGTGATTTGCAATGATAATAACACACTTTTAATACTTTTAATCACAATGAGAAGAATCTGACGTAGCCCTACGAAAGGTCACCGTCTGTCACTGCCGTCCACTGTTCTGTCACTGCAACTTTGCTCTTTATACATTTCTTAAAAACAGCTCTTTCACAGAGAGGGGGAATTCCTCACCCCTCTGCCCTCACAGCCTGGCACCTACCCTAGTTTTCTCAAACTGGTTGATTCATGACCCATAGTGCTTAAAACTGAAAAACAAGTGGGCACCTGTGAACATTTGAACTCTCACAACTCCTGACTAATGTCTAACTTTACTCATAACAATGCTTTTGGTAACATTTTCTCACAAGCTGTGTTTAACCCAGAACGGTTGGTTACATTCCTACAAAGAGTCCAGGTAATAATCAACAATTGTTTTGCAAATGTGTGTCTTAAATTTGAACTACAGTGGTTTTATTGTGTTGCTTTTGAGTTGAAGCTCGGGAGACTTCATCTAGGTCAGCCCTTTCTCTATTCCTCAAAGACACACCGCCTATGTGTGAGAACTTGTACCCTCTTCTTCTTTTTTAAGATGTTGTTTCCTGTTGCACCTCAGCGCTTGGTCGATTTTTATTGCATTTTGTCTGAAGGGCTGCTACTGTTGTTCCTGTGCCTCTTTTTGCATACTTGTTTAACTATAGAGAAGTTCCACAGGTGACAGAAATAACACATTGCTTCATTTTCACACCTCTAATGTTGTGGTTCATATCATTCTGCATGATGCATATTTGCTTTTTACTGTGTGCACGAGACAGTAAACTCTCTCAAACCAGACTCCAAAGAAAGACAAATAGTAACAGTCTGATGTAAGATAAGGCATGAAAAATCAGTCTCGGAAGCTAGAATTAGCATACATTATAGAGGCAAACAAAATAATCTGTGTTAACTGTGCAATGGAATACCAGCACGTATTTTATAATTTAGGTTTAAGTTTTGCAGTAGAATGTGCACTTCACTCTGTGTGGAAATGTAGAGCAGGTTTACATGATGTGGCACTGTTCTGAATCCTGCAAGAATCAACGAGAGATGAAAGTGTCTTTACTTTTGTTTTGCATCGTACATTACATTTGCTAAGTAGAGTTCAGCTTTGATTCATCAGCATTTAGCAATAGGCTGCACAGGAAATGCTGACTTTGTAACAGATTTTTTTATACAACAGATGCAAGGGTATGTGGCAGTTAAGGCTTGAGATTTATCATATGACACAACTTGCTTGCTTGTAGCTTTCTTGTTCTTTGATACCCAACTCAAAGAACTAATTAAAAACACACAAAACATTTATTTATTTATTTATTGATTGATTTATTTTTAATGCAACTCATCACTTCTTAATAGAAATATCAAAATTACAATCAACTCTGTAAATGAATGCACTTAATTTTATTTTTATTTTTTTAAACTATTTTTTCACACAAGAAAATTTAATCAGTAGATTCTTCATATATCGGCTACTGTGCTATCTGGTAAACTAGGAGCAGTAGAAACAGTTATGCTTAATAAATGCACAAAATGACAGCAATAGAAATATGTGACTTTATCTGTGACTTTAACTATCACTCGGAGCAGAACAAAGCAAAAGGCTACAACATTGCATTAAGAAATCTGGTTCTATTTCCTTCTATTTCCTATCTATCTATCTATCTATGTATCTATTTATATCTATATATTTATATCTATATATCTATATATATATATATATGAAGAAAAATATGTACGTCATATAATCAAGATGAGCGTGAGACACAATGTGTCAGTCAGCAGAAGAGTAGCTTTTCTACCGTCTATGCCTGTGTTGTCTTCTCCCACTCGAACACCTGAACCTGAGTTCTGGCTCCGAGACTCTCTGAAGTCCCAGCGTTGGTGAATGAAGCTGAGGAGTTGTAGCTGTGCAGCTGCTGTGGTGCTCCCACGCAGGACTTGAACAGGCGCTGGGCTCTTCGTCTGAAGTGGTGATCCAAGAAGAAGTAGATGGCAGGATTGACGCAGCTGTTGAGGAAGGCAAAGCAGCACGAGATGTGGAGCCCGTTTATCTGCATGGCTTGAGCCTCACAGCTCAGGTCGATGTACCAGAGCTGCGAACTGATGATGATGACTTTGAAGACGTTGAAAGGTAGCCACGACACCACAAAGGCCACTATGATCGATAAAACCATCTTGAGGGAGTGTCTGCGGCGGGCCTCAGCTCTGGGATTTGCAGCGACGACGCAGTGCTTCTTCAGATGGATGATGATGGTGCTATAGCAGGCCATGATGATTACCACTGGGAAGATGAAGGCGAGGAATGCCATGGCCAAACTCAGACCAAGGAAGAAGATTGAGGTGTTGTCTTCCACACATGACTGCCCTTCTTCCGTCATCTCCACTCTTTTGTACACCAGGGATGGGAGGCCCAGTATCAGGGAGGTCACCCACACCATAGCACAGGTCAGCTGGATGCTTTGGCTGCTCCTCAGGTACCGGGAGTCCATCAGTTTCACCACAGCCAGGTAGCGGTCCACACTCATGCATGTGAGGAAGAAGATGTTGGAGAAGCGGTTCACGGTGATGATGTAGCTGCTCAGCTTGCACAGCACGTCTCCAGCGTGGCCAAAATCCCAGGAGTGGTCACGGCTGGCAGAAAATGCCCACATGGGCAGCGTGATAACAAACACCAGGTCAGCCAGGGCCAGGTTGAGGACAAATGTGTCTACCAGACGCCCGCCTCTCTTCCCACCACTCCCCACAACCAAGATGACAAACAGGTTTCCAAAAAAGCCAGTGAAAAAAATTATGCAATAGAGGACAGGCAGGAATATGTTGGAGCCTGCAAGATTGGAGCTGGGACAACCCAGTGAGATATTTATGTCCAGGTCGGTGTAGTTATCACTGAAGTTGTAGTAATAATCACCTTGATCATAAGCGTGGGCAACCATCCTGAGCAAAGAGGCTCTGCAGAGTGTGGCAGGTTTGTCTGGGTTCTTGGTAGCTGATAATATATGTGAAAGCCACAGAGAAAAATAGCTGCACTATCAACTCTCTTCCTCTTCGCTCGCCACACTCTCTTCCTTTGACTGTTCAAACTCCTCCTCACTGTCATTTGACATATGCTTCGAATAAGAATTTCTGTATATTTCCCTCAATTATGGCACAACTTGAAGTATACAAATGAAACATGTAGTCATATCAAAACAACCTATGTGAACGTATGTGCAATGGGCTTTGTCATAAGCTTTTCCACCACTTCAAAGACTGATTTGTCTGTGAAGGTACGTAAATACCACACAGGGTAAAAGTTGTACTGACTGCAGGTGATCAAGACATGCTTTATGTGCAAAGTTCTGTGCAAAGCCAGCAGAATCGCTTTTACAAATACAGTATGGGCACAATATACACTGTACTGTTGAATTACAATACACTGATGAATTAATGCATGCCTGATGTTAACTGTAAAGCTGCTAAAGATGGGGCATGTGTTATAAACCATACGTAAGATCAATGACAATTCATAATCATCAATCATAATAGTATGTTGGAAGCAATTCACTAATCCTACTAATTGCAAAGTATGATTTATCTTTGATGTCCGTGGAAATGGGGAACTGTCTGTGGATGATTAATCCCAATGCCGTAAATTCACTACTTACAAGAAATATCAATTACAGTAAATAATGTTTCCCTCCAATCTGAGCTGAAGAAGATATAGAAAAAAGAAAAAAGAGTAACAGGAATTAAACATAATCATCGTCAGCACAATAAGGGAACATACTCAATTACTTTCCAACAATAGATTAAAAAATTAAGGCTGTTTGTAAATCTGTTCTTGCAAAAAGGTTTAAAATGTGTCACAGTGTGTACGGTTTTGTGCATGTGCGTCTGTGTGCGTTGCTACCCCATGTTTTTGCTGATATAAAGTGTCACAGTTGTTCTGTCGCTACTAGAGAGTGCCCGGTCCTGTCCCTGCGTGTTGACCGTGTCTGTCCAGTAGGTGGCAGGCAAGCTTCACCTCCAGCGACCTCCTGCCTGTGGCTCTGAGGCAAATGTCACTGGTCTGAACCAAAAGAAAGAGTTGGAGTTGCGCATATTTCGTTGTCATCAGTGAAAACAGTTTAAAAGACACTAATTCATCATTAGTCACTTACTAAACCATTTGCTTTCTCTCCAAAATGGTTGTTAATAGCCATGTGCTTCTATTTTCAACACATTCACTGACCTGTGTGTCTATTCAGTTTAACAGCTGTAGGATTTGATGAGAAAGTGAGTTTCTACCCCATCTCATTTGAACATTGGGTGAAAGTAACCAACTTAGATTTTTATGTCGCAGGTTTTACACAGAATTACACGCATTTAAAACGTGTGACAGAAGTGTAATAAATAAAAAGTCTGCTCATAGCTTCTTCTTGTCTCTGACACCATGACAGCTGACTGAATTTAATCTCTACTGACCTTGGATACATTCACTTTCACTAGTGGTTTAGTTATTTGAGCTTGTGACCTTATATTTACAAATTCACTTTAATTGTGACCTTTTGCCAGGACCAGAATTGTCTCTGTGTTTTATCCGTGGAGAGATAAAGTGTGACTGTAGCTAACAAGTAGACAGTTCAGGGCTGCTTTCTGTTATGCACGATTAGTCAGGGCTTATTCTGACTAAAAGAGTTGGTCTTTGTCTCCATAGTGTAGTTTTACTATGTTTGCTTCATCCATGCACAGCACGTCTCTTTAACGTCTTTCCTGAAAGACATGTACCTTTTCTGTGTGTTTGCCTGATGTTTCTGGAAAAAACGTCTATGTGAGGAGAGAGTCCTTTCATGTCTGACTTGAGTGTTGAAACATAGAAAATCATTTACTGTGCAGATGAAAAAGCTTTTTCTTCAAAAAGCTTTTGGGTCAGGTACAGTAAAAGTCAACTTGCTGCTGAAAAAGCTCAAGTCTAAATAGGTCAAAAGGCTTCTTTTATCCTTTGATATGAGGAGGAAGTTGGTGATTTCCAGACAAAACTGTCTTTTCTTAATCGACTGCCAGACCGACAAACACACCAGTCGTACGTTGCAAACCGAGCAAATGCAACTTCAAACTGCTTAACGGTGCACTTTGGTGCAGAGTAGTTTATCTTAACCAAGATACTGTCCTGTTGACACAGGAAAGTTCACCCAGGTGAAAGATACCAAATCAGAATAGCGAATGATTTGGCAGTCATCGTTATAGGAAAGGAAACTGTCATCATAGCTCTGTGGTTAAACTTGCAGCTCCTGCGCTGGGGCCAGGAGGAGACAGACCACGTCTTACAAGAGGCCGCAGAGCGCTGCATTGTTCTGCAGGCAGTTTCAGTTAAGAAAGCAGGGCCAATGAATGACCTCCTTATAGGATCCCTGCTCCACTTTCTGGCATTGTGCGTTATTCAAACACTCCTTCACTTTGTAGTGTCAAGGTGATGTGTGGATATACTCATCACAGCAGAAAATCCTGTCGCTCGGCATTGTTGGGTTTGACGTCGTTCTCCCTCATGCTCAGCTGTACCTTTTCCTTTAAAAAGTTTTAATTATTTCTTCTGCATTCTTGCTGCTCCGTCAGTGGAACGCTACATTCCTCTCCTCGAATAAGTGCTGTCTCACTCCAATTGAGCAGAGTAAATGTGAGAGCCAGTGAATGGAGCAGCCTCAATAGGAGAAAATAAACAATTGCATTGGTCCATGGGTGCAGCGGGGGAGAGCGGATGAGAGGAAGGGAGAAAGGCCTCCCTAACGTGCTAAGATTCCCATGGATACTTAGTCCTTTTTCTGTTGAGAGGAGGATCTCGTAAAGTACTTCAACAGTGGATGATTTCTCTTTTCCTTTTACTCTGTTTTTATTTGAGGAGAGAAAGGGTGGTATGTGTCAGGGTGATTGTTAGACATAGGGCACATGCACACACGTGCGCACTTGTACACACACACACACACACACACACACACACAGACACACACACACACACAATTTGCTCCTTACTTGTCGAGTGCTAAGTTTCAGAAAAGGACTCCATTGTTTGGGAGTGAAAGCTTCTTGTTTTAGCTGTTTAACTAAATCAAAAGTTCCTTTAACACAAAGGATAGCACGGCCTCAACCCTCCATTCTGAGTCATTTTAAGTGGTCAGAAGCTTTTAACTGTTCCCCCTTTGTTAAAAAACATCAGAATTTTAACTCACAGTCTTGTTCCCTCCTCTATTCAGGGAAAAAAAGGACAACTGAAAATGCCAGATGAGTTATAGGGACTGCTGCTAAACCTAATTTGTGCACGGCACTGTTCTATGCATGGAAATGCGGCTCTGCACGAAAAAATATTACATTCACTCGTGTATTGTAAACAAGAAAAACAATGAAGAAACTGCCAATAAAAAAGAAGATAAATGAGCAGAAATCAGATAGAAAACATGTCTCTCTGCCATGCTAAAAGATATGGTATCAGTCTTTACCACATACTTCCTGTCTTCCTGTTTTTTTTCTCGATCATAATGTCTCGCCTCTACTCTGTCAAGACTTCTTCACAAATGCTGCATCATTGTTGGCCCTACACCCCTTTTGCTGTTGCATGCGCATCGCAGCTCTCATTCAAGTATTATGTATATGAGTGTTTTAAGACAGAAGCTGAGAGAACATGTGACTGGATAACATTTCGACAACTTTAACTAACTTCTTGTGAAGCTGGGAGGACGTTTGTTTTTGTTTTTTTAAAAATAACTGAACAACCAAGCTGTAAGTCAGACTGATCAGCTTGTTTTCGTCGCAGTGTAAAGTTGACGATAGATTAGGGAGATAGAGGGGTAGTTTTTAAACACGAAAGCAAGACAAGTCTCAGCCTCCAGCCTCAGCTGCAACCTGTCATTTTATCTGTGTTGTTTTCCCATCATACTGTATGTTTCAGTCTCTGTTTCTGACTTTTTTTTCCTGACGATCCCAAAAATGTGACTTTCAGCGAGCATCTTCTCGTCCCTGAGCATTTAGTAAACACGCGGCTTAATGACTTGGGCTGGAGTCATGTTTCATCTGCTGTTGACTCCACATGAGAACTTAATGAGCAGCTTTGAGAGAAGGCAGGAGAAGCCTGTTGGCCATTTAGCCCGCGGCGGGATCAGGTTTGCGTCAGTGACTGTGATGGTTAAATTATTAAGTAAGAAAATCATTATCAGTGAAGCACTGCCAGCAGCTGGTGGCTGCACCAGGGAACAGGAGACAAATAGAGGACAAGCTGATGAGCCGAGACCATATTGCATGAATTTGATATCAGAAGCACTACTGTTGAGTGTTGTAATTAGCAGCAAAAACAACTTGTAAAATCTGTCTTCTGCAGGCTCTTTGATATCTGGTCTTGTGAACAGATTATATATATCCCAAACGTACCTTTCAATCTGGTTTACGGGTTTTAACTGTTTCAATTTACAATAACATTAACTCATAGGTGATTGCAAATATACTTAACAGGAACTTGTTGCAGGTTTCACTTTGAGTGCCAACCAAATGAGTCATTCAGTGGAAAATGGTCTGTCTGAGATGCGCTGTCTGAGATGCCTGCTTTTTTCCTCTAACTTATCATCAGAGATGTGTTCACACATAACGCACACGAAAAAGAAATACAGAAATGAAACATCAGATGTTTCTGAATCTAAGATTTATGTTTTTCAAACACCAGAACAACCCAAAGTGTAATAAACGGTATATTGGCTTTACTATCAAGCCATTACAATTACCTACTTAAATCTGGAGACTAATGAGGCACAGGAGACCTTTGCTTTGCTACATGGACATTATTGGTGTCTGGTCGTAACATCTTACAGTTTTATTACTTTTCATTAACACTTTGCATGAACTCCAGTTAATGACCCATTCGTAACGAGCTTCTTTAGAGACATGTTGTACATTCAACAGTAAATATTGCTTTGCTGCTTTGTCTTTGTTTTCACGTTAACATACATTTTCTTCTCCGTGCTTTGTGTCGCAGGGATGAAGCACAATCTTCACAGAAAGGACGATTTTTAATCTGAAATTACGCTATCAAAACGTGCGTGGGGGGATTAAAACACTGCGGCAGAAACGCATGAAGAAAGCTGATGGCTGAAGTAATAAATACTGACAGTTCTCACGTCCTCATTTTGGATGATAATGACGGTGAGATCATGGATATTTGTCGGGCCTGAAGACCAGACCAGTCAGTTGACGGGTGTGCTGGTCTTCCTGGACGGCCCCGGGCTCCCAGGGGAAAGTTTTTGGAGCAGATGGCTGCCTCATCGGGCAGCGTGTCAGCTGACAGTAAATGATTTTCCCAGCATGGGGGCAAAAATGTTATAGCTCGCCCCCTTGCAGAGCCAAGAACGAGTCTGTGCCAAACTGTAAGAGAGGATGTGACGAGGCTTTCGATTATTGATCCGGAGAGCGAGGCCGAGGGCTGGTTGTTGACATTGATCCCGCTCATTTGAATGGAGAAGAACCATCTGCTGCTGCCAGGGCTGAGTCGATTAGGCCGGAGATGATCTTGTCCCGGGCCGAGCTCAGCTGTGGTGACAAAGACAGAGACCGCCAGAATGAGGAAAGCGGGCTGCGACTGCCTGTCAAAGAGGGCTGTGAGAAATTCTGAAATGAAACGAGAGTTTAATCAACAAACCTTATGAGCGTATTCCAATAAGAGCCGGGCGATTCTATACAAAGAGCATTAGTAGGAAAGTTAAAGGCAACATGGTCAGGACAAATGATTTCACCTTATTTATAAACAAAGAAGAAAGGAAATGTACTCACAGTACATCACAGGGCAGAACTTTAATTCTGTGCTTCATGATGGACGATGACCTCTTCATTTTCCCAGAATACTGTGCAGCTGCCAAAGTAAAATATTGTGCTACGTGATTGAGTCAAACTTCTTTGAATGGCACTTCAACATCCTTGTGAGGCGGAGTCGTTTGATTTCAGATTCCAGCTTGTGAAATAAACGGACACCACTTCTGAAATCCTCAGTTTTGCACAGCTCATCTGTCGAGTCACAGGCCTCCTCTGTTTAGATGGGTCTTGAAGGGGGGGAGCCGGGCCTTTGTCTTGACCGCGATGAGCTGAATTAAACAGCCCGTCCCTCAAACACACGTAGAGACGACGTGTCTCACCTCCTGTTATGAGAAACCACTCTGTTCCCCGTCTCGCACAGATTTCGTTCTCAGGTTTGTTATTAGCTGTGAGGACCTGTTCACATTAAGAGCGCTGTGGGTCAGTAGGTCAGCGGACAGGCTCACCAACACCTGGGGGACACCGAGTTCATCACTCAGGGAGCCATTAGGAGCAGAAGGCTGGAGCCCGGCCACGGACAGACAGGCATGTCACTTCTAGAGGCAGTAAGAGGTAATCAGTGAGAACAGGCGTTTGTGTGTATGGCGTTCAGACCTATGATTGTGTGCAAATGTGCATTCAGGGAGTGAGAGGGCACAGGCGGACACAGGCACACAAGCAAAGAAGTGTTGATTTTTTTTTGTTTTTTGTTTTTTTGGAGACGGATTGTTCTTTTGCAAAGAGAAAGAAGGGAAAAAAGGGCGGATTCAGAGGTAGGGTTGATGAATGTGTTGATGGTGGCATTTTGATAGGGGTAATTTTGACCTGACAGGGCCCAGGCTCTCTCATGAATCAAAATGTGTCAGCCAGGCGCTGGAGATGGAGGGTCGCTCATTGTGGCTCTGACACCCATGTGAGGGTCTGAGGCTGCTGGGGGTCAAGTGTGACACCTCATTAGGACGATGTTGATTTAGTGTGGCCACAGCGCAACAGACCTCCTCCCATGGGGTATGGAGAGGCGTTTGAGTGAGGGGGGTGGGGAGCACCCAGCACCGGACAGAGAATGGGGGCCTACTGCTCTTCATCCGCAAGGCCGTCATCTGACAGCTTGCAAATCATGCACCTACATCGAACGCAGCACCCCCACCCCCTCTTTAATTTTCAGCCCGCCTCTAGTTTTTAAACATGCATGTCTTTAAGCACAAAGGATCCATGGGTAATTGCTTTCAAAAGGTATTAAGGTGTATCTGAAACTAGTCTTCCTAAATGTTTTCTTTTTTTCTTTTCTTTTCCCATGATGGGCCCCCCCCCCCCGGATTGGTCAGTTTTTTTCCCCCCTCAGTGAACCCAGCACCCCTGACAGAATAATTTTGACCTTTCACCTTTGATCTTTCGATTTGAAATTGTTTTCTGTAACGTCAAGATTGCCTCTGACAAGCTGCAGTGGGGCTCCTAGCTCAAGTGCAAACTACTATTTGCCGATCTTTAGGGTTGATAAAACGCTAAAACGCAGAGTATCTCTTTGCGATGTGATTTTGTGTCAGTTGGCTTTCATTTACAAATTATCAAACTTTAAAAAAAAGCCATTTCTCTATCAAATTAAACAAATTTCTAGTTAATCAAGTCAAACCACAATATCACGCATTATATTAGTGTTAGACACGTGATGGCTGCTTGTGGTGTTGGTTTTGGCCCAATACCACAGTGTGCTATAATCACACACTCACTCTGTCCTCAGACAGAGTGAAGACTTCACATTTCCTGGTGATTAATGTCAGTCAAAGTTTTCCAGATGCCCGGTCATCATATTCCAGTACTGGGGTTGATAATATACAATTACACATTTGTATGCAATTTCTGCAGATGCAAACTGTGCATAATGAAACAAATCCTCAGCTTCAGGCATAAATAAACTAGTCCGACCATGACGAACTGATGGCAGAGAGATGGAAAGATTGCCAGAAGTGTTTCAGACCAAGTTAAACTTTGACCTTTAGTTGTATGCCCCCATCTGGCCAACTTGTTATACTGCATTAAATCTGCACGTTTCAAACTTTTATCTCTGTATCTCCATGCATCACTTGAGTTAACGTAACAAACTATAATAAGATTTAAAAAGAAATCTGAGCAAATATGAATGTGAAGTGTCAGAGGTGTTTTATTGTTAGCTAATACGGGAAGCATTTAGATCTCAGCATGACAATAACGTCAGCAAATGGTTACAAGGCACAATGATGGATCGTCTCCATTATTCTTTGACGCGGGCGTTTCATTCAGGTAGCTTTGACTGATCCATTGTGTCAACTGACTCTCTGTCCCTTAATTCCTTCTCTGTTATTACATCTCAGTTTTAATTACAGCACAAAGCCGCGTGTTGCCGGACTGTCACCGCGGCTGTCTCGGTGGCTGGGAATCCACCGAGAAAATTAATGTCTGCCTTAATGTCTGCGACTGCCTGAATCTGATTACACTGACTCGCAGAAGTGTCCACCAAATGTCATAGTTTGTCACTGTGCAGTTTCCCCCTCTTTTGGCGCCACACAAAAGACATTAAGTTACCCTTTTTTGCATTAACTCATCATGCATACTAAAATGCATGAATAATGAATGAATCACAGTTTGTGATCAGGTACCAGTCAAGACTCACACCCACACACACACACACACGCACTTTTCTTTTTCCTACAAATACTTGAGAAGTCATCATTTATACTTATTTAAATGTAATAAAATGTCATTTAAGTGTAAAAGGAAAAAAAACAAAAACAAGACACCATCAATAACCCTTCTTCATTCTCCGAGATATACAGGCACATGTGCACACACGCTTTCTCTTTCTCACTCACTCACACACGCACACACACACACACACACACACACATGCACACGCACACAAACAAAGGTGCAGAGGGCCATCTGTCTTTTTCTTATGGTACAGATCTGGGAAAACAATGAAGGCTTCGTGATATTTCACAGATTCTCCACTGATTTCTTTTTCGCACGCACGACAGATATCTGCACAGTTGTGCTTGGTAATTAAAATTTTTATAAATTGCAGAAATTGTATTTTGTCACCCACGTATTAATAAATCCCTCTTGCCAAGAATGAATGATTTATGAATGCTGTTATAGCCGACGTCACAGTCCACTTTTGTTGCCTTTGAGATTTTACTCATTAGTCTGAATAATAACTGTCACTAATTCAAGCTGTTCTCGAATGGCTTTTTGAATAGAAAGAGAGGGAGAGAGTGCGAGTGAGAGAGAGGCAGCAATAGAGAGGAGAGAGGCCTGAGAGATTAACTCCAGTGAGCTCACTCTGAGAGGCCCAGGAACGGCTGAATATTGTTCTAGTGGTGGGGAGATGGGGAGATGGAGGGGTGGAGGGGTGAGAAGTGGGGTGGAGGGGGGGGGGGGAGCAAAAGGAAAAAAAAATCCCTATGCAGCCAGAGAAATGAACTTGATGATCTCAGGGGGGCGGGGGGAGGATCACCATTCCTTGCTCCTGACAATCAAAATTAGATTGGCCAGCACTGTGTCAACACTAGCCTCAGTTAAGGCACGACAGGGGAGGGAGGGAGGGCAACCCCCCCGTGGGTGTTTGAGAGTTTGCCATGTGAACTATGGAGACCCCACAGTGCCTTTCACTGACTGCTCAGGCCTCAAAGAAATCCACAACCCCTTTTTTATTGGCCAGCACTGTAACCGACAGCATCTCTACCTCTAAGTTTTCTATATTTTGGTAAGCGGTTATTGCTGTTTTTGCCGCTCTGCCTCATGGAAATCTAAATCTGCAAATGCTGGGATCACGATACACAAGGCTTTGTGAAACAGATTAAAAATATGAATTCAGTGTGTGTGTGTGTGTGCAGTGGAGTGTTACTTCTCAAACCTTCATTTCTCCTCCTCTGTTTTTATAACCTTTCACTCAGGCTCACTTCTTCAAAATGAGAGATGGACCTTTAGAGTCTACCACCGTTAACGGGCTAATCAATGTATGGGCTCTGTCATAAGGCAGATGTAGAAAACAATTTAAAAGAAAAAAGTGTGTCATCCTAGAAGTGACTTAAACTTACATAAACATCAATATTTCATTCTAAAATAATGCAATTGTAAGACCTATTTCACATTTGAAGTAAGGTAGATATTGCAAATATTGTCTGACATTAAACAAAAACTCCAAGAAGAAAGCAACAAGCAAGCATCACAGATATCTGTTGTGATGTTTCCTCACTGTGTGTGTGTGTATGTGTGTGTGTGTGTGTGTGTGTGTGTGCGTGTGTGTGTGTGTGTGTGTAGGAGGCTAACTTGATCGAGGGTTGTGTTTTTGGAGGTTTGATCAGTGACCTGGAATATTTCAGTGTGTCCAGTCCTGCCACATTAGAGAGGGAGTGCAGCTGTGTCCTCATATAACCTTCTCGTTTTTTAGTGCATCATCACAACCTGATCTGAGACGACTCTGAGGACGAACTGACACGACTTCACATGACAGAAAAAGATGTTTTTGTTTGCTTTGTTGTGCGTCTGCCATTTGTTTCATTTTGTTTTGTTTTGTTTTTTTCCCCCCTCTCCTCGTGGTCAATATAAATAGCACCAATAACAAGAACAGATCCCTGCGTCTGCTCTTGAACGTTTTAATATGCTCCTACATTGTACAGTCATGCTACAGATTTCTGATGTTGTTCCAGAAACGAGGCAGATTTAAGATTATGACCAGGGCTGCAGGACGACAGCGTAGGACAAAAGGTTTTGTTTTCCGCACTGAGGGCTGATTCCTGTTGTTGCCAAAAGAGAGATGTCCGACTGACTTTCAAGTAATCACACACTGCTGTGAGGAGCATTCAAAATAAGTGGAAGGAATGTGCAGATTGCTGTGTACTGGCAGAGGAGAGGCTGGCGTTTCATGTTTTCCGGCATCATTAGGACGTACCTGAGCTAGGAACTCATTTCTCGTCGTCTGAAACTCCTACATCAGTATTTGTTGGGTTATGTTTCTCTGAATGATCTGTTTTAGGTTACATCTTTCCTCTATTCTCTTTCATTTTGAGAAGCTTTGACTAAGGTTACATAGAAATATACACATTCTTGTGTAAGAACATCTATATTAAAGTTATACATTGAGTGTACAGGAGTTTATATACTCTCCCCTCTTGGCAAAGACATAAAAAAGCAACAATTGAGTAATTCAGTACAACTGAGTAATTCAGGGATAGTTTTACTTCCTTCTTATACTGACTCATAAATGTGGTAGGAGTTGTTATTTTTGTGGATCAAAAATCTAGCTGGTTGTCTCGCTGCACCTTTGATTACTTAGTTGTTTTTGTCTTTTGCAGCCCGTAAACCTCTCTTAACACCATCTATTCTGCATTATCTGCACAGTTCATTCTGTGTCCTAACACAGAATTAAACACTACCCAAAGTTAACTATTTAAAAGTAAAATAGCTTGGGCCGAAAAGGACAACACTGGACAGAAATTGCGAACCATCACAGGATGTACAGATGTGAGAATAATTGAAACCTTTTGTGACTTCCTTTGTGGACTGACTGTTAGAAAGGAAATCCTCCAGGGTAGGGGTGTTCACCCTGTCCTCAGGTCTGCCGTCGACATGCCCCCGCAGGGCAGGCAGGAGTGTCAGTCAGGCCCACTGGACTGCACCTCACCTCCGTCTATGGCAGGCACAAGCAATCGCCGGCCTGGAAACAGATGGTGCGCCGGGAGCACAAAAGAGTGACAGCTGTCACTCACACGGGAGCAGACGCAGTGGACCGCTGCAGAGAGCAGGGACCTGAGCTGATTTAATGACCGGTGTTGTGCAACTTGTGCGAGAGAAAAACGCTGGACGAACGTGGACGTAGACCCTGGTCTCGGAGGAAAACTGTTCCGGTCCATCCATGAGATCAAAGCAACATGTTCAGCCATGTTTGGTTCTTTGTATTAAGTAATGATAATGATAATAGTAAGAAAAAAATCTTGTGGAGCTAAGATGATAAAGCTGTTGGAGTCACTGATATGTAAAAAGGATCATTTCAATTAACTTGAACATAAGCATACATTGTGCTGATTTATATACGTACAGGCATACGTTTTATTGGATCTCCTGTGTCTATTTAAGTTGTTTTCCCTGGGTGTTTTTGTACCAAATGCCAAGGCAAATTCCTCATAGCTTGTTGTGCAACCACTTTGTTATAAAACCAGTTGTGTGTTGTGTGATTGTGATTTGGCTCAGAAAACAACTGATTTAAAATGGGAATGTGCAGAGTCAACAATTCATCAGTCCGAAATGAACTAAAAAGTGAGATGACCCGCACTGGTGGGTTTGATCATCTTAGGCAAAGCTTATGTTTCAGTAAACACACATAATTGTTGTGAGTTTACTGCTCAGCTATATGATAAATATGAACATTAAGAGTGTTGAGGAGATGTCTGTGGAATAATACATTCATGCTGACATGAAGCTTTTTTTATCACTCTGGTGAGTGATAAAAAAAAGTGATAAAAGTGTGTTAAAAAAACAACAACTTCCAAATGTAATTTTTGTCTAATTGTCATTACTCTCCCACAACAGGACTAACAAGAACAGGGCATTTTAGGTCAATTATGGAGTTTATACTTAAAAATAATCTCAAAATAAACACAGTCGTTATCGTTTTAAGTCTAACAATTTCACAACATATCACCCGCACGCTTGTGTTCACTGTTAAAAAGTTGATGCTTCAAACATTTTGTTAAGTTTTTGTCCGGCTGCTCCATCTCAAATCTGGAGTCTCCACAGTTTATTTTATTGTCATGTGAGATTCTTTCATCCCATAACAGTGTGTGTGATCTCCCCTGAACAGTTCCCCTCTCTAAACACAGGCCAGTCAGCGAGCCAGACAAAAAGGTGTTACTGATGACTGTGTCCAGCAATTTAAGCTATTGAGAGCTGCCCCCAATTCACCTTCTTTCTTAACTTTATGGCTATAATTGCCATAAAGCTCCTCCCAAATCCTCCCACCCCCCACTGGCCTTTCTTGAAGGCTTTGTAACATGTTCAATATTCCCATTGTACTGTACTTTCCCCCCCTTCCACAAGTGCCTCCATAGTGGCATAGCTTAGTCTTTCTTTAATGAAGCTGGGTCAGAGTTCATCATGTTAGTAGTCTTAAGGCTTTGGGTGCAGCATTCAGCCTCTAACACTTCATGTCCAACTTGTACAACTACTCCTTATGTGGCAAAACAATAAAAACATCCATCAATGTCCTCCCTTGTCTATGTAGGGCGGGTATGACTGATGATGTGTATGGCACATTGATGCACTTGAGGGGCAGGGGACTGTGTGAATGTTTGTTTATGTCAAGTGAGGATTTGTCAAAAGGTTTATGTCATTGCTGGCATCAGTCTCCTCGAGCTTGTACTGGGTGGTCTTTGTCTGTTTGCATCCGTAAAGAGCTTCGTTCTCACTCTCATTTGTCCCCTATTGATTCTCTAAATTAGGTTGATGAGAGGCCCTCCTATCAGGTGGCATATTAATTGGGTCAGGCTGGATCTTATATGACATCCAAATAATGCAACCCAAGCCCCAACACTAAACCGTTGTCCTCTGAACGCTCTCTTTCACCAATTAGCCTCGTGGTGAATCTGCATCCTGCCACCTCTGCTGCCCGTTACTGTTTCCCAAGAATCACGATGCCACCGGTGGTTCAAGTGTGTGCGTCAGTGTGTTCGTGTGTGTGTGTGTATGTGTGTGTGTGTGTGTGTGTGTGAGTGTGTCTCTCTATGAGCGCATGTGTGCGTGTGACTCTGAAAGTGTAGATACACCTGGGGAGGGTTCATGTTCTCCAAATAAGAACTCGGTCTCATGTCAAAGTTAAACATGGTTAGTTTTGACTATGACACAGAGAAGCAACGTCTTCTAAATTTCTGTCCTTCAGTCCTATTGTACTGTTTCACATGCAGAGAGCATGACCGCACGTCCCGGAGTAACTGCGCCTTAAAGATGTGAAGGAACAAAGTGATAGTGATAATTAATAGCAGACAAATAGTTGGAGCAGATGTTTACATTTTCAAATAAAGCGTAGTTGTACGTTTTAGTTGAGATTTCCCACAGCTGAATTAAGCGGAGAAACCCATATTGAGAATGAAACGAGCACAAGATTCACCTTGTCAGGACTGTTATGTGATTCCAACTAAAATCCAGATGTGTGGTGACGACTTTCATAACAGTTGTGTAAAGTTAAACCATTTAAACTTTAAAAAAGTTCAGCAAAAATGTGATGTAAATGCTGATTGACATCTCATAATGTGGTAAAGTCCTATGTTAGTGGTACAGGACTGTAATATTAGTAGTAGTCATGTAAAGAATACAGTTAATTTTGTACTGACAATGGTGCAATGCAACTATAGCGTTACACAACTAAATGTCAGAAACATTATGTGAAGGATGCCTAAATCTGATAAGACTGGTGCCTAAAGCTCTTAGGTTTTCATATTGTTTCATACAAATATTTCCTGGTCTATAGAAATCAAATATCAGATGGTGGTTTGAGTTGTTCTGGTGCATTTGGTTCAGTAGGAAAAAAAAACGACAACAAATCAGTTAAGCTAAATAAATGATTTATTGTACAAAAGAAAAATGACAGTAAATAAACAACAAAAGGCAAAAATAACAATTGAACAGTTATATGCACAACCATTAAACTACAAAGTTGGGGTGATTTTTTTTTTTTTTACTACACAAAGAATGGAGGAATGCAGAGGGAAAAGTGAGAAAAAACATGAGAAGCGGTGAACCTGTCCAAAACGTCATAAATGTCAACATTTGGGTAAGTATTTACATAGAGATTTCTTACTCTCATATATTTATATGAAAACACTCTCACACATACCAGTATACAAACACTAAAATTCGAAATGCAACTTCTCAACAAGCCATAGATGTGGGCACAGCTAATTATTTCTTTTGACCACACATTACGAGAGCCGCTACCATCAGTCACTCTGTCAATAACTCAATCTGAACCTGAGAGCAAGGGGACCCTGTGGTTTTCATCTACATATTTTTTTTTTGGGGGGGGGTGGGGGGGGTGGAGAGGGATGGGGTGGGGGGGGGTGGGGGGGGTAGTCGGGGGTGGGGAGGGGGTGGGGTGGCGATTCTTATGGGTTTAAATGTTTGCACAGATTAATTGATGACAAATTTAAAAAAAAAAAAGCAAGTTTTTTTAATAGGCTAAAGTGAGGTAGACAGACTTTGAAATGCATTGTAATTAATATTAATAAATAGACAATTGACCAGTTGAATTACTTCCAACCACTGCCCCTAAACCAGCTTTGTTCCTCCCTTTGAAATGTTCTAGCATATTCCTGCGATCACAAAAGTTACAGCACACGACATGTCATCCTCTACTTTGGCTAACAATCCCTGGATACTCCTCCCATACTTACATGGGTGCTTTCACTTAAAATACACATAAAGGCAAAAACGTGTCCACGCAAGACAGTCGACACATTGCTTAAGTCAAAAGGACGTAGTCTCTCTAACATGGTAACAGATTAAAGTTGGTGGGCGGGCCATTTCCAGTTAAAGCATTCTATGTTCATTGATCCAGACACTTAAAATACACATGACTTGTCACCCAAAGTGGGCAAGGAGGCCTTTCAGGCCGCTGGTACAGTACGTCCAGGTTCCAGATTGGATAGAAGTGTGTGAGTGTATGGACAGGCCCCCGCTTCGGACAAAAGTCAGGAAAGCGTGATGGTATCAAAAAGAAGTGATAACCTCTCTAGTTTATGGTTGATCACCAGAAGCTTGAATATTTTTTTTTCTTTTTAACGCTATACTGTACAAGCTCTCTTGTGCTTGGTAAAACACAAACAACACCTCCTCACGCCATGAACGTCCCATAGTGCAAAATTTATTGTTGGTAAGGTAGAGTGCCCCAAAAAAGGTTTTTGTACCCCTTTTTTTTTTAATATATACATATATCATTTATATATAATGTCAGAAGGCTCTTCCTTTATCCAACAGCATAGTGCTTTCGTTTACAACAAAAGGATATCTTTGCTTTGACATCCAGGAGACAAAGACAGACTTTAAGCGTACTAATCTACTCTGTGTTCAAGCACTAACAATATTTTCTCCGTTATGATAATGACGATACAGTTGAGGTGGAGGTGGATGGGGGCATTTCGAAAACGCAATCAGATTTACTCCCTAAACCAAAGTCAGTGGTTGAGTTACATTCTCTTGATTTCTTTCTCTTTTTTTGTTTCTTTTTAAGTATTTTTTTCTTAACTTGTGTGGTTTGTTGTGATTTGTAAAAAAAAAAAAAAAAAAAGAAAGAATAAGAAAAGCTATCTCATTTTTTTGGAGAACTGTGCTGCATTTGAGGGAATTTGTATTGTTTTTCTCCTCTTTTCTGTGACTATTGAGTGAAAGTGAAGGAACTGGCTCGACATGTGAAGCTACAACTCTAGTTTGTACTCTAGTGTGTAGATTTCTGGTTATACCACCATTGTACTTTTTTTCTGCTCAGTAATTCAGATCACAGCCGGCTGAACATTTGCTCTATGTGACACTCTTTAGTATTCTTATTTCGGGGGGAAAATGGATCCTGCTTTCCTGTTTTTTTGTTTTTTTTTCTGTTTTGTTTTGCTGCTCAGTCCCAAACCTCTTCAAGTTATGAAACAGTGCGTTTACTATGAGTTGGAGGTGTTAAGGTGTATTTTCCTTTGTTACACAGAAGAAAGGAGATCTGTCGGGTTCTTGTCGTTCTGCAGGACTCTGCTCCTCCTCCTCCTCCTCCAGGCAGCACCGAATAACTTCAGAGCGCATCTACGTCACAGTTTCTGTTTTAGACTTTAATGTGCATGTGAAGCCTAAATCTGTTTTGTCTGCTTTTGGAGAATGGCAGAAATAGAAATACTGGCTTTATTTATCCACTTTGAAAGATAGAGTCAAAATAGTATAACCCGTTCTCTCCCTTTTCCTTTTTGAGTTTTACAAGACTACAAATAAAAAAGATCAAAGTAACTGTGAAAGGTTTTCGTAGATACTCGAGAATGTCGCACTGGGGTGTTATACATTAATAGAGGGTATAGGTTTGGTTTTGGATCCCCTCAACACTTTGCATCTCTCGAGTGCATCTCTAAACATCTGTAAACAAGATTTTGGATTTATACTAAGAATATTTATAATGGTAAACCCTCCTCACATTTTGTTCTTTATTTGTTAAAGTTATGGATTGCAAAATAATTCCAATCTTGCCCCCTTGCAAATCTTTTTTTTTGTGGATCAATGCTCACCCATAAACAAATGTATCTGTGAAAGTATTTCCAAACTCACCTCAAGACTGAAATTGCTTTAAAAAATATTGTAAATGCTTCTGTCTCCTGTCATCTCAATCCACTAATCTGGACATTTCACAAAGATGCCGTTTTAAAAAACAAAATCTTTAAAAACGCACAAAACTAACACATACTCATAACATAGTTTTGTCTCATTTACCGTTTTCTGAAGCTGCTCCACAAGGACAACCTCTCAAAATCATTCATATTGTACTGTATTTCCATCACTCAGTCTGTTTTTTTGATTCATGTATCATTTATAACTTCTTTTTTTTTGTCTTCTTTTGTTTTTTTTTTCTTACAGTTAGAATCAATTTAATTACTGGAAAAATGGAAACCCAGTGGGATGATTTTTCTTTCTTTTTTGTATGTGTGTGTGTGTGTGTGTGTGTGTGTGTGTGTGTGTGGCTGAGAAAAAGTGAAATCTGGTGCAGAGGAGTGGGTTGTGGGTGCCAGGGGAGAGCTCCGTAAGGGTTTTGGGTCGTTCGATGCGATGGTGGCTGTACACAAGTGTGTGCCTCTTCCCCTGCAGCCTAGGAGCAGCCACATCTATCCACCACCATCCCTGGGATTTTGCCGTGAATGATCTGCTGCTTGTCATTGAAGTAGAGCATGTTGATGGGGGACATCTTGGTCGGGGTGCAGCAGGGCCCTGCAGAGCCTCGGGGGTTGGCATGCTGCACCAGGTGGGTGTGCGGGTACTTCTGCATGAACATGTACTCGCACTGGCCGGAGCAGTAGTTGGCTTTGTAACGTTTGGGGGCAATGATCCAGTCCCAGCCGAACGCCTCGAAATCCACAGTCAGAGGGTAGCGGCAGCAGCGAGACTCGGTGGAGTGCTCGTCGCAGTCCAGGCCCAGGTTTCTCCGAGAACGTTTGGTCGTCTCAAGAACCTTCACTTCCAGGAACGGCTGCTGGAATCAGGGGGAGGAGGGGCAGGGCGGAGAGAAAGAGGTGGTTATAAGAGAACAACAGCTACGGCGTCACATGGCCGACGTATAACACGTAACACTGTCTTTGTGAATCTGCTTCACACTTTTTATGTAAAAGGAAGTCAGCAAATTTGGGAGATGTGGTCTCCTGTACAGATCTACAGGTACAGCACTCTTTCTAAGCAGAACAGTGCACGATACTCTTTGGTACAAGGACTTTGTACATAAAGTGCTGTTGTCAAAGAAACAGTATTTGATGTAATAATCTGCACTAAAACTAAAAAAACATTTGAATTGGTGTAATGTATGTCATTTCCTAGTTTAGACAAATTTTCTGTTTCATTATTACAACATAACAAGCATTTGATAAACACTCACAATGACTGCATTCAAGTTACATTTTGGGCAGGATCAAATGAACTGAATCATGATAGTGAAACTGGTGATGAATGAATGGGAAATGAATGAACGGTAATGTTGTGATTTGACTGAGAAGTCATATTGATACCTGTGCCGTTGGTGACATGACATTATTGATTCTGGGTCACAATTCTGTAAACTACTTCACCTCATACTCTCACAAACCTCTTCATCTCCTTTTGATAGAGCACTGAGCACTGAGACTGAGACTTATAAGTGTTGATAAACAATAAGGAAAAACATCAAATGTTCCTCTTTCACCATGTCTACTGCTCCAGCTGTAATGGCACAATTCTCTCAGCATGTCTTTCAATAATCTCAATGATTCATAAGATACAAAATAAAAATTGATCAACTACTTTGTCATACTGCTGTGGCTCCCTGAGACACGTGTGAGACCAATATCATGAGTAGCCGCTGTTAGCCTGAGAAACAGTCCAAGACCAGACCGAATGGTGAATTGGATTCATATGATTCATCAAATCTGAATTACAGAGAAAAGGACTCCTAAGACCACTGTGAAAGAAAGCCAGTAAGCTGTAACTGTAAATAGTACAACTGTCACCTTAACATTGCACTTGTATCTGCAGCCCTCTATTGTCTCCGTCTATTTGTTTGACCCACTGTGATATTACAAAAGCTCTACCTACATGAAGGTGAGTCTTTAAATGGTGCCAATCTGTTTTAAACCCGCAGCAGTGTTCATTCCTACACAGTACATCAGGCACAGACTGATTTTAAAAGCTATTGATTCTGAAGCTATTTTTACACTTGCATACGTGCATCTCCATGCAAGCATCCGTGCGGTAGATGTGGCGATGATTGAAACAATCTGTTGTGTTGTTGAATCATACCTGGGAGTTAAAAACAGCACGTCTGACCTCAGTGCATTGTGCAAGGAAGTGATTTGAGCCTCTGCAAAACAACATAGCGTGCTGCATCTATCTCCTTCTGCCAAGTTTGAAGTCTGTTGCAATGATTTCCTTGCAAATGTAAATATTTTCCACTTTTGACCAACCATCTGATTTAACCAAACAGTTGCTAAATGACTAATTTGGAGTTGACCTTCAAGGAGTCAAAGCGTATCAGATGTAAAACACAGAACCAAAAGCGATGGCTGCCTCTGTTCACTCGACTCGATCTCTGACCCCGCAGGTCATCTGCAGGCTACCATAACCTTAACCTTTGGGAAAAGCAAGCGGATCAAATATTTTACTCCATCGTGTTTATTTTACAAAGTCTTCCTCTCCCCACAGTGATTCCAGCTGGGCTCAAGCACAGTTTTTTGTGACGCATTTTAAAGAGGAAATAAGCTGAAAGGCCGTCGGGGTGAGACCCTGTCAGCTTGGCCTTTGGGGCTTTTGTTGCAGAAAAAAAGACCCAGAGGATGAGGGAGAAGCAGAGTTAGACTCTTTCTTTGCTTGTTGTGTTTTGTTTTATTTTGGTACACATGCCTGTGTTTTTGATCTTTTTTCTCTTTTTTGTTCAAGAATAATATTGTGCACTGCTGTGTGCTCAGAGGGCAGCGATCTATTGGCCAAGACACCAGAGCTGACCCCTGATATGTGTTGTGAAGATCTGAGCCAAATGACCACTTGGTAAATATTTGGTGTTACTTAACAAGGATGAGTGGCCTACATAATTCAACATAAATAGTGTATGTGACTGCCAGTCGCAGTGACTCTGGGATTTCTAACTAGATTCATGCTTCACGGGTGGTTTTGTTTTGACACTTGACGTTTGAACTCGCTCGTGCAAAGCCATCCATTACATTAGACAAAAAGCTTGTGCATTTTTAAAATCCTGCTCTCGGGCCCAGCAGCATCCCTTCAGAGTGAGGATAAAACATCCAGAGCCGAAGAAAAGGAGCCGCGCCGGTTGCTGTGAAACAACGGGGGGGACCCGTCTGTAGCATGTGAAGAATATCAGCGAGTAAAGCACCGAAACTAGCAGCTCGAGCTGCAACGAGATCTAGGTTGACAGCAGAGGATGTGGTGCTGACTTTGGTGAAGGTCGATCCAAACAATGCAGCTGTGTTTTTCTCTGGACTGAACTAAATATAGAGTGGCCATGCTGACGTGATGTTTATGCTGTGGCGATGGTATTCGGCCTGAAAAATACAGCTGATGCTCCAAAGAAACTCCAAAGAAACTCCCCATTTTAAGCTGTGTCTTTCTATCAGATCCACCATTTCACGATCACACTCCAAATACAGATTTATGCTCAATTTTGCATGCAAATCGAAACCCACCTCAAGTCCGATGACCCATTTGAACCTTTCTAGTCTGGACAGAGCTGAAATATCCCTCCTCTAGACTCCTTACACCATCCGCATCGTGCTCACCCTCAGTTCTGCTGTTGACACCATCAACCGTATACCTCACAGTCTACCTTTATGTTATTTATGTTATCATCTATGCCGATGACACCCAGCTCGTCACCCTCATCACCTGCATCAAAAACGCCTAATCCTCGATGTTCAATACTGTTTTCCTCCAAGGCAGAAACATTGCTTGTCTTTACTCTCGCCTGTCCCTCACCTCCAGTACTGCAGCGGTTGTCTGTTCACCCTTAACGAAACCTTGCCCTTTCTTTACCTCTGAGACCTGTAACAACCCCGCACTCTCCTCATGCTCTTGGATGCAAACATACTCAACGTCAGACCTGGTTTTTATGTACGAAAGGTCACATCCGTCCCTGTCTGACACACATGAAGTCAATGGAAAGTTAGGAATCAAGCAAGATAGGTGGATGTCATGTACAGAATGAATCTTTTGAAGAAGCAGAGTCTCTAATCGACCTTAATACATGTTACTTTGGACAGTGGGAGGAAACCGGAGCACATAGGAAAGACATGCGAGAACATGGAGTCAAAATAACAAAGTTCATTAATAAAAAACTGTTTTAGCAAATATTAAAAAACTTTGGATGGGATGAACTGTAAAGCATGGCTGATTATTTACAATTTGTATTAAATTGATCTAATGTATAATTTCTGAAGCACTGTAAAAAATGTGCTTTTTTTTGGAAACCTAATCTAAATAATGATATAATGTTGGAGTTTTAACTATGTCTGAGCGACACACTCGTAATCTAATCATAACATTTAGTCTTAAGAGCAGCAGCTAATCAAAACTTTAAGTTCGCCTTTAATAAAATGATGAACTGAGCAGAATAGTGTTCAGCTTATTGGTATTGCTTTCTAAAAACAGCTCAAGATCATGAGCACGAAGCCTCAGACCTTCCTTCTGGAACGCTCTTACCAACCATACCAGGCAACTAAACTCTGTGCTATTCTTCAGCAAGTCCTGAAAAACTATCTATCTCAATGCCACCATTGTCTCTTGTCTGCTTTGTCAATTAGTATGTATTTTCTATGTACGTATTGTTGATGTTGTTGTTATTATCATTATGCCACAGTCTTCTGTTTACGTACATGACCTTTAAATAAATCAAAGAATGGATGCGGCTTCACCACATCCTGAGCCACTCAGCCTTAGTTTCATTTCTAAACTGTTTTACAGAAATGCAGCTGCTTTTGGTGCTGTTCAAGTTGTGGCTTTTGAGTTTGCCAGAGTGCTGACATGCTGAATTACCTGTTTCTATGGTGCTACATGTTGTAACATGAATTTATTTCACATTGGGATGAAAGTTACTGTTAATTTTGTACTTTTTCCTTCCAGATCACTGCGATGTTTCGCTCGCCATAAGTGAAATTGAAGTTAGGCTGATAAGTCTGATTCTTTTACATTTTTATTTGCATGATTGTGAGCTACAATGGAGATGAAGCCCGCCTCCCCCCTCCCACCTACTACTACCCCTGGGACAGGTCTGAGGGTCCTTACCAGCCCCTCCTCTCCGGGTCGCAGCGAGGTAACTGCCAGGTCGTTGCCGCTCTCGTCGAAGGCGTTGATGTCGATTCCCCAGTTGGTGTGGGGCTGTTTGAACCAGTTCTGCAACACGTGCTTGAAGTCGATACTCTGCCAGTGGCCGACCCGGGAGTTGAGCTCGATCTTCAGGGAGCGGATGCGGATGTGGCGGCTGCCCTGGTCCGTGACAGGCTTCAGCCGCAGGATCTGCAGGTACACGGTGGAGGTCTGCTGCAGCGGCCGCAGGTACACCCACAGCTGGGCCTTCAGCACCTTCGTGAACATCAACTTGGGGCTGAACTTGAAGAAGCAGCAGCTCGGCTTCCCATTCACCTGCACCAGGGGCTCAGCTGTAGAGGAGAGTATAGCGATGATTATATGTGAATTGTACGTGGAGAAAACTGTACATCATTAGCATGATTTTCAGCCTGCAACATGCCATGTTCATATCCAACTGGGAACATTCACTGCATGTTCTGCAAACTCTCATTTCTAGTCATCTGTTTACTTTCCACGGTAAAATAAAGTGCTTTACTGTGTTTCTGCATCACATGCTCCAAACAAATATTGAAGCGCAGTACAATGAAGATGATTTGGTACAGCAAATGCATTATACATCTTACATCAATGTAGGGTATAATGGCCTCCACCAACACAAAGAAACACAGTATAAGCCACATCTACATCCGTGCTCTCTGCCTTGTCATCCACAAATGGGAAAATGTGTTGTTAATAGCTGCATTCAAATTCAGTCTCATACGTTACAGAGAAACACGATGATGAGGATTAAAGAAAACATTAAAGCGTTATTAGCTCACGCTGCTTGCCACAGGGAAGCTCTGGCATTGAAAAGTTAACTTCTCTGTTTTCACCCATTTTACTCCATGCATTAAAGTGAAACCACATTTGCCCGAGTGAGAGTTTGTTATCCATCTATCACCTAACAAACGTCAGACACGAAACGTGCTGAAATAGAAATTCAAAGGCGGCATTTCAGAATGTGTTGACTCATAAGTGAAATCACAGTTTTTTGGATTTGGTACCTCAACCAGAATGACGTGCATGTGTTTTTCACACTCAAGCCACAGATGATCAAAGATCTGAATATGACAGCACATGATTGTATAACTGCAGACCATGAATTAAAGGTTGCTGAGGAGTTTTTAGATGAGTAGCACACTAGTGTTGTCAGTAGCATCCTAAAAATGGAACATTGCACTACTGCAAATTTTTGTCACGACAAAAATTGACAAAGATGTTAAAAATCAAGTCAAAAGTCAACACAGGGGCAGAAAAGCAGCATTTCCCTCGCAGCAGAATCTTGCAAAACAGTAGCACATAAACTAACTCTGGAGCGTCACTTGATTTATTTCCTTTTGTGAACTGCAATTTTCTGTCTGGCTTCTCAGTTTAGCCAAATCTGCATGAAGTCTGTCTGTTATCGTTTGTGCACATGGTCCTGTTGTTTTGTCCATTCACTCAGGTTACATTTGTGATTACATCAAGGTTGGACAAACAGACGCATTTGCATATTAAAAAAAGGATCAGTAATGGTGGCCAGTGGCCAGATGGTAACCTTAGATTCCCCAGGGTCAGCCATAATGAAATGGTCTATTCCTAGATTATAAGTAGCAAAATTAAAACATCTCGAGTTTTTTCTTTTTTTTTTTTTTTTTGGGTGGCGAGCCCTCGCTGAAAATGTATTTGGGGTGTGGATTAAGGGTTATGTCAAAGAACATGAGGCGTCTCCTAAAATAGGCAGATTTATTCCTGTCATGATCCTTCGGCTCTGGTGTTCCTGTGATTTGCACCACATGTCAGATCTGCGCATGGTTCATTTACATAGACCTCCATCTGATATAATGACATCCATCTATTGCATTCATACATTAATTTCCATGTAAAGCGTTCATTTATTAAGGGAAATTTATTCCGCATCTATCTGGCATAGTAATGTGTGAACTACAATAGAATATCTAATCTGCCCTTTTTCTCAGACCATATTTGACATATTACAAGTCTAGATTTAGTGCAAACAAACTGTTCTTTTCTGCCATTTTATCTTGCAGAGGAGTGTTGTTGTTCCCCCATTAAAAAAGGAAGATAAAGGAAAAACTGTATGGACCTGTCAATCATTGCTAAATCTGAGGTTGCTCAGGCAACCTGAAAATGCTTCCTGGGTCAAAAGGTTATTTGGCACCTCAGCCTAGTTAAGAAATGGGATCAGGGGTCAAAACCGTCAGCCTCTTTACATCTCAGTGGTGCTGGGGAGGGGCTGCCCTAATAGCCAGATTGAGTTTGAAGGTCAAGGTCGACCCCATGGCAATGGTAATATGTCTTTCTTCACAACACACTTCTTTTTTCCCTCTTTTTTCAAAAAACAAAAAACAAAAAACAAAAACTAGAGAGTCAGTTAAGATCTCAGAGACATCACAGCACCAAATCAGCCATCAGCCATCACAGTTTGTTTTTGTTTTGATTAGGGTGGAGATTCTCCAGCCAATCGTAAATTGTTTTCCAAACCTCAATTGAACAGCAGAGAACACTGCACCAGGCTGTTTTTTTTTTTTTTACACTAAACAAGTGTTGTAATTGAATTATGAGCATGCATTGAGGGATATGAATTCACCGAGGTACAGATGGACTATCCATTAGACGAGTCCAGGGCGAAAAATTGAATAAGGGCCAAGCCAGGGACAGACGTGGTCCTTCAGCCTGTATTTCCAGGGACAGTCATTAGTGAGTGTAAATTATACAGTGTCTCACGCTGGACAAACAATATGTCAATGTTCCTTTTGGTGGGTTGCTGGGGTCACAGCAATTAACGTGGGTGGTGTTGTGTTTGCTCATCAGCACAAAACTGGGAATGAATGATTGTGCAGTTTGCTTGGGGTTTGCTTGTGGTTACTACTTTTTGTTGTTTTTGATCGCTGCAGATGGGGACTGACACACAACCGGCTCTTCCTTTGCAAATTTCTGCCGCTTTTGTTTAGCTTTTTTTTTTTTTCGGAGGGGTTGGATGCAGAGAAAGACAGAGACACAGAGAGAGAGAGAGAGAGAGAGGGAGGGAGAGAGAGAGAGAGAAAGAGCCAAAACAGTTCAGTTTCTGAGCAGAGGCCTTTCTTGAGAAGGAGTAATCTGAGAAGCGGAGCCCGAAAAACGTTAGGACCCCGGTTATTAAACACACGTGCACAACATATGAGCTACGTCATGTTAAACAATGAGTGCATTGATAGGTGAAATCAATTTGTGCCTTTATAGATCCTGTAAGTTCCCAACTAAAGAGGCAAAGCGTGTAGGATGAATGCCTGCAGCTTAATTACAGCCAGCCTCTTGGCAGAGCGCTCCACTTGTGCAGAGCGAGCGACGCTAGCTTGTAAAGATCAGAAAAGCAATGAGACATTTAATCCCTCTACTAGCTTGCAATTTTTTACTGCAGTACAGCTTTTATGGCTTAATTTCCTGAACAATTTGCTAAGCTACACTTGAGCATTCATTTCAATCCTGCAGCAAGGGTACGAATTCTGATTTGGCATTCAGCACCACCTACTGGAGCGCTAACACCTCCATCCTCAGCCAAACTGTAGAAGAAGATTATAACTGGCCCGCATACAGTAACAACACTCCTTACTTTACCTACAGAAGCAAAATGCAAGTAAAAGTATGGACAGAGGCTGTGTTTTTCCAAAGGAAACAGGCTTGTTTGCTTTTCCTCCTCATGTTTCCAGCCTACTTCATTATTACAGCAGCTTATTTCCCTGTGGTATAATTGCAGCATATGCAGCGCATGAATTTTACAGCCAGCACACAGCAGGCCTGCAGGTGAGCCTATCAAACATCTGGTGGACTCCCTGGGTACCTGTGTCCCACAGTTAGTCCGCAGCCTCCTATACGTGTATGTTGGGGGAGACATATAGAATATAAGGGTTTATTCAGCATGCCATCTGTCGATTTTAATACAGCCGTGGCCCATTTCAAAGTTAAATGCTCTTAATAACCAAATGCAGTAATGTTACTGAGGGGCACAGGAGCATGAGCAAGTTGAACAGATGGAGAGGGCGAGTTAAGGTGTAGTTACGCAATAAATAGTTAACACGTGTTATTGGTAAGGGTGCCTGAATGTTCAGAGAGTGGTAAGAACGGGTTTAATTTTGATTAGTCAAACTGATACTAATCGATTTTTTCGATTTTCACCAGATGTGAAGGAAATCTACTTTTTGAAGAACGTCTTTCTGTGCACTTTCTGCGCAGCTGCTTCTTGGATCAACCACATAATTAACTTTAGCATGTGGAGGAGCAAGCTCACAATACATAATGAAATGATGAGATTTGCAACAAAGTATCAGAACAAACAAAAACACACAAAAAACCTTATTGTGTTTGCGGAAGGACTGCATAGCAATGAGTGCTTTTTCTTTTTTAACAAAAACAAATTGTTGTGAGGTTCTTTGTCAAATATCAGCAAAGCAAAACAAATCGGCTAAAGATGAACCTCCTCAATATGTCACATCCTTTGAATTTACAAATTACCCTCAACTCATCTAATCTCAACTCATTTCCACGAGCGTCCACTTTTTTATTCAAACTCTCACAATGCAAGTTATGTTCGCATTGTGCTCCCATGCTGTAACTTGTTCCAGTCAGGTGAAAATCAGCTAAAATGGTGTGGGGCGAGAAATGGTCACTTATTGTTAATGTCCAAAGGGATAATGCATAATGGTATAAACCCAGATAGGAGTTTCATTTGCATATATATCTATATTTTCTTTTCTTAATGGGAAATGCAAATGTGCCATTTTGTGGTGAGTGTGTGTTTGGGAGCCTTCATGTTGAATAAATGTGACTCTAGGGTATCCCCACGCACCTCGGCATATTAATCATCGTGACACGTTCACGACCCTTCTAATAAGACAGGGGCCACAGTGCACCCCCTCAAACATCCCATCCCACCCCAGCCCCACTCCCTCTTTGTCTCTCGGCCAGTCCCAAGGGATGGGAGAGGGTGGTGGGGGAGGCCAGGCTCGAGCTGGGGATGGGGGAGGAGGGGGGGTTGTGTGAAGTTAGACCCCCTCATTCAGAAGCCCTCCCCTGGGACAACGGCAGGCACAAGACTCCTATTAGGACTGAGCACAGTAGCCCCCCAGGAGCAACAAAAGACACCTCCTAATGCTCCCTGTTCTAACTCAGTGAACACACACACACATACACACACACACACACGGGGAAACACGCAACCCCTACATAAACACACACACACACAAGCTGAAAAACTGTCCAACTCCTGCAAACAGCTCATTGTCTTTGGTGTTGGTGGTGGTTGTGTATGTTAGTAATAAACCGGGAACGTCTGCAGGATATCTCCAGCAGGACAGGGGATGAAAAGAGCGAGCGTGCAGTGAACTGCAATAAGGTGGACAGCTGGACAGCAGGAAGCATGCTGGGGTCTCACCGCTTGTGTCTGTGTGCCCCCCACACATGCAAGCAAGATGTTAACGTCAGAGAACAATGATCTGCTTCTAAAGTTAAATACAAAACTTTGTTTTACAGCAACAGATTTCACTGACGGACGCCTACATGTGATCTGGTGTCGGCTCGTTTTTATTCTGCATTTGATAGAAAAAAGATAAAAATCTAAAACAGTTAGTATCTAATATAGTGCAAGACTATCACAGCTGTGCACGCTTCACATTTGGGTCATTTTCATGTCCGATCCATGTCCAGAATGAGCACATTTTTCTGTGGACCGAACACATCTTTTTTTGTGTTCTGTTACATCATGACAATCTGAGGCAGCGTCTCTGGCTTTGTTACTAGTAAACTGCATGAAGTGGATCTTGTTTAAGGTCTGTTTTTTTTTTGCAATTCTGTTTTATTTATGATCGTGACAGCTGGAGAGAGAAACGGGACAGGCAGAGAGAGAGAGAGAGAGAGAGAGAAAGAGAGGAGGACATGCAGCAAAGAGCCTCAGGCTGGACTCAGCCTTGATTCATGGTACCACCAGGTGAATCATCACAGCTCCAAAGTATTATCTTTATTCAAACAAATTTCCTCAATGTCGTTGTCAATGCTATTCAGAGGGTTTCATCCAAGTCGCCGCCATCAGTGTGTCAACAGTCTCACTTTTCATTAGATCTGCTACTGAAAAATTTTGTCCACCATCTTCACCAAGTTGACAGGCATCATTTTGTCAAACCAGAACAAGCTGCAAAAGTACAATTGAAGTCCTGGGAAATACTCTGCTATCTGCAGCGAGCCGTGCAGTGTTTATCCGGGTGTCTGTGGCTTTCAGTTTGGCAGTGACCCTCCTGTGAGACAAATGCTTTGGAAATGGCTGAAGCCCCCGAGGCAAAGGCTTCAGAGAGGATGCTGCCCAGAGGCGGCCGATTTGACTGGCTATTCAACAGCCCGATAACATTCAAATCGAGTGCACAGAGGTGACTGATGGCAAACGGAGGGAGGTGAATAAACACTTGGGAGGCGATTATACGGTTAGAATTTCAGGCTGTGTTATTCATGATAGCAGAAACTTAAAACTCGTACCGATGAAAGACAGATCATCCCTTCATCCGCAGGCTGACCATCTGTCACTGAAAGTCACCGGTAAACACGATACGACCACCACATACATTTAAATAAGTTGGCAGCCATTGTCAACTTCAACTCCAATGCTGGTCATGAAGTCATGAGCAGACTCGATGTGACCGAGGGACAACAACCACTATTATTGTATCAACAGTTTAGTCTTTCTCAGCGCACTTGTCGACTATTTTCTAACTATTTATTTCTCATTATAACAAGCTCTGCTGACAAACTTAGACAAGATTCGTGTTGTAAACAAAAAAATGTAAATGGTTTATATTTCAGAAACCTGCATCTCTATCTATAAGCCTGTTCCTCATTATGAGAAGCTACATGTGGCATCTTAAACACACTGGCAGAAAAAGTGGCTGCAACATTTTTGTATTTGTTTTGTTTTTGTGGATACTGTTAGCAGCAATGTTGTTCGGCAATAACTCAATATAGCAACATTTGCTTTTATTGTGAGAGATTGTTAACAAAATCATTGATTAAAAACAGATATTGACAGCTCAATGATTAATGTAACCAGAACTGGAAGTGCTCTATGGCTCGGAGCCTTCCTAATTTGAGGATAGTGTATTTAATGCATAAATTTAGACTTTTAATCCATAAATGTCACGTTATTTGTCATTTTTTTGCCTGCAGAAGATCCCTCACTGACCTCCCTGTATGCTTTTTGCAGGAATTAATCTAAAACCTTGCAGTATCACTACTGAAACCTAAGGTGAGAAAGTTGTCACTATGTCCTCGACATCGATTTCTGATTCTTCTGACTCAGATTGGTTAAAATGTCTTTCCTGATTATGACACCCACATTTATCTCACTCTCGGCACATGATAATATGCCTTTGGAGTCTGCAACTACCGGATCTAACATATCAGATGTTATATGATACAGGTATATACAAAGCACTGGTGCTTCGCATTCTCACATGAAAACCTCTGTGGTGGCAGATGGCATGATGGAAAGGCACCACAGTCACCTTCTACTTTTCGTTCTTCTATATACTGTAGACTTTCAGTTTGAGTACACTCAGCTACTGCAAAAAAAAAAAAATCCCCGAAGGCACCCAAATCTGTCAGAGTCTCAGCCAAGAGTTTTCTCTAAAGACAAAGTTAGTGTGACCAGGCAGTGCCAACCCTCCCTCCAGGCAGCATTTTCTCCGTATACGGTTTCCTTGAGAATTTCAAAGCATCATGAAAATATGTATCGTTCCCTTTATGAGGTTTTCTCGACCCATCTGCACATGTACATCACATGAATCAAAAGTGGCACTCGTCCCTAAAGAAATCACTTCGACTGTGCATTTTCATAACTTCCATAATGAACTTCCTGGGGTGATGTGGGCGTAGCAGGCAGAGAGGCAACCACAGGTGATAAATACAACGAGGAGCTGCTCTCCTTTGCAGCCGAAAAGAGGCTAATTAAATTTTCATGTAGATAATCGTGGGGTAATCCAACGTTAATTGTGCTTCTTTCCGACACAGTGGCTTCCTCATGGGATCCAGCATTATGCCCATGCAGCATTTCCTTTGCTTAAACGCCTCTTAGATTTAATGGACTCATCCATAAACTGATCCTCAGCAGCTCCTTGCACACGACCACACAGAGCCTGAACGCATCCATCAACAATAATCCCCTCAATGATCTCCATTTTATCTTTTCACTCCCCTCCTTCTCCTCCTCCTCCTCCTCCTCCTCCTCCTCCTTACTTATGTCCCTACACAGGGCTTAATTACTGGTGTGAAGTAATTATTTCCTTTATTAGTGAAATGTAACATCTGTTTCAGGTCTTTTTAATTGTACCTATAAAACCCTTCCATGATTTCTGTCCCTTTAGGATAGGACAGGGCTGCTTGTTACTCCCTGCGGACTCACTCCCTTCTTTCTTCCACACACCCCCCCACACACACATACCCCCCCACCCCACCCCCCATCCCCCTTCATACCCGCAGCATGAGCCGTGGTTCACCTAACTGGATCGCACTCTTTGAAATCCTTTATAGAAGCAACGAACAACTCGCAAGCAGCAGCGATTGCCTTTTATTCCTCGGGCGTCAAAAGATGAAATATTCTTGCTCAGGCAATTCCTCCAAAGAAAAACATCAGTGCAGTCAACTCACACTCATTCTCCAAACTCCTCGTTGTTGTAGTTTCGATAAAGCACGTGTTAAATTCCCAATTCAACATATTCCCAACTACCAAGAGAAAAGACTGGCTGCAGGGATTGGTACACGGGAGCGTGGGAATAGGGGAAGGAGGGTGGAAGGAGTGAGATTCCTGAGGTCCTGGGGAAATTTTGTCCCCGTATTAATAGACTTTGGTCCCTTTGAAATTTTATTACCCATAAAGTTGACAGTACGTTGTGCAATTTCTACAGTCCCACTGACCTTTCTTTCTTAAGTTTTTACTTCTTTTCAAACAAACCGGTCGTACCCCCCGGTGTCCAAACAATTCAACACCAAAGTTTAGCTTTCCCTCGGCTGATGCCTGCCACTACACAGGGGGAACAGGTGTCATCGTCAAACTGAGACCTCCATGGAATAAATAAATCTATAAAAACCTCACATAGTCATCAACTTCCAGCAAACACTGGCCAGTGAGTTGAAGACAGTCCGACTTCTGCCGCTCTGTCCTTTTAGCGCTCTCCCTCTTAATTTTTATGGTTCCTGCACCTTCAGGAAATGACCCTTTTATAGGGTCAACACTATAAAAGACTTGTTTTTTTGTGGGAGTGGTTAGTGGATGAGTGTGTGTGTGTGAGCGTGTGTGTGTGTGTGTGTGAGTGTGTGTGTGTGTGTGTGTGTGTGTGTGTGTGTGTGTGGTGGGGGATAAGTGTTCAAGTTACTACCGGTTCGTCTTTGCTGCCAAAGAAAGAGACCCGATGAGGTTAATAGTCTCCTCTTCCAATATATCACATAGCTGTGAACTCTGTGACCCTTTTTGTCAATAGGAGAACTTTTCTCTGGAGTGTGTGTGTGACTGCGTGAGTGTGTGAGTGTGAGCATCCTCATGCGTCCACACAAGCGTGCACATGTGGAAATCTGTACAGATCTGTATACTTGTGGAGATGTTCATTTTTTTATGTGCCCATGAGTTGTGTAAGCCTGTGCTTGAACTGAATGTGCCTCATCTTAACATGATTACATAATAATACCAGTATAGCCTTTCCTAATGTTTGCCTACACATTATCATGACGGACAGGACAAAATACGGATATAAGATAAGAGAGAAACGTTGAAGTGTAGCAGAGTGGCCATTAGGCAGATACTGTCTCACTCCTTTAAAGACTTAGTTTTTCCCTCCAGATTGTCACTGTTTTCAGAGTTTTAGACACAATTTAAATGTCTCTATCCATGTTTGTAGAGTAGAATTTAAGCACAGAGTTGGAAAGGAGGCTAAATGAGTACTGCTCTCTGCCGGACTCTTGTCTAAAATTCCCTCAAATGTCTCAGAAAACACATTTACTCGAATGGTCAGGAATGATTTTCTCTGACAAGCTTAAATAAGTTGTTGTGCAACAGATGATATAACCATGAGTTCTCCATCTACTGAGGTTTTGAGTCTGAGTAATTTTTTTTTAGTATTTAATCAGGCAGTTGAATAGTACGCACTTAGTCAATATGGAAACAAGGAGGAGGAGGTCAATGATGGGAGAGGAAGGTCTGGTCTAAATGTCGTGGACAGGTGACAAATGGGAGACTAGTGGGGTCAAATCCTCACCCCACCTCAGGCAAAACAAACTGAGCTCGGAAATACACACTTTGCACACACGCTCATGCACAATTACACACATAAATCAATCAGTGCAGCAAGTCTTAATGCACACAGATTGGTTGATGGAAATCAACCCTTGTCCACAAAGCTGCACTCGGAAAAATCAACCAGAAAAACTTCAAACAGAATCTTCTTTCTGCATGAACAGCGAGCGGAAAGATTACCTACACGACACACTGTATTGAGGGAGATGTTTTAGTGCCGCACTATGATATAAATAGCTGTACTTTTCCATGAAATTTCATAGTAATTAGAGACCAGGAAGCATGGACCCTCTCAACCCCCACTGCGGCACCCACGTACCTTGAGTGAATACTAAGAAGCAACTCTGGCACGGGTCCAGTTCAGTATGTACTGTGTGAACCCACATGGCCCATCAAAGGCAGTGTGCACGACCGTGAAAGGGTGATTGGGTTCGAGGTGCACAGGGAATAGTGTTTGAAGTCCTCCTACTATCAGAGAGACAGAAAAAGGCACTTTTAATCCTGTGGGATCACTAAGACGCCACAGGCAAAAAAGAGATGCACTCATTCTCTCAACTCTTCCATGAGTAACCGAGAAAAGAGGAGGAAAGAGAGAGGGGGCTAACGGGGAGGTAGGTGGAGGGGTGGTGGGGGGTGGTGGTTGGAGGTAGGGGGTGAGGGGTGAGAAAGAGGAGGAGAGAGAGGGAGCAGATGATAGAAACTGCAGCTGACGCAAAGAGATGAGGCAAACAAAACAGAGAGGAAGTGCGGTAACATGACAGATACAGCAGTAATGTCAGTCATTAGCTCCTCTGGTTGGCACAAGGCTGTTAGAAACACGCAATCAGCCAGCGTCATGCATAATGTCTTTTCCTGGCTTGAGAAGGTATCGAATCACTTTGCATGGTGTGTATGTGTGCGACTGTGTGTGTGTGTGTGAGAGAGAAAGAGAGAGGAGATGAGAGAGAGTGTGGCAATGCAAGGGATAAGAAACCAACATGGTTTCAGAATGTTTGGATGTTTGAATTTGATCTGATTTGACTGATTAGATAGATAGATAGATAGATAGATAGATAGATAGATAGATAGATAGATAGATAGATAGATAGATAGATAGATAGATAGATAGATAGATAGATAGATAGATAGATAGATAGATAGATAGATAGATAGATAGATAGATAGATAGATAGATAGATAGATAGATAGATAGATAGATAGATATTGCAATTCTAAGTTATTCACTAGATCTGACTTCATGTCTGTGGCTAGAACAACAAAGTTTTACTGGAGCACGTTTGATCAACACATCCACGATAATATCTTATCACCGTCTATATAAACTGCAGCTGCGTTGGAATAAAAGTCACTTCAATGTTTGGCCCCATTACTCCCCAACACTGCAGACACATAGACAGATACAAAGAGAGACAGATCAGATGTATTGGTGAACTTGTTAACTCCCAAAGACATCGTCTCTGGGTGCTTTTCCTTGACACTGAACTGATCTGCGTCGCTACAAACAGCAATAAGTGTTTGTGAGACGATCGGGATATAACAGGTGGTGCTGTCAGGACAGGTGACACACGGCGTAACCATAGGCGGATACATAGATAGATAGATAGACGGATATAATGATGGATTAATAATGTCAGGCTACACATTATGGACACACACTCTCCTGCACACAGTCACATCTTTGTCCGCTCCTGGAGTGAAAGGGGAAAAAAAAAAAACCCTGATTATTTGGAATGTGTTTTATCCGCCTTGTGCAGAATATATTACGTGTGTAAATGTTGTTGAACCCCACGATTCGCCAGGAAAAAGGTCACACACTCCCCTCGACCCTAAGTGATTCTCTGTCTTTGTGAACCAGTGGTGAAAAAAAAAAACGAGCTGCGCCCATAAACTTCGCATTTAAAAGGCAAGTGCGGCCGAGGGGGGCCGCTGCATGAGGGGAACAATAGCAGCTTTTTGGACACACTTTTTCTCACTGCGATGAACAGCAGGGAAACCGGTAGAGCCTCCTATAAAAGACCGATAGAGCACAGCTGCCAGGGTTCAACAGTAATTTTATAAAATGTCTCCAAGGGGCCTGCCTGTGGTTTATCTGGGGATTTATGGGGAAAGTGTAAAGAGGCCGAGCAAATTGGGGCAGTAATCAGAGGGCCTCACGACCGTGATCATAACTCCAGGTTTTTCAGAGGGGTGGGTGGGTGGATTGGGTTGGGGGTGTGTGTGTGTGTGTGTGTGTTGGGGTGGATGTGTGTGTGTGTGTGGGGGGGGCTTTTATACCAAGACATTAAGGGTGAAGTGATGCCACTGCCGGCCAAATGCTGCATTATCATTAATAATGCACTTGACATTCAAACAGGGGCCTGACGTGCGTTTTTTTTTTCCCCCTCCAGGATAAACATGTGAAAAAAAAAGAGACAAAGTTTTTACCGTGACAGCAGGTGGACAGAGGAGGTCTAAAACATCACCATCATCATGCTCATCATCCTCATCATCCTCACCATCTTCATCTTCATCATCATGACCATCATCATCATCATCATCCAAACAGACACTAAAGTTCAGCTCTGTCTCAGGGGTAAGGAGGAGCTTTATGCCACTGTCTATTGATCAGTGACATGAAGCACTATTTAACTATCAGACAGACAGACAGACAGACAGACATATAGACAGACAGATTGATAGACAGACAGATAGATTCATAGATATACATATACATAGATACACATATAGATTGAGACACATCTAGATAGATAGATAGATAGATAGATAGATAGATAGATAGATAGATAGATAGATAGATAGATAAATAGATAGATAGATAGATAGATAGATAGATAGATAGATAGATAGATAGATAGATAGATAGATAGATAGATAGATAGATAGACACACCAAAAGCTTTATGACGCCTCCTTAATTCACCTGTAAGATATAAAAATAATCACATTTTTGCTCCTTGTGATGCACAAGTTTGCACAGGTGGGGCTGTCAGGACAGGACAGGTGACATGGAGTGCGGGACATTAAAGTACATACATGAAGTAACAGATTAGATGGATTAGACACATAGATTGCATCTGGTTTGTGTTTACAGGCAGAGGAAATGACCCAAGACAGATAGATAGACAGATAGGTAGGTAGGTAGATAGTTAGTCGGATGGATAGATTATCATTGATTATCTTGACAACAGTGGCTCAAAGCTGAAAGCTGCGCCGAGACACGCATGGAGTTGGACCCTCAAACTGAATCTCACATGATAAAAAGTCGGTTATATTCAGACCCAGCAGCTTTTGTTTTTTTGTTTTGTTTTGTTTTGTTTTTGCTTCTGCAGTGATACGACTCATTCGTAAGACAATGTAGTTAGGGTTGTGAGCTATAACTTACGCTCAGAGGCCATGGTGATGACAGACTCCGTGGTGGCGTGGTACTCATCCTCCTCCATAAACTCATCCTGGGATGATGCGTCTCCCTGGAAGTCGTGGTGGTCCAGGAGCTGCTGGAGCGGCGGGGCTTTGGGCAGCAGCTGGTTCACCACCTCCCGGCTGATGTTGGGCGCCTGCTTCAGACGCAGCTTGCTCAGGATCTGGGATTTGATGGTCTCCAGCCTCAGCACTTTGCTCTGCTCCCTCCACACGCAGGCTGAGCACTCATGGGACCCGGCGTCCTCGTCCAGCAGGGACAGCCCGGCATCCGTGGGAGTCTCGCTGGCTGCAGGCAGCAGCAAATTGGGCTCATCGCTCCCCGACTGTCCCAGGGAGATGAGCACCATCAAGCAGAGCAAGAAGTTGTACCTTGGCATGACGATGCGTGGACACCAGGCAATGCAACTTTCTTTTGCGCGATTTATCCCGTTATATCCTCCCTCGGATGTGCAGAGGCAGGGAATCAGTGACATGCACCTAATCCAGTTTTTTCTGCAGCAGAAGATTTGTTCTTTACAATAAATGCAGAAAACGAGGAAAAAGTAGTAGGTTCCAGTGTATCTCGGTGCAGAGCTGCTTTGATTGAAAGTTAAGAAACTATCTATCTGATGCATGCATGCGTAGCCCCCGTTTGCTCAGGTGTGTTGGTTTAATTTGGGCTCCTCCTGCACAATTTAGTCCATGGAGGTGTGTGAGTGTGCAGAAGTGTCACTGAAAAATGTGCAAGTGCGGTCAAAAAGGGGCTCTTTATATATCTCAGCTGCCCGGTGTCGTAATCCGTCTCCATTGGCTAAGATTTCAACAAAAGGCTTTTAGGTCTGTCACCAAGTCAAGAGGGACAGAGCGAAGGGAGGGAGCGCACAGTGTTATGAGAGTATAAATGTTTTTACAGTGCACAAACAATGTCTCACATTAGAGACATAGCCCAATTAGGTTATTATGATGATGACATAAACTATGGCTCACTGCGCCTGTTGTTATAAATGCTTTATTATGGTGTAAATTGGGTGGGGGGTGGGAGAAAGAAGAAGTAGAAGCTTCAAGGATTCTCTCTCTCGAAAAACCCCTCCACATCACCTCCATGGATTAAACAGAGGTTTATGAAGCATTTTAGCATGAAATCCAGCACCGCTGGGATTCTTCATCTCGTTGCAGCGACCAGATGTTGAGATTATTTGGAAGTTGCTTGAGCTCTTGCTTTGAATGGGAACTGCGCAAAGTCCACACAGGAACGGGAAAGTAGCCACTGTCCTTTACATTTCTAATGTGCGATTATATTGCTGCACACAAGTGGTTATAACTGTGGTAAGTAATGACATATATAAAAAAAACATTAATGAAAAATGCACTTTTAACAGCCTTCGTTCCAAGATTGAGTCAAGGCATGGAGCAGCTCGGCATGCTCGCTGTTACAGACTCGAGAGTGTGTGATGATGCTCTTAAAATGTAATTTTTAGTCTCTCGTGTCGTTGACACACGCATTATTAAAGTGTCACAGGTTTTAAACGGTCTCCTAATAAATTACTTCACCATTTTAAGTCGTCTGTGTGTCTTGTTTGCTCTATCAGTCAAGAGTGCGTCAGGATCAAACACACACACACACACAACACACGTAGCACACAGTGTGGAGAGAGAGACGAGATGTAGACTGTGTATATGCTTAATTAAAGTTGCTATTGACTATGACTTGAGCCGATTTTTGCATGTGCAAACAATGAGCTGCCCGAGTCCATCACTGACCCACCAGTGTCACCTGCTGGAGGAAAACACAGTTGCAGCCACTCAGCCACTTATCGAGGTCAGACTGTAGAGCTTCATGTTAAAACAGGTTGAATGTTGAATGTTTGGACTTAGTCAATTATATTTTCTCATTTAAATCAAGTATTTTATCAGATGCTTCTTTCCAAATCATCTTACATAGGTGATACAACATTCAAGCTATGTCACAATGGAATAGTGTTGCCATAAATTCTCCTCTACGTTCATTATGCTATCGAAGGGATAAGAGCACTGTACTCTGAGTGCTATCGTAAGAGTTTAAACACTAGTTAAGGGGAAATACCAGTAGGAGAAGGTTAAGGAGAAGCAAGGTTGAGTGTAAATTAGAAGAAGTAGGTGTGCACAGAGGAGTCAGTTCTTTGAAAGCTTCTTCACGTGAGAAAGGGAGAATATGCAATATGCAATAAATTAGCAGTATACAAATGCTGATAGGACTAAAACAGGGCTGATGTTGCTGAATGTTTCTTTTTCTCTCCATATAGGTGGTTTTGGGTAGGTGGCAAACTGACAAAATGTAAATCTACACTGATCTTCGTGCACATTCACATACAGGTTGCCTCTGTTTGCCCACATTCACATTCTCTGTGAAATCTTGCAGTTTCATTCCAGTGCAGTAGTAGGAATCTCTCAACCCCAGGAAGCGTTGTTAATAAGCAACAGCAATCACTTCACATTTGTCACAAGCACTGACCTGAAACTACAAGAACGGAATATGGTTTGAGACCACTGGATAGCATCTAAGTGAAACTAGAGAGTCATCTCTGGTAAAGATAAGAAACTTGTTTGCTGGTTGTGTTTTTGCACAAATAATGCGTGTGTGTGTGTGTGCGTGTGTGTGTGTCTGCGTGTGTCTGCTTTCTTGAAACATACAGTTAAAATGGGAATCATTGAGTGATTCAGTTCAGTTTGGTAGAACTGACAGAGTCCGAGGTAGAGTGCTTGATCTTAACTAAAGCAAAATAAGTTTTTCTTATAATGTTTAACTATTTTTGTTTTTTAGGTATTTATGAATAACAAGTTATGCATGCATGAGAATTGCATGCCAGAAGTCATGTTTTTGGATGTTATAAATGACGTGTTACCGATCTAGCTGTGATTTGTCTTTTCCACAATGTACGACTGCTCATCAGGTGTTGTATATTCTCGAGTGCATGTAGACATATGAGCCATGAGCCAAACAGAAATACAACCGTGTGTCAATGAGTGAGATAACCTGCTGTAACTTTAACTTTGTGTGAATTATCTCCGGATCAAATACTCGCAGTACACAAACAACTTTTGATTGTGTGGCACCAGGTATTTGCTCAATCTCTGAGTCTGAGATAAATGCTTCTCTGACCTTCAGCCTGGCCCTCTCTAGCTTTCACCCACCATGATTATCCAAAAAAAAAAGAGCTGCAGAGTGCAGAGCTTTCAGTTGTCATAATAAACTTACATAAGAAGGAGAAAGCTGTGTAGTGGTTCAACTATGCTCTGCTATATGATGAACATTGATAAAAGCTCTCATGTCAGTGAATTTGCCATGATGAATTTAAGTTACCTCTATAATATGATCTGGGGCACCGTGAGCCTGTAGTTACATGTGTATACATTTATGTGTTAATATTGCCAATAAAAAAATATTTACTGAATATATGTTTCTTTTCTTCTGAAAATTAATTTCAAAGGGCTATAAAGTTGAAAGCCTGTCACACACCTACATCTCCAGATAGCCTATGTATGGCACCATACATATGTCACCATATATATCTATTCTATTCTATTCTATGTAACCATATGAACTACTTTTACATATTTATTTGCAAAGGAAATTAAGTCTACGTGTTGGAAGGAAATAAAAAAACAGAGAAGCAGGTGCTTTCTATGAAATGAATGTTTGGAATAAGGTTAATTTGCTTCCCTAGAGGGGGAGGATTATCTCTGAAGTTTGAGAGAGTGTCAGAGTGACCTCTGCATGCCAACAGTAACAGAACACCATATGTGAATGCAGAAGTTTTCAGACTGTGTTCTATATGAGATCTTGAACAGTGATTTTCTACAAAACTTCCTTATGCTGAAATGTAATTCCTTGTAAAGTATTTGTTTATGTCCAGCACCCTTGAATTATAATTGAGATCCAGCCTGTGGGATCCACCATGTAATTTTTTTTTTATCAGAACTATAAAGCAAAAACAACTGTGATCCCAAGGTTAAGGAACGTTATCTCTACATACAAATAGATTGTATTGCTGTATATGTTCAACCACTATCTTACTCATTCTCCATCTTAATGTCATTGCAGGGGTCTGCTATGTTCAGCACACATAGAGCAAAGGCAGCAAAATACACCTGTTCATTACAGGACACACACACACACACACCTGGCACACCTGGCATTTTCTTGTAGTAAAAACATGCCAGATTGTAAAACTGGATGTTAAGTAATGAATAAAGATTTGAGGTTTGAGATTTGTTCTCAAAATATCTGTCAAAGGCCTGTGAAGTTGACAAGCTATCCTATGTCTACACTATCACATAGAATATGTTTACATGTGTGGAATACGTTGAACTATTCTGTGAATCATATTTCAACATACAAATAGCATCTACGTGTTTATTTTCCAGTATAGAGAGATGGAAATCTGAAGGTCCACAGCTGTGAGACAATGAAAACATGAGAGACAGAGAGAAGCAGGTGCTTTCTTTGATATGAATGTTTGGGAAAAGATAAAATTGTTTCCCCTAAGAGGGAGGATTCTTTCTGGAGGTTGTTTTATTTATTTCATGTGTGGTCTGAGTGTATGTAATTGCCAACAGTAACAGAGCAAAATATGTGAAAAAACACATTACAATTTTACAATAGAAAACACTAAATAGATAGACACCATACTTTACACTCACTGTCCTCCGATTTAGACTGATCGAATTGTATAATAAACCACATTAGGTAGCACTTGCATTTGTCCATCTTCACTATCTTTTTCCTCATGTGTCAATGTATAATTGAAAACACTCGTTCGGCCTCATTATCATCAAATGAATTCAATTTTATTTGCCGTTCCAGTTCATAACAACGCTATCTTAAGTCACTTTACATAAAAAATCAACAAGTGACTTGTACAGAGGAGACCCCAATAAAACCAAACAGGACCCCATGAGTATGCTGAGGTAAAAAAAAAAAACTCCCTTTCATGATTAGAAAAGGTAGAACCAGCTCAGAGGGGGCGGTCATCTGCCCACTAGTGGTTGGGTTGCAGTAGGACTGTGTGTATGTAGGACAGATTCAATAAAGACATGAGAATGGTCAGGTTCATGCTAAAGGTCCGGGGTCAACTACATTATTCAAGCAGCTCTGGAAACAACATACAGCAGAGCTTTATGTGATGAGGAGGACCAGGAGGTGAAGGTAGGAGCATCCAGAGAGTCCAAGCACAGCATCCAGAGACAAACCTCTGTATAATTCAGTCCTTGCTACATATTGGACGTTGAGCATTGCTTTCAAACACACACTGTTATCATCAGAGAGTTAGAGTCTGCAGGACTGGGCATGCGTCACAGCGCTTATCAGAGCTTTCAACTTTTATGCATTTACATGTATATGTTGATAGTAAAATTGCATGCTCACAAACAGTTATGTAATGAAAAGATATTTTGTATTTCTTCTTGAAATGTATCTGCAAAGGCATTTTAAAAGCTGTCCTACGCTCACTCTGTCTCAGACTATCACTTCGAGTCACTTTGACTTTTTTGTGAGTCTGTGATGCAGAAATAAACGTACTTAAACACAGAAACAATGATGACATGTGGTGAGATGTAAATAGGAAGATGAAGAGTCACAGGACAAAGTCTCAGTTAAAGTTAAAAGAGAGAGAAACATCAGAGCAGAAGAGGTCCAGCTGGCCCAACTCTACAACTCCCTGGACGACTCCCTTGGATAAGAGACTGAAAGAGACAGGTGCTTTCTTTGATGTATATGTTTGGAATAAGATAAGTTTGCTCTCCATGAGGAGTGAGGATTCTCACTTGAGTTATTGGTTTTTGCAGTATGTCAGAGTGACCTGTGAGTGTGTTTGCCAGCAGTAAAAGAGAACAATATGGGAATACAGACATTTTCCAGTAGTAGTTTTGCAGTAGAAACATCAAAATGATTCATTCGAAACTTATGACATAGTAATCTCTAATTCAGACTGTGGTATATGGGGGGATTTTGAACTGTGTTTTTAAACACAACATTGCAGTTACAGCAATCCATCCATTTTGCTTTGTACCTGGACAATGTGATGGAGGTCATCTGGAGTCTATGTGTAGCTCATATAGGCAGAGAAGACACCTTAGACAGACAGACCAGACCGTTATAGGAAACACACACACACACACAGACACACACCATTCACTCTCACACTCACACCTAGGGGCAATTCAGAGTGACCTAAAAAACATGTTTTTGAGACTGGAAACCAGACTACCCACAGGAAACCCACTCAAACACAAGGAAGAACATAAAAACTCAAAGAAGAAACAGAAGAAACCGCTCACTACCTTGTGCTAAGTCGTGAAATTACATTTTGTGAAAGTAAAGTTTAGTATTTCTTGTTTTTAATGTCTTTTTATTAATCAGGGGTTTCAGGCCTAAGAATGTGGCACTCCCACTAATGGTTTTATAGTGGCAGGATGGTATTTGGAAGTTCAGGGTTGTTCCATGGTGCCATTTGATTAAAAAAAAAAGTATCCATCCGTTATCTTAACCTTGATGTTGCTGGAGCCAATCTCCAGCACACAAAGGGAAAGAGCAGGAAATACACCTGCACTAACGACCTGTTAAATCTCTTAAAGCACCCTGCATGCATACTTCAAGTGCAGGCGAGAGGTGCAAGGTTGAAAGATGAGAAAAATGATTCGAAATTGAGTTTAAAAATAATGCATGCTGTAGCAGGCAGTGTTAAAAAAGAAAGGGAAAATATTTTTAGTTCTCACTGAAATTGGTCATAGTCAGGGCTTGTCTAACATCATCTAGGAGGTTATTCCAGGTTTCTGGTGCATGTTGACAAAAATGCTGTTTTTAGCATTCTACTGTATTGGAGTCCTTCCAGTACGTGTGTGTGGGTGCTCCAATTTCCTCCCACAGTCCAAAAATCATGCATATTTAGTTTGATTTTAGACTGTAAATTGCCCCAAGGTGTGAGCATGAGAGTGATTGGCGTGTATGTGTCTTGTTATCTGCCAGGGTGCATGTATGAGTATAAATATGTATCACTAAACATGGATAACTATTGCTTTAAGTGCTGATGAAGACTAGAAAACCGCTTTATATAACACAGTAAAGTCTCGTAGCTCTGAGTTTTCATTGAACCTTTGCTCTATTTTCATTATGTTTTTGCCTTATTTTGTGAGCTATTGATAGATTCTTCTAGGGAAAGGAGTTTGCTAAGGATCTGAGGAGCTTCTTTCATTGAAAACTGAGCAAAACTGGAGGATTTCCAGAGATGGAGAAGTGGTTTCCTGTGCTGGTGCAAAGTGAATATGCTTGAGAGTGGAGATGCAGATTCTCAACCCAACAAGAGTGATTAGCAGGAGATACTGGTGAAGACACCCATGACCCATGACAGCTTCCATGTGAACTTGTTACTCTGATACAGTGATAATGTGACTAAACAACCAGAGACACTTTTGATGATATCAGGAGACTTCAGTCATGTTTCTCTGAGGGGTTCTCTTATTCATCATCCTATTCCCTGTTTCAACAAATATCATTATTGTTACTGTTTCTTATGACTATGATGCATATGATCTATATTATGATTATATTACATTTTGCTATTAAAAATGGGACAAACAATTACACTACAGACACAGGTTGTTTTCATATCAACATTGTAAATGTGTCTCCTTGAATTCAACCCCAGTCATGTTCATTTTAATGTTGTAAAAAAAGAGTAAAGACATTGAAGTTTACAGTACATAGGTGTACACACCTAACCAATTCACCTTATCTTCGGCTCCTTTCTGTAGAAACTTGTGATTGTTTATTCTGAACCATTATTACTATAGAAATACTACTGTAGGACTCTCCACTACACGTGAATACTGTATTTCTTTAGCCATCTATCACAGTGTTTTTCAACCTTACTCCTCCAGGAACATTGTCCTGCCTGTTTTAGATGTTTTCTGCCTCTGCACACCTGATTGAATTGATCAGCCACTGATCAAGGTCTGCAGGAGCCTGATGATAATGATTTGAATCCCCTCCAAACCCTGGTATCTCGGGATGTATTCAAGTCCATGATAAATCCCATTGTATCTAGACTTCACGAGTGCAAATATTTTATTTGATCCCTACTTGATTTCAATTTAAATTCAGATGTTTGTTATTTGTAACTTGTGCCAATAGGGCAAACTTTGTTTTGTAACTACATGTGCTGCCATTTTTTTTTCCTCTGGTCAATCTTGAAAATTAGATCTTTGATCTCAACAGGACAGATATGATTAAATAAAGGACACAACAGGTGTGTTGGAGAAAGGAACGTCGAAAATGTGCAGGACAGTGTTTGAAAAACACTGGTCTAGCGGGAAGTTTGAATGCCACCATATCAACTTGTCAACATCGCAACTTCTTGTAATGTTTTTTATACAAACTTCTGAAGGTGTGACCCTCGAAGCATGAGAAAAAGTGAAACAAATAAATAGATAAATAAATGCCTTCTATCCATCCACGGTGACTGCTGAAGACTGACCTCTGACCCCTGTGGTTGTATGCGTGTGGGTGGGGCGAAGGCGTTAAAGAGACGGTTTGTCCTCTGAGGGTTTCCGTAGATCTCGGCCTGGGCGTCGCCACCGTCTCTCTCTCCCTCTCTGTCTCTCTCTCTCTCTCTGACTGTATTTCCCTGCGTAGGAAACCAGCACCACTTCACCCACACCCCTCAGGAATCGGAGGTGTCTCTTACATAAACGAAAACCGCATATAAAAGCTAAAATCAAAGAGGGAAAAAAATGCAGTCGGACAGCAGCGGCACGCCGAAGAAACGGTTGTTTTCTCGGACTGTGAGCGAGGACGAGCCGCTGTTCAACCTCATCAGGGAGGTAAGAGAGCTCGAAGCTAACGCCAACATTACCGCGATTAACTGTCGTAGTGATTCACTGTCTGATCATTTACAACACCGTGAATCACTGTTAGATGTTAATGTCGTGAGCGTGGTGAAGCACGGCTTCGGTGGTGTGTGAACGGATTACAACCCCGAGCTCTTGTCGCTTCACTTCCCTATTTACCCGAGGTTATCTCGTTAAGTCCGAGCTGAGGTTTTGACGTGATGCTCGGATCCTCCTCAGCTCTCATCTCACCTTCTTTTGTCTCTTCATCTTCAGGGTGAGGGATCGGTCAGGCGGCTAACCAGGAGCGACAGCCGAGCGGGCACCCCGAAGAAGAGGACTGATAGTCAGGTAAGGAGGAGACCACCTCAGGTGGTACAACACCTGAGCGCCACACTACAACACCTGTCCTGCCCTGACCTGCACCATTACTGACCAGTAATACAGTGGACTAACCATCTCTCTGCTGTAGTGTGTACATACAGATGGTTTAGACGTTTGTTTGTCTTTTAATATGCCGTCTATAACTTCCTGTGCATGTTAAACATTATTTTACTCAAGACATAGTTATGATAAGATATTGTCAAAGGACATGAAAAGCAACGTGAGTGCAAGGTACAAAATGCAAGGTACAACTATAGAAAATGACACATATCCAGAGTATGGCCAGAATGTCAAAGTCCTGCAAAGTGATTTTATTGATCACAACAATCGTGTTTAGGCTGCAAGCAAAGCAAATATTACTTATTGCTCCTCATGTTCTGATTCAGGAAAGAAACCTCTTTTTTGTCTCGAGGTAGGTAAAAAGAGTTTTAAAAAATGTCTTTGTAGTATCCAACGTCTACAAAGACATTTTTGTCTTTTCAACATTTATTTTTCTTTGTTTAGCTAGGGATATTGAAGGGGTTTGTCACACGTCTGTATATGTGATCATTGTGACCTTATCCTAAGTACTGTAATGTGGCTTGAATTATTTTTAATGAAACTGTTCTTATATTTTGTGATGTTTATGATAAGAGTGTCCTGTATACCTGCCTTATCATATCTGATACGCACATGCTCCTAATACACAGTATTTGGTTATTACAACTAGGATCAGAGGTTTAATTTTAATGTATGGGGGAAATTTCTCAGAACTTTTTTCAAAATGTGCACAAGTTTTCCTGTCGGACTGGAGGATTTTGCAGCATAAATGCAATTTTTTTTTTGGAAAATGCCTTTCAGAATCCACCAGCTGTAACAACAAAAACAAAACGTGTTGGATTATGTAGAACAGGTTTTACAGGGAGGTATTGATCTTGGTCTTTGAGGTCTCAGAAACTCATTTCGCAAATATGAAGGGTGGTATTATAACTCTGGCATGTTAATAGCTCTAGACATTAGGTGGAACGGTTGCACTCCAGCAGAGTAACTCCATTTGTATTCTGACGTGTCAGATTAAATGTTCAGTAATTGGGAGTAGTGGAATATGTGTGGAGGCATTTGTATCATACCACAGGACAACCTTGGATTTCCAAATCCCATTATCTGGTTGGAGACAATGTGATGCGATTGCCACATTCATGCTGTTGTAAGACATGTATCAGTGTCGCGTGATCTCATGTATTTAGATATTGTTACCGATATTGAGCAAAGGCTACAATAGAGTAATGAGCTTTGATTCTCAGTCATGTTTGCAAATGCTAGATAAATTGTTGTTTCAATGTTTCAACGACTTGGTTGTTCTGAACCACCAAACTAACTAAAACTAACTAAACAAACAGCTCCACCTCATGCACACAACAGGGAAGTTTTGCTGACACACAGTATTGTTGCTTTATTGTTAGGATTGTCAGTTCATTTACAGTAACTGAGGAAAGAAGTAATTTTACTTTTCGTAATTGAAATATATGATATATTTAATGACATTGGTGCTGTTCTTTGTGAATTTTGACACCTAAACACCGTTTTACAACTATTTTTCTTTTTAGATTTTGAATTGGTACCTACATATCCAAGGAGTCTTGGTCCTTTACGCAGCTTTGTCCTGTTTTACAACATAATTTCATTGTCGTCTATTAGGTCACAAATGTAATGGATCATATGTTTACAATACAGCCTCAAATTCCTCCAATTTTCCTCCAACTTTTCAGAAAAAAATTCTTGACCCTTTTATTTCCTGTGACCCAGCAGAATATGAAATAGGAATAGCAGCTCTCTCTCACTCTTTCTTTCTTTTAATCTAAGTTAAACACACACACACACACAGACATTTGACTGCTCTTATCAACTTCGGTGCCTCTGCTTCAAGACAAGGTCATAATGTTGATAACATAAAAAAATGTCATGATTTTCATTTCATATTCCCAGAATTTGACTCAGCAGGTTTTGTTCCTCTATGAGAATGACTGCATGAAAACCAAATAAAAGCAGAGGTCAACCTTTGGTCTGTAGCTGCGTGGTCACACACACGACTTATAACTAGACTTCATGAACCGTGCAATGATTTTAATTATTAATGAGTTCAGGTTTAGATGGTGTACAGATGGTCATAGTTCATTGTTGTGTAAATGAATGGATCGCAAGTGAAAAGCTTACAGGCCGGGCTTGTGGCATGCTTGTCTCTATTTTTACTTGAATAGAAATGTTCAGACTTTACTCACAAATGCACAAGTTTTGTTTTGTTTTTTTATTTTGTTTAGGTGTCAGAGCTGGAGCTCTCCATGGGCCTTCCAGAAATGGTGAGTATTTCTTCATAGTTTTCAATTTCCGACTAAAATTTCCAGACCAAAGCTGGATCCATACCTCCATCCCCAGGGGGGGAAAAAAAGGCGCAGTGTAGCGGTTTACATATTTAAGTTCACATTATGTGACATTTCGCCCTCTAGATCACATTATGTTACCTAGAGAGGTGTGATTGGGTCCTCAGCTATTAAACCTCTGTGCCAGTCACAGTTTGACCATGTTCAAGCCTGAGGGTGTCCACCAGTTTACTAAGCTCTAGCCTGAACGAAAAGTGATCCAGAAACAGTCCTTCCTGGAGGGTCGGTGCTCATAGTGTTGGAGGCTGTCAGGTTTGGTAGCCTTGAGAATCCATCTTTGTTTTTTATCAGATGTCGTGGCCTTCTGCTCAGACTTGCACAGGATGAAAATCAGCACCTCAAAGTCTGAGGCTGTGATTCTCATTCCACTCTTCCCAAGTGGAAGAGTTCAAGTGTCTAAAGATCACGAGTGAGGGGAACAGTGGAGACGGATCAGGGCAGCGTCTGCTGTGATGTGGATGCCACAGTTATCTGTGGAGAGAGAGAGCTGATTAACAAGGTGAAGCTTAGAGATATGGGGAGGAGCTCAGACATCCTTGAGGGACTTGGACTGGAGCTGCTGCTCCACACCCTGGAGACACTGGAGCGATAAGATAAGAAAAGATAATCCGTCACTAGTCCCACAATAGTGACGTTTCTGGTACAACAGCATCAAAGCTAATAGTGACAGACGGAGACAGATAACTGAGAAACAGCACAAATTAGACTTTATTATAAGAACAACAACAAACATAAACACAAAAACATCTCTCAGCTGGAGGAGCTGGTGGGGAGCATGCGTGGGCTTTTCACGGCTGAAAACCGCAGCCCTGGCCCTGAATAAGCAGCTGAAGAGGAAGACAAAGACTGTTGTTGCTGCTGAAGAGTCCTGTCGCGCAGTCGTGTCAGGTCTCTCTGCAGTAACACGCATCGCTCTCCATATGGAGGGATTGTTGTGCTCGGCGCACCAGGCCTCCCACTGCTGCCGCCGAGAGCTCGCTGAACACGTGCCCGCCCACTTAACTGGCATGCGCTCCTTTAGCGTTGCCCACGCTGATTTCTCACTGCGCTTATGGTGTAGATGGAGCTGCAGGCCGGCTATGAGGAGGCGGTGCGGGAGCTGCACGGGTTGGAGGTCGAGCGAGAGGCTATGTTGTACCAGGTGAACGTCCTGGAGGACAAGCTGGAGAGTTTGGAGGAGCTGCTGTTTGAGTCCAGAAGGGAGGCTCACGAGGCCAGAATGGTGAGTCAGAGTCACGTATAAGATGTTTTCAGTGCCTTTTTTTCCCCCAATTTTTCCCACCAACAACCTGCTGGTCCTCTCATTGTTGTGTTGTTTTCTTTCTGCGTGTTCAGGAGATGGAACAAGAGAGGGAGGCCAAGATGAAACTGGAGAACACGGTTTACTCGCTGATGCAGGAGATGCAGAGATTAAAAGAGGTACGGTGACAGTTAGGAGGAGGATATTGCGTAATGGTGAAGGTTTTTGAATCAACGTATAGAGAGTCTTGTTACATAACGGTTAATCATCACCTCCTGCAGAGTGTGAATAATGCAGATGGTGCGTATTTTGTTTTCATAAGCCACTCTTAACCTTTTTCTGTCAGCTTATATGGAAAAAAAAACAAACTGTGTCCTCGATTATGACAGCACATCACGGACTGTAATGTAACACTCGCTTTCCGAGTGCAGCACTTCTCGCCCATTATTTGGGAGATGTCCAGTAGCATTATATTGTAACTGAGCGTTAACAAACTGGCATTTACCATGAAATGAGATGCTGAGCTGGACACATCAGGAAGACGGCAAAGAAAGACCAAGAGGATTTTAAGTCTGAGTGTCCAATTACCAGAGTATGCCTTTATTAGTCCCATAAGAGAGAAAAATCAAGTGACAAAGCAGGAAAGCAGACGGGGCAGTAAAGATACATAAGTCCAAAAAAATATTAATATAAATGTAAAAAAAGAGGCATAAATGATACATTGGCTGTTCAAATTGATGCCTTGATGTTATTAAATTTAATTAAGGTCAGATTTGTTTGTTTTTTGTTATACAGATCCACTTCAGGTTTTATTGATAGAGTTGTGTGAAATACAATGTTAGACAAATGTAAATGCTGCTCTGATACTTTTCAAATATTTTTCCATCTACTTATTTTTTTTCTAAACAGGAGAGGAATAACCCCGAACTCAACATCTGCAGAAGCGAAGAATTGACGAGTCAGAAACACCAAATGAAAAATGCGACGCCAAGAGAAAACTCCCCCAGACGTGATCCTCGCTCCGGTCTCGGCAGAGCTGCTTCCCCCGAGGAAGCGGAGGATGAGGAAAACACCCCGACCAAGCTGAAGAAGATAACAAGAATGCCCCAGGGCCACCAGCCGTCTCTGGATCTGAATCCGATCTACGAGAACGGGATCATGCAGAGGCCTTGCGAAATCGACGTCAAAAACGGAAAAGATGGCTCTCCGGAGTGTACGGACTCCGACATAAGTGCCTATGAGGACGCGCCTCTCGATACTCCGGATCGGGACTGGAAGTTTCCGTCTGACGCGGACGCAGGTTTGGAGCAGGCCATCGTCTCAGCGAGTGAGGAGAAAACGACCAACAGGCCCCAGGTCCCCAACGCCGGCTCCCAGGATCTCAATCAGTCTGACTCTTGTGTCGTGTCTTAACTAATCTGTCTGGTCTCTGTCGGGTCAAAGGTCAAAATGGATCCACACGTCTGTGTAGTCCAAGAGCTTTTTGATTTGCAGGTTTATGGGGATTTTTTTTTTTTTTAATGTTCTCTAGAAAATGTTGAAACCATCGAATACATCTAGAGTTGTGATTTTAAAGCATAGATATAGGAAATTAAATTGTAGCTTTTTTTTAAACTTTTTTTTCTTAAAGCAGAAATGCCAAATTTAGCTTGTTTCGGCTTCTCCGATCTCAGACCATTTTGCTTTGCTTTGTCACATTCGATGGTCAAAGAAGCACATTTTTAATCTGTCGACATCGCTCTGGTGTCTGAGATGGTGACGATGATGATGATGATGATGATTTTCACTAGTAAAAACTGTAGCAGAGTCGTTGCAGCTTGAAAGTTCAGAAAAAGGGAACTCAGGATCCAGGTGGTTTTACTAGATGGAATTCCACTGATGACTACTTTATATAAATTTGCCAATAATTTGTTTTTATGGTCTTAACTTTTTGTGTTTTTTTTAAATTTTGTTTTAGATGCGAGGGTATGCATGAGGGAAAGTTTTCCATGCTGCTCTGACCGTTTACCTCCGTGGTAATCTTTAAGAAAGGATGGTTGGTTGGTCGGGACACACACATGAGGATTTACCTGTGGACAAAACACCAAAAGCTCCATCCGAGCTCTGTTGCTGTTTTGGCTCCAGTCAGAAACCAAACGTTTAGTGATAGTGGTGCGATTTACAAGAAGCGGTCTGAAGGTCGCGTTTGATCAGATGCAGGTGTTAAGGTGCAGACTTTTTCTTTTTTTGTTTTGTTTTTAAATGAGGGACAATGCCATCTCTTAACTGCCTTGCTGGCCTTCACAGCAACATTTATTACTTTCAATCTTTTTCCTGATTTCAATTTTGAATCGAGGGAAAATCAATTTAGCTGCATTTGCACTTTTAAAAGTCTCTATTTTGGCATAAATTTGTCAGATTATGTCAAAAGTAATCTTTCCCCTTTACAACCAAACACGTCAGCGAGAGCTAATCCTCCTGTGGACTGTACTCTCTCTGCCTGCATGGTGACACTGTAGTTTTGCACATTTTGCATTTGTCAAACTTGATACTGCTCTCTTTGGATGTCTCCGATTGCTGTACACACTTTGTATTTAATTGCCATTTTTTTAATGTCTATATTTTACAATTGGGAATTTCCTTTTCTTATGCTTGAGGCAAGAACAGACCCTTTTCACTGCTTTTTAAATAGTTTGCATGAGCACACAAGAATGTATATTGATTTCCAAACGGTACATAAATTAATCTGCCATTTATTTGTAGTTTTGCTTGCACTATTTCCACTTATATCCGACAGTACTTTCATGTTATTTACTGCAAAAACTTTGTTTTGTCTCTCCCATTCCTCCCCGTTTCTCTCCAGCTGACCTGAAACCAAGGTCAGAAAAATATATACTTTACAAAAGAAAATCAAATATTATATAGAATATTAAGTTGAAACATTACATATGACATAGATGCGTTTAGCTGAAAGAAGTCTGAATATCAGTGTTTGAGTCGACGTGTCGTGTCTTTTGAATCACGCTGTTTTTCTGTGTTTTTTTTTTGTTTTGTTATGTTTTTTCAACCGCTGATGGTTCACGTCCTGATTTCCATCAATGCTGAGACGTTTCTTCTCTCGAAGCTGAAACTGTTACTGTGATGCTGTCACTGTTACTCAAGTACTCTAGCTGTGGTACTGTTAGTGTGTTAGTGCTGAAGTACTATAGCCGCAGTGCTGTTACTGTAGTCCTGAGGTCATTCCAGCACAGTAGCTGTTCTTATGATGTTGTGGTCGTCAGCCATTCTCATACTTGTTTTTCATATCGGGTTGGTAGGTTTTCACTTTGCTCAGACCGTTTACGTACGGGCGCTGAACGGTGGCGATCCGCTGTCACGTTTCCGTTTTTCCCGTTTTCACTGAACAATGCAAAAACATGCTCTCGTCGTATTTGGATGTGTTTTATGGGTCTAGATATTTTTTTGACTTGTCCTGAGCTTTGTATGAAATGTGCAGATCTAACAACATGAATTTATACTTGTATCTGAAATCACATTCCAGACATATCAAAATAAAAGAAGTGAATAGAGCCAAATGTTTGATCAGTGTTGTTTCTTTTTTTTATTTGTTTTGAAGTATTCGTAAATGCCTTGATTAAACGGATAATTAGAAACTTCATTCTGGCTTCAAAACTTCTCAGGAATAGATGAAGCTGAGTATGTTTGGGGGAATTCTTAACAAGAGTCCTGATCCACGTTTACAGATGTTTGTGAAGAAACAGGAACAGACATCTGTGTCTGGTTTTCCCAAGTTATCAACATCATTACATGCCTTTGTTTTAAGACAGAGACTTATTGTGATGCTTTGTGGCACCCACACAGAAACTGTCTTGTTATATAAAAAAAAACAATAAAAAAACAGCTCTATAAACAGCACATAGGAAATGATGCTGGCTGGCAATGATTAAAGCAAAAAGCACAAGAGGCCTGATGTGTTGTTTCAGTATCTGTCCAACAGATGGCACACATGCATTTCATCCTTTATCTTACCATCTCGGTACCCGTTTATATTGTAGAGGTCTGCTGGTGTCTTTTACCAGCTCACACTGGGAGAAGGCAGGAAATACTTCCTGGACACACATACACAGACATCCTATTCACTCCCATACTAACATACTAATATAATAATAACCCCAACCAGGTTGGAGAGTTCAAACAAACCCGGATCTGTATTGTTAGCCGATCTGCATTGTTAGCCATTAAAATGTCACATAAAGGTTTCTTATGGAGCTGAAATTCATACAGATGTGTTCAGAGCTTGGTTTCTAGTCTTTCTAAACATATTTGCTATGCTTTGACTTTCTGGCCTCTCTCACTTTTCTCTTTCTTCTCATTAGGACTTAAATAGTGGCTGAATCTGAAGTGATGTCTCACTTCAGATAAGATGTGTCATTTCAGTAGAATAGCAAGACAATGTCATACATAGCACATTCAGCAACATACTTTAATTATTATTTTTTATTATATTACCACTACCTCTGGATAAAACAGTGTGCAGAATTACCACAGGTTAAAACCTCAGGTCCTCGAGACCTGCTCCACAGTGAACTGAATCAAACATGTGAGTCGGTCACTCACTAAATCGAGACATGCTCTCACGCAAGGAGAGCCAGCTACAGTGGAAAGAAAAGTGTAGCAGAAAGAGACAATGAATTACAAGTGCATTAGGAAATAAAAGGACTGATCAGAACATCCCCTTCTCTTTCTTCAGTTTCAGCTGTTTCCACCGTGGCAGACTCACAAAGTCGTCTTTGGAGATCCCAAACACGACACTGAAGTCCGAGTCCGACAGGTGTTTCTGAAAGTAAGAGAGAGAGAGAGAAAATATGAATTCATGCAACATTACATTGATCTAACGCCAATACCACTGATACCACAGAGCTGCAAAGCATCATATTGAACCGAGTGTTAATCCTTGTGCTCTGTCACAAGAACTGTCACAATGTTGCCATTTATCAACCCTAAAAGTGTTTTTTCATTCATGGTCGCTTTAAATTACAAACCCACTTTCATCAGATGACATAGATACTTCCTCCTTACTGTGTTTCAACTCGTTCATAGATGATGTCACTGTTCACAGTCCTTAAATGCTGAGCATACACTCTCTCTCTCTATTTCTCTCTCTATTTCTCTCTCTCTCTCTCTCTCATATACACACACTAACATACATTTACCTCTTTCTCGGTGGGGTCGACCCCTTCAGGCAGCTCGTTGGCCTGCTTGTTGACGAGATCGTCCGGTGGGAAAGACTCGTAGGTTTTTTCAATTTCGGGACAGGTTTGCTCCTAGAAGAGTCAGATCCGGGTTCCAGGTCAGATTCTCAGTCCTTATTCATCACTGTCGCATTGAGGCTTAGGATATTTGGTAACGCTACAGAACTTAAAACTTTAATGTCCTTACCACTAACTACCTCCTATTTATGGAAGGAATAGATAAGTAAGTTTCTAGTATGCAAACTGATAATAAACAGCATATGCATGTGCGACTGATTTTACAATATGAGCAAAAACTTCTTGTCTCTCCTCATTTCATGTCCACTAAATGTAAAAAGGCCAAAAACTCCTTTTGTTTTAATATTTGAGTCAAGATATTATGATATTATTGCATATACCATTCAATGACTTGCTTAACCAGAATGAACTGCTTAACCAGGGATTACTTGTGTGAACTACAACTCTCCTCCAAATGTTTATATATAACACGTTATAAGATACACACTCACCCATACAACTATTTGAATTAAACAGATTTTGACTTTGACTTGACTACTTTTTCAAAGCACTTGACAAACACAAATAGAAAAGGACTTGACCTACAGTGGGAACGCTAACAGGTTCCACCTCATCTCCGAGCTCCTTCTTCAGCTCCTCGTAACTCTTCCCTCCCTGCAGACGAGGGAAAGGTTTGTTAGAGCATGTTTAACGGTCGTCGCCTTAATGTCGCTGATTCTGTGTTTTAAGACCCAACCACTCACACTCCATTTGGACGGGTCCCAGGCTGTAAACCACCCGGTGAAGGTGGGCGGTTCGAATCCCTGCTTGATGAGGACGATGGGGGTGTCGGGGTCTCTGTTGCCCGGGTGGGTGTTCAGATACTCCTGGCTCGTCACCACAGCTTCTTTACGTTCCACCTCATTGGCTTCTTTACCGATCCAGAGATGCACCTGAGGATCGACATGTTGATTGATAGGCATAGGATTGATAGGATAGACCAAAAACAGTTTCAATCTTCATTAGCAATCGATACAATCAAAACTTCCCAATCATAAAATAAACATAGTGTATTATGTCCCTCCATAAACCCAACAAGCACAGAAGAAGAGAGTTTACAGTAATAATACACGTATGTACAGACAAATAAAGGCATAGACACATGCATGCATACCCACCTATACTAAATATAGATATGTGTGCATCCATGCATACACTATAACTTCACCTTCAACTTTCATTCTTTTAAAGTGCCAGTTTATAACAAATGTTAGCTCAAATGTTAGCTTTAAAGGAGCTAGCAGACACTTATTAACAATTATATATATACAATGAAAATAAGAATAACAGTTCAATCTTCAAGGTAAAATAGACACAATGCAGTCTTTCTAGGAACAGTTCAAACACTCCTGCACAATATGTTTGAAGCCTTGTGAAGACTTTTCCTAAAACACAGTGGAATAAGGTATGAATTTCATCTTTAAAATTGCAACAAACAACCGTCAGGAGTTGTGGTCCATGTTATAACACTCTCCATCTATTGCCTTTTTCTCCATTTTTCCAATGTGCAGACATAACAGCATGTAACTAAAAAGTGCCTAAATCTACAAATTATTCACTTTTGTTATTAACCACTGCAATGGACCCGCACAACGTCCATATCACTGCAGACAATGCTCCAATCGGTCTGAAATTTTCTCTGAAGGATATTGGACATCTGGTAAGGGCTCAAAGTAGAGCCGCTGCTGCTCCTCTGCATTAAGGGCAGCCAGCTGAGGTACACTGGTTCAGACATCTAAGACAGGATGCCTCCAAAGACGGCCCCCGGGTTTGTTTGAGGCACGCAGAGAGACAATATCTCTCTCGGGATAAGATCAGGAGAGTGTCTGTGTCTGGGCATCAGACGAGACAAGACGAGATTGATTTTTCACTCGTACCTGGTCCCAGGTGTCCAGCAGCATGACGTCATCCTCGCTGAGGTCATCCAGCGTGAACTGAGACACCTCGGTGACGATGAAGCGACCCGTCTTATTGGAGCACTCGAACAGGCGCGGCTGATGCTCTGGAGTCACCTGCTGCAATCTGCAAACCACGAGCACGTTGCCTTGGTCACAACGTGGGTCAACCTCGCTTTTTTTAGGATTACGAAAAACCGCTGTGTCAGCATCACCTCTTGTCGCTGGCGTAGGGAGATTTCCCTCCGAGCAGCTCCCAGAACTCAACAGGCTCCTGACCCTCAGCCACAATCTCCTCAGAGCCTCTCTGGGACCCCCGGCCGATCACAGCGCTGACCTCCTTCGCCATGGCTCTCTCATCTCCGCTCGAGCCCTAGAGACGAGAAGACGATTGCATTTGTTTTTTATGTCTGAGCTGGGTCACAACTGTTTGGCATCATAATCTAATCTGATCCATAATGGGCACTGCAGACTTTCTTATAATGGTATCTCGATATAGTGCTCTTTGTGGCCAAAAGTATGTGGACACCTGGAGATAACATCCCATGATAGTATTCTATTGATCTCTGCAGTTTCTGGCATTAAACTTTGGATTGTTGATGGATATTGCACTCAACCATGCAGCTTTACGTATATCCACCCTAGAACAAACCACAATCTGCAATTTGTAAATACGTTTTTCTTTTTCTATTTCTGACATTGCACTAACCTTGAAGTTGCATTCATATTCATTTCACCTTGTACGTCAAAAAATATTTGCACATCATGTAAATCCTGCCAGCATCGTATTTCACTCTATGTCTACTCTTCCAACTTAGCTGACATGTTTTGTGTACATCCCCTTCATGTGTGTTTGAGTAAATCTAAACCTTTAGAGTGTCTAACCTCATGCTTAAGGCCATGCCAAAAAGCTCTCTCTGTCCTATATCCTTTACGTAAGTACACGTGTACATATACAGCTAAAAATGCATATATGAAAAGCATTGGACTGCATTGCCCTCTTGCTTCCAGGATTCAGCATTTTATCTTCTTTACCTTTCCGCACCAGAGGAACATCCCCGTTTGGCTCTTTAGTAAATACACATCATTGGAGTTCAGGGAAGAGGCCAGCGCTGGAACCTCAATGGCTTTTGTGTTGAATGAGTCTGACCCATGAACCTGGAACAACCTGATCGGTGGTTCTGGATCACAAGACCCTTTTCTAGACGTGCCCCCCTAACAGAAGGAAAAAGGAAACAGCCTGTGCTTTTATAACAACTCATGAGAGCACACGAGAGACACAACATTTCTGTTTATCAATACAGTAACCCTCAATCCTACCTCAAAGATGACCATTTTGCCTTTGAAAATGGCCATGAAGTGTCTTGGCTCTTTGCCCATTGTGACTCTGACTTGAACCGGCTCACCACCGTACTTCTGGTCCAGATCCACACTCTGGAAGGCCATCGCTGTCACTTCATCCTTTGTGGCATGACGTCCCTGCAGCGACAGGTAACAAAGTTGTTTTGACGTCATCCCAAAGACGATCACAAAAGTGTTTTCTGCTTAACACTCACCTGCCACATGTAGAGCAGGTAACACTTCCTGTTGTTAACCAAGTAAGAGTAGAGGATCAGGTAGCAGTCTCCTCCATAGAAGTACCCGTACCACTCAGGGTCCACAGGGACGAGCTCCAGATCCTCGATTCTCCACACCTGGACACGTCACACACAAAGAAATTAACAAGGAATCAAAAAAGGAAAACTTCCCAAACTGCTTATAGCAGGAATGCCTGTTCACATTATGCGCGTTAATATGCTGTTACTACCCAGTTAACAAGATTATTACATTGTTCTCTACTCTCTCTCACCCTCTATTCAGTTCTTCTATTCTAAACTTATATCTTGTCCTTGTGCTGATGTAAATAGCAAAGATGAGGCACACTGTGATAAAATACCTCTACTTGGCCCGAGCCGTTGTCCACCATTCTCTCTTGTGCAGCAACATCTGGCATGGCGTGCATCAGAGAGGCGTCAAACTTTTCCTGAGTGATGTGAGCTGAACGGTCGGAAAACAAGACAAAGCCTTTCAGTAAAATGTGTGCTATATTATCAGCATTACCACGTGTTTTTTTTTTTTTCGTTTTTTTGTATGTGTTTGTCAACCACATACCTACTTTCCCCCTCGTATTCACTTTGCCCAGACCGTGAGTCTGGTCCTTCACTGTCCACCTCTGGAACAGCTGTTTGAAGAGAGCTGACTCCGCCCCGTCGTTCACCATCTCGACGTTGGTTGTTATCGGGTAGTTTTTGGCCTTGATGAACTCCTGCAAGAGCCAGTCAGAAATAAAAACACATGACGTGCGTTCAGTCGCCAGGTTATTAAGAACACCCGGACCGAGACTAACGTGGCGTGATAGATTAGGAGCAGTCCAACCCAATCAGTGCAGATCCACTCACCAGGGCTCTGGCCATTGCAACCTGCCTCTCAGCCTTGTTGGCTTTCTTCCCCTTCCACACAAAGATTTTCGTCCCTCCTTGATCCAGGAAGTAGCAATCCTAAATGGATTATTACATTATGATGTTAAGGTAATTATAAGCATCCTGTGGCACAGAAAGACAAACCAAATACACACAGACACACAAATATACAACTTCACAACGAACAGAGGTGATAAATGTCACCATAAGAATATAGCATGCAAATATAGCATAGCAAAATCAAATAGCATGATTTTATACTATTGACAGATGTTAGTCAAGACTTGGACTTTATTTTCTATTACTTGTAACATTGCAACAACTCACATCATGATTGAGAAGATCCTGAGTCAGTGGTCTTGTAGCGACCTCCGTGACCCTCATTTGCCCATCGGCGTCCGACACGCTGCAAAATGAACGTAAAGAAGACGTAATGAGAGGAAACAAACAACACTTCGAATGAATAAACTTCTCATTACATCCAGGGAGCAGCTCACTGGTAAAGCGTGAGCTTGGACTTCTGCTCCTGATCTGCGACTTCATCGGGAGCTCCATCCTTCAGTGCAGAGGCTCTCTCTCCCAGAGTGCTGTTCAGGATCCCCATGTTTTGAGGAGAGTTGTCCTCCGCTTCACCCTCGATCACCTTGATCTCGGCCCGTCCTCCTCTCTCCCTGTCTCGGATGTCTTTGGCCAACAACATGCCCTGAGAATCAAAAGTACAATACAGAAAAAAACAACAACAACACTATTCACAAATCATTCATCAGGCCAAAACTTTACAGTAAGAATTATACATACAGCACCATGTTAGACTTATTTATTAAAACAAGATGGTCTTTGAGTATTGTGATCTTCTTTCATGAGGATCCAGTCTTCAAGCCACGTTCAACTTCTGATCTTTTTGTCTTGATTGCATGTGAGAAACAGCTAAATTACATCTAAAACAGCAAAAAAAAATTAATAGAGACCAGATGAAGAAGACATGGATCATAATATTTCATTTTGGCTCTTGTGCTCCATCTCTTTTGTACTGGGATTGTTAACTTGCATGAACAAAACCAAAACCTTTTCCAAATGTGATTGATCAATAAAACCAGGATTGCATACAAACCCACTCACACACAAACACACACAAATACAGCACAAATGGAAACCAGAGCAATAGATTCTGTACTTACATGCAGATATCAAAACTCCCAGAGAGAACTTATCATCCAGCCAAACCGATGAGGTTTAGTATTTTTAAAAGGCACTTATCAACCTACAGTATGAACTCATCTGTTAAACATTTTGAGGGCATAATGCTTCAGGGAGTTTAAGGTAGAAGATGTGCATATCCAACTATGAATTACTCTATTAAACAAACAGGAAACCTCATCTATTAGATACTATTAACTTGCACACTGGGATATGGATGATCCAGTCAAACCTCCTGTCTCATAAAGAGCTGCAGCTCTGGAGGACCCATTTAGATTGTAATCAATAAGCTTTTTATTTTAATTGTAAAAGTTGTGTCAAAGTTGGCTGATCCTACTTTCCTCTCTGTCCATCCATGTGGTTTGTCAGGCATTTTGTTAACATAAAACACCAGTTCTGTCTTTACATTTCTTTTAATATGTGGTGGATGAAATGACTCGGACACCTGGAATATGATGGTCAGAGATCCAGCAGTTTTCTCACTGCATTAGTGTTATATGGTTTTGGATGAGTGTGTGTTGGGATAATGAATCATTTAGAGCCTCTAGGCTTTTTGCAGGAAGAAGGAAACAAGCTACAGCTCTACACTCCCACAGCTTTCCATAAAGCTTTAATGATGATTTTTACTGTAGCGTTGGTGAGGGAAGGGGCGGAAAGCACCCAGCTTCCTGTCAAATTAGCTTCAGGTCCTGCACCTTAAAGATGTCACGCCCATCCAGATTACATACTGCTGGGAGAAGATGAGACATAACTGCAGATAGATAGCAAATCATGTGTTTGTGTGTGTGCGTGTGTGTTACTTAAGATCGTGAAGCATTTTCTGAGTGAGATAAAGACATTAGAATATGAGGTGGGTTAATAGTGAGCACTGAGGCCTCATATCAATAAAACTTTGGGTTCAAACCCTGGTCTGTCTGAGAGTTCACGTCTCCCCTCTGTCTGCATAGGTCTTCTCTGGATCTATCCTCCTCCCACAGTTCAAAAGTTTAGGTCGATTGAAGACTAACTTGCCCTGAGGTGTGCCTTATGTGAGCTCAAGTGGGAAAAGATACTGGATAGATTGATGGATACAGACATAAAAGGTTTGCTTTCTCCCACTGCTGTAGGTTTGTTTCAATATGAATGCTGAGCAAACTCAACAAATATCCCCAAACATCCACACGGCTACAAAAGTCTTACTTTAAGCTTTTCCTGTTTGTTGCTCTTGGGTCCGTTCCACTGGACGATGGTTTTACCGAGGTCCAACAGAAACACGTCTCCCAGATTGAAGCTGTCCCAGCTCATCTCCACCTGAAACAAATTAAAACATAAAGCGCTCTCTCACACACGGCATCCTCTGTTCAGTAGTGTTACGTAACCGCTGAGGAGCTTTGGCTCACCTCTTTTGCAATCACTCGTTTCTTCCCTTTGACATGGAGCAGTCTCTTAACATCGTAGGCATTGGTTTCAGTGTGCCTCATGCCGGACGCCACTCCACCCTTCTTAAAGCTAAACAAACAAAGTGATAAAGGTATTTTTTAATATATTTTTGTGGATCTTTTCACGATCTGTGCATGATGCAGTCCTTTGTTGACATTCACTCGGATGCTCACATGATTCCTTGTTTGAAGTAGCCCCTGAAAACATCAGACTCGTGGTTCTGAACCTCACGGTGCTGGACCGGAGTGGAGCCCAGAAACTCGTCGAGCTGGATGGTGTAAACCGCAGCTGCACCCTGCTCATCCTGGCTGGACTGTGAGCCGATCCAGTAGTGGATGTCGTAAGACAGAGCATTGCTCACCTTCTTAGTCTGAATAGAAATGCAGAAAGAGGGCACAACTGTGGCTGTGTGGAACACTGTGTAATATATATATATGTTTTGTCCCCACTAGGCTTCATTATGCAAATCAAATATCCAAAGCCAAAAGTCTGCAAACACAACGGCGGCTCTTACTAAACAAACAAGCTTCAAATTCAAAACCCTGGCATATGAGACCATAATGATTCATTAGGTTGCCCTCGCAGACTTACAGACAGAAGTACGTAGCAGTCGCCCTCATAAAAGTTTCCGTAGGATTTTTCAGGGACTTGTACCAACTCCATTTTCTGTTGCACAGAAAGAAGGTTTTTCGCTGAGGAATTGATTGAGGAACAGCAAATTATTGCTGCTGTTGCTGCTGCTGCTGCTGCTGTAACTATACCTGGAAACGCTTTTGAGTAAAATTCAATCCACACAGTTGCAACAAGTGCAAAATCAAATTACCTCAACTCTCCAGATTATAATCCCAGGGCTGTGAGTTACTGCTCTGAATGTGTACTCCATGTTGGGATTCTTCTTCTGCAAGAAAAATACAAATCATCAGCAAAACATTTCTTTTTTTGATCATTTTGATCAAGTTTTCATCTTCAGTTTCTTTTTCTTCTAAAAACAGGACATCATAACTTTTGTCATTTGAGACAGAAATCTACAGGGATGATGCATTATCAACGTACCTGCTCCTCCTGTTTGCAGATACTCCTCTGTCCTGGCCGCTGTTGTCGTGCACCAGCTGATTTCCTGTGCGATATCAAGAGGCCCTCGGCCCTCTCCCCCTCTGTGCCCCTCACACATTTGCCTGTGTTTGCATGCTTCAGGACCTTTCACTGTGTTCTGTCCAATCACGGAGGATGACACTAAAAGCTGCAGGCAAATGTGTAGAAAAAAAAAAAGACTCATATTCAAATTGACACACGTACACACACACACATACACGCACACCGATGTCATGCCCATTCATTTTCCAGCTCACTCAGCCTTCTGCACCACCACCGTTCGCTCCATATATGGATACAGTTGTTCTCACACATTTACATACCCTTGGCAAAATGTTGGACCGTGTGAGCAATTTGTGAATTTGAGCGTCTGATTTTCCACTTTTCTTTATCCGGGTTTGGCCTCTTCTGATTGGCATTTACAAGTCTCTGGATATATCTACGCAATATGTCTGACTTTCTGAATGTCAACCGTTTTTTCTCGCAGTCCTTCTGCTTCACTCACAGCTGTGCAGAGGTCTCACAAGAGGTAAAATTGACCATTTCTGCACAAATATAACACAATAACAATCAATAACACAACTGTATCCTCACAGATACAATTTTTCGAAACAGTCTTGTTTAGTATTCTCAGGAATGAACCAATGTGTCACATAAATCACTATTACCATTTTTAACCCCTGAGCAGCACCTGTCGTATCCACCAGCATTACTATGACTATAAATCTTCATTTATCCAGGGTGCAGACTGTGACAATTGCACAATATGAGGTTAACATGTAGCATCTCACACCTGTCCTCTGTGGCTTTCTAGTTCTTTTTAGCTATGAAGCACTCACTGTTGGATATCAAGCCCCCAGGGACAACTTATCATCCAGATGAGGTTTAGTATATTTAAAAGACACTCATCAACATATGAACTCATCTGCTATGCATTTTGAGGGTATAATCAGGATGTACAAGGTAGAAGAAATAGAAGTATGTGCATGTATGTATGTGTATGTGTCCCTACTGAAGTGCAAGGTCAAACAGTACAAATCTCAAGTGCATCACGCGAGACACATCCTGTTGTTATCAAACAGTGGACGGATCACGCCACAAAATTTGGTTCCGATCTGATACCTGGTGACAAGAGGGACAGAACAGCTGACTTATCAAATCATGTAGGGAGGTGCAGGTGTCGGGATTTATGAGGTGGGGGTGAGGTTATTGCTGTGTCTGACTACGTCGATATTCAGGAGTTTTATTCTTTAAATTCTTTGCCTGTGAACCACGTGCATGTTAAGCACAAGGTTTCTAATGGGAAATGTTTGTTGTGTGCATCTCCTACAATGCTGTTATACCATGTAATCTACATATTATCTTGTCTTTGTTTTTATCACCCTGTTAAAATAGTGGTGGTAATAGTCAAACTAAAATGATTGGAAATTTGCCTAGGGCTCTTTATTCTTTAATTCTACATAACTGACACACGCTCTATGTATGTCATCCACTCTCATAGCTTTTCAGATTGAAATGATTGATAAATATCAAATCATATCATTGTAAGTTTTTTATGTTTTCCCAAAACTTGAAAAAATGGGAAAAAAAATTGAATAGGCAGATGAAATGTAAAACTGAGAAAAGCCATCTATTTACAACTTTGAGACACACATTCAAATAAAAATAAATAAAATATTCAACACACAAACAAGGCTCAACCATTCATCGTGCACAGTGAGATAAAGCGATGGCAGGACTTACGGCGACCATGTTGTAAACAGTGACCCGTACACAGGAACTCTTCAGTTGTGGCGGCATCAAACAGCAGCAGCATTGATGGTGCGATTCGTGTGTGTGTGTGAAGGTGAGAGCGATGAGTTACAACCCTGCACAATAGAGCACTGTTAGACGGGCAGGAGGAAATGACTTGTTCCAAGAATAAAAGCATTGTCGGATTAAAACATGGTTCAGTGGAAACAGGGGCCACCCTATTCATAGTAAAACCCCCAACCACACACACACACACACACACATACAGTACAGGCATGCACGCACGCACACACACAGTCGCTCCAGAGGGTAGAGGTACCTGGTGACGCCATCCTGGTTTTGCAGGACAGAAAGAGTTTAGGAGACATATATAAGTTATAGTGTAGGAGATATTCCGATTCATGACTTATTGAATCCTTTTAAGTGAGACAAAACAAAGACATGTGTCGTGTTGTTAGCTATGAAGATGATCTTGTGACCCAGTTTTAAGTCAAACCTCCATCAAAAAGCCATAGAGAATTATTCAATAGTGTTGATCCTGGTTTTCAGAGAAGATACGCCACCCTGGTGTCATCAGATGTGGATCAAAAGGCATTTTACAAACCGTTAGGTGTGAGAAATATCACATCTGTCTGTTTCTGCACAAATCTGGTGTCCCATCAGGCTTACCACAGAAGGTTTGCACTGGGTGGCAGCAATGCACATGAACGATCACATGAAAGGACATTGCTCCTTAAACAAGGCTTAGGAACTTAACTTTACCAAGTCAGGTGGTGGCTGGAGCGAAGCAGCTATGGAGCATGTGCAGCTTTGCATGTTTGAGCCTGAGACAGAGGAAGAGGCCGACACTGTGGAGGAACTAGGGGCATGTATGCTGCCATATAAGCAGCTGTTTAGTTTGATGATTTTGTGGACCGCACAGCTGGAACTTGATGTCTAACTAACTGACTTGTATTCCATTAATGGGGGCGGAGTAGGTGGGGTGGGGTGGGGTGGGTGGGGTTGTCTTTCACAGTTCCCGCCTTAAATGCCTTAGCCTGCATCCTGTCAGTAGTATTAACACAATTGGACTCTGTTTCCAAAGAAGTGTAGTAAGTAGTGCTGAAAATACAAATATGTACAGCAGCTGCATAATAGTAATAGCGTCTTCATTTGCAAAAATGAAGTCACCACCCTATTTCCATGTCTGTGGTGAAAATACAGTGGAGGAAACCAAAGAGGAAAGAGCATGAATGGAAGTCAGATGGCAGTAGTGACAGCACACATCGCTCTTTATGTCTGTCCTCCATTGGAAACTATGTCGTTCAAGGGCCAAAATTAACTGACTCACAAACCTGCAAAACTCAAGAGGGCAGAGCTCATAACCAGTGGTGGGGGAAATACCAAAAAGAAAAAGTTCTTGAGTAAAAAGTACAAATAACTAGAGAGAAATGTCCCAGATGAACTACCCTTCTTAGGAAAAAGTAAGCACTGAAAGTACAAATTTCTCACCTATTTGTAATCTCTTTGTACTCATTGTACAGCAAATACTGAAACAACGGCAACATATAGGTTTCCAGTCCAACACACAAAACCATTCACTCTCACGCTCACACCTAGGGGGGGAAGTTAGGAGTCTCAAAACAATCTTAATCTGTGTTTGAAAGGAAGTGGAAACCTCCCAGGTCATCCTTTACAAGCTATTCACCCATATACACTGTGTTGATGCTACTTCATATGTGCTTGTTAGCTCACTGGTATCCAGGCAAAGTGCTGCTGGTGCTGTGCTGAAGACATGAGGCAGTTTTTACAGCTGTGCTGAGGAACAGCTGGAAAACAGAGCAGACTCTGCAGAAACATAAGCCCAAAACCCCTAATGAATGGAGCTCTGACAGAAAGTGCTTACATAATGTTTCACATATCATTTTGATTATTAATAGATTTTCCAGAACTATTCCAGGCTATTTTTCCAAGTCAACACAACCACGGTCGGTTTTATTTTAGGTTACAGCTTATTACATCAGACAGATTCTTGACTTGATTTTATACGTTAAAGTTTTTTTTCTGTGACAATGATTTGACCAGGATTGATTGCTCTGTTGAAACCGCTGAGTCTCTGACTGATTTGACTTGATCTGGGATGGTTTTGAAGCAAAGAGCCAGAACTTTAAACTGATGGTTTTCCCATGAAAACTGTTTAAGGAGTCTATAAAAGAGTGAGCCACTTGTTCCTCTTCTATCGATGAATTGTGGTTGTGGCCACAATGTGGACGCCACATGTAGTTGTTCATTTTAATAGCGTCTTTTTTTTACTGTTATTGGCTCATCACCTGGACCTTTACTCATCATCATCATCATTGTTATTATCATTATTATTACAAGTTACCATTCATTCATTCAGTCGTGTGCTTTTGCCTTTGAAAACAAAGATCTCTGTTTGGATTCAATCTGTCTGAACATTTCAGGACTACTTTGTAGCAGAGCCTAAAAGATGAGCTTTCATCTGATGCTGCTACAGCTTCGCAGACTCCCACTCACACATTACGCCTCCTCCACCTACGTGACTTGTGGTCCTGTGCCACACGTTAATAACGTGACACGGCGCCGCACTCTTACAAACTTCCCACCCCATCAAAGCCGAGCAGAAGCTCAGGCGTCAGACTATATATTTTTGTGGCTTCACGGTTTGTGAATGAGGTAAAATCTTAGGTAAAGATAAAAACCGCCGGTTTTGTCAAACATTATACGCTCCCATCTGCACCAGATGTTTTTGGCTCCTCCCAGACGGCTTAGTGAAACATTCCAGCCCACCTCTGGGAGTCTGCTGGCTCCTCCACACTCTCTCACTGAACCCCAGACCAAATTTTTACAGGAGCAAAGGAGACACAAAATGAGAGGACTTGTTGTCTTGGTAACTTTGGCCTGCTTTGCCAGCGCTCAGCACCAAGCACTGATTGACTACTTGGAGCGGAGGCTGCTTGCTATTGAGGTAAGACTCCCTTCACCTCCCTGTCGAGCCCTGTGCTCCAGAGTCTCTCTCTCTCCCTCTCTCTGAAAGGAAACTTCCAGGGACACGGCACAGGCAATGGAATGCAGATGTGGGTAAATCCTGAGGAAATTGCCGAAAGATTAAAAAACTGTCTGAAATGTATAGAAATAGGAGAGGTTTCTCATCTGGCCTCGGAGACTGTGTGATCAAACATGTTCTGATTTGAAGAGTTCATGACAGAAGATGACATTGTGTGAGTGGAAGTCACATTATTTAAAATTCCAAGACAATATAAAGGCTGCTTTGTTTTAGAGGGGTTACCCTGATATATCGCTGTTCAGAAATCCTCTGTATCCCGGTGATCACGTCCAAGTGATTGTTTCTCTAATAACAGATGTGGATCATTTCCTGGAAGCTTATTCTCATGTTGGATAAAAATATATATCTCTCTTAGTGCTCCAAATATATCACTGGAACGGCCTGCTGCTGCTGCTAAATTACCAGCAGTAACTCACCTTCTTGCCATTCAGTAATTCCATCTTAGTGCTGTGGTTTTGTTTGCTGGAAATGCTATAAAACAGGTTCTCCTCCTTTTATATTAGCCTTGCGATCACTTACAGAGCTCACTGGGCCAAATCTTCTATCTCTCTCTCTCTCTCTGTCTCTCCCTCCCTCCCTCCCTCTCTCTCTCTCTCTCTCTCATCCTTCTCTTGTGCAGTGTCAGACTCAGTTTTTATCCTCCGCAGCGAGGTCAGAGGTCAGACTGTGCCGCCGACTGATCTGGTTGGATTCAGTGTTTTGCTAAGGACATTTGAGCAGGGTGGATACATGCCACGTGTGGGCTGAACCTGGTTGTTTGAAGGATGAGTTTCCTACTTATTATGGTCTTCAGTGCCCGGTCTATTGACTCAGCCTGAAAAGAACATAAAATTATGGCTTTTCCAGAGCTGCCACTAGCGCCTGTACAACAAATATATGCATATTACTGAAGTACGAAACGGCAAAATGGAAACAAGTGTGAACACTCCAGCTCGGCTTGAGACGGCACACCTAAGTAATCTCGTGTTAATTTGTAAACAGGACCGGATCTCCCTGTGGCACGAGCAGACCACCCGCTACGCCTCGGAGCTGCGGGAGTTGAAACAGCAGATGGTTTCTCAGCTGGAGAACCTGGACAAGGAGAAAGAGATGCTGAGGACGAACCTGGACAGTGTGGGGACGCGCGTGGACCGGGTGGAGCGGGAGCTGGACTACCTGGAGACCCAGAACGGAGCTCAGCCCTGCGTGGACGTGGACGACAAGCTGATCGAGCAGCAGGTGACACTGGTGCAGGAGAAGCAGAAGGCCAAGTACTCGAAGCAGTCAGGTGAGAAACGACCGCGATCCAACGGCAGCACGTGGAGAGAGACGCGAGACGCATTTGTGAGACGTATAAAAAGCTGCTGTCAGAGAACAGGCCTGAGTCACTGACATCTGGCCACAGATGTTATTACGTCATTTAGGCTGCAGTCACCAAAGCTCCTGAAAGAAAAAAGAAAACCACCAAACCACTGGTTCTTGTCTTACTATTTCCTTTTTTTCTTCTTCTTCCTCCTCAGCGCCTTTGGCTCAAAGTACCCTGAATGTAGCTATAAATATCGAGAGAACCTCTCTAAATTGCCACTATTGCCTCAAGCAGAAATACCTCAAACGGAGCTCTTGATAGGGACAATTCTCAGTGTTCATATATTTGATATTCAGGTATGTTTTTATAGCAGCATGACATGTTTCAGACCAGTTTATTTTTGGTTCGCTTGTTGTAGAAAAACTAGACATGAACCCCAACTCTTACTATGTGTACAGGGCAGACTCTGCTCCAAAGATTGTGTGTCCAGGTCACAGGTAGGCTCTACCTGTAAATGATTGTACAAAACCATAAAGAACTCGCTCTGTTGTCTTTAGTTTGTACTACATGAGACGAGATGAGCCTGGTACTGATGTGGTCGTCAGCCTGACAAACATCCCAACAACTTAACTTTTATTGTTAAGACTGAAATGGAAGAAAAAGGAGAATGAAATCTTCCATGAATGAAAATGCACAATTATACTGTAGCTACTGAACTATCTCTAACCAACTGTCTCCTCCCCCACAATCAGCCTACAGACTGAAACTGATCTTCTTCCATTCAGTACATTCCCTGATGTTACTTCATTGCAGTGGATCCTCGACTTACAAACACGTATTATATCAAGAACCCAGAACACGAATTCTGTTTTGAAGAAATTTCCGTCTCATTTAACGAAAAGATCTTCAAAATCTAAAAATCGAAAGTGCCGCTTGATAGAGACACTCCCAGTCCTTTGTACACTTATGAACAGTTGTATATTTTAATATTATGTTAAAACAGTCGTATTTGTACACTTTATGTGGGTGTTTTGGTTGGGGGGGTATGAATTTTCTTATTTCCATAATACGAAACAGCCTGGAATGAAAGTATTTTGTATCTTGAGCTTCCACTGTATCTATTCCTTCAAACTGAGGATTCACGGGCTTTGAAATGTAAAGACCGTCGCTCTCTTCTTTCCAGAATGCAGCGACATGATCGCCAGCATCAAGGCCATGAAGATCCTGAAGCGCGTCGGAGGTCCGAAGGGCATGTGGACCAGAGACACCAGCAGGGGCTCCGGGAGGGTCTACATCTTCAACGGCACGGACGGAGACACCGTCATGGAGTTCGCCACCGTGCAGGACTTTTCCCGCTCGCAGGGCACGACCCTGTCCAAGATCGTGAAGCTGCCGTCGGCCTGGGCGGGCACCGGGCACGTGGTCTACAACAGCCACGCCTACTACGTGAGGCAGGCGGAGGAGCTGGCGCTGGTCAAATACGACATGAAGAACGGCTCCGTGATGGACACCGCCGTGTTCCCGGTGCAGGACCACGTCCCCGTGTACGGCCTGACCCCGGAGACCCTGATGGACCTGGCCGTGGACGAGGAGGGCCTGTGGGCCATCTACGCCACCCGGCAGAACGAGAGGCACATCTCCATGGCCAAGATGGACGCCAAGTCGCTGGACATCGAGCACATGTGGGACACAAACTGCCCCAGGGAGAACGCAGAGGCGGCCTTCGTGATCTGCGGCACCCTGTACGTGGTGTACAACACCCCGCAGCCCGGACGCTCTCGCATCCAGTGCGTGTTCGACATCAACGACATGGTGTCCAGCGAAGATGCGCCGCTGATTTACTTCCCGAAGCGTTACGGCGCCCACTCCAGCCTCAAGTACAACCCGCAGGAACAGCTGCTGTACGCCTGGGACGATGGCTACCAGATCCTGTACAAGCTCGTCATGAAGAAGAAGCTAGAGATCTGAGTCGAACAAAAAAAACCCAAAAAAATAACGAAAGAGCCAAAAGAGCACGAGAAAAATAAGAGAGGACAGGAGAGGAAAAAACGAAGCAAAAGAAAAAAAAAACAGCTCCTTGACTTGACTACAAATCATGTGTGCTCATCCCAGTTTCAGTGCATGATGAGAAATCTGAGACGTTTTAGTCCTGTTTTACTGGTTTGTGTGCCGTGAAAATCATTTAGTAAACTCTTATAACCTGTGGCCAGTAAATTATTACGAATCCATTATGTAACAATTAAGATGCCGACAGTGAAACTCTAAAAATTACGTAACATTTGAGGAAAAATTAATGCATTTTGGTAAAAAAAGAAAAGAAATAGAAAACTAGCTGCCAGTGCTCGTTATTTGTAATCTCCTTTTCTAAAAAGCTGCAAAACTCTTCCGAAGAAGTTACATTCAATCTTAGATATGTTTGATATGTTTCCAGATTTTGAGAAGTACTAAATTATTTCAGTTTCTCCCAACATTGCTCTGTAATGAGACGTGTCATCCATGTCTATCGTCTTTTCAAATCTCTTGTGCAACTGTCTAACTTTCTGAGAGCGTTTCAAGCTGAGGTTACTCCAGGTTATGTCAGCAACTGTTCCTTTTTGTTCATGCTACTAATAACAAAAGACACGTCCAACTTTTGTAAAATATTAGTTATATCTAGTAAAACGTGTGAGTTTTGCAGCACCACTCACTTTTAATGCACTACCAAATCATTTCCTTTCGTAAGTGTCATTTTATGGTCTAAATAAATGCAAACTTAAATTCTTATCACATTGCATGAAAACCATTTCTACTAGCTCACTTTCTTTTTTCCACCTCTTTTAATCATCATGTATGAGAACCATTGCGTTATGGGTCAAAAGACCAAATTATAGGAGTGAGTAGCTAAAAAAACAGGAAATCGTCTCAGTGTTACTACCTAAAACATAATGTTTAGTTCAGAGGAGAACATGAACAACACTTTGCAGCTTTGTTAATTTATCATTTATCAGTGCCAACAATCTGTTGTCATTCTCTAAATATCTGCAAAAGCAGCTTTGTCAGTATGACAAATATAAAGTGCAGCAAAGACAATATTAACTACAAAACTGGAATATGTGTGAGAAGCAGCTAGCCGGCTAGCCCTGTTTGATTTCTCTTTTTCTCTGCTTTCTGTTTTCTTTCCCAACCCCAACATCAGCACATAGCCTCCTTAGAAAAAAAACAGGATAAATCCAGAAAGAGCACCACTATCTGAATTAAGCTTCCTATGTATTGTAATTGTTTACTAATTTATACCTGAATATAACGCATCGATGCCATCGTGCTTGTACTGCGTTCATTTCCCCCACAATCAGCTCTTCCTAATTCTTCCTTCTAGTTATATTGTTCATTATGGAAATAAACTATTCCTGTAAAACTCACTGACCTGCCTCTGACTGTGCATTACTACAGACATATTGAAGCCAGTTCATCTGTCCAGGCTTTGGGCGCCCCCTGGTGGCAGAAACCAACCAGCAATGCCTTTGCACTCTGTGTGAACCTGACAACTCTGCTTAACTCTGATGACCCCAGGATCTGAATCATGTTCAGGGAATTTAGCTCAGTGAGGATCTGAAATAAGTTCACAAAGTCAAAGCGATGTTTTTTTAAGAGGGTTTAAGAGGCTGAGAGTTAGATAGAACTCGAGGTCGCTCTGTGGAGTGTTTCACTAAGGGGTAGAGACACGAAAAACATAGAAACAAAAAGCACATTCCACTATGTGCAAGTTGCAACTATCTTGTAGAGTCAGAATAGTTGTACGGTCATCAAAGTTGTTTCTGTCCGGCTCTGAAACTATGACAGTGAAAGGTCAAGGTTGCACAGGCTGCACTTCACTGTTAAAGCAGTTAAAGATCACAATATATAAATACAGGAGTAGAGCCATAAAAGTATGCAAATACAAGAATTTTCTTGTTTTGTGCAGCAGATATAAAACCGTCTCTGCAATTTAAGGTTTCAAGTTTTCAACAAAGTTCCAACAACTTTCGTTTCACTATTTTTATTGTGTTTAACTGAGACAAAAACAACTGTATTTCATAACATTTCTCAAAGCATCAATTAAGTAAAAATCTACAAATCCTCTTAGACGTCCGTCTGTCATCATATCCACTTTATATCAAAGGGTGTCGCATGGATCTGCTGGAAAACACATCACAACACACACACACACACTAAGGGCCAATTCAGAGTCTCTAATCAGTCTGAATATGTGTGTTTTTGGACCGTGGGAGGAAACCAGTATACCTAGAGAAATCCCACAAAGTTTAGGTACAAATATGTCAACCCCACACTTAAAGTCACTCGATCTGACTGGGACTCACATCCCAGTTAGACATATTCTCATTTAACAGCAAAAAACGTTTTCTTTGTTCTACATCAACAGTTACGTCGACTGTGATAAACACATATGTGTTTATTCTGAATTTGATGCCAGAAATAACTCTCAAACAAGTTGTGACAGTGTTCAACAGAAGATAGCTGCAAAAATCTCCAAAAAAGGAAAAAGGGAAAGAAAATTCAGCCACACAGCACATAGGACTGAGCAAGGTTGAGAAATACTTGAATATACGAGGAGTGTTACTAAATGTGCTGAGGCCCACTGGTAAAATGTTAAAACTGTGTCATGAATTATCTGCAGCGTTTTGTTTATCCATTATTTTGTCACTAACAGTAGAAAGTAGACTTTTCATGGATGGTCATGATAAAAGAAGAAACTAACTTTTTTTGACTTTTTTTATATTCATTTATTTATTTTACTAAATAAACAATATCCAGTACAAAACAGAGGAACAACATGTAAATGAACATACAATTCTGGATTAGTAATCTGAATCTTAACAAGTAATCTGGATCAAAACAAAAAATACTTTTTAACTGTTTGCACAAAGATGAAAACTTCAGTTTGGTAATAACGTACACCAGAAGAAGCTAACTTCACTGTTTTTTGTGCATTAAATATCTACAAAGTGCTGCTTTCAAAATAACTTCAACACCTCAAACTCAAATGCTGAATTTGCTGCAAGAAAATCAATCTGTTGGAATATAATGGGAAAGTTAAAAACTTTATTATGGGCCACAAAAGTTTCTTGACTGGCAGTTTCAGCTGCAGCACTGTCTCACAAGGAACAACATCCAGTATTTGCACCGTCCCACAAACTTATTGAACTGTCTTCTTCACAACTGAATTTTTAGGAGAACTGAAAATCTCTGTGACCTGCTTTTCATTCAAATCAAAAAGTTACATTAAAACGCAGATGCACAGGGGGAAAAAAAACAAATCACACTTTTGGAACTAGAAAAAAAATGGCCGAAACACAGGAAGACTTCTCAGCACTTCGGTCTCACAAAAACAAACAAAAAAACAACAAAAAAAGGTTTCTGTGTATCAACAAGTATCCATGCTGTAGTGACCAGTATAACTGTCCATTCCAGCCACGAAAATGAGGCAAAGGCGTTATTATTGCTTATTGATCATTGGCACTAAAACTGCCGGGCATTTTATTTATCTATTTATTTATTTATTTTAATATTTCTTGCCTCAGAGCCGCAGCTGAGGAAGTGGCATGGTGACGTCTCGGAAGAACCTGTGCATGAGGGCGTTTTTGGCAGATAACCTTTTGTTGGGATCGTACTCCAGGAGCTCCTGCGAATCATACAAAAACACAGTCAAACAACGCACAAATGGCTCCGTATATAGCAAAATAGTGTGTGATGGTATCTGCAGGTTAACTTGAACATGATTCAAGGTTATTTATGACCATGGGGCACAGCATTGAGGCTATTTCCTCCTTTCACAGGCTGTGTAAAAACTAAAATAGAGAGTGCGATTTAGGCCTGATTATGTCTACCTGTAACTCTGAATTCGGCTCAGCTTTTCTGCTTAAACCGATCAATAACGGCACCCTATCGTGCTCTTTTATGTCGCCAACTGTGATCTGGTTTAAGCGTGACTGTCAACAAATTAAAAAGTAACAGGAATGCAAAAAGATAAGAACAAAAAACAAAACAATTGCAGTATTTATCAGGACTTGTGTAGCTAAAACTACATTTCTATAGTGTGAGACCTGAGTTTTTCCTGAACAGGAGCCAAAACACACAGCGAGCGTGTTCACCTGCGTTGCCGTGACAACCGGGTACTCCCAATGTGGTACTATTCTGCAATAGAAACGTGCTCGAGCCGAGTAGAGTAGAGTAGAGTAGAGTAGAGTAGAGTAGAGTAGAGTAGAGTAGAGTCGGTACCACGTAGTGGAAATGGGCCATAAATTCACCACTTCGGCTGACAAGACCAGTGAGACCAGTTAGCGTCGTCTCACATCCAGGCCCGTTAGCAGAAGCTCGTCTGACCCGACTCCTGCCAGATGTGACGCACATGCCGCCGTGCTGGCAGTCTGCTGAGCAGCCGTCTCCTCGCGGTTAATTAAAAACACTTTGTTTGGGGATTAAAAACGCTTTGTTGATGTTGCCAACGTCAACTCGACGTAGCAAAGAAGAGTTCAAGTCTCTTCCTCGCTAAAAACACACCCGCCTGGTGGGTCTGTTTCGCAGACAAAACATCCAGCTACATCTTTTTTACCTCACTTACTCATCGATATGTTTTTCTTTATTTCAGAGTATCTATGATATAATTCAGGGCCTTTACAAATCATTCACTTCATTCCAAACCCTTTCCCTCCCAGTTTTCATGACTGTGGGTAACCCGGTGTTTTCAGGTATGCACAACTTAAAAATCTCTCTGTAAAAGCACATAAAAACATTAACAGACGTCTCATTAAAAAAGCTGCATTTATATTTACAAAGAAATGTTGAGATGATCATTGAAAGATGCTATATATATCAGAAAAATGTTTTATGTTTTTGCATTGGATTTGCTTTATATTGGAGGTCCTAACTCTCTGACACTTTTGTTATGGAAAAACTTTTTGGGTATCTTGGACTGACTGAAGATAATAAAAACTGACAATAGTACAAAAAACCTTACAGTAAAGGACAAACTGTATTGCCACCTTATCTTTCTGACAAATTATAAGACATAGGTAATAAATGCTTCCAGGAATCTGTGGAATGAAGAGACTAGACTCACTCTGAGCAGATCTTTTCCGTCCTCTTCCAGAACAGGAACCACTTTGGCTAAATCCTGCCGCGCCCACTTGGGGAAGGATGGCTTGTAGTCGGGCATCGATGTGACTCCTGGCCAGACGGTCTCATCCGGCGTTCCCAAGGTGCGGAAAATGCGGAATAGCTGATCGATCTCCGAGTCACCGGGGAACAGAGCTCTCCGTGTGATCTGTCAAGAGGGGATAAGCCTGATTACAGGACGGCTGTAAATAATTAACTGTGGGTGAGTGCAACGATGGATGGATGGAGAAAGAGGAACTTTATTGATCCCCCTCAGGCGGGTTCCTCAGTGGGTTAGGAGCACAGAAACACGAGGCAGGCTGTACCATTTCAGCAAAGATGCATCCCAGGCTCCAGATGTCGACAGCTGTGGAGTAGAATTTGCAGCCCAGGAGAATCTCTGGAGCCCTGTACCAGAGCGTCACCACCTGATGAGACACACCACAGAAGGGGGGAAAAAAGAGCATAATCACAGGCACAGTTTCAAAAACTTCCTATAATAACTACGTACTGGACAGACACTATCCTCATTCCTTAAAAGAATCATAGCAACGGTTAAAAGCACTAAATTCTAAAAAAATATTAGTTGACTTTAAAAATAACAAATGATACCAAAGCTATTTGGCCAATTGGCCAAAGCCCAGCTTACTCTCCAAGGTCCACTTACCATTCCAGCAGTTTATTAGAAATTACAGCCCAATAATGGCATCGTCACAAAACTTACTCATAGATGTCCCTGCTGCCACTTTATCAGCACTTTACTCAGCATCTTTTAATGAAATAATCCCACAAATGTAATAAAAATCAGCAGCTTTTGATGCAACAATGCTACAAATGTAATGCATTTTCCAGAAACTTAGTAACCCCTGCCTACTACAAGTGTGAACATGTGATATCCCATAAACATAATAACTGCCTGCAAACATTACAGTTACTACAATTGTGGGAAATCACGTGTTACGATTATCACATAAAAAGCTGCAGATTTTTGCAGTTTATTACATTTATGGGCAGTCATTAGATAGACTTGTGAGCAGTGAGATGTCAACAAAACACTTTATTCCCTGTAAAGCAGGGGTGTCCAACTCATTCCACAAAGGGCCGTGTGGCTGCAGGTTTTTGTTCCAACCAAGCAGCAACACACCTGACTTGACTCTTTCAATGAACTGATCTCAACCTTGAGACAGCTGATTGGTCAGACTGTGAACTCTTGATTGGTTGGAACAAAAACCTGCAGCCACACGGCCCTTGGTGGAATGAGTTGGACACCCCTGCTGTAAAGGACCCAGAATCGCTTGTTTCTGTTGCAGCTAAACCATTTGTCTCTGCAGCCTCACGTGCAGGACGGTCCACGTTGCCTGTTGTGTCTTTAATGCTTCTTTGACTTTTCTTGTCACTTGTCACTCGTCTTGAGCAGTAATGACATCTCATCAATTAATTGCAAATTTCTGTCTTGAGGCAAGAAAATGTGTTTTTCGTTCTTTCATGTGAACATGCCGGTGTTGCAAAACAGTTGGCCTTGCTTGCAGATTTTAGGGAGCACTTCCATATGCCACACACCCAGGTGAACCTTGCTTATTGTATGATTTTAGTAAGATAAACTAATGCCCTGTGTCCATTCTGTGGTACTGGCTCGACTCAACCATGTGTGTTTCCATTAACTGGAATATGTAACCCGGTACTATTTTTATAGTACCTGCTCACCAAACTGGGCCAAGTACGATGGGTGTGGGTTTTCTCTGAATGGCGGCGTCGGTGCCAGGTGACGTAGTGAGGACCAGGAAGTGGAAATGATCATGACATCATGTGTCACCAAAGAGAAAAAAAAACGTCCTCCTGTTCGTTTCTCATTTGTTTTCGCCTATTTTGGAAATAATAACCACCCGCAGAGCGACAACTTCATCGGTACAGGAGGTGAAGACATTTCTGTCCGCCGTCGCCAACCGGAAGATCCAACGAGCGGTTGCCGGGGAAACACGGCATGAGTGTGTTTACCTGCGTTGCTATGACGACCGGGTGCTCTCAATATGGTATAATTCTATAACTATTCGGTGGAAACGCACTCGAGTTGAGCCGAGTGGAGTCGAGCCGGTACCATGCAGAGGAAACGGGGGCATTAGTCACTTACTTATCCAGCCGCAGTTAGGCAATATGTGTCCGCCCGAAGAAAAGTCACGTCAATACAAATCTGTGTTTGTCTTCTCTGTCTGTCCTTCAGCTGGACGACCAGGCTTTCTCCTTTGTGGTTGGATCCATTTCTGAAATTCGTCTCGACCGCTTCTTGAGGGTTTTCTGCCATGTTGCTTTCTCTTTCTAGCAGCCTCTTGCTAGGAGACTTCCGCTCTTCTTCCCCCGTTCCTTCTTGTTGTGAGGTAAAAAATGTCCTGTGCGCCAGCAGGGATGTGTGGCCGGTTGACACGAGGTACAAAATAAATACTGACAAATACTGCGAGATGTTAGAGGAGTTCATCAGCATTGTGTCATCTCCCCTGGCAGTGGCTTGGGACACGTAGAAGCTACACACTAACGCTTGAAGTTGGAATATGATCATGGCATGTTTCCTTCAGGCTGCAAAAACAAGCTGCAGGAAAGGTGGGTGCTCGCAAGTAAATGGAAAAAAAAGGACATGTGGTCTGTTTCAAAAGAAGGTTCACTCAAGGAAAAACACTTATGTCCACCAAATTCACCTTGGTTGAAATCATAAGCTCCCATTTCAGCCACACCTCTCATCCACACTACTCGAGGTGCAAGGGACGTCGTTTCAATACAAAAAGCAAGTTAAAGGAGCGTTCACTTAGATATATTCTGGAAAACCAAATATATAAACAATTCAATTCAAACCTCATGAGTATTTATGTTAAATTTTATCCATAAATTGTGACTCTTACAGTGATATTCATTGAACCTTTTGTGACCAGGACATGTCTGTAGGGTTTCTGAGCCCAGTGGCACCAATATGTTTACATGGTGCCGTGCAATGGACTGTCAACCTGTCCAGGGTGCATTTACTGGAGACAAACTCCTTCTGACCCCCACTACATCCCACAGCTAGGTACAAAGCAGGGGTTGCAAGGATGCTCCAGAAAACTTGTTTTCTTGTCGACTGTATTAACAGAAAAGTCCAGATAAATATCATTGATTCAGAAGCTAGTGAAGTAGGAAAGGATTTAACCAGAGAAATTAAAACTTGAACTGGGATGCAATGTAGTGTTGCCAGCAGAAGCATAATGGCTGGTTGGATATGGTGATAAATATGATATTTCAGGGAATCCTTAAGTTAATTTCAGCAACACATATTGAGCGTACTAAAAAGTTGGAGTTATATGTAATCATACCCATAGAGCACAACCATACAACAGATCTCAGATCAGCTGGGAAGGAACAAAGATCCAAGGAATAAATTAAGCTGAAGGAAAGGATTATTAAAATGTACCTTATGCCACAAACAATTGACATATAAATATCTTAGTTATTCACCATAAATACACCATTCTTGCTGCAGTCAAACTATTTGGAAAGAGCTTCAGTTTAATTAAGACATTGAAAGTCTACATTTTCTAAAATTAATCAACTTTCAATGCTTTTTATGACACCCAGGATTTGCATCATGCCACCGACTGTAATACCTCATGCGTGTAGGTGCGGACAGGCACCCCGAAGGCTCTGGCCAGGCCGAAGTCAGCCAGCTTGATCTCTCCCTGGGCGTTGATGAGGAGGTTCTGCGGCTTCAGGTCACGATGGAGAACCCTGTGAGAGTGGCAGAAGGCCAGGCCCTGCAGCAGCTGGAAAAGATAACTCTGCAAACACAAAAAAACAAAGACGGATATCAACTAAAGCAAGCTCAGGACGAAAAAAACTTCCAACAGATTTGTTTTGCAAAATTAATTGAAGTTATACCTTCACCAGAGGCAGCGGGAAACCATTAACAGAGGACGCGTCCATGAACTTTTTCAGATCCTGGTTGAGGAACTCGAACACAAGGTACAGCTTGTTCTCTGTGTGGATTACATCCTGCAACCTGAACATGCACACATGACCGATGGTTATCAGAGTACAAAACAAGTGAACATGAGAATCTCTGGATTTAGTGGGATTTAGCTGAGGAACTTACTTGACAATATTAGGATGATTGAGCTCTTTGAGGAGTGAGATCTCCCTGATGGCAGTGCTCGGTACGCCTTCGGTTTCTCTGTGTGAAACGCATCATAAGCATCCCCATTATCCTCTTAAAACTCATTTTCCATGACATTTTCAGCTGATGCATGACAGAACAGTTGTCGAGCCACAACAACTTTTGTACACTGTACACAATTAAAGTAGAACTGAATTTCCAGAAGGAAACCTCCTCAGTATAGGTGTTTTTCCCCCCTTTCTATCCCCATTGCTTTGACAATTACAACCTCTCTAAAACACAGCAATTTCATTTCATTCTGAATGTTAAACCTGATTTTGCATGTACAAATCATTCATCAGAAACTGCATGAATATCAATGTTCCCCTTTTACACTGGGGGAAGAATCCATTCAATCAGATTCACTGGGATTGAGAGGTTTCCTAACTGTAGATTTCAAGCATGGCAAACATTAGAATATATTGTCTTTGATCACACGTCTATGGAAGCTTTGCATCGCTTGTGTACAAAGATTTGACCTCAAATCGATTTCAAGGAATGTAGATTAGAAAACTAATGATGTGATGTTTGTCTTTGAAATGGTCGAGTTTTGTTGTCGTTTTTTGCATGGAACAAAGTTTAGTTTGGAATTGAGGAGGGGTGATGGTGCACCGAGCTTTTGGTGCACCATATGGCGAAAGACACTGTAGGAAAGCTGCAGTAAATAATACTGTTTTCAGCCCTGATTTAAATGAGCTGACTGTTTGTGCACACCCCAGGTGCTCAGGGAGTCTGTCCCACAGGTGAGGACCATAGAAGCTATATGCAGCTCCACCCTGCTTGGTTCTGACTGGAGACACTAAGTAGACCTGTCCCTGTGTCTGGATGTTTCATAACCAATCAGTAGCTCTGACATATATTTAGGCCCAAGACCATTCAGTGACTTGCAGACAAGTACAAAAGTAATGCACAGCCTCCAAGAAACACCTGAATAAAGTGGAATTGAGTGGTTTCTGCTGTTACAACAAAGACAATGGGAGGGTATAACTTGACTAATCAACGTAGTCTCTTAATTGTGGCTAATTCACAGACTATGCATGCGCAAAGCAGAGAGAGATATTAAGGACTTCTGTCATTACTCATTACTATTGCGTTTTACATAACTGGAAAGTTGCTCCCTACAATCAAGTGTGCAGGTCGGTACTGTAATACACAGTTTTCTGTATACTTCGCCACCTTTACATAGTTTCTATGTCTACATTGTATTTGATTTATTTGCTTTTACCCGACTTTTAGGTTCGGGAGACAGTGCACAAGAAGTGCTTTTCTTCCTTTGTGTCCCATTGTGTTTGTTTGTCTCTCTGTGCGCAAGATGGTGGCTAATAAACAAGAATAAGCAACAAAGAAGCACCAGTGAAATAATAGGTGTGGGTACTCACGCTTCCAATCTGATTTTCTTCAGAGCCACAGTTTCCCCCGTTATTTTGTTCTTGGCTTTGTAAACCACGCCATAAGTGCCCTCTCCTATCTTTTCAACCTTCTGAAACGCATCCATTGGTACCTGAAGAAGATGAACAAGTTGGTTGTCACTGTGCGTGTCTCTGTGTGAGTGTGTGTGTTAGCAGGTTAGCCTCCTCTTTGTGTGTAGCTAACTACAGCTCGGATTTAACTTACGAGCGGCTCTACTTGATGCCTTCAAGTTGTCTCACAGATCGGCCGAGGAAGAGACAGTCGGGACCCGAGCCTCTGTTAGCAGCCCCAGTAGTGTTAGCAATTGTGTGGTCTATTAGAGTGTATGTGTGTGTGTGTCAGTGTGAGTGTGTGTATGTGTTAGCGTGGCGGATGCTCTGCTCCAAGGAACTGCAAACCAACACAGCGACGTTTCCCGCGTTACTCCTGGGGGCGCTCGTTTTGTACCCTCGGCTCGCGACGGATGTGACGGCCGGGCGGTGTTTAACAACGGGTCGAGAGAGGTATTTCCATCCAAGGTGGATCGCAATGGCGTGTATAACCCCGGTACTAGGACACAAAGCGGTGACTTTAGTGACGATACTAATTCTCGAGTTTCAAGAGAAACCTTGCTTCGATATATTCGACTGCGTATCGAGAGATTTACTCGTCGTGTAACGGTAGGAGGAGTTCCCAACAAGCGCACCTCGGATGGTCACATGGTCAAGCGTAAGATGACGTTGTACGTATGATACAAAAAGGGGACGAAACGATAGGCTGTATATAGAAGAAATTATGTCTGGATTTAGTTTGTAATGAAAAATAGTCTTTCTTGCACTTCACGTCATTCAGCTGTCCTAACAAACCCACCTGTTACAACCTGTCTATTACAAGCAGAGAAATGTGACTATTTTTGTATGTTACGGGGTATGAAGCAGTTATTAAGCATCTGTCTAATTTGTCTCTACTTGATTCCATCTACTCCATGCCTTTAGTCAATAGGTGCTGTACATATTCATATAAAAAAATCTGAATAAATATTGAATTACACTGTGCTCATTCTATGTATGTATAGGTTATTGTACATTGTAAGCAGATTGGTTCTTAAATAGGCCTTTTCCAAACACTATATTTTGTGTACTCAACTTGCACATACTGCTGTCTTGTGTTGTTAACCTCCTTACCTTTTTGCCTCACCTATGCCAATCACCAAAACAAAGTCCTTGTCGTTTTAAAACTAAGTTGAATGTGCAACTACCCAGCAATACATCAGAACCAGACAATAGGTTAATCTGCTCATCAGTAGCTTTTAACCATTCATCCTCATTCGTACACTGATGACACAGCATAAGTGGCTGTTTAGGCTTCAGTAGTTATTCTAAGAATACTTCAACATGTGCAGTATAAAGAGTTGTAGTAGTTGTAGTATCAAAATTTGATTATTTATCAGGAAGTCAGTTCTCTAAGATCAGTTCTTTCTACCTGAAAATTCTAAAGCTTTTTATTTAGTAGTGTTTGAAACAGACATTACATGTTCTGAGGGTTAGTTTCAGCACTTGTGGATTAGACCACCGCCCATTTCACATATTGCCAGAGCCTTATGACTCCCCCTGCTGGTGATTTACCCACCAGACCACAGACTCAACTGGACTCCACTGGTAAAGGTACAAGGACTACCAGGAGCTGCCTTCTTCAGGCCTGGCTCCAGGGCAGGGCCCCCAGGAACACCGATCCTTGCTGTCTGCTTTCATTGTAGCTCTGCTTTGTCTTTGTCTTTGTCTTTTCACTTAGGACTACTTTGCCTGGGGGTAAATCATCCCCCAACAACACAGCTCATAGGATAATTAGGACCCTCAAAGTGCCCCGCCGTGGTATGGTGGTGGCTCAAGGGAGAGACCTTAATCTGAATCTGAATAAGTGTAAAAGAAAAGAGTGAGAAATGGGTTGTGGTGTAGATTGGAGGAGAGATGCAAATCCTCCCTCTGGTGGTGGAAAGTGTAGCTGTGAGATGTGTATAAACAGCAGTTTTTCTCTTCATTACTTCTTTATTTCTAATTGATAAAAACAAATATACTAACAGACTTTCTCTTGTCATCGTAGAAAGAGGGCAACGAGATCTAATAGCAAAGATTACCGCGTTGTTACAGTTGTCAGACTATGTCAAATTGTGATTTCTGTGAAAAACATCCTTTTGTTATCTTTAGTTTCACTTCACTTGTCTCTTTCTGATCAAACGTATCCCGATTCTAACGGCTTTGTGTAACTCCAGGGGTGTGGATCAACTAGTTAGAAGACACTGGAGTTGTAATCCGCCCTCAGACAACAAAGACCATTAACTGAAGTCAAGCTGGAGACATTGCAGTTAGTATGCATCTCGACCAAATAGATTTACACTTCTAACACGTCTGCAGTTCTGTCAGGCCCATTACATCAGCATTAATCTGAGATGCAGAGCAGGAGCAGTCACATGGTTTTGGGCGTCTTTACCGCTTGGAGAAGCAGTCTCTGTTGGTATGTCTGAACATGGAGGCATTCATATGAGAAGAGATCCGAATAGAATAGAACAGAATAGAATAGAATAAAGCTTTAATTGTCACTGTGCAGGAACAGAACATGCTACTTGTTTTATCTATTAAATGTCAATCCCCTTCTAGGAAACTGAATACAAAAGTTAAAGATATGACTATGTGCTGAAATGTTGCTGTGAACTCAAATATCAGTGTATACAGTGTATGCCTAAATGTTTTTGTTTTCCTCACTAATTCTGTTGAATTAACCTTAATTCACTGGTTGTAATGCCTGCCATTATTCTCTTGACCAGTTATTACAGGTCCGCAAGTGTTGACCACTAGATTTCCTCTTTCAGAAGATTGTGAACACAGGAACTTATCCAGATGAAAGCCACAAACAACTCTGTGTTTGCAAAGGCCAAAAAATGTGGATTTTTTCCCCCCTCCTGCTGCATAGCTGTTGCCATGAACTGGTTTGCCTGTCTGGTCTGATCTTGTTCTGGCATTTCACAAACTAGATGGCCTTATCGATCTGGCGTCTGGCCAATAATAAAGCACAATCCTCATTTTCTGGGAGCTAGAGTTGGAAAACTGAAAGCTTGTTTGACTCTAGATGGGGCACAGGGTTGTGTGCTTTAATGATTTTTAAAGCTTTTGACCCTGATGTTAACCCCTGTGCCCTGCCATTACTCTTTATACTACCTTTAGGCTGTTCCACATGCTAAAATTGTGATTACACCCTGTTCGGTTAACACTGTGTTTTTAACAGTTAGTAAAACTAAATAATTGTTTATAATTGTGAATCATTTAATGATGGTTTAACTGTGAGAAAACAAGTTCATTCAATCTATTGACCTTCCACATATAGTCTGATACATTCCCTGAAGCACGGGCACAGTGTTATTAAGATTCGACACAGTGGAGATTAACGAGGGAAAGAAAAGCATTTATTTGACTATTTGTGGTATGTAAGTCAGGTGCTCTGTGGGAAGGATTTGTTTCCTCCTGAACTCTGCTGTTAGCACATGAGGGGTCACATGTGGAGCAGTCTGAGCAGCCTCACAGGCATGAGACAACATCAATGGGAAAGCCACCAATCGCTGCGGCCACATGGGTCAGGAAGACTGTGTCTCTGTCTCCGGAGCGTTTACAATTACCAAATAATCTATTGTGCATCTAACGTTACATGTGTGTCGTCTTTCCATTATTTACTTCTGTTTTAATTGCTACGAAATTTGCTTGAAAAACATAGTGAAAGGAAAAAGTTAGAGAGGAATGAGAAAAACAAACAAAGAAAGAAAGCTACTGGAAAAGCATTACCATTATCCAACTTCATATTTGTCTCACTAAAAGGGTATTTTTAGTAGTTTTTATGTTTTACCATCCATCATGTTATTCTTTGCCCGCTTTCGTAATAAATGTTTTCGTATATCACGACTTTTTGTTCTGTAACAATGTCTAAAAGTAATCTAAACACTTTCTGCCAAATGTGCAAGTCATCAATACCCCTCTGCTTTATCACAGACTAATGGGAGAGTGCATTGCTCATGGTTATAGTCATTTTTAACTACGCCTTTCCTTTTTCCATTGATGCAGAACATGAGCTAAGGCAGTCTGACTACCATCAATATTTAATGGAGTTGTATTAATGATATTAAGCTTCAGCATTTATTGATGTGATCTGCCTCCTGTTATTTGAAGACTCAAACTGTGGGACTCTTCATTAGACTTGGTGTGACTCACACACACAAATATAATGCCACTTTTATTTTCACGTCTTTATTGCTTTGCATGAGTATTTCATTCAAGAAATTGAAAGAAAAACGAAAAAAAATATTTTAATTGTATGAAAATGAAAGTATAAGATAAAGGTGCCTAAATTACATTTGATATTTGTACCAAAAATGAGATCAAACTAACAATTAAGATAAGAACCCATGTTTAAGACCTGCAAAGAAAGGTTGTTGAGCTAGTACACAATTCATGCACAGAATGTATAAAAGCTATAATGTCTAATGAGAGTGCTGCAGTGCTTCAGTGTGAGTGTGACCGCTTCACGTAGGTCTCAGTAACAGAGCATGGGTGTGTCCGCTCAGCTGCGAGCACAGCTTCTTAGAGCTGCGGCAGCCTGAGGTGGAACAGCAGGATTCACAGAAATGGCAGAGGAAACAAAAGGATGCTATTGAGCTGCCGTCCACACACTCATCTTGTGACACCCATGCACACATTGCTCTGAGGTCATACGTCAGAGGCAGGCATGACTGGAGCTTTGCTCACGGTTCCAAACAGTGGAGCAGGCATCATGTGTAACATTTTCATGTACGCTGTGCAAATAGCGTCTGAACTGTAGCCTTTCCACTGAAATAGTGTCCCACTTGAGGGATTTTTGTGTTCATTCGAATTATTTTCATGCATGAAATCCATTATCTTTGGTGTTTTGTCTGGATTCGGTAGCTGCACAATTTACCTGTGGCTCTTAAGTAAAAACACACTGAGTAAAATTACTGACTCTGCCAATAATAAAACATCAAATAAAATCATATGAAAAAGCTGCAAAAGTTACATGTTAAGCGCACATTTTCTGCAAAATGCATCAATAGTTAATGACACAGTGCACAAGTCTGTTCTTACAGTTTGAGAAGGGGTGGTGCCAGCCAGCATGACTCCCACTGATGTCAGAGGTGAGAAGAAACTTTATGGTAATTCAGGTCTGAGGAGGCCCTCTTAAAGAGAGCGAGGGGACCCTTCTCAGGTCTCTCTGGGAGTTGTGTTGGGGTTTCGGACTGCAGGGTGAGGATCGGGGGCTCAGAGAGAGGAGACACACAACCAGAAACACAATGGCAGCTCTAACACTGGCACTGCTGGCTTTGGCTTTGACATCTGCCACCGCAATGAGTGAGTACAACAAACCTGGTGAAATCTTCACAATTTACTTTGACTAGATCACAGTTCTGATTTTTTCCTATCTTTTTTATTTTTGTGTTATATGTGTTATATGTTTTGAAAATCAATTCCCTCTCTTCTGCATTCAGAATAGTTACAAAAAACTTTTAAAAAAACTTCCAAAACTTCAATTTTATTTACAACTACAACTATGATGAGCTGCAAGTGATACTATATAGATATTATCATTTATCTTATCTCATTATTCTTTCACTTTCACTCCATGTATTCTTCTTTTTTATGTTTTATGTCTCCACTAAGTCATTAAGACAAATTCCTAGTAATGGGAAACCTCCTTACTAATAATTATAATTCAGATTCTGATGCTGAGGTGGGATGCTGTGGTGTACTATTTTGTTAGTGTTGTGTTTTGTTAAAAAGTTGCTTAAAAGTCAAATATGAGCCTGTAATATTAGGATACATTAAGATGTGTGTGTATGCAAAGCCTTCATGAAGATGCATGGAAAGTGAACACATTTCTGTGACTAATGTCAGCACTTTACTGTTTTCCCACCAATTATAATGGTCTGACTAAATCTTTAAACTAGCATGTCTGTGTTTGGCCCACAAGTTAAACAACACACTGAATTATCTGTGATTTGTTTTTCTGTGCTTGTTTCATGCTCCACATTAAAAGGAGGCAGCATTTACATGCTAATTTCACACTCTCTTTAATGTTTTCTTTTTTCTGTCAAATTGAATTCATGGCTGAAATATCTTCCAAAGTCTGTGCTTGAAGTAATAATGTAATTCTTTTCACGGGTAAAAATGATGTAATGACACGCACATCACTGGTGCAGAGAAAAGGCCAGTGCGCCAGGTGTCTGGGATCCCTCATTCCTTTCACTGGGATTACTGATGCTGCAGCTCAGCTGAGAGTCACATGAAAAGGATTGAGGGGGGATTGCAGGTCGTGTGACTCACACGGCTAAGAACCCCTCCTCGACAAAAACATCAAAACCATAAACTTGCTCTTGTTCACATAAGCATCTCTGTCATGAGATGCTAAACCAGGAGTTTGTGCCACTTTAAAAAAAAACACACATTTCTAACTGTGAAGAACCAAAACTATAAACTCTTACTATACAGGTGCAAGCCCTTCTCTTACTATAAACTCTAACTTCTTGCAGCTGTGTTGAAACAACAGTAGAACAGAATATGTTGCATGATTGTGATATTTCTTCCAGAGCCTAGAAGTCAATTCACACGCTTTCGCTCTTGGAACTCACGGATGTATCCCGCGTGGAAGGATGGAGACCCGAGGTTCAGGAACTGCTGGGCTGGTGAGTCTCTTCTAGACCTTAGAAGCAAATGAGAAAAAAAAAATATCTGCCTGTCTCTCTCCAACTATTGTGTAATCTTTTCACCCTTCAGGTGGTGAAGTAACTTTTGACCTGAAAAACGATGCCCCCACCCTGACTGGAGCAAAAGCAACGTTCTCCATTAACCTGAACTTCCCACCGAACCAGACGGTGCTCTCTGACGGGCAGGTGGTGTGGACGCAGAACTGCACCGTCAATGGTAAGAAAATAACCATGGTGTAGGTCTTTTAGAGGTCTTTTTTTTTTTACTTTTTCCACTTAAGAAGACAGAAAATAAACAACCAGGCATAAATGGATTAAAGAACATTTTATCACAGGTGTGACTACCAAATTAATGTAGTCTAGAAAGTATCTATTTCCAGAAATTAAGTTTATAACCACTAAATGAATGAGTGCTACAAGCTAAAACAGATAATTCATTTTAAAGACCATCGTTATTCTGAAATGCAATGTTTCATCAGAGATCATCAAGACTTATTAAACTGTGCTGCCTTATATTATATACAAACGTGTTAAAGATGAACTGATCACATGTATTAATCACTCCAGGAAAAGAGTATCAGGAGGGCCAGCCTGTGTATCCCAACCAGGACACAGAGTGGACTGGAGTTTTCCCTGATGGGACCCCATTCACCCGGAACCGGAGCAAGAGATCCCACTATGTGTTTGTGTGGAAGACATGGGGTAAATAAAGTATATACATATATTTTAAGTGTAGCTGAAGTGATGATAAACATGTGAAATATCCTCTCTGACACATGTCCTGTCCATATTGACAAAGTAATATTGATGGGAACCATTTGACTGAGATCTTTACATATATCCAGTCCTTCTACAACTAAAGATACACACACAACAAAAATCTCATGTTTGGTTTTAAACTCAAACATACTCAGTATCATAAAGATTTAAGGAGCAGTCTTTTGAATGTTTATTGGAGTTAAATATTCCTAAATTAGTTTTTGTTTTTTCCCATAATCTGAGAGGCCATGGATCCATTAAGCCTGGCTCACCCTTCCTCTGTGTATGGAAAATCCTACATACTCTTTAAATCATAAATCAGTGTTTGCAAGAATTTGATTAATGCATTAGTCTCTGTTTACACCTTTTTATTAATAAATCTCAAGACTTGCCTGCTTTGATATACAACTGTTCATACAGCTGAGGTGATGTTGTTTGGTCAGCAGCAGAGCAACAAAGATGAAACCACCCAGATACTCCATATTGAAAAGGCTGCAAATGCACCCTGGACAGGTCACCAACTTCACATTTGTGGCAACTTAGTCTCCAATTAACCTAAAAATGCATGTTTTTCGACCTAAAGAAAACCCACTGACCTGTCTGAATTACAAATTTATCCCTTTGAATTGCTGAAGGAAAAATCTGCTCCTCAGCCAGAGCCAGAGCATAAAAAGTATACTAAGTATAATTCAGAAGCTGATCATCCTCTGCCATAAATCAAAGACAGGGCAATTACAATAACATCTCAGACACTTGTGAGCCTGTAAAAGAACCTGGAGTGTCTCCAAACTGTGTGAGTTGATTGAATTTTGCTGTTAAGACCTAATAACTCAGTTTTGCTCTGTTTAAGGTCGTTACTGGCAGGTAGCGGATGGGCCCTCCTCCTCCCTTTCTATCGGGACGGACAACGTCCCCTTGGGCTCCTACAACATGGAGGTTGTCATCTATCACTGCCGCGGCAAAGACAAGTTCATCCCTCTCGGCTATGCATCCACAGTCTTCACCATCACAGGTGACCCAAATGTTTCCAACTCTGCCAATATGAAATATCAGTGTCTCTCAAGCAATTCCTAAAAACTATATTTCTGTTTATTCAGGTTTGGTACAGAGCTGATCTAAACATTAGATGTATTGAGATTATGTGCATTGGCTCTTATATAAAGTTGAACTGAATGGAAATGCTGCTTCTCCTGCTTATCATAATGAAATACAAACTTATAAGTTATAGAGTAAGTAAATGTTCCAATAAATGGGTGTATAAAGATCACTTTTCATTCTCTTTTGATGCCTCATTTGAAGTGGTTCATCTGTTTGTTTGTTTCTTTAATTTCCATCCTCTGATCACATTAAGCTTTTATACAAAGTACCAATATACATGCCTGGGTATTACTTACTATTAGACTGAATGGAAAAGAGCAATATGGCAATTACTTCTAACCACACAGGTAGGGAAACAATTTGTATTTCCTTGGCAGATTTCGTCATTAACATTTTCATCTTTGGTTTATCCATCATCAGACCAGGTTCCCTTCACCGTGTCACTGTCCCAAGTCAACGACGTCAACCAGGCCGACCAGAACTTCATCCAGAACCGAGCCATCGCTTTCAGCGTGAAGCTCCACGACCCCAGCCAGTATCTGAACAACGCTGACATCAGCTTCAGCTGGGACTTTGGTGACAGCACGGGGACCCTGATCTCCAGAGACCTCACTGTCACTCACACGTACCTCACCATCGGTAGCTTCAAACCTCAGGTGGTTCTCATGGCCAGCATCCCCAATGGCTGCGGAAACCCCACTGCTGGTGAGATTTTCATTCATTTCAAGAGTCTGTGGGTGATTTTGCCAGACAACTGTATGGAAGCCTGCTGATAGGCCAAGAGATGATAAGTCGTACTGATCATTGAAAGGCTCTCGATCCAGCCAGCGACTCAAACCAGAAACCTGATTTGAGGAAACAATACTACCTACTGATCTGCAGAGCAACTCTGACCTCCATGCTGAGCTGTACGACAATAGTGGTTGACCATCGAACCAAGAGACTTCAAATTACTTTTTGATCGAAGAAATATAAAGGTTCTTGTTTGATGTTTGCTTTCCATCACTGTTGCTTTTTGGTATTTCACGACATTTCCTGCAGCTTTCTGATGTTCTGTGTAACTAAATCACTTTAATTACATATTGCTATACATCATTTCAACGTATGCCTCACTCATAATTATTATTATTATTAATGTTATTATTATCACTAGTAGTAGTAGTGGTCGTATTTCAGCTTAATGTGAATACTTCAGCAAAGTATATTTAAGTCTGGAAAAAGTGTAGTTCTTCCTATAGGTAAAGATAATTTAAAAGATGAATTAGAAACAAAATCCTAAACTACCAGAGTTGGATTTTTTTCTCACTGGTTTTAAATCTTTCTTTCTAGCTGTTCCTATTGATGCCTCCGCTGCTCCAATAGTTGTTGTGATGGCCTCCACCCCTGTGGCCGTGCCTGCAGCACCAGCTGAGGGAGGAGATGCAATTGCTCTGGACATCCCTGCCTCTGACGCCACTCCTCTTGCGGCCTCAGTGCAGCCAGCTGAAGAAGCCACAAACGCAGAAGATGGAGAAACAGCCGACGCAGAGGTAGTAGAGGTTGCATCCGTGGCACCTGCAGCAATCGACACAGCTGTCGTCCCAGATGCTGAAGATCCCGCCAACACTGCTGCACCTGCTGCTGCAGAGGGAGAAGAAGCTGCTGCAGAAGAAACCGTCACGGATGCAGAAACGGCAGCAGCAGCTGGTGAGGAGGAGGCGGCACCTGCAGCGGAGGCAGATGCAGATGCAGCTGCAGATGAAACTGCAGTGGTAGATGCTGCAGCTGCTGCTGCTTCAGTTGCACCTGTTGCAGAGGGTGAAGCTGAGGGCACCGAGGTCGGCACTGTTGCTCCTGTCGCAGAAGAGGCTGTAGAGGAAGCAGCTGATGTCGTGGCTGTGGATGCTGCTGTTGCGGATGCTGCTGATGCAGAGGCTGCTACAGAGGCAGCTCCTGCAGATGTTGCTGCAGATGCTGTTGCCACAGATGCCACCGTAATCGATGCTGCCGCAGATGCCACCGTTGTGGACGCCCCGGAGGAAGTTGTCGTGTCTGTAACTGAAGCCCCTGTCGATAACGTTGTAGCCCTTGCTGCCACTGAGGCTGCAGCTGCAGAAGATGCAGCACCTGCTGCAGATACTGAGGCCGAGGTGCAGGTAGCTGAGAATGAAGTCGCAGCCACCGCAGCTCCTGCAGGTGAGTTGTCACCATAAACTCAGACACGAAACAAAAAAAAATGGAACAAGATGAAATGTTATAAAGAAAACTCTCTTTAAAAACAAAAAAGCAGCAGGTGAAGAAGAGGCTGTCCTGGCTGAAGGTGAAGTGGCAGCAGACCCAGCACAGGTTCCCCTTGTTATAGCTAAAAGACAAGCGCCAGAGCTGACAGCTGACTGCATGATCTACCGTTACGGCTCCCTTGCCACCTCTGTAGATGTTGTCCGTAAGTCAACACGTTTGTACTGCAACAGAATATGTTCTGTTTCACTGAAACAACATGATACAATCCTTGCTGTCCATTTCAACCATGCAGAGGGCATCGAAAGTGTGGAGATTGTGCAAGTGGCCAATGTTGTGTCACTGGCGACAGAGTTGGATCAGAACGCTGTGGACGTCACCATTTCCTGCCAGGGAAGGTGAGCGGGAACATTTTTTTCAAGCACACCACATGTTCAGACATTAGTGCAGTTGTTTTCATAGCTGGAAATTTAGCTGAGTCTAGCTGAGTATGGTCAACATCTGAATGGAGACACAGGCAAACTCAATGAATGAAGCATACAGTTGATTAACATTAGGAGTGCATCACGCTGAACACTTTTTTTTGTTTGTTTCCACCATATTTCGATCAGTCTGCCCAGTGAGGTCTGCACAGTGATATCAGATGCAGACTGTATCACACCAGTGGAAACAGTGTGTAATGCAGCGACGCCTTCTCCAGACTGTCAAATGATCTTGCGTCAATTCTTCAACGATTCTGGAGTGTTTTGCATCAATGTCTCCCTGACTAATGACGTCAGCCTGGCTGTGGCAAGTGCAAGAGTCAGTGTGACAGTAGGTGGGTGGATGCAACTCTTATTAATAGCCACTAAAAGGATCAGTGCCGCAGATATTTTCTCATTTTAACTTTTTTTTTCCTTCTTAATTTCAGCTTCTGGCGGTTCCCCAGCTGGAACTGCAGCCACAGTACTGGGTGTAATGGTTCTTGCCTGTATCGTCTGTTGTGTTGGGCTGATGTACAGGTGAGTTAAACATTTATTGATTTAACTTGGGGACAAAGTAACATCCTGAAACTTGTAATGCACAAAACCAGAACTTTTTTCATTATGGTTTATTGTTATAAAAGGCTTCATTATCCCCCTCCCCATGTTTTTTTATTATTCATATTGTTCAAAAACACATAATTTGAACAACATCAAATGTTGATACAGTGTGAGGAGAATAAAGTGTCTGAGGACTGATTCTTGTATTAGGTAGCAACATTTGTTAATGGTTAATAAAAGGTGTTATGCAGTATAACCACAGTGGATTTTTGGTCACAAGCAAAAATGTTGTAAGACAATAAAATTTGAAGTCCTCTGAAAGTAATTATATTTCCTTCAGTTCAGGAAGCATGAATGTAGGTATTAAATGTTGTGGGAGTGCACCCAATGAACATTAAGACACTCAAAACCATAAGTGAAAATCAGACTTCTCCTACAACTTATCTTCTCCTAACATTATTGTTGTGCATTTTGCTGCTGGATAGAATCATTTTTCCTCAGGGATTAATAAAGTGATTATCTTATTTCATCTTATCTCACCGTATCTTATCATTTCAGTTGTTGGATATGCAAGTTTTGACAAAGTGGCAGATAATACGTTTGATACTGAGTCAGTAGCTAAATATATTCTCAAGCCTGACAGTTCAACCTCAGTTTCATACCAGGAAATAATTATTGTAATTCTGCACTCAAAAACAAAAATGAAAAGCATTACGGGTTACGGGCCTTGTCATCTGAATTCGTCTTTCAGTGACTGACAGTTTCTTATGTTTCTTTATGTTTTCTTATGCTAATGCCGTCTTCTGTCCAACTCTACCGCTTTTTGAAATTCGTTTCCTCACCTGCCTCATATTCGATGTTTCCCGCCAGGCGTTTCAAGCAGTACCAGCCGCTCAGAGAGGATGGTGGCAGCAGGAGTGGCTCTGCAGTAACGTCGGTGCCTTTGTTGTTGTGGAACTTGTTGAGCCGACAGTCACCTGGAGAGAGTCGCCCGTTGCTTCAGGGCAGGATCGTGTGAATGTCTCCTGGCATACGCCGGATACCTTAGCTGTAGCAGTATTATTGCTCCCATGTCAAAGCACTGGACAAGAAGACAGTTAAGTGTACAAGTCAACCAGCCCCATGTATAAAGAGGTGTAGCGATAGAAAGGAGCCCAATGTGTAACAAGAAAAGTTGAATACAAATGATGGCACATTTATATAGGAAATCTGTATTTATTTTGACCAACAGCATTTTTTATTAATTGGCACTGATAGTGTATAGAAGCCATAACTTATTCTCTTATTTGTGGCCGGCTAATACTAAACAAATTGGAAAATCATCGTTAACACATTTCAGTTCAATTTCTTTGCAATGTAATGTAAATCAGTCACATCACAGAACCTTGTTGCATTTGTTACCCTGAAATGAATAAAATGAAGCTTTATCACCATTACTTGTGTTGTTCTCTCCATTTATTAACTTCTTCTTTTCATAGTAATACACAAAATTTAATACAAGTATTTTGTCCCTTCATTTTCCTAACTATCTTTCATCTTTCCTTATGTCTATCTGATGTTATAGGGGCCTGTATGTAATGGCACATAAACACATAGTTTGCACTTCCAACATCTTAGAATCTCAAACTAGCCTAAAAGCATGTTTTTGGTCTCTGGGGGAAACTAGAGAAAACCCACGCAGACCTGATGAGAACATCAATGCAGTAAGACCAAGGAGTCAAGTCAGGTTCCTATTATTGTGACGTGATGGTGCTAAACACTGTGTGTTGTCCAGATATTTCATGTTGCTGAAATACAACCCCTTGGCATATGGGTCAAAATTATCCACCCTCTTTAAAGATTTAAAATAAAGCAGACTCATTTTTGTTTCTACACTCAACACAGCTCTCATTTGAGATTTCTTCACTAAAGTTTGTTATTACTTTTATTTCTTAAGGCACTGCAAAGGTGGCAAACTAATACTTGCATGGCCCAAGAAGCTATCACAAGTAGCAGGAGCTCTGATTATGGCAGTTGTTCTACCAGCTTGTCCCAGACCTTTCTCATGTCTGTCATATATCTTGTAGGTCTTGACTCATGGTCATCAAACTTTCAGTGGACTGGTGGCCTGAAAATTTGCATCCCAGAAACTAGATGCAGTGTGACCTTTGAACTCCTGCTAAGATTAGCAGCCCAATGTGGGCAGACAGGTTCAGTCTCATCCATGCTTTTCCAGCTGTCTCCATATTTTATAGAGATTTCGTCTCCAGGATAATTCCAATATAGCTGGTGTGATGAACAGGTGAAACGTTGAGGAGATGTCCTCAAGATGGGAAAGACCATCTCTTTTAGGACCTGGAGACATTGTGGTTGCAAATTCTTCTTATCCAGAAACAGACTGTGTATGGAACATTAAGCAAGGAGTAAAGACATATTATGAAGAAAAATGTTGTTTATATATTTAGGTTTGTCTTATATAATCAATTCGTTGTTATGCTAATACTGTCCAACTCCTGGACATTGTGATGGGTACTCTATTCTGGTACTGTCCAACACTTGTTTAACATAGATTGTCACTGATCATTCAGGAAAAAGTCCTGAAGATACTATTATTATCAAAATTATAGCCACCATAAGAGATGCAGAGCCTGGAGAACTGATATCATAGGAAGGTCCTATTATGTCCAAGGTAAGAATAAAACTAAAACAAAGATAATATGGGCTGAGTCTATGCCAATAACAGAATTACAATAGAAGGCCTTAACTCTAGCAAACTGTAAAACAACAAAGCATCCTAACCCAGGATTCTGGGGCAGTTTATTTCTTGCCTGATTTGGGGCACTTTTGGGGCACAAGCCTAGAAACTTCCACAATATCTTTATATGACACCTTGAGCTGCTATCCTGACCTGGTGGTCATGCCATGTTCCCCAGGGGTTTCTTCATCTGAAGATGATGCACCATGCTCTGGTTTGTATCCCTCCCACCGTCCCCCGTCTTCTTCTTTAGATACATCCTCATCTTCCAAATGAAATGTGCCTCGGATTGTTCTTTCCATTCTTTCAGCTTCAAGAGAGAACTGATGGTTCTCTCATCAGAAACACGTTCAGACACTTTGAACATAGAAATAGTGGTAAACAACGTGGTTGATGGCTGTCTTAGAAATAGAAAATTCTTGTTTTTGAAGTTGTCTTAACTTGGATGTATTGACGACAACCAACTAGCGTAAAGTCCATGTGTGGTTGCCAGACAAGTATGAAAGGGTAGAGAAACAGACTTAAAATTCCCACACTTAAAAATAGGATTGTAAAAGAGCAGTAAAATAGCATCAGAGGCAAACACTCCATTCAACTAATCTAGGTGGAAAGCTCTTCAGTATCTTTGTATTATTGCAAAAACATAAAAGCGTATCACGAGCATTTCACAATGCTTCAGCGGGCATTAAGGTGGAGTAGAGATGCAGTCAGAAGTCCCGTGGTGAAAGGAGTGCTGCAGCTGAGTGTGCTAAAAAATATTACCGTCCTGTTCAGCCCAGCGCTCAGTTAAAATGATTTATCGCTATGTTGTTACTTTAATGCATTTGGCTGATAGTAACATGTACATTATATGACACACTGCAGTGCAGAGGAAAAGAAAAAAAAGAGAAAGGCTGACGTCACTGCAGCAAAATCTTTCACGGCAGAAGCAAGAGCCACAGTGGAAACAAAGAAGTGTAGTGCTACAGAAGTAAAGGAAAAATCTGCTCTCATTTACATTGTGTGCATCTGGAAATCAAGTACTGTAGGCATCTTTATTTCTAATATGTCTTAATTTACCTTAAAACCCAGCATGTTCTTTTTATACATATATATATATTTGTATTGATGTGGTTTCATTCATGTATGAGCTCCTCCCTAATGTCCTGTCTGCGTATCTCTTTAAGTAATATTTCTATGTATTAATCCCAAGGGAATATCCTTCTTACAGATTTGTGTAACAGTGCAGTGCTCCATTACAGTAATTACCAAACACAGCCATAAATCATCCCCCTGCCATTAAAACGTCTTTTTGCAACATGGGCCAAGTGTTGTTCCGTCGCCTCTGTTCGCTCAGGACAAACGCTGCAGCCATTGTCCACTCAGCCTCCTGGGAAGGCCGTCATTTTTCACAGATGATCTCTATCTCAGACCTGACATCCCTCCCGGATCTTACGAGTCGTACGGCTTTTAATAAGCCTCCGCATCCTCAGCGCTCACAGCAAAGCATTAGCAGCCAGGAATTCGTTTCCGTCTTGTGCATAACCTGCCGAGACTTTTCTAATGGTCGAGTCCTCTCTGGACGGTGGTCTCGGAGATGAGTCACTGGCCTGACACCACCCAGGCAACTACACAGCTCTGATTGATTTGACTGACTTTTTATTGCTAACCACTCCCTGGCAACTGATCTTTAAAAAAAAAAAAGAAAAAGGGATGCTTCATTTATGCTCTGTGCTGCAGAAACCTACCAGAGTCAAGGACGTAGTGATAAGTCTGGCTGCAGCCTCAAATGAGCATCTGCAGCATTATTATTATGCTCCTTAAATCAAATATTATTGGGTTATTTAAGAGTTTGTGGGGCAGAGCAACATGAATTAATCTCTTAATTACACCAGATTGTGGTGTGGAAACATTACTCTCACCCACAGACTGATTTCATTCAAGTTTCTCATCTTTGCTAAATCAAGCTGATAGATAAATAATTTCCAAATGGGACTCTGGTACAACAAGCTGTCTGGGAAATATCTTCTATTGCTGAGCCACATCAAGACCATATGGACAAGGGAGTTGTAGATCCAAGGGAGAACCAGGATTGGGCCTTTGTCTGTAAAAAAGATAATGTCCATGAAAAAAAAAATTAAGGCGTTCTTCAGAAGTTTTCAACACCTATGCATTGATCCTGGTATTTTCAAAGTAGGGGCCATGGCCCTCTGAGGGGACTCCAGGGGGTGCTCATAAAATTGGAGGGATCTATATAATCTGATTATTTTTAAAATTATAATTCTAAAATATAACATATATGATATATGAATATATGATAATAGAACATATCAAAATGTTATTTGCCATGCTCATCTTTTTGATTGCCTGCCAGTCACCATCATGACACCATGCCTTTGCTCCTCAAGCTTGCAAGCTAGCTCAAAATGAACAGGTTTTTGAACAGAAAGAGATCAAAGGAAAGTTTAAGTCGATGTGTGACATAAAGTATTTTGTAGAAACGTTGGTTGGGTTCCAAATGGGTTCTTAATGCTGTTCGGGTGGGGCCTTGGCATGGAAAAGTTTGGGAACCTTTGCACTAGTCTATCAGCAGAAAGTGTGAGAAACTATGACTCCAATGCCACGCTCAGGTGTTTTAAAGCCTGCAAAATGATTGCAGTCAGTCAGTAAAAGGCACGGGTGAATGTTCCTGGAAGCTCTGCTCTGTGTCGCTGTTACACACCTGATCAGATTGCTCAGCAGAGGTGACAGCCATGACATAAAATTTCATTGTTTGAAAATGGAGAAGGCACTTTTTGCATGTCATGTCATGAGAATGACACATTGCAAAGCCAGCTTAGACCTGAAACATGACACACACGCTGCAAGTTCAATAAGTGGAAATGGGAACAGATATTCTAGCCTGGTGGTGTCGAGGAAGCATTATTGAATTCATGCAGCCTTTCGGGAATTCTCTGAGAAACCAGAAGGATCAATTGCTAATGGTAACATCTGGCTGATAGTGACACAAACACAGAGCTGCTGAATGGCAGTTTCATGCGTGTGTGACCCAGCGCTTGTATGTGTTTGTCCAACACACAGAAAATCCACACAGAAATGTAGATTTAGTCCTAAGAAACCTGATGTATGGGAAGATTGGTGCAGGATCCGGTGAGAGCATGAAAGGGAGATGGTCTCTGACCAGAGAGAGAGGGAGTGAGATGGAGGGTGAGACAGAGGGGGGAGGGAGAGAAAGGAGAGAGTTACTGCCCATGAAGCAGGTTGATTAGATTACAGAGCTAAGACTAACATGGGCCATTTATTACACAGAAAGCCAGAGCTCGCCGACAGTAGCAGGCATGCAAACGTACAAGGAGGAAAAATCAAGTGTGTGCTTGTGAATGACAGACTGTAAAAGAGGTAACTGTATTTTTTACTACACTGGGCTCCAGATGTTCCATTAGGGGGAGCAACCAAAAGTTAAATTGAATCACACTGAGCACAGGTTAAAATAAAGACTATGCATTGGTTGAAGCGTAAGTGGGAGTGTGCGTGTGTACACCAGAGACACACATGTATCGTAACATGTTATATTTGGTTGCTTATCAAATTAGATATCGAAGATGGAAAGGATGCACAGGATTAAAGTTACCAGGCAGGATGAGGCACACAAAGAGAGCCACAAAGTGCCACACCCAGTCACCACAGAGCATGCTCACAATTACGTCAACTTTATAAGATTGGTGGCCTGTCTGCAGACCACTTAAAATGACCATGGACCCCACATGCAGACACACTTACTCACACACACACACACACACTGATGGTGTTGCCTAATATTAATGCAGTATTTTTATTTTACCCAACACTCAGAGCTAATGTTGATACCTACAGCTTTAAAACAGCAACAATAAACACCTGATAGTGCCAAGTCATTCTGAGTCTGTCCCCCTTTGTCAGCACTTTGTCCTTGCACCTCGTTGTCTAGCCTTGTTAAAGGGACTCGCGCATCTCAATACAAACAAAATAGGTTAAATATTATTGATGGTTTTATAGCACAGTCTCCTCTGTGTGATATTGCTATTGCTGGCTGTTGCACAGAGCATCATTAACAAGCTCTGAGTGTGCTCAGCTGACTTTGCAGCAACAGTTCAATGATTCTCTTTAAAGTTACAAAAATCTCAAATTACATGTTGCACAGTATCTTCCTGTAATTTGTGCTTGAGTGCCAGAAACTGCTTCAGCAGCGGTCTTTATTCTTGACCTCTGACTTGATTAAGAATAAAAGAAAAGGCCATTATTGAACAGGAATAGGGGCAAAGTTTTCTGACAACTCTTACTCTGACAGGGATTACTGGATCTAGTGCATTTTAAAAGGATGGAATAACTGCATAGTCATGGCACTGCCCCAGACGCCCAGAATATCAATAAAGTATTCCATTACTGTAAAAGGAGAGAGAGACAGGGAGACAGAAAGGCAGATGGAGGGGGGGAAGAATCGAATCAATGTAACCATGTGATTCAATTGAGGCCACAGTTTCACAGTTTCTTATTGAGAACCAGGTAACAGAATCTTTGATATGCAACTTTGATAGTAAGGTTAATTGCATTTGGGATGCATGTGAGAGTGTAGGTCTTAAAGGAGTCATGTGGAGGAACAACAATCGAAATGGACCGACTGTGTAAGAACCACTTGTGTCAACGAGGGCATGAATCAGGGTGAGGAGGGGCTGGATGTGAGAGGACATCTTTGGTGATCGAAGCAGCATTGTGGAAGCCAGACTGGCCCGGTGCCAAATGCTCTGAGTAAAAAGGGTGGAGCTGCCGAGACAGAGAGTAAGACAGAGCGCCAGCGAAAGCACCAAGAGAGGCAGGGTCTGTCTCTGAAGGGCAGGGAGTGGCCACAGCTCATATACTGATGAGTGATTGAGAAACGAAGGGTTCATGTGGGTGGGGTGAGGAGAAGTGAGGGAGGGGGAGGCGTTAAGGGTGATGGGATAGCCGGCTCGTGTGCATATAAACCCCCGGCACTCTGCAGTCTGATGTCCTGTTGCCTCCAGAGCATCTCCAAGCCTCCAGCTCTCTACCTTTCCACAGCGATAAAGACCAGATCAGACTAAGACCAGCCATGAGCCACTCTTCAATGCATACCTCCACCTCCTACAGGCGCACCTTCGGGAGCCCACACCCCGTCTCCATGTCCTCTTACTCCGCCGTGTCCTCCCGTATGCCTGCCTCCGGAGGACGCTACATGCGCTCAATGTCACCTGTGGTTTCGTCCCGTGCCAACATCTACCAACAGCAGCGTTCTCGCCCCAGCGCCCAGCCCCCACGCCTCTCCTACGACAAGGTGGACTTCACCCTGGCTGAAGCCATCAACCAGGAGTTCCTCACCACCCGAAGCAACGAGAAGGCCGAGCTGCAGGAGCTGAACGACCGCTTCGCCAGCTTCATCGAGAAGGTGCGTTACCTGGAGACGCAGAACAGTTCCCTGCAGCAGGAGCTCAACCAGTTCAAGGGCCAGCAGCAGCATGGGCAGCCCAACCGAGCCACCGACATCTTCCAGGAGGAGCTGAGGCAGCTGAGGCGCCAAATGGACGACATCGGCAAGGAGAGAGACCAGTACCTCCTGGAGAGGGACAACCTGGCCGAGGATGTGGCTCTGCTCAAGCAGAGGTTGGTACCAACACTTTCATGACTCAAGACCTAAGATCAGATAGAGATGAATCAAATCAATTTTGAATGTCAAAGATTAAATTAGAAAGAAATCGGGGGAAGAAAGTAGTCAATTGTCAAGCCTGTTTCAGACCTTAACAAAAATATTACAGTGGCACCACAGAAAGTTGTACTGTTGCCAAACAAACTAATCATCCCAAGAAAGTTAATGTGTTATCTGCTTTTTACTGATTCCAATAAATTGACTGTGGCTCAAAGGCAGCATGGTCGTCCAAGGTTTGGTAGGTCAGTGGTTTGAGTAGTATCATTTCATTATGTGTGCAAATGTTTGTGTGAATGGTTAGAAATTGTGCAAACTGCGTATTCTCAGTGTGAATGGGTGAATGTGAAATGTTCTGTAAAGTGCCTTGAGTCGTCATGAAGACTATAAAAGCACTATACAAGAACCAATACATTTACCATTTTCCAAATCTGTTGAGAATTTCTTACTCAAATGCACCAAGTTGGTGTGTATGAGCTTCTAATAACCACAAAACCCACCTTTGCATTATTTAGTGACACTGTCCTAAGACAACCAATCATTTTTCTCTTCAACTTTCTTTAAAGTGCTGATTCATGCATCATCTCAAAGCACTTTACAACAGAGCTGTTCTGCACCAAACTCTTTATCAAACATACATAAACAAACCACCAGAGCCCCACAGATCCCACGTGAGCAAACTGTGGGTGATGGTGGCGAGGAAAAATAAAAAACTTCCTACATGGTTCACTTTAAGCACAGTGAAAGCAAGGAGTCCCTGAGCACTTGCTGTTGGAGTGGAGGAGGGAGGGTGATGTAGGGTGTGGCACATCAGCGCACATGGACAGCACAGGGCAGCGGCGTGATGCACGACACCGCACTGCATCTTGTGCATGTCAGTGCATAGCGTCCATAAATTGTCATCCCAGCAGGATTCAAACAAAAAGTTAAGAAGCAACCCTCAGATACACATTCAGATGAATGGGTGATTCACCAGCCTCATTAAATAATAGCCACTTACTGGCTTTTTTTTTTAAAACACACAATCACGTATTAGGATGAGAAGAGAAAGAAAGGAGGAGGGTGGACAGATGAGCGGACGCAGGGTGGGGCCAGTTTGAGGAGTAGGGAGGGGAGGGTGAGAGAGAGGAAATAGGTCCAGAGGAAGAGAGGATGGGTATCAGGCGTGGTGAGAATAGCGTCAGGAAAAATCAATGTGACTCAATGACTCCATTAGGTGTGTGTTCACTGTCCCTCTGTGCTGATGGGACGCTGCCAGAGACCCCATTAGGACAAAAGGACCCCTGTAACATGACATGAATTAAAGATGAGGGAGCAAGGCCCACTATGTCATGCTTTGCCCACTAATCTACTTTATGTCCAGTCTAGGCGTGATTTCATCCTGACAAGACAGATGGAGCTGAATCCAAATCCATGACCAGACACCGACCACACAGTCTGTCCATCGGTCAGGAAGTCAGAGGATGGACAAACATATTCCATTGAATATTTTTATGTATTTCAGAGTCAGTGCAGTGGCTCATGAATTGTAATCAGATTTACGAAAGCATAATTGAATATCGCTTTCATTTTATGTTGATTTTGTTTCCTTTTGCAGGAACGTCAAATGACAAAGAAAGTCTTGTTTAGCCCAGTCAACCTTAACGCAATGCAGACTTTGTATAGCTGCCCTATAAATATCACTCCTGTTACCTTTCTCTCACAGTTTCTGGCTCATCATTGGATATTAGCCAATATTTAAAGGACTGTTTAAAATCTTTAGAGAGATGGAGAGTGTGTACATAACCTTATTGAGTGTGCTGACGACCTTATTGAACTGTAGATGAACCACATTAGTTGAAAGGAACAGCTGCTGATCCCACTGGATGAGCTCCCAAACCCTTTTTGCGGGACAGTGAATTAACAAATTGATCCAGAAAGCTTTTTGCCAGCTGATGCTCTGGTGGTGCCCCAGACTGGAAAGGTGCTCTTAGCCAAATTCACCGCTCTCTCCTCTCTCCTTCTCTGGTGAAACTGAGAATTTCTGGTGCCTACGAAAAATGTATGCATTGTTTGAATCATTGTCAATTTTGATTTTATCTTCCAGGTTGGATGAAGAAGCCCAGAAGAGGGCTGATGCTGAGAATAACCTGGTGGCCTTCCGCAAGGTACAACACTTAGCTCACTAGACAATGTTCCCATTTTGGCTTCGCTGTCCTCAGGCTCGGATGACAGGTCAAATTGGACAGCATCCCCATCCATCCCCAGCACTTTGATTGTAGTGTGGCAGCAATATGACAGGACAGACCTCTAAAATGTCATCGATCTGGTTGTGTCTGATCTACTGCACTGGAAAGGGACTTCCTGTTCAACCACTTTTTCGTATTGAAATCCGCACATTACTTCTACAGGTTTTCATCTGTCTGAATTCTTTCTAGAAATTTTATGGACACAGCTTTTGTACATTTCTAAATATTTCTATGCACTGTAAGAAATGGCACTTTTATAACACACAGCTCAACCAATGCTGTCAGGCACTGCACAGGAGTTGTAGTATATTTATTATATTTATATATGTAGTATTTGTTGCAAAAACATTATTGCAACAATGCGATAACTTTCCCATGTGAAAACTAGGACGTGGATGATGCAACTCTGTCCCGTCTGGAGCTGGAGAGGAAGATAGAGTCTCTGATGGATGAGATTGAGTTCCTGAAGAAGCTCCATGATGAAGTAAGTGATGCTACCTCCCTCACATTTTGCCATCATGCCTTTACAAAATGCTTTCAGATTTCTTACCTAGTCTTAGAAACCAGTGACTATTGAAAGAAAGGTAATTACTTCTCCACAGTGAGATCATCTGAGTGATAAGTTGATCCATCATGCGAGCAAGTAAGAACGGTGGGATCCAAGTCTGTATCTGAAGTTTCAGATGTGAATCAGATGTGAAAGTCTAACTCAAAAGTGAAACATCCTCTGTGCAAGCAGGTTATGGCAAGCAAAAAACATTGGCACGTGGTGACCTCTAGTGGGCACCATAATCGAAACAGCAACAAATGGGAACGTCCAATTAGGTAATGAAAAGCAAGAAAGCCGTCCTTTCAAGGGTGGATAAATGGATGGACAGATGCGACTTTCACCTTGGACATCATATCTCTAAAATCCATTCTTATTAATTCATAATACACAACCTACTCAAGTAAGATACATCACATATCTTAGTCATTTTAACAATGGCTAAACATGAAGATGACTAGTCTCTGACCGTCATATGCAGTATGTTGTATATATGTAGCAAGGTTTCAGCATGGTGGAGAAATGTTCTTCACTGTAAATGTGACAATCTTTTTTTCCCTATTTTCTAATCAGGAAATCCAGGAGGTCCAAGTGAGCATCCAAACCCAGCAGCTGAAGATGGAGGTGGACAGTGGTGCTAAACCTGACCTAACCGGTGCTCTGAGGGATATCAGGGCCCAGTATGAGACCCTTGCCCTGAAGAACATGCAGGAATCTGAGGAATGGTACAAGTCCAAGGTGAGCAGAGAAACACACAGACAAAAGTGTGAATTCATAGAGACGTATTCGGGCTCCTCACAGGCTCACTCTATTTTCTCCCCACAGTTTGCTGATCTGACTGAGTCTGCAAAGCGAAACACTGATTCTCTGAGGCAGGCCAAGCAGGAGGCCAACGAGTCCAGGAGGCAGATCCAGTCTCTCAACTGTGAAATTGATGCACTGAAGAACACTGTGAGGCCAAACAGAGAAAATAATCTCTACTATTCTATAGCCTTACACCCATCACATTCATCCTACTATTAATATGACATTTGCTATTTTAGAACGAAGCTTTGCTGAGGCAGATGCGTGAGATGGAGGACCAGTTTGGCAATGAAATTGGCAACTACCAGGACACTGTGGGCCGACTGGAGGACGAGATCCGCCACCTGAAGGAGGAGATGGCTCGTCACCTGCGGGAGTACCAGGACCTCCTCAATGTCAAAATGGCTCTGGACATTGAGATTGCCACTTACCGTAAGCTGCTGGAAGGAGAGGAGTCCAGGTGAATGAGAGCACCCTTTGTCTCAGATCAAAGCTTTTCCTATTTATACAAGGTTTTTCTTATTTCACTGTTTGATGGGCAACATGTTCAATGTTGCCTCCTTGTTTTTCATTTTGTGTAACAGGCTTTCTATGTCTACTTCACCTCTGTTTGTGTCTTTAATGTCCTAATTTATTTAAATACTGTATGATGAACATATCTATGTTTTGTATTCCTTGTTCAGGATTACTGTTCCTGTTGTCAGTCTTGGCATGAGCAACCACTTTGGTGACCGAGGTAAGTCATAGGACTGTATTCATGGTTCAGTCAAAGAGGTATGATGTGGATGGAGTCATTGGTTCTGGGAGTGTTTAAATGTTATTTAAGCAATTTCCTTGATTTGACTTAATAGGTAAATGTGGTTTTCTACTGGAGGACATGACAACCCTGTAGGTCTCTTATAATTTTCATTTTGATTTTGACATTGATTTGATTTGTATTGCTGCATTATTGTGATATTATAACCTGCTGAAATGTGACTTTGATACCCAGGGTACATTGATAAAGCAGCATCTACGTTTGTCTAGAATCATTAATACCAACTCCTGAAAACATTTATTCTAGAAAACTGATAAACTTCTGAAAAAGCTTCTATTGTGTGAAAGCAAATGGGAAAGGCAGATAAATCATAGAGGCACTCGTGACTTTTCCAGACTATGAACAAACTCCAGGAAGCATGACCAAGAGGACCGTGGTGATAAAGACGGTTGAGACCAGAGATGGAGAGGTACAATGAGCGAAACAAAAATGTAATGAATCAATTCACATCAACAAACTTGACACTGTTTTACGTCTTCAAACTTGATTTGAACAAATGTTTCTTTTCCATCAGGTGGTGAAGGAATCCAGGAGGGAGAAGGAGAGAGATACAGACCACACTGATAGAAATGATAAGGACGATAAGGATGAGTAGACAAAAAAAGAAACATGATTAGGAAGTAGGAAAGCTAGAGCCATGTGAATGAAAATTACTTAAAAAGAGGGAAAAAAATAGAAAAAAATCCCCAAAACTCCAGTCTATATAGTCCTCAATACCACTAGTTATGTGTTTTACTGTCTAACAAAAGTCTCTCAGTATAGGTGCAATGTTGAATGAATCCCTTTAGACAGTGTCACTTTGGTGCTATACAAGCCCAGTTTTTGCTCAACACCTGTCATCTGTAGGACCAAGCAAACCCCCTTTATGATCATACCACTTGAGGCCTTGATTTACAGTGCAATCCCATTAAATCCTTAAATGACCGCACGTTTGTAGGAGAGTATTAAACTACAGGCTGAAATAGTTAGTTTGAATGCAGAATTTTAGTAGCTGGTTGTAGATGTGTCTTACTAACAAAACTACACTGCCCTTTTGTCAACACATACTGAGAAAAAAAAAAGTCAACCTACTTGCATTTCTTCTAGATGCTTTGCTATCCACTTATTGTGCAAACCAACAAACCACCAAAGACATGGATCAATAACAAAGATGTAGCGCACAGGAAATGTTGACACGGAAAATATGACTGTCACCACCTGAAAAGACATGCTGAATGTGCTTCGCAAAGTGCAAATAAACTTGATTGGAGCAAACGTGTGTTGTCCGTGCATGAATTCATGACAAATGATGAAAATAATTTTCTTGTAGCCAACATGAACAAGAATAAAAGTCCAAGTACACTTGCTAGTCTGATGCTGCCTACAATTTGAGACTTTTATCAAATTGTAGGTTTATCAAAGACCTAACAAAAAAGAATTAAGAAATCTAACTTTAGAAGAACACATCAACAACAGACAGAGACTGTCCAGAGGCTCATTCTGCTCTGTATTCAGGCTGCATCAAGAGAAACAACTATGTCTGCCAGGCTCTGAATATCCCAGCTTTCCTGGAGCCCTATCTGTCTCTCTTTGGCTCCACAAAACTTAACAGACTATCATTCAATTATACAACACTCCTGCTGACCTCCTCACTGTGCTGTGCTGCCCTGTGCCAACTCTGTAGCCCACGTCAAGATGCTGTAACACTGAACCTGCCCAGAAAACTGAACCTCATAGCGCCATACATCTTAACAAGTGGCACAAATAATGGCACATCTGTAATTTAAGCTTTAACATACTGGAGAGTGTACCGGCAGTAATTTATCACTTTGAGCATTAGTGCTATCTATATGAAAAAAAGTGCTTTCATGCATCTAGAGCAGGGGTAGGCAACCTGTTCCACAAAGAGCAGCCACTGTGGCTGCAGGTTTTTGTTCCAACCTGTCCATAGCACACACATTGACCAATCAACTGTCTGAAGACTCAGACAGGTTGATTGAATAAGCCAAATCAGGTGTGCTGCTGCCTGGTTTAGTAGTAGCAAGAGAGTGGTAGAAAGAGTGAAGGTTTATTTTGCCCTGTGATTAGCCTTTCAGGAGACACTTCAGAAATTTGAAACTCGAGACATTATCCACTATATTCGACCATATTTTTAAGATTCACCTTCTTTATCTTAACCTGACATGACTTTTTTTTATTTTGGTCTGCCAGAAAGGGTGGCGTACCAGCCTGACAGGAGAAACTCGGGGCGCAAATACTGCGTCTTTCATGACGACATTCCGTTTCCGCTACATATATCCGCTTGCTGGCTTGGCGCGAAATCGAGCACCGATGAGCAGCTGTGAGCTGTGTTGTGAGTTGTGAGCACCTTCAGTGATTGAACACGGCACTTATACCTTGAACACAACGTTTTGAGCACTTTGGTAAGTTAGTCTCAACCGTCTCAAAGTTTTTTTGAGCCGAGGACCGTACCTTTTGTGCTTATTGTTACTTATTGTAAACCAAAGCAAACTGTGCCCTATGCACAACATTACCTCTGTATGTTATGGAGATGAGTCGGACTATGTGAGACAACATTGGATGTTTGAGCACCTAAGGCACTTGCTTGGTCCAACTTATTATTGATTTCATTAGCTACTCTGTAGCAAAGATTTGCTACTCTACTTTTCCTACTCTGTAGGGAAGAATTAGGTAGATTTCCTACTCTAACACACCTGACTGAAATTATCAGCCAATCAAGTTCTGCAGCAACATGCTGGGGCGCTAATTAGAATCAAGCTGAGGCAGGAGACATCTGAAACATGCCGGACGTGAGGCCCGGTATTGAGAAACACTAATTTAGAGTCTCAAATAAAGCAAACGTGAATGTTTTTGGACTGAAAGAGGGAACCGCACGATGCAAACTTCTCAAAAAAAGATTCTCTGTTCACCTGGGATTCAAACTGGGAAACTTATCACTGTCACACAGTTGGAATAATGTTGAGCAGTATTTTTTGTTTTTTGCAGTATGTTTCTGTTGCTTCTATAGCCTCTGTAATTCAATATAATTTAGCATCTGCTAAATGTAAGTGAATGTCCTTGGATACTCCCCATATGTTTCCTTTATGTCCTGCTAAAAAAACAAAAATGTTCACCGTATTAGCATTTCATTTCCAGATTTCCACCACACTGCTGTTTGGCTGATCAGCCTAAGCGTCCACCTGCCTGCTGGTAGTGTATAGCGCGATTTCAAAATGAACCCTGACCTTTTGGCCACATGCAACGCCCTTGGCTACCTGGAGGGAGAGGTCTATCACAAGGAAGCTGATTGCATCGGTTTGTCTTTTTTAAAATGCTATTGTTTTACTTTAACAAAAAATAAAAAAGAAAGAAAGAATGCGTTGACTTTTGTGGATTGATGTTTTGTCGGTGTTTCAGAAAGCGTGAAAGACTTGATCAGGTATTTACGCCATGAGGACGACACCCATGATGTGCGCCGGCAGTTGGGAGCGAGCCAGATTCTGCAGAATGACCTTCTGCCGATCATCAACCAGTATAAAGACGACAAGACCCTGTTTGATGCATGCATCAGGTATAAACTCTACTATGCCTGACTCTTGAAATGTTGATAGATATTAAGGAAGACATAATATTTTTTAATATATCATCAGATAACATGTATTATCTGAATGTTATCAAATGTCCATAGTAGACTTGCATGACTGTTTTTTGGTTTTCCACAGACTCATGGTCAACCTTACTCAGCCTGCCATGCTTTGTTTTGGCAAAATCCCTGATGACCCCATTTTCAGACAATACTTTCTGGAACTGACATCTTATCTACAAGCTTACAAACAGGTATAGTGATCTCAGATTTATAGTAAAATTTTCACTATAACAGTACCATCAGTAGAACAAGTACTGCATCATTCAATGAGGGGTCTTATTTGCAGGCTTTTGCCAGTGAGAGGTCCTTTTATATTTTAACCAGGGTGTTATACGACCTTATCGAACTGGTGAGTGAACCTGGTTAAACATTGCTTTGATGTATTTTCTACACTATATCCTTGAAATGGGTGTCTTTCATTGTGCCTCTCTTCACTCATCTTGTTCAGGAGTGGGACCAGAGAGAGGAAGAGGATATCCTCCTGATTGAAAGGATCCTTCTACTGGCCAGGAATTTGCTTCACATACCTGCAGATCCCAACGAAGAGATGGTTTGCATTTACCCTTTCCTCATGAATTCTTATGACACCCTATTGTACACTGATCAGGAAAAGGATGCTCTTTCCTCTGCACATTTTCGCTCTCAATATCTTTCTCTCCATCTGTCTCTCCTGCAGAAAGTGGATGGTGATGCTAGCGTTCATGACCGGCTGCTGTGGGGCATGCACAAGACTGGCTTTGATGACATGGTTAAGTTCCTGGCGTCCTCCCCGAGAGAGCAGCAGTGGAGCATGCACGTGCTGGAGATAATCTTCCTCATGTTCAGAGATCAGGTAGGACCAACAAACCCATCAGAGGTACATGTGTGAATCTCCAGCTGTTCCATCATTGAGCCCTTGTTTCGTCACAGACGCCCGACGTTTTGGTGAGCTCGGGCCAGGCCCGTTCGACAGAAGAGCAGCATCGAGACAGTCAGGAGCTGGAGGCACTGAGGCAGAAGGAACTCGCAGCGAAACAATCTCGCACTTTTAAAAGAGGGACCAGGTACCATCGCGCTGTTTTACCAGCTCCTCTTACCCAGATTGCACACAGAATTTCCCAGCCAGTCATCATAACATGTATTTGTACTGAAATGCTAAGCTACATTCTCTATTCCACAGACACTAACTTGTTTTGTCTATTTACATGCCTACAATTATCATCTATTAGATATTAAATTTTATTTATAAATACAACTGAAATTTGAGCTTCTCTGTCCCAATTATGGAGAGAGAAGAAGTAATTGTCTTTGTGTGTATGTGTGGTTTGTCTTTCAGACACTCTCGATTTGGAGGTTCCTTTGTAGTTCAAGGCCTCAAGTCAATTGCGGACAATGATGTGATTTATCACAGAAATGTTCATAATGTAAGTTGTGAACTCTTTCACCTCAAGTTATAAATCAGTCACACGCCTCAAAAATAATGTTTATTGCCTACTCTCTTCATTTTTTCCCCCCTACGTGGTTTTAGTTCAAAGATTACAGTCATGACTTGGGCAAAGCAGTGAGACGCGTTCCAAAGAGGAATCGTCAAGCCATGGAAAACACTGACAAACGCCGCTCAAACATAAATGTTCGAATCTTCCTGCGAGAGTTTTGTGTGGACTTTCTGGAGGTCTGCTACAATCACATCATGCACTGTGTCAAGGTCAGCTGCCATTACAGAGCCAATTTAATGCGTGTATTTTATTTTAATAGCAAAGTCCCATATTTTGCACAGGCATTATTATAAATCACATCTTGTGAATGAAAAGCAGCATATGTAAGGATGACCAGTTTACACACTTGGTAATAGTGAGAAGCACTGCAGCACTTTTGTTTTAGCTGTGGTTATTTATGTTAAGGTGGAATAGGTGACATTGTTAAATGACTGTACTAAGTGGCACACTAGTTAAGGTTTCATATGTTCTTTCATGGAAGAAATGGGAGGGAAAAAAACAAAACACATGAGGACCGTGTGCTTCCTTGTCTCCATTTCAGGAACGTCTAATTCGGGAGCAAACTGAGCAGCACGACGAGACGTACTTCCTCTGGGCTCTCAGCTTTTTCATGGAGTTTAACCGTGGCAACGGTTTCCGCGCTGACTATGTCTCTGAGACCATGTCCACTCGTGCTTTCCACTTCATCGAGCGCAACATCACAAACTACTACGAGATGATCCTCACAGACAAGAAGGAAGCCACGTCTTGGTCCCGCAGGTTAAAGATTGTCAGCTGAATATGAAGAATCAGAACCTGTGCAGTGGTCCCAGCTTGATGATCATATGTTCTTTCTAGGATGCACCTGGCGCTCAAGGCGTATCAGGAGCTGCTGCTAACGATCAACGAGATGGACCACTCCAAAGATAAATCTATCCGTCACAGCGCTACTGTTATTAAAGGTGAGACTCCACTAGCTCTTGAGAGAGAACTCTTTTTACTTTATAAATTAATGTTATTAGTTATTTAAGCACAGGTTCATCGTGACATAGTCTCTAAGTGTAACGGTTTAACCGTTTTACCCTCCAGGCAACATCTTTTACATGATGGAGTACAGGGAGATATTCCTGACCTTGCTGAGGAAGTATGATGAAACCACACAGCCTCAGTCGTACCTCAAAGACTTGGTGGAGTCAACTCATCTGTTCTTGCGCATGTTGGAACGCTTCTCCAAAGGACAGAAAAGCTTGATGGTTCAGGTAAGATCTTGGTCTCAGACTTGATGTTTTTGTTATTAGTGCCTTCCATGTTCTTAGTTGATATGTATCTCTGTTGACTTTGCAGAAGAAGAGGCTGAAGCGAAAGAAGTCTCAAGCTAAAAACGCCTCAGCTACAAGCACAAGCCCAGAAGCGCTGGAGAAGACCTGGAACATAGTGGAGGAGGAGCTGAAGGGAATCAATTTTCAGGTCAGTGTGAGATTAGTCTTCCAGGGGCAACAGAGTGTACATTTACAGTTTTCACAGACGCAGGAGACACTGAATGTCACCTTTCCTCCACGCTGCAGCTGTCACAGTCTTTAACAGAAAGCGCGCTGCCATTCAATGCCCTGTCCGAAACGCCCTTTGAGGAGCAGCAGACGGAGGCTATGGTGCGGATTCAGGATGCACTGCTGGCTCGACAAGGACCAGCAGCTCTGGGGCTGCTTCGGTCTGCCAGGTCAGCAAGACTCACTCAACTTTAACAATCAGACCAGTGTCATCGTTTTGCCATCTAAACATTGAACGTGTACTTCTTTGATTCAGGGAGGTGTGGCCAGAGGGAGATGTGTTTGGTTCAGCTGACATAAAACCTGAAGAGGAACTGGATCTCCTTAAACAGATCCTGCATACTGAACTGCAGAGTAAGTTTTTTTTTTTTTTTTTTTTTTTCAGTAACTCTGCAGGAGCCTGTTTCTGATAACTTTCTATTCTCCTCCATCTTGTTCACCAACAGCTCAGCAAATACACTGAAATCCAGATATAGGAAACACCATTACTAAAGCCACTTTTCCCCTAAATAATTCCAGCTTGGCTTCCTTTATCTGGGACCCCAATCTATCTTTGGCACCCGCTTTGGTACTTGCCATTTGTAATTACAGGCAACAGTGATTTGTACCATGTCTTCTTCTGTAAACTGTAATCATCTGTCAACACGTTGCAGACTGCAAATTTTTATCGGTTTGTATCACAGTAGTTTTGTGCCAGCATGCCATGGCCACATGCTATGTCGAGTCATGCTTTAAAAAGGTCAGTAGGCATCAAAAGGCTGGAATTAGTGAGGTTATGTTCTTATGTTGAAAACGGCTCTGCTAAAGGGAAAAATCCTTTGTGATTTCCTGTACATTTAATTGCTTTTTAATTGGTCTTTTGTTCTAAAACTGTTTTAGATCAGTCCTCACACAATATACAAGAAAGTAATTTGATATAATTTGGAAATATTGACCTATTTCAAAGGCAGGACTCGTTACTTTTATGGTCATTGTTTCTTGATATAATGATCCAACTTAACAAAACTTCACAATAACTATCTGCAAAAGATGTTTGACATTTGTTTGAAGCCCCACTTTCCCAAACACTCGTCTGCTCACAAAAACAGGACCTGATGTTGACTCGCTGCTCAGACCTGTTTGTGGCTGTATTTGAAATTTCTACTTGTGTGGTGCTTTGAACCTCGGCAACGGTGCAGAATTTATATTTTTCACTTTTGTTTTCAGGACCAGCGCTTCAGGAATCTGTAGTCGAGGATGAGTTTGATGCAGCAGAGTTAGAGGAGGAAGAGATGACGTCTGTTCAGGTTCTGGAAACGGAGTTCAACTTCTTGGACTTCATCAAGAGGTGAGGCAAAGAACTGTTGTAATATTCTGGTCACGAACCTTGCACTTTTCTTGCAGCACTAGTAATGGCTCTCATTACCCATCTTTGCCCCCCCCCTCACAGATTTGCCAACCCCAGCATTGTGCGTCCCTATCTCCTCTTATTGAAGTCGTACTCCAAAAATACACCTCATACCAACCACTGCATCGTTCGGCTGCTGCACCGCCTGGCTGTTAACCTCAAAATGGACGCCCTTCTTTACCAGCTGTCAGCCTTCAACATTTTCAACAAGATCATGAGTGACCCCGCTGAAAGTGCCTACAAGGTGCAGTAATGGCATCAGAAACGTCTCTCCGTGTTGGCCAGTGTCTGGGATGAGACGTGAGAGCTTACATTTACATCTTAACTTGATTTTTGTCCTTCACAGGAGCTGGTGACCTTTGCCAAGTATGTGGTGAGCCGTTTCTTTGCGGTGGCAAGCCGAAACAAGAAGGCCTACGTTGAACTGCTGTTCTGGAAAAACGTGGGGGCTGTACGGGAGATGACCGAAGGCTACACTAAAGAAGGGTCAGTTTCCAGGAACATTTCGCTCACTCTTGCCTGATGTTATCCACTAGTGCACAATCTGTGCACAAACCCTGCTTGGGGACAGTTGGTAACACGATCAGCCGGCACAGATCTTTCAGTGTATGAGGAGAAAAGACCTGACCTTATCTCAGAGACAATCATTCAAACATTTTATTTTTAATTTAAGCTGACTCTGGAATCAGTCGGGCACTGTGAGCTAATCACAGACCGAACTACAAATACACGTTACCAACAGCCAGTGAAAACAAGCAGGCGGGGTGTTGGGAGATGCAGATGGTATCAATAAACATATTTGATGTAAACGGTTTCTGAGAGGTGTCGGTGCATCAACGATCTATTTGTTGTCTGTTTGTTTACCCTTAAACTGTTATTCTTGTAGGCGTTTCTCTTATGAGAGTGATGTGTTCACTTGGCCTCATTTAGCTTGTTTGACAAATTGTGCAGTCAATCTTAATCAGTCTTTCAGTCATTAAAAAAAAATGTTGGTTCATGTGAACTCCAAGTCTTTTCATAATTGGTAACAAGTCTTGTAGGCTGTCTCAAGCTTTTGATAACATGACTTTTAAATTTTGTACAAAATACACTTTTCTTCTGCAATTTTGAATATTGTGACATTTTTTGTCTTGTGTCAGAGAGGGAAAGAGGCCAGCGTGGACTGAAGAGGAAGAAGAGGAGCTGCGTAATCTCTTTGAAGAGCATCGTCATTCTGAAGGTCTTTGAGCGTCTTTTCAGTGTGTTGCATTTTAATGCTTTACTCTTTTTTCCTCTGATCTGACTTTTTTCAACTTACTCTTTTCTTTAGTGCCAGATATTGTGGAGACTCTGCTGCCATTACTCAGCAACAGCAACCGCACTCGTCGACAGGTTGTGACGCAGCTGGTGCACATGCGCCTGGTGGACAGTGCGAAGGAACTGAAGAAACCAAAGTATGTCCTCCAGACAAAGTTTATTAATGTTGACAAAGAGAATGTCTCTATTCACAACAAGTTTTAAGAACTTCTTGGACAACATGCTTTTGTTTTCTTTTATAGAAGGATCGGAACCAGCATTGTCCTCTGGACTGAGCAACAAGAGCAGGAGCTGGAAATACTCTTTGAGGAGTTCAAAGACTCTGATGGTAAGAGCCTCTATATTGTGAATTTGTATTGTTCATCCATTCATTTTCTGGCCTTGAAAGTAAAAACCAGTGACTGGCTTCACAGACGTGTTAATGGTTGATGCACTAATTCAGTACTGTTGTATTGTGTCTTGTGAAATAACCATACATTTCTTTGCCATCGTCACTTATGTTATTGCTCTCCATTAGTCTTCAATGTGTTATGTTCTTGTCCAGATAAATTCCATGAATCAAATTCCAAATAGTCAAAATACAACTTGTGTTCCTTCCTTTATCAACACCTGATCACTGGGAAAAGGATCTTCCCTGAATAGAAATGCAATCCTAACGCAATAGCAACACCTAGCTAAGTTGCTGTCCTACATAAAGACCTTGATCTGGCCTTTACACCAGGCCCCTAATTATGACTTAAAGGCACAACCATTCAAAGAGACCATTAGCATGATCACGAAATGTGACCAACCTGCTTATCAAAAACAACTTTTAGCAGCCAAAGTTTAGTTTTATGCCTCTCTGTGACTTCAGACTTGGTCTGCAAAAAGGTCCCCTTTTCATCCTGAAAAGTCTCCAATATTCTACCAAGTCGGAAGTAATCGATTACAATGTCTTGTTCCCACCTAAATAGACATGCAAACCAAACAAAGTGGTGACACCTAGCAGGTAACTTGGTGTCCTACATACACGTGTAGCTGGATATGGCCAGTGTAATGTTTGCGCTGTAATGAAAAATGGATCTGTGTATCTAGAGAGTACACATGCACACACCAGGAGCAAACATGTAAACTCTGCACAGAACTGTGATCTAGGAGTTGAAGCTAGGTTGACTGTGCCAACTACTTATGTGCCACGTTGTCTCTGTGGAGTAAAAGGAAAATAAATCAGCTTTTCAAGGAATCTCTACACAGTGAACACATTGTGGTTTTTGTGGTAGTACTCTTAGATAAAAAGACTGTTTTCACAGATGTGCTGGGGAACATCCTGAAGAAGATCACAGCCAAGCGCTCCCGAGCACGAGTGGTGGACAAGCTGCTCAGTATGGGTTTGGTGTCTGAGAGACGAGAGCTTTATAAGAAGAGGAGTCGCAGCGCTAAAGGGAAGAGCTCTGGAAAAATGGTAAAATGGATTTTGTTTTTTTTCCTTGACTGCAAACTAGGGTGCAAGAAAGTATATATTAAAGTATTGCAATACTTCCATGTTATTGATGAGTTTGCATGGTAACGTACTGTACGTAGCAGTGCTTTTGTAAGCTGCTTGGACTTCTGATTGCCAGATGGCATTCTTGGAAAAATGGTCCAAGCACTTTTATCTATTTAGCAGATGAGGAAATTCCTTCCTCATTTGTTCAGGTTGCAAAAAATTGTGTTATACATTTGGATGCTACAGGGACTGTGACAGGGACCCTTTTGTAAACTTTATCTAACACCTTTTCATGTTGCAGACCGAGGAAGAGTTCCTCGATCAACTGAGACAAGGTTTCCCAGATGAGGATGTGGACAGAGACGATGAAGAGGATGAGGAGGAGGAGGAGGAAGATGAGTCTGAGGAGAGTGACGATGAAGAGGAAGAAAAGCAGGACCGTGGACAAAGAAAGAGCCAGCATTCTCCAGCAGAGAGAAGTGCTGATTTGGAATGCCTCGTGAATGCTGTGAAACAGGAAGGTGAGTCAAAGAAAAAGTCAGACATATTTTATACATGTTTATGTATAAAGCCAGTGGTGGTTTGTGTGTAAAATACAACACTGAAAAAGGTTTATCTTCAATGCTGCGAAACCCCTGATCAAGTATGACTTCTCTAAAAACTCTGCTGTTTTCATGGCAGGCATGTCCGGACCCATTTTGTGGCTAAAGAATTGTCTGAACAGAACTGCCAAAGACCTGGAAAAAGATGGTAAAAAAAAAACATTGCATTTCATTATTGCAGGTGGTTTTTAACTCAGTTTACTTGCAGAATGCATACAAGGTATCTTCTCACCAAAGCTGTCTGGTCCATTCAACAGAAGTGTCCCAGGCTGTACCAATTGTCCCTCTGACAGAAGCTAATGAGGACGCAATGGAAAATAAGACCTTCCGTAAACTGTTGCGCAAACTGGGATTGAGAGCACCTGCGAATGAACAGGTTTGTTTTTGTTGTTGTTCTGTGCCATATAATTTCAGTTCAGCCTCGCGATAATCGTTCAAGCTGCCTGTTCATGCTGCTTTCCGCTCATGAGGTGTTTCGTGACAAAGTGGATCGAAAAGCTCAAATGCTAAATTGGATTTTTCACTGTTTCGTTGTACCAGGAGACCTTTTGGAGAATCCCAGAAAGGATGACTAAATCCCAGCTTCACAGTGCAGCAGCAGCTCTTTGTCCAGCTGAAGAGCCTAAAGGAAATGAGGAGCAAGACGGCCCTAAATGTCTGGATGGAGACTCCCAGCTGGATGAAGAGGAGGAGGAGAAGGAGGAAGAAGATGGCGACTCAGGTGAGCAGAGAGCTTGGGTTTAAAGAGCACAGCTGCTGGCACATACAACAGTAGGGAATGCCACACCTTAAAGCCAATGGGAGAGTGTGGGAATTTTATGTTCCGTGTGCGGTCTCAGATAACACCTGTCTCATTACAGCTTTGTCATGCAAGTATAAAATAAAATCTTTCTGTAGCATGATTTGGCAAGTTACCCAGCCGAAAGATTTTAGGTGTTGTTTATATGTATTTGTGCTTCACGTCCCAGAAAATGGAGAGAGATACAGCGATATCACAATGTTGCCCGACTCAGGAATTTTTGCTTTAACAGGGAAATATCAAAATGGTGGTCATACAAAACATCTAACACTTTTGAGGTGTAAAATGTTTATTTATGAAATGTAGGATTTTACACAAAATGGCTTTAATAAACGTCTTACAAGTCAACAGGAGTTTATAATTAAAGCAACTTGCTCTTAATGACTATTACTAAAAGTAACTTTTTTGTTTACACAACTCCTTGCTTTTTAGCTTTATTTTTAGACATCTCCACTACTGATTACACTGAAGGGACAACGGAGAGGTGAGCTTTCGCCTTTTTTTTTCATATTCTGTTAAGCCAAACTGCATCAGAGAATTGTCTTATACTCTTAATGTACTTCATGTATTCCTGTTCACATCAGATCCAACAAGAGGAAAAGACGCAGACACAAAATGCAACTTGAAGATGGTATGTAATAGTTGTAACTGAAACGTGCCCGTCAAAAATCTGGTAGGACTAATGGCATGTTATTGTTAAGTGACAAGAAACACAAAAGATGTCTTTCACTGGCAAAATTTGGAAAGTTATAAAATGAAACACTTTTGATGTATGTGAAAAATGATGCTACATTTCCAGAAAATACACAGAGATCCATAGATATGGTAATGCTGTCTGAGTCAGTAGCTTTCCATATATAAAATCTGGAAATGCTGGACATGAGGAACATGTGACAACTTTGAGGTGTTGATAATGGATTTAAAATGTGGGGTTTCATACCCGATGGGTAGAATAAGAAGTCTCAGAAGAGTAGAGAATGAATACTTGCTCTTATTCTTGTTGCACAACTGTTTTGTTTACTTGTTGCTTTTTGCCTCTACCATCAGATGTCTCTGTTGATGATGCAGAAAGCACAAGTCAGAGGTGAAGTTTTCTCCTGTTTTTCTTTGTTTTTCAAAACTGCATCATAGAAATGGAACTTCCATGTACCTTTTGTTCTCCATACGCTCAATCCTTAATCTTTTTGTTCGCATCAGATCTGGGAAGAAGAGCAAGGCTAAAAGATTGCGCAAAACATCACTTGAAGATGGTATGTAACTAGTAACTGAAACATGTCTGTTAGACTAAACTAATGGTTGATAGTTGGTTTTAGATGGTTAAGTCACAAGGATCGCATCAAATGTAGAATGTTTTTTAATGTGCTTTTTGCCTCTACCATCAGATGTCTTTACTGATGGTGCAGAAAGCACAAGTCAGAGGTGAGGTTTACCCCTGTTTTTTTGTTTTTTAACTGCATCATAGAAATGTAACTTCTATTCTATTTCACCATTTGTTCTTCATACACTCAATCCTTAATCTTTTTGTTCACATCAGATCCGGGAAGAAGAGCAAGGCCAAAAGATTGCGCAAAACGTCGCTTGAAGATGGTATGTAACTATTGTAACTGGAACATGCCTGTTAGATATTTTGTGAAACTAATAGCTGATAGTTGGCTTTAGATAGAGTTAAGTCACAAGAATCACATAAAATGTAGAATGTTTTTTTTTACGTGCTTTTTGCCTCTACCATCAGATGTCTTTACTGATGGTGCAGAAAGCACAAGTCAGAGGTGAGGTTTTCTCCTGTTTTTCTTTTTTAACTGCATCATAGAAATGTAACTTCTATGTACCTTTTGTTCTTCACAAGCTCAATCCTTAATCTTTTTGTTCACATCAGATCCGGGAAGAAGAGCAAAGCTAAAAGATTGCGCAAAACGTCGCTTGAAGATGGTATGTAACTATAGTAACTGAAACATGCCTGTTAGATATTTTGTGAAGCTAATGGTTGATAGTTAGTCTTAGAGTTAAGTCACAAGGATCGCATCAAATGTAGAATGTTTTTTAACATGCTTTTTGCCTCTACCATCAGATGTCTTTACTGATGGTGAAGAAAGCACAAGTCAGAGGTGAGGTTTACCCCCGTTTTTCTTTTTTAACTGCATCATAGAAATGGAACTTCTGTGTACCTTTTGTTCTCCATACGCTCAATCCTTAATCTTTTTGCTCACATCAGGTCTGGGAAGAAGAGCAAGGCTAAAAGATTGCGCAAAACATCACTTGAAGATGGTATGTAACTATTGTAACTGAAACATGCCTATGTTGTCCTCACTGCGGTGTAGCAACTGCAGCTTATACAACTAGCTAAACTCTTCCTTATAAATGAAGACGTGAGTCGTAGTAAACCTTTAATTGTTCTTTACTGACGCTCTCATATTACAAGCTCAGAGTGAAAACTGTAACAGACAAGCAAGAAAATCTCCATTAGCTTCACATGTACTTTCCTCATTCAAATAAATGCTGATAAAACATCTCAGCCCAACTCGCAAACATTTCTCATGTAAATAGCTCTCATGAAGACAACTGAAATTATCAATGTACGATGTTGAATCTGTGGCGTTTATCAATGAAGAAACTATGCAGTTGGGCACGAAAAACGGAGCTGTGTAATTTCTGCTAGTCCTCGAACAGGACACTGTGAACTCGGAACATAAATGAAACTGCCCTTCAAAATAAAGCTCAAATCGAATTGGTGTCTGAAAGGCTGCACAATGCCTGTTAGATATTTTGTGAAACTAATGGCTGGAGTTAGTTTTAGATGGTTAAGTCACAAAGATTGCATAAAATGTAGAATGTTTTATGACTTTTTTTACATGCTTTTTGCCTCTACCATCAGATGTCTTTACTGATGGTGCAGAAAACACAAGTGAGAGGTGAGGTTTTCAGTTTGTTTTTGTTTTTTTTTTAAACTGCATCATAGAAATGTAACTTCTATGTACCTTTTGTTCTTCATACGCTCAATCCTTAATCTTTTTGTTCACATCAGATCCGGGAAGAAGAGCAAGGTTAAAAGATTGCGCAAAACGTCGCTTGAAGATGGTATGTAACTATAGTAGCTGAAACATGCCTGTTAGATATTTTGTGAAACTAATGGTTGATAGTTAGTCTTAGAGTTAAGTCACAAGGATTGCATCAAATGTAGAATGTTTTTTAACGTGCTTTTTGCCTCTACCATCAGATGTCTTTACTGATGGTGAAGAAAGCACAAGTCAGAGGTGAGGTTTTCTCCTGTTTTTCTTTTTTAACTGCATCATAGAAATGGAACTTCTATGTAGCTTTTGTTCTCCATACACTCAATCTTTTTGTTCACATCAGATCTGGGAAGAAGAGCAAGGCCAAAAGATTGCGCAAAACGTCACTTGAAGATGGTATGTAACTATAGTAACTGAAACATACCTGTTAGACTAAACTAATGGTTGATAGTTTTAGATAAAGTCACAAGGATCGCATCAAATGTAGAATGTTTTTTAACATGCTTTTTGCCTCTACCATCAGATGTCTTTACTGATGGTGCAGAAAGCACAAGTCAGAGGTGAGGTTTTCTCCTGTTTTTCTTCAACTGCATCATAGAAATGGAACTTTTATGTTGCTTTTGTTCTCCATACACTCAATCTTTTTGTTCACATCAGATCCGGGAAGAAGAGCAAGGCTAAAAGATTGCGCAAAACGTCACTTGAAGATGGTATGCAACCATAGTAACTGAAACATGTCTGTTAGACTAAACTAATGGTTGATAGTTAGTTTTAGATAGTTAAGTCACAAGGATCGCATCAAATGTAGAATGTTTTTTGATGTTTTTTTGCCTCTACCATCAGATGTCTTTACTGATGGTGCAGAAAGCACAAGTCAGAGGTGAGGTTTTCTTCTGTTTTTGGGGGGGGGGGGGGTTTAAACTGCATTATAGAAATGTAACTTCTATGTACCTTTTGTTCTTCATACGCTCAATCCTTAATCTTTTTGTTCACATCAGATCCGGGAAGAAGAGCAAGGCTAAAAGATTGCGCAAAACGTCGCTTGAAGATGGTATGTAACTATAGTAACTGAAACATACCTGTTAGATTAAACTAATGGTTGATACAGTTAGTCTTAGTTAAGTTACAAGAATCACATAAAATGTAGAATGTTTTTTTTACATGCTTTTTGCCTCTACCATCAGATGTCTTTACTGATGGTGCAGAAAGCACAAGTCAGAGGTGAGGTTTTCTCTTTCTTTTTTTCCCTTCCTCTTAATCCATTAAGGCAGACTGCATCACAGTAATGTCTCTTTTTTTTGTTGTTAAAGGCTTGATTCTTAATCTATTCCTGCTCATAACAGATCCCAGGAGAAGACCTCAGCTGAGAGAAACAGAGTGCTGCATGATGACGGTATGTAACTGAAGTGAGATCTTGTATAACTGGACTGCAACACTGTGACTTTCTTCTTTTTCTTGCACACTTTTCAGAAGAAGTCTTTATTCCAGCCGGGGATGTTGATGAAGATTCAGACGAGGACCAAATCTCTGTTCCTGTGAAGCGTAGGAATAAAGCTGCCTTAATTGAAGACGAGGAAGATGAGGATTAGCAGCTTTCTTTAATGCGCCATAAAAATGCAGTCTTGGGAGACATAAAAGTCCCTCGCTTTGCTCAGAGGTAGATTTTTGCCCCCTGGACATCAGGGCATTGTTAAACTCTGTTAATGGCATGCTGAACAAGCTTTTAGACCCATCCTATGAAGCCAGTTTATTTTGTCATCTCCTTTGCAAGTTTGATTGATTTCCTCTTTAACAGTTCTAGTCAACACATTATGTTATGTTCTTTTGTGGGTCATTTTTGTTTTGCATCCCATGCTGTTTATAAATAGAATGTTTCTTCTTTAATGTGAGAGCTGTAGATTGCTTGTCTCTCTGTTCTGATCCCAGAGCAAAATTTATTCTTGTTTATAAATAAAGAAAAGCACTGTTGTCAAAATAGTGGCAGCTGTTTCTCATTCTTTCGCACTGCACCATTTTTAACACTAGAGGGCTCATGTTGAATTGGTTCCTTTATCCGAACATGGAATAATATCTCAATTGTAGTCTTGCATGTAATGTAAGTGGTTTAAAACAAATGTGTAAATTGAATTGTAGTCATGGTTTTACCAGTGTTGACAATGAGAACACATTCAGGCAGTCAAAAGTGATAGATTAAAGCTAGTCCTTTAATATTTGTTATAAACACTGCATGAATTTAAGTCTTTTGGTTAAACATTTTCCTCTCAGGAATCCCTTTTTTGTCTGAAGTCGCTGCCTATAGATATCCATGTTGTGCAGCTGTGTTGGAGGTGGTCTCATGTCCTTACATCTGGACCATGTTAGTAACTTCCTGTCGCAGCATCTGCTCTGCCCCCACCCCACAGTTGGAGGCAGACCTGACAAGCCACAGATACTGCTGTGTTAAACATGTGAGCACAATGGTGGGTGGATGTAGTTCACAAACACAAGAGGTTAAAGTTATATAGACAATATAGGCATAGACAAATGCTTTCCAAGTCTCCATGTATCAACTTTAATCAGGCTTGGGCAGTCTGTGTTTTAAAATGTGTACACAGCCATGACTCATTGTTTCGTAACCAAAGCATAAAACACTTGGAGGCTGCACTGTGCAAATACTGGAAACGGACATGTTTTGAATTGTTCATTGCTCATTAGATTGAGGCCACACTTTTGTTTTTAAGAATTCTGAAGACCTGACTTTTCCATTGTCATCAGGCTACAGAAAATGGAGCTTCTGTCTACAGCAAGAACCAACATCATTGCTTGTCTATAAACCAGTTACTACTGGTGAAAATCATGAATCTTGCAGACCTAATGCTTGTTGCCGTGAGACAGCCTGTGGAAAGATACATATATAACTTTGTGCCTTGCTATTTGATCCAAGATATTTTAGGTTTTAGGATTTTAGGTGTAAAGAATGTAAACTTAAAGATGGGAAGAGGAGTTCATGCATCCAGGAGTGGCTCACTCATATAGGTCAGGCATCTGGCCAGGATGCCACCTGAACAACTTTGGAGAGCAGTGTGAGGTATGTCCATCAGGGAGGAGACCTTGACGTAGACCTGAGACCCACTGGAGAGATAATACCTCTCTCCTGGCTTGGGAACACCGTGGGATCCTCCCGCAGAAGCTGTGGGAGAGGATTGTCTGGGCTTCCTGGCTGAAATTGCTGCCCCTGTGACCCAGACCTGGATGAGTAGATGAAAACAAACTGCACCTGGTTGTACTGCAACTGTGGCTATAAATTGAACTTAACAAAGGAGACCTGACCAGGCTGTCTCTATTAACCTTTAAGTATGATGCCTCTTACAGAAAAACTTCATCATCTCCTAAGAATTGCTAAGAGACAACGTAGTTTCATAGCGAAACTACATTTAATGAAACTGGTGATAATATGAAGTCAACTTGCTGGCGAAAGATTTCATTACAATTGACCACATAGAAATTGCTCATGGATTTAATGACTTATTTGTTAACATACTTGCTGCCAGTCTACATACAGCTCTATGACACTCCTTCCCAAACGATTCAGATGTAGCGTGACTGAGACAGCTGAGCTTGAGTACATTGTGACCAAACTCAAACCTTAGGGAACTGGCTATGATGCACTGAAACCTAGTCTTCTCAAGAAATGCTTATCTATTATAGTGAAACCTCTTCTTCACGTTGTCTTTGTCATTGTCCTGACCAATTCAAATGAGCCAAAGTCATCCCAGCATCTTATTCTGTTGAAATGTCTAAATTCTCAATTTACGGATCTTTGTATGTTCTGTCTTCTCTACTTTCATCTATAAAACAAACTATTTTTAAGCCCCTTGGATAATAATGAAGTGTTTTTTTTATCTAGGTTTTAATTTTATTTTTATTTTTGGGGGGGATCAAAGAACTATGATCTCAACAACTGCAGTCTTCTCAATCCAGCTACAGGAAGTTGACATGTGGTGTACCACAAGGCTCCATTCTCCGTCCTCTGCTTTTCATTATTTATGCAAATTATTTAAATCTGGTTTCAAAAAAACATGTTTTTTATTTATGTTTTGCTGTCATACTTTTGTATCCAACAACTAAGTCCACAGCTGCTGGACACAAAACTTTCTCTATATCCACACTGCCTTATTTAGAAACGCATTTGGGCAATTTGCAATGCATCAGGATCAGCTGCCTGACTATCTGAAAAGAAAAAAAAATCTATTTAACATGATTTATAACGGCTCTCAAAAGATACCTCATCAGCAAAACCATGAGGCAGTCAAACATAAGTCAGCTATTATGTTATATATTTACTCTGTTAGCCTACTCTGTTCCCTCATTTATCACTTGTATCTTAATTGTTTTATATTATTCCTTCATGTATGTATTTTACTTTTTCCTTCTTGTATTCACTGTATAATTATTCAGTTTATTGTTTCTTTATCCTACTTACTTTTGTCATTTAATATCTTTTTTCTGCCTTTGCAACAAATGTGGTCTTTGATTGTTGTCCTCATGGGTGAGGTTTTCTTACAAGCCCTATTGAGTTTTATACCTCTCTTCCGCACATCCCAGGCAAAATAACTAACTTATATTATTTCAAATGATATGTCTGTGCATAATAAAAATTGAAAAGTAAACAAGATGGTATGCAAATATACAAACACACACTTATACAACCCCCTCCTCTGAAAGATCCTGTTGTGCAAATGAAGGGCTCCCTCAGCCTGAAAACTCACAGTTGTAACTCATTCCTCCTGCAAGTACCAACACAGTCCACAGGCTCCTCTGACACCAGCTGTTACTCTCCGGACGCCATGAATTCCCAACCCTATTTCAATGTGCCATGGCATAAATGCAAACGCGAGAAGGGAATAAAAAGGCTTTTAAAAGCACTCCACACATTGCACAGACTGCTTTATATGCCTGGACAGAGACAGAATGGGGTGTGAAATGCAAGTGGGACATAAACTGTACTGCCTGCCATTTCCGAAATCATTTGCATGCATCTGCTTCCGTTCAGGTATGCAAGTAAATGAACGCATATGACTGTGAGGCAGCATTTCCGTTAAGCTTCTGGTGAAATGTCACTCCTGGTTCTTCCAGGATTCCTCCTCTGATTCTCTCTCAAACACACGAGGCGTCATGTGTGCGCACGCTATAGCTGGATCACTTGAGGCAAAAGTTGTTAAGCTCTATTGTTTAGCGAGGAATGTAAATGTGTTACTATAGCGTTCATGTGAGTGGCAGGCCAATCAATGTAAAGCCTATGTGTGTCCAAGGAGTTTCAAGTCATGGCTGCTGGAATGTTGTAGATTCTTGAAGACGTTTCACCCTCTTACAAGAAGCTTTTTCAGCTCAGGGAAGGTTTCCTTCACTCCAAGTATATGATACTTGGTGTGGGAATATTACCATCCCTTTCTGCACGGATCTGGCACTCTCTCACATGTATCTGGCAACCGAACATACACTGACTGTGGAGATGCTTATTCATACAGGTCATCATAATCCATGGAGTTCTAAATCATGGCAGTTGGACTTGTACATTCTTGAAAACTGTTTACCTTTCATACAAGAAGCCTCTTCTTTACTTCTGAATGACTGGTGGGGAAGCCAAGGATCTAGCCTCTGTGAAACCATTAGCCATTAGTCACTGTGAGAACCTGGCTGCTGTTCAGATCCATTAGGGTGGCACACCTGGCCTCATTGGAATCCAGGTTAAAACACAATGACTGTTAACAATTTCACGGTTGTTTACAGCAGACCTCAGGTCACCTTCTTGACAACAACCTCTTGAATGAGAGGTGAAGCATCTTCAAGAATGTAGTAGTCCTATTGCTATGATTTATAACTCCATGGATTATGACCATCTGGATGAATAAGCATCTCCACAGGCACCTTATGCGTGGTGGCCAGATAAGTATTAGGGGGTGCCAGATCTGTGCAGAAAGATAATGTAAAGGTAATGTAATATTCCCACACCAGATGTCACCTTTTCTTTAAAAGGAAAGGGAACCTCCACAGTGAATCAATGAAGAATTATCTATCTATCTATCTATCTATCTATCTATCTATCTATCTATCTATCTATCTATCTATCTATCTATCTATCTATCTATCTATCTATCTATCTATCTATCTATCTATCTATCTATCTATCTATCTATCTATCTATCTATCTATCTATCTATCTATCTATCTATCTATCTATCTATCTGCCTGCCTGCCTGCCTGCCTGCCTGCCTGCCTGCCTGTCTATTCGATGATACTACAGATAACTTCCCATAGTTGAACTCCAATTACTTCATCTGAACCTCCTCTAACTGAGCATTAAGCATCCATTCAGGGTCGTAGAGCCCCCCCCTCTCGCGCCCCGTCCCCTCCCTCGCGCCCCTGCTTGGACCCGCGGACGCCCCTGGATGGAGATACGGGGGGATTACCTCGCAGAGTGGAGAGAGAGAGGGAGGGAAAGAAAGGGGAAAACTTTTCCCTCCTTTGTTTTTTAAGTGCAGTTTACTCCACGGAGAAGAGGCGGAGAGGGGAGGAGGAGGAGGGAGGCTGCGTGAGAGAGGGGGCCGTAGGAAGACATTTTGCCCCCTCCCTGTGTCGTCGGTGTTGGAGTGACCGACGCAGGACGTCAACGGTTAATTCAGTTTACGTCTCCGAGTCCAGTGAGTGGGAATGAAAACCAGCGATCCTTCCTGTCCCTCTCCCTCTCTCTCCCTCTCTGGCTCAGTCTGCGGCTTGTTTTACCCCCTTTTTTGTCCAACACTAAATTTGCATGAACGCAGGGGTTGGGACAAAACGATGCCTTCGTTTGTGGGGCTGTGAGTTTTTTTTGAAATAGCAGCTCCGAGGGGAGAAGAAGAAGGAGAAGTTGGGAGAAAACCGGTTAGTCCGCTGTCGGCGCTTTTGTGTTCGTGAATGGTGGAAGAGTTTTTCCTGTTTGACAGGGCCAATTGCCATCGCTACAGCCTCGGTAAGTCTTCAAAAGCACTTTTACTAAGTCTTAAATGTATTTGTTCCTGTCTGTTTAAGTTCGGTTGTGAATTGGGTCAACTCCCGTTCTGCCCCGCAGTTTCTAAGATGGTTCGAGAGTTTCCACTTTGGACCCAGATCAGTGCCAAACTCCACAGCTGGAAATGTTGGGTTGTAACAACACGTATATGTGTCTACAGGCTGCATAATACTTGGGACACAACTTTTCTGAGCCTCTGAGGGGCAGAGAAATACTGATCCAGGATAAGAGGGGCTTTATTTGTGTGCACTGAACCAATCATTTTAAAAGAAAATAGCCGAGTACTGCAAGCACTGTTCTCAGGTAGTTATGCAGAAGTTATATGCTAGTTATAGTATAAGATATATGGAGCAAAACACATTTTTCCCATTTCTAACCAATTCATTTGTCACTTAAGCTCCATCAAGGTAGGTACTAAGACATCCTTGATTTTCTTTTCTATCACCTTATTTGCAGAAACTACCTGTATTATCCTGTATCTTGTTTTGGGAACATATCTCTGGGAAATAAATACCATACACTGGACTTTTATAGCAAACATTAGATAGATAGATAGATAGATAGATAGATAGATAGATAGATAGATAGATAGATAGATAGATAGATAGATAGATAGATAGATAGATAGATAGATTCTTCATTGATCACTGGGGGATGTTCCCTTGTGTAGAGAATTCAGATTCCAGGTTTCGAATCAACTATAAGTTGGACAAAAGACACCTTTTATAAAGTAATCCCCCTTTGGGATAAGGCTATCCATACTCTTAGGAATAGCAAGTTACTGCATGCATACAAATACAAGTTACATTGGTGCTATGTAATCCACAACCTCCTTGGTCTCTTTTCGGGGTGGTGTGATGACAGCCTACATGTCCAGTCTTTTTACAGGGGTGTGCAAGGCTGTAGTTACCCCTCACTTATTTACTTGGCCTACTCTGTCAGCCTGTAGCAGATGGTGTTACCCCCTTTGAAACATGTCCGAGGAGAGGAAACCCTTCCCTGCTTTGGGAGAGAAAGAGGAGCCAGGAAGGGAAGCTTGAAGAGCGAGTGTTGATGAAAGTTAGACTGCACATGTTGCTTTGCGTGGTGGTACCTTTTAATTTGCATGGATGCAGGGCTCTCATTTTAGTGACCTTGTTATTACAATGTGCTCTTGACTGTTGCTTACACATTTTAATGAATCTATGTTGCAGCATTCGGTGGTGCAAGTGTTGCAGGGGATCAGCATAGCAAACCGGGAATTCCCATTTTATGAGAAAGTTGTGAGTAATTGCAGTGTTTGGATCTCTTCAAACATAAGATGGCTTTTTTTCTCTTAAAGTAACAGGACCATGGGTAAAGGTTTGTTCTTTTAATTAAGGTATTTACCAGCTGGTTCATCTCTCTATTATGAACCAAATGCCAAACTTAGACAAGATAAAACTCAGGTTTAAGTCAATATTAGAAATCCAAAGATGGAAAATATAAGATGTGGTTGATTTAAAGTGTGATTTACTCATTTATTTAACAATACGTAGTGTATTTTCATGAGTACCCCAGAGGATCAGACGAGAGGATGGCGTACACTCAACTTCTCCTCTGTCAGACATTATTTAAGATTGAAGTAATTTAAGTGTAATTTCACCACAGGAGGGGAGTCCATTGAGCGTTGATTATTTAGAGTTCACTTCAGAAGTTGCTGGATAGTGAGCGGTAGTCTGGCTCCATGCTTGGGGGGTGGTGGGGTTCCTTCTACATCAAAACATGTGCAGTGCACATGGACGTATCTACTCAACAAGGAGTTAATCTTAAGCTTTTCCATTATGAGTAAGAGCTGTGCAGTACAGCCTGTACAAAAGTTGTTTGTGTGGATGATCTAACAAGGAGGAATGGTAGAAAAAAAACTGAGAGGACAATTTATATGATACCAGATGTTTTTTTTCTGTTAAGAATCATTCAGATTAGAACGGCACAAGTTTGTGGGCAACACGGTGGCTTGCTGTTGCCGCACAGAAAGATTCAAGTTGAATCCCGATTGGACTAAGGGCCTTTCCAGCAACTAAAAACCTACATGTTTAGTGGATGGATATTTTTTATACCCGTTTCACTCTCGACCTAAGCTTCTCAGACTGTTTGAAAGAACTTATCATTGCTGAACACAAACTGAACTCAATGCACTTTTACAAGGTTCTGTAACATGATTGGACATGTTCGAACTTCTCGCTATTGTATGGATGGATGGACAAACGTGTGGTCATTATCACACACATTTGTACTTGACTACACAGCTATAGATGATCGACAAGAATCAGAAACACATTTCACATGTCAACTAATTTGGTTATACAGCTATGAGAACTTGGGTGATTGAAAACAAGTTTACGAAACATAAAAACTGAGGATGCCTCACTGAAATAACTCATATGGCTTAGAAAAGAACCTAAACTCTGGAGACACTTGGGCTCGAGGAAAAAACGCCATTGTCACATGGAAACCACAGGAAAAAAACTGATACCAGTCATTTTAGAAACATCCATCCATAGGCTACTTATAGCACTTTAACCATTGGGTAGAGTTCAGCAGGGTGTTGAGAAATGGGGTGGAAAAATAGAAGGACACGTGATATTTTAGGCTTGTGAGATCGCTGTAGGAGGTACAATTATTGTTGACTGGAATCTGACAGAGGAGGGTAACGTCTGCTCTAAATGACAGAGCTGCAGTGGAAGTGTGTGTGTATATATATATATATATACACACACATATATATACATATATATATGTTTGTGTGTGTGTGGTTATATATAGATCTGAACTGACTCTTTTTTTATTGCCCCCTTTTTACCATATCTGTCTTGATTGATTTTATTTTGATGGGACTATTTGAAAGCTGCTCCAAGCTGTTGTGAATATAAACACGTGGTACAATAATAGGTACAATAATATTATCAGACCTGAGGTCAGAAGAACTCCCCTGGAACTTGGAGTTTGACTCAAGGACACATCTGCATGATGGGTGGTTGAGCTCGGATCCGCCTCGCCGGCTCGGTATCCATTCCCAGCATATATTATCTCCTACGGGGGCTGTACTGCCATGCTCTCATTGGCATACGAACATCAGAGTCCACCACACCGCCGGCTAAATGCTGCTCCTGCACCACAAACCCTAATAGACCGTTGTGGAGCTGCCCCTCCTTGCTCTGTACGTGCTGTCCCCAGCAGCTGGATAAAACCACTCCAGCTCTCTACAGCAGAGAGAGTTAACTGGATAAAGATTAGTCCTTTTTATTTTACCATGTTAATTACCACATGTAATTCCAATGTACAACATGCACCGTGGCCATGTGACTTCCTTCAAAAGGCTTGTCATTGTGTTTCTGATCTTTTCTGCATGCTTCTATAAGGAGCTCCACAGTCTTAGGTTGAAAGGCTTCTATTGTTTAGACTAAAGCCAGAGAGACTAAGAAGTGGGACACTGCTAATGAAATATTGTCCACCAGTGATAATTATCAAGCTCTGTAACCACCATAAAGGGGGGAAATGGTTTGATAGGGAAAATTATTATCTTGTACCCAAAAGCTTTATCAAAGTTCTTTCAAACTTAACAGGGCTCTGTTCGAGACCAGTTACTGAAGATAGTGTGTTAATATGTCTTTCTCTAAATCAATAAATAGAAAAAAAAAATAAGTGCAACCATGATGACCAAAACCAGGTTTAATATCACTTACTCGCTCGCCCTCTCTGTCTAGGATACTATGGGGAGCTAATAGCTAAAATGAAAACACACTTTTGTACTCCACTTAGCCCTGTTAATTATTTCACTACTGACATGTAGATTAAATGTGCCAAATGCAATGGTAACTGTTATGTTTTAAACACTAAATTAAACCATATAATGCTGAACATATTAAAAGCCTATGAAATGTGCCTGTTGTGGGACAAATAGAGGCATATTTTATTCTTCTTCTCTCCTATTTTCTGTTCTCTTACTATTTTTGATTGTAATTTAATGTTGACGATTAAACTGTTTTCATTTCCATGCCACAGCTTATGAATTTGTCCTTTGCCCAGCTGACATTGTAAATAACAAACTAAGCCAACTACCATCTATCTATAAAAATACTCCTCTCGCGTGACCACAGTGCATGATGGTATATATTGCTTGGTTAGTGATCATGGTTTGTGGGATATTTTGAGTCCTCTATATAGGATGCAGTAATGCTCACTGTACATTTGAACGGCACTACAAAGTGTCCTTGGACATTCCTATTTGTCCAGGTCATTGTAATCCATCCAGACATAAATCTTGGCAACTGGCCCTATTGTATATTCATGAAGACCTTTCAGTGGCTTCTTCAGTTCATATTCACCATACAGTCTACTATATAGTGACAGCCCAGGATTCAGGGACTCCATCGTGTGCAGAATACAGATGAGTGAGCTCTGGGAGATATATTAAGCATAAATTGACAATATTGGGAAGTTTGTGGTCACAAATAAGTGGACTATGTGGACTAAACTGAAACATACTTCTTCAGAGACAGATTCTTTGGTTTGAGAAAGATCTGCTGCACACAGTGCTTATTTATCTGTCATCTAAGAGGAGTCTCAGAGTCGTGGTGACTGGGCTCGTCATAGATCGTTGAGCCTCCAATCCAGGAGTTTTCTTCTTCAGCTGTGACTGCCTGATGGAGATGTAACCAAGAGTTTAACCTCTGGAGATTGTTTGTACAGCCACTGAGTACCTGGCTGATGTTAAGGCATTGTATTAAAACCCAGAATGAGTTGTAAATGTCTGGCTTTGGGTGTAAGAAGCATGTGACACGTATAGAAACAAGAAAGAAAAAAAAAAGAAATAAGAGCCCCATTGACGTTGTTTCTGGCCTTTAAATGACACTGCAGTGATGTAATAAGAAGTGGAAAGCTGCTAATACACTTGTGAAAACACAAACAGCACACGAGGATACACGTGAGTATAAGTATCTCATTAGTGATGTAATGAGGATCACTAAGTTTTTTTTTTCACACAGGCTCTGTAGTGTGCAGTGTACTTGTCAGACTTTCCCATATTTATTATTTACTTGTGTCTGTTTTGTTAGTCTGCTCTCCGGCAGAGTGCATGTGTGTGTGGGGATCAACAAGACTTTCAGCATTTAGAAATGAGAAGAATGCATCTGGTGGTTGTGACAGTGTACAAGCATGTGGCAGTGGCAGATTTTCACCATGAAAGTTTGAAGTTCCTCATTTGTCACATCCGATTCGACAAAGGGCTGAAGCAAAGGTAGTACAAGTACAACAGTGTTTGTGCTGTATGCTTGAAAAGGCAAGGCTAAAATACTGTACAGACTCAATTGATTGGACATAAAATGCACAGAACAATTGTGTTATAGCTGAGCAGATGTGAATTAGAGTAATAATCCTCTGAGTATACAGAGCAGGGAAGAGTGAATACTGAAGAACTGAACCCGTGCTTTGTTCATAATGCAAGCTGTTGCTATGCTGGCCAGGGGGACACAATAGCAAGTTTCATATGCAGATTAACCCGTGGGGCCAGACAGATTACAAGATTATTTTCATCGAGGCAACCCTTTCCTGCCTCAGAGTCTCTAGGTCCAGTTCTTTGTATTCATAGTGTGAGCTGTCCCAGTTTGAAACCAAAGTGGAGAAGCAACGTTGCTGTTGTTGGGGTGACTTGATGATCAGCCGTTGATGACCCTGGAGGGGGTTTTCATTCCCATCACTGCCAACACAAAGGTCAGTTCCTGCTGAAACCTGATGTTCCACTTCCTCCTCTCGTCCCCAAGCTTCCTGCTAATGGAGAAGACAGGAAGCTCCACAGTTGCCCGGGTGAATTTTTTTTCTTCTTTTGCTTAATGCGATCCAGACTGAAAGCAGATGGTGTTGCGATGATGAGCACACTCTTATCATCAACACTTATCCAGTGTTGTGGTTCAAACAATATGGCACCTAGTTTAAATAACCCTCCTCTGTGTTGTTACAACGGTGCCCTGTCGTCTGGACTGAACTAGTCTTCTTCAGCTGGTTTGAGGCTGCAGGATTTATGACTGCAACTGCAGAGAGCAGACCTGTGCATCCCACATTCTTGGTCAGACTTCTTCAAGAGAAGTTTGTGAGACAGCCAAGTCATAACATGCTGGGTCTTCAGCCTCTCAGCTGGCCCAAGACATCAAGTCAGGGGGGAACTACACACCAAAATTTGGCTGCAATCGCCCACCCCTTCATTAAACACACCCAAATTAGCTATGTGGGGAACTTGAAGTCAGCCCTGCCTGTTCCTCAGCAGCTGAGCACTTACATCTGAGCAACCCAGCCCCCCCCCCCCCTCACATTGTTTGTTCAGGGGGGAGTATACTCTTGGGCAAGTTTTTGTTTCAAGGGCAACATAATATTTCCAATTGCTCATCTGCTGCTGATGCTCATTGTGTCTTAATGCACTGTTCCCACCTGTTTCCTCCTAAGTACATGTAAGTGATACTACTGGAAGCTTTTGAGTGTTCTTTTATTATGTTTGTCTTAGCAATTGTACACAAGTAAATGGGCTTGCAGGTTCTCAAGTCTCTAATGGTGAAGTTGGACTGGTCAGAGGAAGGGAAAGGCAGTCATAGGTTTGTTTATGGCAACACTTTGGTCTGAACTGAAATAATCTATTGATTAATCTCCACACATGTTTGTAGAGTCATTCCATAGACGCTTGGTGATCCTGTAGCTTTTCCTCAAGCTCGTCAAATGTTATGGATTGTGAAACATCTTCAAAAAAACCCAAAATGAAATACGTTGTGTTCAATACACATTTCCTCTTTCCAGGTACTGCTACCAAGTGCATACACATCCAGTCTTATACACTGGAAGGAATCATATTGAGCAAGACCAGAAACTTGCCTTCCTTCACACATTCACATGTGTAGGAGGTTATGGTTTAGGTACACTGAAACCAGACAGTGTGACCTGTTTCGCTTGTATTCTCTTGTATTTTCTTGTAATCTCACCTTGTACCTTAATGTTGTTGCCTGATTCTACTATAATTTATCTCCAGCGTACATAGTGTGAGGGAACACACTCTGGAGAGGTCAGTTGCAGGACACACACAAACCATTTACCTTCTTACTCACACCTAGTGGCTATTCAGAGTTTTCAGTAGGCCTAAACATGCTTGTTTTTGGAGTGTGTTAGGAAACCAGAGGTCTGATGGAAAGCTCTCACAAGACATGGAGAGAACAAGCAAACATTGCTCTATTCACCAATCCACCGTGTCAAAGATCACGATGTTCAAGAACATCTCCACATCAGCATCTATGGACAATGCTGCTAGCGTGACTTCTTCTCGTCGACTAGTTGCTTGGTGACTTCAGCTTGTAGAAAATGTAGATAGGAAACACTGGGGGTTGGGGGGTTTAAGGGCCTCCAGGGAGCCAAGTCCGTAAGATAGATGGCTCTGTTCGTAGTCAGGACCCTCTCCCTCCATCACTCACAAGTGCTCCGAAGGCAAATACTTGGCACCCATCTTAAAGCAAACACTTGGACTCCCCTAGTTTCCTTGGTGCTGTCAGCCATCCCTATGTGGTCTTCGTTTTCTCGTCCGCATGGTTTCCTCTAAATGCCACTAGAGGTCACAGCTTGGGCCTCAGTGTCATTGTCTTTCCTCTATAATGGCTCCATTCTCCCTCAGCAGCAAGGACTTCCAAGCTTGGTAGACATAGGACACCATTGTGAATCATGGAGGAGTAACATGAGGCAAAGATATGGCAGTCTAAATGGGGCGTTGCCAGCAGAGCTGAGTAAATTATTGTTATAATGGTGCTGAAATATTAACCAGTTCACCCCTCGTGGTACTTGAGTTACTGATAAGGCAAAAAAACAGGTGGCAAACCAACTGTAAAATAAAACTCAGCAGCAGTCAGACCTGCTGTTAGGTAGAAAGGAGGACAGACAGTAGACTATCAGCATCAATAGCTTATTTTCACGGTTAAACCAAATTCAATAAAGCAGACCACAAAACATTTCATTCACAGCCCAAGTGACAGAGGAAGATGCCAGTGTTGAATAACAGTAATTGTGATAAGAACAAGTGGCTGTGTAATGTGATGTCACCATTTTATCTACTGCACAAAACATGTAAAGCTGTGCTCAAACTCTAGTGGACTGTATGTTAAGAACAAGAGATATCAAATCACTTTAGAGAGAGAGAGAGAAAAAGGTTGGATGAGAATGAAATCGACTGTGTTCATCTAGTCAGTTTGGATTTTGTGAATCATCATCCAGTAAAGGGTGGGTTGAATCATGTAGCAGAAGATGAGTTTATTTGCTCATAGTTGAAGTTTCAGATCACTCTGGGCCAAGCTGTACAAAGAACAAAAGGTAACAGAGAAGGCAGTTTATTTGTCCAGTACCTTTCACTGATAAAATAAAATTCAAAAGTATGTCCTAGCACACAACAAATAAAAACATGACAAAACAAATATGATACAAATGTAAAAACAATAGAAAAGAATGGAAAATAAAAAACAGAAAACAAGACCAATGACCACTTCTCCTAAGAAAGCAGCATTGTCCATCTTACTGTGCATTCTTAATGTCCGGTTTTGAAAGCATGGAAAAACAGATTGATTCTGATGTTTTAAGATTGAATTCAGACCACTCGTATCCAATTTTTTTATTAAATGTGACCTTGGTGTGGACAGCAGTGCGGCCCGAGTCTGAATTCAGTGTGACATCATACTTATTTAACTCCTGGCTACGACTTCAGGATGTGTATGATCCTCAGTTACTCCTCAGCTTCTCCTCCACTCAACACCACAAACATAATGCAGCTGGGAAGGACTCACTATCTCATAGTTTTTATTAAAAAAACATTTAAAGAGATAGCATAAAAGTACACAAGGATTCAGTTTGAATTTTTTTGAGTCATGTTTATCTTCCTCACTCATTTTGAACACTAACAACCCTTGTAGACTATCTAACAGCTGCCACTTTTGTGTGTCCTAAAATTGTCTTTCGAGAGCCTTTCTTCTTCTCCTTCTTCTTCTCCTTCTTCTTCTGTCTAATGTCCGTTCTGGCTTATCATCTCTGCAGTTCTGCTACCAGAGGAAACTTTGAAGACTTCTGATATGGACCCAACCAACTCTTACAAATTATTGATGGCAGGGGGAGAACTCCCTCAGATAGTACAACCCATCCATTCCTAATGTCATTGTGCATGCAGGTCACTCCAGGGCCTCGATGTGTTTACACTGGTGTTGAATACGAATTGGATGCAGGTCACATTTTAAAGACAGTGTGAACTCTAAGGTAGAAAAAAAATCTGATCTGGAATTGAGCACTAAGGCCTGCAGTGTAAACATAGTCCAAGGAGTCCTACTCATGTTTGAGGGACAAAGGAGGTCACAGATGTACTTGGAGGATCTTTGAGGATAGAGATACATAATAACTATTTCTTCCCACCTTTAAACATTTATTAGTTTATATTCACACTTGAGGTAAAGAAAGATGTAGTGACTAAAGACGAATTTAACGTTATACAGAGTCCCCATGCATCCTGGAAAACTTGGAAAACCCGGAAAACAATTTTTTCCAGTCCCAGAAAAAAGGGTCAAATGTCATGGAAATTCTTCAGAGATCCTGGAAAATTATTTATCCTTCCCCCCTGCCCTGTGAGCGAAGGCAAATGGGTTAAATGTTATGCACATGCACGTCTGCTGTCACATTATCTTCTGGACAACATATGGCACAGGGCCATATGAGCTAACCCTAACCCTAACACCCCCCCCCCCCCCCCCCCCACACACACACACACACACACACACACACACACACACACCCTCATCGGACAAGTTACGCCACAGTGTAATCCTGACAAAAACTAGACTAGTTATGACAGTTATGAAAAACATTTCTTTTTTGTTTCATTAGTCAACAGAAAAAGCTCTTACAGAATGAAAACACAGCACCTCAAATAGCTCAAAATTAGTGTGTATCCATATCGGAGGACTTAATGGGTGAAAACGAGCACCTGAAAACGAAGCCAGTGTGATGAGTGTAAAAAGGGTGTGACTTGTGTCATTCGACTGGATTTTGTGAGCACTCAGGGCCATTGTTTTAAGAGGCTCTGCTCAGAGAGCAAGAAATACAGTAATCCAGTAGAAGGGAAGACAAATGCATGAATAATCATACCCAGTTTAGTTTTTGACAAATAGAAGGAGAGCATCTGAAGAGAATCAGGTACAACAAGCTTCACAGATGACAGGAAATTGTCTGGCTGCAGGTGTTTCACATCCAAACTGACTCGGCGGCTTTACGCTGCGTTCATGTCATATTCATCAAAAGGCTGACTGCAACAAACAGCTCCGGGCGAAACTGTTGGCAATTTTATGTCGACATGTTTTTGAAGTTTTGTTGCTTCACTTTCATTCACGCAGCAGCATCACGCGCACAAAAAAAGAGCTCTTCCTGCATACGACTGACCCAATCATGGAGAGGCGGATCACAGCGACGAGAACAAAGAGCAAAAACAAAAGGCTGATAACAATGCTGTTCCTGTTTCTGTCAATCCACACTCTAACCTCCTATCCTGTCCAGGGGTCACAGCTTCAAACAGAGGCACTCTCCTGGTCACGTCTGCTGGACACCAACCTGGAAATATCACCATAAAATTACGCACAGATACCAGTCAATTCATCAGGCTTTATTTGTACAGCACTGTTCATACAAAGTGTAGCACAAAAGGTACAAATCAACATTCACGTTCACTTTCTCTTAGTCCTGTCACACCCAAAAAAGAGGGTTAGGCTGTGGATGCTTAAAGGAGACACTGGAAACCAAGAAAAAAATTTAAAAAACACCAACTTGATAAAGCTGATTAAATAAAAGGAGCTCAAAAATAAACAGATAGATAGATAGATAGATAGATAGATAGATAGATAGATAGATAGATAGATAGATAGATAGATAGATAGATAGATAGATAGATAGATAGATAGATAGATAGATAGATAGATAGATAGATAGATAGATAGATAGATAGATAGGTTTTAAAAATGTTCACGCTCTCAGCTGATCTCAGGTCCTGGTGTTTCTTTTTCAAGTTTTAGTTTTAGGAATTAATCTCAAGACCTCTGGATTGCTCATGCAGCAAATTCATAGAGAAGTATGGCTAAAGACGATCAAGAAAAAAACTAATAGTCTTAAAATAACTCCTATAGCACATAGGTAACTAATACAGAGACTTATACATTGGCGGAATATGAGCTTGGTGCAACGTGCAACTGAGAATTGCAGTAATTGTATGGTGCAGTGTTGCTTTATAAAGGAAGACCAGTTCTGCAGGTTATATCACATAAGTAATTATAATAATTGTCCCTGTGTTGGCTGGGGGGGGGGGGGATTTGCAACACTTTGACGATGTTTTTAAGAATGTAGAAAGCCTTCTCAGAAGTCTGATGTAGTCTCTTACCATGTTTTAACTAATTTAGTCCCAGTGTCCAGAAGCTTTTTCCTCAGTCACCAGTTCCTTAGTTTAGTCCTGGCTTTCTTGCAACAAGTCTCAAGTGATACAAGTCTTTATATCTAAAATAGTTATGAAAGTCATAAATTGGCCCTGGAGACACAGCATTGCAAAGCTGCGTATCATCTGTTGTATAGATATGTGGAGAGTGAGGGCGGTGCAGCTTCTGTGTGCAGCACATCACATTTCGAGTCTTTCTGTAAAGATTGTAATCTCTTGAGCTGTGCACAGTTTGTCCTTGTTTGTTATTTTCTATGTTTATATCAGTCTCATCTCCTTTACTTTTTGGTTGCTGAGCACTTTTTACTCACAAGTGACACATCTTACAGTCTGTTTACTTGAAGTGAGGTGGGTGTAGTTTGCGAAGTACATCCATAACGCCCACAAGACGTTTTGTAAGCAGAGATGTTCAGTTTGTTGGTGAAGTGAAAAATCAAATCTTCTCTATGTAATTACATTGCGCCGCCAACGTCAAATAATTTTCTGGGCTTTGAGCTTTCGATACTCGCATCAAACAAAACGCCACATCTGCAGACTTTAAGTTGAACTGTAAATAGGGAAGGAAAGAGAGACGCGGCAGTTGTCACTGATGGAAAGCAGAAAAGGAGAGATAGGTGGTGAAGAACTGTGAGTGACTAAAGAAGAAAGGAAAACTTTCCAGCTGACTCTCATTTTTTCCATGTAAAGTCATTCACAGGCAGGACATACAAATTATACAGCCCAGTGTCTGAAAAAGAGGGGGGAAACAAAGCTAGGGTGGAGAGAAAACAGCTGCGTACAGTTCCAGGTAAGGGAGGAGAGGTGGCGGCGACACACGCATACACACAAAAAGATCTAGCAAGGAGTGATGAATAAAGGCAGGAGTTAAAGGACCGACTGTTCCTTGCTGTTTGTCTCAAGTAGAAAACGTGAGTTAGCTGTAATCGGATCTCAGCTGTGGTGAGATCATACAGGACGTCTGCCAGCAGCCTCAGAATCAGCAGTCCACCCATAAGCCTCCTCCTGCCCCAATGCAGCCCTCTCTCTGCGGCTCTCTGCAGGCCCCGCCAGCTTAAATATCACGTACAGCCCTTCAAGAGCGCTGGTTTGGTGGCATCCTGCAAAAAAAGCCAAAAAAAAGGAAAAAGAAAAGTAGGTGGAGGTGAAATATAGAACTGTTTTTCTGGGTTGTCACAGCTGGTGACAACTCGGGACACACAGGTCTGTTGTTCTTAGCTAATGGAAAGACACTGGGATGTTGTTGACTTTTGTTGTTGGACGGGCAGAAACACTTGTGTTTATTTAAAGGGGAACTAGAATTATCCCAAGACACTTTACATAAACAAACAGAACACAGCGAAATCAAGCAAACGAGCAAATGGTGAGGATTTATGCCTGTTAACGTAGAAGCTATGGAACACGTCCTTTTGCTAACCTAATTTTAGGTGTTGGACTAAAACACTGTCATGCTTGCCACTCACATGAACAATCATGTGACTTTACATTCCTTGCTAAACATGGAGCTCTGCAACTTTTCCTCAAACAAAGCAGTAACTGGAGCGATGCAGTTGCTGGAGGAAGTCAATGGAGAAAACTCGATAAATAGGAAGAGGCAGGAGCAAAGACGCTGACCTTTAGCCAGACACCTCACCAAAACGACTCCATTCACATTCGTACCTCGAGTTAGATACTTCTACTTCTATCATTACATTGAATACAGATTATGTGTTACAATGAGAGAGAATTGGCATTTTGATTATTTTGCATGTCCAAGTTGACAATAAAGATCCTGTGAGTACATTACATTAGTTCCCATTTAGAAGTTAATTTGGGCGACCAAACCTTATCTACACTGCTGCTGCTCTCTCAGTCTGAAGAACCTGTAGCTTGAATGGCTTTTCTCCTCTGTCTTTGGAAGTTGAGAAGGAGTACGGAAACTCTGAAAGCCCATGCCAAGAGAGCAGAAGGTGGCCTCCACAGAACAGGAAAAAGAGATTCCCAGATTCATGGAAGTGGAGAAGCGTCGCTCCGCTCAGTTTTGATTCCAGGAGGTGGAACTGAAACTGCAGCTGCAGTGAGGAGGAACGCACTTCACCACTTTGTTTTTTCGCACAGTGCAAAGAATAAGTCGGAGCAGGTTTACAGTGTGTTTAGACTCCAGAGTTTTCAAAGCTACAACCTCTGCTGAGGACTTTTATGGGTTCATCTATTATTTATTGGTACATTGGACAATGTTCAGACACCAGCATTAGTCCTAAACTTTGTGTTTTGGCGGGTGACATCCAGACTTTTATTTTGAAGAGAAGATATATTGGCTTCAGTTTGCTAGCCTCTGTTTGGACTATGCATCCCATCATGTTTTTTTTATTTCTTAATTTTGGACAGCGGTCGAATGTAGTTTTCTCTTTTTGTTTTTTCCTTTTTTTTTTTCAAATGGTCTTTTGTTTTGGATTTCAGAGGTTTGGATCGAAAACATCAAAAGGTCTTAGTTCAGGCAGTTGTTTTATTTGATCAAATAAGAACTTTGATTGTAAATGAATGTTATTTGTCTAAAAGCAACACAATTTAGTGCAAAACGTCAGTAAAGCTCCACGGTTCAAATCCTGGTCTAACTGCGATCATTCCTGTGTGGAGTGTGGGTTTTCTCCAGGTTTTAAGATGACAGATGTAAACTGAAATGAATGCCAGAGTCATGGACAGCTGCTCACAGTCAACCTGTGGATTTCACATTTTTACCCCAGCAGAGCTCAAGTTTTCTGGATGAAAGTTGTCCATGTTTTATTCCACTGCAGCGCTTTAACATTGTCTCTCTTTTCTCTCCTTCTTTGTTTTGTTTTTAGTTGCTGAAGCTGCTCCGATGGACTTGAGATAACGCCTCCTCCAGCAGCAGCTCCACCTTTGTCCTGAACTTCATCCACCCACAGCATGGAGGATCCCACCGGGCTGAGCTCCGAGGGGGCCGGGGCCGGCGTGGCCGAGGTCGACGCCTGCAGCCTGGAGATAGAGAGGAAGTATGACGTCATCCCTGCCGTCATCTGCTCCATGTGTTGCCTGTTTGGCATCATCTACTGCTTCTTTGGTGAGGACCCTCGTTGACTCAGCCTTGACACTTTAGTCAGATTAAAGCAGTCATACAGAGCTGTTGACACATCTCCACAGTGAAACCTTTGTTAAATCCGTCAAATCCCGTTGGCTACGGTTGAATGGAACTGATTCTCACCATCCACGGGAGAGTCGGGTCATTTTACTTGCACAGCTCATTTTCAACATGGCTAAGACAAGTAATCTGACTAGTGAAAATAAACAGATTCAGTGACAAATAAAAAAAAAGTTTGAGCTCTCAATTTGAGCTGAAAGCAAGATCGTAAAAATAGGATTTTAGATTTGATTTAAAAGGGTGGGATGGTTTTCATACCTGGTAGACTATTTCAGAGTCTGGAGCATGAGAGAAAAAAAATAACGTTTCGTAGGAAAACTTGTGTTGTCCTGGAAGGGTGATTTCCCAGCTTTCTGCTTCTCTCTGCCCTATGAGCAAACGCAGTTTTGTCATAAATTGTAAATTAGTCACAGTTTCCCAGCATGTAGGAGATTATTTCTAGATCAGATACAGCTATTGTTTGACTTGATTTGATCGGATCAACTTTATTCATTCCAGAAGGCAGTTCTGTCAAGAATTGAGTAGGTATATGCTCCCATGTTTCCACACATACACACATACATACATAGAGGTTTATGTATTTGCAATGTCTGTGACAGACAGCAGGCACGCAAGCATCGTGAGGTTTATGTTAGACATTTGGGGAGAATAGATGAATCAGTGTGAGAACAATCTAGTCATGATAATGCACAAAATGAAAGGTACAACTGTGGAAAATGTAGCTGTGGAAATCTGCAAAGCATGAAGGAATGGGATGTGTTAAGAGTTCAGGTTGTCCTCTCTGCAGGGTCATTAAAAGAATCAAAAGTTGATAAATCAGTTTTTGGGAAATGTAATAAAAATGTAACAGTGTTAAAAAGTCTTAATCCTGTTTTTATGAAGTACTACATTTTGTTGGTATTCAAGCTCTTTCCAGAAAGTTTGACTGCAGTGTTTACAGTTAATAACTGAGAGTCAGTCACTTGTGACCAAAGTTATAGTTCTTGCTAACTTTACCTTTGGTTTAATTTATTCTTTGAATCCCCCAGCTGACCTGAGGGGTGTCTATACATTATATTACAAACTACAACGGATTAGTGAAAAGTTAGTTAAACATGTGTGGCCGGTTACAGCGTGACATGCTGAAAAGGTCTTAAAGTTTTTTTCATCTTTAAGTCTTTAAAAGCTATTGAAATTAACTAAGGATTCCAGCAGATACCCTGGAGTTGTATGTCGTACTGAAGGACCTAAAGATCTCCTTGATGAAGTCCTTGAAAATGAGATGGAAATATGTGTTTGTTGTCCCAGGGTACCGCTGTTTCAAGGCCGTCATGTTCCTGTCGGGCCTGATGTTCGGCTCCGTCATCATCTTCCTGCTGTGCCACAAGGAGCACGTGCTGGACACTCAGCTGAGCGTGGAGGCGAGCGCCGGCATCGGCCTGGGCATCGGCCTGCTGTGCGGCCTGGTCACCATGCTGGTGCGAAGCGTGGGCCTCTTCATGACCGGCCTCCTGCTGGGCCTCCTGCTCGCCCTCGCCGCCCTGCTGGTCACACACCAGTTCTACACCCCGACCACCGTCTGGGTCCCGCTGGGGGCGCTGCTGGGGACGGGCATGCTGTTCGCCGTGCTCACGCTGCAGTGGCAGAAGCTCTTCACCATGCTGTCCACGGCCGTGTTCGGCGCCGCCATCATGACGGTCTGCGCCGACTACTTTGTGGAGATGCTGGTTCTGGCCACGTACGTGTACGACTGTTTGCGCCTCGAGCCGGGGCCCCCGCTCTGCTGGTACAGCTGGGTCATCCTGGGCATCTGGCCCGCGCTCAGCCTCATCGGAGTCCTGGTGCAGTGGAAACTGACCGACGACAGCTTCTCGCACACTGAGGGTGAGCAGGAAATGTCATGACGCATTCAGTTCTGTTGTGTGAGAAAGTGGAGTAGAAACGTTAGCAAATGTGTTTGGAAAGTCGAGGGTTTCACACCAGGTTTGCTTATTTGACAGGAAAATGTGATTTAATGACCTCAGCATATCAGTTCTTACATATCCTTACATATTTATTACATACGTAGCACATGAGGTATACGCAGTACCTCATAGTAGTTGTTTTATGTAAAATGTGTATATAAGTTATTTTTTAAAAGTGAAAAAACAGAAAGAAAATCTAAAATTGTGCGTCAAATTATTGATGCACTTATTATATACATTATTATATACATTACTGTACAACCTCTGTTGAAGGGGTTTTTGATAAATATATTTCTAAAGTTTAAAAGAGAAGGTGAAGAATTTTATCTTCTATCTTATACTGAAAAACAAAATATTACTCTTAGGTTAGATTAGATTAAGTTTATTTGACCTTTCCAGGAAAATTGTTTTCATTCTCCATACAAACTCTGGAAGGCTATCAAAGGTCACAAAACATAAATAAATACATATGTAAATAACAGTATGAACTGAGACAAAGCCACCAACTCTCACAGACAGTGTTTTAAGTCCTGATTTCGTAATGTGTCTCAGTTTCTACTGTGCCTGTGCATCCAGAAATGATTTAATGACGGTGATGTTAAAACGTTGCCTCTGAATCTTGCTCTCCTTGTAGTGGTTATCAGTCGAAGGCAGAAGAGAGTCCAGCTAATGCGGATTCGAGAGAAGGACGCCAAGAAGCGACAGCAGGCAGGTGGGCAGGAAGGCACGTACCGCCGTAAACCGACCCCAGTGAAACGTTACGCTGGGGATCTGCTGGCACCGGTCAGTGTCGCCCAACATGGCGTGTGCTGTAGATACTGATGCCAAATCTGAATAATTACCAGGTCAAACCCCTACGTCACGGCACCCCTTGCTCACTGTGTTTGCTCCTTTCTCCCCTCCCAGAGTTACCTGCAAAGTCTGCGGGACAGACAGACAGGCACAGGCACTTCCCTTAGCAGCCTGGGCACCGCCAACCATACCATGATCGACCTGGACTACGACACCGGGTCCACGGCACCGCTCACAGCCACGACGCCCGTCGTCAGGGTCTGAGAAAAGAAAAAGAAAAACATCAACAAACAAACAAACAAGATGAAGAAGGGACAATGAAGTGCTCGCTTGATCTCCATCTGTGTCTTTGTTGCGCAGAGTAAAGTTATGAAACTTAACTCTGCTCTTGAACTGAATCTGGAGCGAGGACGAGGCTGCTCTTTTTTTGGGGTGGAGGCAGGCAGACGTTACACGCTAGAATCCTGGATTCAAAAAACGTTGAGACGCTGTGTGAAACATAATTGCAAAAACGTAAAATCAGACAGCTGAAGTTTCTTTGGTTTCTCAGCTCAGTTCACTCTGAAGCCAGCAACACATGTCCGACGAGTTGTGGACGTGCGGCAACAAACAAAAGGCCAGAAAGATAAAAAGTACTGCAAGAAATTTGCGTTTTATTTATATTTTACACAGCATCCAAGCTTTTTTGTAATCATTTGACAACCACTACAACTGTGTTTCTCAGAGAATCACTTAAGAAAACGGATACTAACAACAACAGAAATAAAGTTGTTAATTTCTTCTCATCACTTATTACAACACATAAGCAGCAAGTACGAGCCTCAGACAAACAGAAACGTCTCTGTTTTTGTAGTGAACACGACGAAGAAATTTGTTTGACATTACGTGTACTGTACTTTGAGGAGTTAGTCATTTCCATGAAGTGTTGAATTTTTACCCGCCTTGATGTTTTTTTAACTGTGTGGTCATAGGATCTGTGAAAGCTTATCTCTAAACCGACTTTTTCTTCTGTGTAATTTTTATTTGTTTTTCCGTGTTCGGATGGAGCGTGGTGAGAAAGTTGAGACGAGGTCGGATGTGTAGAGTGTGAGGAAGCGGAGCAAATAAACTAAACGACGCAATTAAAAACTAGAGTTTGCATCTGAGAGCCCTTTGCATGAGCCCGTAGCAGGATCTCTTCCCGCAGCACTCGTTAATTCTGTGACCTTTTTGTTTCGTGTGTTTTCTGTGTAGCTCCTTGTCAGAACACAGTAGGTGATGAAAGAAAATGTAGCCTTGTGTACGCTCGTGGAGTTAACGTTTTATAATTTAATTTATGTAATGACCAAGTACATGGTAGTGTTGAAAAAAAACAAACAAAAAAAAGAAAGCATGCTTGTTGTTCATTTGTAGATTTTTAAATAATTCACTTTTTTTTTTTTTAAATTTTGCAGGCGACTCTGCACTTGTTACCTGAAATTGTACATATCTGTTGATAGAAATTTCAAAGATAAATAAATGTGTTTGATACAAAAAAAAAAAAACAATACTGTGTTTGGTCATTGGTCGAGTCAGTGAAATTGCTCTGTTTATCTGTTTGGGCTCCTAGCAACACTGCTGGCATGACACACCAGATTTTTCATGGGCAAAAAAGAGGTCAGAGGGAGGATTTCCTATTCTGTAACCGGTCGGGGTTGCCATGGTGTTCCTGAAGTTTTTTTTTTCTCTTTCCCCTGCAGACAACTCAATGCAGCACAGGCTGGTCTTTCATCATCGAAAACATCAAATATCCCTTTTTTTTTTCTGGTGACAGAGTAGAAATCAGTCGCACAGCTGGCTTTCATGTCTTGTTTTAATTGTAGAAAACGTCACACGTTCACTGAGAAGACTCGGGACACGGACCAGTGTGAGAGATAATGGATGTGTTTGGTGGCATTTCAGAGCACAGAAAACATAGGAGAGAAGATTACTGCTTTAAACAAAACGTCTAAACAGAAAAGAGCTCACTCCCATCATCATATTACCTCCTGCTGGAAGTATCGAGACACATAATCCAACACACATGTTGGAGAGAAAAACAGAAGGCCTCCCTTGATTTCTCCCTGAGATCATACAAAAAGCTTACATAATTCTCGCAGTCACAAAAAAAAAGAAAACAACACATCTGTGTTCAAGCAGTAAGCCTCACAAAGAGATGTGGAGGGCACAAAGTAGCACGGTTCAAATCCAGTGAAATAAAATCAATTCACCACTGTCGTTTCGTTTAAACATCATTATCATTACTATTTTTTTTCTTTTTGTCTTTTTCTCTTAAACGTTTTCTCTCCCCAAGTGGTAGGTGGCAGTTCACAATGAGTTGCTGCTTTCCTTTTCTCTCTGAGGTTTTTCCCGGTTGTCACAATGCCCCTGGAGTGGACCCAGCAGCCAGCCCGTCACCACCCCCCCTTCCTCCCCGCGGCTGAAGCTGCAGTCCGGCTGGTAGGTGCTTCCCCCTGGTGGTGGACTCCTAGCATCGCATCCAGCGCTCCTTCTTGCTCAGCGGGTAGCCCCGGTCCACCCTCAGCAGCTCGTTCACGCGCCAGTAGTCGTCGCCCTTGAAGAGGTAGATGTGTCCGTTGGTCCAGGTGAAGGCCGCGTCCGGCCTGGAGGGGGCGCCGGTGAAGAGCATGGACAGGGGTTTGGGGTAGAGGGACAGGTCGGTGTACTTGAGCTCGTCCCACTGCCAGTGGTCAGAGCCCTGTGGAGGGATGGAGAGGAGATCAGAGGTGTGTGTGTGTGTGTGTGTGTGTGTGTGTGTGTGTGTGTGTGTGTGTGTGTGTGTGTGTGTGTGTGTGTGTGTCTGATACTTAAGATGGACTTTGAATAATTGAATGCTGCATTTGTCTTTGTTCTCTGGTGTTGTGTTTATTGTTATTATATCTGTCCACAGTGTCGAGACAGATAGATAGATAGATAGATAGATAGATAGATAGATAGATAGATAGATAGATAGATAGATAGATAGATCGATAGATAGATAGATAGATAGATAGATAGATAGATGGACGGACGGACGGACGGACGGACGGACGGACGGACGGACGGACAGACAGACAGACAGACAGACAGACAGACAGACAGACAGACTGGATGGATGGATGATAGATAGATAGATAGATGTAGAGACAGCTAGATAGATAGATAGATAGATAGATAGATAGATAGATAGATAGATGGATGGATGGATGGATGGATGGATGGATGGATGGATGGATGGATGGGCGGGCGGGCGGGCGGGCGGACGGACGGACGGACGGACGGACGGACAGACAGACAGACAGACAGACAGACAGACAGACAGACAGACTGGATGGATGGATGGATGGATGGATGGATGGATGGATGGATGGATGGATGGATGGATGGATGGATGGATGGATGGATGGATGGATAGATAGATAGATAGATAGATAGATAGATAGATAGATAGATAGATAGATAGATAGACGTTTGGATGGATGTACAGACAGACGCTGTAGATTGATAGATAGACAGACAGACAGACAGACAGAGAAAGATAATATACCTTGATAAAAACCAGCTTCTTGTTCTTCTCCAGGTACAAGGCTGCATCTATGCTTGGAGGGATCCGTTTGACTTGCTTCGGGTAACCGTAGTCCAGGACAAACATGGTATATCTCCACACTTTACTGCCTAAAACGGTGAAAAAAACCCCAAAATAAAACAAAACAAACACTGAATTCTCGACTTGTAGCTGAAGAGTTTGATATACACACAGCACAGGTTTCGGACCCTCGGCTTTACCTTTAAAGAAGTAGGTCTTGTTGGTTCTTTGAGAGTGCACGGCAGCGTTGAGGTTCCCAGGCAGTTCCCTCCACAGCCGGTTGATTTTCAGTGGTGTGTTGTGTCCCAGGTCAGAGATGGTCCACACATAGTCGCCACTGAAAGCAAAGGTCTTCCTCCATGGACCTGGTGAAACATACCACGAGTTGATAAGAACTCCACACTCACACCTCGGGGCAATTTAGAGTCTCTGGTTAATATTAATATGTATGTTTTTGGACTGAGGAGGAGGAAACTGTGGGAGTAATCGGAAAATGCCCAAGGAGAAGAAACTCCTTTGGTCTGATGATAATATATGATAAAAACAGAATAACTACAAATACACACACTCAAAAGGGAAATCGATAAAGTAATGACACAACTGATGTTCTGACTGCCAAGCAGTGTTATTGGCTCTTATGTAGAATAGAAGTGGCACTGTAAATGAAACGATACTGATTAAAAATGACCTTTATCTAGGTTGGCAACAAATTGCTGCCCACCTGGACGTCTTCTCTCTTTGTTCTCTACTTCTTACCCAACATGATGGCGTCCAGTGTGGCTGTGCAGGGGTCAGGGATGCCCCCGGCGTCATGGCTGCTCACTGTGGGGAACAGGGCGTCAGGGGTGGTTGGACTGGCTAAAGTGCTGGTGATGCGTTTTCCTGTGAAACAGAGAAGTTTGAGGTTTGAGGGTGCAGTTTAATTGAGGGTGAAACCGTAATAGGGGAATTAAAGTGTTTGTTTGCATTATGAAACTATTCCACTATATAAGTTGATTCTGAGTTTTGTGCATATGTGGTTGAAGTCATTGTCTTGTTGTTGATTTCATATCATTTCCTGATTTTACCTGTTGGTAAAGGATCTGGATTTGTAAACCAAAGGCTGAAGTGCCCCTGAGCAAGGCACCCTGCCTTAACTGCTCTTAGACCTCTGTAACACTTTAAATCCCCCCATTGTGGGACATTTAAGGGAATACTACATATAATAATATCAAAAGAAGGGCGTTCGTCTAGCTTGTCTTGCAGCCCTTCTGACAATTCTTCTTTCAACACATTCAATCCAAAAATGTAAAAAGGCTGCGATCATTGGTTTAGGGAATGGGTTCAAGTTTTCAGGATACGCTATTTCAGTTATTTGTTTCTGACCACCATGTCTACATAAAAAAAGCATCGGTACAACAGAAAAGGTGCTGATCCAGGCCTCCTTCATGCACTCACCATACAAGGACTGGATGCCTTGGATATCGTCCAAATGCAGCCTGAAGTTGCGTTGATAACCGGAGTAGACCGGAGCCATCAGAGCGCTTCTATACTGGGAGTGACCCAGGCCAAGGGCGTGGCCGATCTCATGGGCAGCCACAATACGCAGATTAGTGCCATAGTACATTCCCTCAGTCCAGAACTCGTCCTCGTCGAAATGGACAATACCGGATTCTGGTGACTCAGCATGGGCCAGAACATGACCTGCATGAGGTACAGACAAACAGGCCGAGCCCAGTGTTTAGGCAGAGTGTGCAAAGTTTCCATATAGTGTGCAAAGTTTCAGTGGATTAGATATACTGAAAGGAGACCTTGAATGGGAAAAGTGTTTACCTTGGCTTTGTTGAGTAACAGCCTATTCTTGCATAAAGTTGTCCTAAAACAAGCCCTTAAATGTCATCCTGTCCTCGTTCACATATAGATCTGGATATTAAAACTGTGCCTCAATAAACAAGTGAATCTGAAGACAGAAAGTGATATGAAATGGGTTTCGTGATTCTGGGTCAAACATAAGAGGACAGATGTCTGCATGTCCCATCAAAGCTCCAGTTTCCACTTTGTTTAACAAGCAGCATGATTCACAGGAAACAGGAAAAACAACCAGTCAGTGTGAAGCCTACTTGCGGTTGCCAGATAAGCATGAGAGGGAGTCGGATCTGTGTGGTCACAGACCACAATATTCTCACATCCTGCAACAGGATTGTAACAGTGCTTTGAAAATAGCGTCTGAGGCGTTTCCGATTAAACAAATGTCCCGTAGCTGCTATGCTAACATTAGAAAACAAGGATGAATCGTGTATTCAACCATTATTGGTCCCTTTTAAGACAAATAACAAACCTCGGCCATCAAAGGGGACAGAGCAGTATCCATCTTTCTTGTGGAAGGAGATCCTGATGTCTGCTCTGCCACTGTAGATCTCTCTGAAGGACAGGGCGGCCACGTCGCTCCAGTACTTAAAGGCAGAGCGGATGGCCGCGCTGACGTCCGCCTTCTTCATGTCAGGTGTGTAGTTGTAGATGCGATAGGTCAGACTCCTCTTCCTCCACCAGCCTGCAAGAGAAGCATCATCTCCTCTAGATTACAACAATCAAAGCAACAACAAGAGCCTCATAGTCACTTTCTTATAACGAAAACACCTTTGATACTTTTAACTTTTAACTGTATTGCAATCGAGAAAGTTCACTGAAAAATGTAACTAAAAGTTTGTATATAAAGTGTGAATTTCCATCATATTTCATTCAATTTTCTCCTCATTTGAGATTTACATGGCTCTTTTCATTCTGTCTTCTAGCTCATTCTAGTCTTCTAGTTCTCTATAAAGCACAGTGAATTGCCTTGTGTAAGAATGGTGCTATACAAATAGACTTGCCTTGCCTTGCTTTGCCTAGTTTGGTCCTCTTGTGATTTGTTTTTACCACCACATAACTAATTTATTGATTTTTTTTCTTGTCATGATGCATAAACACACACATGGATCATCTTCATGCTGGCAGCGGACTCACCCATCACTCTGTACTTGTGATATTTCTTGTTGAAGGGGTCTTCCATGCCACAGCGTGGCTGTCTCATCACATCCAGAGTGGCGTCATCTAGTTCTCCACTAGGGGGCAGATCGTTCACTCTCTGGAAAACCCTGGAGACGAAACAAACATCTGCAAACTGACCCGACGACACGAGGAGCGACAGTGACCTGCCAGGTAAACCCTCGACCCCTATTTTACCTGAGAGCCTCAATGATCTCCTCCAGGTAGTGAGGATCCTGTGGATCTGCAGGCTCGTTCAGGTAGCCGTACTGCTTCAGATAGGCCTGCGAATACAGAGACATGCAGTAAAATCTCTAACACTGGGTAAGAATAGTGTTTGCGTGGCTACACCAGAATCACTATAGAGTTGAACAATGAAACATTTTTACTTCACAATGGTTTGTGCATTGAACGTTTTGTATAAAACAATTTTAGTATGTAAGTGTAACAAATATATCAATGTTAATAATCACCCCTTGCAACAAACTATAATGTAAGAACTCTCCATCTTGTACATTGCTTTACTATCTCTCTCTCTCTCTCTCTATATATATATAGATATATAGATATATCGATATAGATATTTTTATATGTATAGTGTTGTGTAGCTCAGAGAAACAGCACTGCATTACAATGAACTTTATTCCTTCTCCTGTCTGGAGAGGGGACATGTCCTGGACAGGTCTCCAGTCCATCACAGGATATACTCTCACACACACACACACACACACATCCACACCATACACTCTTACACCTGGGGGAAATTTAGAGTCTCCAGTTGACCTACATTTGCATGCTTTTGGAGTGTTAGAGAAAACCAGATCGGCTGGAGAAAACCCATGCAAACACAGGCAGAAGATTCAGCCTCCACACAGAAAGACCCGCGGTCCAACCAGGATTTGAACCTCGCTGCTGTGGAGGCAACAGTGCTCTATCCACCTTTCCACCCTCCTCCTGACGTTCCTGTTCAAAGCCTAGCTCAACCTCCTGCAGGGTGGAGTCAATTCAATTAACAGCTCTTGAAATGCTTTCAGGACAATACCTGGTGACACTCACTCAGATAAATCACAGACACTCACTGTGGAGATAAGCATCTTGGGTACACACACACACACACACAAAGTAAACTCACCTCCGCCTCGTCCAGTTCTGTCCACTGCACCGGTGCACTAGCAGCTCCACCGAGGCCCAGCAGCAGCAGCTGCAGCAGCAGAAGCCACGAGGTGTCCATTTTCTACGGTTTCTGACCCAGATGTGAGGAGTGGGAGACCAGAGTCGGAGAAGCTCTCACAGCAGACTCTGTTTGTTCTGAGAGCGCTCCAGTTTTTAACTTGGCCCGACGCGTGAGTCAGCCCTGTGGTTACGATGAGCCACCTCCGAAGAATGAGGATTACAACAGCAGCCAGCTGACCTCAGGCCAGCACGTCTGCCGCTGTTGAAGTTGTGCAGCTCCTTGGGGCGGATGAGGAGACCCAGCTGTGGGGGGGGGGGTCTGCCAGGTCCATTCATTTACATGATCGAGCTGCTGTTAATAAGATGTTTTGAGAACTTGAACCAAACCTGAACATCCTAAGTAACCCACCATGCGTAACCTTCTGCCTTTTGCCTTTTTGTTGCCTTTTTGTTGTTTCCCTCATGTTAAAACAGAGCTCAGTTATGAGTCAAATCCACAGATGGGATCTGCCCTACATTTCAGCATACCTGTCGTCACCGTGCCAATCCCATCCCAGAGAAACATTTACATCTCTGACCCAAACAATAACTGATTTGTTGTTGGAGCCATCTGTACCGATCTGATGAGGGTTTGATTCACAGTCATATGATACCGGCAACTTCCTAACATCTGGTGAGAATGCAAGCAATGCACTTTGAGGTCACTGATATGTGATTATGTGTGTTTAATGCCTAATGTCAAATTGATGCTCAATAACTCATTTGTTCTTGACGCCTACTTATAATTGCGTTACAGGCAAATAATTCAGATCAACAATTGTTCAAATCAGCATGGACTACTAAAAAGAGATCAGCGAGATCCACATTTAGTCCACGTACCCAAATATACTTCCTGCTTGTTTCAGCAACTCAGATTTGACAGATGTTAACAATATTTTTTTCCCCCGTCAACAGGATATGAATTGTTATTTGGTGGCGGACGACAGAAGCTTGATTGTGTCTGCTGCGGTTCTCGCACGCTGTAAAACCTCTGGAACATCTGATCATCGGTGTCTCCTACACAACTCGGGGGCCGACTGGAACTTTATAGCAGATAAATGCTACAGCAGCTTCGGCCGACACACAGACGGTCTAAAGATGTGGGCTGTGAATAGTTGGCATCTTGCAGCTGCTAGGGCGACCCCGTGGACTTAAACCTGAGACAACAGTGAAGGTTTGTTTGTCTGCCAACACTGTCTGAGGTGCCAGGGACAGAGCCCGGGCCTGCAGAGGTGTCATCAGGCCTCCTGTATATAGGGCTATATATGTATACATATATATATATTTGCAAATTGCTGTTAAGCCAGGAGCTACTCATTCAGAAAAGTAAGCGAGGCCTTTTCTTGCCGCCGGTTTTCACAGTGAGTCCTGCGACAGATGTGTCCAGCTGGTCCACATGCTGCACATTCCTCACTGCATCACAACTCGCCACACGGAGGAATTAAACCCCAGATTTAGTGCACAGGTTTGCATTCGCCACCGACGTGACACAAGTCTCTGTTTGTCGAGCTGAGAGGGGAGGAAAACTTGACAGTCAGCTTTATCTGCTTTCTACCTAGTGTGTGGCGTTTGTGCCCGACGTGACATTAATATCCTGTTATGCACGCTGACAAAGGAACAGAAAGGAGGAAGAGGCAAGGTGACACAGCAAGGGGACGCTTTCTTCTGCCTATTCTGTTTAACGTCACTTTCTCTGTGACCATTACCCCTGACTAATCAAGTCCTTTCTCCCCAAATTGTGTGCATGGTGCATCATTACATACAGTCACTGGGGTGACAAATGTATGAAAACCAACACAATGCATCAATTCTCGCCACTGTTGGTGCTACGGTAAAACACGTTTTCTTTTTATGTCTTCTCTTCGACGCACTTCTGCTGACGGCAATTTTAGTCATTTTGTGAGTCAGAGCCGGATCAGAGCGAAACATCTATAACAAAGTTTTCCCGCTGGGTCAGTAGCCTCAAGATACTAATAAACAAATGAGTCCCTGCGGTATTTATCGTGCATGGAGACAAATGGCACATATCCGATTCTACTGGAGACAGGCAAAACCATGTGCAGCCCCATTCAAAGGCTGCTGACCAACACGATTCTTTCATCGTTAATCATATTGCTGTAGAAGAACCACTATCGGATGCGAGTTCAAAGTTTCAAATCTGTTTCGTTCTGCAAACACTGGTTATCTCGACACTGACAAAGCTCCACTTCTTAACTCTCCTCCTCCTCTCACTCCTTGTGCCAGCTGCAGCAGCGTTTTTACAAAATGCTCTCTGACTCACTCCCTTCATATCCTGTTTCCTCTGTTGCCACATATTGAAGGAGCGTCCTGTAAAAGTAGCACAAGATGACACCTGGAAACATCCAGATGTTTTACAACTAGAAATAGACTTTGTTTTGGCAAAGCCAGAGAATTGAAACCAAACCAGAAGGCTTTCACTTTCAACATGAAAACTCTAGATAACATATCACGCTACCAGTGTAGGAGAGTTTAGAGCTACTGGACACCTCTTGACCTACAATAATATTAGTAACTCCATCTTCCTGAGCAACAGCATGTGTCACCAGTATGAGGGCTTATGTCATGTTTAGGTCATTTAATCATTTCCAATAAACAGCCCTGAAAGTTCCTAGAGTGAATAAACACGTTTCTGGTCAATAAACCTGACTATAAAGGGAACTAGAGTCTTAAATGCATCGTTCCTCTGGAAAAACATTCCATAACAATACAAGAGAAAAAGTAAAATACAAATGTGATTTGGATTTAGATACAGTGTGCATAGAGAGTATTACAATTTGGATAAAGTATGTTCTTAAACTAAATCGCTCTAAATTGAACAATACGGTGATAACACTGCCCGTCGTTCTGAAATAAACAGAAATGGCACAAGTACGTGAGTGTAAAATTATAACTTTATTCATGTGATCTTCAGCAATAATGAACACTTGACGTTGTAATCCCTGTGCTGATCGCTCAGCCGCAGGACACACAGCAACTTTGACAGATTCAACTGTCAATAGGACATGAATAATTTAACATCAAAATCACTGAATATTTCCCCGGTTTCCTTTGTAGAAGCTGTGCAGTCGTTCCAGTTTAGAAAAATCTTGTAAAAGGATAAACTCGCCCTCTCTCTCAGTCTCCTCATAAGGAGTCAACATCTTCCTCTCCTACACACACACACACACACATTCATGTACACACACGCACACACACACACACACACACACACACACACACACAAACACTGGTGTCTGGCTCACATCAGGTCAGAGCTGAGAGGCAGCCAAACCTCTGAAATGTGTAAAGGTGCGGCACAGGTGTGCTACTTTGTACAGGCTTGGAAACGGCGTGGGACAAACAGAGGTTGCAGTTCATCTCAGGTTTACAGATTAAAGAACGAGTAACTGATGGTTTAAGCAAATGGCAGATGTTTCTCAGCTTCTTCCTCTGAAACGGTATTGCGAAAGATGCTGCTCATGACAATATTTTGTTAGTGTGTTGCAGTGCTGATTCTGCTTTTCCTTCACATTGACTCAATCATATCTCATGCTTAAGCTCAAGCCCTTTCTTGCAAAACCTGTGAACTGCCTTCACTAACAGCCGCTTGCTATAACTTTCCACTAAACTGCTCGATTTTGTTCTGGATATGACTTAACATCCTCCAACGTACAAATGTCAGCAATGGGCAAAGTCCCCTCTGCAGATTAAGAATAGCACCCAAAGATTTGACATCTACACCACACTTGGTAAACTCTTATAGTGAAGCCAGCCCTTCAGGACTCTCATTCATTAGAGGTCTGTATAACAAGTCTACATTGTAATTATCATTATTATTATTTTAATTATTTATATCATTTAAAACTAACCTTTTAACGTGTGTTCAGAAAGCAAACTCTTTCCACTCCTTGCGCGTTCAAGAATATCTGTATGGATTACAAAAATAAAAGATTTCTTTTCCGAACAAGTTTTTCATGTAAGACCAAAGATCTCCCTTCGATAAAACTGGACGTGTTTTGGTTTGGTCACTCGAAGCCTTTAGCGTTCATCTAGCTATGTGGCGCTGAAAAAAAAACCTCAATCTCAAAGGCAACAAGTTTGCATAAAACCTTCCAAAAAGTTGTGCGTCAGAAATGCTGCCGTGCTCGTGGTCACAGTTCAAACTGTTGTGCAGTTTTCTCAACGAAATGTGAAAACCACATCCCGGCAGGGTCTATTCCTCGCTCTCGTCCTCTCTGATCTTCACCTTCACCCGGTGCCAGGCGTTGCTCAGGACGCCTCTCAGGTTCCAGATGGGAGGAACCGTGTCCGGCTGCATGTTGTAGCTGTTGTCCACCGCCTTGCACACGATCTCCAGCTCCTGAGCCTCGGCCGGGAGCGGAGCCGTCACCTCCCACAGCTTCCAGGCCCAGGCTCGTCCCGGAGGAGGAGGAGCCTCGGGCGTCTGCAGCTCTGCCACCTGCCACGTCTTCCCTCCGTCCACGGACACGTCCACGCGTACCACCTCCCTGCCGCCGCCGCTCCAGGCGTAGCCCTTCACCGTCACCTCCTCTGAGCTGCGGTCCACCACGGCGCCCTCTGCAGGCGTGGTGATGGCCGACTGGATGGGAAGCTCCTGGATGGCCGGCGCGGACTTGAAGTCCACGGTGTCCCAGTCCGTCCCGGGGGAGAACCCCTTGTAGTCGTTCTGCTGCCAGTGGCTGCTGCTCTCGTCTACGCTCACCACGATCTTGCCCAGCCACTTCACGTTACGCGCCCCCACCGTACCCGGAACCACGGCGCGTACCGGGAAGCCGTGGTCCGCCGGCAGCTCCTCGCCGTTCATCTCGTACGCCAGCAGCACGTCGCCCTCCTCGCTGACCGCCTTGTTCAAAGGGATCGAGGCGCCGTACGTCGTCCCCGTCACGTCTTTGTCCAGACCCTCGAACTGAACGTGCCGCGCCCACTTCGCCACTTCCGGCCCGTACCCGGCCGCCTGCAGCACGTCCCGCAGCCTCGCTCCGCTCCAGGTGGCGTTGCTGATGGCGGCGATGCCCCAGTTGAGTCCCTTCACCTGCTTCACCTTGTTCATCTCGGAGCGCCGGTTCCCGGCACACTGCAGCGTGGCGGTGACGGTGTGTTTGGGGAAACGAGTCTTCAGCTCCTCCAGAGACAGCGTCAGGACCCCTCCGGGAAGCCCCTCGACCTGCAGCCGGTAGGAGGCGGGGTCGACCTGAGGAACGGGCAGGTGGTTTCTTTTGAAGAAGAGGGCAGACGGGGTGATGTAGCTGTCGGTGAGGAGCTGAGGAGGCGGCTCTGCGTTGAAGGGTTTGAGGTTGTTGACGCGCAGGGCCGGGTGGCGTTTAGGGTCGGAGGAGTAAGGGTCAGAGGAGGACAACGAAGCGCTCTGCTGCTGCTTCTTCAGGTCCTCTGCACTCAGCTCGCCGACCTTGTGTAAACCACAGACACACAGAGTTTTAAGTCAGAATAATAGGAAACCTCACTGCAAATTTCACCAAACTGCTTCCTTTTGAGCAGTTTAGATTTTTTTAGTCAATTAATCTTTCGATTACCTCAATTCATCAAATGTTACATTTGTAAATAAAACAGAAATATTTCACATTTAAGAAACTGAGATCAGAGAATTTTTACTTCATTTCTTAAAGTCCCTTGTTTATTAATCATTTTGTTGTTGCAGCTCTAGTTGCTCTGCGTCCTTTTTGAGTCGTGACTGAATAGGCTAGACAGCTTTTAAGATGTGTTTTCAATAGGCCTGTGTTGGGTTATAAAAACAGATGCCTTGCATTCAGACACTGCATTCAGCTCTTCTCAGGAGTGGTCCTCAGGATTTATTGGTTGTGAAAGAATTAAACTAGACCTTCACTGGACCTTTGAAGTCCTGGGATGTTTCTCTAAAGATAAAAACTTACTTACTGGAGCGGACACTGAGCTGACCTTGGATATAGTTTCAAGCTCATTTGAGGACAAATTTTTAAAAAAAGTGAGCCACAGGCTCACATCAATCTTGTTTCTATTTATTCTTGAACAAACTGCTTATGAATTGTAATGTGTGCTGCCACTTTATGTGCTCAGTAAAAGCAAACAGAACAAACTGTGATTAATTAGTTGATGAGTAAACAATGAGTTGTTTACTTGCTGTTAGCGACAGAAGTGGAGGGCAAAGTTGATCCAGTAAATGCGATGAGTGTTTAACAAATTCATATAGTTTTAATGCTTCCAAATACTGTCTGTTTAACTACTCAGCCAGAAGAGGAACTTACTTTTAAACAATGGCTCAAGATTTTTGGCAACTGTGCTCAAACCTCATCTCTTTGTGTTTGTGTTCACTCTTTTGTTTATGAAATTGCCAATACAAGACAACAATAACATAAATGTACCCTTTGTTGAACCTTTCGGACTTGCTATCACTAGACACATGCAATTTGATCTTTCATCATCATCTGGTGTAATTTTTCAGCCCACCTTATATTCCGAGAGGATTTCCAGCACATGGTCCTGCTTGTGCACAGCATACAGCGCCCAGAAGGGTTCGAGGTCTCCCCCTGCTGCCAGCAGGATTTTATCCCCACCAGGATGCATGGCCACAAACTCTGTGATGTCATAGACGGCGCCTTTGTACGTGACCCACACGCCATCTTCCAGAGAGCGGTGACTGGTCACTTCCTCCTGGGTGAAGATGGGAAAAGTGGAGGTCTTCCCTATGCTCTGTACCCTGGTGGTGTCTACCTGTTCAGCCTGCAGCAGAGGGAGGAGAGAGGAATGGTTAACTGTGGACAAACTGGTTAACACAGATGGAGTTTTGTTTGCTTATGAAGCACTGAGATAACACACAACAGAGAGGAGAAGCAAATACACACTAGACAAAATACTGTTACCTTTAAATACTGCAACAAATCCTTGAAACTGACATTTTGCTGCATCACTGTGTTAATTACTCACACAGATGCTGCACAGCTGTTCCCTGACTGTGTGAGTGAAAGCCTAGAGAAGCCATAAACATCATTAGCAATGTCCCAGAGGATGAGACATTGCTTGCTTTCAGACTGACCTCTGAGACGTGAATTTGTCCAGAACTCCCAAGGTGACAAAGTCAAAACGTGGTGATTAATGTGCACTTATGGATACTAAAACAAATACGTGTTGCACTCTGCTTAATACGTGTACGCATGTTGAGTCACAGCAAATGTGTGACTAAAACAATCACGCTGATATTACAAAGCAGACACTGCCCTAATTGTAAATAGCGAGGCAATAAAAACGGAGGATTGTGCCAAGTCCAATTTCAAAATGAACTGATAGGACACGGTTATAAAATCAAGGTTGTGAAATATTCTTCGTAAAACGCGGGTCCATTGCAGCCTCTTTAAGCCGTGTGCTGTTGTTCAGTTGGACTTCAGTAAGACGACAAGTTTTAAGAGTAACCACGAGATCAGTTTCATCTTATCTGCTCCCAACCTTGTGGTGGTGGAGGCCATAAGCCAGCACAGCTCCCGTACCAGCCACCAGTCCTGCCAGCGCATGTCTCCAGCTGCGAGTGTGGCCGTGCTGGTACGATCTCCGGTCCTCTCCACTGCCGCTGCTCCACAGACGAGCTGCACACGATGTTACGACTGGAGCCGCCCTGTGCCTGGGAAATAAAAAAAAACATTCTCATTTTGTGCGATGGATAAAAGACGCTCTGCTGCGATTTTGAGAAAAAGGACGGAAATAAAAGATTCAGTGGATCCGCCGTACAATGCACTGAATTACAATGAAACACATGGCTCAAGCTTTCACTTTTAAACGGGACCTTGGATGGTTGAATGGAGTATTTATAGAAGCTGTGGTTGAATCAGAAATACCTCAGATGCTCTTTTATAATCCTTTGTTTGGTGTGGAGATATTACGGTCTGTTTCTGCACAAATCTATTGTCTCACTCAACAAACACAGGAACCGTTGATATGCAGTATTCAAAAGGCTGGATCTTCATGCAATTTACAACTCTGTAATACTAATATCATATTTCTTCTTGTACTATACTCCTGCAAAGTCTGTTGGTCTCCAGCTACCTGTCGACATATCTGTAGAATATACATCTGAGTTTTCCTGTTCCGGTATTTCCTTTTTTCATTGACTCAAATTATAGACCTTCATCTACTTTTCTTTCTTTTTTCACCTGTTGTCCAGCTGCTTGGTGAATATTACTGCACTGCTGATGGGAAAAATTAAAGATATGATATATGGATTATGGGAACAAAAAAAGCTCAGTACTAATTGGAGCGATGCAGCTATTGAGCACATACAGTCAGCTTTATAAAATAGGGCTAGAATCAGAGGAGGAATGTGGGGCCTTTTTGTTTAGATTACCTTTTGTCTGTCCTGATTTGTCCATTTTTAGCTGCATGTGAAGATCCCAAATCTACATTTGACCGAGGACCTGAATATGTTTTTGGACCTATCGTCCATATAAAGCAAAGCTGAGGTAAGAGTGTATTTTGCAGTCTAGCTCCCCTTCAAAAATGCTCCATTAACCTGATGCATCAGACTGCTGAGTGGCACTCTGGCTGCACAGGTCAAGTTAACACCAGCACATAAATACCAGGAACGCTGCGTGGGACAAAAGGCCTTTTTGTCACAGCACTCTACAACTCTACCTTTGAGAGCTGAAGGGGCCACATCGAGTCAGGTTGTGGCAGCGTCTGAGAAGCAGCATTGCAATGGTCTAAAGAGAAGAAAAAAAAGGAATTTTACAGTCAAACAACACATAATGTGCAAAAATCAAGCCAGTGAGAAAACTACAAATGAACAAACGAAGCCTGTTGTTTACATTCAGTCATTTGGCGGACACTTCTGTCCAATACAACTTACATACACAAGAGATGAAACATTTGAGTTGCAACAGAGATCTAAGTGTAAGGGTAAATACTGATCTGCATTACAGTAAGTACTTGCATATGTGTAGTTACTGACTTGTTAAAAAACAAGAAGTAGAGCAGAGCTGTTCCTGAATTTCTGACCATGACATTTCTGACATGGTTCAACTTGAACACAAAGGCTTTGTCAGAAGTGTTAGTATTTATTGCTACATTATAGTCTCATTTGTGATGTAGCTTCAATGGTTTTTTTCTCCTCTCTACACTTACTATATTCTATAATCATAGACGTGGTTGTTTTGAAGAGTTAAGAGGAGGACGAAAACAAGATAAATGGACATTAAATTACAATGAAAAAAACAGTGAGGTAATAGAAGATGAGAAACCACAACACAGGGCAGAAGAAATGCTCCCCTTATAGTCCTATAGCGAGGACTGCCTGGATAGTGAGTAGAGGCGTGAGGAACAGGTGGGTGATTTTGTACACAGTCAAGGACTTCTTTTTGAGGGTTATCAAGATGCTCTTTTTTCCCGGACAACATGCCTTTTCTGTTAGAATGACCAACTGAACCTTTCAACTCTTCGCCTCCTCCTGGGCTGGCCAACCAGGAGTGACATCGAACTTCAAAAGGAGCCAACCAGCTGGGGGGGAGTGGATAGGAGGAGGAGTAGGAGGAGGAGGCCTTAGCCCACTCCTCTCTCACCACAAAAATGTACAAATAGTAGTAAACACTGGAACTGGACTGTCCAGCCCATTACCAATCCACAGGTGGATGCAATTTACAGGACTTGGTCGTCATATGCTCTGGTAATAAGGAAGGTTATTCTGAATGACTTTTCCACAGGAAATTCAGAAGCACAACATTATTTTGATTGGGAAATAATGAATAACATATCATGAATGTGCTGGAAGTGGCAAAATGGACAGAGAAAGTGAGAGAGAAAAAAGAAAGTCATTATCTATAGGTCATCCAGGTAGCCGGTGGAGGCGCTCGACTTTATCAATCAAATACACTTGTCTTATCTCCACCAACGGTGGTCATTTAGATTAGTCTGGGTTATCTTTAACCAGCTCTCGCTGTGCTCCAGTGCTGTGTGTCAGGCTTGCCAGCAGTCCTGCTACTTTAACTAAGAGGTCAAGAGGTGATCTGATAGTCTCCTTGCATCTTCTCGCAGTCCCACTGAAATGAAAATATCGAGCTACTTAGTTGCTTTGATCAACACCACGCAGGGGTAATTGATCTGTTGCCACAAAGCCATATTAGAGCTCCTGTGGGATCTACAAAGCTGCCCAAATTGTTTGTTTAGATTAATAGTCTACTACTACTTTCTCCTATTTGAACAGACCAGAGTTTGAAAATTAGCCAGTGTCTATTCGTGTGTCTGTCTGGGTGACTTCTGTTTGAGCTCAAACAGATACAGAAAGTTCGGGGTGCACATCAAACATTACACATTTCTTCTGAACCTTAATAGAATTATAGAGCATTTATACTCTCGTTTCAAGCAGCCAATTGATCTGTATGATCTAAATCTATACAATATGTTTCACATCGAGACACAAGTCTAGAATATTCTCTCTAAACTGGAGTAAACACTTTACACAATATCTGTCCTGGGGTGTGAGGCTTCACGTCAATCAATGTAAAAGTGAAAATAAAATTGAACTTCTTGGGGTGACACGTGGAAGCTGCCTTTACCAACCTCATAACCACTATCGAGGAGGACAAATCCACAAAGACGCAGGAGGTTATGAACTTATTAAATTTGACGTAGGCAGAAATTAACTTCATCACCACCACCACCACCATCCTCCTCCTCGCTGCTAGCGATGCTAACTGTTAGCATCCGACCCGGACAACCCGATCAGAGATGTTTGAAACACTGAACAACCGTTGACCGAGTTTTTCCTCTTAATCCGACACTTTAAGCTCACAACTACTCACTTGTGTGTGTCGGGGCTCCTGTCTGTTCTCCAGATGCTCCCCAGCATGAACTTCGGCCGCCGGACCCTCTCACTCTGTCACTCCGCTGCGAAGCTCTGAAACGTTGCATAAACGCCGACCGAGCTGCGTTCAAGACACCAAAGAGTTGTTTATCCTGGTGTGGAAACCACGCATAGATGTCTATCTGTCTGTCTGTGTGTGTGTGTATGTGTGTGTGTGTGTGTGTGTGTGTGTGGTGTGCAGAACAGGCGAGGCCAGTGTGTCACACACACACACACACACACCCTAAAGCGATAACGTTATAAAATGTTTCTTTACTGTACTGTGCTTCCTTGTATGGTTAGAAGAAGCATTTCTACCTTTGTAAAAGTTTATAAACTAACTAAGTGGCCTTGTTGTGAAGTTTCCTCTTTTACTAACTGGAACTAATGAGAAAAAGGAAATGGAAAAAAAAAGAAAAAAGTTAAACCCATGTAAAAGGTGCATTATCTGCGTCTATATCGCCACCAAGTCAATTATAATCTATCTATCTGTCTGTCTGTCTGTCTGTCTGTCTGTCTGTCTGTCTGTCTGTCAATAGTGTTTAAAAACAGCTACCAAATATGTTATACAACATAGGATATGATTAAAATATATCAGTGGACTTGTCAACATTGACAAGATGGGAAGTATGTGTGTGTGTGCACCCAAAAACCCGTCAGTGTGCAACATGGAGGGATGGAGTGATATGCTGAAGCTGAGTTGCAGCTTCAGTCCTATGTAGCAGGTGAGATCATGTCCTCCTCTCACCCACCTCCTTGATGTTGTTTAGAGAGTCCAGAACATAACTAGTCTTCCTCACCTGTTCATCCAGGTGCTGTCCCTCCACAGCCAAGATGACAGCAGACAACAGGGCAGTACTGGTGGACCTGTCGTATTCTTTTACAATGTCAATGTCCCAAACCCAGATGTTCACTGGCATAAAGTGCGGTATTATATTGGCAAATGACATGGTCATGATTAATGATTTACGTGACTACAAGATTTAGTTGAAATTCATAAACTGTAAAGAACAGATGCTTTATTGGTTAGTAGTGCCAACCTCTTGAGCAAACCCTGAATGCACCCGAGTTTACACAGCAAACATGAAGTGGGGAAGTGTATGACCGAAACACAGATAAAGGATTATTATACATAAAAAGCATGTAAAGCACAGAGACCCAACAGAAACATCTGTAAAGTTGAAACCACATTGAAACCGACAGTATGGGTGAAAAATAAGTCTGCAGTCACAGTGTTTGTGTCATCAATTTTTTTTGTTTGTTGAAGTCAAAATAAGACCTCACATTGGGAAGCATCCCAAACAGGAATCAACAAAGAAGTCTATATCAGGGAGCTTTATTGTTTCAGTCCAAGTCCAGGCACAGAAATACGTGAGGAGAAACTACACATTTCACCTGAGATTCACCTGATGGTCACACTGCTGAAGCAACACTCGAGTGAAAAAAAAGGTAGAAATCGATTTCAAGAAAAGCATTACCAGATCAGCTGATGAAATAAAGACATGTTGATGCATGTAGCCCAGATGACTTTGAATAACATAAGCATAACAAACTTTGGAAAAAAACCCCAAACTTTTAAGGGTGTGTCTTTAAATACGAGGTTAAAAAAACAAAAAAAAAACAATAACAGTGTTTAAGAAGTGACAGCAACAGAAATTTATTTTTAGAAATCCTGTTTTACAGAGTTGATTTTTGAAGAGTGGCAATACAGACTGACATCTATGCAGAAAAGCACAAGGAAGACAAACCTGGACAAAAGCTATTGATTCTGCTCAGAAATATGAGTTATTTGTGTTAAACAAACCGATCTGAAATACACTTTTATAAAAGTTTTACGTGTTCATTTTCACATATAGCAATGGAGTTAATAACATTTATTTACAAAAGAACTGCAGCAGTTGTTAATATTTCCTCTAAAGTGCCCAACGCCCTACCTGTGATCCCTGTTGGAAGGAAGAATAATGAAATGCAGACAGAATCTGACATCTTGAAGGTTTTTCACACTCGAGCTCCCATGAAACTCCTTTCACTAACAGCAACACACCAGAGAACAGAAACACCGCAAATCCAATTCAAACAAAACAGGCACGTTATTCCACTGAACCAACATCTCCACAGTTTCTTTATTGAGGGGGCAGTGACAGATTTTAACTAACTACATTGACTGCAACTAGGATTTCACACGTGCCTTTTTACAGTACAACAAAGGCTTAAACACTCAGCTTCAATCCTCCTATTGCTTTAATTATTTAAACATGAATGTTATGCATAAACCTTTAGTTTAACTCCTGAAACAACACTTTGTGAAAGATGAATCCAGCAGCTCTTAACCACTGGTTTGGCTTGTGAGTCCTGGTGAATGATTAACAGTAATACTAATAGTGTCACACCTCCAAGATCTGTGACCTATCAGTAGGATCGCTGATTAGAAATTTCTTAATATCAGTTTCTTTCTTTTTCTCCATAAAACAAACACCCGACCCAAAACTTTGTCCGAGTGCAGAGCTCTACTACAGCTCGAGAGCCACTGACCTGAGATGACACATTAATGAGAAGTGGAGTATTGCAGTCTGCTGTGCAGAGTGTGGTGCATGGCTTTGTCTGTTTTTTTTATCTTTGACAGTGTGAGCTACGCCATGTTTGTCGAGTCCAGTCAAAACAGGACCAGTAGCTCACAGTGTGTTTCAACACCTACAGAAGATTCACTGGTTTCTCAACATCGTTTCCAACATACGTAGTTTCTTATCCCTTCACTTATGAATCTTAACAATAGGAAGCATTGTAGTGACAGAAGCAGTTGTCATGTTTTCCAGGTTGCCCTTCCTGACACCTTCACATGTCGGGCGCTCTGGGTGGAAACATCAAACTCTAAGTGTTGATTCTAGAAACAAAATGGTCCTCGAGCTCACTGGAACCTACAAATCTGTCTGACCTGTAGGCTGTGGTCAGTTCAAGAGAGGTGGATGAGGTTGGGTGTAGTCTATTTGATGCATTACAACTGTCATTTGCTCTCGTCGCACAGACGCTGAACGTTTCGTTAAGATACAACTTTGTTTGTAAAGAATGCTGTAAGTGTCGTGATTTCAATAACAATAGAGGTCCAACAGACTGGACCAAGGAAAGGAAGACGGTGAGTGCTATGCAGAATGTGTTCAACACTATAGAAAGCCCGGTTCCAAACATGTGCACAGTAATACTTGTTATATTGGGATCTCTAGCACCCCCTGTTAGCATAAAGCATTACCAGCAACACTGCATGACTGACAATTAATATCACCTTTGCTTGTGTCTGTCATTAAATATCTCTAACATAATATTCGACTATGCAGCTAAGTAAAGAAACCCATTAACACCTCCAGTGCTAACTTGCCCTCACATGGATTTTGTTGCCATCATTAGAGAAGTTTCTCATATCAAAGATAAACTATGAAAGATAACAAGATAGCCAACTCCACAAGTACAGGTAAACCAGTGTATTTAATGACCTTTGAGGATTTATATTGATTTGATATTGGGCTTGAGTTGTAATACAGCTGATAAGATATCAGAATCACTTCACGAATTGTGTGCCGCTTCTTCTTCGCGCCTTTCAGTTGAAACCCATCAGAATGTGAAACCTTGTATACAAATGTAATATTCTGTAAAAGCTTTACTACACAATTTAAATAAAACTGTTTGAAAAAACAAAAATAAAATAAAAGATAAAAGATGGTTGTGTGTGTACATCAAAAATGTCCGAAAAAGAAAGACTTGAACATTACTTTGAAAGCGAAAATGCAAGTTGAACGGACTCTGGGGCATAACTGTAGCCTGCGTCTATTTCACATTTAAGTTTATCCTGTACTTTTCTACTGCACGACCGACGTTCACGGCTGGACCATCTTTGCCGCTTCTGCTTTAATGAGTGAGATGAGTTCCAGATTAATTAAAAAGACAAAACGAAGTCCTGCAATCTGGAGAAACACAGAAGAGATATGAGTGAGTATCTTCCCCCAGATCAGGGGTTGTTTGGTGAACAACTCGACTGACAGCCTACGCACCTCCACCACCGAGTTGTTGTTGAGTTTCCACTTGTTTCCCGATAAAACCGGTCGGCCATCGATATAGATGGGGCGCCTGCCTTCGTTGGTGATAACGAAGTCCCCGTTATTCTTCAGTTTAATGATCCCTGTGGGTATCAATACAATAATCAACTCACTTTGGATATGGAGATTGTGATTCCACTGCAGCATCATTGGCCACTCCATCACAAAGGCCGTGGATTTCATGACCAATGTAAAAGTTTACTCACCCTGTTTTCTTGATATTTTCCAGGCAGGTCCCTCCAGTGACAGATCAACATCTATGAGTTTGTCCTTGGTCGCTCTGCCCAGTGTAATCTGTGTATAGATGATAACAAAGCATGATAAATATCATAGTAAAACTAAATCTTCAGAGATGAGACAATATGCTCAGCAGATGTCGCACCTCTCGAGATCTCATGAGGTAGCGAACCATTCGTCCTCGTAGCGCTGCAAGTGTCTGGTTGTCAAAGTCGGGCATGTTCATCCCTGATGAGAAAGCAACACAACACATGGACTGACCAATCGGATCCCTCAGAACAGGTACTACCAGGTTGTGTTCGACGTATCAAAGTGAAAGTACCTGTGATACTATCCACAAGGACCTGCCAACGAGGCAACTCCTGCTCCAACTGTCGGATTTCCCTTTTCTGGTGACGGTCGGAGATCATCAGCTCTGGAATGGTTCACATTATGCACAGTCAACAACACATGTTTGTTCACATTTGTTAAATGAGTGTCAAACATTTGGCAAACTACTGTGTATCCCTGACTTTGACCTCAGCTTCATTCTTAACAACTCCCTTTTCTTTTCTGTTCGCAAGGTGCGACTTGACTTTAGCTGCTCAAGAACTACTTCACCCTGTTTACACATAATACAGTTTCTTACCATGCTCCAACACTTCATCTCTACTTTCCCTGTGTGAAAAAGAAGAATAAACAGTGTTGAACACTTATGGAGAGCAATAACTGGTGCAGGTGGAAAACATGAATTCCTCCATGAGGAAGTTTACATCAGTAGCAAGAAAAACAATGTGAAAGACTGTATTAAAAACAGTCAGAAATAGGTTCTACAAATGCAATAAGATAAGATCTAGCTATGGAGATTGTTAAGAAGGGCAGTTTCTTGTGTATACCGAACATGACCAGCTTGGAACATTTGTATCAGAAGGGGAAAAAAAATGAAAATGAAAAAGTCTGTTTTACTTCAATTTCACATCATCGACCATCTGTTCGGCATCAGAGAAGTTGAGGACCTGGTCACCTTTAGGCAGAGGCTGGACTGCAACGTACAATTCAAGACAATAATTACATTTCATTACAAACATAAGAAATGCGTTTTTAAGAGGACAATGTCCTCCCATTACAATAAATATAGCCTAACAAATTGCTGTTGGCTGTCCATTTTCCAGCATTTCTGGGACATTTTGGCATAGAGACAGCACCTAGTTGATCAAATATGTTGGTAACTCAACCTACCACTCTGGTCATCCAGGAGGTAGTACTGCTTCAGCAGTTGCCAGTGCACTAGGAGGCTCTTGGGAGTGCGACATTGATGGAAGACACTGGGATGTTTGCTCAAAAGCTCCTGGAATACGTCAAGCTTCGGCTGACTAGTCTGTCAACACAGAACAAAAAACACTTGTGAAACCTGAAAAACAATTTTTATTTCAACAGTTTAAATGCTCTTGTAGCAACACTTTACTCACTGAACCGATCTGAGCCAGCAGAGCCTCCTCAGACTGGGTGAACAGGGCTTTGCTTTGAATTGCCGCAATGGCCTCAGGGTGAAGCTGACGCATGGCCTGCCATGCCAACCTACGTAGAAACACAACACATACAATGAAATTACGTTTTACATGAAGAACTGTCGTCCTCAAAACCTGTGAGAAGGTGAAGCTGGTGGTCTTACTTCGAGATGACGGGATCATAGAGAAGGGCATACCACCGCTCCTTAATTTCCCGCAGTGTGAATCGACAGCTGAACTTGACCCCCAAATGAACAGAGTTGAGGTCTGTGGTCTAGACACAAACACAGAATCATTTTAGTCGTACAAACAAACCAGTCACCATGCCACACAAACACTTTCCTCTACGCAAAACAAATACTGCACATATAATCTGACAGCACAGACAGTGTCACTGCACACAAAGCTTTTCTCTGCCACAGTGAATGTTTGCCGTGATATACAGTTTACATAACGCCGTGGGCATTATGTATTTGTAGTCAGTAAGAAATTGACTTTCTTGGCCTTTCCATGTGAAGTGTGCATTTCTCTGAGTTTCAAAACATGCAGGCTGAGGTTGATAGGAGACTCAATTGCTCCTAGGAGTGAGTGTGTGGGAGTGTGTGTGAGTGTGTGATGGACTGTAGACTTTTTTAGTGTGTATTCCCTGCCTTCACCCCATGTGAGCTGGAGATAGGCACCAGCACAACTCAGTGACACCGTTAAGACACAAAGTGGGTAAGATAATGGATACATATCTATTGTATTCACTGTTCTTTCTCTATCCAACTTCTCGAGTCAAGGAACACTGCACAATAATTCCTTCATGCCCAGGCTGTCTGTTTGTGCACAAATATAAAATCTTGAATGGTTATTTACACTCACCTGCAACACTGCATTTATCAGCAGCAGGTCATCTGAAGGTTTCCATCGTCCCAAATCTTTGGTAATGTGTAATGGCTGCTTGCTTTTCTTGACTCTTTTAGTGATGGGTGCAGGGTTTACCATCATGGTAAGAGGGGGTGTGACAGCAGTTCCAGATTTTGTCACCTGACAGAATCACATTAAAAGAGGGATAAAAAATTCCATTAGATCATGTGACTGACCAATTCTTGTCATTCAGCTGCTGTCTGAAGTGCTGTACCTTTTTCTTCTCACTGGACGAAGGTTCGCTCCCTGAGCAGCGGACATGCTCGATGACAGTGGGACCTTTGACTCGACTGGAAGACTTCACAAGGCTGCTCTCCACCAGCTCATCATCAAACTTCTTCCTTTTTATTGACCTGAGAAACATACACGGTTGCTCTTTGAAAATCTGAATGAGCACTACAGAAAAACCACCCATCACCACCATTAAATGTTTACTGATTTGCTCTGGGGATGATGGGTGAATGAAGTGGTACAACAACATGCAAGAGGAAAAGAAATCAAACCTGGATGAACTTCTGCGTTTGGGAACACCGCTACCAAACGCTTGCACTGCTGTCCTTTTAACATCTTTTGCTCCCAGAGACTCTTCATCTTCTGACCGAGTACCGGCACCTGACATCACTCCACCAATCACCGGGTCTCCAGCCTGCATCTACACCCACAACAAGCAATGGATGGATGGATGGATAGATAGATATATAGATAGATATCGGAACTATTTCGATCCCCTTTGGAGGTTTCCACGATGGTGTTCGAGTCAAAGCAGAGAAAGCAAACAAATTCCAGAGGAAGTCATTAATGCAGAAAAAAGCAAATTGCCAATGAAGAAGCAGATGAGGAAATATTGCAGAATTCTCTCCGATCAGATCAACAGGATTATCAACCTTTTGCCTTGCACACATACAAGAGTTCATAACTACCACAATAATAGTGTACATTACACACACACACACATGAACTACACACACGTACATACATTCAACAATTATACATTTGCTTGTAACGATTGTGAATCCGTGAGGATATCCGTTTACTTACCATTGACATATTGAGCTCTTCAAAATAAACATGTTAGGCTGCAGCAACACCTCATGACACTCGACCGATTACTACGTAAAAGTTACGTAAAAGGCACACGTTCACAATAGCGACGAGAGAGTGAGGGTGTGTTCACGATTTGCTGCACAAAATTACCCCTGCAGTAGGCTTTGAGAGATACACATAGTCTGAAGTGTGGGTTTTGATGGGGAATGATGATCTGACTAGAGTTAGCATTTGTAGCTAGCACTGCCTTTGTTTACATGTGATATTACCCACGCCGTCGGTCCCCTTGCTTCTACCCTGTGCTATTAAAGAACAGTTTTGTGTCCTTCGAGGGTGAGATAGTTATCCAAGCCGTCAATGCACGACAGTTTGCTCGGATCTAAATTCAAATATTGCTGGTTTGTGTTGATTAGCCAGCATTAGCTTACCTTTAGCTTAGCTTTGCTGAGCTAAGACAGCGTTCGTTAAAAAAAGCCGAACAGAGTTGTAAGCACCACAGCGAAACACATTAAAACCAACTGGGCAGTTTTAATTGTTACCAACCTTTCGTTTGAGTTATTCCTCTTCCGGTAATGGAACATATAACAAGTAAACATACAGTCTGTTTATAATTATTAGCATCACCTCATCCTTCTGCTACATTAGTTTTCAGGAAGACTGTTAGCGTGGGCGGGGTCTGTTTCCTTCTGTGGTTTTATAATACAGCTACGGGTTCCACGCGCTGCAGCGTCACCTGCTGGACACGCGGCGCGTGGCAGATTCAGATTCAGAAAACGTTTTTCTTCTCTCGAAATTTTCTCGTTGTGGTAGGAATAAAGACATTTCCTGTCTTTTACTAAATCTAAATCTATCTATCTATCTATCTATCTATCTATCTATCTATCTATCTATCTATCTATCTATCTATCTATCTATCTATCTATCTATCTATCTATCTATCTATCGATCTATCGATCTATCTATCTATCTATCTATCTATCTATCTATCTATCTATCTATCTATCTATCTATCTATCTATCTATCTATCTATCTATCTATCTATCTATCTATCTATCTATCTATCTATCTATCTATCGATCTATTAGATACAATGAAGATTTGTTTTGCTAAATCTAATTTATAAGAATAAATGTTGGTGGCTCATTTAACTTAGCAGATATTTTGATTACCCATCTTTTAAAGAACTTCAATATATGAATGTTAGTGTTTTATAATGATTACATACCATATTTCCTCTGTGTAGAATGAATCATGACACACAGACATGCAGACATGCATATATGCACACACACACACAAGTTGGCCTATTCATACAGTTTCTGTGTTTTTAATGTAATTGCTCATTACCTTAATGAATGAATGAATGAATAAGTTATTTTACATGTTGGCCTATTGGCTGCTCAGGTGGCCCATTATACCTGAGCAATGTTTCGCTATATTTATTTTAGCTCAATACTGCACGCACCGTGTTTTAAAACTGTCAGCAGGTGATGTTTCAGAAATAGTCAGAGCTGAACTGATTATTGATTTACTACTGACTACTGATTTTATTGCATTGATTCAACCCAAATGTCGTGCATTACTTTTTCTTAGTTTTGTGAGTGATTAACCAAAAAGTGGCTCAATTGTGCACTCACTCTATGCCTGAATATAACCTGAGCCTGGTTCTAATCAAGATTTCTGACCATAAAAAGTACTTTGTCCCTTTCACAGTCACTTACAGCTTGCTTGTAAATGGGATTTTCTGGGCTCTGTCTGCAGACCATTTCCGATATTATCTGCCCTGAGATAACATTTCTTATGAACCAGCACTTAATTGAAGTGAAGTGAAGTGAGGTGAATTAAGTTCAATATCTAAGCAGTGGGTTCTGTGGTTTGATGTGCTATACCTTTTTATCGTGTGACTGTAAGATGAATAGAGAAAGCTGACATGTTTGGTGACATGAGGGACTGTGACTTGAGATCTTTTAATGATGGGTGCAATGTTTACCATCATGGTAAGAGACAATACTTCCACATTTTGTCAACTCATATGAACACTAAAAGCGAGGGAAAAACAATCTAAAGCTGTAACGAATCGATGCAGTCGATAAATTGATTTTTCGATGAATCAATTAGTTTGGTTTATAAAATTATCCAAAAACAGTGAAAATACTTAATGCCTGTTTCAAAAAGACCAAGGCCAGGTCTGAAAATATCCTTATTCACTTCAAAGACATAACATTTTCTGTCACAGAGACGAAGACACTGAGATCAGAAAATCTTTACTAATTTGTTAAACTCATTCTCAAAAATTTTTAAAAATTCTTAAATCGATTGTTGATAATCATTTTAGTAGATAATCGATTAGTTCCATCAAATCATGTATAGCTGTGTGTGCACCGCAGGAACTGGTTCCCAGAACTATGGTTGTTTCGACTGCGGGAACCAGGAACCAGGGGCCAGATCTTAGCTCCCGGGGTAGGAACCTCTCCTAGAAAACGCTCCTGGCCGTGGGTCAGTGCTACTGAATGGTCCCGAGACCAGGTCCTGTCATTCAGCTGCCAGCTGCTGTCTGAAGCGCTGTACCTTTTTTTTCTCAATGAACGAAGGTTCGTTCCCTGAACAACGGACATGTTTGGTGATGAGGGGGACCTTTGACTCGACTGGAAGACTGGAAGAAACATACGCAATGTCTCTTTGAACGTCTGCACATGCACTACAGAAAATGAAACGGACAATGTAAAGGTATTTGTGACAGCGACCCACGGTTTACTTTCAATGTTAACATTCAGGCATAACGTGCAAAATGAGTGCTCTGGTGATAATGGATGGGTGGAGTGGTGCAACGTACAAGAGGAAAGAAATCAAAGGTTGATGAACTTTTAACATCTTTTGCTCCATACTTGAGGACTACACTATGAGCTAATGTCATAAAAATACACATGCAACATAAATTCTGTGTATCATTCTTTTCTGACCACTTGTATACTGTTGTCTTGAACTTATGTCATCCTCAAGACTGTTTTATGTACCGATCACCAGGGCAAATACCTTGCAGCTGTTCTAAATCTTGATTTAGATTTTTGAACAATAATATTGTTCTATTATCAATCTTTTTTATATAAATCTATTCTTGTAGGAGCATATGTTGGACACATTTTCTCTCCTGAGATCAATTAAGGGGTCTGATTCAGATGAATGTTGCATTATTTTCTTACATACTAAAGTGGCTTACTTTCAAGGTAATAAGCAGAAATGAGGGCAGAGCCAGAGTAATAAATGTTTTAAGCTCATTGGGTCAGCAGCTCATTTCTATCCAGTTTCTAGAAATTATGACTTGAATTGAAACAACTTGACTTTTGAAGTTAAAATACTGTGATTTTAGTTTTAAAGGAGGATTGTAAGAGGTGATCTTTCAGTTACCGTGACGTGCACACCTCTGAGGTGATATGAGGGACACTGTCGACCTTCAGCTCAGCTCATGACAGCTTACACAGTCCACATGGCCTTGCCACACAGGACTTTGATACTGTTTGATACTGACTGTTGTATTTCTAGGAAAGTACGGCCTACGTGTCTCTTGACTGTTCTCTGGCAGAGTGAAGACTATGAGGGATGGGCTTGATTGGTCAGACTTAATCTGCTGCAGATTGTGGTGTCAAAGCTTTAAGGAAACGCTGAATCATGACATTGAGGATTTATTTTTTGTGCACAGTAGCGTTTTCAAAACATGTTAAATAATAAATACAGAGTTCAGATACTGAAGCTCATTACATTTACAAAATGGTGGAGCATCGTTCATAGCAGGTTTCAATTTAAAAATGAGATTGAGGACAGATAAAGACACGTTTTCTCCTTTGGATTGTGGCATAAATTTACAACCCTTATTCTAAACAAGGAGGGATGCTGTGTAAAACATAACATAATGCAATAATTTACAAAAAGTCTTTTTTTCCCACATAATAAACTAGAACTTCACAGAAACATGTTTGGATCATTCCATCGGTAACAAAGGAGCGTCCTGGAATGGTCAGGTTCATCACTGTCACACACAACTGTCTACCAGGTGTTTCTACAGGGATTTGGGAACATATACAATTGTTTTTTGGACAAGGTCTAAACTGCACTTGAAGCAATTTTCACAGCATCCAAGTGCATTGAACACAACACAAACAGATTAACAGAGCCTGCAGTTGGGATCGGAAACAGTGGCACCGTGCACCATGCACAGGAAGTTTCTACAGCTGCCATCTTTTTAAAGGAACCAATCGATCACTAAAAGTTTTCAGTACCTTCGTGAATAACACTTTGATCAATGAACCAAACATCAAAGCTACATAAAAGAAACCCCAGTAACTTAACAAGAGCTGAAGATATTAAAAAAGTATGTGTCCATGTGCCAGTCTGAGACCTTCCTAATGCTCTTGCATCGTTTAAAGTTATGTACGTCAGACTTAGTCTTGTAATGTGCCTCTTACTAGACTGGAACAACATGTACAGAGGTGCTCTTGAAATGAAGTATTTGCATGGCTTGGACATGCTGGAAATTGCTGCAGTCAGATTTTAGATTCAGATTTAGAAAATAAGCGTCATTTTGGTCTGACAAACAGACAACACACGTCTGAAGGGTGTGTGTTACAGGGCAGCACAAAGTTCATAATTTAATTGAGAACGACTCTTGAATTACAACTCAGTTCCTGGAATTGAGTTGAATCGAGGCATAAATATAGAAAAAATGATGTTTAACAATGAAATTACATTTCAATATGGACTGAATGGAGGCCAGTCTGAATTTTTCACAGCCCTGGCACTTTCTCTTGGCCTCAGTGGGGATAACTGTTCAATTCTGAATTTCTAAAACAGTATCGGATTTGGAGTCTTAAGAGGCTTGGTGATGAGCTGTGACTGCTCAGACGTCTTTTGTCTGTCCCCCACGTGTCAGTGTCCACACGCTCAGAGACAGGTATGCAGGACTTTGGCCCTAGCTGTGTCAAAGGTCGTTTATCAGGCGAGCTCCGGGTTCCTGTGAAAACTCTGCCCACTGGTGCTCCGTGCTGCGGAGAGACTCACGTTCCAGTTCACATAACAGCGGAGGGGAGAGGGTCACCGTTCAATAAACTGCAGGTTAATGACATTTTCAGGGACGAGAAGTGTCCGTGTCATGGGCTTCACAGAAGTCCCTTCTGGGTCCGGCTTCACGTCAAACTCCATGAGGATCTGGAGAGACAAGAGGGACAGGTTTTAGATGAAGATCGAGGGACTGAAATGGAAACAAATCAAGTTCTTATCATGTGCTATGGCCATTGTTGTGACTCTTAGCCGGAATCCCTAGATTAGGTAATTAAATTAATTCATTAGGACCTGGATTATTTGCACAATGGCTTTAATTCCCCTCTTTTAGTTTCTCATGTTATTCCAAGGGAAAAACACAGCAAGAGGATTTGGTAAACATTGCTTTTTCTAGCAATCCAATTAATCCAAAACAATGTAATATAATGATTACATAATACAAGTAACCTGTGCTGATGAAGAACTTTGCACAAGTTCAGAAAACCAACAAAGCAGCTTTCGATGTTTTTAACTTTTGCTAGAAAGTGTTTTAAACGGTAACATAACTGCACTGCACCCTCAGTCCTGTTTCCCCATCAGTTTACCAGTGCTGCAAATTGGTTACTTTCTACCTGTGATCCTCTCTCCTTTTCCCAATAAATCTATAGGCTCAGCCCAGATTAGGGAACAGATTTGCAATCTTCAAAGTGAAAACAAATGAAGTCGAGTCATCTCACCCTGGCGAGAGCGAGGTAGAGCTCCAGCTCAGCAATGCGGCGCCCTATGCAGCTGCGTTTTCCCACGCCAAAGGGCACAGAGGCGTACGGGTGATGAGTCTGCTCTTTGTTCAGCCAGCGATGGGGCTGGAATTCGTTCGGATTTGGAAACACGGCCGGATCCCGAGATGTTGCAAAGTGGCACAGGGTAATAAGAGTCTGCGTGGGAGGATTTTTTTTTAACGTCAGATACGTGCTACATTTGCTCAGCAGTCACATTTAGCACTGATACCTGACAGACGCCTCCACACACTTACGTTTTTGGGGATTAGGTAGCCTCCGACCTGGATGTCCCTCTCTGTGATGACTCTTGCGTTGGCAGGGATAACAGGGTACAACCTGGAAAAGAAAAGTATAAAAAATGTAAGTAAACTCAGTCCATTCATTTTCTAACCTGCTTTATACCAAGAGAGAGGCAATAAAATACAGTAAATTCATATAAAGTCTTGAGTGTAGGAGCTATAAAAAAGTATATTTCTGCATTGAATATTCTATGCAAACGTTTTGCAAAAACAAATCTACATAATATTACAGATAGGTATATAAGATAGGTATATTAAAGATAGGGATATATTAAAGAAGGGTTTAATCCCTAACAATGAATGTTAAAAGAAGTAGCGTCCATAGAAGAAACAACTCAATTTAATTAATTCTTAACTTTCATTTTGTGTAACATAATGGAATGACTCTTCATCTCCCGGAATGCTTTGACCAAAAACGTTCGATCTAGCAGATTATTTCTGATCTTTCCTGTAATTCCTCCTCCTGTCATTCCAGTTCAATTCAGATTCAGACTCGCAAATTGAATGGAGGTCACTTCTCATATTGGTGAACTTTGCATAACCCTGGTCGAAATGCTGCCAGCTGCCGGGCACGCGCGTGTGCGCGCGCACACACACACACACACACACACACACACACACACACACACACACACACACACATATGCACACCACTTACTCAAAATCAGGTCGTTCTTTCCTGCTCTACACACAGCCTAACTAAACTAGATATCTCTGTAATGCTCCTTTTAAGGGACTGTGCAGTGTACACGATGCACACTTGTTTAGTAAAAAGGATGTTTTCTCAACGTGTCTTTTCTTCTGTTTTTCTTTTTAAATGCAGTTCGTATTGATGGGATATCGTTTGTATTGATCATTTGTGAGAAAGAGAGAAAGAGAAAGTGCACTGACGATTACAATTCATTTCTCTTCTCTTTCTGGCTCGTACCTGAGCACTTCTTTGACCGTGGCCTTCAGGAGAGGCATGCGGGCCACGTCAGCTGCTCCTGGGATCCTTCTGCTCCCCAGCACACTCAGCACCTCCTCCCGCAGCGAGGCCTGCACCTCAGGGTGTCGGGACAGCTCGTACAGCGACCAGGACATCGTGCTGGAGATCTGAGAACACAGAAAGGAACGAGGGGAGTTGGGTGAGTAACAAATCGGCAGGAGCTCGATCCAGTCCAAGGCGGAGGCTCTGGTGCCGTGACGCTCACCGTGTCCACGCCGGCCAGGAGCAGCTCTGTGATGTTGCTGTAGACGGTCTTTATGGGCAGCCCCGTCTGAGACAGGTAGTAGGTCAGGTAACGTCCTTCCACCTTCTCTCCGCGGGAGACTTTCTCGGCTTCGGCCGTCATGCGCTGGTCGATGTGGCCTTTGGCTGGAGGTGCAGAATTTACAGACCGTCACTATATGTACGTTTTGTGTGTTTCCCTGTTTGTTTGCTTTGTTTTCCTGCTGCTGTCTCATGTCTCCTGAGTGAATCTGTTGTAATCTCTCCATGAATCTCCATGACTTGATTTGTATGAATAATTTAGCTTTGTCTTCTAGTTCATACTTACGATATTCTTCGTGAACCAATTTAGGTGTGTGTTGTCTGGAGGGGCACACTTTTTAATCAAGATCTCTTTTATGAATCTGGGGTCCTAAAACCTTAATTATCTTAACAGTGATGCCCCAAAATCTCACTAGACCTCAGTTTTTAAGACGCTCTTTAACTGCACTGTGATTCAAAGCTAAACTTCCTTACAAACTCGGCTTCATTTGGGGGAGGGGCAATGGTTTGATAAATATGACCTCTGTTTGCTCGTTTCAGATGATCTTGCAGTGCGTGAGGGTTAAAGACTTTAATCCCCTGCTTCCTGATCCAGTTTTAAACCAGTGTGATTATTTTAAACATGTTCGATTTTGGCGTCTCAGATCTGGATAAGACTTAATGTATCGTGAGAGTGAAGGGGACCATAACCCAGTGTCGAGTGGAAACCAGCAACAGCCACTGAGAAAATCATTACATGAAGTGTTTTAAGACATGCTGTGTGTTGGAGCCTTGCCCGAAGCCTCATTATGATAGATGGAGGAAGATCTACTGAATATCCCCTCTTTTATACAATGTTAATATTCAGTAAACCCAAACTAAGACGTTCAGGACAAACTGCCTACCAAAGTCAAACATGTAGTCCCAGCATTGGCAGAAGATGCTCCAGGGCTTGGGAAACACCTTGTGGAGCCAGCTTGGCATGGCCATGGTGAGAAGAGTCATCACAAACATGGTGTTGATGGACTGAATGAAGCGCTCCGTCTCCTCAGGTACAACCTCATCCAGACAACCAATTCTGGATTCAAACAACACCGAAGAGATTCCTGAAGGGTAAAAAAAATAAGGTTGATTAGGAGGTGAGAAAGACAGGAATGTACTGGATATAGTGGTGGGACAGGGAAAATGAATAGTCCTGGAGACATGTTCATTACATTACTTGTTGCCTCTGTGCTCAGCCACATGTTTTTTGAAGATCCACCACATTTGTGTGTGTGTGTGTGTGTGTCTGTATATGCTGGGGCTGGGGTCTTGGTTGGGTGGGATAGGGTTGGTTTGTTTGTTGTTACATGTAATGCACTTTGTGCTACATTTCATGTATGAAAAGTGCTTTATAGATGAAGTTTATTATTGTCATTATTACAAACACTTCTGAGGATGCTCATGTGCTTTGTTTTCAATAAGCAGCAATGGAAAAGCAGCCGAAAGGGACAAAAACGTTTGTGCTTTTACATCCAAAAAGTCAACTTTTTCTGAGAAACAAAGTATCTTTCTTAACCGTTTTTCTTTTACTACGGACCTGAATACTTTCTCACTTCCTGCAAAGGTGATTTGAAGGTTATCTGAAATTTTGCGGGCCTGTCAGATTTTGATTGGCCTCCTGTATGTTTGAAAATGTCACCGTCATTGGACATGTGGCAGGTTCTAATTAGCAGTGTTTACACAGTGCACAATGTCTCCCCCTGCTTAACTGGGGAGGTGTGTGTGTGTGTGTGGGGGGACTCACCCTCAAGGCCGAAACGGTAGAACTCGCTGGCAATGTCGGTGACGAGGCCTCCGGTGTTCCTGCGAAAGCGAAGTTTGTTGATGAGGTCAGTGACCACGCTGTTGAGGGTTTTATCGTAAGCCTCCACCGCCTTCGGTCGCAGCATGTGCTTCGCCAGGAGACTTCTCACTGCCTGCCACTCCTCGCCCTCGCTGGAAACACACATCGTGAAAAAAAACACATGAGAACATGCTGGGCCCAGGGTGTCTGACAGCTGCAACCAGAGGGTTTTGTTCCCCCTTGAGTCAAAGTCAGAGAAGACCTTGAGGAAAAAACTCTACAGACCAGAACAAGCACATTGCATCTTGGTTTCTGCTCCCGTGTGCCTGATTGCTGTTAGCATTATCTCCTTGGTGCAAGGATAAGTGTTTGTTACTAATAAGTTAAATTTGGGCTGCAACAAATGACCCGGAGGTCTGTTGTAAAAACAAACAAATAAACAAACAAAAAAAACTAATCAAATGTGAAGTTTAAAAGCTGCTTGTCTAAGAGAGGGGATGATCTTGACTGGGCCAAGATACTGAACCCCAGACTCTCATTGAAGTTGTGTCATCAGCGTGTGGATGATTACAGCTGCAGGCTGAGCAGACAAACAATGTGAGGTAGCCTCTACCACCAGTGTGTGGATATGAATGAGTGAATGTGTCTTTAAAACCACTTTAAATGGTCATGGAGACTAGATAAAACCCTATATGAGAGGCAGTCCAGTTATCATTTACTACTGACTTGCATCACAGGAGTTGTAGGATCCAGCTTTGACCCACATAAGGGATAAAGTCAATTTATGTGCTATCTGTTTACAGATGAGCAGCACAAAGTATCAGCAGTATCCTGGCCAGGATAGCAACAGCTGGTCTTTTTCTCATTTTTGGTCTAGAAAATATGAAAATATTGAAACCGGTGATCTGTGTTTCAAAGTCCACAGTCTGTGTTTCATCCATATCGCCAATATTCAGTTTGCTGTAATAGAAGACTAAAGAAACCAGAGGATATAGAGCTGTAAGAAGATAATAATGGAAAAAACACATTCAAAATATATTTATATGCTTAAATAGATTATTAAGATAGTTAAATTTGTCATTAATAAGCTCTGTTGATTTGATGCTTTTGAGGAGAACTGAAACTCACGATGTGAGGAGCCCGTAGTGATGCCCTCTGAGCTTCCTGTAGTCCTTCCAGGAGGATATGTCAGAGCGCACGGGGTGCTGCCCCTCCTGCCTCAGCACCTGCTCAATCAGCATCGGATCGGCCACGTGGACGGTCAGGATGGGCCCGAAGCTGGCCTTCCACATGGATCCGTACCGCTGCACCCCTTCCAGCTGGAACATGAGGGAGAGAGAGAGAGAGAGAGAGAGAGAGAGAGAGAGAAGGGAGAGCTCGGTGAAATCCCTGCATGTTTGTAGATGATTGGCATCACCTCTGAATGCACTCTGCTTTTGTTTGGCGCCTGCAGGCTTCTCCAATCCACTCTTGATTACATCATTTTCACTAAATATGCATGACAGATCCGCAGACAGATCTTCCCCTCTACACAGCAGATGTGTTGATAAGTGACTGGAAATCCTTCAACATACGTGCTAGATATATATGAATCATATATGCTAAACATGATCATAGAGGGAGAGATGCTCTCACTCTGCGTGGAAACTGAAATCTTAGACTTAGACTTAGGACTTAATTGTCATTTTGTTTTCCATTGTTTCAAAACTTTTCCAAAAGGACATCAGACGTTAAATGTGAAAATTGTAAAATGTTTTTGGATTTGAGCCTCATGGTGCAGATTTTGACACAGAAGTCATCTTTATACAATCATCTGCTGTAGGAGAGAAGCCCCTCTGATTGTAAGATGTTGAGGACACGTGGTTTAGTGATATCATGCCTGACTGAAGCCAATCGCAGTCCAGCATGAAGCCTTTAGAGCTTTAGAGCTGCAATGAATGCCTCACTGAAGTATTGGATGCTCTTTAATGGTTAAATCTTTTAAATCTTAATCTGTCCCACTGAGATCCACACGTCCCTTGTTGTTTCATGAAACACAGAAACAGATTCCACTTGACGCTGCCACCAAAGCCCTCACAACATTTGGAAACAGTCTGAATAGTCGGATCAGTCATTAGGATCAGTCTCGTATGCTGTACAGGAACTTACAGCAATCTGAAAGCGGTAAAGCAGTAAAGTAATTTGTATATTTGTGGATTGTGGAGGTCTCAGTGCGACAGACTGAGTTGACTGGACTGGATCTGGTAATGAGGGAATTTTTCAACCAGGAAGAGGAACCAAAAAACTACAATGCATAATCACATAAACATATATAAAAATCAAATGTCTGTCCAATTGCGCTCTTGAAATGTTGAACTAAGAAATTTCACTGGTGACCTTAGAAACAGATTGCTGTAACATATATAATATAATATAATAATCTGTATATAAGGCACAAATCACCTAGGTGAGGTCTTTCTGACCAACTAACTTTACATTATTACAATACCTGACCTATTTGCAACTGATGCCAATCTGAAGATTGTCCCTTTGTCAGTTTGCACTGGTGCTTTCTACAGCTTTCCCTCACAAAGTTGCACTGATGCTTGCAACCACTTTCTTGTTCATGTAATGTGGGATTTTCTAACTTATTGAGCAGCATCCTGGCACAACATATCCGTGAAGAGTTCTCCCTGCGTCTGTGTGAGTCCTCTGGTGTGCAATCATCATCATTATCATCACCATCATGCAAATCAAATCAGCCATGCAAAAATATGCCTGATTGGACTGATTTGAGAGAAAACTGCCTGTAGCAGTGAAAGTGAATGGTGTGCACCCTGCATCTATGTGTATATCTATCTATCTATCTATCTATCTATCTATCTATCTATCTATCTATCTATCTATCTATCTATCTATCTATCTATCTATCTATCTATCTATCTATCTATCTATCTATCTATCTATCTATCTATCTATCTATCTATCTATCTATCTATCTATCTATCTATCTATCTATCTATCTATCTATCAGCTCTGATGGACCTTGTCTCCCACTAAGCTGCTCCACACTCCTTCAGTCCAAATGTGTGAAGGAGAGATCTCCTGCTGCTGTCAGACTGTTTAACACAAGTTCTCCATCACTGTGAAACTTCTGTGCAACATTTGCAATAAATGTGCAGTTTTAAGTGTTCCACGTACAACTCCTGGTTTTGAGACTTACATCACTTTTACGTTTTAACTTTGTGCGTTGCGGGTCTATTTTTTTCAACTCTTGTGCACCATTCATATTTCCTGCCTGTTGGTGTTCATCAATTATCTTCATCATCGTCATCATCATCATCATCATCATCATCACCGTACCTGTAGCTGGTGCAGCCGGGACAGACCCCTCTTGGCGAACAGGTCCCAGGCGAAGCTGGCCACCGACGGACCAGGCATCTGGTCCAGGGTGCGGACCTGGTCCACGTCCAGCTGTGCCCTCTCTGGCCGGGCTGCAGCTGCGCCCTCAGCCCACCTCTCCACCCACCTGAGCAGGGGGAAGGAGCTCCTCCCGGACACTCTAAGAGCTTGTTGCAGCATCCTTTTCACTGTGAGCATGTAGCGGTGGCCGGACAAGGCTCTCCTGGAGGTCGGGGCTCATTTCCATCTCCCTGACTAGTGGCTGTATTTATAACGGCAAGACGTGCTCCTCGGACCCGCGGAGATAAAGCTGTAAATTTTATTATTCTGGGCCAATCATGGATGCAAAGGCACCACAAGCCCCTCCTCTGCTACCCTCCTCTTCGCCCTCCTCTTCATCCTCCTCCTCCTCCTCCTGGAAGGTGTGTCCAATCAGAGAGCTGAGCTCAGACCCCATCCCAGACCCAGCACACGTGGAGGTCCTGGATAAATAATACATGACTTCTGTGCTCCTGCCCCGGGCATCACCCTGCTCTGATAGTGCAGCAGACTGTCTACAGAGGAAGCTCACAAGATCACTTCTGCTATAGATCCCGTTTATATAGGCCAGCCCCAAGCACAAACAGCTGAATCAATAAACACACAAAGTGCCACAAACTTCCATTTAGCTTCTGTCACCAGTGTCCTCGCCAACAGGATTATATCATGCCTGCAAGATGAGGGGGACTGCAAGGTTTGCAGAGGGGATTTGTTTGCAGAAACATGGGAGCAGTATATCAAGTTTAAACAGGATGGTTGTGTCTTTTTTTTCAGAGCTGCATGGAAGCGCTTTGTTTACCCAGATTGAACCATTCTTGCTGACTTTGTAGGTTTCCCAGTGAAGGAGAAAATCCTGACCTGATTTCCAACTGGAATTTGTCCAAAGCACCATGTGGACATGGACTGTGAAGTAACAAACCCCGGGGCTGTACTCAGAATCAGCTTTGACATTTACTCCGATATTTCCAGTGCTCTACCTAGAAAGCACTCTGTTTCAGATTAATGCAGAGGATTGAACGGTAATCTCAGCTCTAAATTAACAAGGGTTGCCCTCAGCATTGAATTTACACTTGGCTGACTTGCATGCATTTGAACATTAGACACATCAGGTTTACAGTACAAGGCTCTCCACAGGCATCATCATATCTAAATATCATATCTAAATCACTATATGCATGTATTGATTATAGTATTGATTATAGCAATATATATATATATATATATAGAGAGAGAGAGAGAGAGAGATGTGTGTATATATATATATACACATATATACATCTCTCTCTCCTTGCTCCTCTCTTTCTCTCTCTCTGTCTCATATATATATGTGTGTGTGTGTGTGTGTGTGTGTGTTTGCACAGACAAGTTTGTGTCAGACAATAAACTGGGTCACCAAAACTGTAAAACTGAGTATGAATCAGTGATGTTCCCTTCTGCCGTATGGATTATTTAAACCCTAAACTAATCATAATTTCAGAGATAAGTCACATACACTACAGAAAAAAAAAAGGTAAAAGACAGGTTTATTAATGTTGCCTCCGGGGGATTCACTTGAAGCAGAAGACTCAGCAGCCTCTTTATCCTCGCTAAAAATATGGTTATGAGCATCATAATGCATAAAATCAGCATAATCCGAAATACGAAAGCAATAACTGGATGTCAGCGTCTCTCCTGACAGTGAAAGGAAAATCATGTCTGTTCCTTTCATGAATACACAGACCTCTCAGATTAGTCTTTTCCATGTGGAGCACAGAATCAATAACAACCTGCTGTTTTACAGAATCAGTTTGTGACAGCTGACAGGGTATATTTTTATTATCTTTTGACTCAGTGCAGTGTATGTGTATGTGTGTGTGTGTGTGTGTGTGTGTATATATATATAAACCCTCACTCCATTATCAGGTCATAACCCTTTAAAATAATGAAAGTTGTGACCACAGTGACTTACAATAAAAAACAGTTATAACAACACCTCAGCCAAATGCTACACTCCTTCAGGCTCCTATACTATATATATATATATATACGATTGTGAGGAGACAGAAGGAGAAAGAAATGCGGGTTGGAGCCTGTAAATGAGCCCAGCAGCTTTAAAAAATAGTTGTCCAAAGAATGTGTGCAGAAATACAGCGACAGCTATTATTTAGCAGAGGTATGTGGTAGATTTATTGCAGAGCTACAGGTCTGTGATGTTCTGACTTATGAACAGACAATGAGAAGTTTTGTTATATCAAAGGACTTTTATTCTTCAGAGGGTTTTTTTTTCATGCACAGACACATCTTATATCACGGCCCAGGGTCCCTACTGTCACATTTGATGACATTTTGATTTTCTCCAATTTATTCTGGGATGCCGGGTCCAATCTCTGCTGTGCAAAGGTCAAGTAATGAGAATATGATTTATGTGGCTGTGGGCTGGAGGTGAATTCAGTTTAATCAGTCTCCGGATACCGGATGTGAGGACAGTGGTGCCTCTTGAACTAAATTCAGTCTAATTTATTGAACAGGGCTAACAGAAAGAGCAGACATCTTTTTTTCTGTCAGCATTTCTCGTTTATCATGATTATGAATGCTGAAGAGAAGTGAAAACTGTGTGCATGGTGCACACCTGACACACGGTGCTGAGGAGGAGAGGATCAATCTCAGTGATGACGGCAGGGTTGCTTCAGTCCCTGCTTCTCAAAGAAAATCCATTTTAGCAACAACAGGTACAAGAAAACCGAAAAGACTGATGGATAAAAAAACACAAATGAGATAAATAGCAGTGCGCTGAAATGGTGACATAACAAGACTGAGATTAGGTTGCATAATGGCCGCAGACGCTGAAAAAGTGATGTTGGATCGATGGGTGCACCTGACAGCAGGTCCGGCTGTATTGAATGAAACCTGCACGGGGAAAATTGACGATATTGGAAGACCTGCACTGTGTATTTGCAGAACTTGACCCCGACATGTGAGCCGTGCTCTTGTTTGAAAGGAGACAAAACAAGCTGCGATGGTGAGCCGTGAGGATGAAAGTGCAACGCCGAGCAAAGATCAGCCCCCGGCGTGTCCCTGCACGAGACAAGTACACGAGACGTCCTCAGTGGAAGGTGTAGAGCTGCGGAGTTATCTGCAAGGTGGACGGATAAGCACCCTGACCTCTGAAATTTACATGAACACATAAACAAGTTTTAAACAGAGCCCTCGTCATGAGTCTTGATTTGCCCTTAAACAACGCACTGCAAACAAAGACTCGTTTGACTAAATAGATTTTGTTGACCTCTGACCACTCAGTGCTGCACATGCATGTGCAGCTCTGAAAATTTAGGGTGTTTTAAAAGGAAACCACAAAGTACATAAGTAGACACATGTATATTTACATATGTATCTATGTAACTATGTACTATGTTGTATTTGATAGATAGGATAGATAGATAGACAGACAGACAGACGGGTGTATGGATAGATAAATACATAAAAGTGTATATATAGACATATATATATATAGATTTCTCCACTTTTCTTTTCTCTTCTTTTTTTAAGCTGTGGGGGCTGAGATATTCATCGTAATCTTCTTGTTCTGCGTGCTGGTAATTTAAGACCGCACAAGACGCTGACATAAACCCATGACATAAAACTCTCTGCAGAACCTGACATTTGTTATTAATCTTGCCTTGCCTGAGTAACGGGGGATTAATATTGATTATGAAAAAACATAATAAGAGATCTGGCCAAAGAATGGCTTCTTTGTGCGGTCGTGTGGTGTAAACTGATGTGGCCAGGGCAGTAGATCATGTTATAGTGTGCAGCAGGGATAGCCTGAGAGGTACCCGCTATTTCCCCTTACTGTATTGGCCCGGCGCCCAGAGGGGAGGCCGGTGCACTCCCAGACTAGTGTGTTAAAGTTCATGGCCACAGTCTGCCTGTCTGGGTGGTATCAGAAGTGCGTGTATGTGCCCAGAGGTGAAGACGAATGGCTGACTGTGTGTCTAGTGGTTGTGTGAACAGCCCCCCCCACCCCCTCCCAACCCCCACCCACCCATCACTGTGGACAGGGGTTTGAGACACGGTCACCCACATGTTGTGATTTCCAGTCTTTGCGCAGATGAGAACCCCACCAATGTCGCTAAATGCCATGTTTCACAGTGTTTTCATGAATGGTTTGGAACCTGCGTATTATTGATGTTATTTAACGATGTTATTTATGTCACTCCGGGGGGAGCAGACACTAAGCCAAATGTTTATTCAAACCCTGTTTTAGGTTACTTTATTTCTACGCACATAGATTCAACTTGCAGTGGACATTACTTTTAACCGTTGAGCTATTTCAAATATGTGTTCGTATAACTCAGCTAAATCTTTAATCTATTTCAGCTGTTTATACATTGCCTTTGACGGACCTTTAAATAGGGCCAATCTTTAAGCTGATTATTTCAGCTGTTCAATTCAATTCAACTTCATTTTAAGTGCCAGTTCATGACAATCTTATCTCGAGACGCTTTACGTAAACAAAACAACATAGGTGAACAAAACAGAGCCAATCAAATACTACGTATTAGCAAACTGTAAGGGGCGTATTCAATTCAAACTCTGGAGCATTTCTTCATGAACCCTTTGCTCGGACATGTGAGAAAGGATGTGTATGCCGATGTTTAGTTCCCCTTATAAAATCCGAAATGGAAACTTTTGAGATGATTAATTATCCTGATCACAATGAGTATGCATTGAAACAATACTGATTAATTTTCCAGAGCCTGGTTAATTGATGAACGGCTGTGAGTCCTCTATCATTCATACGTACAAATGCAGTTTTCCATTACGCTTCTCCTTTTTCCCCCCTTTTCATTGTGTTTGAAATAATGTTTACTATGCTATTCAGGATGAGTTGAGGAAGTCTTTAAACACAAAATCTTACGCGTGTGACGATAAACTGAAAAGCTGAGAGTCAGGAACAACATTCAGCAAATACTCAACAGGTTTTTATTGAGCACACAGGATATGAGGATGTGGTAATGAGGAATAAAAGTAGAGCAATAAAATTACTGAATAATGATTTTAATGGCCCGACATGCAGTAACAGATTAAAATTGTGCACTTTTTGAAGACTCTTTTAATGTCATGAATACAAAATAGGCGATTAAGGTGTGGTAAAGGGCATCTGTTAGATTATGAGCACACATGGACACCAGATGTGCTGTGTCATAGCAGAGGCGCTGTTTCATTCTGAATGTACACAAAGTGTGACCGCCACAAAAGAGAGAGAGAGAGAGAGAGAGAGAGAGAGAGAGAGAGAGAGAGAGAGAGAGAGAGAGAGAGAGAGAGAGAGAGAGAGAGAGAGAGAGAGAGAGAGAGAGAGAGAGAGAGGAGAGAGAGAGAGAGAGAGAGAGAGAGAGAGAGAGAGAGAGAGAGAGAGAGAGAGAGAGAGAGAGAGAGAGCATGTGGCAGATAATTACCCATCATTGTTCTTGTGAAGTGACAGGTGCAGACCTACTGTACACAGTGATTGATTAGACAGGAAATCCCATTCTCTGTGGTGATCTGTAATTATATGTCTGCCTGGTTGCGTTCACAAGAGTGGAGAGAAACCAGCAAACTAAAACTGAAGTGGATCGGGTGTTTGCAGGAGTTTAATGATATCCATTACATCATAATCGTCATATCACATCTGGTCAATAAAGCTTCTGGGTTTTGTAACGAGTCACAGACTCCACCTCCCTTCAATGCTTTGGAAATATTGCACAGTTCACACTTTTGTCTGGATGCCTTGTTTGCAGTTGCACTGCTGCACATGAAGAACCTGTTTCACCTCACTGCTGTTATAAAACCTTGATTACATTCTTACATAAATCTTTTGTTTCTCACAATTATTAGCTTTGCGTCTGTTTCCCCTACAGCTCGTTTTGACCTTGGGTTCATGTCAGTCCTGTTTTATACTGCTGGTTCTCACAGCTGCAGCTGCATCTGTGTATATTTCAACGGCAGTATATAAAAAAGAAATAGATACCTCGACGTGTTGTTAATTTAACTCTTAAAGCTCTAACTCAGCCACTGAGCATTTATTGCATCTTGGATTAATCAGCGTGTGCTGTAATTCTTTTTCGGGAACTAAACAGCGAGAGGTCCAGATTGCTCCAAAATAATTAAGATTCACGTTCACATTTATTTGTCAGTTCTGCAGCATATTAAACATACAAAGATTAATTTGTCACTGAATTCATCTGCAGCGCACTCTAAGTAACATCTTGTCTCGTCTCATCCAACATTTATCCAGGTCCAGGTAGCGGGGGAAGCACTTTCAGCAGAGAATATAAATGTCTATCTATCCATTCATTATCCCACCCACTTTGTGTCTAACAGCGTCACACACATAGGGAAGAGGCACACACACATATGTGAGTGTGCATATATGAATATGAATACAACAGATGGGCAAAACATAGAAGTTTGACGGATTCAAGGGCAAAAATATTGCCCTAGTATCTCAGTTTACTGGGGGCAAACGATAAGAGAGGTGAATACAAGAGACAAACCCCATCTGTAGCATTTGATGTAGCATGTTCATCTTTGACAAATAGATGAACACAAATCAGTGCTTTAACATGGCTATAAGAAAACTGAGGAGTGTGTGTGAGGATGAAAGAGTGATCATCTAGAGTTCTGGATTCCTCAGGAGAGACGGAGAGACAGACAGACAGATAGACAGAGAGACAGGTTCAGTCCGACCTGCAGCCAACGTGCCACAGTCTAGACAGGACAGGTGACCACTTGGCACCATACTGGTCGTATTCTGGTCACCTGGTGCGAGCTGAGTTAAGTATGAAATTGAGAAGTTGTGATGTTAGGAGCAGCAGGTGTGCACTGTTAGACAGCCTGAGAGCGAGCTGCAGCTGCTCTCTGTTTCAGAAGTAATACCTGTGTCCATCAGCTTTGAAAAGTTTGGACAGACCACATTTCCTTGTACTCATCACTCGCTCTCTGTGGCAGCTCGCAGATACACATGCTGTCAGGACTGATGACTCAAAGCTAAGTTTGATACCTACATATTTGAAGATAGGATACGAGTAACTTTGATGTGAACTATGATCTCCGGTAATGAAAATGGGGTGAAGCAATTATTTCATGCCATTTGCTTCGTCAATGTCTCCTTCCACTGAAAGATCTCTGTTGTTTCAGAGCTTAAAAGCTGTTTTGTACAGGTTGCTCACTTAAAATCTTAGCTTGGCACTTGTTGATACTAGGAGCTGATCGCTGCAGGTTGCAGGCTGCAGTCCACATGTATAAATGTGTCTCTTGTCGGACTGAAAAGTAATATTCTGTGGAGAAGTGAATCATACATTTTTAAAGATTGTATGTGGTCATTTTTAATCTGCGAGAGTGCAACAAATATAGTTGAAAATCTGAAATATGTGTTTGCCTTGTGTCTGGTTTGACTACTTTAATCTTATGGATGTTGCTAGAAAAGCAAAGAGCAAATTCGAATGTCTGGCGTGTGTGTGTAAAAAAACCTTTGTAATCAAAAAAAAAAAAGTGATAAGAAGTGAAAAGAGTGACAGGAAGACAGGGGTGGGGAAGGAAGACAACAGGTTCTGATGAAGGCTTCGGGTGCAGGATTGCCCTAACAATTGAAGGACAGGAGCACGGACTGTCCCACAATGGAATATTTTTTCCCCTTGAACAGTCACTGGCAGTCATGCAGGGCGGGGGTGAACGCAGGACAACTGGGAGACGCTGGAGACAAAGAGAACAATTTTTCTTTGTGGAATTGGAGGGCCTGAAAAGATTAAGTTGGAAGCTGAGGGTTAGTTTGAGGTTTCTCATTAGTGCAGACCCGAGAGTCCCAAGTGAAGGAGGATTTGATGCGATGGCGGGTCCGGCTCTGATGTGGTTGAGCACGACCTCAAAGTGACTGTTAGCACTGTGAGAAGACACGAGTCAGGGGCTTTTGATGGGGGAAATGCAGCAGCATGGATGAGTTAGGGCCGAGGTGGAGGTGATGGGTAGGCACTGAGCTGGAGATGCCACAGAGATGATTCGCCTCATCCTGAGCATCCAGAGGAACGAGATGCCAGGCAAAGAGCTGACGTGTTGCGTGATTTGATTAGAAATGTGAGCATTTGTGATGCAAATAACAAGTTCATTTGGATGGAGAAACAGTGAGCTGCTTGTTAGTTCAGACTGAAACATCGTCTCTGAATTGATCCATGGTTCAGTGCTAGAATATGAGAAAAGTATTAATGGAAAAACATGTTTTGAAATATAAAAGACGACGTATTAACAATCTAGTTTGTCTAAAATTATGAAAGCATTCCTGGAATTGAAGTCGAAATACAACTTCTGTTTTTATTAGATTTTATAGTATTGATTGAGGCTATAAGTGGTTAGCACTGTTGCCTCATAGAAGGTCCCGGGTGCGTGCATGGAGACTCAGTCTCAAATTGCAGTAATTTTTGTGGTCGGGAGAAAGAAGTTAAGATGACAGTCCCTTGTCCAGATGATCCAGAACAACCCCGATAAGAGTTGCTAAGCTCCTCTCTCTATCAGGGATGGTCTTAGTCTCTCTATCCATTTGGACCAATACCATTGCTCCTAGCACTCCAAAAGATCATCAATGAAGGTGCTAAAATATGTGAAACACAATAAATGTTGTTAAAGTAGCAAAACTGCTTTATTACAGAGTGTTTTTTTATTTTCTTAATGATTCTCGAGCAGCTAAAGAAACAGCAGGGTGCTGGTCAGCCTGTTACACTGCCTCTAATCAAACTCACCTATGTGTTATAAAATGCTAAATGGCTGTGACTTCATATTAAAACACCCAGACACGAGAGGCATTAATCCTATTCTCTGATTCTCTGCGAGAAATTTAATGTGAATGACTGCACTCATGTGCTGACAAAAATGTACATAATTCAAGATGAAACCAGTGGAGGAGAAAGGTGACAATGAACTCAGTCACTAAAGCTTTATCACACTCTGTCTTAACTCATAAAGGTGGACAGCTGCCTCTGTAAACACTGTCAGAGGGGATTAACCTTTGACCTCAACAACTGATGTCCAGATGCAACAAATTCTTTGGCTATGAAGCAAAGGCGACGTCTGCACCGCTTTACAAGTGCGGCCAAATGCTAATAATTAAAGTTGCTCTCACTTCGATTGCCCCGCAGCGCACTTAATGAAACTCATTGTTTGATGACCTGATGGTACTAAAATGTTAAGTGGTGTACTTTGGCTGACACAAACGTCTTTGTTGCCACATGGCAGCAATAAGTGATAGCAGAGATTTGATGAGCTACAGCGGTGGACGTTCCCTTCTCCACTTCCGGTATTTATTAAAGCATATGTGGCCTCAAGGAAACCAGACAGAAGTTTGGCCTTCAAAATTCATTATTTTTTTTTGTCTTTTGTATCTGGAGCTATGGAGCCTCATCACAGCCATGAGACACAAAAAAAAAAAAAAACTCAAGTGGACCATTACAAAAACCACAGAGATCAACAATCACAGTGACGGATAAAAGAGGAGGCCTCAGTCTTTCCTGGATCAGCTTCCAAAACTCACTTTATTACTCTTCTAAGAGGTGTGGCGTAAGAGACCAGGATATTGTATTTACCTAAGGATGAATCATTGCCCCGCATTTCAGTGAATATGCTTTCATTGGTACAGATAAAGAGATAACCATCGTCTCATGGTTCAAACCATTTAACCATAACCTGTCGCATTTTTGGCTCGGATGAGCGAAAGACAAAGATCTGAGCAAATAATGAGTCATGGGAGAGGGCCGTGCATTTGACACGTCCATCACCTGCTCGCAGATGGACTTTGGCTGACAGGAACCTGGCAAACACGTACAGTTTGTACTGTAAACCCGAGGATACTGAGAGACACAAATGTAAGCACGCTGCCAGTCCGCTACATTATCACGCACATTGTTTGAAAGAAGTTTTCCCTTCATACTGGACGTGGATCTCCAAGTCACCTCGCAGCAGATCTGAGAGGCAAGTCTCAGAAAACCACACATGGAAAAGAGGAAAACAGGAAATAAGATACATTATAAGTTATAGAGTTTTACCTTGAGTGCTTCTGCTGTGATCTAGCCTTGCAGTTTGTATCACTGAGGCATGTGCTGTCCTGCTTTTAATCATCACCCCCTGCAGCAGCAAATGGCCCTGTTACCAAAATACTGCCAGGCATGAAATTAGTACAGAAAAAACACAGTTTCTGCTTCATACTCCTTTGATTTGGACTCAACAAGGACTCGTTCATGTCACAATGTGCTTTTTTTGGGGGACGAAGCTTAGAGGAACTACCGCAGAAGTCTCTCTACCAAGCATACCATAGTAACATGTTAAACGTGACTGTCTGATGCTTTAAATGCCTCAATATGCTGGGGTGAACTTACCACCATTAATCCATGCTTCTTTTTTGTATAATATAACAGCAGCACATAAAACACTGATCTTAAACTAAGGCCAACTTTTAGTTTTATTAAAATAATTTACAGTTTTGAAGTAAATCCAAAAGCAGCACTTTGAAGTTTGGTAAAAGAAACAAACTAAAAAAAAATGGTAAAAAGTTTTAAAAAAAAGCAAACTAACACATTTAACAAGGGAAATCCATCTGATATGATTTGCGTGCTTGTGTTGGCTTCTGTGAGCTGAGGAATGAAATATAATAATTTCTATAGTAAATCTGCAACAAAACACTCTGTCAACTAATGCTGCAAACATCTGTCCATCAGTTCCAGAAAAACTGCTCCTGCCTGGGGGTGGGAGCAGCAGCATTATCAAAAAAAAAAAAAAAAGGCGACTGTACAAGATCATTATTTCAGTTCACTGCATGTCCGAGCTGCTGGGCCTTAAGTTTGGATCCTCAATCCTCCGGAAAACTGCCAGGAAATTCTTCCCTCCGTTCCTCTGGACTTTCTTGCCTTCTTCCGTGCATGTTCCCAGTCGTGTTACAATGACGTCGTCAACCTGTCCAGCGAGGGTGATCACAGTTATACTCATGGACTTTTGCTCTTTCATTCAGTACTTTACGTAGTCCTGTAGTGGTGTGAATCCCTCTATTCAGAAAAGAGTGTAAAACGCTGAATAAGGGACGACTACAGCCGAGTGTCAAATTGAGAGGAGGCTGCCCCTGTTCCTCCCAACTGATACAACTGAGACTACTTGATAGTAAGCGTAATAAGTAACTTAAGAGAGCTATTCTAAGATTTCTTTGAAGAGTTTCAGATCTTCAGACTTTGACCCACTTTTCTCCAACAATGCAGATGAGCAACACATGTTGTTGTCATGACCTGCAAACACAGAGACGAAACATACCAGCTCCTCCTCGGGGACACGTGTAAACAGTGGATGTTCACTGAAGTGTTTCACCATCCAGACGTGCACTTCCTCCACATCAGTCATGGTGTACACCAAACCCTGACATGACCAGACAAACACAATCAAGGTTATTAACACAGTTCTGAGAAAGACGAGCTACATGGACGGCTCGAACAACTAATCCAGTTATGGGCGACGATGGCAAAACGTGTCCCGTTTATCGGAAAACGGTTTTTGCACCGATGCTTCATCTTCAGATGCGAGTCGTTTCATCACCTGCAAAGAGCATTGCTCCTTCCTCACAAAGATAAAAATAACCTAGATCCAACACAGAGGTTAATCACCTTTGTTACGGTAGTTTGCTTTGGAGGTTGGACAGATAACATTTCTGGAACAAGGTTTTCTAGGAACATTTTGCAGTGGCACAGATTCCCTCCCTCGTGCGTAGTGTCACATCTGCCTTTTGTTTCAGAGAAGGCAGCGTGATGGGCCGCTCAGATTCACGCTAATCGCCCCCGTTTACTCTTGCACGTGTCGTCTGCTTTAATGAGTAACAGTCTGGTTGGTTTTGATTCAAATGAGGATTTCTCTCTGGACGCGACTCTGAAGCAACGTACGCGCATGCACGCAGCATGTAAACGCACAAATGCATCAATGGAAATACCAGAGGGAAAACCAATAAAACCCAAATTTAGACACAGTCCTTCCATTGTTCCCTGAGACCTCCGTCGGAGCTCACGCCTTAGTTGGAGTGTCCCGTTGCAGCTGACAGCTCTGACAGGCAGGAGTGGGGCGTGTGCACGTGTCAACCAGCTGCAGGCCACACCGGTTGCTCAATTTTATTTCAGCGAATTTGTGGATTTCTGGATGCTGCAATCAATTGATTACATGACAAGAGCCAATTTGTTGCGCAACCATTAGCTAGCTTTGCCTTCGTTTTTTTTCGTTTTTTTTTCGTGCCATTAATTCTGTGAATGCAAAGCAATTCTCCTTCTCCTCGTTAGGCTGCTGGCACAGCTCTCAGCTGCAGATGTGTAAAAACTTCTGCTAATATAACTAAAACTACAGTATCTTAAACCACACCACTGGTGCTGCTATATACTTTTTATTGTCAAAAATCCCATTAAAAGCCCCCAAACCAACAGTAAACTTGTCCAGATTACAAGTCTCGCTCAGCTCAAGCCTGATTGCTATTAAAAACACGAGCTGCGTCGTTGCCCTGGCTGACACGTTCCTCCATTACAATAAAAATGAACGCGGTAGTTTATTTTCAGTCTGTCCCGCTGTCCTGCTGCTGTAAATACTATCGCAACAAAGTTATGTTAGTTCCTACAAATGGGGGAGGATTTACTGTGGTTTATTAATGGGTTCTAAAAACTACAGGGCCCAGCTGTTTCAAGGGATCATTTAACTGCTAAAAATGAAACTATAAATTTCTAAGCTGTTTCTAATCACTTCAGTATTTAGTAGGAACGAATGGGCTTATGAATGTGCATCGCTAACAGTGGAGGGCAGTTGGAAAGTAGCGAGCGAGTGATGCAAATCTATTGTTGGCAATACGAGAAATATAGTTGGTTTCTGCTTACAATGAAAGACGTTTAGGAGGGTTTTAAAAGGGGAAAATCTACTTTAAAGTTTAAAGTTGATATCGTAACTTACTGAGCTAGAAACTATACACTTTGGCTTAAATTACCACACACACACACTGTGGTTAACTACACAACTACTATTGCTCCACTAACCTTAAACTCCTTAAACTTTAAGGAATGTCAGAAACTGTGAGTTTTACTTCTTTTGTCCTGCAACATTAAAGCCAAAGATAAATATCCTGGACTGGGGATTATTTTTGCATCATAAGTCCCCTTAAAACTTTGTCTGTAAAACACTTAAAATTATGTATGTTACTTGACAGGGAAGTCATAACATGGTGTACATACTCCGACTCTCAGTGTGTACGCGTATTCAGCCAACAGTGTGGGACTAATGATCCTCCACTTGTGCTTGGTCTTCTTGAAGTGAGGGTCAGGGAAAAGGAAGAACATCTTACTGAGCTGAAAGAAACACAGCAAAGAAGGGGGGGAGAAAAAGAGAAAATGAAAACACAGAGTTAATAAAAATAATGTTGTTCCTCAAACTCTACCCATTACTTGGTGTCATTCCAACACAAACTTTCCACTTTTATCTCCTTTGAGAGTGTGGTTTTAAAACGTTATGAATGTCATCGCGTTATATTGTGTGGTTTTCAAGCAGTGCAAATTGCAAAGCTGGAATTTCCCTCTTGATTTTTTTTTCTACCCTCATCTCTGCCATAAATGAAGGCTCCATTGATATAAGAACGTCTTTTTTTTTAGCTTTTAAATAAACAATGTCAGGTAAAGACAGACGGGTGTAATCACTGTCACTGCTGCTGCCTCAGGGACCGATTTAAGTGCTGATGGAAGACGTACCGAAACAATTTCAGGTTATAAACCGATGATGAGTGGGGGAAAAAGAAGCGTTTCAGGTCGTAGGAATACACCGCTTCACTGCTTTAAACACATCACGCATGTGATAAGGATTGAGACTAGATTTTGAGAACTTACACTGGGTGGTCGTGAATTTTTCCGCCAATAAAGTCTGGCAAACGATGACACGCTTTGCTGTAATTCAGAGCAAGAGGAAGTGTCCATCTCTCCATGAGATAGGAGAGGAGGGAGCGTGAGCGAGGGAGACCTCTAAGCTCAATATAGCAAAGAGATGATTGTCAACTTGTTTTAAATGACCAGAGAAAACATACTAGAGTAAATCAGAAAACTGTGTATGTATGCATGAAGGAGTTTACAGGAAACATCAACACAATTTGAGTCCATAACTGTGGACAGTCGGTGTCACAGCATAGGCCCGTGTTTGTTTCTTAGAGCTGTTCTTGCCCAGGGCATTTGAGGTGAAGTTTCTTATCCAAGGTACCCAAATTAACCCTGGTACACTAAGCCCACTGTGTAATCTAATGCGAGTTTCAACAAGTCATAGATTACTGCAGCTAACTGGAACGGATAAATGCCGCCTCGCACTGCTGTACGCTCAGCTGATGGCAATGCCTTGCGTGTCAGTCAATGACCCCATTGTTGTGAAATCCTGGATTTATTGAACAGTCTGTATATATTAATTCACTCCATATGTTAAACGAGAGGAAAGTAATTATTTCAAGTCAGAAAAACTCAGTCCTGCATTTTCTTATTACCTTGGCAGTGCCAGGACTCAGTGTCAGCTTTAATTTAAGGTTATTACAGGCCCAGTTGGAGGAGTTATTAAAGTACTGCAGGCCTTTCTATAGGTGCTCCGATTCAGTCCCAATTAATGTCACATATGTGCTATTTCTACACACAGTTAATGTATAAAAAGCCTGTCCTCCCAGTTAACTAGAAACACTGGCTGTGGGTACCTCTGCCAACCATTCTGACTGCATTTACATGTAGGTCTGTCCTCAAAGAGCTGCAAGACCAGCTGTTTGTAGTTCTCCCAGTGTAGTCCAATTACACATCAAGCCAGTTCTTTCTGAGAGGACTGTGTTTCATTTGCCAATTACATTTGCTTTCATAAAGCATATACATGCAGGATTTACAAGTAATTAATGTCATTTACGCAACTGTATGGAGACGGACATTGATTAATGAGCCTGTGGGTAGCGACAGCCCCTTGTCTGTAATTCAGCACACTCATTTTGGGTGAATGCAAAACATGACAAGGAAAACTGAAAGGAATGCAAAAGAGAAATCTGATTCTGTTAATATTTCATGGTACAATGAGGTCACAAGTGTACATTTTGATAAAAATTCACAGGTTTAGAAATATCGTTTTTCTTCTAATAGGAGATATGCACAGATTCTATTGTAGAAAAGAGAAGTTCTACAAATACAGTCAGAGAGGACACAGATCTCAGCCATCCGGTCCCCATCCGGGGACCAAGTGTCTATGTCAATTCCTACTCCCAATTCTGCAGCTTCTGACATGGACGTGATCTTTTATACCCTTATATCTGTGTGTGGCACACACAAATCAAGCACTCACATGCTTGCAGGCACACACATAGACACACATACAAATGGCCAGGCTTCCTGGAACTTGCATCTTGTGTGCCAGATCTGAGCCAGATCTGAATGTTAATGCCAGATCTGACTATTCCAGACTATTCCACAATGATTAGGTAATGTGATTTTGCTTTTTCTTGAGACATTGTGTAATGTGTCTCTGTTTCAGCTGACCTCACCATTTGTCTCCTATCTGACTGTTTTCCCTTCATCCTTTACCATGATATTCTTTTTTCACCACAATTCAAGTGAAAGACCAGTTCGACTAGAAATTCAGATGAGTTTGTGACCTCAGGAAAAGCTGCAGGATGGAGATGAGTGATGCTGAGATGATGACATGACAGACATTTGTTGTCTTACACATACCTGTCCTTTAGAGAAGAAATTGGGGAGGTACTTCATTGCGTTGCTGCGGAGGCAGGCGATATTCTGGTAGCTTCCCGGTTCTGAGGCTCTCAACGACTGGATCCTGTCTCGCACATAATCAGACACCTTCACTCGGATCTCCAGGCCGAGCATGAGCTTATCTGGGAAAAGAGGAGACAACTCCACTGGGAGAAGATGAAGGGATGAAGAAAAAAGGAAGGGGCACAGGATCAATACAGAGCACCACGATGAGAAACTGTGTGGATATCTGGAGATTTGATGAATGTTAAATCTAACCTAATAGACCCCCGTAACCACATCCTATGTCTGCAAACTCAACCCGAGCATGGTCTTTCTCAGTGGGAGCTCTGGGGAAGAAGTCTGGATAGAGCTCAGACCAGTCCATCTCTTCTGGACACACTGGGCTGAGGGAGGAAGGAGGGTTTGGCAATGGTGACACATTACAGTGAAGGACAGAGAGCAGTCTACATTATTTTTTACACTTAATAAGTTGATTATTGAGTTTCTGAGTATTTAGAAATCACAGCAACAACACTTTCAAGTGGAAACATGGCGATATATTAAACAGAGCAGCTTTATGAATCACGCAGCAAGGACAGAAAAAGTGTTTCAGGGATCAGACCTGGACACATGGACTTCACTCACTAGTCAAAGCTGTGGTGTGCCATCGGGTTTGAATGAGCTCTCTGTCTGTAGAAACGTTTCTGCGGCATCGACGCAGTCATCTTGGACTGGAATCGAGACATTTATCCACACAAATATGCAACCTTCAGTGTGAAAAACACACACAAACAAACTCGACTTTCAGCTCCTGAAACACGGACCAGTCAGTCACGTTTCCTTCTTGTGGTGTTTAGAAGCAGCAGTGAGTCGCGCTCTTGTGACGTCATAAAATCGCGCTCTCGCGGTTGCCAGGTTTGTTGAAAAAAATGATTATTTTTTTACCCTCTGGGATAACGACACAGTTTTTTTTTTAAAAAAACATAAAGCAGCATAACCAGTTGAATTTGCAAGATCATATAAACCACCACAAACCTTTGTCTTACCCCTTTTTTAATCAATTTTATTTCATACTTGATACAAAATACTGCAATGTAAAGCTTACATAATATTTTGGTAGACTAATCTTACTACTGCTGTCTTGCATTACTAATTTATATCATCTGCCCCTTTTCTGCACCAGTCATTCGAACAAATTCATTGTGGCTGTATGATTATCTGAATAAAAATGTGACATGCTCTCATCAATTAGAACACAAGATGCTATCAGGTTTTAATGGTTGTCAAGGGTTGATCTCAACACCTGTGACCGGATGCTCTATGTACGACCTCGTTGGAGACCCTTGCTCAGCCATAAGGACAGCTGCTTACTAACAGATATGTAAACACCTCAAAGCAAAAAGATCCACAATAAATCCAGGTCCTCTGTATTTGGAGGTTTTTTCCTGTCTCTCTGAGTATTCCAGCTACAGTTCCAGCTACAGTCCAAAAACATAAATTTTTAGGAAAATTGGACACTGTGAGTGTGAGAGTGATGTGTATGTGAACACTGATGGACTGGTGACCTGTCCAGGGGGATTTTATAGATTTCATTATATGTGTATATGTGAGACACTGTACCAGCAGACCCCTATGACACTACTGAGACTGCTTTCTTTCCCGAGGAGGCTACATGGTATTGAACCATTAACACATCAACATGCAAAATTAGAGGTTGTACTGATTTGCTCAACTATGAACAGCTGACTACAGCTATCTATCAAATGCTGTATCTCAAATAGCAATGATACTGATGCATATGAAAAGGTTTAATTCAAAGGAGTCAAATCAATCAAGCATGCCTGGTATACCTGGAGAGGACCTAAGCCAAATGAGTCCTCTGACTAACAGCTCTAAATGTACACATTATGTAGGCTGGTTGTTTGTGATTATGAAACAGAGTGTCTGGTTCTTGTTTTAGAAAAGGGCCTCTTTCCTCAAGACAAGGCATCCGCTTTTATAGCAGATACAATAGGCCTCTCTCCTGAGGCCCTTATAGAGATTTAACCTAAACCTTTTTTTTGTCTGGGTATGCATTGTATACCCATAAACAACCCCATGAACATATAGCTTCAGGTACAACGTTAATGTTCATTTTTCTTTGTAGAAATTATTGTGGATAACAAGGAGGCACAAGAAAGGGGAGAAAACTGCAATGTGGAAAAAAAAACTGCCACAGTGGCACCACCTATCCATTATCTTACCTAGTTTGGTTCCAATCATCTGCTTCAGCAAACACAAGGTGAAAATAGGAAATATATCCTGTAAAGGTCACCAGTTCATCCTGTCTATCAAGGACACATATAGTTAGACCTAGAAGACAATTTACAGTCTCTAATTAACCTTAATGGTTGGGGAGGAAACCAGAGTACTCAGAGAAAACCCACACAGACACAAGGAGAACGTGTATTTCACGCAGAAAATACAGGGTACATTCAGATGATAGCATTACCCACTGAGTCACTGTGTGCCCTGCTGAGAGTCATAAGACCAAAACAAATTCTTAATAAATTCTTTAATGCGAAGCAAAAGAAACTAGATAAATGGAGGTCAAGCTTAATAATGAGTTGCTGCTATGTAATGACTTTCTGTGAACAATATCATTTACATAATTTTGTTTCATTGTAGAATTGTGTCTTGTTTTCTAATGTGTAATGGAGAGAGAAACACAAGAGAGCAATGCTGTGAGTGGCCTGTGATTTTACTGTTTATGAAATTAGAAAAGGACATCAGGAACATGAGGAAAACAGAATTATGTTATGCTGCATGGAGCATTGCAAAGAAATGGGTTTTTTTAGTATCTTTTGATGCCAAACCTCAAAGCCACAGTCAGGTTTGCTTTGCTCTCTGCAGGATGAGACTTCACCTCATAATAGCTTGGGTCCAAGCAGCCACAAAAGTGATGATCTTTTTCACTGTGGTGTCTATTAAGTAGAAACACAGCGGTTCCCTCTGGGTGTCCTCTGAGTCAACTGTAATACACTTCTCAGATGAATCTGTGCAGAACGCAGTGACACATTATTCCCTCCTGGTGTCAGACTTTATGAGAGACGTGTTTGTGTCCATGGATCTGCAGAAATCTGTCTGCTGGGTCTCTTTGTCTCTTTCTCTTACTCTAATAGCGACAACAACACATTTGTGAGATACAAATCTGTATGCGAGCCAGAGTCAGATGAAATTTGAACGGATTTGCAGTCGAGCTCTGTCCAGATTCATCAAATTATTTCTGTATTTGATAGTTGATAGTCAGGGAGACACTGGGGAGTGACATAGTCAGACAGAGTTGTTTGCATACTTAATCTCAGGATTCGTGTTATTTTTCTCTGCCTTCACAAATCGGACTGGATTTTCAATTTGAACAAATAACTTGTTCAACAAATAACTTGTTCAAATAAACATAAACCCTAGCAAGCATGTAATCACCACCATACATAATAAAGAATAAACACCAGAGCATTAACATTCAGATTTTTATTTGAAAATTTCTTAACCATTCCTCTCGATGAACAGAAACGCTCCCACTTTGTCTCCATCGCCCAATCAAACCAATGTTTGCACTTGATAACTTTTTCGTATTTAACATTGCTGAAACTATTTTCAGATGCACATTTCACAGGATATTATCGTCGTTACTCATTCTTCATTTGTAAGGAATGGGAGAAGTTAGCTGGGATGTATGGACTCAAGCTAAAATACAAAAAGGGCGCCAATAGTCACATTGGCATTCATAATCTGGATGAGACAAGGTGAGATGTATGTGTATGCCGTGGAGTGCAGTGTTTTAACAATGATGTCTCAGTCACACAGGAGATATCTGAAAAAACACAGAATGAAACTCTAAACAAATACCTGTTTGTTGTTTGATCTGCTGAGGTGTCACTTTGTTGAGTTTTCACCAAAATTTTCAAATCAACACATTCATTCATTCATTTATGAGATTTGCGTAATCGAGACAGGAAAAATGTCAACGGTGCCTCATTTGTTTTCAAGCTCCATCAAATATCCAGTGAAACACAAAGTTCCCCTTTGAGATCGAGATCTTTATTACAAACAGGAAATGGACTTTTTGTCCAGACTATTTTAATGACTGACTCATCAATGCCGCTTCAACATACTCCGTAAATAAATTAGTGTGCGGCTGTCATAAGAGTAACAGCACTGTCGTTTTCATTGTTAAAATCTCTTTCACAGAGTAATCATATGTAATAACATTAGCATTTTTTTTCTTTAGAAAGCAAAACAAAACATTTCAATGGCATTTTTTTTACCATCTTCATGTTGATAAAAAACAGTTAATATTCAGTCTTTGCTTTTTTTTTTTTGAAAAAGATCAGATAAAACCACAATCTCCTCCTTTTGTCCAAAATCATGAGAAACATCTCTCAGTGTCCGTGCTGAGCTCAGAGAGGATCTGCGAGCACAATATGAGACTAGAAGTAGATGGCAGTGTTAAAGTGTCAGATTAGGATGTGTTTTCTTTCTTTCTCTCTTTTTTTTTTTTGTTAAATCGAATCCTAATCAAAGCTGCGATCATCCTGAAACGGGGGACGGGGTTGGCCTTTGTGCAACCGGGCCTCACACAGTGGTCACCCTCATGACCACCTCTTGGTTGGCATGGTGCAGGTTGTGGGGTCTTAACTGGCTGAGGATGTGCAAAATAGTGTAGCCACAGTGGTGGTTGAGAATAGTCCTGACATGTCGACTCGCTCTCTGTCCGCTGTCTGCGACAGCGTTAGCAGGGTTCCTCTCTACGCGACCTTTGCTGCTGGAACTGATGGGGTCACCTAAGTCCTTCGCCTTTTCATAATTCAGCACTTTCCACTGCTGGTTCACAGCCTGCCAACGCTTAAAGATCCGGTAAACAGACGATCCTTCATGGATTATAAGGCCTGGGCATAAAGGACAAAGGGTGGGGGGAGGTTGGAGGCAGGAACCATGGTTACATATAGACAAACACTTGTTTGTTCAATCAAAAGCAGGAAGTACGAAAAGGTACAGAAGGTCCAGAGTGAATGAGAAGTGTAAGGATTTGACACGATGGACTTGTTTGTCGGTATTGTGGACCAATGTTTGGCGAGAAACACGTGTAGATGAAAATAACCCTCATGAGAGAAAATGTGATAGAAAAAAAGACAGAGCAAAGCAAACACACTCCAGAAACACAACCGTATTATATCATTTGTGTCCATGTCGTCAAATATTATGTCAAAATTTGATTCTTTGCTATTTGATCAACTTTGTTGATCCTCTGACTTTGTAGCAACATCATCAGCACTGACAAAAGACCGTTCTGTGAATGTTCATTGGCTTGAATTTGGTGTTTAAGCCACAACAGTGCTACGCCTTAGTGCAGCCTCACTTGCACCCATGCAGACTATTACTCCTCTTAATATGGAGGGTAAACAACTTAAGTGAAAGCCAAATTGGTTTATTTAGGCAGGCTCCGCATTACTACTGATTTTCAATGTAATTTCAAGGATAAACTGTTCTTTGGTACTAATTACCGGGAAAAGATGAGCGTCTTTGAACTGCACTATTTCATTACATATTTGATTGAAGGCTATCTTGAAATATATGCTAAATATTAGGCCTAACTTTACCTAGAAGTGCAACCGACCATTTATACTTAAACTTAAATAATTGACATTTACCTTCAATATACTATTAATCCCTGATACATCGAACCAAATCACATTTCCTCTCAAATTTCTAGGAAATTATGAACTCATTGCATACGAGGACTATCCGTGTGGGTATTCTCAGTGCCTTACCTATGCAAACTATGTCCATGAAGCCATACATGCCGTAGCAGATCTGAAAGAGGAGGTCCTGCCGCTGCCACTTGGCTGAAGGGCTGAGAGAGGACCACACCAACCAGGAGATGCTGGCGATGAGGAACAAAGAGCCCAGGATAATGGCCGCAATTTGCACCTTCTCAATCACAGTCAGAGATATGGCCTGCCACTAGAAAAAAAAAGTGAGACACAAAAAGAAGGGACTGAAATCCTGTCTGGTGGGTGTAAATTACACAAGGCCTCTTGATTATGTGAGAAGCTGCAACAGAGCAGCACTCATCTCGTTTTACTTTGTGACAAAATCTTTCGAAATCAAGCTGTCGCACACAGATGTCCCTCTGAAGAGCACTGCGCTTTCAAATAACTGGGTTTCATCTCATCACGTTTCCAAACAGTTTCCGTGGCTTCACAGCGTTATCAGTGGGCTTCACAGGGAAATGGCAGCATTTTAGTTTTGCTGCTGTGCAATTGGGTTGAGAAAACAAAAACACCTCGCTTTGCAGTGAAAGCACAAATTACACAAACACGTCAGTCATGTCCTGTTGCTGTTTTGAGAAGACTGAGTCACTGACTGAGCAAATCGAGGATGTTTTTTTTTTTTTTAACACAAACCTGTCAAGAATCTAAAACTGCATTAATGCCAGATGTCAAGTAGGTAATATAACAGAACCTTTCACAAAACAAATTACAGGATGTTTTTTTTAAATTAACCAACCCATTTCACCGATGTTATACTAAAATCATAATGCTCAGCGAGGCTTTGGGATAATGGATTTCATCTGAGAGTTTCTCTACTCCGGCTTTTAGAGGCTGACATCACGCTGTCTGTTTGTCTGCAGTCTATGCGCCACACACTGTGGTTAAATTATGTGCCAGCTCTCTGAAAATGTGCTCTGTCTCATAAATGTGTTCTTGGCATCTTCCTTTAAGTCCTCATCACTTTCCTCTTGTTCTCCATTTGTCCATGGCAAAAAATATTATAAATAGCCGTGTGGGAACCGAGACAGGCTACTCACGCTGGCACCTGCCAGCAGCAGAGTGAGCGTACTCGGAGTCTTGTTAGGAGCCAGTATGTGTGTGTGTGCGTGTATGTGTCTGTGTGTGTGTGTGTGTGTGTGTGTGTGTGTGTGGAGACTACGCAATCAGGTGCTAATGTGCTGCACTGAAAGTCAACACGCTGCATGATAATCAATAACGGCTGACGTGATGTAAATGTTCCTCCTTGGCAAAACATGGCAACCCAAAGGTTTCACATGGCTGTCAGTCATATCTTAAGAATCAACAGCCCATCCAATAAATTACACTATTTTTTTTAATGTGTGTCATGTTTTTGGTCAACAACGATGCAATATTTCCTGTCTTGACTGTACAAGTATATGTAATCATATGGAAGCTACTTGTAAATTCTAATCAGTCATACCAGTCTGTATTAGTACTAGTACTATAATAGTACAGGATAGTATGTTTCACAGTTGACATTATATTCCAGTAGATATTTCTATTAGCTAAGTCAAAACGTACACCCAAAAGGTGGTAATCCTAGTAACACCCCTGTAGTCGGGTGTAAACCGACCGTTACCCTACGTCCAACCCCAGACCTCGGTGCTCTACCTGCAGTGGGTTTTTGGTGCTGATGGCCAGGACCTGGTACTTGAAGTAGCAGAGCTCACAGCTCCAGGAGCCTCTCTCGCTGATCCAGCGGATGAGGCAGGACTGGTGGGTGCAGCGCACAGAGCCATCACAGCGACAGGGACTCAACAACTCTCCCTGCAGGAAACACACACACACACACACACACACACACACACACACACACACACACACACACACACACACACCAGTTGGTCACTAGATGGTGGAATTTTTACAGAATCCGTCCATTACGAGATTTGGATTGAGAGAAAGAGACACAGTAGAAGGTATAGATGAAGATAAAGAGCTTTGTAATGAATAGCCTCACTTGGAAATCCCTTGCCCTGGTGGTATTACAGCCACATTTAATTACTGGAAGCACTCTTGATTGTTGAGGGTGCTGAATCAGGTCTTGTTCCTATCAAGTAGCTGGCATGACTTAAAACAGACAGATAATAGCTCTTTCGTTTGGACAGGTCTGATGGTAAAACAATGGGGTATTTATAATGCATATTTGTGCTCAATCTGCCATCTAAAACTGGAGCTGATGAATGATTGGGTGAAATAATAAAGCTGATAAATGTGGAAAAAACCCTGCAGCATCACAATGTTACATACATATGTATGTATTTTCATTAATTGTATTGTATATCACTGTATTTCTTTGTTGAACATAAGAGCCTTTTGTTTAATTGGTCAAATCAATGATAATGGAGAAATCAGAAAAATAGTTTGTTTTTCAAGTAAGGATTTGAAAGGGATGAAAAAATGTGAATGTATAAGATAATAATGACAAACTGTAAATAATGACAAATGGGTACATAACAAATGGAACAATTGTCACTATGTTTTCATAACCTTAAAAAATACAGCTTTCTTGTAAACCTTAAGGCTGTTACTTGAAGAGAACTGGCATCAAAGCTGTTCACTGTTCGCTCCTGTCATGAATCCTCTCGTGATCCCCTGAAAGGTTTAACACTGACTTCCTACATCTTCCCCGTTTGCTAAAGCTGCCTTTTCTGTTTCATTGTCTCTGGTTAGAGAGAGAAGCAGTGAGATGAAAGCTTGCACGTTCGCGTTGCACGTTCGCTTTCATCGCCAATCAACTGCTATTTATATGGCTGCGTCGAGTTCAATGGAACAAACCAGAACTGCACTTTTACGCATAACTGAGATTGTATTGTATTAGTCTGTGGTAAGGGACACAGTTGCAGTCGTTTGTTATGAGATAAAATTAACTGTTTTTAATGAATATGCATCATTCAGCCTCTTCCTCCATGAGCAGGGCCATAGGCTTCTGTGTGTCCTGCTTTTCTTTGCACCTCTGGCACAGAAAAACCTATGGCAGCAACCAAGAAGAAGCCTTTGCACAAAAGAAATATCTCTTAGGAGCTTCACAAAGAGGAAAAAAAGAAGACAGCTGACTGCGGCTTGCCTCGTCGTGCAGATGAACATTTGAGATAACATTTTTTTTTCTTTTGGAACGATCATCAACCTGCACATAAAACACTCGCAGAAATAAGATGTAGCGAGATGAGCAGCGCTGAGAAAAGCTTTTGGCAATTGATGCGTCCCATTTGTCATTTCATTATAGCTAATTGGGATATAAAATTTAGTGAATCTCATCACTGCTAAGACATTTCAAGCACCATGGGCTCTGAATATTGTAGCCGTGTGCTTATTTGAGAGGAAAATCTCCGTGGCTCACTTGCTGCACATCCTGCCCACGACTTTCACATTTCAAACTACAGCCATTCAGCGCCTGAAACAAAGTGTAATCAAGGGAGATTATACAATGGACCACTTGTTTTGATACACTTGCACCATCGTCTGCTCAGTGATTGGATAAAGTTTGCTTCTCTCGTGTCACTTTCCCGTAGCCTCAAAAGAAATCGCAGGACATCTGGCGCAGGTTTTTTGTTGTCAGAGTGAGAGTCCCTCAGGCCCTCGGACTGACAGCGCTCTCGCACATCTCACTTTATTTTCTGTCTGACTTTAGGTGATGTGCTAGGTCTTTAATTAGTTGGATATCTGGAGGGGGAAACTAAAACTTTCTGGGGCCTCTGGCCAAGTCTGTCTTTTCAAGGTTGATTTCATCCACTGGATTTGATGCGCTTAGACCTCCACATCTGAGCTGCAGAAGCTGTGAAGCTTATTTAAAACATTTTCACTTCACTTTCTGTGCCATCGTTTGCTCTGTCTCCCCTGCATGTGGGTAGAAGCTGTTTCAGCTTTTTTTTTTTTTTTTTGTGAAACCTTCCTGTTGCCTGAAGCAAAGTCCCCCAGCAAGTCAACTCAACTCACGCTGGTACTATCACTGAAATGTTCCAGAATAATAATGAGCAGAACTGTATTTTATACACTCGACTTGTGGACATCAGCTGCTGATCTGAGTCACTGCGAAGATTTCACTGGTTTTCACAAATCTTTTCCGGCCTGGTCTCGACCGATGCTCTTCATCTGTCCACTGCTGTTTCTAGATCACCGAGCAGCCCCCGCCTTTTCTGGTCAAAGTCATTCTGGATTTTTACTTTGCCTCCGAGCAGACTTGATGCAGCCTGACACATACTTGAAACAGTTGGGTGCTGATGTAAAATGACTCATACCTTCATCATGACTTCTTCGAATCAGATTTGCCTGCACAATTAAATTGCTTAAGAGTGAAATTCACTTCGGGTAATGATTGTAGTTATGATTGAATGATTGAAGTGATGATCAGGTTTCTTGTTGTGAGGACAACTACCCATCTTGTGAAAACCAGCCCCACCTCACCACCATAAAAAAACAGGTCTATACAAGTAGATTACTAAGGTCTATATTTATGTTTATTATTAGGTGGTGACCTCTGCTGGATTCATTAACCATTACAGGCACATAAGAGGATGCCAGATGAAGAGAGAGTAATTTAAGTGACATTACAAAGGATGAGGATGATACTGGTGCCAAACAAGCACCTCAGGTAACAATGATATACTTACCTGAACGCTCAATCTAGAGTTTTTTCTGTGCCATAAACTGCAACGTTTTCACACAATAACAATGTCAATCACTTACCAGGCTTGCTGCTCTCTTTCTGCATCACTGTTAACTGGCCTGTTTAATCATTTCAAACATGTTGCCGAAAATATGTCCATAATCTTCTTCATTTCTGAAGCTGGATTTCTCTGGCCGTAAAAGTCTAGATATCTCTAATATCCATCTTTTTAAGAGTATCGTAATCATTTTTTAAAAAATGTGCAGGATCTTAATCCCTTCTAATTCTGGAAATGGTTCTGAACAGTTAATGCTTAGCACCAGTCTTTATTTATGGGTATGATTCATTTTAGGCAGTAATTCATGGCCAGTACTATGCTGAGAGATGGAAACCACCCGTCTCACCAGCCCTTCTCCCTGTTACCATCTGGACGATGCCACAGAGCCATTAAAGCCCGCACCTCCAGGCTGAGGAATAACTACTTCAAGGTCTTCCCTCTCCATTTCAAAGACGCTCTTGAAAGCCCAGCTCTTCCCAGAGCATCCCCTCTCCTAACACGCTCTTACCCCTATTCTTCCTCCTCCTGACAGCTTCTTCTACTGCCATCTCCTCCTAACTGGTGCTTTAACTTAGCACATGAACTGCATTCTCATCCATTTGTAATCTAATCTGAGGGAATGACAGACAATAGAGCAATATTTATTGTTACACTATGGTCTGTCTTGTCTCTCTGACTAAATGTTAATGAGCTCTGCTTGCTCTGGAATAATCTACCTGATGTCTTGAAGTCTTGTCCAACCATTCACACTTATAAATCATATTTGAAATCCCTTGAGTATGATCATTCTTATAACTCAGCATCCACCACCAGCTGACATACGTACTTACCAAACGTTTGCTTCTTGATATGTTTTTGTTTACTGCTTCTATATCTATTCATTGTTTTAATTTTATTTTTTTCATCTTTTCCCATTACTGACACATGTAAAACACTTTAGATTAACTCTGAATCTTCTCTCACATCCAAATATTTGACCCTAGATAAACTTCCTTCAGCTGGGGGATCACTTTGGTTTTGGGGCCACCAGACAACAGACTACCTGATCTCCCTGGTTTAAGACACAGTAAACCTGCAGTATCCCACTACTCTACCATCCCTAGTTCCTTAAAGAAGACCTCGAAACACTTCTATACTTTACCTTTTCTGGCCCCGGGATGCAGATCCTGCAGTATCTCTCTACTCTACCTTCTCCAGTCCAGGAGGCAGATCCTCAAACACCTGCAGCATCTCACATCTTGACCTTCTCTGGTTCCTGGAAGAGGATCCTGCAGCATCTCTCTACCTTTTCTGGTCCTGGGAAACAGATCCTTCAACACCTGCAACACCCCTCTACCTGCTCTGGATCCTGGAAGCAGATCTTGCATGACCTACAGCGTCTTTCTACTCTGTCTTCTCAGGTTCGTGGAAGGAGATGTTGCAGCATCCATTCACCTTCTCTCTTTCTTGGAACGAGACCCTGCAACATCGCATTATCTTTCTCTGGTTCTTGGAAGAAGATCCTCCAACATCTGCAGCACCTTATTTGGCTTTTGGAAACATATCCTTCAAGACTGGCAACACCTCTCTACCTTCTCTGGTCCTCGAAAGAACATCCAAATTTATTATTGAATTTAGTAAATGTCAATTTATTGAAGATGCCTCTTGAGATGTAATATCTTTCATCTCTGGTTCCTGGAAGTAGATTCTGTAACACCTGCAGCATCTCTTGACTCTACATTCTCTAGTCCTAGGAAGAAGATCCTGTAACACCTGCAGCACCTCTATATCTTCTCCGGTCATCAGAAGAAGATCTTGATACACCTGCAGTATTTCTTTATTCTATCTTCTCCGGTCATTGGAAGAAGATCTCGATACACCTGCAATAATTTTCTATTCAATCTTCTTTAGTCCTTGGTAGAAGATCTTGATACACCTGCAGAATTTTTCCATTCTATCTTCTCTGGTCATTGGAAGAAGATCTTGAAATACCTACAGTATTTTTATATTCTATCTTCTCTGGTCCTTCGGAGAACATCTTCTAACACTTGCAGCATATATCTATTTTATCTTCTCTGGATCCTGAAAGAAAATCCTGCAACACCCAAGACACCTTTCTACCTTTTCTTATCAATGGAAAAACATCCTCCAACACCTCTGTACTTTACCTTCTCGGGTCCCTGGAAGCAGATCCGACACTGCGGTGATCGCATCCCACTGTCTGAGAGACTTGGGAGTGAAGGAGCACCCAGGCTTCCTCCTCCACCCCCTCCTCCTCCTTCTCCGTCTTCTCCCCCTCCTCCTTTGGCTCCTTTGGCTCCCTGATCTCTGCTGTCCTCCAGAGCAAGGCTTCGGGGCCGAGGCACAGAGCCGTAGTATTCCTCCTCATCGTCCTGGTGAGAGCAGCCGAGATGCGGCCAACCACAATCCCCGATACCGAGCCCCCTCATCCGGGTCTGTGTGTCCCCGTCTGCGCCGGTGTCGGTCCTCCTGCCGGATCCGGAGCGCATCAGTAACAACACTTTGAGTTCATTAAAAAACATCCGGATCCGATACTTGAACATTCTTCAGCAGCTTTTTACAACTGCTCTGAGACACAAAGTAGCCTTAATATTGTTTATTATTATCATTGTTATTATTATTGTTAATATTATTATTAATAATTATTGCGTCTATGCCCTTTCACTTGAAGTAGTTCACATCCTGCTAAATGAAATATCCATCAGAAAAGCATGCAGGGAGCATGATAGGCTCGGAGCTCAGTCCACAGCTCTTTGCATATCCTGTTGTTATAGCATGTGCACCTCCATCCAGCCAATAGGGAGGGATTATTTCTCATGGACACAGGCGTTTGCGGGCAGGCTTCAATGGAGGCTGAGAGGCAGCAGCATTAAAGTACAGTCAGGGGGGAGGCTCCAGCAGGGTCCTCTCATGCCTCTCATCTCCAGCGTCCGGGTTGTTTATCTCCTGTCCTGGGGCTTCAAACACTGCTCCTTGTTGGTGCTCTCAAGCAGCAGGAGCTGCCCCATTAACACGTGGGTGTCTGTTCTTCTGCAGGCGCAAAAAGCAGCGAGGGTGCATCTGCAGGGAGGGGGTTGTGGTTGATATTAAATCCTATTATCAACTAAGTTGAAGCCGATTTATATACGAGTTTTTCGTTTTCCTGCGGGGGGGGAGGGATTACACGAGATGGTAGGCGTGCATCCTTTGTTGTCTCGCTGTGACATGTCTCAAATCACCTCCTCCTCTTCCTCGCTGTCGCCTATTTCTCATTTCTTATTGTTTATTTATATATATATTTATATTATACTACCCTGATCACTCCTCCTCTCTTCTTGTCTTCCACTCACCCCTCTGGTCACAAAGTTACACCCCGGCAGCTTTGCATGTCAGATGATGCACGAAATAAATGAATGCAATTTAAAAAATCGGGATGCACAATAAAAATAATCCATTTGGCGACAACCAATTGCGATTTCCGCTTCTCTCTGACCATCTCACCCACACACAGCAGCAGCGGCAGTAGCAGCAGCCCGGACATGGAGACCTGAAGCCTCGCAGAAAAACACATCAGTCCATCCGGGTGGTTAAAAACAACTACCCGCTTCCATCATCATCACCATCATCATCATCATCATCCTCGCCACCATCATCATCAGCAGCATCAGCACCATCCGTGATTTCTCTCTGGGCCTGCGTGGATCACAGCGCAGCTTCTCGCGCTGGGGCTCCTGCGGAGCATCCCGGGCATCCGAGCTCCATTTTCATTCCTTGTTATCGTGTGTTTTTTCTTTCTCCCTCCATCCAGAAAACACCAGAAACTTGTCCGTCTGTGCCTCTACAGACGGCAGCTCTCCATCCACACCGCCTCCATCCGCTGCAAGGTGCTGCGTCTCCTGCTGGTGAGGAGACAAACAGGGGCTGCGTGCCTGTGTGTATGCATGTGTGTGTGTGTGTGTGTGTGTGTGAGTATGTGTGTGTATGAGTGCGTGCGTGCGCACGCGTGTTTTCGCGCGCGTGTGCACGGTGTCATAAGACTTTAATATAACAGAACTAAGACACTCGGGGGACAGAGTGCACATAATAGATCCAATAGATTCACAACCATTCACTCCCTTGTCACATAATAGTCTCAGAGCCTCTCACTGTTTATTTACATTCACTTACACTGTTGTGCATTACTTCCACTTTGCTGCTGACTCCTTTCATTGTTACTGTTACTTATCACATCTTGAATCCTGCCCAGGGAGCTTGAGCAGAAATGTGTGTGCGAGTATGTATGCGTGTGTATGTATGTATGTTTGTATGTATGTATATATGTTTAGGGTTGTATGTATAAGGTGTATGGATCATCATACAATCACAAACCCACACACATACATGCAGACAAACAATGTTTGGGAGTAAGAGAATACATACGTATATATTTCTATAACAAATAGAATACAAAGTAATCTAGCTATCTGTTATATCTGTCAACTCTGCTCTATGCACAAAACAACATCCTGACCCTCCTGGTGTGTTTCGTTTTTGTTTCCGTGGAAGTGAAGTGAGATAAAGGGAGTAACTGACTCAAGAATAATGATCATGGGCGTCAAAGAACACTGGTGTAAACGATAAGACAATTTTGAGTTAATCCAATGTATGCAGAGAATATCGCTTACATTGAGTGATATAACAGAAAATGCTACAATGACACTTATGATATGTTTTAGTAATACATTTTAAAAGTGATCTCCTAACATTGTACATACAAACATGTACAGGCATAAACACATACTGTACACATTATATATATTTTTTTAATACTGAAAGTACTACTATAATGGCAATGTTTCGCACCAGGTCTTCATTTGTTATATTGTTTATGCACAGGTATGTGTAATCGTATTCTATAATTGTGCTTTTTTTAGATGTTGTTTTGTGTGTGTGTGTGTGTGTGTGTGTATGCATGTGTGTGTACATTGTGTCATATGACTCAATTATAACAGAGCAAAGACTCTCTGGGGAGAGAGTGCACATAATAGATCCAATAGATCCAGCGTTCACAACACTCTCTGTCACATTATTGTTTCAGAGGAGACTGTGTTATTAGACAAGCAGACGCCTGTTTCACAGAAGCACTGTAGTTGTTTGCTGAGCTGTGCTTGGATAAAAATCCACAAACTATTAGAGTCAGAAACAGAATATTTTATCAATTCCCGGAGGGAAATTGTGTGATAGACCAACATTTACATGGAATAAACAGTGATATGAAATTGATAACATTAATCATCACGTTTCTCATAAATTTTATCTAATAAAAGTCATTAAATTCCACAGACGTGCATAAGAGAGGCTTGTTGTTTCTGCTGCATGATTCAGTGGTACGTTTTTAACCTATTTCTGTCCACATTGTAAATGTAGAGCATGAGGAGAAGAGATTTGTCTTGTACCAGGTATTCATGTCAGAGATGAAGAGCTGCAGGAAGCTCATGTTTGCTGGGACATTTTGCTCATTTGCAGTGGACTTAATATATGCCTCTCTGATTCATCAGCCCTGCTTTTAATCTTAGCTCAGATGATCGAGGATGTGAGGGATTTTATTTCAGTTTTCCTAGAGGATTTCTTTTTAAACCCTTGGAGTCATTACTGTTTCCAAGAAATAAACAGTTAAAGTGGTTTAAGAGCTTTAATTGTGATTATTTCTTCCATGAAACCGAACTGATTCATTAATGTGTATCTTGCGGGTTGTCAAATTGATCTAATAGATTCTGATATGTGTCTAAGGAGAGAGCCGGGACTATGGTGGGTGGACATGAAAATAAATCCCACTTGTCAAAGATGTGTGATAATGGTGATTAAATAAACACAAGTGAGGAAGTGTTTGTGTGTTGTAGCCTGACAGCCGACCGCGTAGCGTGCAGCACAACGCAGGTAGATGAGAACTCAAGTCGACATCTCTGAGGCAGGCTTTGCTCCAACAATGTGATCCTCACAGGTAGCACATCTCAGATTTTAAAGATGAGGAGGGAGAGAAATCCTCCCTTCCTTCTTACTTGTTTGCTCTGCTCACGTCACACCATAATAATGCTGACACTTTTTGGCACAGAGCCTTCGTCACTCATCATCGTCATCATCATCATCATCATCGGTGCAGAGCTGCCTGAACGATTTTGTGCTCACGGTGTTGTGGCAGCAGGCACAGTCACCACATCTGTGCGTGCCAGTGGTTGTCTTGTTTTGACTCATGTGATCTGACGTGACCGTGTTTTCAATTGCAGGGTTTTCTCCTGAACAGGAACACGTCGGAGGGAAATGAAGAAACTCCTTTAAAGATCCTTGTGCCCACAGCATGAGTAGCTGGAGGAGGTGATGCTCAAAAGAAAAAAATGGCCTGGAGACAAATGTGGTCTTACTGACGGCATGAGAGCGCTTTAATTCAGGAGTGTGACCACTGGTTTCATTCAAATCTAAGGTTTTCTCAGTGCATGAACTAAAGTAGCCTCTCAGATTAGATATGAAACATGTACAAACAGTTCCCCTTGGATGACTAATCTGTATGAACTCCATTGAATCATTCAGATGTTCCTTTATTGCCATCTAGTGTATGATCCAAACAGTGAATCAGAGATTGGACGTTAACAGTGTATTATGAGGTTGCCATTTACTATAGTGCATGACACACGCTTGTGATCGATCCTCATAGGTTTAACCCAGAAGAGGGACTGGTCGCCAGGTAGCTGAAACCTAATCCTTGTTCATCCTCTTGTTTTGTTTTCCTCTAAAAAAATTTAAGAAAGAGAGTAGTCATGGAAGCAACTGCAGCAGACAGTGGTGGATCTGTTCATATCCTTTTGTTAAGTTGAAGAAACTGAGTCATGGGATTTTCAGGGATAACAGTAACAGCAAAAATATGCAATTAATCAAGAAAATGTACCGCAACTGATGATTATTTTGCAATAAACTGTCATATTTAAGAGCCTAAATAAACTGATTGTTTGCAGTTATTCATAAAAAATATTTAGCAATATTGAACACACATAAAGTTAGTCTGTACATATGACAAACGTATTTATTTCCACAGCTTCATATGACTGCTATATGTACGTAACTGCTTTCTTGTTTCCCTTCTTCATGTTTAGAGAAGCAGTGCTTCCTCCTCCATCTTTTGTCCCAGCCACTGGAACACTCTGAAAGCCATGTACTGGTACATGTGCAGATACTGACAAAGTCCACTTCCTTCCTCTTGAGCATGTGGCCTTAACATGGCATGCGTGTGGTGGTCGACACCAAAACTGTAAAACCATTTAACCACTGTAGATCAGGTGGGCATAAACATCAATGTGATGCCATGTGATGGACCCACCTGTGTTTTCGAAGTTTCTCAAAGTTTTCCTGCGTTTCTGGATTTAATAGTATTGAAAACTGTGTAGAAAACTCTAGTAAAAAAGTCTCCATCCAATGATTTACAGATTTCAGACACGACTGGACCAACTATTGTTCTTCACTGCATTTCTCCTTATTTTTATTTTATTTACTTAGCTTCCAGCTAATCTTGCTACTCTTCATACAATATTGTAAGCATCCAAACAACCAATATATAAATCGGGATCGGTGGATTTTCTGGACAAAAATGTCCCATTAGAATGAATGGGAAAAGCATACAAAGAAAATTTCAATCACACTTTAAAACATCCTTACTGAAGTATCCTAAAGTCATCTGATATTTAGAAAACATATTTCTTTCCAGCCAGAATCAAACTATTGATTCTGGAAAGAAAAAATATCTATAAAACAGTTCATAGTGATAAATATTTTTAAAACTTATTTATTAATTTAAAAATTGCATGTATAAAGAGCATGAAAAAGCAGTCAAAATCAAAATGTTCTTTTACACATACATTTAAATGCAAGATCAAAGAGATAGGTCTTGAGTTTGTTTTTAAAACTGTCCAATTTACAAAATTTTTGCAGAACCAATTCCCATTTACAATGATGACCTTAAGGTCAAGACACAGCATAAGAGGCAGATACAAAGTCAATCACAACAAAAGAGCCGTAGAAATCCTAAAAGTGGGTGTTGCATGTCTTTCAGGTGTCTGGTAATGTCTTGGAGTGCTTGCAGGTGTTGGCTCCCTTTAAAAGCTGCCCCTCATTATCTCTCTCTCTCTCATCTGGTTGCAGGCTACCTGGAAGCAGAAGCATATACAGGTTACTCCACATCTATTTAAGATGTATATCTTTGAAATGATTTATTAGTTTGAGCTTTTTTACCTGTCGTGTCTGGTTTAGACGTGATTGTAGAGCAGTGGGGTTTGTCAATCCAGGGATCCAGGGTTGTAATCCAGGGGTCTGACTGTTGAACTGGTTAGCAATTGCTAACTTGAGGTGGCTGCAATGAAGTGAATAATGGGAAGATATTGTGAGGAAATGGCAAAAATGCAGTCCTTAGTCGTACAGTTTCCTTTTCTTGTGTGATCCATGTTGCTGCTTCTCCTGGTACCGTGTACACATCGGTTCTGCTGGAATGTGAAAAACAAGTGAGCATGTGGGTGATTTAACAGTGCCCCTGCGTATGAGGCATGTGTTCATCATGATAAGTTGGAGCTAGAACAACAGGCAGACATGATTATGCCGTCTTCTATTACCCTGCTCTTGAGAGTCCCAGCGCCCGTAGTTGCAGTTGCTCTGCTCTGGAAGCATGGGACTCTGCAAAATTGGCATCAGTGATGCCAAAGGAGCCAATGCTGAGTAGTGGACCAGTCGCTGCCTGGGTGTTCTTCACCACGTTCCTACGAAGAAGAGGAGGAGGAGAAGGAGGCAGTAGGTTTGGGGCATTGGGCAGGCATAATTATGCCATCTTGTTTTATCATCCTGCTCCTGAGAGACCCCAGTGTCCGTGTCCAAAGCCCTTGTCATAGTTGCAGCTTGGATCCAGTCCCTCTGCCTCGGCTGTCCTTCATGTTTTTGATGTTTCCTGCACCAACACCCCCTGATAAAGAGGGAGCATCCAGCTCCGCACAAGCCTGAAGAGGCAGCACTCATTTGAATCAGGTGGGTTAGAACAAGGAACACATTGATAGACAGGTGTGCGTTTCTGTATCTCACCTCCCCGTTCGTTTTTTTTTCTCCAGCTCATCATTGTGGAAATCCTACTCAGCTGTGTAGGAAGGCTGTGCTCCTCATTGGTTCCCTGCATCCCCAGCTGGCCTATCATGACTGAGGACTTCTTCATTCATTATCCTGCATTTTGTTCTTGCTTGCGATACTATTCTAAATGCAAGTTCAAAGATATAGGTCTTGAGTTTGTTTTCAAAACTGTCCAATTTACAATTTTTTTTTTATTTACATTTATTCGACCAGGTAAGAAAATGCAGAACCAATTCCCATGACCTTAAGGTCAAGATATAAGAGGCAGATACAAAGTCAATCACAACAAAAGAGCCGTAGAAATCCTAAAAGTGGGTGTTGCATGTCTTTCAGGTGTCTGGTAATGTCTTTGAGTGCTTGCAGGTGTTGGCTCCCTTTAAAAGCTGCCCCTCATTATCTCTCTCTCTCTCTCTCTCATCTGGTTGCAGGCTACCTGGAAGCAGAAGCATATACAGGTTACTTCACATCTATTTAAGATATATATCTTTGAAATGATTTATTAGTTTGAGCTTTTTTACCTGTCGTGTCTGGTTTAGACGTGATTGTAGAGCAATGGGGTTTGTCAATCCAGGGATCCAGGGTTGTAATCCAGGGGTCTGACTGTTGAACTGGTTAGCAATTGCTAACTTGAGGTGGCTGCAATGAAGTGAATAATGGGAAGATATTGTGAGGAAATGGCAAAAATGCAGTCCTTCGTCGTACAGTTTCCTTCTCGTGTGATCCATGTTGCTGCTTCTCCTGGTACCGTGTACACATCGGTTCTGATGGAATGTGAAAAACAAGTGAGCATGTGGGTGATTTAACAGTGCCCCTGCGTATGAGGCATGTTTTCATCATGATAAGTTGGAGCTAGAACAACAGGCAGACATGATTATGCCATCTTCTTTTACCTTGCTCTTGAGAGTCCCAGTGCCCGTAGTTGCAGTTGCTCTGCTCTGCTCTGGAAGCATGGGACTCTGCAAAATTGGCATCAGTGATGCCAAAGGAGCCAATGCTGAGTAGTGGACCAGTCGCTGCCTGGGTGTTCTTCACCACGTTCCTACGAAGAAGAGGAGGGGGAGAAGGAGGCAGTTGGTTTGGGGCATTGGGCTGGCATAATTATGCCATCCTTTTTTATCATCCTGCTCCTGAGAGACCCCAGTGTCTGTGTCCAAAGCCCTTGTCATAGTTGCAGCTTGGATCCAGTCCCTCTGCCTCGGCTGTCCTTCATGTTTTTGATGTTTCCTGCACCAACACCCCCTGATAAAGAGGGAGCATCCAGCTCCGCACAAGCCTGAAGAGGCAACACTCATTTGAATCAGGTGGGTTAGAACAAGGAACACATTGATAGTCAGGTGTGCGTTTCTGTATCTCACCTCCCCGTTTGTTTTTTTTTCTCCAGCTCATCATTGTGGAAATCCTACTCAGCTGTGTAGGAAGGCTGTGCTCCTCATTGGTTCCCTGCATCCCCAGCTGGCCTATCATGACTGAGGACTTCTTCATTCATTATCTTGCATTTTGTTCTTGCTTGCGATACTATTCTAAATGCAAGATCAAAGAGATAGGTCTTGAGTTTGTTTTTAAAACTGTCCAATTTACAAATTTTTTTTTTATTTACATTTATTCGACCAGGTAAGACAATGCAGAACCAATTCCCATGACCTTAAGGTCAAGACACAGCATAAGAGGCAGATACAAAGTCAATCACAACAAAAGAGCCGTAGAAATCCTAAAAGTGGGTGTTGCATGTCTTTCAGGTGTCTGGTAATGTCTTTGAGTGCTTGCAGGTGTTGACTCCCTTTAAAAGCTGCCCCTCATCTCTCTCTCTCTCTCTCTCTCTCATCGGGTTGCAGGCTACCTGGAAGCAGAAGCATATACAGGTTACTCCACATCTATTTAAGTTATATATCTTTGAAATGATTTATTAGTTTGAGCTTTTTTACCCGTCGTGTCTGGTTTAGACGTGATTGTAGAGCAATGGGGTTTGTCCATACTGAAAGTTGTTGGTTGTTTCTGATTTCCCAGAGTTTGTGTCCTCTGCGGTGATGGTAGCTGGGAAAGCGCAGTGATTTGTGAATCTTTTCTGGTTTATTGCAAGACGGTTTACATTGCTGTCTGCTTAACGGCTGGCTGCTGCTGCTTCTCCAGTTAGAGCAGGTGAGTGCCCAGCTTAGTTGGATCCCAGCTATTCCATCGGGCACTCTTTTGTTGTTTTGCCTTTCTTATTTTCGGAGCAAATCCCGGGTGGGGACACCTGTCCCTGTTGGGGGTAGGCTTCTCAGGACAGTTTTGTCCCGAGAGCTCGCCTTTAAAGTGGCCTCTAGCCTGGCAAGCTCCAGAAGATAGAGCAGGTCCGTTTGCATGGGCAGTAGCTGGGGAGGTAAGCAGCACTAGTCAGGCTGTGACTGATTATTTGTTTCTTCCCACCTGTTCACGTATCTGTCATTCCTTGACAAATTCCCCTATTCTGTTGTTCCGGGTAAGACGGCTGATAAGTCCTCAGTATTATCACTAGTTTTTGAGGAATTACTGACACGTCTGGCTGCAACGTTCCTGCTTGATCATCACATCGTTAGCAAGAGCTTTAAGTCCCCTTCAGGTTCCTGCATCTTCACGTTCATCTTCTCAGTTTTCACCTCCTTAGCTGCTCAGTACACCTGTGTGCACTTAATTTGTGGTTTCTTTTTTTTTTTTTTTGATGGACTAATCCAGGGTCTGACTGTTGAACTGGTTAGCAATTGCTAACTTGAGGTGGCTGCAATGAAGTGAATAATGGGAAGATATTGTGAGGAAGTGGCAAAAATGCAGTCCTTAGTCGTACAGTTTCCTTTTCTTGTGTGATCCATGTTGCTGCTTCTCCTGGTACCGTGTACACATCGGTTCTGATGGAATGTGAAAAACAAGTGAGCATGTGGGTGATTTAACAGTGCCCCTGCGTATGAGGCATGTGTTCATCGAGATAAGTTGGAGCTAGAACAACAGGCAGACATGATTATGCCGTCTTCTATTACCCTGCTCTTGAGAGTCCCAGCGCCCGTAGTTGCAGTTGCTCTGCTCTGCTCTGGAAGCATGAGACTCTGCAAAACTGGCATCAGTGAGGCCAAAGGAGCCAATGCTGAGTAGTGGACCAGTCGCTGCCTGGGCGTTCTTCACCACTTTCCTACAAAGAGGAGGAAGAGGAGAAGGAGGCAGTAGGTTTGGGGCATTGGGCAGGCATAATTATGCCATCCTTCTTTATCATCCTGCTCCTGAGAGACCCCAGTGTCTGTGTCCAAAGCCCTTGTCATAGTTGCAGCTTGGATCCAGTCCCTCTGCCTCGGCTAGACCAGTGTTCCTCCTCAGTCCAGGTCCTCCGGGGCCACTGTCCTTCATGTTTTTGATGTTTCCTGCACCAACACCCCCTGATAAAGAGGGAGCATCCAGCTCCGCACAAGCCTGAAGAGGCAGCACTCATTTGAATCAGGTGGGTTAGAACAAGGATCACGGTGATAGACAGGTGTGCGTTTCTGTATCTCACCTCCCCGTTCGTTTTTTTTTTTTCTCCAGCTCATCATTGTGGAAATCCTACTCAGCGGTGTAGGAAGGCTGTGCTCCTCATTGGTTCCCTGCATCCCCAGCTGGCCTATCATGACTGAGGACTTCTTCATTCATTATCCTGCATTTTGTTCTTGCTTGCGATACTATTCTAAATGCAAGATCAAAGAGATAGGTCTTGAGTTTGTTTTTAAAACTGTCCAATTTACAACTTTTTTTTAATTTACATTTATTCGACCAGGTAGGACAATGCAGAACCAATTCCCATGACCTTAAGGTCAAGACACAGCATAAGAGGCAGATACAAAGTCAATCACAACAAAAGAGCCGTAGAAATCCTAAAAGTGGGTGTTGCATGTCTGTCAGGTGTCTGGTAATGTCTTTGAGTGCTTGCAGGTGTTGGCTCCCTTTAAAAGCTGACCCTCAGTATCTCTCTCTCTCATCTGGTTGCAGGCTACCTGGAAGCAGAAGCATATACAGGTTACTCCACATCTATTTAAGATATATATCTTTGAAATGATTTATTAGTTTGAGCTTTTTTACTCGTCGTGTCTGGTTTAGACGTGATTGCAGAGCAGTGGGGTTTGTCCATACTGAAAGTTGTTGGTTGTTTCTGATTTCCCAGAGTTTGTGTGCGCTGCGGTGATGGTAGCTGGGAAAGCGCAGTGATTTGTGAATCTTTTCTGGTTTATTGCCAGACGGTTTACATTGCTGTCTGCTTAACGGCTGGCTGCTGCTGCTGCTGCTTCTCCAGTTAGAGCAGGTGAGTGCCCAGCTTAGTTGGATCCCAGCTATTCCATCGGGCACTCTTTTGTTGTTTTGCCTTTCTTATTTTCGGAGCAAATCCCGGGTGGGGACACCTGTCCCTGTTGGGGGTAGGCTTCTCAGGACAGTTTTGTCCCGAGAGCTCGCCTTTAAAGTGGCCTCTAGCCTGGCAAGCTCCAGAAGATAGAGCAGGTCCGTTTGCATGGGCAGTAGCTGGGGAGGTAAGCAGCACTAGTCAGGCTGTGACTGATTACTTGTTTCTTCCCACCTGTTCACGTATCTGTCATTCCTTGACAAATTCCCCTATTCTGTTTTTCCGACGGCTGATAAGTCCTCAGTATTATCACTAGTTTTTGAGGAATTACTGACAACGTTCCTGCTTGATCATCACATCGTTAGCAAGAGCTTTAAGTCCCCTTCAGGTTCCTGCATCTTCAGGTTCATCTTCTCAGTTTTCACTTCCTTAGCTGCTCAGTACACCTGTGTGCACTTAATTTGTGGTTTCTTTTTTTTTTTTTTGATGGACTAATCCAGGGTCTGACTGTTGAACTGGTTAGCAATTGCTAACTTGAGGTGGCTGCAATAAAGTGAATAATGGGAAGGAAATGGCAAAAATGCAGTCCTTAGTTGTACAGTTTCCTTTTCTTGTGTGATCCATGTTGCTCCATCTCCTGGTACCGTGTACACATCGGTTCTGATGGAATGTGAAAAACAAGTGAGCATGTGGGTGATTTAACAGTGCCCCTGTGTATGAGGCACGTTTTCATCATAAGTTGGAGCTAGAACAACAGGCAGACATGATTATGCCGTCTTCTATTATCCTGCTCTTGAGAGTCCCAGCGCCCGTAGTTGCAGTTGCTCTGCTCTGCTCTGGACGCATGGGACTCTGCAAAATTGGCATCAGTGAGGCCAAAGGAGCCAATGCTGAGTAGTGGACCAGTCGCTGCCTGGGTGTTCTTCACCACTTTCCTACAAAGAGGAGGAGGAGGAGAAGGAGGCAGTAGGTTTGGGGCATTGGGCTGGCATAATTATGCCATCCTTTTTTATCATCCTGCTCCTGAGAGACCCCAGTGTCCGTGTCCAAAGCCCTTGTCATAGTTGCAGCTTGGATCCAGTCCCTCTGCCTCGGCTGTCCTTCATGTTTTTGATGTTTCCTGCACCAACACCCCCTGATAAAGAGGGAGCATCCAGCTCCGCACAAGCCTGAAGAGGCAGCACTCATTTGAATCAGGTGGGTTAGAACAAGGAACACATTGATAGACAGGAGTGCGTTTCTGTATCTCACCTCCCCGTTCGTTTTTTTTTTTTTCTCCAGCTCATCATTGTGGAAATCCTACTCAGCGGTGTAGGAAGGCTGTGCTCCTCATTGGTTCCCTGCATCCCCAGCTGGCCTATCATGACTGAGGACTTCTTCATTCATTATCCTGCATTTTGTTCTTGCTTGCGATACTATTCTAAATGCAAGATCAAAGATATAGGTCTTGAGTTTGTTTTCAAAACTGTCCAATTTACAAATTTTTTTTTATTTACATTTATTCGACCAGGTAAGACAATGCAGAACCAATTCCCATGACCTTAAGGTCAAGACACAGCATAAGAGGCAGATACAAAGTCAATCACAACAAAAGAGCCGTAGAAATCCTAAAAGTGGGTGTTGCATGTCTTTCAGGTGTCTGGTAATGTCTTTGAGTGCTTGCAGGTGTTGACTCCCTTTAAAAGCTGCCCCTCATCTCTCTCTCTCTCTCTCTCTCTCATCGGGTTGCAGGCTACCTGGAAGCAGAAGCATATACAGGTTACTCCACATCTATTTAAGTTATATATCTTTGAAATGATTTATTAGTTTGAGCTTTTTTACCCGTCGTGTCTGGTTTAGACGTGATTGTAGAGCAATGGGGTTTGTCCATACTGAAAGTTGTTGGTCGCTTCTGATTTCCCAGAGTTTGTGTGTGCTGCGGTGATGGTAGCTGGGAAAGCGCAGTGATTTGTGAATCTTTTCTGGTTTATTGCAAGACGGTTTACATTGCTGTCTGCTTAACGGCTGGCTGCTGCTGCTGCTTCTCCAGTTAGAGCAGGTGAGTGCCCAGCTTAGTTGGATCCCAGCTATTCCATCGGGCACTCTTTTGTTGTTTTGCCTTTCTTATTTTCGGAGCAAATCCCGGGTGGGGACACCTGTCCCTGTTGGGGGTAGGCTTCTCAGGACAGTTTTGTCCCGAGAGCTCGCCTTTAAAGTGGCCTCTAGCCTGGCAAGCTCCAGAAGATAGAGCAGGTCCGTTTGCATGGGCAGTAGCTGGGGAGGTAAGCAGCACTAGTCAGGCTGTGACTGATTACTTGTTTCTTCCCACCTGTTCACGTATCTGTCATTCCTTGACAAATTCCCCTATTCTGTTTTTCCGACGGCTGATAAGTCCTCAGTATTATCACTAGTTTTTGAGGAATTACTGACGTTCCTGCTTGATCATCACATCGTTAGCAAGAGCTTTAAGTCCCCTTCAGGTTCCTGCATCTTCAGGTTCATCTTCTCAGTTTTCACTTCCTTAGCTGCTCAGTACACCTGTGTGCACTTAATTTGTGGTTTCTTTTTTTTTTTTTTGATGGACTAATCCAGGGTCTGACTGTTGAACTGGTTAGCAATTGCTAACTTGAGGTGGCTGCAATGAAGTGAATAATGGGAAGGAAATGGCAAAAATGCAGTCCTTAGTTGTACAGTTTCCTTTTCTTGTGTGATCCATGTTGCTCCATCTCCTGGTACCGTGTACACATCGGTTCTGATGGAATGTGAAAAACAAGTGAGCATGTGGGTGATTTAACAGTGCCCCTGCGTATGAGGCATGTGTTCATCATGATAAGTTGGAGCTAGAACAACAGGCAGACATGATTATGCCGTCTTCCATTATCCTGCTCATGAGAGTCCCAGTGCCCGTAGTTGCAGTTGCTCTGCTCTGCTCTGGAAGCATGGGACTCTGCAAAACTGGCATCAGTGAGGCCAAAGGAGCCAATGCTGAGTAGTGGACCAGTCGCTGCCTGGGCGTTCTTCACCACTTTCCTACGAAGAAGAGGAGGAGGAGAAGGAGGCAGTAGGTTTGGGGCGTTGGGCAGGCATGATTATGCCATCTTGTTTTATCATCCTGCTCCTGAGAGACCCCAGTGTCCGTGTCCAAAGCCCTTGTCATAGTTGCAGCTTGGATCCAGTCCCTCTGCCTCGGCTAGACCAGTGTTCCTCCTCAGTCCAGGTCCTCCGGGGCCACTGTCCTTCATGTTTTTGATGTTTCCTGCACCAACACCCCCTGATAAAGAGGGAGCATCCAGCTCCGCACAAGCCTGAAGAGGCAACACTCATTTGAATCAGGTGGGTTAGAACAAGGATCACGGTGATAGACAGGTGTGCGTTTCTGTATCTCACCTCCCCGTTCGTTTTTTTTTTTTCTCCAGCTCATCATTGTGGAAATCCTACTCAGCGGTGTAGGAAGGCTGTGCTCCTCATTGGTTCCCTGCATCCCCAGCTGGCCTATCATGACTGAGGACTTCTTCATTCATTATCCTGCATTTTGTTCTTGCTTGCGATACTATTCTAAATGCAAGATCAAAGAGATAGGTCTTGAGTTTGTTTTTAAAACTGTCCAATTTACAACTTTTTTTTAATTTACATTTATTCGACCAGGTAGGACAATGCAGAACCAATTCCCATGACCTTAAGGTCAAGACACAGCATAAGAGGCAGATACAAAGTCAATCACAACAAAAGAGCCGTAGAAATCCTAAAAGTGGGTGTTGCATGTCTGTCAGGTGTCTGGTAATGTCTTTGAGTGCTTGCAGGTGTTGACTCCCTTTAAAAGCTGACCCTCAGTATCTCTCTCTCTCATCTGGTTGCAGGCTACCTGGAAGCAGAAGCATATACAGGTTACTCCACATCTATTTAAGTTATATATCTTTGAAATGATTTATTAGTTTGAGCTTTTTTACCCGTCGTGTCTGGTTTAGACGTGATTGTAGAGCAATGGGGTTTGTCCACACTGAAAGTTGTTGGTTGTTTCTGATTTCCCAGAGTTTGTGTGTGCTGCGTTGATGGTAGCTGGGAAAGCGCAGTGATTTGTGAATCTTTTCTGGTTTATTGCAAGACGGTTTACATTGCTGTCTGCTTAACGGCTGGCTGCTGCTGCTTCTCCAGTTAGAGCAGGTGAGTGCCCAGCTTAGTTGGATCCCAGCTATTCCATCGGGCACTCTTTTGTTGTTTTGCCTTTCTTATTTTCGGAGCAAATCCCGGGTGGGGACACCTGTCCCTGTTGGGGGTAGGCTTCTCAGGACAGTTTTGTCCCGAGAGCTCGCCTTTAAAGTGGCCTCTAGCCTGGCAAGCTCCAGAAGATAGAGCAGGTCCGTTTGCATGGGCAGTAGCTGGGGAGGTAAGCAGCACTAGTCAGGCTGTGACTCATTACTTGTTTCTTCCCACCTGTTCACGTATCTGTCATTCCTTGACAAATTCCCCTATTCTGTTTTTCCGACGGCTGATAAGTCCTCAGTATTATCACTAGTTTTTGAGGAATTACTGACAACGTTCCTGCTTGATCATCACATCGTTAGCAAGAGCTTTAAGTCCCCTTCAGGTTCCTGCATCTTCAGGTTCATCTTCTCAGTTTTCACTTCCTTAGCTGCTCAGTACACCTGTGTGCACTTAATTTGTGGTTTCTTTTTTTTTTTTTGATGGACTAATCCAGGGTCTGACTGTTGAACTGGTTAGCAATTGCTAACTTGAGGTGGCTGCAATAAAGTGAATAATGGGAAGGAAGTGGCAAAAATGCAGTCCTTAGTTGTACAGTTTCCTTTTCTTGTGTGATCCATGTTGCTGCTTCTCCTGGTACCGTGTACACATCCGTTCTGATGGAATGTGAAAAACAAGTGAGCATGTGGGTGATTTAACAGTGCCCCTGCGTATGAGGCATGTGTTCATCATGATAAGTTGGAGCTAGAACAACAGGCAGACATGATTATGCCGTCTTCTATTATCCTGCTCTTGAGAGTCCCAGCGCCCGTAGTTGCAGTTGCTCTGCTCTGCTCTGGACGCATGGGACTCTGCAAAACTGGCATCAGTGAGGCCAAAGAAGCCAATGCTGAGTAGTGGACCAGTCGCTGCCTGGGTGTTCTTCACCACTTTCCTACAAAGAGGAGGAGGAGGAGAAGGAGGCAGTAGGTTTGGGGCATTGGGTAGGCATAATTATGCCATCCTTTTTTATCATCCTGCTCCTGAGAGACCCCAGTGTCCGTGTCCAAAGCCCTTGTCATAGTTGCAGCTTGGATCCAGTCCCTCTGCCTCGGCTAGACCAGTGTTCCTCCTCAGTCCTCCGGGGCCACTGTCCTTCATGTTTTTGATGTTTCCTGCACCAACACCCCCTGATAAAGAGGGAGCATCCAGCTCCGCACAAGCCTGAAGAGGCAGCACTCATTTGAATCAGGTGGGTTAGAACAAGGATCACGGTGATAGACAGGTGTGCGTTTCTGTATCTCACCTCCCCGTTCGTTTTTTTTTTTCTCCAGCTCATCATTGTGGAAATCCTACTCAGCGGTGTAGGAAGGCTGCGCTCCTCATTGGTTCCCTGCATCCCCAGCTGGCCTATCATGACTGAGGACTTCTTCATTCATTATCCTGCATTTTGTTCTTGCTTGCGATACTATTCTTTGCCTTGTCTTTAATCTGAGATGTTTTGGAAAGTATATAGTAGGAGGTTTAGGACCAGTTGCGTTTATGGTACCATGTATACTATTGCATTCACTTAGTTCAGAGGTAGTTGAACCAGGCCTGCTTTTGTTGTATTCATTTTATTTGGCAGGGTTACTTTGTCCCGTCCTCCCCTACCTCTGTGCAATTTTTAGCTACAATAAACCACTTTTGTTCACTTCTACTGACACCTACTTGGTTCCTTGATTGTGATCTTGTGGTCTGCTTACTGCAAAGTTCATATACAGTGGGGCAAATAAGTATTTAGTCAACCACTAATTGTGCAATTTCTCCCACTTCTCCCACATTGTTTGATTTTTAAAGAATTTATTTGCAAGTCATGGTGGAAAAGTATTTGGTCAGTACCAAAAGTTCATCTCAATACTTTATGTATCCTTTGTTGGCAATAACAGAGGCGAAACGTTTTCTGTAACTCTTCACAAGCTTTTCACACACTGTTGCTGGTATTTTGGCCCATTCCTCCATGCAGATCTCCTCTAGAGCAGTGATGTTTTGGGGCTGTCGTTGGGCAACACGGACTTTCAACTCCCTCCACAGTTTTATTATGCAGTTAACATCTAGTGATTGGCTAGGCCACTCCAGGACCTTGAAATGCTTCTTACGAAGCCACTCCTTTGATGCCCTGGCTGTGTGTTTGGGATCATTGTCATGCTGAAAGACCCAGCCACGTCTCAACTTCAATGCCCTTGTTGATAGGATGCAATTCAGTAGTCTTTCTCCTCCAAACACGAGAACCTGTGTTTCTACCAAAAAGTTCTATTTTGGTTTCATCTGAGCATAACACATTCTCCCAGTCCTCTTCTGGATCATCCAAATGCTCTCTAGCAAACGCAGACGGGCCCGGACGTGTACTGGCTTCAGCAGGGGGACACGTCTGGCAGTGCAGGATGTGAGTCCCTGGCAGCGCATTGTGTTACTGATAGTACCTTTGTTCTCTAGGCCCCCCCGTGTGGTTCTGGGATTTTTGCTCACCGCTCTTGTCTCCAGGGTGAGATCTTGCATGGAGCCCCAGATGGAGGGAGATTATCAGTGGTCTTGTATATCTTCTATTTTCTAATAATTGCTACCACAGTTGATTTCTTTACACCAAGCGTTTTACCTGTTGCAGATTCAGTCTTCCCAGCCTGGTGCAGGTCTACAATTTTGTCTCTGGTGTCCTTCGACAGCTCTTTGGTTTTGGCCATAGTGGAGTTTGGAGTGTGACTGACTGAGGTTGTGGACAGGTGTCTTTTATATCGATAATGAGTTAAAACAGGTGCCGTTAATACAGGTAACACAGGTAATACAGGAGTGGAGCCTCGTTAGACCTCGTTGGACCTCATTAGAAGAAGTTAGACCTCTTTGACAGCCAGAAATCTTGCTTGTTTGTAGGTGACCAAATACTTATTTTCCACTCTAATTCGGAAATAAATTCTTTAAAAATCAAACAATGTGATTTTCTGTTTTTTCTTTCCACATTCTGTCTCTCATGGTTGAGGTTTACCCATGTTGATAATTACAGGCCTCTCCAATCTTTTCAAGTAGGAGAACTTGCACAATTGGTGGTTTTTGCCCCACTGTAGCTCTGGACCTGTTCATTTTACTTTCAACATCGGAAACATGAGGTGTACCCTTTTTCATCAGTCCCTTCTCAAAGACCCTTTGGTTTTTGCTTTTTGACTTCATGGAACTGCCTAACCAAAACTGAACAAACTAGACTAAACTTCCAAACTAGAACTCACACAGTATGCACATATTTTACACTTCAGTAGAAAAACATATGCTCTTTCACACTATAGGACCCAAATAACTTACAAGCAAAAAAAGTAGTGTTTAATATACAGAGCAGGGCTGTTGAGCAGTAAAATGTGACTTAAATCTGACATTTTTGCCCAAATGTGACTCAGGTCAGATATTTTTGGGACTATGTGAACAGCACAAGTTGCATGAGATCCGATCTTAAAGGAAACATGCTGTTCTAAATTTCAGAGCATCCCTACAGTTTTATATCACATGTCCATGGTGAACCTCTGCAAAGTTACACAAGATGGAGATGTCCAGTTAAAAGCATGTGCTCTTTAGTCTGCTTGAATGTGAGATGGCGAGATCTCTGCACAAACCTGACGCCAGGTTGTATCGTCCATTTAGGATGAACAAACCAGAATGTGTGGCCAGCGTTACCTCGTCCTTACTTCAACTTCAAGATTCAACTTGTTTGAGTCTTCACTGTCTGCTCCTTTTTCCTCTAACTGAATTTGACGCAGTACACAAATGAATGCATATGCGTTGTAATGTCATACATGTACATATGTTTTCTTGTGTTAATGTGAAGGACAAGTGTAGCTCTAGTTGTGAACCGAAGCTCATTAGCATTTAAAAAGGACAAGCGCTGAAACACAGTGTTTAGAGCAGGGCTGTGAAACTACTGTGTAGAGAACCCAGCTGTGCTCAGTCTTTCAGTTTTTCTGACTGAAGCATGTTACTAAAATTACATCAAGGAGCCATATCAGACAAGGAGAAAATAGCATAATATCTCTTTTCCCCAGATCGAACTACAGAATAGACATGGACAATGACAACAGGTTTGTTTATATAGTCGCCGACTTCCACTACTCAAAAGCTGGAAAATTAACATTGCACTAATGGTGTCCATCGCTTATTTCTGTGAATAGTCCCAGTGAGTGGCTATGTGCAGTAATGCCACTGTGGGTTGTGTGATTATATATTGGTCTGTGAACAGCCAAACAGAATTAAGCATTAGGACCTGCTGCGGCAGTAATGTCAGTACTTCCAAGTATCAAACAGTGCATGGCCCTGCTCTCTCCTGCCTCCATGTTATCGCTCACTGTGATCTACTGATCAGCATCTGTTGTCTACTGCTGATGTTGCACTGGTCATTGTCTCACAAAACAAAATCAGTTTAATAGCCTCCTTGTGGGAAAGTAGCAGTAATCTAATTGCTGTATTTGCCAGTGTAATCCTGTGCTAGAAAAAAAAAGTAATCGGATTAATGTAACACATTGCGTTATTTGTCCATCAGAGCTCAACACATAGTGGTGCACGGCCACTACGGTGCATGGGCTTTCATATCGTGTGCACAGATAACCAGCTATAGATCGAGCTATAGATCCAATGCATTAGGAGAACATTAGAGGTTGTGTTGATTCTGTGGATTGAACTGATTACAGTAGAGACGGAGTGTCCGTTGTTAATGTGACTGGGACTAATGAGAAAACTTCTTCTTTAAACCCAGTGGTGTGTTTGCATGTGCCTGTAGCCTCAACAACGTGTTGTTAAGCTCACTGCAAAAGTGCTTGCCTATGAATTCAAGGGGGTTGCAAATTGGCAGAGAAGCAGAGGATCACTGCTATACATTTTAATGTAAACTCCATCAGACCTTTTATATATATGCATGTTTTTCTTGCAATAATAAGAATAATGTGCACACGAAAAAGTCACCGATCCGCACTGTGGATCGTGAGATTTCTTATCTAAACATGTCAAAGTTTTCTAGGCTGCAACCCATTCATACGTGATGGCTTGAGAGAGAGAGAGAGGAGAGAGAGAGAGAGAGAGAGAGAGAGAGAGAGAGAGAGAGAGAGAGAGAGAGAGATAATCATGACTTATTCCTCTCACAGCTTTTCCCCATTAGGTTTTGTTAAGTAAATTTCAAAAATGGAGTTATGCTCCGAATGAGTCACTTTATCATTTATTATGAATCTCTCTTAATTTTTTTGGATGATGTGCATGTGGGAGCAAAAATGAGCTGTTTTCTCTCGGTTTATATTTAAGTGCATTCACAAGATATTTCCCTCTATTTGGGCCAGATTCTCTCACAGGTTCTCACTGTAGCGAACCCTTGGTGTCCACAGATGAGGCGGAGAGATTGGTGGGTGCTTAACTTTACTATTGCTCATTGCAATTGCATTCAATTCCATTAAAATTACACATCAAGAAATATTTCATTTACACATCAATATTCAACAGAAAGATTAAGATACATTCATTAAATCATGTTACTGTTAAACCCAATGAGACCATAACAAAGAAATATATGAAAAACAAATCTATACATCCCGAGGATAAAAGTAATTTATAAACTGAGGTCCATCTGTTTGTCAAAATTGCCATCTGGGAAACCATCTACCTCCTACCAACAATAAAACAGGCTTCAACAAATCACAGCATAACAAACAGGAGGATAACACAGTTACAAGACCAGCCACAGACAATCAAACAAGGGAGAGACTCAGCAGCACATGCACCATGCCAGCACAGAGCAGACAAAGGACCAGGTGGAGAAACGCACACAGGTGAGGATCAGAGGCCTTTATAGGTTCCTCCCTCTGATCCCTTGCTACCCTCCACAAGACAGGCCACTAGGTGTCAGTCCCAGGCATGCTGACCCACAAACAAATCAAGAAAAACTACTGTGACAACCTGAAACAACTGTTATTTACACTCACTGTTATTCTTCTTCTTTCGTTTTAATATGAACATTTTCATTTTTTGTAAGCAGAGCCAAGTTGGCAGCCAAGATGCATTAATCTTGCACAGTATGCTATTGCTTTTATCTGGGCACTTTTCTATCGCGCCTGCGATTACCGCAGCAACTGTTTTGTTTTATGTTTTATTTTAATCTGTGCCATTTACCTTTCATCGAATGCTTATTCTTCACTGGTTGTTGTTTCTCCTTTCAGTTGGGCAAAACCTTTACTTGTTTATTCTCACCTGTGCAAATAAAAAGGTAAACACACACACACCGAAATAAGTGTTATCACACCTAGAGGCAATTTAGAGTCTCCAGTCAGTCTCAGTATCTTTATTTTAGACTGTTAGAGGAAACTGGAGAAAACCAGTGTACACAGGGAGGACATCCAAACTCCACACAGATTGACAACCAAAACCAAAAACAACTTTAAGTTGTTAAGAGTTGACACCATAGGTTGACTCAACTGAAGTTAGTCAAAGGAACCACATGACTTGACTTTGTGAAGCTATAAACTTTTTCTTACAGGTTTTGAGAAGTCAGCACTCAACACTCATCGTTTGGTTCTTGATAACTATATTTTACGTGTAACAGGAGTATGTAAAAAGTGTTTCTTCAACTACGGGGATTTTTATGTCTCAGCAGTGAAATTTGGGATTTTTGTAGGAAAAATTGTATTAGACGTTATTACAAACATGACATGAATAAGAGGTGGTAAAAAATGTGAATGAATTAAACATGTTGTGTGTCCAATCACGATTTTTGTGCTTGTTTTCCAACTGAAGACTCATTATTTTGACACCTGGACTTTTTGTAGATTGTTGATGACATTTCACAGCTCATTCATGATCCATCTTCATTTCGGATGGGCCGGTTGTTCCACACATGATTTAACTTCTGTGGAGTCGTTACCACATTTCTTATTTTGACATGGATCCTCCTCCAGCAGTAATAAATCTTGTAGATTTTAAATCTGTAGTTCATCTTTGTAGGTGAGAACACAACGGAGATGTCTGAGATGTTTTCAGATCAAAAAGTTAATTGACGCTAGAAAGACACACTGCTCCACAGTCAACATTTCCATTATTAATCATAACTATATTGTTCCACCCACTCTGTTCAAGCTGTTTCTTGAATCAGCATGTAATAACATCTCTTTCTCAGAATACCACCTGTTTTCTCTGAAAGATGTAGAGATCTGAATTTGCCACCTTGCACACATATATGCATACATGCAACAGAACCGATAAGCATAAATTACAAGCTCATTGCTACTTTGTTCACATATATTTATATACACACACACACACACACAGGATGATTTAGCTCCTCCCCTCCTCCACTAGACTTGCCAGAAGCAACAGGAAGCGACAGCCCCTCTAAAACAGAGGAATGAAGACTGGGAGTGAACAAAAATTACACACACAGAGACAGACAGACACAAAGCATAAATCATCTAGCTGCAGAAGTTGATAACACATTGTTGTGACTGAGTGGCGGAGCGGGGCCCAGCGCCGGGCTGAGAGCTGCAGAGGTCGGACTGAAGTGACGCCCGGAGACGCTGCTGCCGGAGCTCGACGTGGCACAAGAAGCAACAGCAGCAGCGGCAGAAAAAAAGAGAAAGAGAAAGAGAGAGAAAGAGAGAGAGAGAGAGAGAAGCAGCATGTCCTCATGAAGTGACCAGGAAACGGACAAGGTGGGTTCAAGGGTCTCAGCTGGAACAGACTCAGGAACATCTGTGTGCCAGAGACACTGAGGTGGAAGAGGAGGTGGAGGAGGAGGAGGAGGAGGAGGAGGAAGAGGAGGGAGGGGGAAGTGGAGGAAGAAGAAGGGGGGTATTTGTGCAATAACTTGAAGGCGGTGAGTTGTTAAAGAGTTTTTCTTTACCCCCCCACACCCTTCACACCTCCTCTTCTTTAGTCATGTTTTGGTCGGTGGGGAAATGTGCACACGTGGAGGAAAGGGGGGGTCAGTTTTGTCGCTTGTTTTTCTGTGTCGGCTGTTTGAGTCAGTTGTAATTAACAAAGGAGAAAGAAAGAAAGAGAGAGACAGAGAGAGAGAGATATGGAGGAACACCACGTGTCGGGACAGTTAGTTCGCCACCCCGGCCCTGCTGTTCCCTGCCCCCGCCCACAGGCCGCGCGCTGTCTGTCTGTCTGCTGCTGAACACCTGATACCTGATCGATACGTCCCCAATGAATGGGGAGTGATCGATAGGACGCCACAGGTGGATGAGTCTAGAGCCAGGCAGAACTGAGCAGCCTCCAGTCAGTGTGTGTGTCAGGGAGAGTGTGTGTCAAACAAGAGAGAGTGTATGTGAGGGACAGGCTGTATGTGTGTGTGTGTGTTAGAGTGTGTGTTTTAAGCGTGTTTCCATGAGATACTGTGTAAGGTTGTATCTTTGTCAAAGTATGTGTGTGTGTGTGTGTGTGTTTGTGAGAGAGGTAGAGCATGTGTTTGTATGTGTGTGTGTGTGTGTGCGCGTGTAATTTAGAGGAGGTGGCAGCTGCTCTGTCACTGTGAAGGAAATGAGATATTTGCTAGATGTCATACACGCACTGATCACTTCCCACAGGTCTGATCAGTCAGACAGATTGACAGTTAGATGGGTGGAGAGATAGATGGACTGTGTGAAGAGCAGAGTGCAAAAGCTGCAGTGTGAAAGATTTCGCAGGTGGATAATGTTGAGGGAAAGTAACAGTTGTATCAGTGTGTTGAGAAGTCCTTATTCATTCATTCATTCATTCATTCATTCAAGACGATAATCCGAAGAACCATGTAGACAGTAACATTTCATCACTGTAATCTGATCAGAGTTGGAATAACTTTAAGGAAATAACACTTGTAGAGTATGAAGATACATGTAATTACTGAATTTACAATACTCAGTAACAACCAGTTATGCGATATGTCCACTGACTGACAAAATGGAGACAAGGAAGAAGATGATGGAGGGTGAACCTCTGGGATTGCTTGAAATGTTGAGGGATATGGAGGCTATAATGAAGGCTTTGGATGGCTGCAAACATGGGAATGGGAATCCAGTTAAACAGGTGTTTGAATGAAAGAAGGAGGTGTGATACACGTGGTGCACTTGTCTCAACAAGTTTGCAGTCGCTGAAAGAAAAGCAGTAGTTGTGATGCAGAGATACAAAATAACACCAATAGTTACAACTATACGAAGCATATATAATATAATATAATAATAATATAATACATTCGAATTTTCCATAAGCTTTGTGTCACTTTAAAACTGTATCGCCCTCGAACGTACTTCTCATTCTGAGAAGTCGGGAGTGAGACAGAAATACGTCAAAGCTGCCCTGGAGTCCAGTAAATGTACTCAGTTACATTCCCAGTGGTTTTCTGTGATGAAATCCAGTGTGGGTTGAACTCTCTTCGGTTCCAGGAAGTTTCTTCAGTTTGACATTTGAGTCTTTGTGTTTTCTGTGTTTCTCAGACTTGGCTGCTCTGCCTCTCGCAGCACTTGCCACATCGTCAGCCCACAGTGGAAAGTTTCACAGCGAGGGGCTGGATGATGAAAATCAGTTTCATTCATTTTAGATGGACACTAACAACGGGGCAGTCTGTGACATCAACATGTGGTCTGTTCTGTATGCGCTCTCTCTACTATTCAAACCTAAATATGTATAGGGAGGTTGGCATCGTGTATGTAACATCATCAAATGATCCCAAAAGTTAGATTTTTGTTTTATGCTTAGAACTAACTTCTGTTGGTGGTCCGGACAGATTGTGTTTTCCCTTTGTTTACTTCCCACAGTCTGGGGCTCATTATTGTAATTTGTCACTCTTGAGTTTTACCATTTGCCATCCTGACTCAAATACCGCACGTTTGGTTTGTCATAAAATACTGTATATCGGTCTAGATTTTATATCTAGAGCCCATACGTCTAAAGGAGAAGGACTGATCAACATAATGCTTCCCTCAGTTCTGTCATTACTGTTTTCTGGAGAAAGAGTTACAGTAAATCACACAGGCACTGTCCTACAGCTCAGCACTTTCCCACAGTCTGGAAATCATCCGATCTGATCTGACTGCAGTGTTAATGCAATCACATCCTTCCACAACATTATCAAAAATGGGGTTCTTTTATAAATTAATTACCTAGAGGGTTGTTGAAAACATGAAATGAAACATAATTGAATTGGCCTGTGTATCAGCGGGAATGTGAGAAAAGCCCCTCGTTCTCTGAATGTCATGTTTATATAGTTCAGAAGCTAAGCAGCTGCACATTGAAAACAAAATAAAGTTCGTTGTGAAGAGTAAACTCGTAATATATTTATTGAAACTACGTTTTATAATCCACTAGAAACTTTTATAGATTAACCTGAGCTGGAGATGTTTACTGTGCGCGCTCAGAGTAGATAATAGTTTTGGCATTTTTCTGTTTCTCTATCATTTGAATGAAGACGGGCTGAAAGGTTTCCAAATTGAATGTTATCGCTGTTATTATTTCCTGCAGATACACCGCAGGAATGCAGACAAATACTTGTCTCCAGACTGTGACTCAACCGTCTTTGCATAAGAGGATGGGATGTGGTGCGTCTTGCCAGCTTAATGCAACGTCTCTTCCTCTTATTAACGACACTTGACACTGACCACTTCAACAATTGTGGTTTGGCAGCATAGTTTAATTTTAAACTCTCGTTACAGTGGCTGTCATGTTAGCTTTTAGCACTACTTGATGTAGTATGGCAGCCCTGTATACGGATTCACCAGCTGCGTGATAAACTTAAAAGGACGTGTTGAGCTTTAAGGGCTTAGTAGGAGAGCCGACTGTTCAGCAGAGAAACTAAAACCAAAAATATTGGATTTTTGTGGCACCCATTTTCGTAAATTAAGTTTTTTCAGTGTAACGTGAAGAACTCGTGATATCTGCAGGTCACAAGTGAATAATTATTAATTGAATAATAATGATAATAATAGTAATTGCACTTCCAGCTTTTTATTAGCGTTCCATCTTATCATTTTCAGTCCCTGACAAGGGGCCACACTTTCTTCCTGCTGCTCTATTACAGTTTTCGGCTGCATACTTTATTATCTGCAGTTTAAAGTCTGCAGTGTCGCCTTTTCTTTTTATCTCTGTCATTTTATCTCTGTTCTTTGTCTTCTGGCTTACAGGATACCGCCATTTTGAATATTTAGAGCCATAAGAAACCATATTTTGGATGGTTTCTTCTGGTTAGATCTGAGGGGCAGATCTAACACATTCAAAATATGGTCGCTACGTTTACGATTGTCAGCCTACTTTAAGAAGTTGCTCTTCTTCCTCTCCTCCGGGGGCCGTAGGAGACGTTACAGAGCTGCTGTGGAAGTCTGCTGGAGGCTCGCGGTCCGGCATACAGCTTGCACGACCCGTTGTGTGGTAGCATACTGGGGCCTTTAGAGTACCTGATATTATGTTTAACTTCCGGGACACCATTTTAATGTGATCGCTTTCCACTGGTAAAACAAAATGGGGGGAGTAGAAGAACAACAACAACAACAACTAGGATGAAAACACCATTCATCCAGAAAATGGAGGAAACTAAGGGGATGGTGTCTTTGATACTTCTTATGTGACTCTAATGCCGCATTACACTATGTGGTTGTCACTGTCATCAATGCGTGACCCCAACCATTAAAATAAGATTAAAAAAAACATTGGCTTCACTTTTCAGACCAGCAGACTACATCTGACAAGTGAAATCGGGTTAGGGTTAGGATTGCTCTTGGTCTTACATGAAAGGATGCAGTTATAATTCAGATGGTAAAATAGGCGATCGCTGTGTTCGATTTTCCAAGTTCTCCACCTGGAAAAGAGGCTCCAGGCAGCAGGGAGAGGACAGACGCCGGGTTGCATGGTTTGCTGCAGTGAGACGTAAGGACGTCACTTTCGACGCGTTATCTCCGTATGTGCGTGTTTGCTTCCAGCATTTTCACAAAGGTAAGATGTCGATGTGTAAATAACAACACTATGTGCTGCTTAGCTTTCTCCATAAGTCACCAAGGTCGATGTTATGTCCTTTTTGCGTTCTGGTGCTTCGCTACCATTGAGCTAATGCTAACCTGTATACAACGCAAGCCAAGGCAGAGCAGCAGAATGCTGCCAGCCGATATGATAATGCACACTATTAGTATGAGCTACATATCATACGAAAGTTGAGACTCGGTAGATTCCAGTGATACTGGTGTCTTTGCTCTGTGTACTGAACCTGCAGCAAATTCAATTTTGATCAGATTTAGCGTATTATTTGTTAATTCCTAGTTAACACTTTTTTTCCATTTGTTAACCATTGTTCTTACAGTATTTCTCATCTCCGTATCGAACAAGGGTACGATGCGTAATCTGTCTACTTCTCTTGCTATTGTAGGTCAACCTGCATATGAAATGATGGAGACTGACCCAGACTGGGCTCCATCCCATCTGGGATCAGCTAAGGAATACCACGGCACAAGCCCATGAGACAGGGATCCATCAGGCGGAAGAAATTGTCAAACAACAAAATGAGGCGACCCAGGAGACTGAATGTGACTTCTGCATGCTATTCTACACACAGAAAATCTGTCTCACAGTTAGAAATAAAACTCTTAAGAAGAGTAGTATATGTAATTAATGGTTATGTGGAAACTAATTGTTCAGTTTTGTACAGTACAACTGCTGTTTGATATATTGATGCATTTGACCCTTTACTAATAAAGCATGTAACATTTTACGTTACTGTGGCTTGTTTTCTTTTTTCTGCACGAGCACACTTTGTGCTTCTCAGCAGTTTATTCTCTTTATCATTTTGTTTTCACCTTTTGTAATAATCTTAGTGCATCAATACAAAGACGGTCTGTTGCCTTATCAGGCAGCTGCACTCTGTGGCAACTATGAATGGTGGGAACCGGAGACTTCCTGCATATTGCTAGGAGGTGAGGCAGATTATGATGAAGGTGGCTTGTTGAGGGTCATGAGAGTATAAATCTTGTGGAGACTGTTATTCTGGGAGCTCCGCTCTCATAACGCATGATGCTGTGTGAGACTGTTGTGCACGACTCGAGTAAAGAGACAACGCAGCTTCAAGAGACCTTCCTGTGTCAGTGTTTAACAACTAACAGTAAGAACTAGAAATGTTTTTGTGCAACTGTTCAAAATAGGGTATGGCAGTATGGAAATAAAGTGTAAAGATGTTGAGTAATGGAGCTATTTAAACAGGATAATACAGCAGAGAGACTGAGATTTTCACAAAACAAAAGAGGTATTAAATGTTACCAAGGATCAATGGATCGATGGATAGATGGCTATATAGACTGGATCTGAAGTTGTCCAGCCTGATGCCACCCTATTTCAAGAGCACAAATTTTAAATTCAGTAAAATTATTAGCATCTTTGGTCATAGATGATGTCGGTTCAATTTTTGATGTACTTCACAAAAAAAATGTGAGTTATTGTCCAGAATGATAAATATATACAAAGATTTAGAATATTCTGGTTTGCTTTATGGTGCACCTATGATTATTATTTTTTTAATTGATTAATTTGTCAATTATTCTAATTCTTTTCCTATAAAATGAAAACAACAGTAATTTTACCTTTTAACTAAACACCAAACGCTGTTCAATAATTAATTAATAACAAAGGATTCACTGCAGGACATTTTGTAACACAAAAAAGTAAATAGTTTTGTATTATAATCAGTTATACAGTCCAAGATAAACAATTAAAAAGAACAAAATAAGAATTAAAGCAATAACTTCACAACTAAATACAACAGTTTAAACTTGTATCATTCATTCAGAGCCTTCAATCCTTCAGCCCAAATCACCAGGTTACCTTCATCTTATGATTTGAGCCGTATGTTTTTCAAGAATTTGATTTATCTTCTATCGTCTCTTCCATTGCCTCTTCATAGTCTGTTCGAGTTCAGCCATGGCACACACCTCCAGTATCCAGTACGAACCAGTGGCGGAGATCGGTGGAGGCTCCTATGGGACTGTCTACAAAGCCCGGGACACAGAGAGTGGGCAGTTTGTGGCTCTGAAGAGCCTTCGGGTCCAGACAGACCAAAACGGCCTCCCAGTGTCGACAGTCAGAGAGGTTGCTTTGTTGAGGAGATTGGAGCAGTTTGACCACCCGAATGTGGTCAGGTAAGGCTCTTTCAAAGTGCTGTGCGTGAGTGTTAGTGCGTGTGTGTGTGTTTGTGTTGACTCTAGCTCCTTTTGATCACATCCAACAAAAGTCTCTGTTTCCATTTGTCACGACAGGCTGATGGATGTGTGTGCCACCCAGAGGTCGGACCAGGAGACCAAAGTTACTCTGGTGTTTGAACTTGTGGACCAAGACCTCAGGACGTACCTAGAGAAAGCCCCGACTTCAGGGCTGTCTCCTGACCACATCAAAGTGAGAACAGAAACAGTATTCAACGTGTCCTTTATAACAGCCTTTACCTCCAGTATACCTCAGTCTGATACTTTCTTTGCTCTCTGAATCATTGGCTCTTCTATCTATCTATCTATCTATCTATCTATCTATCTATCTATCTATCTATCTATCTATCTATCTATCTATCTATCTATCTATCTATCTATCTATCTATCTATCTATCTATCTATCTATCTATCTATCTATCTATCTATCTATCTATCTATCTATCTATCTATCTATCTATCTATCTATCTATCTATGTCTTATCTGTTTATCTGTCTTTATCTGTCAGAGGGGAATCGTAGAGTCTTTGCAGCCAGTCCAGTTATACCTGTGTGTTTTTGCAGGACCTGATGAGGCAGTTACTGTGCGGACTTGCATTCCTCCACTCTAACCGCGTGATGCACCGTGACCTGAAACCAGAGAACATTCTGGTAACCAGCCAGGGGCAGGTGAAGCTGGCCGACTTTGGAATGGCCAGGATCTACAGCTGCCACATGGCCCTCACTCCCGTGGTAAGGCATCATCTTCATCATCGTGCCAGTGACTTATTAGTTCTTTGCGCGTACATCGATCTCTAAAGTGAGGCACATGATCTGCTATTGATTTCTAATCACTTCTGTTCAAAATAAAGCAAAAAAAGCAAAAGCAGGAAGCACTTATAGTAATTTCAGAAGAGCAGAGGAGCGTCGTTGTGAACAATTTGTTTCTATTTCAGTATTTCTAATGATAATTCACATAGCAAATGTCACCTGAAAGAACAAAAGGCACATCACCATCATGGTTTTCGCAAACAAAAGAAACATGATAATTGACATCTAAAATGTAGATAAAGTACATTGCCGGTCAAAAGTTTTAGTACACACAAAATGTTCCAGTTATTTATAGCAATTCAAGTCATGCAGGTCCAATGAATAGCTTGAAATGGTTCAGAAGTAAGTACTGAACAGTACCTTTAAACTATTTTCTGCAGAACAAAACTGTTCACCTGATTGCTCATGATTACAGTGTGTTCCAGTGCTGCTCTTATGCAAATAGAGGGAGTTGTAAGTAATCAAGAAGTTGGGACAGCTTTAGGAATTACTAGCACCAGCTTTCAAGGCTGAGTCAACCTTTTACAGCTTTAAATTAAAATTTGTATAATTCTGAAATGTATATTATCTTTTTTGTTTTGGGTAACCAATCCATTTTTTTAAGGTTTGGTTCAGTACTGTTCAGTACTTACCTCTGAACCATTTCAAGCTATTCATTGGACTTGCAAGACCTGATATGCAATAAAAAACTGGAAAAATGTGGATTTTCTCTCTCATGAGGTCACACAATTTTTGCATAAAATCTCATCTCATAAGACTCCACTTTGAGGAGGAAGTCCACAGAACAGTTTCTGTGGTTTTATTAGATATGTTAAAATAGATTCAGATTCAGTTTGAAGCAGACTGGTCATGTGACCCCCTCCATCATTTCAGTGACATGTAATGACTTGTATTTTACACTTAACATTTGCACCATTATACCCGTGAGATCCATCCAAGAGATCCAAAGCAATCGTTTACATTACCATTTTTTTATTTCAAAGTTTAGGTTTTGCACATATCTAGGCATGATGGAAACACATCAGAGAGACAACAAATTGAGTAAGAGCAACAATAATACCATAACAACGACCAGATTCAGTTTGAGCCTGAACCAGGTCTACCTACCAGCTTTTAAAACACTGTTAAGCCGGAGTGATTTTTATGTTTGTTTTGGGGTTTTTTTCTCATGCTTAAATCTGTGTGGATGCTCCGGCAGGTGGTGACGCTGTGGTACCGCCCTCCTGAGGTCCTGCTGCAGTCGAGCTACGCCACCTCCGTGGACATCTGGAGCACCGGCTGCATCTTCGCTGAGATGTTTCGACGCAAGTGAGTCAGCAGAGCGGCCCTCAGATAGAAGGCTGACGCCACACGTCCACGTTCATATTCTTATTATGATCCTCATGCTCCAATTTAAGTAGCAAACCTCGCATGCAATTTGATTTATTTCGAGACGTTGTGCAGACATTGGCTGGGAAACGACTCGTTAAGCTGAAAATGCAGCAGAGATTTGATTCTGTAACCTGTAGGCTGCTGCACAGGCTGGGAGCCTCTGGTATTATACACACATGCACATAAAGTTAACTATACATAATCTGTTTTAATACAAAAATCTTACATATGCTGTCCCACTTCATAAAATGAAAAAACCACTGGCTATTGTCCTTACTGGAGTTTCCACTGCTTACAAGGACTGCTGAGGTAAAGCTCCTGTTTGTCGATTGATTTACTCACTGAGACACTTGGTTGAAGTTAGGCAAGTCTGCGGTGTTGGTTAAATATTGACACAAGACTTGTCCTGTCATCTGTTTAAAGTTGCTGCCTACGTCTCCAAACAGCATTGGGTCAAATCAGACCAGGGGGAGAGCTTTGCAGGAGTGCTTCCCTCAATTTGTTACTCGTCTCTATTTGAAAATAGCAATTAACTGTATGAACTTTAATTGTTGGAGCGGTGTTTGCACCCGCGGCTTTCTCGTTACGGTCTGACATCACATTAACTCGTCACACATTTTAGTGTCAGGGTGACGGCAGCCAGGCAGATGAGTTTGCCCACAGATCAGCTGGGTTCAGATTTAATCTTTAAACGCTTCATGTTTTGAGGCTTGTTTCTCACTCAGGGGAAATCTGGTTCGGAGCCTTAGACTGCTGCGAGGCATTTAACTTTGCCACACGCATGCATCTTCTACAGCACTTGTGTTTCTGCCCCCTTTTTTTCAACCAAGTGGAATTTAATGTTTGTGTAAAAATAGATTTGGACAGCTCACAGACTTTCAACTTTTGCAGCACGTCCAGCACATCTGTGCTGTTTGCACATCATCAGCGAGTCTCTAACCAAAAGCTACAATATGTTGATATGAATCTATTTACTCTGATTTGACTGAGAGGAAACTGTGATTTTTTTTGTAACTCACAGCACGAACCCGTGCAACTAAAGACAATCGCTCCATCTAGTGGCATCACCCTGCACGTATCGTACAAAGAGATTCATGTCTCCTAACAATTGCCTTGGGAACAGTTAATGTAATGATGGTGATTATATAATGATACACTGACATAGCAGAGGCACATGGTTGTTGTTATATTATAGCTTGTAGGATAGTGATCTGAGTGAGATTGTTCTGTCCCCCCCTCCACATCAAACTGCTGATTCATGCATGTTAATGTTTGCCCTCCAAGCACAAACAGGACATCATGAAGAAGTGAAAACTGCTAAAATCACACCTGGCTCTTTCTTATCAACTCTGATGCAAATCTCCTGTCATTTAGACCTTTGTTCAGTGGAGACTCGGAAGTGGACCAACTTGGGAAAATTTTTGAGTGAGTAAGAAACCAATGTTTTACATTGATTCGATCAATGCATTGACACCATTGTTAATACCTGTTGTACTTTCTCTTTAGAGTTATTGGTTTGCCGCCTGAGGAGGAGTGGCCGGCTGATGTTACACTCTCCAGAAACAACTTCCCCCCTCTCTTACCTCGTCCAATCACCGACTTTGTTCCAGAGATAAACGAGCAGGGGGCGGATCTGCTGCTGGTAAGAGCTCACCATGAAATTAAATATTAAACTGACAGTGCTTCATACTCTGAAATTCATTTTAGTCTGGACACACAGAGCTGAAACCGGTACAGCGACACACAAGTACTGTCAGACTCTGGGAGGTATTTTCCAGCCTCACAGTCTGCTGATGTTCAACACAAGCCGCAAGAATTTCACTGGTTTAATATTAGAAGCTCTTGTGACTCCCGTTACTTATCCGGCAGGTTCCAGTAGAGATGAGAGCAGGACGTCCTGCAGGTCCATTTAAACTATTCCTTCTGCATCATGAGATACTGAAACTAAAACCCTCAACAAAGATGAGATGAGAGGTTTTATTGACCAAAGAAAAGCTGCTTCTCAAAGAACGAACCCACTGAATCACTCAGGTTTCTGTGGTCTGGTGTAACTCTTTTGATTTTGTTGTATTTATTTTGGTCAATTGACCGTGTAAAGCAACATGAAGAAACAACTTTAAATTCAACCAAAAAGCTACAGGCTGAAGCGAACAATAACAATAACATTTCTTTCCTCTTTCCACATCTCCTTGTTCCTTCCTAGTTGACAAAGTACGACAAAGACAAGTTCGAATTAAGGCATGATTGAGGACAAAGGATTGAATGTGTGCCTCAAAGTTTTCTCTTGTGTTTTTGCCTGAGAATCTCTTTTTATCTTCATGAAGACAATGTATAGTGAACTATAGTAACCTTCTGACTATCTCAAGAGATGTTTCCATCTAAAATGTATCAGGTTTGTAGCTCTAATATCCTGCTGTCATTTCGTTCCTCCCACAGAAAATGTTGACCTTTGACCCCTTAAAACGAACGTCTGCCCTGGATGCCCTAGAACACCTGTATTTCCAGGACTAGGGGACCGTGACCCCGACACATAGCTGAAATGATGCAGTGAAACCTGCAGCACGAGGTAACAGCGTCTCAGTTTAGACCTGTCCCTGGGATCATGATTGCCTTCCAAGATTTCTGGGGTTTTGTTTGTGACACTTTTGTATCAATTGTACGTCAAAAAAAAGGGTTGAAGGCTAAGGAATAGATTTAAAGGAGTGATCTCCAACACGGAAATGTCAGAGCTAATGCTGTTAGCACGTCCTGTCTTCAAGGACAGTACCAGTATTTTTGATTTCTGCCCCAGTCTCGTCAGAAGGGGTTGTCTGTCATCTCCTCTGAAATGTCGCTCTTTTAATTATTTTTGTACAGCGTTTTGGCAGAAGGAAGTGGAGATGTCATCTTTTTGTGTTACAGACTTAACAATGTCTGATGGAAATGACACCTCAGGGTTAGAACAGCCAGATGTCGGTGACTTTACTTTATTTGTGTTGATATTTATACTGCGAAAGGAGAAAAAACAAAATGAGCCTGTGACGGGCATTAAGCTGTGTTGACATCGTAACAAAAAGTCAGAAGAATCTGAAGAACGCACAAGAATGTTGCACATGACAAAAATACTGGTATTGCCCTATATTGTTCTCTGACATTAAGTTAAAAGTTGTCCCATTTGATTGACTGTTGATCTGAGAGGTCGGTCTGTAGTTTCTGTTTAACATTTGTTTGCTAAAATCCACATGAAATCAACCAGCACTGCAACTACAAAGAAGTAAAAAGAAAATTGCATTGTGTGTGTTGTTATTATCCAGCGGACAGTCCACGTAAAATAAACAAATGTGATCGTACAAACACTGAAATGTTTTCAGAATCGAATGTTTTGTGAAAAACTGTACCTACTAACAAAAAGAAGAGATAGAAGAAGTAGCCTAACCATGCTGCTGCTGTCCTCTAATGTAGTTGAAATAAACAGTGATGTCAAACTTGGATGTTGAAACTTCTGAGCTTATTTTCTTTTTGGGGGGGGAGGGGGAGGGGGGTTGTTTTGCTGAATGTTTTGTTGTTATTTTGTTAAAATCTCGCTCAGAGTCCGCCATTTTGAACTTTACATATTTCTGCAAATAGTTTCCAGTTTGTCCGGCACGTTTGGAAAGGGAAGGGTTTTCAGCTGGTCCTGTTCTGCCACCTCACCACTAGGTGCCAATGAATCCTTAACATTTGGACCTCAGCTGCTTTAGCTGTTTCCCTCAGGTTCAGTGTTACCTGCAGAACTCAGCTGAGCTCCAAACACATCTGAAATATTGTCTTTTTCTGACCCAAATAGACGTTCAATCTTAAATCAGCAGCAGAATAACCCCCCCCTCTCTTTATGCTGAAAAGTTCTTGTGCTATAGATCTTTGCATAGTACACTAGGTGAATGAAAATCAAGACATAAAAAGATTTGATATAAAGTCACATAAATAATCACTTCTATAGATGAAATGGCGTAAAAAAATGCATTTGTAGTAGTTAAAATGATATACTGCAGGTAAATTTAATAAATAAATACAGATGGGAACGCAATGTTCAGTAAAGCAATATTATACGTGAAACTGCACATAATGTAAGGGAATAGTGGAGTGGTTCGTGAGGTTTACTCACAGTGTGAAGTTTTCAAGTTTGCATCCAGGTGCTGGACATTTCCGTGCAGACAGATGCAAAACATACACGTTTGGGTAGATTAGAGACCTAATTGCCCCTAGGTGGCGATGGACTGGTTGTCTGACCAGGGTTTTCTCTTCCCCCACCTTAGCCCTGTGTGGTGGACACCAGCAGACCCCCCCACCCCACCCACTGGGTTCAAAGTGGGTAAAATATGTATATCTAACCATGGAAAGAAGTCCTACTTTGAGCTAATAGCGCCTTTCAGAACAATCGTATACACATAACATTTATTCACGGTGTCTTCTCATTGACACATTTCTATTGCTCCAGATATTCGGTTTGATTGAAGAAGATCAAGAGACACATGTTAAGCTGTGAGTCTGACAACATGTCTTTGTTTTTTGCTTCAGTGTTGATAAGCAGAGAGGCAGAGACTTGCACGGAGGACAAAGACGGGCTGTGACAAATTGTCTATTTTTTATTTGTCTTCAGATCAGTTGTCTCCTTCCTCTTTCTTCCATATTATTATGCATCATCATCATCATCTGCCCACCAAAACGAGCATCTCCATCTTTAATTATGCGCTGCTTAATTCGGTTCCCCTTGCTCCACATTTCTGTCCTCCTCTCTATTTCATGTCCTGCTGCAATGATCCTTAGACATCCAGATTTTTCCCTTCTGTGCATCCTCACTTTCTCCCTGATAGGGCACAGACAGTGAGGCAGGGAGAGGAAGCAGGAGCTGCCCATAAATTGCTTTGGAGAGGAGGAGAGAGAGAAAGAGAGAGAGCGAGGGAGAGAGCAAGCGGGCTGGAGCTGGAGACAGAGCAGATGCATTGGCAGGAGCAGCGCTGAGCATCCTTCTTTCTCCCTCCTGTCTCTTTTGTTGTGTCGGCGCCGATAAAAATCTGATGAACGTGGGCAAGGACCACCACTGCTGCCATTGATTCACTGCCAGACTCTCATCCTCAGCCTGTTTGCCGGAGCTGGATCCAGCGTGGAGGAGCTGGGTGTGCGGCAGGCTAACGGAGGGCTAGCAGGGGGGCTGCAAGGTTCTGTGGCAGTGAGAAGAGGAGGGAAAAAAAAAGGAGGAGGAGGGGCCGTGGTGAGCTGGTGGGCTTCCTCTGCCTCACAGACACATTTTATTGACTTGCTAATTGGATGAGGCACTCGGAGGAGAGGATGCGGTGAACGAGAGGAGCTGCTCTCCAGAGGGATGCAGGCACTGGGAAGCATTGCTTGGGTTGCATAAATCCGGCGACTTCACCGCTCTGTTCCTTTTTTTTTTTATCCAAAAAGACCTTCTTGAGACGTAACAACAGATGTTTTTCAGCATTTCCCAGTGACCCTCACACCGTGCATACATAATTTTATGCATGACATTGTCGAACTGAGGCTCCAGCTGCCAGACGCTTCGTGACAAGTGAATGATTTCCATTTTGATGCTTTTGCACAGTGTTCTCCTTCCACCTATTTTTTTCCCTCTCTTGGACTGAGCTGAGACTCCTCTTCCTTTTTCCTCAGCCTGTTTGATGTGCCGTTTGATAGGAATGATAATTTGACGGCGAGATAAATCCTTCATCAAATCAAATGTACGAGGACCTGTGCGGTGGACATTCTTCTGGGAAACTGAAGGTATGGTATGAGCCAAAGATAAGATGCATACTGTTGTAAGGTGATATCATTCAGCCAATGTTCTTTTTTTTTTTTTTAAGTCCTAGCCAAGAAATGGATCAAGCAAATGCATTGACTGTTGCATAATTCCAGGCTGAAATCTGGGGTTAAGATATGAACACTGTGCAGAGAAATGTTGCCTTTATCTCTCCTCTGTGTGTCTTGGTGTCTGATTTCTACCAAATAAATGAATTTTAAGGTGGACAAGAGTGGGGAGGATTCTGAATGAACCAGAGATACGAAGCAGTAGTAGCGGTGTGCACTGAGGAAGATTAATCGAGGCATTAAAAAACAGTCTAGACTTATTCCACCACTGGGTCAGCCCTCTGAATATATTCTGTAAATTTGCATTTGGAAGCATCCCTCACTTTCTTCACTGACTCCTCCATTTCTTTTTTTTTGTGTCTTTCAGGTCTAGATATCACATACAGTCAGCTACACGAGGCTCAATCAGGTGTCTGTGTGCTCGATCTCAGATTTGTTCTTTTCTTTCTCCATCGCCCTCCAGTCCTGGTTGTCATGACTGAGTTGTGCAGGTCTGGCTAGGTCAGAGAGCAGGCGCCGCTGTGCTGAAGTCTGCTGTCCCAATGAGCAAGGCAGGCAACCCACAGAGACGCACCACCTACCTAATCTCCCTCACTCTGGTGAAGGTTGAGGCTGTGCCAGAGGATGTAGCAGCGAGCCAGAGCGAGGCTCTTCCAGAGGGGGAAGGGAGCCCCAAGAAGAAGGAAGAGAAGGAAGAGGAGAATGAGAAGCAGCAGGAAGAGAAAGAGGAGGCAGAGGAGAGGAAGGAAAGGAGCGATGCCCCTGAAAGGGAGGAAGAACCTGTAGGTGCACAAACAGTGGGGAAGGAGAGCACACAGGTGGCAAAGGGAGCCGATCAGGTGCGGGTCAATTATGGCAGCACTGTGGTGTGTTGGGAGAAATCTGAGAGGAGGGAAACTCCCCAAAAAGACCCCGGGTCCGCCAGTAAAAGCAAAGACGCTCCATTCGTGCAGCCACCTGTCAGGCAAATGGTCAAAGTGTACGGGTCGGCGACCTCGGAGGGAACCGTGCGTAGAGAGGGGCCTCGCTCGGAGGCCCTGCGCCCCAAGACCGAGCTCTACCGGGAGCCGCCCGTGCTGTTCCTGAAGGGAGAGAACGGAGCAGAGCTGGGAAGCCGCTCACGCAGCAGCCTCCCGTTCTCCATCCCCCCGCAGGTCGGCCCGCATCCCGATGTGGTGATGAGGCAGCACGCGGGAGGCAACTCGGCCTGCTGGAAGGACGTCCGAGAGGCCAACACAGGCCTGTACCACTCTGCTAAGACTCTCGATAGGAGGGACAACCGCATCGGGGACCAGTCCCCCTTAATGGCAGCTACAACTCTGGGGCCTTACAGGGCGTCCTGGGCCGACAGTGACGGCAGAGGCACGTTAATCCGCCCCGCAGCGCCCGTCAGCGGAGGATATTCAGGCATAATGACCCGGGACAGCCCTCAGGGGGAAAGGTTCAAGACAGTTTCCATTTCCTTGTCTGCTCCTGCCGCCACAGACACGTCCAGGCCTCCGAGAAAAGGCACGAGTCGTACGCTGGACAACAGCGACCTACATTCGCTCTCCGAGGACCAGAAGAAGGGGAAGGAGGGCCAAGGAGGAACCATCCAGCGGGCGCCTCCTCGAGACCGCAAGATGCTGAAGTTTATAAGCGGCATCTTCACCAAGAGTGCAGCTGCAGCGCCTAGCGCAAACACCACGCCGCCCCTCTACCCAGCTGTGGAGAGGGGCTCGAGTGAGGAGGAAGGTAAGGCATCAGTCACCCAATGCATCACACACACACACACACACACACAACTTTACAAGACAGAGGTCACGTTTAGTATTAGTTACTTATTATTATTGGTGTGATATTTTGTGCTGTTCACATAATGTCTGACCTCTTCTCGTTGCTTTGATCTGTACATCGCTGCACATGCATTCAGCAGTCATCTCTGTCCATTCAAATGACTGTGAAGACCATTGTGTTTAATGCGATTGCATTTGTTGTCACCTGCGTTCTTTTCTAGGGCGTGTGGACCCGGATGATAAAAAAACAATGTTCTTCCCTTTAAGCCCACTCACTGCTTGAATTCTCGTAATTTACCATGGTTTTCAGAAGAGGATGCAATCATTTTGTGTGCTTTCGTCTAACATCCCTTTTGCTTTGCACACAATTGTTCCAGGTCGTTGCGACCTCCGGCTTGTTTGAGAGCAGGTCAGGTTATCTTCTCTCATCTCCCTCAGATTTGAGGAGGAGAGGAAGAAGCTCTTGTAGTCAATTCTGAACAATCACTTAAACTTGCACTGACGACATTTGAAGCAATATATTGAGAGTCGTAGTACTATAAAACTGTACGTACTCTTATATTTGATCTTTCAAGCAAGGTTTTGTGTCTCCTGAGCTTCTCAAATGTGAAGCTTTAGGACTTTTCTTTTTATAGTTTTATAGCTATAGCTATAGCAGTTTTCCATATCATGGATTTTGGTATAAGAACAAAATATGCTATTTGAAGATTGCAGTGCAGGATAGAACATCATCTTTTTGGATATTTTTCTCTTTTTTCAGAGACCAAACCATTGAATTAATCATCTTCCACTACCAATTTTTGATCCATTTTCAAAGACCTTAAAGAACTCCAGTAGATCAGCCAGACAAGTCACTGGATTATAATTAAGTTAGAGGAAACAAACTATTGCAAAGCTGAACAAAAAAAACCCAGCTCATTTGTACGACTAAAGTGATACCAGAGCCAAATAAGTTTGTTTTTTTATTTTAATTAATGCTCATGACAAGGTTTCAAAATTTGGTACAGATTGTTCTTTTCCAGCCTCTCTGCTCGTCTTCACAGTGAAAAGAGCTAAAATGCTACAATCTGTCTCTCTCGATGAGTTTCATATTTAGGGACTGTTTTCCAAATCTTGACACTCAAACAAATAGAAATTAGTTTAGTTGTCAAAAAAAAAAACATTCCCCCACAAAAAAAAAACTGCGAAAACCGCCCTATGAAATATTCACACCTCTCAGCTTGAAATAAAGGGAAATTATGCAACTTTTTCAATGTTTAATCTTTATTGATATATTTGAAAGAAAATCGTGGTTGACTGTCAGTGTGGTATCGGAGTAAGCTCTGAATAATTTGTCAGTAGTAAGTGGGACATGAATAATTAAGGTTGGGGATACACAGAGCCGTGTTCATCAGAGGAGAGCGGGAACCTGCGACTTCCTGCTCTGTGCATGGAGTTAATCAGCCTTCAAATGGAGCCTATTCATTCGTCCACGCTACAGCGTGTTTAAGTACTCTGCTACGCTGAACCTGTGATTTCGGCTATTTGTGTCACTTTCCTGATGACAGTTGAACAGTCGTGATCAAATTGAGTTTAGAAAACATTTGTCAAATTGCACACACACACACACGCGCGTGCACACACACACGCACGCACGTTTTCCAACATCTTCCATCTACACAGGTGGACGTCACGTCTCTGTGCCGCTCAAAAAACGTCGCTGTATCCATGAGAGACCAGTTATTATATAGAGACTCGGGCTGGAGGCTTCTGGAAAAATGGAGTTGCCATGGCAACAGCAAGCCGCGAGAGATGCTGTTTGGTCTGCGGCGTGGCGTTGCCGACAGAGGGGGAGTGTGCGGGTTGGGGGGTGGGGGGGGTTGCCTCAAGATCGGGCTGTTGGGGGTGGTGGTGGTGGTGGTGTGGGTTAAAGTTATAATTTGTGCACCCCCCCACCCCACCCACCCACCCACCCACCCACGCACCCTCCTCCCCCTTCCCCACAGAGAGCGGAGGTGGCTCCGCCTAAACACAACGTGACCCCCGCGTTGTGTGTGTGTCTGTGTGTGTTGTCATCCTTTACGGTCGCTTCAATGACTTAGATCTGTAGTCACAATCACAGTGTGTAAGAGAATGCATGTGTGTGTGTGTGTGTGTGTGTGTGGGCATGTGTGAGAATGTGTGTGTGCACCTTATGGAGGGCAGTTTGGGGGTGTTGTCATTTGTCTTTCTTTTTTCCGTCTCATGTGCTGATGTATGTCCTTCATGGCTCTGCATGTGTCTCTGTCTCTGTCTTTGTGTGTGTGTGTGTGTGTGTGTGTGTGTGTGTGTGTGTGTGTGTGTGTGTGTGTGTGTGTGTGTGTGTGCTATTAAATGTTTATTCACCTTCATTCAGGCAACTTGGCAATGGTTCGACTGAGGTTAGAGCGAAGAAATTGAAATCCCAATGCTAACGTGATATTGAAATCCCAATGCTAACGTGATAGGTTCAAGTATATATTCAACCATGTGAATGTAGAACTTCAGCTGTCAGACAAGAAGAAGAAGAGGGGAAAAAAAGTCTGCCTTTCGTAGGGAATAAGTAAGTAATTTCATAAAAGAGATCAGCTTGTGTTGATTTGCCATCTTCTTGACACTGGAGGACTTATTCCGCTTTGTTTCAACACATTCATTATACAAAACCCCCCGGAGATTGTGAAGGCATTGCACTATGATGTTCCGACAGCAAAATTTCATGGCGGGATATAAGAGAGGATGTGACTTGTGATTGCTATTTTCTGTAGTGTGCTGAACAGAAATATATCCATGACCTCAGAATTGAATTAGACTGCGAGCTGCATTGTAGTAAAACCAAGAATAAGAATAAATGTAAACCGTCGCGACAATGCTCTAACTCCTACTCTGCGACTCCAGTAGAACAAGTGCTGCTAAGCTCACTGTCAGCTCTCATGTAATTTGGGCTTTTATTTATTTCAAAGTCTTATTTTAGCATATCAGCACCAAATCTGATTAACCCGGCTGCGCCACAATAAACCCACACAGCTGGAGGATCATTATGATCACAGTTAAGCAATGAAGTAGATATATTTGGCCATAATCACACAACTATTTATCACCGTGACACTTGGAGCATAATGTACGTTTTTAATATTAAGCAGGTTTGCCAAGTGAGCTTCCTCATCGGCAAAAGTAGAGCCAGAAAACCCACGAAAATTTGTGTTTATGAGCGTCTTAACGTCCAGGAAAATGACCATGGATCATTTTCACTCAGAGATACACATGATCTCTATCGATATAAAAGGTTTATCAGTATACGTTTGTTTATACTGTGATTAAACTCACTAAACTATGAGCAACAGATAGGTGAATGGGTTTTTTTATCAGGAGATTTACACTTTTGTCTAAGAGCTATTTTCTGTACTTAGACGAGTCACTTGGATGGCAGTTATCTCCTATCAATACGAACTTATTTTTTAGACAGTTTGTCTGATAGAAAAAAAGACTGCACAAAGCGAAGGATCCAAAGTCTGATATAAAGGTCCACTTGTGGCTAAGATTTTGGCATCAAGTCTAATTTTTTTAAATCCGTAAAAAAAAGTGCAGTATCTTCACAGTTAACGGTGCCTTTTCCCCAAATTTGTTATATATTAGATAACGACTGCGGTAGTAAGACTAAGGCTGACTCAGTAACGGACAGTTGAGGCCTGGAGCATTTTTCCGATGAAGCTGCAAAAAAAATTCTTTACAAGTAAAATATAATTTTTATCTGGGGTTATTGGACGTGTCTCTGATGGAAATCTGCTCCTTTCAAAAGTCGTTTTGGTCTTACCTTCTCGATACCACAGAGCACCACAGACCTAGTCTGTCATATTCTTTTCTGTAAAATTCATGAAATGAGGGAGACAGCGCTGGGAATAAGATGAATTACCTCTGATGATGAATTACCTCAGCACAGATGGGTGAATTCTTTTTTATTTTTTTCCCAAAGATTAATACATTTTTAAGGTTGAATGAAGTAATAAATGGCTTGTTAGGGGGGCTTTGCAGTGTAAAAGACAAAGACGTGGTGTGTTTAACAATGTTAGGGTAAACTAAAGATATCTGGCAGGCTCACTAACTCATGCAGACTTGTACATTTATTCCCTTGATTAGATTTTTTTGGCTTCTCATTGTGTGGGAGTTAACCCCCCCCCCCTCCCAAGCCCCTGCCCCTGACACCCCCCCCCCCCCTCTCCATTCAGTCCAGTCACTGGCAGCCAGACATCTGGCCAGCTCCAAGCAATTATTCTCATTAAAGGAGTACAATAACATCTTGAGGAAACAGACTTGTTTTCTAAGTTAGAGTCAGACCTTGAGTCTGGTTAGCGTCAGAGGAACGGTAAAAGTGTGGATAATGGATGGCATGGGTTAATTGTTATCAGAAACAAAAAAAAAGTGCTGTGGGTTAATCGTCTTTGTAGAGGTAGAATGTGCAGAATAGTGTAAGGGAAACAGTGCTTTAATGAGGGCGTAATGAAAAAGACAATTCAGGCCATTTCATGACAATCGGGAAAAGGTTCTGGAGGGATACACAGTTCAGTCTTTTCCAGTATCCAGAACCAAAGCATCCAGATCATAGGGGATGAAGTGAGAAGACAAAGATGGGGTCAGAAGTCAACAGATAACGTGCACAAAAAGACAAGATGTAGAGCAGACAGAAGCACAATCTTATATGAGCTAACACTAATTAGGAGTATTTCGTATTATGTAATGAAGTTTTTAATAATGAAGCAGACAAGCGACAAGTCCAGAAAGAGAAATGAAGAATGACATTCCCGTAGCATCCATTACACTTCGTTTCTCCGATTCAGTGAAAGTTTGCATGTTTGTTTGCTTTTTTTTTGTTTGTTTGTTTTTGTTTTGTTTATTATTTTTGCAGCCAAGCCTCAAGCAAAGACTCGAGTCGGGAGAAAACCAAATGTTAATTTAAAGCTTCTAACTAAAGTCTAAAGTTGTCTGATCTCATATTTTCTCGTTATCATCAGCTGCCTGCACAAGCAGTCAGGAATGGAAAATGAACCAACCGATACAAGAGCTTCACCTGGTGAGCACAGAAATCTACAGTAATGTTTTAAAATATTTATTTGTGGGTTTTATTTTTTATTTTTATTGATGAATAAATGTTTTCCCTCCGTGTATCCTCATCCTCGTGCTCTGCAGGGTGTCCTCGGAGGCCTTTGCAGTGGGAAATCAGCTCTGGTCCACAGGCACCTGACTGGAAGTTACCTGCAGCTGGAGAACACTAAGGGTTGGTCTAACATATCTATGTCTACAAGTTTGTGTGTATTTTGTGAATTCAGTATATAACTGACAGTGAAATGTATGAAAATACACATCCCATAACCATTAATATACTAACAGAGTGTCATTGGGGTTTTGAAATGTATTAAAAGTTGATAAGTGTAATAATTAGGACCTTCAAAAAGTAATAAAAAGTTTTAATCCTTAATTTATTAGTTGCTGAATTTCATTGGTGTTCAAGCTCTTTCTAAAAACTTTTAATGAACTTTATCTTTGGTTTAATGTATTCTTTGGGGCCTTGTTCCTTCCCAGCTGACCTGAAGTCTGTTGTATGGTTGTGCTCTATAGATTATATTAAAAACAACAGCTGATCAGTGGGTTACAGTTCTTTTTGAAGCTCTTTAAGAAGTTTGTGTTGAAGGTAACTTCAGGATCCCTACAGATACCTCGAAGAAGTACTTCATCTATAAACAAATGCTCGTTTCTTTCCAACTTGTGCTCACAGGGCAGCAGTACATCAAAGACGTCTTGGTGGATGGACAGAGTCACCTGTTGATAATCAGAGAGGAGACAGAGCTCCCAGGTCCTCAGGTGAGTTGCAAAAAAGCAAAAAAAAAAGTTTTCTTTTGCCACCATCAACAAGTTTGTTAATTTCATTTCAATAGAGTTTCGTGCCGGCCTGCTTGTGAATGATAAGTGTCTTGTGATGACCTTTTCTATGAATTGTGGCTCTAAATAAAGCTGAACTGAAATAAAATAGACGGTGGATACCAGACATGAGCCTCCACAGGTGTTGTGTCCAACGGAGGGTTTACATGAGTGTTTACATGATGCAATAAGTGATCACAAAACTCACATCTGCACGACTACAACTGCAGATGACAATGCCTAGTGTGCGTGAATCCAACTATAAGAATAATAAAAATAATGTTAACAAAATATATCTTATTTGTAAAGCACTTGCTACAAGGTGCTACACACAGGAACCAAATAGAGGCAAAACACGATGATAAAAGAAAGTCATTACAAGACAGTTACAAGCGTAAAATGACATTAAAAACAGGCCAAATCGTGATAAGATAATGTTGTGGAACACTGAGCGCCTTGTGCATGTGTTGAATGCCGCCCTTCTTGTCCTCAGTTTGCCAGCTGGGTGGATGCGGTAATCCTGGTTTTCAGTTTGGAAAACGAGGCCAGCTTCGAGGAAGTTTACAAAATCTACCACCAGCTCTCCCTCCACCGGCCCGTGTCTGAGATCCCCTTCATTGTCGTCGGCACTCAGGGTAAGTAGTCGCCCAAAAGAAAAAAACGGCATAGAGGTGGATGTCTGGTGTATTTGTGATTTATTAGACTCTTTTTAAATTATCATTTTTTTCTCAGATAAGATCAGCAGCACCAACCCCAGAGTCATAGACGACGCCCGGGCCAGGCAGCTCTGCTCGGACGTTCGACGCTGCACCTACTACGAAACCTGCGCGACGTACGGCCTCAACGTGAACAGAGTCTTCACTGACGGTACGCGTCCCGGAAAGAGCCAGGAGAGCAGAAGTCTCAAAGAATAGGATCTAAATTTAGGTTTCTTTTGTTCCTCAGCTGCTCAGAAGATCATGACAGCTAAGAAACAAGCTGCTCTGCTGGCCTCCTGTAAATCTCTCCCCAACTCTCCCAGTCACTCCGGAGGCTCCACCCCAGTCTCAGGAGTCTTTCCGGGACAGGTATAACTCATCCTACTTGGTGCCTTTTTTTCTTACTGGGTGCACTGTTAATTTTAAGTTTTCCGCCATAACAGGGATTCATTATTTAATCCATATTTCTGGCTCTCTCCTCCCCTCCCTTGCAGGCCAGTAATGGCGGTCAGAGCAGCGATTACTCCTCGTCACTGCCCTCCACTCCTGTGATCAGCCATAAAGAGATCGGCAGAGCAGCCCGAGGGGAGAAGCAGGAAAGTGCCACGCCCGGATCGGTCCGCAGTGCCACCCGGAGACGCACCTCACGATTCGCGGTGCGTAAATCCTGAGACCTGAGCAGTCGGGTTTATGTGCCTTTTAGTTTCCTTTTTTTCTTTTTTTTTTCTTTCTGGTTAAATCTCACATTTTAGGAGGTTCACTTGACCCGTGCTTCTGCTGCCGCACTTTATGATGGAACAGCACACACACACTCATTACACACACACACACACACACACATCCTTTCCAGATGTATGACATACGAGGCACTGATCGTACATATCTCTTCATTATTTTTCTTCTTCTTTTATCCCTTGGACTGGACAAATATTACGATTTGTGCTTCTTTTTTGTGTTTTCTGTTCATATTTATATGATTTTCTGTACCTGCAGACATCTACTCTAGCATAGAGACTCACCCTAATACACTGAATAAATCCTTGAATATATGGAATGAAACTTTAAATACATATTAAATGAATAACCTATTCCCTGCCATACCCTATATGTATATATATATGTTTTTTAACATTTCCTGTGCTCCTGAACGTTCAAGCCCGGGACACATTATTGTCTTAGTCATGCGTGTTGTGTAATAATTGAACTAGAAACACCTGACAGACACTCGCAGGCCTCATGTCTACTTCTAATTCCCTCGGTGTTGAAACCAAGTGTGAAACATTTCTCATCCAGAAATATCGATTGCTGCGGCAACACATCAATGTGAATCTCAGTAATATTTATAGATGTTGCGTACTTGTAAGCCGGCCTCAAAGCTCGAGGAGCTGTGAATTACTTGTTTTTAATCTTTGCTGTCATCACGGGTTTCTGTTGTCTCGTTAGGGCCGGAGAGGCAGCGACTCGAACAGAAGGAGTGCAGACTTCAAGGGCGATCTCGGCAGTGGACGCTCCATCCCCATCAAACAGGTTTTGATTGTCTCATGTCTCTTGTAATGTCTTTATCATATTTCATGTTGCTTACATAATGTGTTCTCTCAACAATCAAACTTTAATGCAGATGTCAAAACTGATGAGAACCCGGGGAGAAATTAAAATAAACAAAACATAAAAACTTATTATAATTGGACTGTCATGGGCAACTACCAATAAACAGGATCTCAAAGAAACATCGCAGCAATAACAATGCAGACCCTCATATCAAGAATAGATACAAACAGAGAAGCAGCACATTTTTGTTGACAGGTGACAAAACAACAGATACACACTAGCAGTCCAAAGAAGGGTACAATAGTGATTTTTCAAGAGTTTTGACTTGATGGGCAGATGATTCCTCTGGGCTGGGAGGTAGGACACGGCTTCACACTCGATGCAGAAACAAATATGATGAATCTAATGACCCTCTGCCGAGGACATCACACCAGCAGTCACTTGACATCAAACGTGTGAAGACGGGCTCACGGCGCGGAGTGACAAACTGTTATGATCTCCCATATTGGCCTGATGAAGAGGACAGTGGGCGTTCTTGGCAGCCGACAGTCGACATGCTGCTGAAATCTGCCAGATGAACACCCAAGATGCTGGCAAAATATCCTCAGTCTTCTTTTTTTTTTTTCCACTTTCCATCAGGGCATCTTGCTGAAGCGCAGCGGGAACTCACTCAACAAAGAGTGGAAGAAGAAATATGTCACGCTGTCCAACGACGGCATACTGTCCTATCACTCCAGCGTCAATGTGAGTCACTGTCGACAGATTCCTCTGAGGCCTCTCCGCCGCCGGAGGCACCGACTCGCAGCCGAGGGTGGCTGACGGTGTTTCGCTGGTGTTTGGCTTTGGCAGGACTACATGCTGAACACACCTGGGAAAGAGATGGACCTGCTGCGGGTGACGGTGAAGGTGCCGGGCAAGCGACCGCCTCGTGCTGTTCCCACCGGTGGACTCCCAGCCGGGCTCAACGGACGCGTCACAGATGTGCCGGGACCAGAGGGAGTCAGCCCAGGTCAGACAATACACATTTATTTTTATTTCTCTGTTGTCATTGTGGGTCACAAAGCACTATCTATCTATCTATCTATCTATCTATCTATCTATCTATCTATCTATCTATCTATCTATCTATCTATCTATCTATCTATCTATCTATCTATCTATCTATCTATCTGTCTGTCTGTCTGTCTGTCTGTCTGTCTGTCTGTCTGTCTGTCTGTCTGTCTGTCTGTCTGTCTGTCTGTCTGTCTGTCTGTCTGTCTGTCTGTCTGTCTGTCTGTCTATCTATCTATCTATCTATCTATCTATCTATCTATCTATCTATCTATCTATCTATCTATCTATCTATCTATTTATCTATCTATCTATCTATCTATCTATCTATCTATCGTGCTGGGCTTTGAACTGTGTTATACAGTTAACATCTGAATAACATCTGTATGGTGTATCTGTCAGTGTATACAAAAGTCTAATTTATTGTAGTTTTTCTCAGTCACTTTGGTGCGTTTCTCACAACACTATTAACATTTGCACCTTGAGTGCTTTTCTCAAAACAGTTAGTGCAAACTGCAAAACCTAGTGCACAACCTGCAAATGCGCATTATTTGCTCAAAACGGATAGTTTATCCCACAAAAGCAAGTATTTCAGTGAAACAGTCAGTGGCATCAAAATGAGAATCCTTGTTGCCATCTTTATGGACACGATAGTCTGGTGGTGTAGTCATGTTTTCATCATTACTGTCTACTCTTTAAGTGTCTTACAATGCAAAGAGACAGCACCACTACTCGTACTTTACAGCCATTTCAACACCAAAGTAAAATTACACATTGTTGTATCCATGGGAGTAACTGAGTACATTACACAGGATACAGTATGCATGTTTAATGCATAAAAATGTGAAACATGCATACTATATGTTCCTCAGTGGTATCACAGTGGCTGTGATGCCATCACATGCTGCGACCATGGCTGATAGCATGACCTTCCACCTCCAGGCAGAGGTCATGTGCTGCTCCTGTCATGTGCTGCAAACCACTGTCTGAGCAGATCTGAGTGGGGAAAGCTGACATTATCCAACATGACAACACACTTGTTTAGATGGTCTCCACCTCTCCCATTCTCAGCGACTATGTCCCTAAATCGTGTCCAAGAAAGTTAGCAGATGTTGTGTATTATATACACCAGAGAAAGAAAGAGAAGAAGAAAATGTTAAAGAAAGGTATAAAATTTGCTTTTGATAACCAGTCATGTCATGACTCAAGCAATGAAATGAGGACCATTAGTTTTATAGAGACTGACTACTAAGCTTTTATAAGTATAGTTCATTTTGACTGATGTGACAAAGAAAACCATAATATTATAAAAGAAGCTGAGAATTGTCCGATAGCAGTTGATACATGTCCAAAAGCACTGGCAATTTGTTCAGAGGAAAGACAGACTAATACAGACTACTATGCTACTAAGACAGCTACTATGATGTGCACAAATGACTAAATGCTGTGGAGGTTGAACTAATTGTTATGAGAACTTTAATTCTGTTGTGGGAATAGTACCAAAGGGATAGAGAAAAACTGTACTTCACCGTACTGGCCTTCTACCTAACCCGGGTCCCAGTAACCTATAAAAGCTTCCTAGATTCTGCAGCATTTTCCAAAACGTGCCGTCCTGATGCCTCTGTCACAACACCGAATGCGTGACATTCAAGTGCCAGAAACCAGGTCTCCATAACCTACGAAAGTGTTCTCATTTCTGGAGCTGTTTCTAAAAACCTGCACTTCTGATACATCTGACCCATCTCACAAAATGGGGACGGAAGTTTTGGTGTTTTTTTTCTTTCTCTTGTTGATTTTCTCTAAAAGCTCTACTGGTGATGAAAAGTGCAGACAAGAGGTGCAAAGAGGCTATTAAGATAATAAAGTAGCCATAATGGGATGAAATAGGGAAGTGTAAAATAAGAAAGCTTTTAGTTTCAAATTTAAGGTGGTCAGAGCTGGGGCTCGGCTATCATCTGAGAGGACATCTCTGTGGTAGCAAATTTCTGCTCCATCATGCTTCATCCTCAAACTATAGATACATAAAAAAAAAACATTTCCTACATCTGCAGAAAACAGTAAGAAATTACAATAAAGATGTGCTTACTATCAGAGAACTTACACAAAAAAAGAAACTTGGCCCTCTTTTGTGGAGTTCTGCGTTAGAGCCTGAATGCGAATGAGCAGGTGCTAAAAAGCAGAGACAGAGAGAGAGAGAAAGAGAGAGAGAGAGAGAGAGAGAGAGAGAGAGAGAGAGAGAGAGAGAGAGAGAGAGAGGGAGAATTGCAGTAAATTCTCCAGCATGGGGGGAAAAAAAGCTAGAGATGAAAAGAGCACCATAAGGGATTTTGTAAGTTTTAATGTGCAAGTGTGTGAATACTTTAAAAAAACTGTATCATCTATTTTCTCCAGAGTTCAAACTTACAGAATCAGTAATGTATGTTTTCATTTTAGTGGCTTTTTTTTACATTTCCATTTGATGTTTGTCTGACGTGCTCCATTATTTAAGCGAGCTCTCTGTTGTCTCTCTCTAGTCCCTGTCAGCGCCAGCAGCCTCCTGCAGGTGGAGGAGATGGAAGGACTGGGAGGAGCTCTCTTCCTGAGGAGCAACAGAGGTGTGCAGCGATGCCACTCCACGCTGTCCAGCCACGCTCAAAGTGTCGGTGCGTGAACCGACCTCTTTCATTTGTGTGTAAGAGTGTAAAAGAAAAAGAAAAACATGCACACGTGTGCACGCTTCATTTGGTGTTGTTTTCGTGCGGTCAGACTCTGCAGTTGACGGCGTGTCCAGCTCATCTTCCACCAAAGACGTCGGCTCCGCTTCCCCGATGACTGACCGGAAGAAACATCGCAGGAAGAAAAGCATGAACCAAAAAGGAGATGCAACTATCGGCCAGGCAGATGGTAAACGTCAAACACTCCCTGCGTTTATATATTAGATTTAATAAAAGCCTTTGGAGTTTTTATTATGGTGTTAATTGCTGGAATAAGTGTGGCATCATTGAATTTTTCCAACGTCCTCTCTCTCTTTTTGTGATGTGTTCCCTTGCAGCAAAACGCAAAATGTGGAAGCTTAAAAGTTTTGGAAGCTTAAGAAACATAAGCAAGACAGGTAATTCATCCGCATCTATCACATTAGGTCTTTTGAACGCCATATTATAATAAGCTTTTGTTGTTAAGCAGGTGCATTATAAGCAATTCTTTCTCTATTACCAAAGCGAAAGATTTTGTTATAGCTCAGGCACTGTCAACATATGAAGACTATTCAATGGATAATTCCTTTTAACTGTATGTGATATGCTCTTTTTTTCTGTTTTGTGTGCGCGTGTGTCAGATGAAGATAACTTTGACTTCCTCATCGTGTCGAGCACTGGTCAGACTTGGCACTTTGAAGCCCCGAGTGTGGAGGAGAGAGACTCCTGGGTCCAAGCCATTGAGAGCCAGATCCTGGCCAGTCTGCAGCTGTGTGAGAGCAGCAAGAACAAGGCAAGAATGAACAAAGAGCAAGAACAGTGCGCTCTCTATGCAAACTCTGTATTTATACAATCTTTCCTTTTGGCATTAATTAACATGATTAATTACACCCATATTTGGTCTGTAACGCCCAATTAATCATGTTTTAAATGTTATTTTAGATTTCTAAACATAAAAAGTGCAAGAGAAAGAAAAATGAATAAATTAACTCAGCACAAATAGAATGAGGGGCAGTGCCGAGATGTGTGTGTGTATTTGTGTGTGTTTGTGTGTGTGTGTGTGTGTGTGTGTGCGTGTGTGTTTGTGTGTGTGTGCGTGTGTTTCAGATGCATTCAGACAAACTGTCTGTACAGATGATGCAAGCTTTAAGCTTTATTTCTGATTGATATTTAGCTTCGTATCTGCCTGTGTTTTAAATCATCCATATCATATGTACGTCTATCTGTGTAATATATCTAAAAGACATTCCTCTGTGGGCCAGATAACTGCCAGCTCTTTCAGTTTCTGCTTGTTGAAGTAGAGTTACAAGAAAATTCTGAAATTATGACTTTTCTTTTCTGAATAAACCCTCACAAAACCCCACCGGTTGATATTTCCATGCAGACAGCTGAAATGCTCTTTCTACACAGGCTATGCTTTTGTTAGAAGGACCATTGAGCAATATAAAGCCCACTGAAGACTAAAGCTGCAGTCAAAATGGGTTATCAAAACCAATTCTTTTTACCACGTAAACAGTTTTAGCCAGACCTTATCCTTGCAAATCTCTCTAATGTACTATAGAGAAATGCAACTTTTACTTTGGAAAGCACAACATAGGCAGGCAATTTGGCTGCATGAAAGTGAAATTCAAAGTGACATTATCTGCCCTTATACTTGGAGGTCTGGATAATCACATATGCGTATTTGCACCCTGGGACTCTTAAGATAAGAGTAGTCTTCTCGGGGGAGAAGTTGGCCTGGACTCTGCTCTCAGCCCATTAGGAAACTGTTTCTGCTGCTGCTTTTAAAAGGGACGAGGAGCAGCCGGTTAGACTGCCCATTACCTAAACCTGCCCCGTATGTGCTCCTCTGTCCGCTAATGGGAAGTGATGGTTTCTGCTCTCATGTGCGGAGTTACTGAACTGTGTGAAATCAGTTCAATCAGCTCAGAAAATGGAAATGGCCGCAAATCTAATGATTCTCTTACTTCCATCCAGTGATGCATTTTTTTTATGAGAAATGTACGTCCTTGGAGGCCCAAAGCCAATAATTTTACAGCTTTAGACCATCATGATAACGATTATGGCGTCCACCACAGAGATTTGGAAATTCTAATCAGTCTTTTTAATAATAAGGGCCGTCAGCAGAGCTGGTATCCAGGGGGCTCGTTGACATGCTGTTTCTCTAAGGTTCAACGTATGCTCTCTCTGTGTGTGCGTGTGTGTGTGTGTGTGTGTGTGTGCGCTTCACAGGCTCGCAAGAACAGCCAGAGTGAGGCAGTGGCCATGCAGGCGATCCGCAACGCAAAGGGCAACAACTTCTGTGTCGACTGTGACGCTCCGAGTTAGTGACACATCAACACCCTCTCTCCCTCTCCTCACACCTTTGTGACCGGCTCTGGTTTAGGGTCCATCTGCTCTTACCCACACTATCTAACTGTCACTCACTTTGCTCATTTTGTTTTTGTTCCCATCTCCAGAGTTTGATGTTGATGTTGATGTTGAGTCAGTCAGGCAACAACCAAGCTGAGTATTTTTTGTTTTTTGTTTTTGTTTTTAGGTTGAGTTCAGAATCTGTGACGAAAGTGGAGAAAATCATTTGCGGAGCACTTGGGGCTCTTGACATTTTCAGCCAACTAGTGTAGAGCAAAATGGGATGAAAGGCTGGAAAGGAGACGTGATCATTGAATTGTTGTAAAAAAAAAAAAAAAAGACAGAAAAACAGACGATTCGTATCCTTCCTACCTTTGCACAGAAGCACTCATCCAACTCTTCTATTATCACAAAATGGCCATGGTTAAAGTTCAGTGAAAGACAAATAGATACATGTCGTAAAAGGTAAATTGTAAATGGTAAACGGCAAATGGACTGGTTCTTATATAGTGCTTTTCTGAGCTTCATGATTTCGTATTCTGTATACAATAAACTGAGTGCTCAGTGCTTGCATTTTGAAAGGTTAATTAGGAGAACTTATGGGCTTGGATGAAACTGTTTAAATGTCGCTCAGCGTCTCTTCTGAAGGCCCATCTGTTGCCCATTAAGAAAAAAAAAAGTTTATCTGAGGAAAAAATAAAATCAATTCTTTCAGTGCAAATTAGGAGGTAAAAGTGTCAAATACAGAGTCGAAAACATTGATTCGTGCTCGGTTTCAGTCAAACAGGAGCAATGAGTCGCAAAATGCATTAATGATGTTTTTACAATGTAGTCAATAAATTTACACTGAAGTATCCTAATATTCTGATATGTTTGCTTGAAACAAACAAGAATACATCAAGTTCTTAATGTTTGTCTTATGTTGGTTTGCTTCAGACGTAACAGCTCTGCTTTAAAACCTTTCCAAACAGGATTTCACACACCTTCAGACACTTCTGACTTTGCCAAACTGGCACAGAGAAATCCATCAAGCATATGCACATAATCCAGTTCCAGATAAAATAGCGGCTTAATTTTGTTTTGCGTTCTCTCTCTCTCTCTCTCTCTCTCTCTCTCTCTCTCTCTCTCTCTCTCTCTCTCTCTCTCTTGCAGATCCGACCTGGGCCAGTCTGAACCTGGGCGCTCTCATTTGCATCGAGTGCTCGGGGATCCACAGGAACCTGGGCACTCACTTGTCGCGTGTTCGCTCGCTCGACCTCGACGACCTGCCACGCGAGCTCACGTTGGTCCTCAGCGCCATCGGAAACCACATGGTCAACAGTATATGGGAGGCGTGCACGCTGGGCCGCCGCAAGCCGGCTCCTGATGCAACACGGTACACAACTTTTTCCCGGCGTGACATGAACAGACTCTGCAGGACAGGAAACATGAAGACTTCTTCACTATGTTACAGCGGAACCACGAGATACGAAATTAATGGACTCCAAAGGGGCTTTCGTATCTTAGAGTTTTGGGATTCTGAGAATAGGAAAATTTGTCGTATAAAGAGTGAAAATACAACAGTTTTAATATAATATTAAAGTATACGAATGCTTATGAGTGTAAAAAGGACCAGGAGGACTGCTGTCGGGCAGCATTGAATATATTTTTCGTTAAATGGGATGGAAATCTCTTCAAATCCCAATTCGTATTCTGAATTTTTCATTTAATAGGGCTTTGCTAAGTCGAGGGTACTACTAATGATTTTGCTTTGGTTTAAGCGTTGTTTCTCAATCCAGGTACCCTCAAAACACAACTGTCCCGCATGTTTTAGATGTTTTCTCTTGATTGAAATGATCAGGTAGTCATTCGGCTCTGCAGAAGCCTGATGATGAGACTCCCAGTTCAATCAGGTTTGTTGGAGCAGGATGACATCTTCAACCATGCCGGACAGTGCGCTGGCATCAGGATACACTGGGCCAAACAACGGAGGGTTCTTGTCTTCTTGTATTCTTCAAAATGAGAATGAAAATATCTGGAATTTAGATTACTTTTTTATTGTCGAGAGACAAAATGATAAAACGTACAAGCTGCTCGTTGTCTATATAGACTAAACACTTATATAGACTAAACTAGACTGTTTATATAGATCTAATATATGAGGTACAATTCAGTTCTCCTCCGAACGGCTCAGGTATGCAGCTGCATGTACAGGGACGATCTGTCGGAGCTTTCAAGCTTCAGCAGGAATAAATTAATTCACATTCCCGAGCAGGAGACACAGAACGCTAATCATATTCACGTCTTTCTCCCTTTTGCTTTTACAGAGAGGAACGGGAGTCGTGGATCAGGGCCAAATATGAACAAAGACTGTTTGTGGCGCCGTTGTCTCCCCCGACTCCCGGAGAGGGCCTCGACATCACCCTCTCCGGCCGTCTTCTCTTGGCAGTGATGGAGCGTAACCTCCCCAAGCTGCTGCTTCTCCTGGCCCACTCCACCAAGGAGAAGATCAATGCGCCCCTCAGTGTGGCGCTCTCCTCCAGGGCGCTTCTGGCGCTGCGACTGCCCAGCTCCGCCCTGCACGCCGCCTGCCAGCAGGCCGATGTGGTGATGACGCAGCTCCTCATCTGGGTATGTTCACCTCCGGCGTTTGTGCAGAGTTAACATTGTGCATTGCAAAATGCAAAAGCTCCAAAAAGAAACCCAGGATGGGTTTTTATCTGCGTTCTTTGGTGTTTACGTAGAAGCTGTAAAACAATGATTTCATCAGAAACGCCTCAGATGCTAGAAGTACCTTTTGAATTTTTAAAAAACCTATTTTTAGGTGTGGGTCTATTTTTACGCAGATCTGACACCCTTTCATGCATATCTAGCAACCACATGAATAATTAAGTAGACTTTATGATCATTGGCTGTCTTGGCTGCCACTCAAATGAATGATTATGTGACTTTACCTTTACCTTACCTTTATATTTTACCTTACAGCAACTTTATTTTCCTTACAGCTATAAAGTGGGTACACATCCAGTCTGATATGTTTGAGCAAGGATCACAGCAGGAATCAGATACAGAGGAAATCATACTTATTGACCAGAAACTTCATGAGATGTGCAGCACATAGGAATGAACATGATTCAGTGGAAGTACAGCACTGACAGGGTGTAATGTTATGTAAAATATAGCATCACAAAGCGAAGTGTCATGTTGAGTTATGCAAGGCTGGCAAATAAATGTTACCCTTCAAGAACCTCTAAGTGATTCCTTCCGCAAGAAAAACAAAAAGCAAAACAAAAAGCATTAAGACGGCTGACTCAGCAGACCACTCAAGGGTGATCTATATGTGCGGAAGGTTGTAAAACTCAGTGAGTCACACCTTGTTTGGAAAATTTAATGCGGGCCTGTCAGGTTGATGGTGCAATTTATCCCACGTGCAATAAAACCTCATTCAAATGTGGCCCGACCTGATTTCACCAAGTAAATGTTGTCCTGGGTGGTACGGTTGTCTGGAAGACCTTTATGTGTGGAGTTTACCTGTTCTCCACATGTCCAGGTTCAATGTCTTCTTGTTTGCTCCCACAGTCCAGAAACATGCATGATCAGGCTGATTGGAGACTCTAAATTGCTCCTATGTTGTGCTGGAGACCAGTCCAGGGTGTATTTACTGCCTCTCAACATTTGAGCACCGAGATAGGAAACAACAGAGTCCCATGATACTGTTTTGGTATAAAATAGTTAAATATGGCTGAAAATGCCCCTGGATTAATGACTAACTGGTTTGTCCAGGATCAGAATCACAGTCAACCAGTCAGCAGCAGCAAATCAGTAAAACATCAAGGTGGAAAAAAAAGAAAAGAAAAACAGCTAATTTCCTTCCAAAAAACTGCAGCCTTAATGTTAGCGTGGATGTTGATGTCAGTGTTACTAAATATAGGTTTGAGAAGGAAATGTGCTTGAAAAATGCTGAGATGATGGTACAGGACTTGTGCTGGTGTAAACACTATCTGCTAAGCTAAATTTTTGTGCCACTTGTCAGCCTCTATTTAATCTATTTAAGATATATGTGAAAACAGATCTTACAGGGGTAATGTCAGCTCCACCTCCTAAACGAAGCATGCTAAAAAGCAGTTTGCTTTTAAGACCCTGACTGCAGCTTGAGTTAAATTTACATTTATTTTTGGTCATCTATTCCAGTCATTAATGTAAAAAGTGCTTCTGTTGGTTGTAATGATCAAGATTCAAGATTTTTTCTTATTTGTCACATATAATTACAAGTAATGCCAGTGAAATCCTTATGCAGCTTTAGATGATTGTTATGGATGAAGAAAATCTAAACCTAAGGTTCAAAGTTCCTGGACAAACAAGTTAGTTACAAAATCAGTTATGATTCAATTATAGCACATTGGGATTTTATCGAAAATATAACGTGCTTTACAAATAAAATGTACTATTATCAGTAATAGTCAATGGAGGGGGGCAATGTTTACTTGGTGAATTAAGGACAAATTTGTGGTAAATCTAAAATCTGTTTTTCTGTTTTTTTCTTTCTCTCCAGTATGGCTGCGATGTTCATCACCGGGACGCCCAGGGGCAGACAGCTCTGGTGCTGGCCCGTAACGCAGGCAGCCAGGAGTGTGTCGACATCCTGCTCCAGCACGGATGCCCCAACGAACCCGGGAGCGCGGGAGTCGGTTTCGTAGTGGCTTCGACGTCCAGCTTCCCGGCTCCCATCACGCAGAGTCTGACGGTCGCCACCACGCTCAAGATCTCGCACAAGAGCGGCAGCACCAGCCTGAGCTACAGCACGTCCCGAAGAGCTGTATCTTAATGTGACATGTGGCATGGTAAAGTCTGTGTGCGTGTGTGTGTGTGTGTGTGTGTTTGTGTGTGTGTGTGTGTGTGTGTGTGTGTGTGTGTGTGTGAATGTGTGTGTGAGGTTTGTGTCTGTGCGAATGTGTGCACTCAAACAGGAACTGATGAGCAGGTTGCCAGATGTTGCACTCCCAGAGGTTTTAAAGGGTGTTCGTTTGAGTGTGAAAGAGAGAGACGGTGCATATGTGTGTATGTATGCGTGTGTGTGTGGGGGGGTGTGTGTGCGTGTGCGTGCATGAAGTGAGAGAGAGAGAGAGCGAGAGAGGTTCACACAGGTTCCTTCAGTCCGACAGAATGATGTAACCAAAACAAAAAGAGAAATTTTCCTCACTATTCTTTCTACATAGGTGTCTAGATGAGACAACACCACACTGCAGATTCTAAAGGAATGTATTGCACTGTAAACTAGCTGGTATGATTCCTACTCCGTCATGCAGTTTAACGTTCAACTTTACTCTTCACTCAGTTAAGGATAGTAATTTGCCTCCAGCCTCAAACAAGCTTATCTGAGCGTCTACAGTAAAGAACTGCAATAAGCTCATGATTTCATGGATAGACTTGTTTTAGTTTTTGTTTTTTTTAAGTTTTTTTTTCCCCAAGTCCGTCTCTATCTGCTTGAAAATTCCAACTTAAAACACATTTACACACACTTCTTACCTTTATTGACAACGAATGTCAGTCGGAAATCGTGTCGGAGTCGAGCCGTCGTTCGGTACGCAAATAATGTCGAAGAAGATGAAGAAAGAAAGAAAAAAAAAAAAAACTTTACTGTGGCTGAAAAAGAGTGGGTGTTTTAAAGATAATCAAAAGAGCTCTATACAAATGCATTGATGAAATATTATAATTCTAAAACTAAAAAGAAGCTTCATTTTCCAGATTGTTATTGTATGATTTGTACAGTTGGTTGCGTGTATAAAACTCAAAGGGTTATTCATTGCTGTTCAGAGATTCGCTGTGTCGTCTTGGTTTGGTTTTAGCCATAATAACTGGATTAACTCTTTGACATCCAAGACTTAGATTTCTATGTTATGTTTGTATCACTGTGTGTGACATGAACACTGTACATGATGTGTGCATTACTCCAGCAGCAGCAGCAGCAGCTCATTACCAAGGCGAGTGTAACACTTGACATGAAAATGAAGAGGTGAAATGCCTTGATTTTGATTGAATGTATGAAAAAAAAAAAAGAGGTTGATTTGAGCTCTTTGTTTCAAACTCAAATGTGTTTTATTTTGCTCTTTTTAGACAATGCAGTTTGGTGGATTTTCGGGGCATTTTATTTTTTACTGGACTAATAATAATCCTGCTGTGACTAATTGAATAGTATGATTGAATAGATACAAATTTGAAAAAACAACAAAAAAAACAACAAAAAAAAGACAAATAGGCCTTCTGAATGACTATAATTATATTTGTAAGTGGCTCAACATGAAATAGAGGAATGTTGCCGAATTTAATATTTTAAAAAAAGGCATAAAAAAATAAGACTTCTGCAGTTCTGTATGTGTTTTTTGTGTTTACTGAATACGCCGCTGAGTGTACATGTCTGTGATGTAAGCATCTCTCTCATTTGTATTTTTTTACTCATGCAATGATTCATAGAGCATTCATTATCAATACATCAAGGCTACTTGCCCAAGCTGTGCTGTAGTTTTATTCAAAAATTGTGTGCGTGTGTTTGTGTTGTTTTCTCTGCGCCTGGCCTAATTGCGGACCTTAAAAGGCGAGAAGCTGAGTCTCATCTCCTCTGCTCTTTCCAGCTGTGACCCAAATGAACACAAGCCATTAATGAGGGCGAGGGCAGGCAGGAAGGTCACGCTTCACAGATAGCGTGCTGGTCCACACAGGGTCCGCGTCTCAAACCGAGCTCGAGAGCGGTTTCCCGGACAGGTAGCGAAACACTCGAGTCGCATCTGAACGTTAGATCTTCTGGATCAGACCGGTGCTTGTTAACAGCCCCGACTGCTTTTGACCTACTTCTTTCTAGGTCGAAGACTCATTTTTATACCGAGATACAATCACTGAGATGGTATCAGTTTTCTTTCAGGCAAATGCATATGAAAGCACGAGAAACATAAACACAGTTTGTAGAAGGTAACATCCATAAACATAAGTCGTGTCAATATGGTTATAGATATGTGTCTGGAGCTAAAATATCAATAGCAGAGTGATAAATGAAAGCAACAGTTACGTATATGTGTTATTGTTTTGGATGTTGCCTCATCAATTTTATTGACTTCTGTGAATATTTACTAGTAGTGTATTTGATCCATCTCCCAAAAATTTCACATTACATATGTAACATGTATGTATATGTGTTATATATGTACAATTTATCTGTAATATATTATTTTAAATATGACGTGTGGCATCTGGTTATAGGAAACAAGAGTGTTTACTGCAATCCCCAATAATCAAAGGCAATTTTGACTTATTTCGGAGGTGCTCTCACTAGCTTTGTTTCCTTTAATCTCGGCCCTTCTCTGCCTTTTTGTCCACTCAACTATAAAAGTGAAATCCTCATGACGATCCTAGAAGGAGATTCAGGAATATGTGCCAGGAGGACTGGGACAGGGGAGAGGGACTAAATGGGACAAAATTTGATGTTTTCCCTCTGAGAATACATTTTAGAGAAACACATGTACTGTCAGATCTGAGATGCCAGGAAAAAAACGCAGTTTGTTTTCATTCACTTTCACAGCCGAGCTGAGCTTTGTGGGTCCTTTGATACTTTGCACTGCGCTGTTTAACACTTCACACGGTAGCTGTATACAACATGAGGCTGGATCTGAGCTGCATCATATGACATTAAAAGCTCTTTGATCGACCTACAGTTCAATAATTAGTGCACTACGGAACCTTTTCGGATGATGCAAGCTTGTGTGAAGCATCCCCTAAAGCGCAGCGTTGCACCGTTATGTGGCACAGTAAATACCTAGAGCTGAGCTGCTCCTTGGCTCGGCTGACGATCTGCTAGAACAACGTCCTTTCTGTTCCTCTGCTTCAGTCTATTGAAAATGTGCACAGGAGTTCACATAGATAATCATTAACGTTTGCTGATTAGGAAGGTGAAATGGTGAAACTGTTTCTTCCAAATGTGCTGATCTCTAATGATCTCTAAAGGGCAAGTACAAGTCCCTTTTTGCCTCCAATAGATCCCACTCATTTCCATGGTTAGGTTAAGATTTTTATTATACATCTGCCTTTGAAAAGATTTCATAAAAGATAGCATCAGTCTATAAACATCTTAAATCACACATTGGTACAGAGAAAGAGATTAACATTTGTAGATGCTGATTGAAACCCTGTAGATTTGCAACGTTTTATCTACATGTTGTCACTCCTGGAAAAGCATGGGGGTCACAAATTAATATATGATAGAAACACATAAATCTCCTCATTGCAGCAAAGATGACAGGACAACAATGGACACATTGTTCTTCCATCAGACGTCAGTGGTGTTTTTGTGATTGACTCTTTTACGCAACCCTGCATCTCTGGCTGAAGTCAAAGTGGTGTCAAACAAAATACTGAATAAAAACAAAAGAAAAAAACCCATTTACAGCATGTCACCAAGAAGCCTTTTCAGCCCGTCTGCAAATTTTTCTATCAAAATTAAATGCACCATCCCGTCCTGCCGTGCAGTGCAGAAACGCTGAGGGGGATGTGAATGCTGAACAACCACGCAGATCATTTATAAATTAACAGTAAATTTTCAGTGCCTCTTGATGCTGATTTGAGATGACACCAGCGTTGCATATCGCCAGACTCCTCCTGTGTGAAAACGATGATGACAGCCTGGGATTTAAAAAAAATAAAATAAAAAATAAAATAAAAAATCCCCCTGCGCTAGGCGAAGATCTTGTCGATGAACTCCCGGAAACGTTTAGCGTACTGCTCCGGGTGAACTGTGGAGATTTCTGCTCCAGCCTGCGAGACGAGGAGCAGAAGACAGGTTCGATCAGAGAAAACTGGGCGGAAAGTGCGAGCCACGCTGTGCAGCCGGTGGGACAGAGATGTAAGGACGGCGTGCGCCAGTGGGGCTCTTTAAAGAAGAGCGGCTCTCTCACCCCGTGTTTGACAGCTTTGGCAGCGTGAGCGGCTTTCTTCTTGGCGTCGTACTGCGTCAGCACGTCGATCAGACCCATGAAATACACCTCCCTCCGGGGTGCGTCTGTATGGGAGTAGATTCATGGGAGCAAGTGGGGAGTGATACTGATCTACACATGGTCTTATCTGCTGTCATATATTACTGTAGGTGTTCATCCCGGCTCCGGCTCTACCTGGACCAGGTCCCTGTTCATGCTGCTTTACAGTAGGTTTAGATTGCTGGGGGAGTCCCTTTGGCTCAACACGCACTCTCTCTCTCTCTCTCTCTCTCTCTCTCTTTCTTCTCAACAACTCCTGCTCCAGTGACTCCATAACACTCACTTGACTTGTTTTTGCTTGGACATGTAACATGAACATTGAACCTGCACAACAGAGCTGAGTTATTGCTGCCACTGTTACACAGGATACTTTTATTTATATTTTTTCTAATCACGAGGCCCCAAAAGTAAGCGTCCCCAGGATGACCCATGTACGGTTTTGAACACAACAGGCTGCTTGAAAACTTGAGTGAGTTCACAATTTGGACAAATTATCGATGCCCTTGCACGATATTTTATGTAATTATATTTTCTCTCTTGTTCCCATCCAGATGGTCGAGGCAGAGCTGCCCACTCTGACCTTGCTCCTGCCTGTTGAAAGGAGATTTTACCTCATATGAGGTAAAAATCTGTTGAATCAATTCTATTTGGTCCAGACCAGCTCTGAATGTGAAGTGTCTTCATTGTCATGAATTGGTGCTCTAAGCACAGCTGAATTGAACTCCAACAGAGCTGCTATTGCGCAGCATCAATGTAGCAGCACGACCCTGTAACCTACTTAGACTTCGGCTGTCAGGACTCACCTATAGCGCTCTGAATAGCATACACGTCCACATATGGGTCGAACTCGCCCGGACCCATGGGTTTGAAAGAGTTCATGTAGCCGCAGATGCCTTCAGGTGAGGTGGAGACAGGAGGCAGCTCGTTTTCATCCTCCTCTTCCTCCTCATTAGAAGACTCCATCTCCTCCTCTTCTTCCTCCTCCCTTTCGGCACGCTCCACATCGTGGATGCCCAGCAGGAGGCTGTAGTCCATGATCCTCATACCCACCAGAAACTGCAGCGAAAATCAATCAATCAGGCTTTTATTTGTACGCCTCTTTTCATAGTGTTGCACTAAGTGCTTTTCCTAGTACAAACAAGCATGAATACACACAAGCGCGCCCACCCATACACACACAAACACATGCATACACACTTTCTCATACACGTAACAAGCAGACACACTTAAGAAGGTGACTAAAAACTGAGGCAGCGCTTAAAATCGAATTAACAAAATGGGCAAATGAAGACATGAAATGAAAAACAATAAATAGGCTTAAGAAATGAATAGACTAAACAGTGACGAATGAAAGAATGCAACATAATAACATTGTAGAAGTCATTGGACTATATTCTTCTAGGATGTAAGGCCCAAGAATTCAGTATACACCCTTGGGAAACTCCACAGTGTCTGCTGTGTAAAAACAATTCATCCGTCCCACCACAATAAGATTCAACAATGTTACCGCAATAAAACACATCAAAAGACAATGAGATTATGTTGCAGTGTGGTTTCAGAGCAAAAAAAAAGAGAAAAAAGAAACAGTGTCTGACTCTTCCTCAACACAGTTTCCTTACCTCTGTGTCTCTGCTGAGCTTGTCCATGATCTTTTCCTTCTCCTCATCGCTCACGTAAACTTTCTGCATGTTATTCCTGAAGTCTACATCTTTATAAGTGGGCAGCTCCTTTACCTGGAAGTACACACTGAAATTCATTCACTGTGAAGCTGCACTTTTGCCGACACATTACAAACGGCCATTAACAATTAACTCATCCACAATTAGCCCCTGATTACTGCAACGTAAAAGTCAAATATCCCATATAACCCATATTATATTCAAAATCAGCACAGGTGGAGAGATCAAAGCTTTGCACAGCTCTGCAGTCATCTGAACTGAATACAATCTGGCAGCTTTTTGTCTTTTCACCAAGGCCAGAGGGGCTCTGATGCATGACTCTGTGTGACTCTGCTGCTGGGGGATTTCTCTGTGAAAATCCAATATTCAAGTCACAATGGGCGAGCAACAAGTAGATGCAATATAGGAAAGGGGATTTCATGCTCTGCCCTCAGTCACACGTTTCAAAACATGCTTTTCTGTGCTGTGGTGGAAGAAATGATGGACCAGAAATACACATTTCAGAAATGTTGCACGAGCTGGGAGCAAAGCTGCTTCAGTCCTCATACAGTCCTCACATGGCTACAATAGGGAATTCAGATCTATTCAGATTTCACTGTAATTATCACACTTACCGGGCCCTTCTCTGATATAATAATAGAAATCATTGTAATACTTCAGCAGGTTGTTACCGAAGCATTCTTGTGAGGAAACAGCTTCTTCTGTGGCTCTGGAGAGGATTTCTAACGTCTGAACTAATGTAAAATCTGGATTTTTGTGGGACTGTGGAGCTGTTATTGCTGGACTGAGTGATTGAAAAAGACATTTTAAAAGAGATAACCACTTAAAAAATGTTGAACTTAAAGGTGAAAAATTCCTTTATTTTCCTTTTAAGAGTCATGCCAGACACACTAGCTCTACCAAATATCCTTTTAAAATTCACTCCATTGTTTATGCGTCTGAGAAAGTCAAAAGATAATTAAAGGGAACACGCTCCATGTAGATACTGATCTAATCCAATTCGTCATCTTTTCAGTGAGCCTGGAGGAAACCAGAGAGACTAAAACACAACCTGTGCCTCAAAATGAGCTCACCTTCTCCTTGAAACTTGCTTCACGAGACACGAGTGAACCCTGGGGAAGGAAGGCATACACAATCAAGACAAATCAAATGAATGATTTGACTCGTTAGTGTTATTGATCTCATCAACTGCATAGAAAAGACAAGAAAAGTTATGTTGAGGTTGACTGGTGATAGATCAGGACATGCTATGAAGAGTTCACTATTGAGAGGCTCAGTTGTTTGTTAAACGAATGATCGTATAAATACTAATGTACTTATGTGTGTTGACTCTAATTACAACCTAAACCACACTTGTACTCTCAAAACAAGAGTGGTCATGAACCCAGCAGTCTGCTTCCCACTGAGGTGAACATGTGGTTTACAAAAATTCCTGAGTATTAAAGCCACTGTATGAATAACTACAATCTTTTATGTGATTATAGCCTCTTGGATTAGGGACTCTGTTGGGGAAGACTATTGAGTTTTTACGACATTTCCGGCTTTTAGGTTTACCTTGAGGTCGTACTTCCTGTGCACATGCAGCCTGTGGCTGAACATGTTCCTCATCACCAGCAGGTAGGTGTCCTCGCTCTCCACAGTGACTCTGTACATGGCCAGGAACTGGGGCAGCAGAGTGTTGCCATGGCAGGTGACGATATGCTGGGGTGGCGAACAGGCGATGAATGAGGGGAAAAGAAAGGAGGAAACTGAATTAATTGTGCGGCCTGACGCATCTGATAAAGGAAAAAAAATGCTGTTTTTAGCTGAACGCCCCCACAGAGCACAGCTCTCTAGGTTTGGCGCATTAAGTTAAATGAAATGTTAAAGAAAAATACACACAGAACATTGCTGCCTATGTGTGATGATGGAGTCAGTTCTCTTTTGGTTTGACATATCCGATCTTACACACCGATCACTTATCATCTGATACCTGTTTACAACCTGTTCTTCTGGAGCTTTCAGCTACAGAGTGCAACAGGAAACATATGGTAAAAATGGTCCTCATCAGACATGGTTTCTCTTTAAATGTTTTACTGGAGGACTAATCGTTTTTAGATCATAGATTATAACACAAGAAGCAGAGAAGCAAAAGCTCAGATGAGAGATCAATCATTAACGTTATTGGCTCCATGCTCTATCTACTGTGACAAGTCAAAATATCTGCTTCATAACGGTCTAATACAACTGTAACACGACTTTAGGGGTTTTTCACCACTACCACCGCCCCCAGAATGTAAGGATACGCTCCATCATTGAATTCATTTTACCAACGAGTTGAGTCAGATATGATTTTCTGCTTAAATGTAAATGCTTTCAAAAAAGAGTCTCTTGCCCTTTAATCTTTCTTATTCATCCTCTCTTTTTATATTTTTGAACAAACAGAGACAGTCAAAACAGCGCGCCTTTGATTTATATTATTACTTTATTCGGGATCTGGTCACGCATCATTACTTTCTGAGGAAAAACTGCGTTTGAAAATCAAACACTCATCTCTGAGCGCTGATGTGTAAAACATTTGCCATGGCAACCGCAGCTACCACAGAAAAAAAAAAACTAAAACTAAACACGTTTCCTTAACTGACACGACAGACACAGCGGTTCCCGAAGCAGGTTGTTAGATTCATACTAAGTCTGAAGACAATCACTAAAAACGTGACTTCTTTCTTCTTCTTTTTTTTGTCTTTGTCCGAATGAAAATCTCAGTCCAACAACAGACCTTTTATGCCGGTTTCCGCCAAGCGTCAGGGCCTACCTGGTGATACTCAGAGAGGATGTTGTGCATTTCCTCCACCTCCTCACTTGAGATTTCTTTCACCACCAAAGTGCGGTCGTATGACGTCAGCAGCAGCCCCACGCGCTGGCCGTCCTCGTCTTTGAGAGGCGGGCTGCGGGCCAGGGATACCTGTCGGTGAGGATGACATCTCAGACATGTTACATCTCCCCAGCGACGACTCTTTACACCCTTTATAATGGTGTGTCCTGTTTCCAAGGCTTCTCCGAAGCACGATTCTTATTGTGAGTGATGAAAACTAAGACTTAAGCTTGGGTGTGGGTAGTGCTGTGCTTGGCGAATCTCATTGCAGCTGTGCAGAAATGAAAGTTTTATCAGCACGATGCATGCACAGAAGACCTAAGCAAATGAGCAGACTGAGTGAAGATTGTGAGCCACCTGGCACATGCAAATATCACACAAAGAAATGCAAATTCGGAGGGGAGTTCATCAATACACACAGGTAACGTCTGCCTCTCTATCAAAGAATAAAACACGCCCTGTTTTTGTGAGAGCGACTGAGTTCCAGGCAGAGTGAAAAGAGAAACTTTTCCCTCTGCCCTGTTTTGCACAATAAGATGTTGATTGCAGTGGTGCTTATAATCATTACCTGGTAATCTTGGTCTTCTATTCCGAAGCGCTCTCGCAGGTTTCTGAACACCTGTGGACAGTACTCCTTGAATTTGAACTGTCCCGGGAGGTTCTCCCTAAGGAACAAAGACATTTTTGTGCACAAAATGAAGATAATGTATCTTGATTCGCTGCCTTCAGTTCACACAGCGTTTAATAAGCGGTTGAAAGCTATATGGCAGTTTTCAGCAATACCTTGCGTGAAAATCTAAAATGTCACTTCAGTGTCTAGCTACGACATCATTTCTATTTACTGATGTCTTTTAAATTCTAGGTTTTTATGCACATGTAAAGCACAAGTTCAGTTGCCCCTGGGTATGAAATGTGCTATATAAATAAAGTTAAGGAGAATGTGAAGCGTTAACTAATTAATGTTTCTGTCATACAATCACAAGCTTACAATGATTCGATGCCAATACTCTTAAAACGAATAGGATACAGACAGAAACTGAATCGTCCAAATCAACATTTTACTCTACAGAATGTAAATGTACTTTGTATGCCTAATGAAACATGAGTGGTGTGTGTATGTGTGTGTATTTAATTACAAAGTAGAGCTAAGCCTGTCAGCTGTCTGATTTTCAGCAGCATCACGTGCTTAAACTATTCGACTGAATTTTTCTTTGACATCCTGCTGGTTCCAATCATAAAAGCCTCAGCTCACTTTAACTTGAGAAAAACATATTTTATTGTTCCCACCTCTGTTTAGAAGTCTTTACACGACCTGGATTCCTGAATGGATTAAGGGATTATTGAAAGCCACACACACACACAAGTTTTTCGAGCCTCCATCCTTATAGAACTTGGAGCTGAGAGCAAGGTGAAGTATATAGCACAGCTTTCATAAATCATTACAATCTGGAACCAAGCTCTGTCTACTCTTTTTCCTGACTGGCACTCCTACGCTGTGAGAACCATCTCCCTGAAAAATCCATCGATTTGTGCCTGAAACCTATTAATGATCTAGTGTCCACACCTCACCCAGGTGGAAATGTTGATAGTCCTGCATTCCCAACTCAGCTATCTTCCTGTTTCATACTTGGCGTAACTGTACCACCCAGACATGCTCAATTATTATTTTTTGCTCTTTTTTTGGCTGTTCTCACTCTTATTGTGAGTGGTAATAGCCGCAAATGCTGTAGTTTTAACAGTATTGTTCCTGCAAGGGAAAAAAATAGCCCTGTTGTTCTCTGAGGGGGTCTGCAGTTGTTGATAAGCACAAGCAGACAGATAAATCACGTAAAAGAGCCGCAGAAATCAGTGCAAACCACAGGAAGCAGCAGGGTGAGGGTTGCTGCAGTCAGATGAGGCGAGCACAGTACTTGTTGAAGAGGTGGTTGTTCACTTTGATCTTGGTGTTGGCTTTGAAGTCATCTGGGAGCAGCATGACAGGTACAGGCACCTGGCCCAGGTCATTAATCTGCGCATGATCAATGGGAACTTTAGATAATGAGAATAAACACGCGCGCGCGCGCACACACACACACACATTTACGCGGGGTTAAATAAAGAAAGAGTCACCGAGCAGGAGACATACCCACCGAGTGATTGACCCCCCACATGAGGACGCTGAGCACAGGGTCGCTGGCTCTGAACACCTTCACTTTCTGCTGCACAAAGTGCTTCTTCTTGGTCTTCCTCTGCGGCGCCCGGCTGCAGGACGAGGATGGAGAAGACATCGCGACCCGGATCCGACTCTGTGCGTACGCGTACTTGTGCGACTGTGTACGTATGTGTTAGAGGGAGCGCAGGCTCCGCAGTTGTCATCGGTGTCGGTAGTGTGTGTGTGTGTGTGTGTGTGTGTGTGTTATGCAAAGCAGGCTGGAGTCCGCCTCGCTGGGAGGCTGGGAGGCAGCAGCAGCTGCAGCGACCTGCAGGGATCTGCAGGGCACCGTGAACCCACCTCCGGATGAAGCCACAGGCCAGGGGCCACACAGGGGGGGGGACACTACCCTCCTCATGTTTACTCACTTCACTCATTTTTTTTTTTCAATACACACACAAACAGTCTGTATGTCACAGTGTAACAAAGCTGTAAGGAAAATTTTTCTTTATTTTGTAAATTAAACTTACCGTTTTCCTGCCACTCTACGGAAGAGGATTAGGGCCAGAATTTAAGTGAGATTTCCGGAAAAAAAAGTCAGAAATCTGACTTTTAGAGTTAATCATGACTTAAAAGTCAAAATTCTGAGAAAAAAAAGTCATGACTGATTTTTTCCCCCCACAGTGGCCCTAATCCACTTCCGCACTTGTCATTACTACTACTGTTATTATTTTTATGTTGTTGTTGTTGCTGCTGCTGCTGTTGTTCCCTAATTGTTATTTTTTCTTATTATTTTGCTTATTTTATTTTACATTAAGTACTTAATACTTGTTTCTTATTGTAGTTATTTACAGTACTGATTATTATTGTACCGTGAAGATAATGTTGTGTACTTTGGGGATACAGTAAATAAAGTGTCTCGTCTTATGTCATCTTATCTTATCTGATCTTAGTTGAGCTGAGCTGAGATGGGGTGGGATGGGATGGGCTGAGATGAGATGAGATTTGCACAGTATTAATGAAAAAGAAGCAAGATGTGTAAGGTGTAGAAGCTCAGTCCATACTTTTATAGAACTCACTAAAAATATTTACAATGCAAATTAATTATTTACATGTCGTTTATAGACTCTTAATGAGAAAATGGAGGCCTGTCTGTGCCTTCAACCTAGATGTCCTGGTGACAGGCACACCAATGGGTACAAATGGTAACGAGTGGATGAACAGATGTTATTTACATCTGCAACTTCTTAACAGTGATGGTCGTTTGGTGAATCTGCCTCTTTGGGTTCAGCATTAGGTCTTTGACCTTCCGAATGGTTAGTTCAGACATATGAATTTGGATGGGAATAGCTGTCAAGTTTGTTCAAGTGTGAGGATCTTCCTCTTGCTTTTTCCTCTCCATAAGAGTAATTTCAGGTAACATACATTGAACCCTCATGTTACACAATGAATAATATGTTTTGATTAAAAAAGAAAACAAAGAAACAAAGCTTTTGAAGCTTAAATGTGTCACAGAAGTCCACTGTTGTCTACCTCCAGCACACAGAGGGTGAAGGCACCAACCCCACCAGTCCATTATGGGACACACACTCACATACACACACCATTCACTCACACCTAGAGACAATTCAGAGTTTCCAATCTGCCAAAAATCCTAGTTTTTGCACTGTGGAAAACCACCAGAGCACCTGGTGAAAACCCATACAGACATAAGGAGCACGTTGCACACCAACCAGGAGTCAAACCCATGTGTTGTGTTATTGCTGTGTGGTGACAGTGGTTTCCACCAGGGCCACCTGAGGATCTTACGTAGTTGAAATATGACCCTTTTGTGAGGGTGTTTTTCCTGGTATAAACCTAGTTCACCATGGTAATTGGACTGCTTCTCATGTTTCTAGTCTCCTGTACCACTCAAAGGGCTTTATAGTATGAGTCTCTTTCGCCACATTCACTCCAATTCACACACAGAGGCGACAATGTCCATCTTCTCACCCTATAGCTGTCACCATTCACACCACATCCAGGCAGCATCCAGGCACAGCATCAGGGTCAGGTTCGGTTTGTCTAAGGACACAAAGCTGCCGTGGTTGGGATCAAACTATAAACCATACAGTAAGAGGTGGGCCACGCTTCCCTCATCCTTCCTTCATCATTATGTCCTGATCATACCCAAAGCAGCCAGGCTTATTTCCCTTTATTTGTCTGCTACACAGTATGTGGCCTAGTATAAAATAAAATATACCTCAGTGTCTTTACAGGACATTGACTGTTCCTAGAACCTCCACTTCAGTTCTGGGGCCTGCTAAGACCGAGATCACTATCACAAGGTACTTAAAGTATCTCATGATGTTAATTCAAAGTGCAAAACGAATAGTCTCAACAAGAACTAAGTGCTTTAAGTGCCTGGTATTTATTATAAGCTAGGGTCTGTTTTACTGTGATCATAATCCTGAACTAATATCCTTCAGTATTTTCCGTCTTCTTCTTCTTCTTCTTCTTCTTCAATTTAATCTTCTTCTGCTTAGTGTCATCACCCCTGATATTGGGGGGAATCACTACATTGGTTTGAAAATCGAGCAAAGTAATTTTTATTTTTTAAAAAAGTAACAAAACATCCTTTAAAAGCACCAATTTTGCAAGCCATTGACAAAATCTCTCATATGTTTGCAATTAGTGTCGGCCTTAACCTGTCCTCCACACACCTCTCTTGTTGTTCAAGAGGCAACCACTGATAAATTACATACTCAGATGACCACCAATATTAGCATAAATAGTATATCATATCCAAAGCAACATAAATAGGATTACAGATTATGTACAGCAATTACAGTAATATAGTTACAGTGCTTTTCAAAGAAAACTAAAATACTGAAAATATATATAGTAACACAATGCATTGACCCAATTATACTGTTTCTGTAACGCGGCTAGTGGTATGAAATATTGACAATAGTGGCTGTTTTCTGGTTGCTTAGTTATTGTTTCAATTCGTATCTTTTTAATCTGACTGCTGGGCTGCCAAGTCTATACATTCATATGGATCCAACATCTACCTTTCAATATATACTGATATGTAGGGAATTGTTTTTGATAAATTAAGTCTGATTATGTTCAGCAGAGGGCGCAAGGAGACAAAGATACACCAGATTTTGTGGCATCATCTTGGTGGAGAGCTGCTTCTGGCTTCTGGAGGATGAAATGTGAGACTCTGTGGTGTTCCTTCATCGTTTTCTCATGTTAGGGGGACTCGATCCGCAGCCTGGCCCTGCTTCAGCCCAGGCTTCATGCACTTCAACAACTCAGGCCTCCCTTCCCTTTGGTGCTGGTGGAGACTGCGGTGCCGTACTGATCCACGCACCAGCACTTTCCACGCCGCTTTCCCCGAGACGACCAACACTGCACCAGCACACACACGGCAAACAGACTCACATCAGTTCTCTGCAGCTGCCAACACAAACCATATGTCCACTGTTTCTAATGAGACCCCAATCGTTTATTCCTGTTGTTCTGCTCACCTGCTTCTTTCTGAAGAAGCCATGCTTGTCACAGTTGGGCATGTAGATGTCGGGATGTGAAGCAAACAGGTGGGCGTCGAGATGTTTGATGATTGAAGTCAGCAATTTGCGGCAGGGAGCCTGTGAGACGGCACAGAAATCGACAGTTACATGACCTGGGAGTTCCAGCTTCGTCTGACCCATCTACTCTTTTTTTATGTGTGATTAAGTTTAATCGATAAAGAGATTTTTTTTATTTTTACCTCATCAGGGTCCTCAGAAGGTGCCGGCTCTGGGATCCAATAGAGAAAAATAACACATTAGAAATTCATGGTTCTTCTTTTTCAGAACTCCTTGAAAACAGCTTTCACATAGCTACTTAACATTTTATTGTAATCTACATTACTCTCAGTGAACTAATGGCACTAATAGAGATTAAAACCCATCTTTTATAACAAACTAATGGCTGCACTGTGGCTGCTGAGCCATGAAAAACATTTTCATGCAAACTGCTGTGAGATTCCATCGCATCTGTGCGTGGTGATGTTTTTATGTAACAGCTTGTCCAGGAGCAGTAATAAACTCGGCATGTAAACACAGGTGTGTGCCTCTACTCAAGTGCTTTCCTGATGATAAGAAACTCAGAAACACATCACTTTGTTAATCCAGCGTAAAATATGAGAAAGAAAGTCCAGTACTGACAAGTTATTCAATTAGTTTTGTGAAAACAACACTCCATTAACCCCTGCCTGAGAGCGAGGGAGAGAGCCTTACCTGAGGTGGGGGCACTCTGGGTAGGGGTGGCGCTGCTGGCGTTGGTGCAGACCCCCCTGCCCTCGAGCAGGGCACGGAGAGGCCTGGGCTCATCCTCTGGAGGTGCACAGCGCAGACCGAGGGCGCAGCTCAGAGTGTAGACCCCGCATGGTTCTCCAACAGCCAGTGAGGTGGTATTCAAATCTACAGGCATGGACCTGGATTTGCAAGTGGGACATCCCCTGGATGTGGTTGTCAGCTGCACCGGGCCTGAGAGAGCCGGCTGCAGGAGGAGAAGCACCAGGACGTTCAGATAGAGAAGCATCTCGCACCACGAGTCTGGAAGTCGTCCACTGGCTCAGCACTGACTGAGGTTTTGATTTCTTAGAAGACTTCTGATCTAAGATTAGATCCAGCGGCTGCAGGTTGTCTGTGTGTGGAAAGGTGGATGGCAATTCCCTCGAGCCAAGACAAAGTGATAATGAGGCTGACAGCCGCCCCTGGCAGCTGCTTTTAAAGAGCCAGTGGGGAAAGGTATGGGAGGGTACATGATGGAGAATGTTAGTTTTCCCTCTTATTTCCACACAGCCGAGCACACCCCGTTCCCCCCTCGTCTCTGACACACACGCACTCACGCATGCTCATACCATTTGTTGTCTGTCATCTTGCAGGATAGTAATGTTTTCAGTTCACTGAGGTAAGGTGCCCTGCATGCTACTCCATTGCTCTGCTGTTTCCCAATGAGAGCGTCATTTGTTCACAGAGTGGACACTTGCATTCAACAAAGCAATCATGGTTACAGGCTTACATGGCTTGGCTACAGTTACTGGTGTTTTTTTAACCAGTCTCTGCAGAATTTATTTAATTTTTATTGTCAGTTTTGATTGATTGTATATGTGAATAAACTACCATACATGGATGAACTGAATGAAAATAGAAAATAAAAACTAAGTATATCTCCAGGTACAGTAACAAGCAACATGTACCACAGACACCATACAATGTTTACTGCAACTTTACTGCTTTCAAAACTTGTCATCCAATAATACTTTATTTGTCTGCTTCCCTGTATTTCACAACCAAAAACCCATAATCATAATCATAACTTTTTTTAGAACATTGAGAAACTTTGTTTTATTTTTCTCCTCTTTATTTAATGTATGTGAGAGACATGTAAGAGAATTGCAAATTCATGAACTTATCTCCACTCACTTCACCTCAGCTACAACATCAACTTGTTTTGAGTAATAGACTACAATCAGCTTTGCTTTAGCACTGTGCTGTTTATGATGATTATAGTGAGTTGTGAACATAGTGTTCGAAAGTGTGTGGTCTGAAACGCAGAACACATAAGTTCCATACAAATGTTACACAAATACACCCACAAACGGCAAATACCTGATTAAAACATCAGGACCTGAGTTACTTTTTAAGTTACATCCACCCTGATCCGCCTTGTTTTTGACATTGCCATGACTTTTCTTTAAATAGCAACCACTAAACAAACACTTTGTTCACAGAGTGTGTTTACAGAGACTGTAACTGCGGGGCTAAAGATTCAGAGGAATCGGCCAACGCTGAGAGGCTGAAGGAGTGCCACTCAAGGTTGGATGACTAAGACATTAATAGCCACGAGCAAAAAGTCCCACCCTACAAATTCCACTGTCTGAGTCACAAGCAGATTAAATTAGAAGACACAATCTTAAAAGGTCTGTCAGCCTGTCTCCTTACTTGATGTATTGATATCCAGCTTGTGACCACTTGATCTCAGATACAAAAACAATTTGGTTCCAAATGCAGACAAATAGCCAGGGATAGAAAGAGCATGAGCGTGATGACTTAAATATCTATTAAGTAGAGGTAAGACCACTTGATGTGAATGATTTATCCCTTAATACCTATTAGTCCCCTGTGGGCGATGCTGAACTCACTGGATTTATTTGCTTGAATATGAAGAGATGTCTTGGCTTTTTTTCACAACAAAGGAAAGAAAAACATGGACCCATCTGGTCTCTTCTTGTCATATCAACAGTTTCAGTTACTTTTCAGCAATTTGTATTTGTTAGGGGGCGGCACAGTGACTCAGTGGTTAGTGCTGTCGCTTCACAGCAAGAAAGGTATCCTGGCTGGACCACTCTGTGTAGAGTTTACATGTGCTCCCTGTATCTGTGAAGTGTATGTCTCTCCCACAATCTGAAAGCATACATGTTCAGATTGACTGAAGAGTCTAAAATGTCCCTGGGTATGAGTGTGAGCGGTGTCAGTGTATGCCCTACGTTCGACTATAGACCTTTTCTCCTTTTTTTCTATATGTTCTGGAGACCGTTTTTGCCAAGGTAATCATTCAAGATCACAACATACAATATAAATATATATATAAAACAATACTGCTCACTGGCTCCATTGGGGTAAGTGGTTAGCACTGCTGCCTCACAGCAGAAAAGACCTTGGTTTAAATCCCAGTCAAACTGATGGACTTACTGTGCATAGATTGTATGTTCTCCCTGTCTCTGTTAAGGTTTTCCCCAGGTACTACAGTTTCCTCCCATAGTCCAAAAACATACAGTTTTGGTTAAGAGGAGACTCTTAAAATGACTCTTGTTGTGATTGTAAGAGTAATTGGTGTGTGTGACTGACTTTGGACTAGAAACCTGCCCATGATATATTCCTTGCCTTCACTCTATATTTGCGCTATGTGAGCACACCACTGGGTACAAAAAGAGTAAAATAATGGATTGATGTCTCATTTCCACAGTCTGTAACATTCTCAGGCTTTCTGCACTTAATGCATCTAATGCATAAAAAGTATGGTCAAATTTATCCCTCAACCATAACTGCATCCCTTACCTGCTTTGAAACCAAGGTTGTTGAAGTCTGCTGTAGTCTAATTCCAGCTCGTATGGGATGAAGGCAGGGAATACACCTTGGGCAGATCGCAAGACCACCTCAGGGCACAAACCATTCACTCTCACACTCACATCTCTGGGACTCCAATCACCCCACAGGAAATTCAGGTTCCAGATTACAACACCACCAAATTGGAAAGCACACCTTTTACAGGCAATTATGACAACAAGAGTTAGCAGGCAATCATTGCAGGAGTGCAAATACAAAATACATAGGATCTATATTTATATAGGTGACTTGTGTGACATTGTAGAGTGTAAAAACAACTGTGTGCAATATTGCTGATGGTACAAAAATAGTGGCAAATGTATTAGTAACTTCAGATGGAAAGTAATACTGTTGAAGTGCTTGAGTGAGTTATGAAACATCTAACAATTAATTAACTTATACGTACGTACAAACATATAAAACAAGAAAAAAAACTAATAAAACATGCAGTATTTAAGACACCCACTGTACACACAGCACACGCAGCACAGACCACGCCCACTGCGATCCTCCTTCGCTCTGATTGGTCAAAGGTGGGCGGGACTTCCGGCAACGCAGGTTGGACGTAAAGTGACACACTTCATCTCCTTAAAAACTGGAGGAAAAAATGCTAAGGACGACGCTTTTACACGTTTTACAAAAGTAAGGACTCAACAAGATACAAAGACGGTTTGAATACTTTGTGTGTGAGTCGCTGTGTGTCCGTGTTTAGGGGAGATTTGGAGCGTCGCAGCGAGGTAAACGCTGTGTGTTGCTGAACGCAGCTAGCCGGCCCGTAGTTTGGGAAATGCGACGGTGTGTTCAGGGGCGGCTTGTAAAAAGCTAAAGCGGACACGTAAACACACAACAAAACGATAATATGAGGTGCCAAAGGTTATTAACTTTACCAAATCACCAAGAACCAGTGAATATCTCGGCTCAGTTTGATTTTAGGGGGCGGAGGTGAAGGTGGAAGGATGAGGGAGGGGGGGTTGTTGCTGGTAGCTTGTTTTTTTCATCATCATTACTTTGGGAAACTATGCCCTTTGATTTGCTTTCGCTTTTGATGTTTTTAAAGTGGAACATACAGTAATTATCTTCGAGGCTGTTTGCAATGAAACTAAAAATATTAACAAGCGTGGGCTGAGCTGAATGATCCTCCACCGAGCCAATGAAAACAGAAACGCTGTAGAGTAACTTGGTCCTGACTTGACTGGAAAGAAAACATTATTTCTAATAGTTTCCAAAACGTGCGTTCACCTGACTGACTGCTTTGATTATGTAACATGACAGATGATGATCGGTGAAAAGTGTTGGACTAAAACTAAAGCGGCAGACTTATTAACCTGCGATCATATCGGTATTCTGAATTTCAGTAGGAAACTTCCCCAGGTGATCAATAAAGTATCTATCTATCTATCTATCTATCTATCTATCTATCTATCTATCTATCTATCTATCTATCTATCTATCTATCTATCTATCTATCTATCTATCTAGACACTTTTTTGTTCTATGAAAGTCATATTTCTCTGATGATCACCTACTTACATTTGAATATAATGGAAAGTTTTATCCATCCTTTGTTCATTTATCCATCTATTCCTCAGTTATCTTACTGACTTCATACCCAACAGTGTCAGTGGGTTCTGCTTTTGCTTCTCTCCAGGGGGTGAAAGCAGGGAATAAACCTTGGACAGGTCCCTGGTTCATCACAGGACAAACACAGGAGGACCTGGGGAAAACCCACACTAACACAGGACAAACATGCTAACTCCACACAGACAGGCACAAAGTCTGTCCTTAGTCCGGACCATTTTGCTGTAAGGCGACATCGCTATTCACAGAGCAACCTTAGTCCTCTGTGACAGTGAACTTATTTTAGGCTTCATTTTGGCCTTTGTGAAACGCACAAATCAACCTAATCAACCATTTTAACTGTTAATAGAGAAAACAATCAACAGGTTACTCAAGCGCTCTATAAAATGTAGTGAAAAGAATGACAGAATATAACGACATGTTTCGTCAGTGGTCACTGCTGTCGCTTTACAGCAGGAAGGTTGCAACTTTGTATATTAGTCATTTGGTTTCTGTGCATCGTGTTCTCCCAGTGTGTGGGGGGGTTTCTACATGCACTTACATGCACTTTTAGGCTGCTCAGTGACTCTAAGTTTCCCCGAAATGTATGTGCGAAGCTGTGTGTGGGGTGTGTGTGTCCTGTGATGGAGACCTGTCCAGGGTGTGTTTCCTAGTTTCTCCATGACATAGACTCCAGTAGACCTTTGCAACACCACTGGGTGCAATACATTTTGTAGATGTTTGTATTGAACATTTCCAGATATTTATTATATTATGCTACTCAGATTTACAGATTGTTCTCAGATTCCTGCTTGTCCAGTGCTTATTTAGTCAGCTCATAAACAAATCAATTGATTGAGTCATTGAGGAACTACCCAGCAAGTTGCTCAATAGTGGAAATAATCATTACGGAGAGTTAAAATGTTGTTGTATTGTTTCTTTTTCCTTTTTTTTTTTTCAAAAGTGGAAATGCACAGCTGAGTCTGGGTGTCTCTTACTATTTAGGGAAGAGCCAGTCTACACTTGAGTCACTCACAGTTGACATTGGGTGGAAGACACCCACACCTGACCATCACAGGACTAACACGAATAGGGGACTCACGTTGATGCCTGCTAGCAGTGTACAGTCACTGTCCAGGCCTTTGCTTGTCTTTGGAATGTGGGATTAAACATAAATGGAAAAACACAAAGACACAAACTTCTCACGGAAGGGTTTGGCCCAAGGTTCAAACCCAGGTCTTTCTTGTTGTCAGGCAACGGTGGAAATCCTGTTGTGGTCAAAGATGTTTGCTGTGTTCTTTATGAAGGTTTTGGGTTTTGAGCCTCTATGGCTCTAATAATGGAGCGAACAAACACAGGAGACATTTATTGGAAAATATCAGTCATCAATCTCATCGGGCCGTTATTGCATACATAAAAACAGTCTTTTGTCTGTGGATGCCTGTCTAAATTTAGCTGTCCATACGTTTGTTTCCAGCTGTTATAACATCATCTTGTTCATTTCTTTCCCTTCATCCTAGATTGTAATGATTTTAAGATATGGGCGACATAAACCTTCATTATCGCTTTCTGAACTGGAGGAGGCGATTTCGAGAAATTCGTGAAGTGCGTGCGATGCGATATCGTGAACGTTTTAAAAGGATGCTGAGAGATGGAGACATACTGAGGTAAGGGTGACGAAGAGCAAAGCAAACCTGTTGCTGTTTCACCTTCAGACTGAACCGATCACTGAACTCATATCGTGTTTGTTTCCGAATGCGTCTCTTTACAGATACCATGGAAATTCAGATGAAGTCGGGTGCTTTGTGGCGGCACGGCCATTGTCGAGAAGAAATCGCTATTTTGAAGTAAGTCAGTAAAAAAAAAATCACTTTTGTCAATTATGGATCCATGTGTATTTCATGACCTGATCTTACATATAAATCCGACTGATATTTCTATAAGTAATTCAGTGCATGTTGTCCCGGATGTGTCTCGGTGTTGCATAGATACCAGTGCACTGTTGAACTTCCAGTTTCTTGCTACTCCTGTCTCATCTTGTTGGAAACATGTTGCTGGGATCACCTTTAGAATAACAGTCATCTGTTTTATTTATATTTGTTTTTTTGGAATCGGCATTGTATCGTAACTGATGAGTCATGGTCCCCATTTCCTCAGTCTATATATGAATCTTAAAAGATCTTATGAGTCTTAAGTGCTTTAATTAATTTATCGTTTGTTAGTATGACCAAAGAGGCCAATATGCATATAAAAAAACAGTGTGTGTGGCATTGGTTGATGTTTACTGTTTTACTTTGCACTCCTCAACAGGATTTGTTTTTGCTGAAAATTCCTGCTCACATCTTTGATTAATTTTACACAAAAGGTGCAATCACTGTTTCCTTAGTTACCATTGCTATGCCTGTCAAACCCTCCACCCTAGCATCCAACACACAAAGTTAACAAAGAAATAAAGGTGAGTTCTCCTTTAGCCCGTACTCTTCAGTGGGTTTCTTAATCAATGAGTCCTTGGCTTCACACGGAGGATTGGAGCATTAAAAGCAGGCGTCTCATCCGTAGCTGGCATCTGTCGATTTTTGCTGCCTGAATTTGCAGCTGTTGTGGGCACATTTTATCAGCTGTAGCAAGCTTTGCGAGTTGTTTGAATGTGTCCTGCTGGCCGTAAACCTTGCAAATTGAGGCCAGAAATGTATATTGCTTATGTTAAATGTTGCTTAACTGCTCGCAACAAGTTTTGGTTCATGTTTTGGAGCTGAAATGTACAATACAGGGCCATCGAGTCCGATTCTCAATGTGTATTTGTAAACAGCTTAAACATGGAGCCAGTAAAAGTTTTACTGTCCGTATGAGTGGTCAGTGGAAAATACAAATGCTGTTGCAGTTGTTGGGAGTTTCAGGTGCAGTAAAGCAGCATTTCAGAGGTGGTTTGGACTTTGAAATGTCACAAGTCCAGTTGCTTTTTGTTTTTATCACCTGAAACTACCATGACTTGGATGAGGCTCAGGAGTCTTATCATGTCAGCCCTGGATAATTAGTTTCACAGAGTAACATAAACTCACAGCTCGTCACAAAGAGCATGCTGCTTTGTTTATTTCGTTGCCGTCACAAACATCCCAAGACAGTGACTGTTCCTCAGAGTAAACCGTGTTGAAACTCGCCTAACAAACACATCCTGCCCCCGGTCTGACGTGAAACAGTGACCAATCCACTCAGAGTTTACACTGAATCTGTGTTTTATTGTTGTGACTCACTTTGTGAAAGTCTCGTAGGAGTAGGTAGGACTGCATGTGCGTAAATGAGATTATGAGTTAATGAATAATAGCAAAGTGCAGGCTGATTGTAAGATTCATGGCTCATCTGTGCATTTTTTTTCTTTTTTACACCAACACAGAAAATTAGGACGTATCACTGCTCACTCCCAGGAGAGTCTCAGAGTTGAGGTCATGGGAAAGAACTTGAAAGTTTCCTCTTCTCCTTTGCCCTGGATTTACCAGCAGCGCTATGATTGCTCTGCATCCCTTCAGAGCTCCCTGGGGATGATGTCATATGGTCAGCTTTCAGTTATGATAACAATGGCGAAGGCCAGCTCTCTAACTGAAGGGTTTTCACCCTGGACCGGTGTGTAGTGTTGTACTGCGTAGTCACGTTGGTCACGTAATTTCCTGAAGTGAAAAGGAAAGCAACATTTAAAACCAAAAGCAAATGTACCGAGATGCGGTTCAGCCATGTAAACTTTCAGCAAAAGAATTTGGAGGTATGTCAGAGTGGTGGTGAAGTACTCAAACGTTGTATTTAGACGAATGTTTTTTTCCTTCAGGGAAATTTACAGGTACAAGAAAGCTGAGAAAAATGATCTCAAGTAAAATGAGATGCCACATGAGACATCCTGCTCAGCTGAAAATACTTAAAAAATTTCCAGTAAAAGTAACTGATTCTATGTTTTTAAGATATCCTTTTCTCCTGGTCTTACTGACATGAACAAAAACAAATCTGAATTTTGAGTGTTCATAAATTGTCGATGTTAAGCTAAATCGACATTTGTAATCTATTTTGTAATCTGTAAACAAATTATGATAGTTTCCATGGAGTCTCACTCTTCCTGGGTGACTTCATAAGCTCTTGTGGCTGTTCACTTGTCACGTGGAAATTCTACATAAAAGAGTTTCTCTAAAAGAGTTTCTCTGTGGTTTGCAGAGTGCGAGGGGGATCAGAAGTTTATTCATCCACTTTAATTTGCGATTAAATACCTGCAAAACAAACGCAAACAATCATTAGCTAGCTAACCTGCTAAGCTACAAACTTTGTGGCAACAAATCCATAGCCTGGCAGCACTGTTATTCTGCCAGGGTTAAAATTAAGCTAATATTAAGCTCAAAGGCTCAGCGTGCTTACAGACAGCTTCACAGAGCAGTCAGCTTGGCTGTAAACTCTTGCTCTTCATCACTGAAACATAAAGTTGTGATCTCTCTATAAACTCTCGATGGCCTCAAACGTTCATCCGTCCATCCATCATCTTAGCTGCTTTGTGCCCAGCGGTGGGACAGAGGTCTGCTGATGTCTGTCTGCATCTCACACATGGTAGGCTCCAGCAGGCTTGTGCCATATTATGAAGTGAACTTCCCAAATTCCATTTCACTTCCATGGATTTTTATCGATTTGCATTTCAAGGAAGGAACTTGAAGGAAGTAGAATTGAAATTTCCAGTTCCAGTTGATGATTGTGGTGTATTCCAGAAGTGTGCTATACGGTATTTTCCATATGTGTCACTGTTTCATATAACTAATTGTTGTTATGAAGTTCATGTGCACATATACATTAATTACAGCAAACATGTTATGCGCTATTAAGAATGAAAGCTATATGATCTATTTAATTTGATGTTCTATCACTTTCAAATTATGGAAAATAGTGGAAAAATGATTCTTAGAAATAAAAATTGTGTTAAATGTTTGTATTCAAACCAAAACCTTTGTTAAAAGTTACAAATTCTCCCTGTTACTTGGCTTATAAGGAATCTCTCTGAATTACTGTGAATTTAATTCCACTTCCTGTTATTCCAATTCCAATTCAACATCATGTCGCAGTGTAGCTGATTCAATTCCAATTCCTCAAATGGATTGAACTGAAATTCCTAAATTTGGAGTTTGCACAAGCCTGGTCTCTAGTCTATTCCAAGACAGACACACACACACACACACACACACACACACACACACACATTCACTGTAACGCTCACACCAAGGGGCATCTTAGAGTCTCCATTGGACCTGAACATCTTTTGGGCTGTTGGAGGATACCTGCTCACACACCGTCTCCAAACAGAAGACGGTAGTGCTGTGCGTATTATTTGATTCTTCTCGGTGTCTAAATGTCTTACGACATCCTCCAAAGGAAAATATATAATGGTTATGCTTGTTCTGCCTCTGCCTCCATGTGAAATTGCTGGACTTGGTTTGGTGACTCGTTGCTATGGGTGATAAAACGTCTTCTTTTGAATTCAACGAAGAATAAAACATCTAAATTCAGTAACGTCTGAAGTGTCTGGCTGTCTGACAGTCTGGGTCTTCACAGAGTTCAGCGACCGACATAAACGAGGAGACCGGTTGAAGACTCTCCTCGCTGTGTGTTGACGATAACTCGGGCGTTGCTTTTCGTAGGTGTCCATCATCGATACGGGAGTGAGAGGAATGATCGCTGTGGGTTTGGTGCCTCAGTCCTACAAGCTGGACCATCAGCCCGGCTGGCTCCCACACTCTGTGGCTTTTCATGCAGATGATGGCAAGTATGTAACAATCGGACTTTTCTTCACATTTTCTCTCAAGGTGAACTTATTATTTTAAAATGCTCTACATGGAGTCCGTAGCACAATGACGATTCCTGAATGGATGTTCAACAGCAAACAGCATCTCTACTAGAAAATGGTTACGTGTCCGGCCTCTTACCTCGTCTCTAAAAGCAAAGGAGAAATTGATGTCATTAAGAAAAAAAAAAATCACACATTTTGCGGGAAGTAATTGGTGCTCAGGTACTGAGTGATCCATCACATCAAACTTTTTTAAGTTTCTTGACATTTATTACCAACTTCTCAGCGTCCGCGCAGTGGATAGATAAAAGGAAATGATGAGTCATGGTGGCTGGGGGTGGGTGGGGGTGGGGTGCACTGGGAGCAATTCTCAGCCATCAACTGTACCTGGAAGACCAGCTTTGAGGCTTTCTGAAAGACGAATACAATTGTAGGATAATTTCAGACCTCTCCAACTATTTGCCATTCTCTGAGCGAGGATGCAGAGGAGGGCACTGCAACCTTTTTGACTCGCAGCGCCAAGTAACTTTTCTGTTGTTCGGTGGAGTGCCATTCAGTGGGCATGAGTAAGCGTACTTATGATGACAGCAGGTATGAAAATTGCTGACATTTGCTGCTGTTTTAAAGAAGTGATCGCATGGAATAAAAGCCAACATCGTATGGCCCATTATCTACACTGTCAAAATGCATTTCCTCCAAGGAACAGATTCATCATCTCTAAGATTTCAAGAAATAATCACAGATCCCTGGATGATAAACAAAGTGCTCGGGGCATGCATGAATCTATGTGCTTTACACTCTTGAATGTTTTAAGAAATAATCACACATCCCCTGGATAACAAATAACATTTGAAGTGGCTTTTAAGAAGAAAAAAAAACTCCCATTTGGGAGCTCTTGCAGCTTGTTCTCAGCACATCAAAACATTTTTTGACATGAGGTGTTGTGTGACAGAAAAAACTTTGTTCTTGTTCTTGGCCCCTTGAGATAAACAAATTTCTCTGTTCTTATAGACTACATACAAGACTCTATCGTAAATAGGTCTGCGCTTCAGCGAAGCCCTCAGGCAGGACTACCCACCTGTGTTTTGTTAAGTGACATAACACAAGGTGTGAGGACGTTGCTTCATGGAAACATACATCCCCTGCTGTAGAGAGACTGTGGAGTCGACAGGGTCACATCTTCTTGTGTACAAGCTTAGTCAGAGAGTCTGCAGAGACGACGCTTTGAGTAAATGAAACACTACATTTATGAAACACTTCATTTACGTTCTGCTCTGGAGTCAAAGTGAGGTAGTTAGGAAGGAGGAAGGAAGTGTAACAATCTGTGGTTCTGATGAGTACATCCATACCTCCTATCTGCCTTTACGTGAGATTAGGCAACAGAGAGATTTCACTATAATTTCAATGAAGTTTCACAATACAAATAAAAATGTAAGAATGTCATTTGGAATTACTGGAATAACATAGCCCTTGAAAACAAAACACAAAGAGTTGAACATTTTCATAAAAGGCATCCGTCAAGTCACATGTAAACCATGAGGGTGCTTCACGTCTTAAGTCAAACACTTTTTTGTGTTGGCTCAAGAAATCTTTGTTAAAATGCTTGCGTCTTGTACAGTCCAGCTTTTCCAGAATGGTTTTAGTAACACGGGCTACCTTTGAGCGTCTGAGACCTATGATCAATTTCTCTCCTGTTGTTTGTCTGTCGACAGGTTGTACAACGGCAACACCGTGGGGCAGCAGTTTGGTCCCAAGTGCTGCAGAGGCGACAGAATCGGCTGTGGGATTTCCCTGGACTCAGACGACGGACAGTTAACTGTGTTTTTTACCAAAAATGGCAAAGAAGTAAGTTTTGTATCACTGTCGCCTCCAGAGGTTGCAAATAACGAATTACAGAAAGAAGAAAATCTTGATTATCTATACTTTATTGGAGTTATTATGTTTCAACCTACTTTTTACTTCTACTCCTTTACATTTTCACGCAATTATCTTTACTTTCTGCTCCTTATGTTTATAAAGGTAGGTAGAGTAGTAAAGTAGATGCATGCGTTTGTGCGTACTTGTTTCTAACTTGTTTTTTTTGGTTTTTGATGAATCATTTCTCAATAAAGGCTATGAAGTTATGAAGTTTTGCACAACAACAACTGTTTCAAGTGCCATATCATAACAGCTGTTATCTCAGAGCACTTTACAAGGAGAGCAACAATGTGTACATAGTGAAAACCCCCTGTCCTTAGACCCTCGCAAAGGCTGAGGAGCCATTACACGATTGCACCATTACAATACTTATACGCAACTAGTCATCATATCTTCTGCTTCATCAAACACATGTTAATAGTCAGTTGTACACATATGTGGCTATATTAACATATAAATATATAGTGCACTATAGGCTACGCTTTGATCCTTAATTGCATTTTCTCATTTCATTACTTTTACTTCTATACTTTAAGCAGTTTAGAGGCCAGTGCACTTTTTGACTTTTCCTTGAGTAAACGGCTTCAGTTGAAACTTCAACTTCTATAGAAATATTTCCAAACCCTAGTATCTGCACTTCTACTGGAGTACTAAATGTGGATACTTTTGACACCACTGTCCACCTCACTTAACCCAAAAATTGAATGAATTGAAAGTGAATTCATCGCCTGTTCCCTCAACCCTACTGCCTCTGCTCGTGTGCACAGGTCGGCAGCGTGGACGTCCCAGCGTCTCCTGACGGCCTGTACCCGGCGGTGGGGATGCACTCGCTGGGGGAGGAGGTGCTGCTGGACCTGAACGCCGAGTGGGGTCCCGAGGAGGACGACGGGCTGATGATCGTGGACAGCCACGAGGAGTACTGGAGTCGACTCCATGACATCAAGGTGAACGGCACGGTGAGTCTATCGGACATTATTTGGTTTGTATCAGAGGGAGGATGAAGCAGAGGGGCTGCAATAAAGGTTTTTTGTTGTTGTTTGCTTCGTTCTTTGGTTTATGAATCGAAACAAATCACTTAAAGTTGTTGACGCCTGGTTCACAAAAGGCAAGATAAGATCTTTGAATCTCTCTTTTTTTCGTCCTCAGCCTCAACTACATTCAACTTTCTGTCACAAAGAGTGAAGTAACCAGAAAATATTCACACTTTAATCAGCTGAGAGCAGAGCTTTTTGACTTGATTCCTTAAAATCATTCTCGGTTTTAAATATTTTAACAGACTTATTGATTATTAAAAGAGATGGTAATTATTTCATCAGTTGATTAGTAGTCATTGGTCTGGCATACATCAGAAAGCTTTTTATTTAAATGTCTGTAAAAATGGCAGAAAGATTAAAACGGCTCACGTCCCGTTCTTGTGGCTAAATGTAACGGAAACTTTTAGAAGAGTCGAACAAGAAACTAGGAAAAAACAAGAAAAAGTTTGTGCTCTTTGATGGCAAGTCTGAAATGGTTTTGCTTTGCCCACGGAAATATGAAATATCATATGAAAAACACGATTTTCTCCACAAATGCTCGATGATCTCCTCTCATTCTCTCACCCTTTCCTTGGGCGTCCACCCCTCCCTGTGACAGCAGGACTCCGGTGTTTGTTGTTTGACTCAGCCCGTCGATACTCACAAAACTTGAATTGAAAAGGATGGGAGGGGATCGCAGCTGAATCGCCCTCAGGCAGGAGCAAGCAACTTGTGTACCACCCGCACATTTAATTATCCTTTATTTCTACAAATTTGGCCCCGTCCCGTATGAATGCAGGGCTCACAAACCACAGTCTGATCTCCCTGGAACTCATCAATTACACATGTGTGCACGTCTCAACGCTGCGTGAGAGCTGTCAGGACAGAAAAACATGTCGGTTACGACGCAAGATGTGGGATTTCAGGGCTCATGAGACACAGAGCAGCAGGCTTTGACAGCAATGTTTTATTGTGACATTTAAGTTCTGGATTATGCATCCTGGTGTCTTGGTTTCCTTATCCATTTAAGCCTCTTTTGCTGTTTCTCTCCATTTGTCCAAACATGAACTTCGAGTGCTCTGCTGTTGAATTTCGCTGACACTTGTGACTCCATGTAGGTCAGGAATTTATTGGATGCAGGTTGAAATTGTTGACATGCAGGTGTGTTGGACATTGTTTATTGAGACGCACCGAGTCCAATGTAGCCTGGAAATGAACTAAAACTGGCACAGTTGTTTAGAGATTAGTAAGTGATTTAGCCTCAGCTCTCATCCAAATGAGGTCAACCGCAGTTACAACACCGGGGCGGCTGTTTACCTTTTGTTCCGTGCTCACATTTTGATGAAAAAGTGAGTGTTCTCAAGGAATTAATCCGTGCGTAAGCAAACTTTGTTTACCGACAACAGTTTTGTGAAGTTTCCTTGAACCCATGTGTCTCCATCCTTAATTGTCAACAACTGTAGCCTTTGATGCTGCTGCTTTAATAAAAGTTATGATACTATCACCTGTTACCAATAGAGCTGTTTACCCGCAGACTGCCAGATAAGTGTTTTTGGAGCAATTCGTTTATTTTTTTTTAGTCTCTCAAGTCTGTTTTCCTACTGTAAATCACCACCGCTGGATTCTTATTTCTCCTTCCTATAGAGGAGAGACAAAGAGCTAGCCACATCAGTAATTACATGTTCTCCTCCCCGTTATCTGCAGAGCTCGTGCTTGTGCGCCTTTCATGACATTTAGTATGAAGCCCACACTGGCAGCAGCTGTGTCACCTCTGTTGCTGCTTTACCCAATCTCTATGACACAGAGATGATCAACCAAACCAAAATGTCCTGCCCTATTTTTCTTTCCTTTTTTTTTGTATTTTGTAAGTGGAAAAGAAAGAATTGCATGACGTAGTAACCTATTTATCTCATCTCATCATCTGACATCCCTGACGGGATGCTCTCTGAATAAAACATGTGCTCTTCTCTTCCTGGAACTCGGTCTCTACTAAAACCTGAGAGAGAGGAGAGCAGCAGCGCAGCGAGACAAACATCACCCGCAGAGAAACCCAGTGTGCAGTCGGGCTGAACCGAGGAGTTTTTGAGTCATTATGATAATGTGAATAAACTGTTGGTACATGTTTGTGGACACACCTGAACATACAGGGAGGTTTAACAAAGGTGTTTGGCTCATAGCTATAGTGTCCAAAAAACACAAACGATAACATACTGCACAGCAGAGACAAGTCATGTTTATCTCGACAAGACAAATAAAGTAGAGCATAGAGTGTCATTCATATCTCTGTGGAGCACAAAGGCTGTTTGTATGAAGAATATGTAACTTTTTGTTTTCCTGCTAATACTGTGAGCTAAAACATTACAATCGAAGCTGATCAGCCACTATTTGCGTAGAATTTGACTGTAGAAGCAAATGCAGAAAACATGTTTAGCGATGAGGTAGATGCAGCATCTTTAGTAGCACACAGGAAATTCAAGCTAAAAACTACTGAGAGATATCTATGAGATGCTACATCTAGTTTATCTGTCGATTTTTGTCTGTCACGGTCACGGATTCCACATTGACACAGTGCAGACATGTTTGCTAACTCAGTTAGGGCCACCCATTCATATCATGTCATATGTCTGAGATATGTCATAGTAAAGTGCTTATTTTAGTCCTTATTTTAGTCAGTTTTGTCAGTGTTTTTCCATCCAAGCCAATGAGAGAAACAAGTGCTCAAATCCTATACTTGATGAACAGCAAACAAACTTTGAATGAAGTTAATGTTAGCTGTTGTAACTCCATGGACAGATATGTAAAGTGACCTGAAGAATACACGTCCTGAGTTGCCTGGGTCTCCCCCCCTAATTTCCTCTCTTCCAGACTCTTTAAGCCTTGCTTCTTACTTGTTGCACCACCATCAGACTCTGTCCTGCGTCTCCTCCCTGACATGGGTTGGGATCACGTGTGGTGTTGCATTGCTCCCCCGTGGCACAATAACCTTAATGATATACTGTTGTGTGCAGTTTGCCATTATTTTCACATCTTACAGCTGTGCACGTGTTTGAAATAAGAGAGAAAAACGTCTTGGATGTTTTTCCTCTCTTATGTTATTATATGTGTTATGTAAGTCGGTTTAATAATCAGTTAGGATGCTACACTCTGAAAACAGATGCATGAGTCTGAACGGAGACAGAATGTGATTCATTACAAATATATAAAGCTATATGGGTGATATTTACATCCTCCTGACTATATTTAATCATCGAAATCTGTATTTTGTTTTGCCACGTACAGATTCAAGTGCGAAAATGAAGTTTCGCAACACGGGTATAATATTATTCTGAGGCCAAGGAAAAGTTTTGCTCTTGACACCCAGCTGTAACGTGTGTGCTTGTGTTGTGTGTTTCCACAGCTGCTGGAGTACGTGGGTAAAGGGAAGACCATCGTGGACGTGGGTTTGGCTCAGGCCCGGCGGCCTCTCAACACACGCTTCCACTATTATGAGCTGGAGATCACAGATGCTGGAGAGAAGTGCTACATCGCCCTGGGGCTGGCACGCAGGGTAAGAAAAGAAAAAAAAAGAGGGTCCTCGTTTTAGTCATCCGCATAATAATCACGTCATCATTGTTGACATGCCGTGTGTCTTATGGTTGACATGCACACACACACACACACACACACACAGAGTTAGTAGTTATCTTCACACATAGAAAAAGTCTCTCTTGACGTGCCCTCACATCCCGTCATCGCTGTCCCTTATATGCACCACTGCGCTCACTGTTTCCAGTCTGGGTGATGGATGACCGAAAAAGGAAAAGCTAACAACAGAATAAATATTGTCTCATTTCATCCCCACGTCTGGTTTTCCATACAAAGCTGGTTGTTCCGTTTGCCTCCTAATCTGCCATCTTAACTACAATACTGCAGTCAAGTATGTGAAAGGTGACCCGGGAGATAACACAAGTTTTTTTTTTTACGTTAGTTTCTGTCTGCTCATGTCTTATTTTTCTTTGTATTCCTCACGCAGTCCCTCAGTGCACATACAGAGGCAATAAATAGAAAGGAATGAGAGGCATGCAGGGGTTCCCCAGGCAAAGCAATTAAATGCTGATACTCTAATTCATTTGGCTCAATTAGGTGGTTTTAATCTGACATGATGACAGCAGCCAATGATCCATATTTTGGAAATAACTTTGGAGAGGACTTGTCGAGTGTTTGCACATCAAGAGATAGAATCAGTTGCTTCAGGCCTGGCATGAAGTAATCGCGCACTTGTGCACATTGTATTTAATATAAATAAAAAGGGTGTAACAACCGCTCGGGGTGCACGTCACATGCCATCTTGAACAACAGGTATGAAGTGAAGTGTGGCAGCATCCGTCTCAGCGCTCGGGCTGTTGTTTTGCCAGCTGAGATGGTGTCGGATCACAGCCACTCTCACCCCGACTCCTGCGCCAGTAGTTGGTGTGTGCGTGGGAAGCGGTGTGGAGAATGGAGCTCTGTCATTTCACCGATTGTTTTGCAAGAGTTGTTTTTCTCCACTGTGTCTGCGGTTCTGATGCAGCTTTATAAATCCATCAACCCGGTCATTCCTGAGGTTTTGTTGCATCCTCCATCATTTTCTGCAAATGTAGTGTTTCATCAGCCCCGGCTGATGGGAAGGTTTTCGGCTCTCGTGCGTCAAATTAAAACAAAGGTGTCTCTCTTTCTGTGTCTCAGGGTCACGCATGCATCACTGTTACTCAGGGGTTACTCAGTGGTGGTTGCTCAGTTTGGATAAAGGAGCAATTGTTTATGGTGCATTCCTTTTCTCTTTTGTTGCTTCAGGGAGAAGTCCCATTTCCTACGCACCAGTCATTACAGACACCTTATCTCTTTAATTCTGCTCTGTTCCTTCCGTCCTAAACTTCTCATGCTTTCTCCCTCCAACGGCTAATTTTCAAACCTGTTGTTTAGCGGTTTATGCAGCTACTTAAACCACCTTGATTCAGACCAACGATTTCTCCGGAAAGCTCGGTTTGTATTACAGGAAATGTGATTTTAAGAATCCACGTTGGTCTGCTGTTTGACTCACAAACCATCCTCATAAAAGATTACTGTAGGAAGCTCAAAGCCACACGCAGAATATGTGTAACTGGAGAGGCAAACAAATTGACGATTTTAGTGACTGATAATGTGCTGATGATAAAAAAGCAAGGAATCCATTTAGACCTGACATGTCCAACAGAGGAAACTGCTCTAATGTGCAGTCATATTTCAGCCTTTCTAGATTCGCAGTATCTTAAAAGTTGAGTCAGTTTGCTGCTCATTAGTGAATATCAGACAAAAGCAGTATTTATTTACCAATGAAAGTAAAGCTCCTCTTTTGGTTTTCACAGGACTACCCCAAAAACAGACATCCAGGTTGGAGCAGAGGGTCCATAGCCTATCATGCAGGTGAGTGCTGCCTCTTCATCCAAGTGATAGTAAAAGTAACGCCCGTGTCTTGTAGTCTCGTATATAAACTGCTAATGGCACCAGGCTGGTAACATGCTTGTTAAACAAAGAAAACTCATTATCACTAGTTTCTACAGAGGTTTCTCTGGTTTCCACCACCTTCAAACAGAGCACTGCTGACAACAGTTCCCACTGAAATACAGAAATTATTGATCCAACATATTTTGTGATATGTGTGCTGTAGTCGCAGTGGTTTCCTCCCACAGCCTAAATCATGCAGGTCCGCTGAACTGGAAACTCTAAATTGCCTGGTGGAGTGAGTGGAAATTGGTCTGTCCGTCTCTGCAGAGTGCGTCAGCAGCACAGGATCAGTGGCTCAGAAAGTGATTGGGTGGATGTAACTTCAGACAGCTCATAAAAGCTTTAATATTTGTATCTGAGGCGTGATTGCGGCTCTCGTGCATGTCGCAATAAATGACCGTGATGCACTAATTAGTCGTTCTTTGCAGATGATGGAAAGTTGTTCCAGGGCAGCGGGGTTGGGGACCCGTTTGGACCGCACTGCTTTGAGGGAGATATCATGGGCTGTGGGATCATGTTTCCACGTGACTATGTCCTCGATGGTGGAGGTGAATATGACATTTTTGTTTCTGAAATGTTGTCAAATCCTCCTTTCACATCTGTTATCGTCTTGTCTTAACCTGCGTCTGGGTTATTTCTTGCAGATGACGTTGACGACTGGGACTTTGAGATGTTCCAGAAGCCCAGCGAAGTTCGGAATGACTTGTATGCAAACAACGAAGATGACGAGGAGGAAGAAGGAGAGGAGATGGAAGGGAGGAAGGTCATGGTGAGACAGCCTCGAAATAACTGGATATCAAAACAGAGATTCTTCACCCAACACTTTCTCATGCTCTCTCTGCCGCCCCCTTGTGTCTAAACAGGTGTTCTTCACCAGGAATGGGAAGGTGGTGGGCCGGAGGGAAGTGACCTTACCCGCAGGAGGCTTGTACCCCACCATCGGTATGATGAGCACTGGGGAGAAGGTCCGGGTGGACCTGCACCCTCTCAGCGGTTGAGCAGAACTCAGGAAATGAGAACGGAGTGGCGAAATCAGAGCGAGAATTAATGCTGGAGCACTGGATCATTTTATGGATAAGAAAAACAAAAACAAACAAAAACATTTAAAGTCTGCACGTTGACAGCGCCAAGGTGTTACTTGAAAAAGTCACTCCAGCGTAGGAGGAGACTGTAGCGGCCTCGTGCTGTGGGAATGATTCAAATCATACATATGTTGATTTTAACCTGTGTGCCTCGGAGGAGAGCTCTCAGCGGAAATGGTTTTATACGTGAGGGTAGAACACTATTGTTTAACAGGTTCCATCGCATAAAGATGAGGAAAAAGGAAAGGCTTTTGAAAAAAACAAACAAAACAAAACAAAAAAAAACAGCCCCATTTACCATTTACACCCCTGCACTAGCACTGCTGCATTCCCCACAGACGGCGGTGCAACACTGACACTCAGTGGTGAGAGCGAGTCTGAGGAGGTGGAGGAAAAACTTAAAGGAGCCCATTTTAGCCCAATTTTAATCAAGATATGAATGTCAAAGCCATGCTGAAACTAATATTTGCCACTCTCAGGTATATTTGAATATCAAAACTAAAACTTTTTTTATGGGATTTCTGTGATTGTGCTGTGTTGGTCCATCTTAAACTATTGGAGATGGTGTAGAAGACTTTTTTTTTTTGTTTTTTTTTGGCTGCCCCCTTCACCCCCTTAGCGTAGTGTCAAGCTTTTACTTTTGTGAGACCAAATTTTACACGCAGCGCCTGACGACACGTAACCAAAACTGCAGAAATGAAGATTCTTGCTTCTGATTGATTGGTTGATTGATAAACAGATAGGATGTATAGATATATATGTTTAAAAAAAACTTTATTGATCCCTTAGGGAGGTTCCCTCAGGGAAGTTAAACGTGAATTTAATTCGACTGGCATCAATCGTTTGGCTGCAGACCTCTGTGCATCTAGTTAGCTACTCTCAAAGATAAAACAGGTTATTAATCACTGATTATAATGCAACTTTTTAACGGTTTTAGCTTTTAACTACCGTACTGTGTATTCTTTTATTATATTTTATTCGTTCTTTTCTTTGTTCTTTTTAATTTTTTTTTTTAATGACTTGCTAGGATATGCATTTGAATAAATTGCGTCCATGAAACGTCTCCTTGGTTAGAAAGACATGCTAAAGACTCTGGTGTTCATGTGATGCTCAACTGCTGCTAATGGTGTGCTGAGAAACACACACACACACACACACACACACACAGACACACACACACACAGTCATATCAGCCTGTACTGTATACACAGTTTACTCCCGACTCCTCTTAGCTCACTGGAGCTGATAGTGGTCTGTTGCTGTCGGCCGTCTACCACACGCCTTTAATGTTCAGCCCTTTGGTTTCTTTGTCTTCGGTGTTTAATCACAATCAGGATGTTCTTCAGTGACGGTCGATTCAACCCTTGTGCTGATCCTGTTGTTGTGAGATTTTTTTTATTGTTTCTTCAGTACTTTTTTCTTTTTTTTTTAACCTCAAGCAATCAGGAAAATATGCCAAAAATAAATACATTTTCCATTCACTGCACCAGTGACTCTGCCTCTTGTACTTGTTCATTTTGTCCCTGCTCGAGATTGTACGAGTGGTACAATCATTAGAAAGGTGATTTTATTATTTTACTTGAGAATCTGATAAAATAAGTTTTCAGGTCGATTTCAAAATGAGCTGCTATGAAACATGCAAAGCATCATCTAAACTTAGTGCTGTTACAGCTTTAATTTAATAAGATTTACTTTCAATAAACCAATTAGTTATTTGGTTTATAAAAATCTCAACCTCAACACTATACCTGTTTCACAAAAGGCGAAGATGAGGTCTTTGAAAGTTTTGTTCACTTGCGTTGTCAGTGACATTCAATTTTCTGTCACCAAGAATGAAATAAACCAGACAAGAAACACACTCAAGAAGGAGAGGGCAGATTTCTTGAATTCGTTCTAATTTGTCTTTAAAATGCTTGAAAATCAACACGTTGACTAGTTGAGTCAACTCATCCATTAGTTGCAGCTCTAAATGTCATTGGCTAAGATGCTCCATAAAGTTTAAGAATATTGGTTTAACAATATGTACAAATAGCATGAATATATAGAGTACCAAAAGAAAACAAAGATCCAATTAGCCATATTTAAGAGTGAATTCTGGACATCTTTACCATTATTTGAATTGTTTCTTTGTATGTGATAGTAAAGTCTGTTACAGTCTTATGTAAAGACTGTGATGTGTGTTAAATTGTGCTAAATGTATGTTTAAAAGATCAGTTCAAAGAGGGTAAGATAATAGATGAATGGGTAAACGGTCACATTTGGAAACAATGCCAGTAAACCCTGAGGTGATTCACATTGTGCCTCAAAGAACAACTACCAGAGGAAACGTTAATAATTCATGTTTCATGTTTTTTTATTGTCATAACGTTCAGAACAGTTGAAGAGGAGATTTTGAACACAGTACGAGGGAAAACATTGAAAATGATACAAACACTTTCTGACATATCACAGTCAAGAGTTGGTTCTCACAGCTTCTCTCCACATTTTGATCGACTGCGGGACAGTGTGTGACTAAGGAGAAAATTACCACATGCTTATTTTGATATGTAGCATGCTCTTTGTGGGCATTCATCAACAGATGTCAAACAGAGCTGCCAATGAAAAGCACTTGAATGCCGCCCTCTCTCTCTCTCTCTCTCCACTTTAACAGTGTGTGTGTGTGTGTGAGCAGGTGCTATTAATCAACAGTTCCCATGGGGACGGGAACACACACACACACACACACACACAGACTTAAAGACCTTCGTTTCGGAGGAGTAAGTCAAAAACACCTCTCACGTAAAAGAAGCATTAAGGTCAACCTGTAGGTTGAAGTGATGTGAATTAATTGTTTGTGAGGGAAACCATGTCAGGATTGTTTCAAGAGGTAAAAGGAAAAAAACGGAGAATTTTACTATGCAACCTTGTGGAGAGTACTCGAGAGTCCTAGGCTCGCAGTGCTTGAGAATGCAACATAACATATGTAGGTAGGCAGAAAACTTACAAAAACATAGGCACAGAGAAAAGGAAAATGGCATCAAAGTGAATATTTCCTGTTTCAACAAGAGACTTTAAGGGACTATTACATCAGAGATACCTACTTAAAAAAAAAAACAATGATATCAAAACACTTGGAGTCCCTTCGTAGCTGAGATGATCGTCTCAGTGTTAAAATCTCATCAACAACATTCACATTTGGTCCATGTTTTGTTTGTCTGCTTTAATTTTCCATTGTGAAAGCGTTAATATAAGAAGAATCACAAAATAGCATTTATTCTCCCCCAGCTTCGTACAAATACACTGCACCTGTTGTGGCAGATCAGAGCTACAGTATGCAGATGTTACAAGGGAGCAAGCACACACATATAGAGGACTGTCCTGTTCCTTGTCATTAAGAAGTACTTAGAGAGCCACATAAAACATAATGGTTTTCGAAAGGACCACCTGCAAATTATGGCGCATGTAATTAACGAGAGGGGGTCAGGAGATTCAAGGATTCAGCTGAACAGAGCTTTATTTAACAATGTTAGTAAATTTTACAATATATGATTAAAAGTTACAAAACTGACACATTTCAATTGAATAAAATTATATATGTGCATATACTTTGCATATATACACACACACATTTTTCTGCTAGCAATGTTGTAGTGGAGTAAGTCTACTTTTAGAACTACCCTTAAAAAAACTGTAGGTCCACAGCCACTTTACGAAAAGTAAAAAGAAGAAAAAACCAACAACAACAATAACATCATACAATTTTTTTCCACTGGTTTGTGCGAACATTTCATTAAAATCTTTTTACAGACATTAATTTCACACAGTGGAGAGACATTGTGAAGCAGCAACGGGCTGAGCCTCACCTCGGATTGTGCAACCAGTCACATACTGGGTTGAGCATGTTGACTTAGTGTGTGGCTGTTTCTGTCCCTCAGTATGGGCGTGTGATCAAGGCTTCTTCTTCTTCAGGGGAAGACTAGCACTTGTTAAAATGCCATTCCCCCTTTATTTACTTAATTATTTATTCATTTGCGGTAACATCTTTTCAAATTAAAACAGTGTCAGGAGGACGTTTGTGGAGTTTCTCACCCATCCAGGTCGTCATAATCCAATGTGTAGCAAGGAGACAACAGGTATGCTGCCTAGCCAAAGAAGAGGCCATTTGACACTTGAGAAGTTTCTTGGTCGAGAGATGGAATTTACAACCCCTTGGATTATGACATTGTGGATGAGTGACAAGCTCAACAGACATCGTACAAATCACCAGCCATAAAAATAATTAAACGGCACTTATTTTAAACAAACTTGCCTGAGAGTGTTTAAGAGATTTGTTGTTCCTAGGTTTCAGTCCTCATCGTCGTCATAGTAGCGGTTCCTCTTGATTATGTCTTCCGGGCTCAGATCCTCCGCATCACTCCCATCTTTGTCCTCCTCCCAGAATCCCACGTCCTGGGATGCACGGTTTTGTTTTGGTTGCAAAGGTGGAGAGGGTGATGGGGAAATATCGGGGGAGATGCTTCTGAGGGATCCCTCTTCTCTGATCACTTCTTTTCCACTCTGCACTTGTTCCTGTCGCTTCTGAGGAGGAGCTGCCGCTTCCTCCTCGTCTTCCACTGACCTGGTTCCAGCTGGTTTCTGCTCCTTCCTTTCCTCCCTATTCACCTGCAGAAGCTCTGGCTCCTTTTTAATCTTCGGCTCCTCTGTAGGGTATTTCTCCTCCAAAGATGTTCTCCAATCCTGGAGGGATTTGAGGGAACGCCGTGGTTCCCTGGGTGCCGGGTCAACTATGGGCCTGGCTTTTGCTACAAGTGTGAAAGGGCGACTGCGTTCCTTCAGGGAAGAGCTTCGCCTCAGGCTCTTCAACTCATCCCTGTCGGAAGACTGGAAGGGCGAGAGCACCTCGCCTTCTGGGGGCCACTTGGCCCTCAGTGGGGCTGGTGCTCCTTCTGTGACCGGGCTCAGTGGCATTCCCGGAGAACTTCCAGCCACAGGAGGCCAGGCCACCCGCAGCCTGCGGGTCTCAGCTGGCTTCTCCATCGACTGCTTCTCTGGGGAGGTTTGCATCTGGGTCTCCAGGAGGGCGGTCAGGTCTGTCACCTTCGGCTGTGGGGATGTTTCCACGCCTGCATCGACATCACTCTCTGCTTGATGCGGTGGCTGTGCTGGCTGCGGCATCTGCGGCGCCACTCCATCTTGCTGCATCATCATTTCCTCGCCATCGTCAGCACGAGGTTCCCAACGCTCCTTGTGGGGTCGGTGGCCGAAGCCCTCGTCGTAGTTTCCTTTGGCTTTGAACAGCTGGCTGAAGTGGGGCTTGCAGTAGACGTTGCCGTGCAGAGAGGCGTAGTTGCCGAGACTATGAACAGAAATCAGAGGTTTACAAATCATCTCTCAATCCCTGCTCACATCAGAACACAGGAAATCAGAGAACATGCAAAAGTGGATGGGAGAAGATACTTATGGAAACTAAGTCAAAGGAACTATGCTTTAGGGGGACTGTACAGACTACATCCCGCAGCCCCCTCTTTAGGTTTGAGCCCCCTAAGAACCTCTGAAGTGATTCAGTTGAATGCAACATAATCAGTGTCATCTTTGAATTTTAATCTTGTATTATCCACTTTCCAATCCTCTATTCAAATGCCAGTTCCTAACTGTCTCATGTTATCTGCCAGCAAACATAAGACAAGAACACATATGTCTAATTTCATATTTTTAAATGAAGGAGGGGGGGGGGATAAATTTGCAGCCCTCAAATCCACTTCTCTGCTTTCCATCCCTGTTGCTTTCAGGTTGCCGATGTGTTAAGACTAATCACTGTGCACTTCCTTCACACACGATTACACATAGCCGTACTGAGAAAGGCGCTTCCTCGGAGCTAGGAAAACAGTCCTCTGAAATGGAGTTCTGAGAACTAATTAGCTCTAAGATGTTGTAGAGGCTGAGAAAAATTCTTAAAAAAGGAAAAAAAAAACTGACCTGAGCATTGTGCTGCAGTGAACACAGCGGAAGCAGCTTTTGTGATAGATGTTCTGAAGAACCACCAGTCTCTCCAGCGGGTACACAGTCTTTAGACAGGCAATGCATGTCTCTCTCACTGCTGGGCTGAACTTCTACAAAAATGAGGAATGAATAAATAAATAAAGTTCACACTACAGTGTAGAGCATGAGACAAAGCCATTATTTGCAGGGCTTAAGATTTCTGTGCTGGGTGTGGCTCCTGCTTGTTGTGGTTGGCAGCTTACCCTCGCTGTTTTGGGCTGCTCACTGTTCTCCCCTTAAACAAACAAAAACATGCTAAGTGTCAGTCAGCAGCATCAGACACAGGCTGAGATGGCACCTAAACTGTATCATCTCATCACATATATCGTCGCTGTCCAATGAAAAACTGCAAAAAACAGTTCCTCATAAACTACTTTACAAAAATGGACCACGGGCCGAAGAAGCAGAACACATTTTGACCAGTTGTGCTGCTCATGCATCCACAACATGATCTCTCCCACTTTACAGAAGATGCAATTGTATAGCATGACAGTGAACAAAAGTGATGCCTGGTTACTGGCTCCTGCTTTCCACAGACCCTCTTCTGCCCTGGTCGGGCCAGGATCGGGACATGTGTTGATATGTGTTGAACAGATAACGTGAAAAAAATATCTTTCCATTGGTCACTTGGATACCCAAAGCTAAAGGTTGCTAGGGAAGCATATGGACAGTCGTCACTAGTATGAGACTCACCATTACACTCGTATGGAGACATCTTTGGAGAAGGCATTGCTGAGGTCACACCCTGGAGAGAAAACACACACACAGACACACACACACACACACACACACACACACACACACACACACACATAAATATACATATTTAAACCAACATCGTCATCAGTTTTGACTATTTTTGATGTCGGCAGGAAGGAAGAAATTAAAGCAGCAGGAAGGCAGCAAACAATGTCTATAGAGTGACGTTTGTGGGCAGAGACAAAGACTCATAAATCATCAGGCTACAATGGCACCTTCAGGACGACTGTATGTTAAGTTTACTTTTGGTTTGTGAATAAATGTGGTCACAGTTCAGTCAGCTTAATGCCTGGTAGGGGGGGGCTGGCTTTTCAAATCATTTTTCATGGTCTAGTGGTGAAAACAATGTAGTTTTTATGTGGCTTGACAAGTTGAGGCTAACTGGTAATACCATAATGAGACTTTTACATATTTGTTGATATAAGAGACCTTTTTGGACGACCCAATTCTTTTAAAATGTGAGTAAGTGGTTTTATGAATCCTTTTAAGTTACTACTAGATGAATAGATAGAGATAGAGATACTTTATTAATCCCACAGGAAATTAAGGAACTCACAGAGGTAGGGGTGCCATGTTTAGAAACAGCAGATTGGTACTTTGCCATCTTCTCTTTCATGGATGGCACCTCGATCACTGATACAGGCGAGACAGGAGAACCTATAGCAGGGGTAGGAGAGCAGTGTTACGGTTTAGACAAAAAGATTTAGACAGACAAGCAAACATTGAGGAAACGAGCAAGGCCAACAAGCAAGGCAAAAGAGATGATCTGTCAGCAAAAATCTAAGTAAAACAGGAAACTAAAAAACATTACACAGTCCTTAAGGATTTAACATCAAACACACAAATTCTCTGAAATAAATGGATGCAATTATGTAAATCAACATCTTTGATGTTAATAGAAACAGAATTTCCAGAGGTCACGAGCTTCACCTAATGCCGCAACAACTTGATCAGTTTCAGTCAACTTATAAACTAACAATCTACTTTAAAAATCGATTTATCAATTTCAGAAATATAAATTACATTTAATGTGAATATTTTCTCATTTCTTTTTTCTCTGTGACAGAAGATGTAATGCCGTTGAGGTGAAGGCTTTGTGAGACAAGACTCTGATGATTCTCCCCATTTATAAATGTTGGAAACCAAACAATGGATCGATCGAAACCGATTCAATTATTTCAGTGCTTTATCACCTCCAACGATATCTGCAAAACATCTGGTAAGTAAGAAATCAGTATGAAACTTCACGCTTGTACTTACCTGAATGTTGGGCCAGGTCTTCTGATGAAGTACTGCTCAGTGATGCTCTACCTCCCTGTAGTGGTAAAATGACTGGAGTTAAAAAAAAAATTTATACTAGACTATGAATTCACTACCTACTTAACTGTAATGATATTATATATATCGAACATTCACCAGTATTTGACTAAAACATTTGATTTATCTTATACTACGAAGTAAACGCAGATTGAAAACCCAAGTTGGTTTAATTTGTGTTTGACTGTGATAATCCCCATCACCTAATGAGACACGAAAGGGTGACAGAGTCTGAAATAACATCAGAGAGAGGGATTAAAAAGGTAAGTATGGGATTTTTCCAGGGAAAAGTGACAGTAAAATGAAAGGCTCTAGTGATACCTAGTGACATATGATTATTATTTCACACAGACCATGTTCCGGCTGTTGCACGTACATCAGCACAATAGCACTAGATATGTAGAGCTGCTGCAGTGTCTGCAGTGGGAAGAAAGTGAAATAAAGACAGTCACTCCTCAGAGGTGATTGCTCTGAAGAATGAAACAGCCCTAGGTCAGGAATGTTCCTGAATTCCTCTGCTATGGAAGGTGAAGAGTGGAGGCCTTGTTGTTTCGTGCACAGAGGGAGAACATTCCCAGAAAGACTGACCAAAAAAAAAAGATTAGAGATGGGTGGGGGAAGAAACTTCAGAAAGTAGCAGACCGCTTTAGGAAATACAGGGAAAAATTAAAAAGAGGGAAGACAATGAAAAGAAAAAGGAGATTTGCATGGACAGGGAAGCGGTTTTCACAGTTAGGGAGTGTTCCTGTGTGGAAAAGTTATCTTTTTGCCTGCCAACAGGTGTCTCCTTATCTCACTTGTATGCATAAACGTGTTACACGGTCCTCTAACTGGCAAAGATAAATGTTGAACAGCACAAGGCGTGTAAGTGACCATCTATGTGGTTATTAGTTCCCTTACAAGAGCAGCTGTGGGTTGTGCAACACGTGGTTACATGTGAGAAACTGTCTGTTCTGACCAGCATCAGTACTTTGTATCTCCAACCATCAGCACTGTGGTCACAGTTCATGCCCCAATAGACGTGGCCGATAGATGCACAGCTGTCACAGCTGTGAATAAAGGCTAAAAGTGTTGCTCACGAAGTCTTCTGAGAAACCATTCTGACCATACTTGATGCACTAACCTTTGCTCTTTTTTTAAGCTATTTCTATTAGGTGCTCCATGTTTCAAACACATTTCATACATACAGACACACTCATAGAATGAGACTGACTCAGTACCTTGAACATGGCATCGCCCCTCTCAAATTTCATCTTCAGGTTGTTCAGAGGCACTCGAGGTTTCTCGTGAGCAGCGCACGGACTGGTGGGCTGAACTTGCTCGTCCAGCTTTTCAGGTCTCTCTTCGTGTGTCGGCTCATCCCAGTCCATCCCTGCCTGCTCTTCACCTTGGGATGCCTTCCGAGCGGCTGGGATGGATGGAGTCTCTAGTTCGGTGATGGATGCGGGCCTGACGGGCTGACGGCGGAGGCTGGCCTGCCTGGTGAAGGGCTGGGCTGGCAGTGGCTGATCTGCGATCCCTGCCTGCTCCCAACGCTTCTTCAGAGCACTGAGGCTGCCTGACTGTGGAGAGGGTGATGTCTGTGAGAAAGAATTGAGAGGATTAAAACGTGATGCGACAGGAACAGCACAATACCTGACACAGGTATGATCAAACTTCCCTCCCCAACCCCCACGTCTGTCCCACTTTTGTGGAAACCATCCTTTCCAAAATAAAAACTAAAAGACCCCAGAATATATATTCTTTTTAAAAAGGTACACATATAAACTATTTCAACTTGGCACCACACACACAGCTTAAACCCAAATTCCTCCCAATGGGATGAAGGAAATGTCGGACTCCACTGACAGATGAGGTGAACAGCTGTTCAAAGTTGGTCCAGGAAATGGATGTTGTGCTGCGGCTGCTGAAGGCAGCGATTGTCTCAGGACACTGATGGCAAGAGTCACTTAAGCCACACACAAGTGTCCTGAAATAAAAAAAAATAAAAAAGGACTCTGGACGACTGTTTGTCATTCAATCCAACTACACATGCTGGGCAGCAAACGGCACAAAAGAGCAACAGGAGGCATAGTGCTGCAGCACGGGAACTTCCTTCATTATAAAAGAGGAATGGCAGAGAAAAAAAAAAGAGGATGTGGACGTGACAGTAAATTACGCTCGTATATGTTGAATCATCAACTAATAAATCTTCAAGAACAATATGCTCAAGTACAAAAGCTTCCCAGCAGAGTTCTCTGGCGTGAAGGAAACGCTAACCATTACTAAAAATCACAGATTGATTTTCATCTTAATTTAAAGAGAGTGGGAGATGACAAAGTCTTAAGTGCGAAAACATGAAACAAACATGAAAACATAAAACTGACAAGACAACACAGACACGAAAACAAGAGGAAAATCAATATCGAACTAAACAAAGGGACAAGCCCACCCTCCCATTGCCCTAAGTGGACAGAATCAGACATACAATTACTATCTTTGTGAAGCAAGTCCACAGAGAACAGGAAGAGCTGGACAGTGACAATATTGTTCTCCTTTTACCAAACAAAAAGGAGAAAAAACAGATTGCAAGAGTACTGTAGTAGGCAAAGAAGTTGTAATCAGATGGCAAAGAAAACGAAAGTCCTTACGCTGTTCCTCCTTTACAGGTCTGTGTGCTGAGAGACGAGTCCTTTAACAGCAGGAAAGTGAATTGAATGAGAGAGAGAGGGAGAGAGCGAGAGAGAGACCGAGGGAGGGAGAGAGAGAATACCCAGGAAACCAGAGCAGGAAATGATACATTCAGGGAAAAGTTAACTCTTTGCTCACTGTGTCGCTTTCGACATTTTTTCCACTGGCTTCAGCAAATGAGTTTTGAAGATAAGATTGCAAGAGCAAGACTCCACCAAAAACACTTATCTTCACAAAACTAAAAAACAAACAAGACAAGACAAGTGAAAAGCATGCACAAAACAAGGAAAATTTGTTATGCGACAGATGTTTCAGCCGGATATGAACTCTGAATCAGGGAACTGTTGGATGTGACTAACTTTAGCAACCAAAATGCTTGTGGGGTGAGGGTGGGGGGGCATAGATTTATCTGTATTAAAAGTACATACAAAACATCAGGAGTCTCTTAATCTAAACTCTTAATGAAGCTGACTCTGCTGGGAAATGTGTGATATGTGTGGTAATCCTGACTCAGCAGGTCTGAACACATCCTGGAAAGGCCAGAACCACATCAATTGTTTAATAAGTGCTGATCAGTGGCCCAGCTATTCCTACCACTCATCCTGAGGCCCGACAAGTTCTGAGAGCAGCTGCACCACCTCATCAGGAGTCATTTCGCAATCACAGCCTGGAGAAATCCTGGAGCGGTGACTGGCACAGCTACGACTCACCTCGCAGGATGAAAACAGGAGTGGAACAAAGCTTCCCTAACCATCATCGCAATTATTTCCCACTTATTCTGATGATTATGGTTTGAACTGGAACTGACCCCAAAAAAAGGGTGACAAACGATCACATCTACACCTCCTGGTTGTTAAACCAAAGTAAAGGCAACAGCCACAGGTCTGAATTATTCCACGTCTGTTAAACAACAAAAAGCAGCAAACCTTCACATTTGTGACTGACTTGTTAGTCATCTGACTGATCAATAGTTACATTGTTGTATTTGGAAAATGACCCCTCCCCCAACTGCCCACCCTACCCCACCCCACCCCTCTCCCTCCCTCCCTCCCTCCCTCCCTCCCTCTCCCCCTCCCACACACATGCAGACAGATGGTCTTTTACGCAGCTCATTCAAACTTGTCTCAGACACATCAAGACATGTTTAAACCAGACCCATGCATCCTTGTAATGTGGACTCGGCTCCGATTCACATTTCACATTCACATAAGGTTTATGTGATAACAGTCGCACTAAGATTTCCGAATAAAAGAACAATCTTCTCAACTTGAATCTTTTTTTGAGGCGCAACAAAGTCCCTCTCAAGTTCTGCTCTACAAATGCAGCAGGTCTGTCGGGGATACAGGCAATCACACATGAACAAAAACAATATCCACATCAGTATCTGCAGGAGCAAAAACAAAGTCAAAACAAAAAACAGATCCTTCTCATCATTGTCTTCTCCAGACAGTTCATAAAACAAAGACTATGGAGGCTCACATGCTCTCAAGTCAGCAGGCACATGCACACACACACACACATACAAACATTCATTAGTACACACAAAAAACGTAGTGCAACATGCACAGCTACATTACCTTGTATTTCTTCATGGCATTAGGTGATCAGTTACTCATTTAATCTCAGTCCCGCTTTGTTTATCGGTCTCCCAAACTGACAGAGCAGCTAGACAGTGACCATCGCGAGGGGATTACACCGTAGTAGGATTATAGGTTTGATAAACTGCCCATTGCAACAAGTGGCCAATGAGAGGTCAGCTAAGATAAGACAATTGGCCCAGACAGTGTGTTGGCATGGTGAGTGTCTGTGTACACCTCATCTCTACATGCAATAATGAGTTTAGCATCACCAGCAGTTACTGAGTAAATGAGGCTGGGTGTTCAGTGTGTACACGCACTTCACTTAACCGCATGGTTCGCTTTGAGAGGCTTAACAATGAGCCGTAAACAAGACGCAGCACAGGTTGAAAGTTGCATGTCAACAGTTTAATCTGGACGCCAAAAATACGCCTCTGTGTTTAAATGTGTAGAGAGATTTAAAGAGACATTTAATACCTTTTTCTTTTCTGCATTTGACTCCTCAGCAGCTTTCTGGTACCTGAGACACACAGAAACAACAGTGACCCCTGGTGACTGAAAACTTAAGTTTGTTACTTTTTATTTCAGATAGTAGCTTGTTTAATTAACCTTAGCTTGTTACTTTCTTTTTATCGTGCAGAAATTAAATGCAATGCACAAGCAGAAAATAATCTCAACTAAGATAATAAAAGATGTATTTAACAGATGTAAAAACGCGCCGACAGAACCAAAGGAGTCAGGCATTTCCTGTCGATTTAGCACAGGTATGTGTGCTCGACAGAGAGCCAGGTCGTACTCACTTGGAGAAACGCTCGGCGATGGCATTGTTTCTCCCTCGGCCACTAAGTGACAGCTCCTTCGCAGTGATACGCAGGGACTGGGTCACCCAGGCCTGGCGATTGAATGGACCACTCTTCATGTTGGGCAGTTGAGTGAGAACCTGAAACACAAACGCAAGCACTTTTAGCCGTGTTCATTTAAGTTTATTCTTGTATATGAGGACTGAACTTTGGGCCCGTTACTGAAGCCTAGAAATCCTTAAAAAAAAGCTTGTTTGTTCGGTTCTGTACATCCACCTCGGTTGTACTTTTGAGACCATAATTTTGTCAACTCAGCTTTAAAAATGGCAAAACAAGGTAAAAGAAAAAAAAATCTGTCGACATGTGCTGACAATTCATACTGCCGGTGCCAAAGACCAGGTTAGCGCACGTAGAAGAACTATCTTCAGTGTGAGATCACTGATTTACAAGATGATCTCCCTGAGTCACACTCCGAAAGCCTGTCATACATACCACACGTATGCAGTGTATGTACTTACGCAGTTATGCGTGAAACAAACAAGTTAACACGTTCAAACCTGCACTGTTCTTCGTTCTTCGCCCGATTGCAAGATAGAGACACAACTCGAGACTGTGAGCCCATTGTCATTACGAGCAGAGGAGAGCTCGTAAAGACAACAAAAGCAAAGCTGCGTCCCACAGCCACAATCACCTCACACGCCGAGATGAGCCGCTACAGACGGATGACGAGCTGCTGATTCACGATTTGCACCTAGAGCGATACCAGCATCGGGCCATAAATCCCTGTTTCATTGTGCTCAGACGGGGTGTATTTATGTGACCACTGTCTGTCACTGACGCAATCATAATCATTTCTCCCGCTGTTTGAGTTGTTTCACTGCGCTGCCCTGATTACATCACCAGCCATATCACGAAGCAATACCGGAGCAAGGACTTTGGACTGAACTGAATTTCACCACAGCTTTGATTTCCCAGAATTAAGTGCAACAACGCCGCCGACTTAAAAGCAAGATTTTATGGCATATACAGAACATAAAATAAAGAATTATACAACATCTTTTATTATTTAGTGGACTATGGAGGACAGTCCGTAGTGTTTTCACTAGGCTCTCACCTCAAAGTAGCTTGGGGGTTGTTTACAGTTGCTACAGGTTTTCTGTGGCCTCATAGACCAGTCAGTTTACCTTGTCTATTGATTAGAATCAAGCTGAAAACGGTGCCCCTTTCATTAGTTCATTACTGAAATGCTTCTCTTCTTCTTTTCTTTTTTTTTTAACACCCTTTAAGTACTTTAGCGGGATATCAGATGGACCTGGAGCCAATTCCAGCTAACGCTGCATAGAAAGGCAGAGACACGCCCTGGTCAGATCAGCAGTACACCTCAGGAACAACATCAGTGAGCTCAGATGCTCTGATCTGCCTCGTTTGCATATCCTTTAACTGTTAAAGAAGCCAGGCGAACTGAAGGAAGCAGGTAGAGCGTGTCATCTTCCCTCATAAATACCAAGGGGTTGATGATCAAGAGAATGAGCGAGGCCGAGTTTATCACAGCGGCTGTTTGACAATCAACGCGCAGCAGGAAATGTTTCAGATTTAAATAAAGAACGGGGTGGAGCCATAAACATGATTTACAACCATGCCAAAATAATCTCGTGAACACACCAGAATTGTTGCATTGCAATAAAAGGATCACAGTTTGCTGTCCTACTATGTCTTACAATCAAATAGAAGCAAGTTCCTCTTTTGTGAAATATCAGGGAACTGTTTTCCTATACAAAATGCCTGTGTTATTTTAACAACCACTGGCGTGGCATCAGTCATTCAATACAATTTCATTCTTAATCCAAACTTTAGATGAAAGTACAATGACTGAAATGTCATTAATCAGAAACAACAAAGGCAACAGCATGCAAACAAAGCCTTCATAGTGGCTGCACTGTCTCCACAGGTACACTGCAAGAGGAGCCTTGAAACCATCGCTGGCCACCTGATATATGAGCTTTTGAAATCTGATAATCTACACACAAGCATTTAGCTGCATCTCCATCACTTGCTATCAACGAAAGGCGGATACTGACCTTTAACCCGGGGTGTAAGACAAGTCCTCCTTAACAACTAGCATCCACAAAACAGCCACGACAGGGCGTGAGTCATGGGGAAAGAAGGAGGCGTCCGCATTGCTTAACACTTAAATGACCTCAGATGCAATTATTAAGAAGTTCACATGGAAATAACCTAGTCAGACCGGACGAATCGGAGGTGAAGTGGTGAGATAAGCAGACATGACTTGTTTTGGCTCAGAGACTGTCCTCCCAAGGCCTCCCAGAGGCAAATGTGTCATTTGGAAGTACTTAAATTTCAGGTTCAATTGCTAGAGGAGAGCCTATGTGGTACTTCTGTCCGAAGAACAATATATTAAATAAAAGGTATTTAACACACACACACACACACACACAGAGAGAGAGTTTTATACGGGAGAGTAAAGTTACTTTTACCCCTCAGAAAGAAGATAGTGCAAGACGCAGCAGGAGGACTGGTTTGGTTTCAATTCGCTCGATATACAAGAGGCCTTCACTGTCTGAACCTGCGTGCTATTGTCCAAAACATAACAATAACAATAATGTTCGGCAAATCTAAACACGCACACACACACATACTCATAACCGACTTTTCGACTCCCGCATTGAGTCATTTCCACCTGTTTTCGGGACCTGTCTCAGAGCTTTGTCCTTACCTGCGTTAACTTCCGTTGAGTCACTCCCTGAGTGAAGCCTGTAGACACCTGGCGAGCCTGCTGCAGAGTGAGCGCGAGGAGCCGAGGTCATGTGACTAAATGCACCAATGACTGTGGGCGTTGCTCTAACTCCTCACCTGCACTATGCAACGAGCCCTTAAAAGGATATGGGAGGTGGGGGATAAAAAAAAGTGGGAAAGAAACAGATGAACCTGTGCAAGATAACGCAAAACTTTTGCAAGATCTTGCTGACGTTTTACGAGGGAAAAAAATCTTTCTTACGCTTCTAAACTTATAAGTACTGTCAACAGTTGTTACTTTTATTTGTTCCAAAAGCTGTATTATCAGATATGCAACCATCCATCATCTCACCCACTAGAGTCTATCAATAGATCACACAGTGGTGGCAGGGAGTACACCCTGGACAGTCAATGGTCCATCACAGGACACTGTCTCTCTCTCTCTCTCTCTCTCTCTCTCTCTCTCTCTCTCTCTCTCTCTCTCTCTCTCTCTCTTCTCACACACACACACACACACACACACACACACACACACACACACACACACACACACACACACACAAGAGAGATTGAGAGAGAGAGAGAGAGACCACTCACATCCACACCTAAGGGCACATTAGTGCCTGCAACAATCCATCCATCCACCCACTTTGTACATAGTGGTGTTGAGTGGGTCTGCTGCAGCCTATCTCCAGTGCATATGGGGCAAGGACAGTGAATACACCCTGAGAAGGTCAACAGTTCATCACAAGTCACACACACACTCATTCACTCTCACACTCACACATAGGGACAATTTAGAGTATCCAACTGATGTAGACGTATGTTTTTTTTATTATTATTTTTGTGGGAGGAAACTGGGGGGAAAAAAAGAAGCAGACGAGGTGAGAGCAAGCAAACTGAACACTGAAAGGCTTTCATTATGCCTCAGATTCAAACCAGGGACTTTCTCACCACAGACCACACAGCTACTGTGTGACTCACCAGATGCAGCTAAGATACAATAAAACAAAGAGGAATATGGGAATAGAGGAGAAATAAGTGAGATTGGTGATCACAGCAAAAAGTCTGACACAAGGTCTGACAAGGTCTCTCATTCAACCCCTACAGACATAAACAAAACTCACATTGTCCAGGGACAGGACACTAGCGCTAGTGAGTGTGAAGATTAACATCAAGATACAGTTTGGAGATAACTTTCTAATGATTTCCCTGACTCCAGCTTTGAAATTATTGACCTGACCAGAGCAGATCCTGCTGACATTGCCACCAAAAATACCCAGAGCACATTTTTCATGTAATTGTTGAAGAAATTCAAGTAGAGGAGGGATTTATGGTATCTGGAAGATGACCTTGACAGAACAGATGGAGATGAGACAGATGTGATCACAGGGAATTACGTCAACCATGAGGATGACTCACAGGTAGTAATAACGTGATACGATCAGGAAGGTTTGGGGGTAAAGATGTTGCAATACCAGTACCGTATTTACTTAATCAAATATAGAGAAATCTACAGATATTTTAAGTGGGTAAAGGTTTTTTTCTATTCGATTCCATCAATTCCTCGTTCCTCCTCCATGTCACCATGTCCTTTACTTTAATGGCACTGTTCTGTTTCCACATTATTCTGAAAGCACATGATATCTGTGGGGCTGAAAGACAACCAGTTGGGCGGATCTGGGTGAAAGGATTACTAGACCATGGTGTCATGCCAGTGAACCTGTCAAAGGCTTTCATTTTAGCCTGGGTCCATATAATTGACTCAGTTGGTGTAGACATCCCGATGACATCATTTCTCAACTTCTGTCCCGGTGAGAGATCAGCTGTTGAGAAGGCTCTCTGAGGCGCAGTGGAAGAAAGTGATGAAGAGGACTTGCTCGATCTCTTTACAAGAATGGGTTCCCATTTCCCATATCTCCAGAACAGCATGGAGTCTGCCATACAAACAATGTCACGTGAGGCCTCTATGAGAGAGCCAAAGTATGTAGCTGATTGCTTCTCCACACCCATGGCACTCGTACAACAGAAACAATCAGACAAGGAAAGAGTGCCGTCTCTGTGTGAGACAAGGAAAGCCACAGGTGTTCCAAGTGTTTGAAACAACGAAGGTGGTGTCATGTCAGAGAGCGAACAGGCAGCCTTTAATCATCTCCAGCGTATCGTAAAAAATGCTGAGGAAAACAAGCATGGAAAAAAATGTGTTCACAAATTCCTGTGGAAAATAAATTGTGGTATGCATTAATGCAAAAACAGGGCACAGTAGAGGTCCTGTGGTTCATTCATGTGGAACTACATAAAGTATGAACTCATGAGGTTTGTTCATACCATGGAATTTGCACAGAGTTTGACAACATCCTGTCCAGCAACTTCATCTTTTAAACTGTCATGATGAGGTCTAATAGTAACAGGCCTCATTATTGTGTGATTGAAGTTTTTGTTTGTTTGTTTTGTTATTGAATCATTTGATACACACAAATATGTGGTGAGCTGTCTATAATTATGTTTGTGCAATAGTGTACCACCATAGTTTCGACATGATTTTTTTCTTCTGATCGAACATTCAATTGCATCTATGTATGTGTATGTGCCCTTAGAGAGTTTTTTTGGTCTATTTGTATAAACAGTAGTGCATACTTGAGAAAACTGTGAGCTGGAAACATAGAGTGGAGTCAAACTCCATCCCCAACAGGACACAGACTTGTCACATAAGCCTGTGTCCTGATGGTGTGTGCATTCCAAACCTGTGTGCTGTCATCCAACAATATCTTTCTCTTTCATCTTTTTTCTCCAATTATCCTCCTCTCTTGTTTTACCTCTTTGTACCTGTGGTTTCTGCGGTCATAAAGACATCCAGGACCCTGTAGTCACAACTACAGGGGCAACTTAAAGTCTTCAGTCTCCAGCTCATAGCACTTTTTTGCGCTTGGAAAAACATGCACCAGACAGAGAAGCCCACAAGTCTCCAGCCTGCAATTTCAATTTGGGAGGTTTTTGATGCAATGCAACACAGCTAATCAATTCTACTGAGCCCCTAGCCTCTTTTAGAAGTCTTACATTATTACTTCTAAATTTGAGTAAGGTTGTTGGTGGCTACACGGTATCTATCTGCTAAACAACACAAGCTAGGTGGTGTTGTATCTTAAACCTGAACATCTTGCTTGAGGATCTGAGGGTTGAGATGGTATCCTATAGCCCCTGGGACGTTGTACTGACTTATTACCTTTCTGTGGCCTAGACATTATGTGACTGGAAGATTGATTTATGAGGGAAAGTTCAAGGTTTCACTGATATCTGGGCAATAAGGAGGACCACACACAAGTAGCTAAATGTAGAGAAACAAGCTGATTTGATCTACTTAGTGGTGTAATGTAGAGCTGTTACTGAGTTAAAAACCAAAGACAATTAATATCAGCTATATTTAAGTTAAATTATAATCCCATCCCGGATTATAATTCCTGTCTATGTCATAAAACCTGGTATGTCGAAAATATAGTCATATATGAATATAGTCATATATGACTATAGATAGAGATATCTATTGATGAGGCACTTAAATAGCCTTGAATATTGATAAAATAACAATGTATCAAAGTCCTACATCCAAGTACACTGACTACATTTAATGGAATTTGAACTGTGAAGAGCAGTAAACAAGTCACAGATTGCTGGAACCCAAAAACAACCAACAGAATTAAAACATTTACCTGGACAAGCTTTGATTTGCATTTAGTTATCTGTTTTACATTCCACTTAGCCAGAGTTTGAATTCAGACCAAGACATCAACAAATGTGCGACATCTGAGAGGAAAGATTGTAAAATACTTGATTTTAGTAGAATAGAAAGAAATAGATTAGATTAGATAACCCTTTATTCGTTCCAGGTTTCAAATAAGATTAAATGAAACTATCAATTTGAGTTCAGCAAAGCATTTGTGCATAATCCTAGTCCACAAGGATCAGATGCTCTCTCCATTTTAGTAGCATCTGTCAGTGTGTGTAAACAGCAAAGCTGCCAGTGGCCGGGTTCAAGAGGTTATTGAAACACAATAGAAACAATAACATCTCATTAATTGTTGATGTTACATCAAAGTTTTACATTACGTTAAAATACCAACCTGGATGTGGCTGCAAACATGAATACACACATAGTTTTAGGCCTCTCAACTGGTGTATGACCTTTTCCATAAGACTGATTAAAACCATAAGAAATGACTGAAATCCTGTGTTATTTTTTAACATGTTTTGAATGATTTCTTTTTTTTATTCTTAAAGGAAGTTTTAATTGCATGAATTGTGTGGATGGTCATTTCAGATTGCTTGTGCAAGCCAACTCAATGCTTAAACCATTCTCATGTCATTCATGCTTTGTGGTTACATTGATAATTACAGAAATGAAACCATGGCTAAAAAGGCCATGACAGCAAAAGTTAGGAAACAAACATTGCTGTGTGGCAGAGCTGTGCTGAAATAAATCAATGTGACCTATCCTGCTCCTTGTGATAATGGACAACCAGAATGTTTTGGTCTTGATGACATTTATTATGAAAGCCTTTTTGAACTTCATGTCAACAAAATTTGTTTTATCAGCCACAATGGCAGACAACCAGCCACACAATGCTATGCCAAGAACTCAGAGCTGCTGCAGCTACAGCTGCAGCCACAGGAGGGTGTCAAAGTGCTCTAAAAATGGCCTGGAAGAGCAAATTAACAGGCACAAAAGTGGAAGATGATCCAAAGTGGTCACAGTAAACATTAAAAGTGAACAATTAAAGGCTTAATGAAAGACAATGAAAGTCCAGATATTGTTGATGACCATTTAAATAATTGCTAACACAAATAATTAGCACTGTTTCTGTTACCTGCACAGGAAGTTGATCAAAAGTATGAGTTTGAAAGGGAACCATTCAGCAGTTTCATGACTAAAAAAGAAACATGGATATGTACAATAAAACACAACATCAGGTTGTGTCACCAGTCCAGGTGACAGCATGTCTGTGGCCTCCAGCAGAAGGGAAGTCTACCGTCTTTCCCAGGTAGGCAGCCTGAACCACCTTAGCTGGTTCCTCTGGACATGAAGGATCAGTGGCTTCACAGTGGCTTCAGATTTCCTAACTCACCCTGTCTCTAATGGCAGTGCAGTTGTCCATAAATCAGAAAGTGGGGAGACAAGGACACTATAGAGTCACAGGCCAGGTTTAGCAAGGCAGTGAGTATGGCTCTACAGTTGTTCACTGAGAAAGTACAACAGCAATCCTAAGCCAGTGACTGCGTCTGTCTGGAAAGGGCTCAGGCGAACAGAAACTACAAGCCCCAAGCTCAATCGGTCAACAACACAACCACGCGGCTAACGACCTCGACACCTTCTGCTGCTGCTTTGAAAAGAACCCCATCCCCCACTACTCCGCTCACCTCCCCCACCCCACCTCCCCCCACTTCTCTCCTTTCAGCAGGAGACTGCTGACTAACTAACTAGACCACTACACTAGATATAGATAGAAACTTTAATGAGGAGGTTTCCTTTGGGAAATTCAGATACTAGACTTGATCGTTCTGTTGTGTCTCCACACTATGCACCTTAAATAACACGTTTTTCATGTTGTTAGTGCAAAAAAAAAATCACTTTCATGCCGTTATATACATTAAAAGCCACAGAGTGTGGGAGCTAGTCAGGCTGATAGCCCAGCTTGTAGGTCTGAGGCACCAAACCCACAGTGATCATTCTTCTCACTCCCCTATTGATGATGGACTCCTACAAAAAGAAGTGCCTGAGTTATCGTCAGACAGTGGAGAAGGTTACCAATGGGTAGGCCAACCAGTAGGCTATGTAGGATGTGTTGTGACTGCTTTTTTAAAAGCTGTGAGATAAACAGTAAATTACATTTGTTCCCAAACTGCTGTTTTTGATTTAGTCATGATGCAATGCATTGTCATATCTGATCAACATTGAATTCATTATTCTGCTTACCCATGCCCATTGAAAAGCAATATATAGTGCTAAAAGCACTAAATGACAACAAAACTACTTGGCACTCAGAAAGGTTGTAGACCCCTCCTCTACTCCCTCGCTTAGAGAGATTTTGGAGATTTTGCTTGAATACCATGTGAATTTCCACAATGTTGGAATAATAAATGCTTATTTTAATCTATATTAATCTTATTGTACCTTATTTTATCAGTTTAACATGATGGATGCTGAAGTCAAAGGATGAAGACAGTGAGAGCATCTAGGAAAAGGGGAGTGGAATTGTCACAAGGATATCACAGATGAAAAATCAACAGAAAAAGGTCAACAATCCTCTCATAATAGTAATGCCTTTCATAAGCTATGTGTATACTGTGTAAAACAAAATGTCTTGGCAAAATGTCACAAAATCAGAAAGCAGCCATACAAGGAAAGGTTGGTGTATCTCAAAGGAATAGGATTGCAGTGGCCTCCTGTGGTTCCTCTGATGGCCAGAGGGACACTTGAATGCACCCCTGCAAGAATACAAAATAGCTGTGTTCTTGTTTGGAGCCACATCTTTCCCCAGCAAAATTTGCATTGAGAAAGACACCTGAAAATGTTTAGGATAGAATGCCTCTCACTGCAACTGAAGCAGTCTTTAACATTTTCTATGCAGATGATTGTCTTCTATGCATGTCAAGTAAAAACTATGCATATACCAGCAGGTATGGGACATAAGAGCATTGCTTCATTTAACAAAGTGGTTAGCAATAGCAGGGCCATACTTTCCTCCATTCCTGAGACAGGAAAAGCAATTACCCTGGCCGATACTCCCGGTGCCTGGTTTACAGGCAATGATCATAGTCTTTTTGCTTTGTAGGTGGCTGGACAGAAGAAATGGCTCCATCCAAGCACTACATTATGTCAAATGTCTCCTCGTGCTTGTAGAACAAGAACCCATGCAACAAGACTTCACCTGTGGCCCGTAGTTCAAGTGATTCTGATAGCGATATCACTAAGGATACCATGGGATGATATAAACTAAAGGGCTGGCAAAGCCAGCTGTTCCTATCTGTGATTGTATCTTGTGCACCATGATGTGGCTGCCTGTATCATAAAAATCTTGATGGCACTCACCCATTCACTACCAAATGTACACTGCATTTTGCATGATCCATCCACTCAACCAGGAGATGGTTGATCACAGAAAACTAACTAGTCCTGTATCAGAGAAGAAAGCTACAACCCCAGGAACAGGGGTAGAAACAACTGAAAAATTACATGTTTGGGTGGGAGTTTGATCTGGATATGGACAATGTTTGGGTGGGAGTTTGATCTGGATATGGACAATAAAAAAATGTAAAAAAAACCCACAATGATGAGATATTACCTTGTAGAGCAGCCCTATGCGTTCATCATCAGAGAGGACTGCAAATTGCCTAACCATAGCAATATAGGAGGCTCTGTCTCAGGCCACAATCTGTACGCTAACGCCAAGTACTGTCTGGCATATACTCATACTACACATACTGTCAAAGTTGCGTATTGTCTGTGTCATATTGTATATACTTTATTTCATGTTGTCTGTGGTACCTTAGCAATAGCATGTTAGCATCAAAGATGCACACTTGAAACTGAACATGTGATCATTATCATCAAATATACGTACCAATAGTCACATTTGCTTTCCTTATCTTTATTTACGTAAAACAGAAAGCAGTACAACAAAACTGCATGAGTTTATTTTTCAGATTGTGCATCTTTCTATTGGCTGCTCTCATCTCTGTCACCTCAAAGGATTGGTTACATACATGTTAAGGTCTCATGAAGTGGTAGAATATCTTTTATCTTGCAGAAGACATTTTGTAAAAAATGTCTTGAGAGGCCTTCAGATGGTCAAGACGGTAGTGACTGGCAAAGTTATCGTATTTGCATTAAATAATTGTCCTTTGCAGACACGTTAGTACTTATCTTGTGCACATGAAATGAGAACTCATTTGCACAAATGCTGCAACTGTGGATACCACTGTACTTGTGTCTGAGAAAGCACTTTAAGTGGTCATGAATACTAGAAAAGTGCTATACAAGAACTAGTCCATTTACCAAATAAGGCTGAGCCCAATCACTGACAGCAGAAAACACTTGCAGCCACTTGTATTGGCTATCTTATTCTTTTGGTCACTCCAGACAACTCATGACCAAAGGTCAGGGTCAGAATGTAGACAGACTGATAAATTGTCTACACAACTGTTGGAGAAAATAATATTATACCTTTTATATTCTCATTTGATCAAAATATACTGTAGCCTGTATGACCTTGTGTGAACTCCCAGTAATGAACCCATAGTCAGCAACTAAGTGCTACATATCAGTTTTTTCTCATGGTCTTTATCATTTGTTTTTCAGGATTTCTAATAAACTTTAAATATAAATACAAAAACAGACTGTTGCCTTATCAAGGAGCTATGTGGCAACTATGCATGGTGGGAACTATATTTCCATTTAGTCTACAGCTTTCTACATGTTGTTACGAGGTGAGGCAGATTATGATGAAGGTTGTGTGGTCATGAGAGTATAAATCTTGTGGAGACTGTTCTGGGAGCTCCTCTCGTATAACTCATGATGTTGAATGGGATTATTGTGTACATTTTAGGAGTAGAGATGAAGAAGACTGCTTCTAAAGTCCTTCCTGTGTAAGATAATATTTCTCTATCAACAACCATGGATTATACAACCATGGTTAGTCACTGTATCACTGTGGATGCTATGGATACTATCTGATCACTAGTCACTAATCCTTGCTGGGGCCTAGATGGGGCCAGCTGTGCATGTACTGCTGTAACCATGGTCTACTGGAGCCTATTTTCCAGCACACATGGTTTGAAGACAGGGAATACACTCCAGACAGGTTCATGCTGGAGCTAGAAACCAGCAGACCCCTGCACTACCATTGGGTACCAGCGAGTAATATGATGATACATATATATATATATATATATACGTGTGTATATATATATATATATATATATATATATATATATATATATATATATATATATATATATATATATATATATATATATATATATATATATATATATATATATATATATATATATGTATATACACACACACACACACACACATAAAGCGAGTAATAAGATTGATTGGAGACTATGGATCTCATATATGTGTGAGTGAGACGGTGAATAGTGTGGTGTGTATACCCTGCTTTTGCTTAATGTGAGCTAGTAGGCACCAGCAGAGCCATGTGGCAACATTAGGTGAAAAGTAGAGAGTATAATGAGATCTGAGTTGCAGAATATGGTTGACATTCATCCTCATTTTACCTGGTTTGTACCCAGTTGTGTACCCAATAGGGTGTATTCACTGCCTTTTGCCCTATGTAAGCTGCTGGAGATAGGCTCCATCAGACCCCTGCGACACCACTGGGTACAAAGAGAGTAATAAGATAATGGATGGGTGGTTGAGCAGACCGGCTGTAAAGGGCAGCCTCTGCAACCAGTGTATGAATGGGTGTGAATAGGTGAATGTGACTTGTGTCTGTCTGTACAAGCGCTCTGAGTGGTCGTGGAGAGAAGAAAAGCTCTGTATGGAGGGGGAAAAAAATCCAGCCCGTTTATATCTTTTCATAGGACTTGAGGTGACAACTGTTCCAGATGGGGGACAAAAAAGGAGCAATGGGCTAAACAAAGAAAATAATATCCTCATTCTGCAACAATCTTTTTATTTTCATTTTATGATAACCATTTAAGTCCGTGTGGTGTGTAGTTGCATGTTTTCTAACCCTGCCTTGGAAGGACAGGGATATGAAAAAAGGATTCAAAAAAGAACAATCAATACTCACACAATTGGCGATGACGCCATCGCATGTTAAATGTCATCATGGGAGGCGCTCTCTAATCTATCTATCTATCATCTATCTATCTATTATTAAATTCTAATCTGTGGTTGTGATAATAATAATGAGGGTCGAATTGAAAAGCCAGTAAAAAAAACACTGGCACTTCCACGGTGCGTAAGTCGTCTAATACGTCCCTGTTTTCTCCGTTTTCCACTCCTACCTCCTTTTTTCTCATATGCGTCTTTTCAGTCGTCGTGTGAATCGTGCTTAGACACACACACATACACTCCCTCGCGCACAGAAGATCCAGCTCCCACCACCAACCAAACACCACCTCCTCCTCCTCCTCCACCACCACCACCACCTCCTCCTCCTCCTCCACCACCACCACCTCCTCCTCCTCCGCCGCCGCCTCCTCCTCCTCCGCCTCCTCCTCCGCAGCAGAAGCAACAACTTTTATTATTATCATCTTCTCTTACAATAGCGTCAAAGAAAGATGGATTCTTAACACGCTGGGTTTATAAGGCAGCGAAGAAGACGAAGAAGAAAGGAGGAGGTCACTTGTTTTTTTTCTTCCTCCAAAGGCATCGGTCGCATACATGTGTTTCTGTGGGAGCTTGGTGAGAAGAAGATGAGCCTTTTCTCCTGGGTTGAGGAGGCTGTACTGCTGCTGCTGCTGTGTAGGGGAGTGGGGGAACATCCTGTGGCGTTTCCTGTGTTTGTAAACTAGACGAAGGCTTTTGAAAAACGACGAAGACCGGAGTGAAGCTTTTAAAGGAGAAAGAGAAAGAGAGAGAAAAAAAAGGTATATAATTTTTTTTCACCCCCACACCTTCTTCTTCTTCTTGTCGATGTTTTGTGAATAAGTATGTCTGCTTGTTTGTCGTTGTTTTCCTTGTTACCGATCCCCGTGATGTTGTTTTTTTATTGTGTGCGTGAATGTAAATGGCGTGGAAAACGAACAAGTGGATTAAGCGTTATTCCACACAGCGTCAGTGTGTTAGCTTAGCATCGAGGGCTAACGAAGCATTAGCTTCGAGCATCGGGAAAGGGGGAGGCACTCTTTCAGTCTCACACAACGACATCGGCCATCATCACCCAGCCTCTTTTATATATCGCCTGGGTTGGTTTGAACGAGTGGAAAGCTTGAGAAGGAGGAGGTGGAGGAGGGGTGGTGGTGGCGGCTAGCTGTAGTAGCAGTGTAACAACAACAATAAGAAGAAGAATAATAAGAATCAACATCGTCGTCGTGTGTTATGCTGAAAAGAGGCTCCGATCCAGCATGCAAGATACATGGTTTCGTCCGGTTCCAGTGTAAAAATCTACGACCAGGTGGGCCCCGAAATAATGATCCCGATAACTGCATTTCAGCTGGGCGAGGACGCCGACATAGCAGCTAGTTAGCTGGTAGCTAGCTAGCTAACAACTAGCTGGGGAAAAAAAACTACTAACGCCAGACTGCAAGGCCGGAACCAGAGCCAGGAAAAAAACACGTTTTTAAGTGAATTTCTAAGTTCTATCATGTTTTGAGGTATTTCTTTTTTATTTAACCAACAACGAGTGGGGGGAAAACTACATCGCAACCGTTGGTAGCCTCGCGTTAGCTATGTTATTTTCTTAGACTTCCCGATTTTTATTCCTTTATTAGCCCCCACGATCGTGTGTTTTCCGTTTTTGCAGCGAGTCGTGATGTAAATAAGAGGTTAGGGGGGTTGAATGGAATGAATTAAAAACAAGTGTAGCGGTGTTAGCCTTCTGCTAACCCACCAACGCCAATGGCGAAAGCATTGTAGCGTTGAAGTCTGTGTGGCTCCATCTGGTCACAGTCAAACCTGCTCGGGAGGAAGCAAAACGTAAATAAATATGCCGCAGTTGAGGAAAATAAGACCGAAAACATAAGAAACGTAATCCCCGAGGTGCCTTTCATCAATTAGAGTATAATTTCTTCGAATATATTTACGCCCTCCTCTGCAAATGTGATGTAGACTTTGGTGAAAAAAAAAGCTTCTTGTGAAAATGCAGCGACTGTCTTTCACTGTTTTGAACCTGTGCTTCGGAGAAGAAATCTTGGTTTAATTTAAAGGGAAAACACCTCGAACAAATTGTGGTATACATTGAATACATAGTCGTGTGCAATTTGTAGTGTGAAATTCAAGAATTCCATTTATTTTTTACATATATTAAAAGCTAATTTTATCATGGGTATGTCGATTATTCTAACATCACCAGCATAGTAACACCTTCAAATCTGCACAGCAGGGATTTTCCTTCCAGATTTTTCTCCCTCCTTTGTCTACACACTCTGTTGCTTCCTCCATGGATAGTATAAAACTTCCAATACTGTTCTAAATGGTAAATTACTTTATGTATGCACATATGCATTCACGTGTCCATTGCACTGGGGTTGTTGCCATCACGTTGTTTCCAGAGCAATAAAAATAAATAATTTTCGACTCCACACATCAATTCATCAAAGCAAAGAAACTCCCACGACGTCTGTGCATTCAGCAGACCTTTTTTCAGCAGCAGGGGATCAAATCGACTGTTGAAAGTATTGATGGTCCAAAATGCAACAGCAGTACTGCCATTGTGTAAACATAATTTCATACATCCTGGAGATTTGTCTTCACCCAAGGAAGTGTTCATTGTGCACTTAGGTTTGTAAAAGGAGACAATACTCAGGGGGCCTCATTTTAGTTAAAAGAAAAGCAGTGTGAAAGTGGTTTCCTACCATAAGATTTTTCATACTCAGTGTCCATGCAGCAGGAGCAGCACCTTTTGCTCCGTCTCTGTGTGTGCATAGTTTGGGAGTCGTCCTGGGTCGTGTTTATTCTCCACCAAGTTTAGTTGTGTGAAAGTCCCGTCTGTTGCATGCGAGGGATGTTCCCTATTACTCAACATGACTTAAGAAAATCTGGCTAGTCATAAAGGAAAGACAAAAGCATTCAAATCAACTGAAACGGTACAGAATTTAGTCTACATGGATCAGCACCACCCACTGAAAAACTAACAAAAAACCCCCAAAATCTGAGTAGTTATGAGTATAAAATGAGAAGTGGGTGGCCCAACAGGAACCTGAGATATACAGGTCATAATCTTATCCTTCCCTTCTAATTAAGATATGTACAAAATTGATTTTGTTAATGGATGTTTTCCAGTAATGGGTTAATTTTAACGGAGTTGATTAATTGTGCACATCCCCATTGCATATCATGCATGATTATCTAACCATAGAGAGAGAAGCAGCTGCAGAAAGCTATGTTTATGGTACTTATGTGTAATGGTAAGTATACTGACTAACAAAGTTATTTGTTCTCACTGAAAAAAGATTATTTATGTGTTTATATAATGTTTAAGTGTCATAGTGAAAAAATTACCATCCTGACTGGAGTTAATGGAATAATATGTAATAACAAAGACAGCAAGTGATGCTGTAATTTAATGTTTGTCTGTTTCATCCACATCCTCCTCTTCCTCAGTTTTAATGCTAGATGAGTGAGGTGGGTGTGGCTTCCCACCAGCCCGACCATCCTGACTGACGGATCTCTGGATGACCTTGTCCCCACCCCTGTCCCTGCGCTCACATACACCACAGCAATGTCACATCTGCCCAGCAGCTCAGTCCGCGACCATATGAAATGGGTTTGTTTTGAGAACACCAAAGTGGTTACAAATAACTTTACTTGAAGTCTTGTGTCACTCAGGATGTTGTCGTTGATGACTAGCTTGGCAAATGCTATGTCACTGGCAAGATTGTCTTGAGATTCAGATCATTTCAATTTGTTTTTTTTTCTTTTTAGGGGTTCGATTTAGTTTTGGTCATGTGTTGCTTTTCATTTTCTTTCTTCGCAGGCGGGGCTGCTTGGCTGCGAAGCTGTCCTCTCCAGTATGGCCCTGATGCAGGCCAGCTCGATGGCTGCTCCACCCAAAAAAATGATGGCTCCACTCGGCCACGGACCACCACAGCGAGAGGGACCTGACCGTGGTCCCCAGAGCCACATGATCCTCCCATCTGGAATGAGCTGTCCACCCCTGGTTAGGACCCACTAGGGAAATGCAGAGTGGATATGGGGTTGTCATATGCTAGGCCTTCCGCACAGCAAAGGGTGTAAACTCGCAGCCTTGATGGAATTGAAAATTTCTGTGTGGGAGGACCCTCCCTCTGAATCCACCCATGATGATTTATTCCGCTCAAAAACAACTCCCACTTCTTATTTTAGGAGTGTTTTAATGAATAGAACAGCTCAGTATCAGTCATTGCCAGGATATATTTAAAAGGATTTGATGTAAGAAGCCAAACAGTTGTTGTACCAATGTATTTAATTACATTTGTGTTAGTGTATATACTCTTGCAGTCTCCAGGCTAGTATATGACAAACCCTTTTCACCAGAAATCATGCCACTTGTAAATGTTCATTCCCTTTTTTTTAAAAAATTGGCTGTTGAAAATGACTTTTTAGAAAATCACATTTTAATTGTGTTAATGTATTCCTCCAGTGGGCTTGAAATTTGGGAAATAATTGACCTTTTCTGGTTCTGTAGCTCATCCGGAAGGAAGGTGAATTCCAAGCTCCCCGCCTGCTGGACGAGAAGGAGATGAGGGCCAACGAGGACATGCAGCAGAAAAAAAAGAACAGGAAATCAGTAACGCCCTGTAAAGTGAGAGAACAAGAGGGAAGGGGTGGGAAGGTCAGTCACTGTGGTAACTTAATGGGGAATGGTCTGTGCATGTTCATTTTTTTACTCATTACATAAAATATGCAGTTAGCTGGTAGCACACATTTTTGTTAAAGCGTTTAACTTAATTCCAGCGTGCCTGACTTGGGGCTTTCATGTGTGCACTTTTTGTTTGTGTGGGGGTGGGGGGAGGGGTGCAGGGAAGATGTGGAGGGGGTGGAGGATCTCTAGAGAGGAAAGAGGGGGAGGGGAGCAGAGCAAAGCGGAGCACAATAACTGCAGTTGTGCACATAACGGGGGGAGCAGTAACATGAGGGCATTAGGCCATCAGAAGGAACTGTGGGTTATTTCTTACTTCAAATCGTTATAATACGTTCTAAAAAATTAGTAGTTTGCGCCAAAGAATATGAAGGCTTTAAAGAAAAACTAAATTGTTAATAATATGCGCAAAACAAAGGAAGGATAATTGCAGCGTGTGAGAGTAAAATAGAAATCACATGTTCTAAATATGTTAACATTTCACAGACATTTTATATTTTTAAACAGTTTCTGAGTAGCTGTGGGTGGGCAATAATGACTGATTGTGCCATTTTCTCTGTGGTTTAAAATGCACCTCATCTTAGTGTGTATTATTATTCTTTGCTGTCCTCAATAGGGCACAGGAGATGAGAATGGTCCATCATCCAAAGTGCAGAAAAACTTTATTTGTGATCACTGTTATGGAGCATTTAGGAGTGGATACCACCTGAAGAGACATATCCTCATTCACACAGGTATGGGTCACGCTTGGAACAACTTGAGCCAAAACAGCTTTTGATTGCTTGATTGTATGAATCATTTGTGAAAGAGGTCCTGAAAGCTTGATTTGGACTGAATCTAGGAGTGTGCAGCAACTGTAAGGTTTTTCAATGGCCTGCTTAAAAACCTTGTTTGGTAATAGCTTTTGCCTCACAGCTAATTGGTGGTACTGTGGGGACTTGAACTAAAACTGGTGCTCTTCGGTTTAGGGGAGAAGCCGTATGCTTGTGCCGTATGTGACATGAGGTTTATTCAGCGTTACCACCTGGAGAGACACAGCCTCATTCACACGGGTATGCGTCCTTTAACCGTACCCATATTGCATTAATCTGACTACATCTGTAGTCTGTCACTTGAATCAATGGACAGATGTTCAGGGTTCATTTTGTCTGTGGACAGTAAATTCCAACAAAGCCACCCCCAAAAAAATAAAATCTGTTCACCCTAAAAACAAAATATATATGTGTGAAGCACAACATTTGTCAAATAGTTATTGGTTCCCCCTCCTCCAGGACAAATTATGGAAGGCTTTACAATACAGTGTGGTCCAAAGGTTCCAATGAGTCCACTATTAAAAACTGTTGTTTCATTTGTGATATATTTTCTTTCTCTTTATGGAACGGTGTCATTTATCGACCTTAAGGATTGATAGCTCTACCTTTCGGCTGGTCTCTGTGGCAAGAATATTTGCTGGATTTCAGATCCCACACATTTACTGACTGTGGGCGGCAGTTGAGTGATTGGATGAATATATCAGCTCTGGTGATTGGCTGTGTCTTTTTTTTTTTTTTTTTTAATCTGACATCCCCGTGTTTATGTACAGTCGATGGCTGGCTGGATTTTTTTTTCATTTATTTGTCCTAACATAATTGTGAAGCATCTAGAGAGACAGATTTGTCCTTTCCCCCCCATTGAGGTTAATATGGGGTTGAGCTCTGTTGCCTGTGGATGGAGAAGCAAAAACCTGTGCAAATTTATTGTTTTCGTCTTTCATCTGTACAAAGCATTTATTTTAACGAGCCGGGCAGGATCTTGTTGAGCTTGTAATCATGCACCTGCTTCTCCTTGTGCAAAGAACACAGCATGATACACTGGTCTTCACATTGCATGGTCACTTGAAAGAATAACTGCACTCAGGCTCCATCTAGCATTAGCTGCATGCTCTGTAAACAGCCTAAGCAGTGTAGCAGTTTAGACTGCACTATACAGAGATATCAGTGCAATATCGCAGCTGGTTGTGGTCACAAGTATGACAGGCTACATCTGCCCGTGCACATAAACACCATCTTCTGAAGCATACTGGGCACTTTATCCTTGATCCTGAGCTATGTCTCTAACTGGATGTTTTGAGAATATTATCAAGCAGAAAAATGTGGAGCATGCAGCTAGGAAGCATATTTGTGTTGAAATACTTTCTAACCAAAGGAAATCCCAAAGTATTGGTTTGATTCTGTTAAAAACACATTAAAATGCCAAGCTGTAGAGACATAATGGTACTGTAAAACCACAAATACTGTCACTTGTTTTCTGAGTGCATTTCTTAGGTGTAACTAGAAATTTGTATCTGTATCAACAAGATACCGTGAAGCAACTGGTTTTCTAACAAGACTTTTGATAGTGGACTTGATAGTGGACTTCAACATGTGGACCCCAGTGTATTTATGTCAAAGCCTCCAAACACAGGCCACAAAACCATGCAACATTTATGTTTGTCATTTTATTTGTATTTAATTATTAGACTTGCCAATGAAAGTACCTGCATGGACATCAAAGGACTATGTCATGTTTATATAAAATGAAAGCTAGGACTTGTGCAACATTTGCATAGTGTGAATATTTGCGTTGCACCTTTTCACACAAAACTCTTTGTTTTTCATTGTTTAAGAAGTATGCTGTGGGTAAGTCAACTTCCAAACGTTTTTCCAAGTTAGTGACTACTGCCCCAGTATTCACCAGAGGAAATGCAGCAATTATTAACTCATGTTGACCATATGTATCCAACTCAGTTGGCATGGTGTTTGTACACAGTATATACATTATTCTAATGTCCCAGTTGCTTGAGTAAGCAGTTGAATTTTGTGGAAACACTTCATCTCTTCTTCGTTTTTTCCACATGAGTTCTGTAATATTTTTTTTCCACGTTTTAGCTTATTTCATAGACTGAATAGCTAATAATTTTATGCTCTGTGTGTGTAGGGGTGAAGCCGTACGCTTGTTCCATGTGTGACATGAGGTTTTTCCAGCGTTACCACCTGGAGAGACACAGACTCACTCATACGGGTATGCGTCCATTTACCGTACCCAGTTCAAGAAACTTCTATTTATTTGGCTAATGTTATTGGGAGTAATATTTCTTATTATAGTTAGCACAGACTGTCTTTAGCAACCAGACAAACAACATACATGCTGGCCCAAAACAAGCTTTTCAGAATGAGTAGGAATCAAACATTTTGCACATCATAAATCATCCTGTATTAACAAGTCCAAACTGTAAGTAAGTTCACAATGTCCAAAACATTATAGACACAAATTCTCCTATTGTAGTTTATACCTTTCAGCCCTTATTTTTCACACTGTATATGTTCTTCCCAGACACTCTAAATCTGGAATATTTATTACTTTATTTCTTACTACATTTGTTACGTCAGATATACACTCTTACACAAGATTATCTCCTATCATCAAATACCAGGAAAAATGAAAGCCTAACGTATAAATCACTTGTTGAATTGGGTTGATAAAAAAACAAAAAAAAAAACTTTTTGCAGCAGTTGAGACTATAGCCTGGTGGAATTATAACCTCTCTCACATGCTCCAAGATTTAGCATGTCCACTTGCAATACATTGTTTGAATAGACATAAGCCAGCACTAAAAGAGCTTCTGTGGACCCCTCAAAGGGTATTATCCCCTCTTGTACCATTGCTGCTTGACAAAATTTTTACATCAAATCCATTTTTTCCCCCATTTGAAGGATGTTGTTACTGGAGCAGAGGTTGGTCATGATGCGTTAAGTAATTTCGCAGACACCTACTGTGCATGGCTTTACTTGAGAAGTTAAAATGTGCAGGTCGTCAATTATGTTAAGGTCATATTTTGACAGTTTATGCCTGATCCAGCCATTCTATAAACAGGCCATGGTATATTATGGGAATAGTCCTTTGATGTCCACACCTATTGCACATGCATAATAATGTATGCAAAGCTGATGTGTCTCGTCTGGCTTTTTTTAAAATTAAGAAATATACATATCTTATGATATACTTGCGCAGATGCTTCTGCTGTGGCAGGCGGCGATCAGATTGGACGTGTTTGAAAGCTGAGACAGTGTCTCACTTTGGTGTGTGAGCAAACAAGCACACTTGTAACACTTCAAAGCGACACACGCTTTCACGCCACCAGAATTTGTATCGGTGTTGCCCTACATAGACTTAAAAGCAATAGAGCTTGCAGTAATCTGCAGCAACAAGGCTCAACACAATACTAACAACAAAGAGGATAAAAAAAGTTTAAAAAAAAAAAGAAAAACATGGTTGACTGGTTATAATAGTGACCGGTGGAGATGTGTGTCCCAACATCTGGGGCTTCAGCTGGCCAGTGTGATCACTGTCTCAGATGTTCATTTGCTGCTGACTTGTATGTCTTGTTATAAACCTGCTTGGCTTTATATCCTGTTGCTGCTTTTGTTTCACGATGTACTCCAGATTCTATTAAAATGAATGCTACCCGTAACAGAAGACACTTACTGATTAGAAGTGAAACCGTACACTCCCTTCGCATGAAGCGTGATTGGAATGTGTAATGTCTGCCAGGTCCTGGTGCTCTAATACCTGTGACCGATGCTTTCCTTTGAAGCCGAAGGAACCTTGTAGCTAATATCTTGATACTCTGTGTATGTAGGGGTGAAGCCGTACGCTTGCTCCATGTGTGACATGAGGTTCTTCCAACGTTACCATCTGGCAAGACACAGCCTCACTCATACTGGTATGCATCTGCTTACCCATCTCATGTCATGGGGTAGTTTGTAAAGAAAGTGCTTTGACTCTTTAACTCACAGCAGTGTAAAGACAGGTGTAGGGTGTTTGAAACTGACTCCTAGCTCCAAATATTCTCACACAAACAAACCAAAAGATGTATCCAGACATGTAAAATACAAAACATTTTAGATGTTGATGTAAAACAAAACAAAACGAAAAACATGCAGTCAAAACACAGCAGGGCACCTGAATATACAGGACTTCAGCTTGTACTCAGCTGAGTTCTCTACTTTATTTTGCAGCTATTTCTAGTTTTTTTCTACTTTGTTTTGACTGAAATTATCCCATCAGTATCCTCATACTCCACAAACCACCACAATACAGGCTAATAACACATAGAAGAACTTTAAAAGAAGAACTATTCTAAGGGAAGAATTGATGGTGATGTGCTGACCTTTGTTTCTGTTTCTAGCTTTTACATTTACTTACTCTTTATGTGTATAGGGGTGAAGCCATACGCTTGCTCCATGTGTGACATGAGATTTTTCCAACGCTACCACTTGGCAAGACACAGCCTCACTCACACGGGTATGGGTGCATTGTTTTGTTTACTTTTATTATTCACTACTCTAGAGCCCAAATACCCAGTTTACTGAAATTTCTTTCCCTTGTCAATAGAATGACTGTTACACAGGTCTTTAAATTGAGCAGAAAACATAGACATTAGCTTTGATTAATCACTGTGGTGACTGTAAAAAATACCTAAGACTTGAACTAGCATGTAGTAAAAGCTTCACGTTAAGTTCAGGAAAAAAAAAGATAAAATATTTAACAGATTTACAAGAAAAATGTTAGCATAACCAGTCTAGTCTAGTGTGATCATACTAGCACCACTGCTTTTGGCATGTCTGGATACATACACAAGTGAGTGTGTCCTGTTCAGCTCATTGTGTTGTTTTTTTTTACAAAATCTTTTGCTCTGTGTGTGCAGGGGTGAAGCCATATGCTTGCTCCATGTGTGACATGAGATTTTTCCAGAGATACCACCTGGCAAGACACACTCTCACCCATACGGGTATAAGTTTAAATTATCCCTCTCACTTGACACTATCAGGGGTTGTAGATATTTGCCCTCTGTTATAGACTACCTTACCTACCTGTGAGAGTACTTTGAGCCAATGAGAACACTGTAAACTTGCTTTTGGACTTGATTACAAATACTCATTGTGTTTGATTACTGGTTTTTGAATGTATAGAGTCTAGTTAGACATGTGAACACACTTTGTGATATCATAACACTGACCTCTCTGTATGTGAAATGACACATTTTGTGCAGAAGAACATTTTCTAAAGTTTGGTACTGTGTGCGTTTAGGGGTGAAGCCATACGCTTGCTCCATGTGTGACATGCGGTTCTTCCAGCGTTACCATTTGGCAAGACACAGCCTCACTCACACTGGTATGCTTGACTTAATTGTTCTCCTTTGACATACACATTTCTTCATTCCTTATTTTATTTATTTATTTATTTTTAAATACAAGTCCTTCAATATACAATGCCATGACTATGCCATTGTTGGTAAATTAATTACCCCCACGAAAAATGTTTAATAGACTTTTATTAGGCTTTGTTGGAAAACTGTCCACTGAAAAAGTGACTCCCCTGTTTTTTGTAAACACTGTAATGGTACTTTTTGCATGTGACTTGTTGAATACTATGTGCTTTACACCAAAAAGTGTTTGAAATGCAGACATCAAGAATCACAAGCCTGCGTTTGTTTACTGGCAGACTTAATAGTGAAATGGTGCATTTTGAATTGTGAAAAAACATCACAAAGGTTTATTTTTTCATCACGATAAATGGTTTGTTTGCAGGTTTACAGAATATTATTATTATATCTCTGAAAACGATGATGCACCGTAACGCTCAATGTCTGCATGTTCTCGGACTCTTTTTCGTGTAATGTCGCCACTACACCTGTCTGTAGTAAAGCATGCAGTAATAGACAGCTCCTCACCGTCTGTTCAAAGGTGTTGATGTGCTATCAACTGTATGAGAGGATGTCTAACTCTGCTCTGCTCTGTTTAGGGGTGAAGCCGTATGCTTGTACCATGTGTGATATGAGGTTTATTCAGCGTTACCAGCTGGAGAGACACAGTCTTACTCATACAGGTACGTACTCATTTTTTTGAACCTTGACCCTGTCTTTCCCTTTGCTTTGGTCATGCATGCGCTTTATGTTAATGTTTACATGGCTGCTTCAAACTCGAGTTTGTATTGCTTTCTGTCAGTGTATTGACAAGTGCAAATGCTCTGCTGAGCACTTGTATGACAATACCTCCGCCCATACTTTGTATATGAAATGACATGATGACCATGAATCCAAAAAAATGGGAACTCCAGTCTGGTTTGTAGTCGTGCCAAAAAAAAAAACTACCAATTTGCTCATGTCGGTTGTATTTTCAGTCTTTATATATTTACATATATACAAATGATTTATGTCACATATTATACTCCTCACCAGACATGTTCTGTATCTGAATTGACTCAACTTTGCGGTATTAAGCAATTCTACTTGGGGGCGAAAAAAAAAATCCAGCACAAAGTGCAGTCAGCCCAAACTGTGGAATGAAATGAATCTTGTGAAAAACAAAAATTGCTCAAAGATTGACTGTCTCAATGTGTTTTGTAGCATAAACATGCACCCTAATGATTTGTTTACATATTTCCAAAAAAAACCCCAAAAAAACCCCAAACCAGCCAGATTCTAATGAGCACTAAAAAGAATTATATGGGAAGAGCGACTGAAAATATTTCAAAGGCATTTTGTTTTTTCAAGTCAAATATAGGAGGAAAGTTTAAAGAGTCCATTCCCCCGTGTCTCAAAACTGGGTCAAGGAAGGCGTTTTTCTGAAGCAGCTGCAGGCGTGTGACTGTCTACAGCTGATCAGCTCTGGATTCGCACGATTTTGTTTTTAAAAAAAAAAAAAAGGAGAAAAAAAAAACAGGGACCAGATTAGCCGCAGTTCCCATTGTGAAGGACTCGAGGAGTGAAAAGACACTCAGACTGGGTCCCGTTCATTCAGTAACTGTGGTGGGAATATTGAAATTCTGAATTGGTGTCGTGTTTGTAACGTGGCCCTAGTGTGAAGGGGGCATGGACCCGCAGGGGGAGGAAAACATTGAGCAGGATCTCAGTTGATGTGAATGGGAATTTGTATTTAGACGAAATATCGAACAAAAAAGCCAATTACAACATGCTCACACAGCTTAGTCATTGTGTCATTTCACATTGAAAGTTATGGTGAGTTAATAACACAATCTTGTTATGGCTAGTTTCTCTCTTTTAACACATTTTAAAGCAGAATTTGTATATTTAGGATATTTTTATTGTCAGTCTGCTTTTACAGAACAGTTGTTTTAAACTTAAACAAAGCACTAGCTTGTATATATATATATATATGAAGGTTTTCAAGAGGACTTTGCATTTCTGTCAGTTTAAGTTAAATCTCAAGCAAACCAATGTCCAGTCTTAATATGTTGTGCATAGCTATTTTTCCCCAACTGCCTAAAATTGTCTAACTTCTGCGATCAGCGTTACCAAAAACTCAAAAACAAATCAGTCCCCAGAAATCAGTGTGCGAACACGAAAACATTTTACATTAATTGGCACTTTGTGAAAAAAACAAAAAAAAACAAAACATGCTTGTTGGAATTTACCCGTGTAGAGACTCTGGTTTTGCCTCAATTGTTCGGTCATGTATGTGTTTGGGTTTGATTCATTTTAGCTTTTTTTCACACTGGATATTTTTCACTTCCCCCTGATTTTTTTTCGATTTGAAGCATTCGAGGGCCTTTTTTTTCGCAGTTGCGTTTCAACCTTTGAATTTTCAATTGGGAAAAGTTTTTTTTTCCAGTGTAAGTGTTCTTCCAGTGTAAACCAACAAAACAAAACGAAACCAAAAAAAAAAAGCGCTGATGAGTGCAGCCAAACTTTACTAAGCGTGTTTAGTAAAGTTTAACGTCGATCATTTTTGGCAGTTGAGTGTCTTATGCTAAAGTTGGTACTTTGTGTGCGTAGGGGTGAAGCCGTACGCTTGCACCATGTGTGACAAGAGGTTTTTTCAACGCTACCACCTGGCGAGACACAGCCTCACTCATATGGGTATGCGTCAGCCAATCTTAACCCAGTCACAAGATTAGGATGCTGCAACATCTTTGTGCTTGATCTAGTCTACAATACCTGTATTTATACACAAAGTATACAAGTGTAATGTCAAATACGTGACATTTCCTGTGTTGTGTTGTGTAAGTGGATTTTTTTAGAACCACATTTGAAAACACCTTCATCTATCATATTGTACCCTTTGTAAGTTATTTTAGGGGTATGACATTGGTTATTAACCACCGATATCAATTAAGTCCAGATTCGTATCCTGACGTTTTAAAAATCTTTTTTTTTTCTTTATTTTCTCTTGGTGGCAGAGAAAGGAAAAAATAATTCTCTTGATGCTCTGCGTCTAGGTGTGAAACCTTACGCTTGCACCATGTGTGACATGAAGTTTTTTCAGCGTTACCACCTGGCGAGACACAGCCTCACTCATACGGGTATGGGTCCGTGCACCGTGCCCATGACATTTACAGTGTGCACATTAAAGTCAGCTAAGTCAGCTCACTCTTCAGATGTATGCCTTGCTACATTTAATCAGGGGAGAACCCATAGAGTGCAGTTATATCGAGGTTTCCTAGTCTTATGTGTGTTGAGGTTAACTGTAAAAAAAAGAAAAAAAATCATAATTTTAGCATTTTATTTTAGGAAAGGCGAAATGGATTAAAGCCAAAAAAAACTCTGTTCTAAAAGCTCTGTATTTTGCATGAATTGGCAATTGTGTGGTTAATAACCAATAGCGTAGCTTCTATTAATCCAAAAATTATACAAATGGAAAGTGAGGCAAAGTGATATAATACTGCTACTTTGCATTTAGGTGTGAAACCTTATGCTTGCACCATGTGTGACAAGAGGTTTTTTCAGCGCTACCACCTGGCGAGACACAGCCTCACTCATATGGGTATGCGTCCGCCCACCTTACCCCTGTCACTGAGATCAGACTGTTGTTACATCATGCTAGTCGTCGAGGGCAACCATCTAATGTAGTTTCCAGTGCTGTCTCAAACTGATCAGTAGAACGATCTCTTGGATCAGCCTTTTTTTTTTTTCCTACATCATGTGTGTAAAATGCAACAGTAAATCGTAAATGTGTAAAGAAATGCAGGACTTGCAACATCATCAGCTCATGTGATGTGTTAAGTTGTGGAGTTCAGAATTGGTTCGCAGTTTTTGGCGTTTGGAGGAGGAAGAAAAAACAAAACAAACAAAACAAGAATGGAGAATGAATTTATTTTGATTCGTACATTTTTTTTTTACAAAACGATTGAAGCAGAAAAACAAAAGTGGTTAACAACCCATCAATTCTGAAGAAATGTTTTGAAGTATAGTATTTTATTGATGGATTGTGAACACAAGGAAAAGAAAGTCTGAAAGTAATACCCACAATGCTCTGCGTCTAGGTGTGAAACCTTTTGCTTGTACCATGTGTGACATGAGGTTTGTTCAGCGTTACCACCTGGCGAGACACAGCCTCACTCATACGGGTATGCGTCAGTGCAACTGCCCTTCTCACATTTGTAGGTCATCATTATTATTCTTATTATTCTTCTTCTTATTATTATTATTATGCAGTCTTAAATGTGCTCGTACATGCAGCTTAGACAGTATGGATATCAGTGTTTTTCTTTTGTTTCGTTTTTTTGTGGATGTAGTAAATCGGTAGCACTGTCGAGCGAACGTAGTTGCATTAAATCTATGTAAACTTTCCACGTGCAGTCACAGCAGTCAAAGCAATCAAACAGTCTTGCACCATTCAGCCTATTCCACAAAGGGCATGAAATCTGCTTTAAAAAGAAAAGAAAAAGACAATAAAAAGCGCAATACTCATAATTAGCGCTCTTAAAAAAACTGCTACTATAGTCAGCCCGCTGCTGCTAACTCAGAAGGTACACAGAAGTCCTTGATTGCAGTGCTGCCTGACCATGATGTTTGTGGTTAATCATTTTTGAGTGATGATATAACTAAAACAGTCACAGTTGTGTAATAATCTTAGCCGGTGACTTATAAGTGTTACACAAAGGACACGCTTGATGTATCTTTTCTGTTTGTGCATGAATTGGCAAATGTGTGGTTAATAACCAATAGTGTAGTTATATATTTATATACCTATACATATATGTAAGGACTGGAAAAGCAAGGTAAAGTGATATAATACTGCTACTTTGCGTTTAGGTGTGAAACCTTATGCTTGCACCATGTGTGACAAGAGGTTTTTTCAGCGCTACCACCTGGCGAGACACAGCCTCACTCATATGGGTATGCGTCCGCCCACCTTACCCCTGTCACTGAGATCAGACTGTACTCAACATGATATCAGATACAGCGACTGCAGTCTGAGCCAATTACTGTTAGTACTCTAGTGAGATAAAGGGAGCCCTGCATAATGCGTGTGTGTGTGTGCGCGTGTATGTGTGTGTGTGTGTGTAAGTCTTCACGTACCAGTGAATACAGGACTGTGACATCAGCTCATGTGATGTGTTTAGTGGTGGATCTGAAATCTGATCATCACCGTTTGATGTGTTTATTTAATTGGATTTGGAGCAAGAAAAGAAAAAAAATCGAGAACTCATCATGCAGCCCCCTATTTTTTTTTTGTTTTTAAATTCAGGAAAATCTGACATAGAAAAAGTGGTTAACAACCCATCAATTGTAATTAAGATGTTAACAGCACACTACTGATTGATGGATTGTGACACATAAATCAAAGTCCTGAAAGTAATGTATTGATGCTCTGCGTTTAGGTGTGAAACCTTTTGCTTGCACCATGTGTGACATGAGGTTTGTTCAGCGTTACCACCTGGCGAGACACAGCCTCACTCATACGGGTATGGGTCCGTGCACCTACCCCCTCTCACTTCATCTAGATCAACATTTTTCTCCTTCTGGGCTTAAAGGCAAGGGACAATACTCTGTTGTAATTAGGTTTTAAGCTGTGTAGCAAAAAATGGACCCTCCTGAGTTGCCGTTTGACAAGGTAAACTTCCCTGTTACACACTTCCCTGTTACAACCTCAGGTTTTGAGGTGCATTTTGTATAAACAAAAAAACATTCAATCCAGTTTCATTTTAGTGTTTACGAGCAGGTGCGCACCAAACTCATGTAACACCCGTGCTAACGGAGGACTGAGTATGTAGGCTTGAAACACAGAATCATTGTTGATTATAATAAATGAATAAACATTACAAAAAAAACAAACACTACTGTCCAGAACTTGCAGTAGCAGCATTTGTCAGGCACACAGAAATGCTTTAAACCAAAGTCAGTTGACAAAATTGAAAAAGGCACAAAGCTTGAAGCACATCCACGGTAACTCTGCAGCGTGTGACGCCTGTCACCTGTTACTAAAGCTAAGAAGATTAATTCAGGGAAAAAAAAAGTCAAAAACCACACTTAAATTTTCAATCACAGCCCCTTAAACTGCAATATTGAAATATCCTTCAACATCATTTTGAGGGAGAAAAAAAAAAGCCTTTGTGTAACATTAAACAGCTAATAATCCAGTAATGACGTTCAAAATGTTCACTAATAACCACTGTTTATTTTTGTGCAGTCAATGTTTACATGTCAACATATATGGCTTTGTACATCTCAGGTGAAAGGATGCTGATATTATAGACAGATGTTCAGGTGAACGAATATGTGATCATTCAGACCAAACACTCACAACATGACATGTTAATCTCATACTGCTGATGACGGTGGTTCTGCTTTGAAACCAGACACATTTCCACAAAATGCTAAAATCTGACTTCACAGTTTTAACGTATGGTTCAAGTTGCATGTTTGAACATTTTCACCAGGGAAAAGAAAAGTGGGGAGAAAAAAAAAAGGACATTTCACATTTAAACACTGATATATGCTAAGTGCTAGTCCCAGCTTGAGCTTGAAAAGTTGTATTTCTTGTACTTGTGGGCGGTAGGGCTAATATATTGCTCTGTGTGTGTAGGGGTGAAGCCGTATGCTTGTTCCATGTGTGACATGAGGTTTATTCAGCGTAACCACCTGGAGAGACACAGCCTCACTCATACGGGTATGCGTTCCTTTACCGTACCCTTGTTACCAAGAGGCTCTGGCGCTCGCAGCTGAACGGGGTCACGACAAACTCGAGTTTGGATTGTCAAGTCATTTGATGGGATGTTGAACCAGCCTCAAAATACTTGCCCCAGTTTTTTTGTGGGGGGCCACTATGTTGCGTAGATCTGGGCCACGAAAACACAAAATTCCACTCTGATCTACACATAATGAGTTGATGACGAGGCCTTGTAAGAGTATCAGTTTTAAGATGCTGAAACTACACTGCTGAACTGTACTCATTTTGTTTTCCAACTTTCCTGTAAGTGTTGGAAATAGAGTTTGCCAAGTAAAAAAAGACGTAGAAGAAAGTGGAAACGTTTGCACGCAGTTTGTGGGTTCACGACGCTAAAATTGATGCATTGACTGTGTATTTGTGTGCTCTTTTAGGAGAGAAGCCATTTGCTTGTGACATGTGTGATATGAGGTTTATCCAGCGCTACCACCTTGAGAGACACAAGCGTGTCCATAGTGGGGAGAAGCCTTACCAGTGTGAACGGTGCCAGCAGGTACGTAAGCATACACAGCTTCACATTAGCTTCACATTACACATAGAAATGTGCAAAACATTGCAATTAAAAGTGGTAATAGCAACAAACAAAGTGTTGAAAAACCTCTCAAATCAGTTCAGACATTTTGACAAAAGTGAAGCTTCAAATAAGTTGGATCAGGACTGAACTTTTTCTAAACTGAATGCAGTAAGAGCATGGATGTCCATCTACCTCAAAATTAAGGATAATGGGATGTTAGAAGACTTTAAAGAGAAACTTCAGCCTTATTTAACGTCCCAGTTCATAATAACATTATCTCAAGAACGAAACATGGAGAAAGTGGAGCCCAACAAACAAAACAAAACCTACAAGAGCTGGAAATTTGAGAACTATCACTTCTATTCTGCAGCTACTGACTCGTCATCTTTGTGTGTTTTCTTTAAGAACTTTTCACGAACAGACCGGTTGTTGCGGCATCGGCGGTTGTGCCAGGGTCGCAGCGTAGCCAAAGTAGAGAACCAGCCGTGCTGCGAACCGCGCCCGTACCCCCAGGAACCCCCGCCGGCCCCTCCCACCTGGAGCCCCCTGCACCCCCCTCCAGGGCGGCTGGCGGTCTGACATTCCACCACATCCACGACGCCGCCAGAGACGGGACACGCCACAGGGTTTCTTCTCTTCTCAGCTCTGTGCGGAGCAACGCCATACTCTAGCACAGACTGATCTCGCAGCTCCGGTCTTGGGATTACTAATGACAGAGGGACATTTGTGTTTTTTTGTTTCGTTGACTTTTTACTGTTTACTTTTCTTCACCCCGCCCCCTCCACCCCACCTTCCCCTCCACCACCACCCCCCACCCCCTTTTTTTAAAAGATGAACCTTTTCTGTGATGAACAGTGGTCCTGTTTTGTACTTAATCTATTTGATTTTTGCAGAAAAAAAAAGAAAAAAAGTTTCTATTGTTGTTCAACTATATCTGCATTTGGTGGTACTCGGGCAGTGGGTATTGTTTCTCCTGACGTGTTGGCAACAAAATGGGATGAAGTGGCAAGAAAAAAAAAAAACATTTGAGCGTTTTTTCTAGTTTTTCTTTTGCGTGGCACATTTTAAGTGATCACAATCATCACTCGGGTCGATTCGACCAAAACTGAACTCTTTCTCCAGGTAGAGCAGGGAAGTCACCTCTGACGTCTCGCGTAGACCAGCAGCTGCGACGCCCAAATTTCCCGAGGGGAGCCTCACCGAGGGATGAATCATCCAAGGCTTAACAGGATAGATAAAGTTAGTAAAAAATACAAAAAGGACAAAAGAAAAAAAAAAGAAAGTCAAAATATGACTCAAACAACAGGATTTTCTGGCTGTATCGACAGAAGGTAGTTCAGTTTTGATCATCATTTTGTGTAAATAATTGAAAATGTTTATATTATCTTGCCCAGGAACCTGAGTGGTGATTTTTCTTTTTCTTTCTTTTTCTCTCTCTCTTTTTTTTTTTAGTGCATAAAATGGGCCAAAAAGAAACAGAATTAGAAAATTGTTCACAAAACCTTCTGTTGCTGCAGTTTCAGTGAAATCCAGAGTACATTTTTTTTTTGAGTGTTTTCAAAAGAGTAGGATATCACCCCGTACTTCAATATCAAAACCAGTGCTTCATAACTGTAAACCAGGATTTCCGGGATGTGGAGGATGGGGAGAGCAGCCTACGAAATGACTGGTGTTGCGTCAGACATTAGGAGTCGACCCGCAGGACTTTATATCGCCTGTGTAGCTCACACACCGTGCTGCATGTGTGATGTGTTGGTGACTCAGGAAGTGGCACAGGATTGCGGCTTCGATCGCGAGTCGTCCTCCCACACTTGGTGGGAATCGTGCCCCAGTATGTTCAGCTGTATGTAGGTGTACAGAGAGCTCCGGTGTTGAGCAGAAAAAGAGTCTTCCTTCGCTCTGCCCATATCTCCTGGTCTTGAATAGTGCAGGATGGCCACTCCGAGTCCCATTATGTTGTTTGTACAGATTCTCACATTGTGAGGTTAGTGGGGGTTATACAAAATCTTGTGGCCTTAGTGTGTTTTTTTTTTTTTTTTTGCCTTTTCTCAACTGTTTATTATTGTGGATCAAATATATTTACTAAGACGAGACAGCCTTTAAACACGTTGGTATGTTTTCTTTGGTTTTGTTTAGTTTTTTTTTTGTTTGTTTTGTTCTTTTTCCTTATGGAAACCTAATTCATGGGTTACAGAACGTTGATGGTTTCAGTGGCGCTAAAAAAAGACTAATGTGTTCTCCTGTCGAGAGAGGCTGTCTTTTTGATTATGATTACGAGTTTTCTGAGTCATTGTTACTGATTACAGTGTAACGCAGTCTCTAATCCTTTTGCGAAGCCCAGGGGGAGTGTGACGGTCCTTGTAAGAAGTCGGTAGTGCTAAATTGTTTCCCACTGCAGTGCTTTGGCCAGCGCAGAGTCAAATCTTGCTTGACTTTACTACACACTAACAATTGCCTTTTTTCTCCAGATATTATGTGGTTGGTGTGTAATAATGGATGTCTGTCATGTCATTGGGTTTAGCCTTAAGTAAGTGCGGATACACAAATAATCATTGTAGTACTAAATGATATTGTAACGGACGTCTTTCTTTTTTTTTCCCCTATGATGAACCATCATCGTACTGTGTGGAGGTCTTTGTCAGCCAGACGGCAAAGAGACGGTTGTTCAGGGCCACTTTGCTGCCTGACGGAAAATAATTTCTCAAACTTGCTCCTTTCTGTGACCGAGAACTGGCGATTGGCGTTGTGCGAGCTATTATGTCAAAGCTGAGAAAGTGGCTGCAGTCCCTTGAGGCGAATATATATACATGTACATATCATGACATTACAACTGTTTCTGATGCCACAGCAAGTACCAGGTTAACTGTTAAGAGTGGTGTCTCGGGGTGGGCGGGGGTGGGGGGTTGGGGGGTGGGGGGGACTTGCAGTCTCAATTTGATTTCTACCTAGTGAAGAACGTCCTCTCATGTTTTTCTTATATTTTAAGAGCTTTAGCCTGTAGGTTTTGGAGGTGGAAGGCCAGATCCCGTTATCTGGTCTCGTCGGGTTTGGGTTTGATACAAAACGAGGAGTCGTCTACCGAGTCGGGGTGTTAGTTTACCCCAAGTAGTGGGGAGATTTCGTTCTAATTGGTCCACTGATATCTCAAGGCAGAGAATTGTGTTGCGGCTCACGCGTGTTCAGAGACTCCAAGGTGACTTGGTCACATCAAGTAGGACCGAGCGACAGCGAAAGGGGCCAAGTTTGAGAAATGCGTTCATTTGCTACGGAAACACTATTCCAAATCTGTGGAAGGGATACTGCTGGCACGAGCACATAGCAAAATGGCTAAAGGGCAATACAGTATATAGCTGACATCACTTGTTAATACCTTTTTTTTTGTCACGTATTGTTTTAGTATTCTCAGTCTCATTGTTAAAATGCAATAGAATCCTTGAGTCTCAGTTCATTTGTTTATAAGATTGAGGTTTAATTTTTTTTTTTCAGACAAATCCGAGGGTTTATTTGTCTGAGAATTTCTCATTACATTTTGATGATTGTTTCAAGGACCTTTTTTATCCTGATGAAAATGTAAACACTGGAGTGAAAGGAAAAAAAGACAAAAAAGAAATTGCTATTTTTTTTTCCTTCAGACTGTACTAGACTTTAGGTTATAGACAAAGCCTATTTCTCCTCAACTTGACACGTAAGGTGGACAAAACAATTTGGATCAGTACAGTTGAGAGCCCAGTATGTTCGGTAATTTTGACAATAGAGGCAGTAGTACCACAAGAAAATGTTTTTTTTTTCTTATACGAAGTCCCTGGTATTTGTAGTAAATTATATTGATAATGGTATTAGATGAACAACAGCAACAGTAGCTTTCACAGATTAGTTGTTTTCTTTATTAGTCTTGCATGCAGTTATGGTCCTCAGTTAAGATAGGATCTTGATATTGATTATTTTGTGTAGGAAAATGAGTGCATAAGAATAACTTCCTAAAAAAATGTTACAATGATTATTGTAAAATGGGCTAACTAATATGTACCCTTGTGATCCAATTAGTTTGAAGTATATGAAATCAGAGGAGAGGCTTCTTACTATTATGCTAAAATAAAAGAATTTGTAAAGGACTTTGTATGCTCACTGGTTGTGTTCACTTTGTTTTCCTTTTCTGTTCACTCACAAATACCACAAAGATGAGATTTGAGCTACATTCCTGAACCAACATAAATGTAGCTCCTGTTTTTTTTGTTTTTTTTTATCAACATAAGCTTGTTTGAACTTGTTTTAAAAGCGTGCTACCAGGTTGGCTCAGCCTAGTTTCTAAAATGTTGCACATATAGTTTTTCTCAACTCATCTTTCCCTCTTGAAAATTCTCTCTAAAACCAGTTTGTCAGATGTGAATATGACATTTCTGCTTTTTCCTCTGTTTTTAATCCAGCACGTATACCTAAAAAGAGTAGATTTCCATACACATTCTAACACATTAGTCATTATTAATCATTTATCTGGACCAGTAGGTCTGGTCATTACTGGCCCAATAACAGTCTGTAGAGCGTGAACACAAAGGCTGAGGGGGAGGTAAAGCTTGTGGCACTGAACATCAAAACAAATATGCTCATGACACAGTAATGACTGTAGATGTCAGAAAGAAATGAAAGGGTGCACATCAAAGAGAATTTTGCAACCCCCCCACCCCCCTCCTCGTATCTCTCTCTCTCTCCCTCCTTCCAAACCAGTCACGGCAGATGACCGCCCACATTGAGTCTGGTTCTGCACAAGATTTCAGGCACACAAAGGCAGGTTTTCCTTCCCCATTGTTTCCAACTGCTTGCTGATGCAGAGCTAGTTGTGTTTTAGCATTTGGTTCTGACCTTTGTTTTATATGAAGTCTCACAATAACATTTCTATTGTAACGATTGATTTCAGACCATAGCTGAAATACTCGAAGGGGACCTAGAATGGTTGAATAGTTTTTCTTTGTCCTTTGGTGTTAACCTAGAAAATACAGAACAAGCTTCTTCACTTGTACAAGCCCCTTTTTTCAATCCTATTTGTAGGTGTTTGAGCCAGAATCAAAGGAGGAATGGGGAAGAAACAGTGACATACACATGTACCAGAAACCAGTTCAGAACCATTTCACCAGAAACCTCTCCAAACTCACAGTCATACTTTCATTAACTCTGAAAAGAGACAGGTACTTTGGAGATGAGAAGTACTGTATATGCACATTATACTTCTGGGCCACACGGTGGCGCAGTGACATCTCCGTTTTGCTGCCATTTTGCAAGAAGGTTTTGTGGGTTTGATCCTGGCTGCTGCCGGCCATTTCTGTCTGGAGACTCCCTGTGTGTGTGTGTGTGTGTGTGTGTGTGTGTGTGTGTGTGTGTGTGTGTGTGTGTGTGTGTGTGTGTGTGTTTGTGTGTGTGTGTGTGTATGTTTCCCTCGGGTGCTCTGGTTTCCTCCCACAGTCCAAAAACAGGCAGTAAACATGCCACTGGTCCACTTGTCCATAGGTGTGAATGAATGGCTCCCTGCCTCTCACCCTCTATGAGCTATGAGATAAATACCAGCAGACCCCCTGGTAGGTTCAAAGGTAAAAAGCAGGGAAGAGGATGAATGAATGAATGAAAAAACTTTAACTCTGTGTTGCTATACTTCATCTGTGTGCAATATCACATGCAGTTTGTCAACAGGTCAGGACAGCCATTCAACTGTGCAACTACACCATACACTGCTGTATTTACTATCTGACTACCTCTAGATTTCTATTCATTTTTATACTTTGCTTTACTTTTATTACATTTTGCCATTTTCTACTGAATCATTGTAACATATTTCCCTCCATCTTACCTTGTCGCTGTTGCCCATCCCTAGCTTCTTGTTCTTTTGAAAGCAGGAAATACACTCTGGACAGGTCTCTGTCACTCTCTCTCTCACACAGAATATTCACTATCATTTTATTGATTATTGCGGTCCCTTCAGTCAGTCAAATGAAGTTCCTGCATACAATTCTACAAGTCGTTTACAGAGGTATCGAAAACATATCCATGCGACTAGCAGGTTATTGGTTCAAACATGCAAATATCATGCAAATCTTTCTGCAAGGTAGCAGCAGTTCTACCTATATGCTCAAATACCGAGTGTATAAAACTACACTGGAAAGAGCACTAAAAAGTACTACACCAAAGTGCCAGCAGTACCAGCAGAACTTTAGCAACACTATTAGTGCCATGGCACTGCTTGTTGGCCTCTAACAAAACAAATTAAATGAGGTTGTGTATAAAGAGCACTCCTGTGCAAAAATAAAAGTCCAAACCTTTGGTGGCAGTGAGAGGCCAATAAACTTTTTATTTGAAGAAAACAAAACATCTTTTGACGTTGCACTTTCTGGTTGTAGTGACAGCATTTGTCCGCAGGGGGCAGCAGCTACTGTCATTGTGACCTGTCCAACTTCCCAGAATGTGGAGAAGGAGAACATGAAAACAAAGCAGGCGGAAGTATATGATATTTTATCAACAGAGATACTCAGAGCATCAAAACACCACGTTAATGCAACAGTTTTCACCTGAAAACACCCGCACTGGTTCAGTCGGTGAAGCATGTCTGGTGTGGGAGAAGCTTCCGGTGGAGGAGACGTGATGAACCGGGTGAGAAGCCCCGAGGAGCAGGGCTTCAACGCTGCTCCCAGCGTCCTCTCCACCGCATCCTCCAGGTTTCTGCAGGTCGAGCTGGAGCTGAACATCCTCCTCCGTGGACTCAGCTTCAGCGAGCCCGTCCAGTACATCTACAACCCGCTGGAGTATGCCTGGGACACACACCGCTGCTACGTGGAGAAGTACTGCAGAGCCGGACACAGCGTCCTCTTCCTGGGCATGAACCCGGGACCCTTCGGGATGGCCCAGACCGGGGTGAGAGCAGAGGGTTGTCACACTGTGCATCTCTGTTGTTGCCTTCTTCTTCTACTACTTGTTGTTGTTGTTGTTGTCGTCGTCGTACTTGTTTTTACTTCTTCGGTATCAGTAAATTCTTCACCCTTCATCTCCTACTTTATCTTTTTCTTCTGCTTCATCAAATTCTTCCTTCTCTGCATCATTTCTTCACCTTCTTGCTCTTCCATCTCTCCTTGTTCTCAACTCTCCTGTTGTCATTTCATTTCATGTCTGCATGCATGTCAACAAATCCTGTACATTTTTATGTATTATGTCTCATGCACACAAGGCTATTCATGTTGTGAAGACGCTGCCATAGTCTAGCTTTAAAATGTGATGTCAGTTTCCTCTGACTCTCTTTTATTTTCTGTGGAAACCTCTACAAACTGTTTGTCTGTCAAGCTATCTGTCTTGTTCTACTTTATTTCACTGGTTGGCTGATTGTTTGTACCAGTCCCAGTACCAGGGTGAACATGCACACTCGGACTAGTCGAATCCAAATCCTTCTTACTGAGAGTGACAAACCACTTAACTAATGTGTTGCCTATTGTGTATCAGTTAAGCTTTATCCTCTCACACACACATGCAAGAGTAGTTTACAGAATGGAATTTTCTCATTTGTCGTATGAACATTACCAACACTGTCTAAACTCAATTGCAAACACATTCAAGTTTTGGATTTTACATGTTTTAACTTTCAGTCTGTTTTGCCATCACTCAGACCCAGAATTGTTTGTCCACAGATTAGAAGGTCTGTGGTATGATCCCATGTGGCCTTGGGCAACATACTGAACCTCAAACATGCTGTCTCATCAATGTATGAATGTGTGCACATTTACTGTTGTGGTGGACATTCTGTTGGAAAAAGCTTTAGATTTACCATTTGGTGCAGGTTTAACTTGACACAGTCAGATGAATGATGGGGAAAGAGCCCGGAGCAGAGAACAGCCTTGTATTTTATGTGTGTTAGGATGAGATATGAGAGTGTGTCCTTGATTAGTGAATCCATATTATATATGAGGTGTGGTGACGTGTGAGGCTAGGTGCCGCTGATTGGGGCACACACGTCAGGTTTCAGCGTTTTTGAGGGTGTCACATATGTGTTTATGGTTTCATCAGATTACTCCAGGCCTATATTAATCATAGAAGTACATTGTGACAGGTCACAAGAATAACAGTTGGCATGATGTGCAACATCAGGCCATCACCCTCCCAATACACTATTAACATAATTCAGATGGCGTCCATGCTCTCACTTGATGCTACAGTGCACTAAGTATGAGCTTTGTTGTGTTGGTTAAGCTAAATCTCTGACTTCCCTGCAGTATCTCAATGATATCGTGTTCTAACAACGCAAAACTATCTGTTGTGTTTTTTCCCAGGTCCCATTTGGGGAAGTGAAGTCAGTCATCAATTGGCTGAAGATCACGGGGGAGGTCGGTCATCCACCTAACGAACACCCGAAGCGGCGGATCACGGGACTCGCCTGCACTCAGAGCGAAGTGAGTGGCGCTCGTTTCTGGGGCTTCTTCAAGAAGTTGTGCGGTGAACCAGAACGGTTCTTCCAGCACTGCTTCGTGCACAATCTGTGCCCGCTCATCTTCATGAGCGGCAGCGGGAAGAACTTGACGCCCCCCGAGCTGCAGGCACGGGAGCGGGACCAGCTCCTCGCCCTCTGTGACACCGCGCTGTGCCAGGCGGTGCAGGCGCTGGGCGTCTCCATGGTGATCGGCGTCGGCAGGGTGGCGGAGCAGCGGGCACGGCGAGCGCTGTCCGCGGCAGGTATTCAAGTGAGAGTCGAGGGCATCATGCATCCCTCGCCGAGGAACCCAGCGGCCAATAGGGGCTGGGAGGAGGTGGCAAGAGCAAAACTTACTGAGCTCGGTGTGATGTCGCTGCTGGAAAAGGCGTAGCACACATTTACCTTGAGACTTTCCCGATCAAAAACAGCTCTCCTTTTGATGATGGATCAAGATGCAAGGAGCTGGAATATACATCGTATAGCCCTACATTTCTATGTAATGATTTGAATGTGTGTGTATGTGTGTTTGTATGTATGTGTGTGATTAGCAAACATTGTCAGCTTCAGCTCAGAAGGATGAAAAACACTAATGTTTCACACGTCTATCATCTCCAATGCTGGAAACATCTGCTGAGCAGCTGCAGGTCTCCTCTCTGCTGTCCAGATCTGTCTCTCTGCCCACTGCTTTATGCATCAGTGCCTCCTGGTTGCACTTCAAGTAAACAACAACTAAACACTAATACTGTACGTATTTGCTTTGGTTATACTGTATATGTTAGGTATTTAAATTGCATCAAGTTGAAAGCTTGTATTGAACAAGTTGTCACGCACAAGCTCCTGAATGTACACTGGGAGAAATCCTCAGGAAGAAAAAACAAAGAACACACTTCATAAACCTACTGTAGCCAGTGTTGCTTTGTGTTGCTCTCTCACTTCTGAGATATTGTAAAAAAAAAAGAAGAGAAAGAAGTTTTGTTTTGTTTATACTTCTATTTTGCTTCTTTTAATTGTTTCCTGTTTTTATAAATTTTTAACCTATTTTACTTAGTTTTACCATTCCCTTGCCAAATCTTGTGAAACTATGAAATGATTAAAAAAAAAAGGATTTGCTATTGAAATATGAAATGAAACTGCTTCTGTTTTTTTTTTCCAAGATGAATGCTTGCTGACAGCTGAGACTGACATCTAAGCGCACTGTCATGCTGGTGACGTTGTAAATAAGGCCTGAAGCTCCAAGTGTACAGAATCACATGCATACATTACATGCAGATATGAAAATCAAAATGTATTTCTGTAGTGTTAAACCACGGCAATATAGATAAATAGACACTGCTTTCTTGGATTCTGGATGTAATGTTTTAATGTTCACAAACATTTCCAAAATCACCATAAACACTCGGCTTAAATGCGTTTGTGTTGACGCTACAGCACCATCATGTGGCCACCACTGGGAAGACACCTCTTACGCAATCAAATACAGTTTTGAGATGCAGTTAAAATCAGATGAACAAAATATACTTTTCGTATTAAGCTACAAAATTTGAGGGGGAAAAACACTGTCATGTCATTGGTGTATCGTAAGAGTTTTAAACAAATGTAGACAGGTTTTGCGTAGTAAATAATCATCGATTTAGAAACTTTAAAAAAATAAGAAATCTAGATAAGTGTTTTGAATATGATGTTTGTTTCACCTTTTACCGATTTTTGTTGCACAGTTGGCTCATTAAAGTTGTTGTTCAGAGAAATGTTTTCACTCCCCTCTCTTCCTTTCCTCACCCCCGCCCCCCTCCTCACCCCCTGCACTGCCTCTACTGAGAATTGCAATGAGCAGTAACACCGGCAGCAGATCCTGTGTCCTAACACGCCGGCCTGTGGTGGGAATTGAAGTCTGTGGTGCCGCTTTAGCCTCTGGTGGGACATGTGCTCCTGGACTGCATTTCCCATGAGCGTCCCAGCATCCCTAATTTTACTCTGGGGGTCCAAGGGATGTTGTGAAACTCCTGCACCTGACAGGATTGCTCATCACTATCCCCCGATTGATGCACAGCTCTAACCTGCATGAGGTGGCAGAAAAGACATCACTTCATTTTCTCAGCAGAACAAGGTAAGAACACACCAGCAACACAATTTCAATGCTTTATCAAACAAACATTTATTAGTTGGTTTCAGAAAACTATTTGATTATAACAAGCAAGAGCACTCAACAAGACCTGTAATGTCAGAATTACTGCATTGCTATTACTACACACATTTAAGAGGCAGTGAATATTTACTGCCACACTTAATAAAACTCTCTTTTCAGTGTGTTAAGAATATATTCATGATGATCTTAATTATATAGGCTCAAAGAATGAAATCTAACAAATGCAAAGAAAATATAATCAGGACCAGTGACCCTAAAGTGGTCATTTAGCGTATGATTACAATTGTATAAAATTATATGATATAGACACAAAAGTTGTTGTATATGGTGGAAGAGAATTGAAAAAGTTGCATATCATCAAGTGCACAGTGCATCAGTGTCTAGAGCTTGAAACCGGTGTTTTCCACGGGTTTGATAGGATGACTTCAGCAGATGTATGAGACTGTTGTTTATACACATTTCACGGGGCCATAGGCGACCGCTGTTATGACCGGCCCGCATTCCTCAACTGACTCCGTATCAGCTTTCATCAGCTGTCCTCCTCCAGACTGAAACTGGAGCACGTTTCATCAGATCCACGTATGATTTTCTTCCTAAACAGCTCAGCTTCCTCTCAGCATGGATAAACAGCCTGCGGTGGTGTTTCGAAATGTGGGGCAACTGTACTTTCCCCAGACCAGAGTGGAGTGCCACTACAGTCTGACCTCGGGGCATCAGTGGAGCAGCAGCGACTGGATCGGGATTTTTGAGGTCGATTCGGCCACTTTTAACTCCATCTCTCTCCGCTGCTACAACAGAAAAGACCATTGTTTAAGCAGATGACGTGGGATAATGAAGCCTGTGCACTTTTGTTTGTCATGCAGGTGGGATGGTCTTCGGTGAAACAGTATCACACATACACGTGGGCTCTTGTTCCCGAGGGCTACACTGAGGGCAGCGATGTCAACTGCTGTGCACTTTTCCAGGGTATGAATTTTTAAGAATTTCACAATAATAGTTTTCATTTTCATGATAAGTTTGTGGATTATAGTTCATACTTCAATCTCAGTTTTGACAAACTGAAAAACAGTGTTTTACACACATGCGTTTCTTTCCATTTTCTGCTGCTTTGTGCTTCAACCTGTAAGTGGTGAATAATCATCAGAGATAAACCGATTTTGGGGTTAACTGTCTAATTAAGAAAACCATATAGCAGTAAATAAAATATCCAAACACACACAATTTACTAATCCATTAATTATATAAAATCGACAGTGAAATGGGCCATGTGATATATTGTCATTTGTTTACTTTCCTAAACAATCTGTAGGTGTTTCAGGCTTTTCACAACTGCTTAGTTGTAGTGTGTAAGTTGGAGTGTTGATGCATGCTGTAGTGCAATGCAGCATCACTGCAAAACAAAAGGGAAACCAAGGAGAAGTTTCTGCTTTGCAGTCTGGAGCTGCTGAGTACGTCTGAAACACCATGGTCAACACTGAATTCACTTCAGATTCAGTTAAATTCAAAGTCATTTTAAGGTTTCACCCCAGGTGTATTTTTGTAACACTTGTGATGAACTATTGAGATGTTGTTGCGCCTCCTTGATGCAGCTTCGTACCTGCCTCGGCCCAGCGCTGTGGAGTATGAGTTTGTGTACGTGGATAAGATGAGCGAGGTGTGCGCGCGCAGTCGCCCCTTCACTTTCTGTGCTCCAAAACCTCTGGAGGAGCTGGAGACCCTGAAAGAAGAGCAGGACGAAGAGGATGGAGAGGAGGAGCTACTCGTTGTCATCCCCAGGGCTCAGCTGCTGCAGGTGGGTTTCTGCATCTCTGTGCTATTAATATTTAGTTCAAATCATTTAGATTGACACAATAACACTGCAAGTTATCCTTTATATGTTGCAATTATTGAAAAATGTATTCCACGGTGGATAGAGTCGATTGGACGAATGCTTACAAAAACAAGCAGAGATCCAGGAGGCTCTGGAGGTGACAAAAAAGGCCATGGAGACTGAGAAAGACAGTGGGTTGAAAGCTAGGATGGAGTGGGAGAGTGAAAGAGAAGCGATGAAGGACGAGATCTCAGAGCTCAGAGACAACATGAGACAAAACTGTGAGACGCTGAAGAAGATGGAGGGAAAACACAAGGTTTGAACCTCATAATTTCACAGATTTGTGTGTGTTAACAAACAAACAAACAAAACCCCATAATACTTTCCATTCTCACTCCAACCCTGACAGGATGTGAAAAGCAGTCAGGAGAATCTGACCTTTGAGCTGACCAAACTCCTGGCTGAAAAAACTGAGAGTCAGCAGCGAATCAAAGAACTGGAGGAGGACATCAAGGTCCTGAATGACAGAGATAATGAAGGAAATGTAGAACTGGACAGGCAAGTGTTTAGTGCTTAAAGCATCTGTTATAGTATTTATGCTACTGCTCTCTCATCTCTTGGTAGTCTAAAGAATGCAGAGCAGTTTTTATTGTTACACTGTGGCTTATTTTGTGATTTGGCTTGAATGTGATTTCTCCTGTGTGGGTTCCTTTGGATAAAAATGTCAATGTAATGTACGTATATTTGTCCCTCAGGCTGAAAGACAGATTGAAGAAGATGTCCAGTCAAATGAAGCACGATGAGGAGAAGAGAAAGTCTCTGCAGGTGATTGCATCCTCTTCTCTCGCAGATGAATGGGTCAGAGGAAGACATGCATCCTCTGTGGGTTAGATAGAAACAACTTTAACTGTATCACCTCAGGGACAGAGCCTGACCACCTCTGCCTTGTCCCGTTCCCCCCCGTGGTTCTGCAGATGGAGAACGAGGCCGCCCGGGCAGAGGTGCAGGTGCTGCAGGAGCGTCTGGACTCCAGCGAGCACGTGGCTGAGTGCCTGCGCAGGGAGCTGAGGGAGCTGGGCACCCGGCAGGGCGCTGCCCACACCGAGCTGCACCAGGCCCGGCTGCAGGTGGCGCAACTCACTCTGCAGCTGTCCGAGGAGAACCTGCTGCTGAGGGAGGAGCGAGCCAACTGGGCCCTGGAGAGGGAGGCGCACAGGCACGCAGCGGAGGTGAGGGATCACAGCTACGTTTACTGTCAAACAGTCAGATGTGATGTGACCTGTCGCTGTTACTGTCTTCCATATTTCAGTTTGTTTTTAGTCTCATCTTTATATTAATAAAAGCTGCTTGTAAATATTACATGTTTCCTGTGGAGCACAAAAAAGGACAGAAGCAACGGTCTGTTTTGAGACTGAATCATAATGAATGAACTACTAATTTAACATCCTGAATGCTGAATCTGTCATTTCAATTCCAATAATTCTGAATTTCGCTTTTGGGTTTTCTGCTTTGTTTTTTTAACTTTATTTTATTTTTCTGGTGTGGGTTTTTCTGCAGGCAGATAAGAAGAAATTGCAGGAGCTGAGCTGCGAGGTGCAGAGGAAGGAGGAGTGGCTGCAGGAGGAGAGGACGGAGAGGGAGAAACTGGAGTTAGAGCTCGGGAATGAGAGAGACTGCACTCGAGTGAGTGAATCAAAGTACATCATGCTCACCATTATTCACCACACAAACACATTCAGCTCTAAATATAACTGCTCGTGTGCCACAAATCTGCATCATCAGCTGCTCACATTACAGTTTGGAAACTGGAGAACGGTGCCAGAGCTCGATTATAACTTGCATGCCGGCACAAATAGAAAGGCTTCCATGAACAGTGAGTAAACATTTCCTGCCACTGGCTTGTGATCAACAACCGGGGGGACACGGGACGAGCCAAGTCAGAGGTGTGGTTGCACAGGTTGGGTGGAGTAACTGGAGATGCTGCTGCCCCCTGCAGGTGCTGCTGAGCGACACCAAGAGAGAGCTGCAGGAGGTGAAGGCCGCTCTGAGGAAGGTCCAGAAAGAAAGAGAGGAGCAGCAGGAGGAAAAACAGGCGAGGAGTCCACACCTGCAGGACTTACGGTTTAGGGATTTTATTTGAGAAAAGTCTAGTAGAAGTGTAGCCACTCTATATCGTTGGAGCGTGAATCTGCACACAAATGTGCTAACTCCCAAATGAGTTAGCATATCTGCCTAACTCATTTGTGGGCCAAACTGAGAAAAACGTTCTTAAATCACACCCTCTTATTTCCGAAAAGGCTGACAATAAGATAAATAAATAACCAGAACATCATTTAAGGGTCAAGTTAGTACTCATTTACACTTACATGCATAATTTTGAAGAACTTATATATTTAATTCTATTTTACATTTTGCTTCTTCAACCAATTTTCCTGCCACTCTGCTCTGTCACCTCTCTCTTTGTTAAAAGACGTCAATCAGTAATCAATTACCCTGAACTCCAAATGGTTTAGTACTTCTACTTCATCTTTATCATCATCTTCTCCTTTGTCTTCTTCTTCTTGACTCTGGACTCCAGGACCTGGAGAACTACATCCATGAGCTGGAGCAGAGGTTGGGAATCGTCTCAGAGACTAAACTAAACGGAGAAACACCTGCACACACCTGTGAGTGGTGAAGTCGGCCTTTATATGCAGCGTGTTTTTGATATTCTTTTGTCTTTGTCGTGTGGTGATCATCAAAGTGAAGACTCTGCTCTGATTTAAACAGCGTCCTCTGAAGAAAACCAGGACACCTTCTCACCTTCCTCCAGATCGATTTCATCCCCTCTCTTCATGTCCCCGAACCTGGAGCAGCCGAACGGAGCAGAGATCCCCGCTGAGACACACACAACAAACAAAGATGACGGCACACAGGTACAAACCTGACTCCGAGGAGCAAATTACTTTTCATTAGTTTAGAGTCTATAAGAGCTCTCTGTTCCGGCCTGTAGTGGTTGAACACTGAGGTGTTTTACTGACTGGTAGAAAGAAATCAAAACAAATCGTTTATTCATTCTCACTGGAAGGAGGCCAACACCAGAAATGTAACTGCTCTGATGTAACTTGGATGTAATTTTTCTCCCTTTGAATTTTCTTTGGTGAAATGCGTTGGTGAAATGTAAATATAAATGAGTTTCTTCCTCTTATTTTGACCATATTTTGAGCTTTTGTTTTACAACCAATTAATGATAAGAAATCAACAGTACACAAACTACACAAAACCAGGGGGATAATCTACAAAATATATACGTGATGAAAATATGTATATACTATTTTCCAAGCTTTAAAGCGACAATGTGTAACCCAAAATCAACACCATCATTGTAATCTGACATATTGTCGTAAGCATAGATGGTTTATATTTGATATTTTGCACCATGACAGTCAAGAGAAGCTTTTTGATATATGGAGGCTACCGTAACTTTGAAACAGGGTGCGCCACGCGTTTACATGCAATACACAATTCCACCATTAGGTGGAGGTATTCTTACACAATGTCCCTTTTAAGTAAGTGTAGATCAAATGTAGTCAGTGAAATGAAAGCGGTCACAAATGTTCCTCTGTGTGTTACAGTGTCTTGTTTTCACAGATAACAGATGCTTTAAATCAACATAACTTTATTTTGATAGGCAGACAAAACCCGATACTGAAACGTTACCAAGCTGAACTCGTGTACAGATGTAAAAACCACAAACACTGATCCACATAACTGGACCCCACACAAACGCAACACCGGGTGAGTGAGTGGTCAAAGGACACGCAAACAAAACGTGCAGTTCACACCCAACTTTGCTTCTGTCTGTTCAATCAGGGTGTGTGGATGCATCAGTGTGAGAACAGAGCGGTTGACGAGAAGAGACTGATCCTTCCAGAACTTGTTGACCCCATCCTGAGGTGACAGTTCTGGCTTTCTACCAGTCACAGCGCAAACCTCACGTCCCCTGTCCGTCACTGCACTCATCACCTCACCTAAAATATCACGTGATGACTCCTTTCACACTCCGCAGGCTGTTTTTTTTCTTTCTTTTTGAAGCGTTTTCTTTACCTGTGGGTACAGTCACAGAGAGCACTGAGAAGTGAACTTAAAAAGGCATGATATGTTGGATTGGAATGGATTTGTTTTGTCACCTGCATTTTATGAAGGTTAAAACATCAAACGTCTCTCTCTCTCTCTCTCTCTCTGCAGTGAGCTGGCCGACTCCCCCATGTGGTGACACAGAGGAGGACGATGGGCGTGAAGTCGCTTGTTTACCGTTGCAATATAAGCTCTTAAGAAACCCTGGGAAACCTTGCTGCATTAAATGCTTATTCTTGTTTTTCCTTTTAGTTTTCATTCAGAAAAAAATGTTGAAATTCTCTGAATTATGGAAAGAAAAGTGCGATATTGTGCCATGACTAAACTGAATGTAACGCGTTATGTTTCCGGTGCATGTGAGTGTGTCTCTTGACAGTGTGTGTGTGTGTGTGTGTGTGTGTGTCTGTGAATGTGTGTTACAGACAAGTGTGAAATGTTCTATTGAACAGAGCATTGGAAAAAAATCACTGTGAGACACTTTTACTGTTTATTGATTACTGAGCTTCTGATGGGTAGATGAAGCTCTGTAAGTGTGATGACAGTAATTGCAGATGGGGATGCGTATTGTCAAAATATGAGATCAATTTCTTTTTTAAACTTTACTATTTTGGTCGTAGTTGTGTGTTATGTTATGTAGATGTGTGTTAAAGTCATGGAAAAGAAGATGACAACTGGACACAGAAAGGTCTGAGGACAAAAAGCATATTTATCAAAATACAGGAAAGACGACAAGAAATAACAACTGAGCAAACACAAAAATGTAAGAACACGGACAGTCTTTGTTTTTTTTTTCTTTCTTCTTCTGTGTGGTATGTGTGTAATGGAACTATTTTGATGTAAAAACCCAATTAAAGATAAAACTCATGAGGTGTCTGAATCCCTGAACGTGGAGACAAGTTATTTGCACGCTACAAAGATTGAGTTTATAGAAACTAAGACAGTAAATAATAAATGCAAAACAGCAAAATGAAACATGGAGAAGAGGTTTCCAGCTTCACAAGTAATTTAAGTACATTAATCTCACATCAAAATCACACAAAACAAAGTGAATATATTTCACATTGATGAGCTTCATAGAACTTTTTTTTCATGTTGTTTTCATCCAAATGTCATGTTATTTCTTTGGTATATTCTTTTTTTTTTTTTTTCTCCACAACTTAACATACAGAACTGAAGCCAACGATGTACAGAACTAAAGCCAACAACGTACAGAACCAAAGCCAACGACATGGCTAATATGGCAGATCTATTGCACCAACTCAAACACAAGAGCAGGAGAAAAAAACAAGTTGAATAAAGTTTATAGAAACAATAACAATTAATCACGAAACATTATATTTATGTAAGACATTAAATACTTAACATAGTCTGTAGAAATGGCTGATGTGTGCAAACTGTTGACTGTGTGTGTTTGTGTGTATGTGTGTGTATGTGTGTGTGTGTTTGTCAGTGTGTGTGTGTGTGTGAAAACACTGATGTTTCTTGTACATCAGTCACGCCATTGTGACAAACGTCACAAATGACATTTCACCAGTCTGAAATACATCATAATGGTGGATTGTTTGTTTACTGGAATCAACTGCCCGTGTCTCCTTTGTTGATTCCGCATCCGGTGCGAAAGTTTAAGTTAAGTTTAACTTAAATTTCACGCTGTTGTTGTGTGTGTGGCCACAGAGGTCGTACGGGATACGTGTTTTTTTTTCCGCTCTTCTTCCCGCTCCGTTCAGGGAGTGAGTGTCTCTACGTACGATAGCTAGAAACACGCAGTCCTGTTTGTCAGATACTATACTCTCATTGTGTCCCTCATGTCAACGGGCCACATTAACAACATGCCACAAAGGACAACATGCTGATGGAGAATCGTTTTCCCTTACTACTGTTAAGGAATTAAGTCAGACTCACATTGCTTCTTGTTACACAAAGAACAACGATCTTATGCGTTAACAAGCTGCATAGTCTTAATCAAAAGTAAATGATTAAGTATCCATTTTTTCTTTTTTTTTTCTTTTTACAAAATCCAAAAGTTAAACGTCACTTGTTGAAACACAACAACACACATGAACACGTCGTTAGTGTCGCGTGTGACCCGATGTAAAGCTGAAGTTTTTCCGTGGTTTTGTTGTCGTGTTGGACGGTTGACACCTCGGTGTGATCGTTGGTCATCTGACATGACGTGCAAGTGTCCGTCAGACGTTTTTTTCTTTTTTTAAGTGAGTATGAACATCTTTACATTTTCTGCTACAAAACATTTTCTTTTTTAAATGGTTGTCCTTTAGGAGAACTAATAACTGGTACTCTTCCTCTCTCTGAAACTCTTAACTGAGAATTAATGGCAATCATTTTGGTAGCGTCGCACCTCTATAACGTCACTCTGAATTTTGGTTAACGCTCTTAACCATTACGAGCTCACGCACAACCACACACACACACACACCTGAGGTTTTTTCTTTTATTAAGTAAACGGCTTAAGGGTTATCTCTGCTTTGAAAATTCTCTCCTTAAAGAAACTAAAGTAACATATGGCTTTTTGTATGTACCTGTAACCCGGCTGCTGCACCGAAGGTACGTGCACCGTGCTTAACTACATCTATTTTCGATAACCTCCCTCCGTTTCAGAGTGAGAGGAGTTCTAGTTTGATGAGGGGCCTCATGGTGGCGCTGCATTCAACGTTTTCCTTGAAATACTGAACTGACAGATAGAATCGACCTGAGACTGTGAGATGACATTAAATCTATCCTGCAGATTCTTTAGTCGTGTGTTTTTCAACATGATAGTGTGTGTACTTTTTAATCAAGAGATGGAAAAACATTGCTGCATTTTCTTTGCATTTGTTGTCTCGTAGGCAACAGAGATGAGATTTGCATTTGTGATTCTTCGCCTCTCATTCTCCATAAGATGCTCAGTTTCATACCATGTGCTTGTCACTTTATGAGTTTTGAGTCCTGCTCTCTCTTTGCTATCATTGCTATTGCTCTCTATGTGTCCAATAAAGATGAAATGCATAAAATTAAAGACGAGCTTAAACAAAAAATAAAATACACACGTCCGGTCATATGTGAGCCGGACTGAGTGAAAATATACAAAAAAAGCAACACAGACTCCCACAAAACAAGCGTAAAGAAAGAACAGAAATGAATACATGCTTAGAAAAAAAAAATCAATAAAAAAATAAGTAGCATATCTCTGAATAGTAATAAAAGGAATTCTGAGAAGATATTTACGGCAATGGACACCACATGGAGTCTGTTGTTGCAATGTATTTTTTTTTACCATCAATTTTATACAAAGCATAGCCCTTATAGATAGCGGAGGAGTGCATTTTCTTCAGTCCACCACCTTGTTTTCCTCTTTGGGGTAGACAAAACACTTTTGAAATTCTTTTTTCTTTTCTTACTTTTTGGCACAGCAATTTCTCATGGCGCCCTCCTTGACCTTAACGAACAGTTAGTGCTTTTCCTTCTCCAGAGAATTGCTTCTTGTACTGAATTTGACACATTTTTCTTTTTCCAGACAACATAATGTACAGTATATGCAAATGTGTGCTGCGTTCAACACCTTTACGATATAAGAGCCTAATTCTGTGAGGTTTTTATGCTTTTTTTTTTTCTGGGAGCAGATCAGGAGGACCCCTGTCTCCTCTTACTGCGTTTTCCCACACGCTCCTCTCTTCTGCACGCTGGCTGCAGCTGCCGCCGCCTCCCCGCACGCCTCCCCGTCACTGTCCACCCCTCGCTCCTTCTCCTCATCCCAGTAGTCATCGTCCTCGTCCTCCTCTTCCTCCTCCACCGCAGACTCGTACGTGGACTTGTCCTCTTGTTTAATGGCTTGAATGGCGGGAGGCGCAGGAGGCGCAGGAGGCATGGGAGGCGCGGGAGGTGCAGCGGCTGCAGCTGCAGCAGCAGCTCCACCAGCTGCAGTGCTGTCGCCTGAGTCGCTACTGTCTTCAAAGGCCTCGGGGTTCTCCAGCATCTCCCGGATCAGCGGAGGCATCGGGCCTGGGATCTCTGTCTTCAGTGTGATAGCTCGCTCTGCACCTGCACACACACACACACACACACACACACATATATGGTTTTTAACATCACTTAATAAAGGAAATGCATGTTTGGAAGCTCATCTATCATTTGCAGAAGAATTTAAAGAAAGCCTTGTACAGAATATATGATATTAAAACATAAGACTGTTTATAAGTGTAAAAAGGATAAGTGTCTGCCGTCGCTTTTTGATTTTGCTTTCATGTTTTGAATATTTTTTCATTAAATGGGACAGAAATTTCTTCCAAGCCCAATTCTTATTCTGAATTTTTCGTATAATAGGGCGTTCGTAAGTCGAGGTCCCATACATTCCCGCAGAACATACACACACACACACACACACACATATATATATATATATATATAGACACATATGTGTGTGTGTGTATATATATATGTATACACACATACATACACACTGCCCACTGAGCTTGGTTCTCTTAATGACTGTTAAAGGAAGGTCGCTTACAGTTCATATGGCTCATATGGTGGTCCATTTTTTGTCTGTTATTTGTTTATGTGAAGCGTCTTGAAATGACATTGTTAACATGAACTGACACTTTAAACAAAGTTTAAGTTGAAGAAGATGAAAAGGCAGGAAGCGAGCCCACATATATGATCATAAGCAGATGATGTCGACTTGCCCTGAAGTATTTCTAATACACTGTTCAAAGCAAGGGTTTTCTAAAGCGACTTGAGTAGATCCTGATAGATATAACTTCATCGCGTTAAGATCCACATCGTAATCATGTCAAAGTTTGCGTTACAACTCAGATCTTCTGCAAACTCATCTCAGATGTTGTAGTGGATGACTTGAATCTAAAGCATTTCATAATCTTGTAGTCTGTCTTACGATATCCAAAGCTTTTTCCACGTGTCAATGTAAAACTTCAGCTGACCTTTGGTGCTGATTCCTCGGAGGTCTGTGACTTTCATCAGCATGCGGGGAAACATGTGAGGCTTGTTGGGGCGTCTGCGGCGGGTGTAGATTTTCAGAGCCTCCAGCAGCGGCTCCTGCAGCTTGTCCACCTTCTGCGGGTCCTCCAGGTCCATACGGTCTGAGAAAATTACAGAATAACACAAATTTGAGTGGACATAGAATTACATGCCTCACGTGCTGTTTTATTAGACATTTAACAATCCTGTTCTTAGGGAAAAGATTGTCCATTTATGCACAGATCTAGTTTTTTCCTGAACAAAACAATAACTGGAGCTTTGATGCAGCTATGGAGCATGTACTCATCTCATCAGTCTTATATGTTTAAGCCAGAGGAATCAGAGGAGGAATCACATGCTGAGGAAGAAACTGCTGCCTTGCAGCTGAGTGTGTTTCATGTCCATGCAAACTATTTGGGAGGTGAAGCATCACACTTGTATATCATGCCTGTTCAGATCTGCCTGTCTTATAACTGCCATTTCAAGTCATACACAAAGGCAGATGTGTTCACGTCTTGGGACCTGTCGTTCAGACAGTAATGAAGGTCTTTAAAAGCTCTCAAACTGCTCTCTGACACAACTTTACCTCCGCAGATGAGGCAGATTGCGCTGAGCAGGCCGGTCTCTGTGTCATCCATCTCCAGAGGCAGCAGCTGCCCGGCGAAGGCGAACACCAGGTCTGTGAGTGGCCCGAAGCCGGCGTTATGCATCTGGGTGCGGTTGAGAGTCAGGCCATCTGAGAAGGTCATGGTGTCCTGTTCTGGGGTGTAGCGAGTGCATATCCTCAGCATCTAGGAATCGAAACAAAACAAAATTTGTTTACGAAGCAAATATAAAATGTCAGCCGTTGACCAAACAGACGAGCATCAACACCATGAGCATAACGCATCAGCAATAAAAACAGTGATGTAAAAGGAAACTAAAACTCAAATGAAGTTAAAAGCCAAAGAAAGGAGATGAAAGATGTGGAGGCAGTGGGCTGTTTGAAGAACGAGAATGGCGGCTGTTCGGTGTCACATTTTTATTTTGCGGGAGCCGTTTACATCTATAAGTGAAGCAGCGTGACGAATGAGAAAAGCGATGAGAGGAAGCAGAGCGGGGCATCAGTCTGAGAGTAAGAAGGAGCCTGCGGTTGGTACCAGGATGTCCAGACATGCAGATTTGAGGAGGGTGATCTGGTCAGCGATGGTGAGCGTGGTGAAGCCTGGTAGCCGCTTGGCAAACTCCACAATCTTTATAATGCACTTAGTGGACAGCTCACTGAACTTATCCCAGAGGCCCAAGTCCAGCTGGACTCTGTGGTCAGCACTTGAATTCTGGGGGGAAAAGAGAAAGAGAGAGAGAGAAAGAGACAGACAGAGAGAGAGTAACACTTTTATGTGTGTGAAGACACTGTCATGTGTTTGTCTTCCTGGCAGAGAACAGCAGGTAGCTGCAGTCTGTGGACTATCATTAAAGAATAAGCATTTAGACTGAATAGCGGCTTTCTCCAATGTTTGCAATCCAACTGTTGGGCTTTTCTTGTCAAATGTAATCTTCTAAGGATCTATGATATTAGATATTAGATTATTATGATATTACATGTCTTTATTTTTAGGTTCAAACACAGCAGGACAGATAAAAGCAGACAGCTTCAAACCATGGTTTATTTGTGGTTCTCAGGGTAAATTAGTATTTATCTAGACAAATTGTTAACATCTATATTATCCCAAAATGGGGAAATTTCCCTGGTTTCTATAGTGTCCTTGCTTGTTTTGTTCAGTATTTAAAATGTCTGTTGTATTGACTGAAATATTACATTACATGGCGATATTTTTTTCCTCACATTATCAGCGTGTTTCATGTATGAGATGAGTTTTCGAAGCACACAGAGGGTTTCTACCTCCGATGACGATGTGTTTGACTTCATGCCAATATTTCTGTGCTTCTCATTTCTGTTTCCATCAACAAACACTCACTGTTGTGTATTTTCCCAGCTGGCACAGAGATGGGAAGGTCTCCTGGTGAGCTTTGCTGACTTTGTTCACCAGCTCCTCGAGTTCTCCGCTCAGCTCGTAGTTCTCTGGCAGTACCACTTCCTCCTTCACGTCCTTCTTCTTCTTGTTCCTGTCATTACGCACGGCTGCAGAAAACCGCGGGAGTTTTAGGTCACATCATCACGTAGAAGATGAATTCATAAAACAAACGTGTTTGCTTCCCCTCACCTTCTTTGGACATGCCGACCTCGAAGCACTTCTGCAGTCGGCAGTACTGACAGCGGTTGCGGGTCACTTTGTTGATCTGGCAGTTCTTGTCTCTGTGGCAGGTGTAAACCATGTTCTTTTGGATGCTTCGCCGAAAGAAACCCTGAAACCAATGTAAGAGATTAAGTTTCATGCTCATACGCGAGGAAGACAAAGAGTTTAAACTTTCTTTTCCGTCGCTCAATCAGCAGGCAGAGAGGAGGTTCAGCTGTCCTGTATGTTTATTTTGCTTATTGTTATTCTCATTGTTCTCAGTCTTCCATATGAAACCTTCACATGGACTTTCGTGATGTTGATCACACACAGACAAACAAATTATACATCAAAACATGCAGCTCAGCCCCCAGTGAGCTTGTATTTTTCTCAACAAAATGACATTTTTTAACCTTTGACTCGTAAGTGTCTGCAAACAATCCAAACTCTGGTCAAGTTATCACACCAGTAAATTCCTGAGACTCTCCTGGATGTATTTACATTCTGGATCGGACCAAGATTTGCAACTTTATCATAACTGTGGCCAAAAGCGCAGAAATGACCTCAAGAAATGAATGGGGGAAAAAGGAGCAAATTCCAATAATGACCCTCACACAACCATCTGCTGCAAAGCCATACACTGACATAGGAACTTCCTATGAACTTCAAAACACAGTAAACACAGCACCAAAGTGCTGCAAGCAAAATGCTCTAATAATTTCATAGTTAGAGCATCATTATTCAATGACAATCTAGATAATCCTTTGTATCAATTTTCTCTTAATTTCATTGTTTTGATTTAAATTTCCACAGACGGAATTCCCCTGTGAACCTCATTTGCATAGACTCCGCCCACTGCCTTGGAAGTCCAAATCGGTCTCAACCAATGGGAAAGCAGTCTGCCTATGACCTTTGAATAGACTCCGCCCATCCGGCCAGACTATGTATATGGAGGTGAAATCCCAGCCTGTTCAGTTCAATTCTCAGAATTGTTCGTATAGCGTATCGTGGTATATTGTTCAGACATACTTGAGGAATATATCAGTGGTATTCGTTCACATTCAGTTCTCAGGATTGTTCACATAGCGTATCGTGGTATATTGTTCAGACATATTCTGAGGAATATATCAGTGGTATCGTGTTCAGATTCCGATTAGGAAATCTCAGTATGGTGGCCAAAGCGATGAAGGTCGACGGGTCAACCCTACCACAGGTTATAGTAGCAGATGTTCTTCCATTTGTCCAAAGGGCTTTAGACAGGCTGGCACACGTTCAGTGGGAGAACGTGCAGTGCAGCAACCTCGACCAGGCAACGGAGAAAGTGTTGACCGACATGTTCCTGGATTTAATCAACATGTTGGCTGGGTACATTGGCGAGGTGATTAAGGATAAACTGCGGGCGAGCCGGCAGTATCCTTTCCCCTCAAACTCGTTGGGCATCAGGGTTTCCGAAGATCAGATCCAGCAGCGTCTGGACTGTGTCATTCCACACACCTTCCTGAAGGCGACTGGTGTTCAGGAGGACATCAGCTGCAGCGCAGACAGAGTGACTGTGCTCATATCAAAGGAGGTGACCGAGAGGATTAACTCTGAGTTCTCAACCAGTGAGAGTAGCGAAGGGAGCTGGGGCTGTGACACCTGTACAACTTCTGTCAGTAGGCTGAAGATCATGGTGAAGCACGTGGTCAAAATACTGCAGAAGTGCTCGCAGGGGCTGCCACACAAGAAGGGGAAACAGACAGCAGTGGAGTCTCACAAAGACGAAACAATGCCAGACATAGATGAAGATCACGCCAAAGGAAATCCTCCAGTGGAGAATGTGTCAATCACAGCTTTACACTCATTTGACACCTTCGTAAAAAGAACCACTGAGGCTGTCAAGAAGATCCTGGAGCAGCACGACAAGGAGGTCAGCATCGCTGAGCATGTTGGTGTCACTTCTGAGGAAGAGCACAACATGCTCCAGAGTCGCAGCTCCCAGGATATCGACACAGCGGCAGAGGGGATTGTCCAAACCCTCCTGGAGGAAATGAAACGGGAGGCGAGCGCTTCATCTCTGAAGACATTTGAGTCTTTCAGGCCATCCTGCTGGACCAAGGTTCATGTCAAAATCAATGTCTGGATGGTCTGCACACTCGCTAGGAAGAAGTTTTTGGGCTTCCTGACTAGTGTGTGGGAGACACTGGGCTGCTCCTCGCTGACCCACAGGACGACATCGCTGAAACAGCTTCTTGACAAAGCTGACTCAGTGGTGGAGGACTTAATCCAGTCCCACACGTCCCAAGGGAAGGAAGAGGAGGAGACTGCTGAGGAGGGAGAGGGGACCGGGCAGGGGAATCTTCTCCAGAAGATCTCTAGTGACAGCACCGGCCAGATGCGCATCATGTATCAGCTGCTTAGCAGTGCCGTGACACAGCACCTGACTGCTGACCAGGAGGCAGATAACGAGCACCTGACGAAGGAGATCAAGAAGGGAGTGAAAGGTGTCGTGAAAAGCTTCTGGCACAGACTCAGGCAGGAGGCACAACAGCATCAGAGCAGGACTGACCTGTCAAACATTGTCCTCAGGAAAATCAAGAAAGCAGTGACACAACTGCACGGGGAAAATGTGCATCCTGAGTCAAAGGGAATGCCACCGTCAGTAACCAACGATGCTGATGCTGTTACTGATATTGATGCTGTTGTTGATATTGATGCTGAGGCTGATGCTGAAGCTGATGCTGATGCTGATGCTGATGCTGATGCTGATGCTGATGCTGATGCTGAGGCTGAGGCTGATGCTGAGGCTGATGCTGAGGCTGAGGCTGAGGCTAAGGCTGAGACTGCGACTGATGCGGTCCTCGGCCTCTTGGCAGACAGAACCAGCAATGCTGTCAGGGAGATTCTGAAGGAGCAGGGGGAAAAGCTTAGCAGGGCTGAGGGGAGTGACGCCTTATCTGAGAAGGAGTGCAACCTGTTTAGGTTAAGGAAATCCGTGGATAGAGTCACATTAGCACAGGATATTGTGCAAGTGATTCTCAGTGATCCTGGGCTGCAGTTGAACACAGGGGGGTTATCTTGCTGGACCAAGGTGGAAGCAAAAATCAAGTCCTGGGTGATCCACACATTTGCTGTGGAGTCAGTGCTGACCTTTGTGGCAGATCTGAGACAGAGACTTGGCTTCCCCACACCAACCCAACCTGTGGCATCCATGAAGCAGTTGCTTGATGGTATCAAATGGGTGGTGGAGGATATGGTCACCCCAGAGAAGACTGAGCAGGAAGAAGGTTGTGCTGAGAAGGACAACGAGGAGCTCTTCCAGAAACTCTCCAGTAACTCTTCAGGCCAGAAGGAGATCGTGCAGCGACGGCTCAGCAACGTCATACTTCACCACATGAAAAGTGAGGAAGGAGACAACGCACTCGTCAAGGCAGAGATCCAAAAGGGACTGAAGGGTTTCATGTTGAGGTTCTGGAGGATGCTCACAGAGCAGGCACGACTGTTTCACTTTCAGAGTGACCTCTCCAGCGTTGTTCTAAGGAAAATCCAGAAGGCGATCATATTAGTGTTTGGGGATAGGTACAGGGAGGTGGGGGACAATGACGAGGACATCGGGGTTTCTGAGCCTGTGGTACCAACAGCTGCACCTCTCTCTGTCACGGTCCATGACTGTGCTGAGGAAGATGGTGCTGAGGAAGATGGCGCTGAAGAGCCTGAGCAGGTCCCTCCACCCTTGTTCACTGAACCATGTCTCAGTAACAAAGGTGAAGAGACTCCAGCTCAGGCTGAAGATCAGGTCCCATCCCATCCTGGTGATGCCTGGGCTGACATAAGGCTGTCATGCTTGGTGTTTGGTCTGGTTAGGAAAATCCTAAAGGTCGACCCACGCTATGACAGGAACGTAGCCGACAGCATCACCCTGGAGCTGAGAAGGATGCTCCTGGAGGAGATGGAGGGATGTGAGGGATGTGATGCCTTGGCGGAGCACAAGAGCATCACAAAGATGGTCAAGGCAGCGTACAAGAAGCTATGTCAGCATGCGGGTGGCCCGGAGCAAGTCAGGTTTGCCCTGTTGCACCATTCCGATGTATTCTACAAATATATCGTGTCAGTGCTTCATAAGCAGCTGACAAAGGAGCGACGGGGCGGCATAGGGAGGTTCTTCAGAGCCGCCGTGGGGGTCATAGTTAGGCCGTTCACTGGTGTCTCCCGCCGAGGAGGCAGAGTGTAAATTAATGGAAAAACATCTTTTAACTGGTTTTCTCCGAGTGCTTCGGTTTCCTCCAGGATGCAGTTTGTTATTGCCATCAAAAAAAACACTAACATCATCATTAATTTCACCATAGTTCACCATAGTGACGCTGTGACTAGATCACCCTGGCTCCCTCTCTGTGGCTGACACTTGCTTTGGAGTGTGTGTAAATGTTCTATGTAATGTGTATATATTGTACAAACAATGTTTTTATACAGTATATGTGTATATAAATATATAGATATATTTTTGTATATTTTGTATATATTTAAATGCTCTATGTAATTTGTATATATTATACAAACATTGTTTTTATACAGTATATATGTATATAATATACAGATATATTTTTGTATATTTTGTATATATTTAAATGTTCTATGTAATGTGTATATATGTAACATGTGTGTGTTGTGTGAAAATTAAAAGATGCTAAAAACATCATTTCACAAAAAAATGAAGGAATGATGTAGGCAACATTATTTTTCACATAACTAAATGATGTATATATGTGAATACAAATATTATAAATAAAATATAATAAAAAATATATATTTTTTCTATTTGTTTTTATTTACAATAATAACATTGGTCTGAACCGGCCTGGAAACAATCTGTGAATCACATTGTTGAGCTCTGACACTGATAACGTGCAGTTCTGGTTAGAATACACTAGAGGGCAGTTTAGCAAAGTGCTGGGTCTGAAGTTGACTCAACACCAAACTCTAACTCTTTTCAGGTTACATCAGTTATTTCCCTCACACATGCCCTGTAAACTGTGTAAAATAAAAAATGGAAACTGGTGTAGAGACAAGTCCTGCTAGGTGACTTTAGAAAGTTTAGGGGGTCATGGTGACAATAAAGCAGACCAGCGTTTCCTGGATCTAACAGAAGGTGTGTCTCTGATGTGCTCCTGCCTCCTTACGTCTAGACTTAGCTATAACGCTACAACATGGTGTCAGAAGGTAATCAGTCAGAAGTTATTTAGTAGGTCATCAGATGGAGGTTTGTTCATTTTTTCTTTAAAAAGTGTCTTTTTAGTGTCAGCGTTAGTTAGCTTTGTAGCTGAACAGCATCGTTACCAGGGCAACAGATCTACAGCGTTCATCATGAACCAGTTTCAAGTTGCTCCACTGGAGAAATTTCCATTCAAAACAGAGGACTGGTTGAAATGGATAGAAAAAGTCGACAGATTTCGCATGGCTTCAGGTTTGGAAACCCAAGCAGAAGAAAATCAAACCAATGCTTTCATCTACACAATGGGCGAGGAGGCAGAAGATACTCTAACGTCCTTGCATCTAACGGCTGATGAAGAGACTGAGTACCACACAGTCAGGGAGAAGTTGGACGCTCACTTCATTGCTCGTAGGAATGTCATATATGACCGGGCGATGTTTAATCAACGGTAGCTAGGCCAGTCTCACTTCCCCTCCTTCCCAAAGTCAGAAATGAGTTAAATCACATAGAGCAGCTAGGTGTCATCTCTAAAGTGGAGCAGCCACACCATGCTGGAGCAGCATGGTGTGGTTGTTCCTAAACGTGCACGAGAAGCTGTGAGGATCTACACTGACCTCACAGAACTTAATAAGTCAGTAGAGAGAGAGAGAGAGAGAGACATGAACTTCCCTCGGTGGAAAACACTCTTGGACAGCTCACCGGGGCCAAAGTCTTCTCAAAACTGGATGCCAAATCAGGATTTTGGCAAATTCCACTCTCCAAGGAATCTTCTCTGCTGACCATGTTCATCATTCCGTTGGGACGGTACTGCTACAATCGACTATGTTTTGGCATCTCATCAGCACCAGAACATTTTCAGAAATGCATGCGGCAGAACCTACACGGCATAGATGGAGCTGTGTGCCACATGGATGACGTGCTCATCTGAGGAGCCAGAAATGTGAGTGAGGTGAGACGCTTCCTGGGGACGACTAATCACCTTGGTAAATTCATACCTCACCCAGCTGAGAAAACTCACAAACTCAGAGAACCGATCAAAACATCAAATATGTGGATCTGGGGGCCACAACAACAGCAGACCTCTGACAGTATAAAGGAGGACCTGACTACTCCTCCAGGTCTAGCTCTGTATAACTCACATAATGACACGCTTGTCTCAGCAGATGCCTCATCATATGGCATGGGTGCTGTTCTCCTCCAGCAGCAAGACAGCACAGCAAAGTGGAAAACAGTGGCAAATGCATCAAGGGCACTCAGCAGCACTGAACAGAGGTACGCTCAGATCGAGAAGGAGGCTCTTGCTTCCACATGGGCCTGTGAGAGGTTTGCAGAGTTCCTCATCAGGAAAACCTTTCACATAGAGACAGACCACAAACCTCTCGTCCCACTGCGGGGCTCAAAAAGCCTTGATGAGTTGCCACCACGCATCCAGCGTCTACGCATGAAGCTCAGGAGGTTTTTCCTATACTATATCTCACGTGCCAGGAACAGAGATAGTGACTGCAGATGTGCTGTCCTGAGCACCTGAAAACAGCACAGCTGCAGGACTGTCAGAAGAGGAGATGGATCTGTATGCTCACTCCATCATTGCTAGCCTACCAGCAACAGAGGACAGACAGAAACAGACAGAAATTTATATATTGTGTGTTTGAAAAAAAGAAAAAAGAAAAGAAAAAGTGACTGTGATCGTATAATGTGTAAAACAGTAATAATTATAGTTTAATATCAGAGAAAACATTATTAACTTAACTTAAGAATTACCTCAAGTACAGCAGTGATTTTTGTGGTAGTAATGTGTTCAGAAGAGACTTTAGAGTGAAAAGATCTAGAGTTTGCTTGAATTTATATATGAATCTTCAGTTATCAATGTATACATCACATGACTGTTGGTTTAATGTAACAGCAAGAAAAGTTTTGTTTATTTGATAGTTTCTTCATGTCTAGTCAGATGCTTTTGAAGTAAGGTCTCCCTCTGAAACTAACAGGAAAAGGGAGATGCAGAGATAAGTCCTGCTAGGTGAATGTTTAGGGGGTCATGGTGACAATAAAGCAGAGCAACGTTTCCTGAACCTAACAGCTGGTGTGTCTCTGATGTGCTCCTGGCTCCTTATGTCTAGACTTAGCTGTAATACTACAACAATGGGAAAACAAAGCAAAAAGGTACAATGAAACAGAAGAAAAAATGTCTTAGAAATCATCTCAATAGTGCTATGGGAAGAAACACTATTGTTCTCCTGTGCGTTTATTTCACTTATTGTTATTCTCATTGTTCTCAGTCTTCCATATGAAACTTTCACATGTACTGTGGTGATGTTGATCACACACACACACATTATACATCAAAAAATGCAGTTTAGCATCCAGTGAGCTTGTATTTTTCTCAACAAAATGACATTTTTTAACCTTTGACTTTAACTGTCTGCAAACGATCCAACCTCTGGTCAAGTTATCACACCAGTACATTCCTGAGACTCTCCTGGATGCTCTGGTGTATTTACATTCTGGATCTGACCAAGATTTGCAACTTTATCATAACTGTGGCCAAAAGCGCAGAAATGACCTCAAGAAATGAATGGGGGAAAAAGGAGCAAATTCCAATAATGACCCTCACACAACCATCTGCTGCAAAACCAAACACTGACATAGGAACTTCCTATGAACTTCAAAACACAGCAAACACAGCACCAAAGTGCTGCAAGCAAAATGCTCTAACAATTTCATAGTTAGAGCATCATTATTCAATGACAATCTTGATAATCCTTTGTATCAATTTTCTCTTAATTTCATTGTTTTGATTTAAATTTCCACAGACGGAATTCCCCTGTGAACCTCATTTGCATAGACTCCGCCCACTGCCTTGGAAGTCCAAATCGGCCTCAACCAATGGGAAAGCAGTCTGCCTATGACCTTTGAATAGACCCCGCCCATCCGGCCAGACTATGTATATGGAGGTGAAATCCCAGCCTGTTCAGTTCAGTTCTCAGAATTGTTCGTATAGCGTATCGTGGTATATTGTTCAGACATACTTGAGGAATATATCAGTGGTATTCGTTCACATTCAGTTCTCAGGATTGTTCGCATAGCGTATCGTGGTATATTGTTCAGATATATTCTGAGGAATATATCAGTGGTATCGTGTTCAGATTCCGATTAGGAAATCTCAGTATGGTGGCCAAAGCGGTGAAGGTCGACGGGTCAACCCTACCACAGGTTATAGTAGCAGATGTTCTTCCATTTGTCCAAAGGGCTTTAGACAGGCTGGCACACGTTCAGTGGGAGAACGTGCAGTGCAGCAACCTCGACCAGGCAACGGAGAAAGTGTTGACCGACATGTTCCTGGATTTAATCAACATGTTGGCTGGGTACATTGGCGAGGTGATTAAGGATAAACTGCGGGCGAGCCGGCAGTATCCTTTCCCCTCAAACTCGTTGGGCATCAGGGTTTCCGAAGATCAGATCCAGCAGCGTCTGGACTGTGTCATTCCACACACCTTCCTGAAGGCGACTGGTGTTCAGGAGGACATCAGCTGCAGCGCAGACAGAGTGACTGTGCTCATATCAAAGGAGGTGACCGAGAGGATTAACTCTGAGTTCTCAACCAGTGAGAGTAGCGAAGGGAGCTGGGGCTGTGACACCTGTACAACTTCTGTCAGTAGGCTGAAGATCATGGTGAAGCACGTGGTCAAAATACTGCAGAAGTGCTCGCAGGGGCTGCCACACAAGAGGGGCAAACAGACAGCAGTGGAGTCTCACAAAGACGAAACAATGCCAGACATAGATGAAGATCACGCCAAAGGAAATCCTCCAGTGGAGAATGTGTCAATCACAGCTTTACACTCATTTGACACCTTCGTAAAAAGAACCACTGAGGCTGTCAAGAAGATCCTGGAGCAGCATGACAAGGAGGTCAGCATCGCTGAGCATGTTGGTGTCACTTCTGAGGAAGAGCACAACATGCTCCAGAGTCGCAGCTCCCAGGATATCGACACAGCGGCAGAGGGGATTGTCCAAACTCTCCTGAAGGAAATGAAACGGGAGGCGAGCACTTCATCTCTGAAGACATTTGAGTCTTTCAGGCCATCCTGCTGGACCAAGGTTCATGTCAAAATCAATGTCTGGATGGTCTGCACACTAGCCAGGAAGAAGTTTTTGGGCTTCCTGACTAATGTGTGGGAGACACTGGGCTGCTCCTCGCTGACCCACAGGACGACATCGCTGAAACAGCTTCTTGACAAAGCTGACTCAGTGGTGGAGGACTTAATCCAGTCCCACACGTCCCAAGGGAAGGAAGAGGAGGAGACTGCTGAGGAGGGAGAGGGGACCGGGCAGGGGAATCTTCTCCAGAAGATCTCTGATGACAGCACCGGCCAGATGCGCATCATGTATCAGCTGCTTAGCAGTGCCGTGACACAGCACCTGACTGCTGACCAGGAGGCAGATAACGAGCACCTGACGAAGGAGATCAAGAAGGGAGTGAAAGGTGTCGTGAAAAGCTTCTGGCACAGACTCAGGGAGGAGGCACAACAGCATCAGAGCAGGACTGACCTGTCAAACATTGTCCTCGGGAAAATCAAGAAAGCAGTGACACAACTGCACGGGGAAAATGTGCATCCTGAGTCAAAGGGAATGCCACCGTCAGTAACCAACGATGCTGATGCTGTTACTGATATTGATGCTGTTGTTGATATTGATGCTGAGGCTGATGCTGAGGCAGATGCTGAGGCTGAGGCTGAGGCTGAGGCTGATGCTGAGGCTGAGGCAGATGCTGAGGCTGATGCTGATGCTGAGACTGAGGCTGATGCTGATGCTGAGGCTGAGGCTGAGGCTGAGGCTGAGGCTGAGGCTGAGACTGCGACTAATGCGGTCCTCGGCCTCTTGGCAGACAGAACCAGCAATGCTGTCAGGGAGATTCTGAAGGAGCAGGGGGAAAAGCTTAGCAGGGCTGAGGGGAGTGACGCCTTATCTGAGAAGGAGTGCAACCTGTTTAGGTTAAGGAAATCCGTGGATAGAGTCACATTAGCACAGGATATTGTGCAAGTGGTTCTCAGTGATCCTGGGCTGCAGTTGAACACAGGGGGGTTATCTTGCTGGACCAAGGTGGAAGCAAAAATCAAGTCCTGGGTGATCCACACATTTGCTGTGGAGTCAGTGCTGACCTTTGTGGCAGATCTGAGACAGAGACTTGGCTTCCCCACACCAACCCAACCTGTGGCATCCATGAAGCAGTTGCTTGATGGTATCAAATGGGTGGTGGAGGATATGGTCACCCCAGAGAAGACTGAGCAGGAAGAAGGTTGTGCTGAGAAGGACAACGAGGAGCTCTTCCAGAAACTCTCCAGTAACTCTTCAGGCCAGAAGGAGATCGTGCAGCGACGGCTCAGCAACGTCATACTTCACCACATGAAAAGTGAGGAAGGAGACAACGCACTCGTCAAGGCAGAGATCCAAAAGGGACTGAAGGGTTTCATGGTGAAGTTCTGGAGGAAGCTCACAGAGCAGGCACGACTGTTTCACTTTCAGAGTGACCTCTCCAGCGTTGTTCTAAGGAAAATCCAGAAGGCGATCACATTAGTGTTTGGGGATAGGTACAGGGAGGTGGGGGACAATGACGAGGACATCGGGGTTTCTGAGCCTGTGGTACCAACAGCTGCACCTCTCTCTGTCACGGTCCATGACTGTGCTGAGGAAGACGGTGCTGAGGAAGATGGCGCTGAAGAGCCTGAGCAGGTCCCTCCACCCTTGTTCACTGAACCATGTCTCAGTAACAAAGGTGAAGAGACTCCAGCTCAGGCTGAAGATCAGGTCCCATCCCATCCTGGTGATGCCTGGGCTGATATAAGGCTGTCATGCTTGGTGTTTGGTCTGGTTAGGAAAATCCTAAAGGTCGACCCACGCTATGACAGGAACGTAGCCGACAGCATCACCCTGGAGCTGAGAAGGATGCTCCTGGAGGAGATGGAGGGATGTGAGGGATGTGATGCCTTGGCGGAGCACAAGAGCATCACAAAGATGGTCAAGGCAGCGTACAAGAAGCTGTGTCAGCATGCGGGTGGCCCGGAGCAAGTCAGGTTTGCCCTGTTGCACCATTCCGATGTATTCTATAAATATATCGTGTCAGTGCTTCATAAGCAGCTGACAAAGGAGCGACGGGGCGGCATAGGGAGGTTCTTCAGAGCCGCCGTGAGGGTCATAGTTAGGCCGTTCACTGGTGTCTCCCGCCGAGGAGGCAGAGTGTAAATTAATGGAAAAACATCTTTTAACTGGTTTTCTCCGAGTGCTTCGGTTTCCTCCAGGATGCAGTTTGTTATTGCCATCAAAAAAAACACTAACATCATCATTAATTTCACCATAGTGACGCTGTGACTAGATCACCCTGGCTCCCTCTCTGTGGCTGACACTTGCTTTGGAGTGTGTGTAAATGTTCTATGTAATGTGTATATATTGTACAAACAATGTTTTTATACAGTATATGTGTATATAAATATATAGATATATTTTTGTATATTTTGTATATATTTAAATGCTCTATGTAATTTGTATATATTATACAAACATTGTTTTTATACAGTATATATGTATATAATATACAGATATATTTTTGTATATTTTGTATATATTTAAATGTTCTATGTAATGTGTATATATGTAACATGTGTGTGTTGTGTGAAAATTAAAAGATGCTAAAAACATCATTTCACAAAAAAATGAAGGAATGATGTAGGCAACATTATTTTTCACATAACTAAATGATGTATATATGTGAATACAAATATTATAAATAAAATATAATAAAAAATATATTTTTTTTCTATTTGTTTTTATTTACAATAATAACATTGGTCTGAACCGGCCTGGAAACAATCTGTGAATCACATTGTTGAGCTCTGCCACTGATAACGTGCAGTTCTGGTTAGAATACACTAGAGGGCAGTTTAGCAAAGTGCTGGGTCTGAAGTTGACTCAACACCAAACTCTAACTCTTTTCAGGTTACATCAGCTATTTCCCTCACACATGCCCTGTAAACTGTGTAAAATAAAAAATGGAAACGGGTGTAGAGATAAGTCCTGCTAGGTGGCTTTAGAAAGTTTAGGGGGTCATGGTGACAATAAAGCAGACCAGCGTTTCCTGGATCTAACAGAAGGTGTGTCTCTGATGTGCTCCTGCCTCCTTACGTCTAGACTTAGCTATAACGCTACAACATGGTGTCAGAAGGTAATCAGTCAGAAGTTATTTAGTAGGTCATCAGATGGAGGTTTGTTCAATTTTTCTTTAAAAAGTGTCTTTTTAGTGTCAGCGTTAGTTAGCTTTGTAGCTGAACAGCATCGTTACCAGGGAAACAGATCTACAGCGTTCATCATGAACCAGTTTCAAGTTGCTCCACTGGAGAAATTTCCATTCAAAACAGAGGACTGGTTGAAATGGATAGAAAAAGTCGACAGATTTCGCATGGCTTCAGGTTTGGAAACCCAAGCAGAAGAAAAACAAACCAATGCTTTCATCTACACAATGGGCGAGGAGGCAGAAGATACTCTAACGTCCTTGCATCTAACGGCTGATGAAGACACTGAGTACCACACAGTCAGGGAGAAGTTGGACACTCACTTCATTGCTCGTAGGAATGTCATATATGACCGGGCGATGTTTAATCAACGGTTGCTAGTCCAGTCTCATTTCCCCTCCTTCCCAAAGTCAGAAATGAGTTAAATCACATAGACCAGCTAGGTGTCATCTCTAAAGTGGAACAACCACTTTCTTAAACGTGCACGAGAAGCTGTGAGGATTTGCACTGACCTCACAGAACTGAATAAGTCAGTAGAGAGAGAGAGAGAGACATCAACTTCCCTCGGTGGAAAGCACTCTTGGACAGCTCACCGGGGCCAAAGTCTTCTCAAAACTGGATGCCAACTCAGGATTTTGGCAAATTCCACTCTCCAAGGAATCTTCTCTGCTGACCATGTTCATCATTCCGTTGGGACGGTACTGCTACAATCGACTATGTTTTGGCATCTCATCAGCATCAGAACATTTTCAGAAATGCATGCGGCAGAACCTACACGGCATAGATGGTGCTGTGTGCCACATGGATGACGTGCTCATCTGAGGAGCCAGAAATGTCAGTGAGGTGAGACACTTCCTGGGGACGACTAATCACCTTGGTAAATTCAAACCTCACCCAGCTGAGAAAACTCACAAACTCAGAGAACTGATCAAAACATCAAATATGTGGATCTGGGGGCCACAACAAGAGCAGACCTCTGACAGTATAAACGAGGACCTGACTACTCCTCCAGGTCTAGCTCTGTATCACCCACATAATGACACGCTTGTCTCAGCAGATGCCTCATCATATGGCATGGGTGCTGTTCTCCTCCAGCAGCAAGACAGCACAGCAAAGTGGAAAACAGTGGCATGTGCATCAAGGGCACTCAGCAGCACTGAAAAGAGGTACGCTCAGATCGAGAAGGAGGCTCTTGCTTCCACATGGGCCTGTGAGAGGTTTGCAGAGTTCCTCATCAGGAAAACCTTTCACATAGAGACAGACCACAAACCTCTCGTCCCACTGCGGGGCTCAAAAAGCCTTGATGAGTTGCCACCACGCATCCAGCGTCTACGCATGAAGCTCAGGAGGTTTTTCCTATACTATATCTCATGTGCCAGGAACAGAGATAGGGACTGCAGATGTGCTGTCCTGAGCACCTGAAAACAGCACAGCTGCAGGACTGTCAGAAGAGGAGATGGATCTGTATGCCGACTCCATCATTGCTAGCCTACCAGCAACAGAGGACAGACAGAAACAGACAGAAATGTATATATTGTGTGTTTGAAAAAAAGAAAAAAGAAAAGAAAAAGTGACTGTGATCGTATAATGTGTAAAACAGTAATAATAATAGTTTAATATCAGAGAAAACATTATTAACTTAACTTAAGAATTACCTCAAGTATTTGTTATTGATTATCTGATATTTACAGCAGTGATTTTTATGATAGTAGTGTGTTTAGAAGAGACTTTAGAGTGAAAAGCTCTAGAGTTTGCTTGAATTCATATATGAATTTTCAGTTATGAATGTATACATCATATGACTGTTGGTTTAATGTAACAGCTAGAAAAGTTGTGTTTATTTGACAGTTTCCTCATGTCTAGTCAAATGCTTTTAAAGTAAGGTCTCCCTCTGAAACTAACAGGAAAAGGGAGATGCAGAGATAAGTCCTGCTAGGTGAATGTTTAGGGGGTCATGGTGACAATAAAGCAGACCAACGTTTCCTGGACCTAACAGCTGGTGTGTCTCTGATGTGCTCCTGGCTCCTTATGTCTAGACTTAGCTGTAATACTACAACAATGGGAAAACAAAGCAAAAAGGCACAATGAAGCAGAAGAAAAAATGTCTTAGAAATCATCTCATTAGTGCTATGGGAAGAAACACTATTGTTCTCCTGTGCATTTATTTCACTTATTGTTATTCTCATTGTTCTCAGTCTTCCAAATGAAACTTTCACATGTACTGTGGTGATGTTGATCACACACACACACATTATACATCAAAACATGCAGTTTAGCATCCAGTGAGCTTGTATTTTTCTCAACAAAATGACATTTTTTAACCTTTAACGATCCAACCTCTGGTCAAGTTATCACACCAGTACATTCCTGAGACTCTCCTGGATGCTCTGGTGTATTTACATTCTGGATCTGACCAAGATTTGCAACTTTATCATAACTGTGGCCAAAAGAGAAGAAATGACCTCAAGAGATGAATGGGGGAAAAAGGAGCAAATTCCAATAATGACCCTCACACAACCATCTGCTGCAAAGCCAAACACTGACATAGGAACTTACTATGAACTTCAAAACACAGCAAACACAGCACCAAAGTGCTGCAAGCAAAATGCTCTAACAATTTCATAGTTAGAGCATCATTATTCAATGACAATCTAGATAATCCTTTGTATCAATTTTCTCTTAATTTCATTGTTTTGATTTAAATTTCCACAGACGGAATTCCCCTGTGAACCTCATTTGCATAGACTCCGCCCACTGCCTTGGAAGTCCAAATCGGCCTCAACCAATGGGAAAGCAGTCTGCCTATGACCTTTGAATAGACCCCGCCCATCCGGCCAGACTATGTATATGGAGGTGAAATCCCAGCCTGTTCAGTTCAGTTCTCAGAATTGTTCGTATAGCGTATCGTGGTATATTGTTCAGACATACTTGAGGAATATATCAGTGGTATTCGTTCACATTCAGTTCTCAGGATTGTTCGCATAGCGTATCGTGGTATATTGTTCAGACATATTCTGAGGAATATATCAGTGGTATCGTGTTCAGATTCCGATTAGGAAATCTCAGTATGGTGGCCAAAGCGATGAAGGTCGACGGGTCAACCCTACCACAGGTTATAGTAGCAGATGTTCTTCCATTTGTCCAAAGGGCTTTAGACAGGCTGGCACACGTTCAGTGGGAGAACGTGCAGTGCAGCAACCTCGACCAGGCAACGGAGAAAGTGTTGACCGACATGTTCCTGGATTTAATCAACATGTTGGCTGGGTACATTGGCGAGGTGATTAAGGATAAACTGCGGGCGAGCCGGCAGTATCCTTTCCCCTCAAACTCGTTGGGCATCAGGGTTTCCGAAGATCAGATCCAGCAGCGTCTGGACTGTGTCATTCCACACACCTTCCTGAAGGCGACTGGTGTTCAGGAGGACATCAGCTGCAGCGCAGACAGAGTGACTGTGCTCATATCAAAGGAGGTGACCGAGAGGATTAACTCTGAGTTCTCAACCAGTGAGAGTAGCGAAGGGAGCTGGGGCTGTGACACCTGTACAACTTCTGTCAGTAGGCTGAAGATCATGGTGAAGCACGTGGTCAAAATACTGCAGAAGTGCTCGCAGGGGCTGCCACACAAGAGGGGCAAACAGACAGCAGTTGAGTCTCACAAAGACGAAACAATGCCAGACATAGATGAAGATCACGCCAAAGGAAATCCTCCAGTGGAGAATGTGTCAATCTCAGCTTTACACTCATTTGACACCTTCGTAAAAAGAACCACTGAGGCTGTCAAGAAGATCCTGGAGCAGCATGACAAGGAGGTCAGCATCGCTGAGCATGTTGGTGTCACTTCTGAGGAAGAGCACAACATGCTCCAGAGTCGCAGCTCCCAGGATATCGACACAGCGGCAGAGGGGATTGTCCAAACCCTCCTGAAGGAAATGAAACGGGAGGCGAGCGCTTCATCTCTGAAGGCATTTGAGTCTTTCAGGCCATCCTGCTGGACCAAGGTTCATGTCAAAATCAATGTCTGGATGGTCTGCACACTAGCCAGGAAGAAGTTTTTGGGCTTCCTGACTAGTGTGTGGGAGACACTGGGCTGCTCCTTGCTGACCCACAGGACGACATCACTGAAACAGCTTCTTGACAAAGCTGACTCAGTGGTGGAGGACTTAATCCAGTCCCACACGTCCCAAGGGAAGGAAGAGGAGGAGACTGCTGAGGAGGGAGAGGGGACCGGGCAGGGGAATCTTCTCCAGAAGATCTCTGATGACAGCACCGGCCAGATGCGCATCATGTATCAGCTGCTTAGCAGTGCCGTGACACAGCACCTGACTGCTGACCAGGAGGCAGATAACGAGCACCTGACGAAGGAGATCAAGAAGGGAGTGAAAGGTGTCGTGAAAAGCTTCTGGCACAGACTCAGGCAGGAGGCACAACAGCATCAGAGCAGGACTGACCTGTCAAACATTGTCCTCAGGAAAATCAAGAAAGCAGTGACACAACTGCACGGGGAAAATGTGCATCCTGAGTCAAAAGGAATGCCACCGTCAGTAACCAACGATGCTGATGCTGTTACTGATATTGATGCTGTTGTTGATATTGATGCTGAGGCTGATGCTGAAGCTGATGCTGAGGCTGAGGCTGAGGCTGAGGCTGATGCTGGTGCTGATGCTGATGCTGATGCTGATGCTGATGCTGATGCTGAGGCTGAGGCTGAGGCTGAGGCTGAGGCTGAGGCTGAGGCTGATGCTGATGCTGATGCTGATGCTGAGGCTGAGGCTGAGGCTGATGCTGAGGCTGATGCTGAGGCTGAGGCTGAGGCTAAGGCTGAGACTGCGACTGATGCAGTCCTCGGCCTCTTGGCAGACAGAACCAGCAATGCTGTCAGGGAGATTCTGAAGGAGCAGGGGGAAAAGCTTAGCAGGGCTGAGGGGAGTGACGCCTTATCTGAGAAGGAGTGCAACCTGTTTAGGTTAAGGAAATCCGTGGATAGAGCCACATTAGCACAGGATATTGTGCAAGTGGTTCTCAGTGATCCTGGGCTGCAGTTGAACACAGGGGGGTTATCTTGCTGGACCAAGGTGGAAGCAAAAATCAAGTCCTGGGTGATCCACACATTTGCTGTGGAGTCAGTGCTGACCTTTGTGGCAGATCTGAGACAGAGACTTGGCTTCCCCACACCAACCCAACCTGTGGCATCCATGAAGCAGTTGCTTGATGGTATCGAATGGGTGGTGGAGGATATGGTCACCCCAGAGAAGACTGAGCAGGAAGAAGGTTGTGCTGAGAAGGACAACGAGGAGCTCTTCCAGAAACTCTCCAGTAACTCTTCAGGCCAGAAGGAGATCGTGCAGCGACGGCTCAGCAACGTCATACTTCACCACATGAAAAGTGAGGAAGGAGACAATGCACTCGTCAAAGCAGAGATCCAAAAGGGACTGAAGGGTTTCATGGTGAAGTTCTGGAGGATGCTCACAGAGCAGGCACGACTGTTTCATTTTCAGAGTGACCTCTCCAGCGTTGTTCTAAGGAAAATCCAGAAGGCGATCACATTAGTGTTTGGGGATAGGTACAGGGAGGTGGGGGACAATGACGAGGACATCGAGGTTTCTGAGCCTGTGGTACCAACAGCTGCACCTCTCTCTGTCACGGTCCATGACTGTGCTGAGGAAGACGGTGCTGAGGAAGATGGCGCTGAAGAGCCTGAGCAGGTCCCTCCACCCTTGTTCACTGAACCATGTCTCAGTAACAAAGGTGAAGAGACTCCAGCTCAGGCTGAAGATCAGGTCCCATCCCATCCTGGTGATGCCTGGGCTGATATAAGGCTGTCATGCTTGGTGTTTGGTCTGGTTAGGAAAATCCTAAAGGTCGACCCACGCTATGACAGGAACGTAGCCGACAGCATCACCCTGGAGCTGAGAAGGATGCTCCTGGAGGAGATGGAGGGATGTGAGGGATGTGATGCCTTGGCGGAGCACAAGAACATCACAAAGATGGTCAAGGCAGCGTACAAGAAGCTGTGTCAGCATGCGGGTGGCCCGGAGCAAGTCAGGTTTGCCCTGTTGCACCATTCCGATGTATTCTACAAATATATCGTGTCAGTGCTTCATAAGCAGCTGACAAAGGAGCGACGGGGCGGCATAGGGAGGTTCTTCAGAGCCGCCGTGGGGGTCATAGTTAGGCCGTTCACTGGTGTCTCCCGCCGAGGAGGCAGAGTGTAAATTAATGGAAAAACATCTTTTAACTGGTTTTCTCCGAGTGCTTCGGTTTCCTCCAGGATGCAGTTTGTTATTGCCATCAAAAAAAACACTAACATCATCATTAATTTCACCATAGTGACGCTGTGACTAGATCACCCTGGCTCCCTCTCTGTGGCTGACACTTGCTTTGGAGTGTGTGTAAATGTTCTATGTAATGTGTATATATTGTACAAACAATGTTTTTATACAGTATATGTGTATATAAATATATAGATATATTTTTGTATATTTTGTATATATTTAAATGCTCTATGTAATTTGTATATATTATACAAACATTGTTTTTATACAGTATATATGTATATAATATACAGATATATTTTTGTATATTTTGTATATATTTAAATGTTCTATGTAATGTGTATATATGAAACATGTGTATGTGTTATGTGAAAATTAAAAGATGCTAAAAACATCATTTCACAAAAAAAATAAGGAATGATGTAGGCAACATTATTTTTCACATAACTAAATGATGTATATATGTGAATACAAATATTATAAATAAAATATAATAAAAAATATTTTTTTTCTATTTGTTTTTATTTACAATAATAACATTGGTCTGAACCGTTCTGGAAACAATCTGTGAATCCCATTGTTGAGCTCTGCCACTGATAACGTGCAGTTCTGGTTAGAATACACTAGAGGGCAGTTTAGCAAAGTGCTGGGTCTGAAGTTGACTCAACACCAAACTCTAACTCTTTTCAGGTTACATCAGCTATTTCCCTCACACATGCCCTGTAAACTGTGTAAAATAAAAAATGGAAACGGGTGTAGAGATAAGTCCTGCTAGGAGGCTTTAGAAAGTTTAGGGGGTCATGGTGACAATAAAGCAGACCAGCGTTTCCTGGACCTAACAGAAGGTGTGTCTCTGATGTGCTCCTGCCTCCTTACGTCTAGACTTAGCTATAACGCTACAACATGGTGTCAGAAGGTAATCAGTCAGAAGTTATTTAGTAGGTCATCAGATGGAGGTTTGTTCATTTTTTCTTTAAAAAGTGTCTTTTTAGTGTCAGTGTTAGTTAGCTTTGTAGCTGAACAGCATCGTTACCAGGGCAACAGATCTACAGCGTTCATCATGAACCAGTTTCAAGTTGCTCCACCGGAGAAATTTCCATTCAAAACAGAGGACTGGTTGAAATGGATAGAAAAAGTCGACAGATTTCGCATGGCTTCAGGTTTGGAAACCCAAGCAGAAGAAAAACAAACCAATGCTTTCATCTACACAATGGGCGAGGAGGCAGAAGATACTCTAACGTCCTTGCATCTAACGGCTGATGAAGAGACTGAGTACCACACAGTCAGGGAGAAGTTGGACGCTCACTTCATTGCTCGTAGGAATGTCATATATGACCGGGCGATGTTTAATCAACGGTTGCTAGTCCGGTCTCATTTCCCCTCCTTCCCAAAGTCAGAAATGAGTTAAATCACATAGACCAGCTAGGTGTCATCTCTAAAGTGGAACAACCACTTTCTTAAACGTGCACGAGAAGCTGTGAGGATTTGCACTGACCTCACAGAACTGAATAAGTCAGTAGAGAGAGAGAGAGAGACATCAACTTCCCTCGGTGGAAAGCACTCTTGGACAGCTCACCGGGGCCAAAGTCTTCTCAAAACTGGATGCCAACTCAGGATTTTGGCAAATTCCACTCTTCAAGGAATCTTCTCTGCTGACCATGTTCATCATTCCGTTGGGACGGTACTGCTACAATCGACTATGTTTTGGCATCTCATCAGCATCAGAACATTTTCAGAAATGCATGCGGCAGAACCTACACGGCATAGATGGTGCTGTGTGCCACATGGATGACGTGCTCATCTGAGGAGCCAGAAATGTCAGTGAGGTGAGACACTTCCTGGGGACGACTAATCACCTTGGTAAATTCAAACCTCACCCAGCTGAGAAAACTCACAAACTCAGAGAACTGATCAAAACATCAAATATGTGGATCTGGGGGCCACAACAACAGCAGACCTCTGACAGTATAAACGAGGACCTGACTACTCCTCCAGGTCTAGCTCTGTATCACCCACATAATGACACGCTTGTCTCAGCAGATGCCTCATCATATGGCATGGGTGCTGTTCTCCTCCAGCAGCAAGACAGCACAGCAAAGTGGAAAACAGTGGCATGTGCATCAAGGGCACTCAGCAGCACTGAAAAGAGGTACGCTCAGATCGAGAAGGAGGCTCTTGCTTCCACATGGGCCTGTGAGAGGTTTGCAGAGTTCCTCATCAGGAAAACCTTTCACATAGAGACAGACCACAAACCTCTCGTCCCACTGCGGGGCTCAAAAAGCCTTGATGAGTTGCCACCACGCATCCAGCGTCTACGCATGAAGCTCAGGAGGTTTTTCCTATACTATATCTCATGTGCCAGGAACAGAGATAGTGACTGCAGATGTGCTGTCCTGAGCACCTGAAAACAGCACAGCTGCAGGACTGTCAGAAGAGGAGATGGATCTGTATGCTCACTCCATCATTGCTAGCCTACCAGCAACAGAGGACAGACAGAAACAGACAGAAATGTATATATTGTGTGTTTGAAAAAAAGAAAAAAGAAAAGAAAAAGTGACTGTGATCGTATAATGTGTAAAACAGTAATAATAATAGTTTAATATCAGAGAAAACATTATTAACTTAACTTAAGAATTACCTCAAGTATTTGTTATTGATTATCTGATATTTACAGCAGTGATTTTTGTGGTAGTAATGTGTTCAGAAGAGACTTTAGAGTGAAAAGATCTAGAGTTTGCTTGAATTTATATATGAATCTTCAGTTATGAATGTATACATCACATGACTGTTGGTTTAATGTAACAGCAAGAAAAGTTTTGTTTATTTGATAGTTTCTTCATGTCTAGTCAGATGCTTTTGAAGTAAGGTCTCCCTCTGAAACTAACAGGAAAAGGGAGATGCAGAGATAAGTCCTGCTAGGTGAATGTTTAGGGGGTCATGGTGACAATAAAACAGAGCCACGTTTCCTGAACCTAACAGCTGGTGTGTCTCTGATGTGCTCCTGGCTCCTTATGTCTAGACTTAGCTGTAATACTACAACAATGGGAAAACAAAGCAAAAAGGTACAATGAAACAGAAGAAAAAATGTCTTAGAAATCATCTCAATAGTGCTATGGGAAGAAACACTATTGTTCTCCTGTGCGTTTATTTCACTTATTGTTATTCTCATTGTTCTCAGTCTTCCATATGAAACTTTCACATGTACTGTGGTGATGTTGATCACACACACACACATTATACATCAAAACATGCAGTTTAGCATCCAGTGAGCTTGTATTTTTCTCAACAAAATGACATTTTTTAACCTTTAACGATCCAACCTCTGGTCAAGTTATCACACCAGTACATTCCTGAGACTCTCCTGGATGCTCTGGTGTATTTACATTCTGGATCTGACCAAGATTTGCAACTTTATCATAACTGTGGCCAAAAGAGAAGAAATGACCTCAAGAGATGAATGGGGGAAAAAGGAGCAAATTCCAATAATGACCCTCACACAACCATCTGCTGCAAAGCCAAACACTGACATAGGAACTTACTATGAAGTTCAAAACACAGCAAACACAGCACCAAAGTGCTGCAAGCAAAATGCTCTAACAATTTCATAGTTAGAGCATCATTATTCAATGACAATCTAGATAATCCTTTGTATCAATTTTCTCTTAATTTCATTGTTTTGATTTAAATTTCCACAGATGGAATTCCCCTGTGAACCTCATTTGCATAGACTCCGCCCACTGCCTTGGAAGTCCAAATCGGCCTCAACCAATGGGAAAGCAGTCTGCCTATGACCTTTGAATAGACCCCGCCCATCCGGCCAGACTATGTATATGGAGGTGAAATCCCAGCCTGTTCAGTTCAGTTCTCAGAATTGTTCGTATAGCGTATCGTGGTATATTGTTCAGACATACTTGAGGAATATATCAGTGGTATTCGTTCACATTCAGTTCTCAGGATTGTTCGCATAGCGTATCGTGGTATATTGTTCAGATATATTCTGAGGAATATATCAGTGGTATCGTGTTCAGATTCCAATTAGGAAATCTCAGTATGGTGGCCAAAGCAATGAAGGTCGACGGGTCAACCCTACCACAGGTTATAGTAGCAGATGTTCTTCCATTTGTCCAAAGGGCTTTAGACAGGCTGGCACACGTTCAGTGGGAGAACGTGCAGTGCAGCAACCTCGACCAGGCAACGGAGAAAGTGTTGACCGACATGTTCCTGGATTTAATCAACATGTTGGCTGGGTACATTGGCGAGGTGATTAAGGATAAACTGCGGGCGAGCCGGCAGTATCCTTTCCCCTCAAACTCGTTGGGCATCAGGGTTTCCGAAGATCAGATCCAGCAGCGTCTGGACTGTGTCATTCCACACACCTTCCTGAAGGCGACTGGTGTTCAGGAGGACATCAGCTGCAGCGCAGACAGAGTGACTGTGCTCATATCAAAGGAGGTGACCGAGAGGATTAACTCTGAGTTCTCAACCAGTGAGAGTAGCGAAGGGAGCTGGGGCTGTGACACCTGTACAACTTCTGTCAGTAGGCTGAAGATCATGGTGAAGCACGTGGTCAAAATACTGCAGAAGTGCTCGCAGGGGCTGCCACACAAGAGGGGCAAACAGACAGCAGTTGAGTCTCACAAAGACGAAACAATGCCAGACATAGATGAAGATCACGCCAAAGGAAATCCTCCAGTGGAGAATGTGTCAATCTCAGCTTTACACTCATTTGACACCTTCGTAAAAAGAACCACTGAGGCTGTCAAGAAGATCCTGGAGCAGCATGACAAGGAGGTCAGCATCGCTGAGCATGTTGGTGTCACTTCTGAGGAAGAGCACAACATGCTCCAGAGTCGCAGCTCCCAGGATATCGACACAGCGGCAGAGGGGATTGTCCAAACCCTCCTGAAGGAAATGAAACGGGAGGTGAGCGCTTCATCTCTGAAGGCATTTGAGTCTTTCAGGCCATCCTGCTGGACCAAGGTTCACGTCAAAATCAATGTCTGGATGGTCTGCACACTAGCCAGGAAGAAGTTTTTGGGCTTCCTGACTAATGTGTGGGAGACACTGGGCTGCTCCTCGCTGACCCACAGGACGACATCGCTGAAACAGCTTCTTGACAAAGCTGACTCAGTGGTGGAGGACTTAATCCAGTCCCACACGTCCCAAGGGAAGGAAGAGGAGGAGACTGCTGAGGAGAGAGAGGGGACCGGGCAGGGGAATCTTCTCCAGAAGATCTCTGATGACAGCACCGGCCAGATGCGCATCATGTATCAGCTGCTTAGCAGTGCCGTGACACAGCACCTGACTGCTGACCAGGAGGCAGATAACGAGCACCTGACGAAGGAGATCAAGAAGGGAGTGAAAGGTGTCGTGAAAAGCTTCTGGCACAGACTCAGGGAGGAGGCACAACAGCATCAGAGCAGGACTGACCTGTCAAACATTGTCCTCAGGAAAATCAAGAAAGCAGTGACACAACTGCACGGGGAAAAGGTGCATCCTGAGTCAAAAGGAATGCCACCGTCAGTAACCAACGATGCTGATGCTGTTACTGATATTGATGCTGTTGTTGATATTGATGCTGAGGCTGATGCTGAAGCTGATGCTGAGGCTGAGGCTGAGGCTGAGGCTGGTGCTGATGCTGATGCTGATGCTGATGCTGATGCTGATGCTGAGGCTGAGGCTGAGGCTGAGGCTGAGGCTGAGGCTGATGCTGATGCTGATGCTGATGCTGATGCTGATGCTGATGCTGAGGCTGAGGCTGAGGCTGATGCTGAGGCTGATGCTGAGGCTGAGGCTGAGGCTAAGGCTGAGACTGCGACTGATGCAGTCCTCGGCCTCTTGGCAGACAGAACCAGCAATGCTGTCAGGGAGATTCTGAAGGAGCAGGGGGAAAAGCTTAGCAGGGCTGAGGGGAGTGACGCCTTATCTGAGAAGGAGTGCAACCTGTTTAGGTTAAGGAAATCCGTGGATAGAGCCACATTAGCACAGGATATTGTGCAAGTGGTTCTCAGTGATCCTGGGCTGCAGTTGAACACAGGGGGGTTATCTTGCTGGACCAAGGTGGAAGCAAAAATCAAGTCCTGGGTGATCCACACATTTGCTGTGGAGTCAGTGCTGACCTTTGTGGCAGATCTGAGACAGAGACTTGGCTTCCCCACACCAACCCAACCTGTGGCATCCATGAAGCAGTTGCTTGATGGTATCGAATGGGTGGTGGAGGATATGGTCACCCCACAGAAGACTGAGCAGGAAGAAGGTTGTGCTGAGAAGGACAACGAGGAGCTCTTCCAGAAACTCTCCAGTAACTCTTCAGGCCAGAAGGAGATCGTGCAGCGACGGCTCAGCAACGTCATACTTCACCACATGAAAAGTGAGGAAGGAGACAACGCACTCGTCAAGGCAGAGATCCAAAAGGGACTGAAGGGTTTCATGGTGAAGTTCTGGAGGATGCTCACAGAGCAGGCACGACTGTTTCATTTTCAGAGTGACCTCTCCAGCGTTGTTCTAAGGAAAATCCAGAAGGCGATCATATTAGTGTTTGGGGATAGGTACAGGGAGGTGGGGGACAATGACGAGGACATCGGGGTTTCTGAGCCTGTGGTACCAACAGCTGCACCTCTCTCTGTCACGGTCCATGACTGTGCTGAGGAAGATGGTGCTGAGGAAGATGGCGCTGAAGAGCCTGAGCAGGTCCCTCCACCCTTGTTCACTGAACCATGTCTCAGTAACAAAGGTGAAGAGACTCCAGCTCAGGCTGAAGATCAGGTCCCATCCCATCCTGGTGATGCCTGGGCTGATATAAGGCTGTCATGCTTGGTGTTTGGTCTGGTTAGGAAAATCCTAAAGGTCGACCCACGCTATGACAGGAACGTAGCCGACAGCATCACCCTGGAGCTGAGAAGGATGCTCCTGGAGGAGATGGAGGGATGTGAGGGATGTGATGCCTTGGCGGAGCACAAGAACATCACAAAGATGGTCAAGGCAGCGTACAAGAAGCTGTGTCAGCATGCGGGTGGCCCGGAGCAAGTCAGGTTTGCCCTGTTGCACCATTCCGATGTATTCTACAAATATATCGTGTCAGTGCTTCATAAGCAGCTGACAAAGGAGCGACGGGGCGGCATAGGGAGGTTCTTCAGAGCCGCCGTGGGGGTCATAGTTAGGCCGTTCACTGGTGTCTCCCGCCGAGGAGGCATAGTGTAAATTAATGGAAAAACATCTTTTAACTGGTTTTCTCCGAGTGCTTCGGTTTCCTCCAGGATGCAGTTTGTTATTGCCATCAAAAAAAACACTAACATCATCATTAATTTCACCATAGTGACGCTGTGACTAGATCACCCTGGCTCCCTCTCTGTGGCTGACACTTGCTTTGGAGTGTGTGTAAATGTTCTATGTAATGTGTATATATTGTACAAACAATGTTTTTATACAGTATATGTGTATATAAATATATAGATATATTTTTGTATATTTTGTATATATTTAAATGCTCTATGTAATTTGTATATATTATACAAACATTGTTTTTATACAGTATATATGTATATAATATACAGATATATTTTTGTATATTTTGTATATATTTAAATGTTCTATGTAATGTGTATATATGAAACATGTGTATGTGTTATGTGAAAATTAAAAGATGCTAAAAACATCATTTCACAAAAAAAATAAGGAATGATGTAGGCAACATTATTTTTCACATAACTAAATGATGTATATATGTGAATACAAATATTATAAATAAAATATAATAAAATATATATATTTTTTCTATTTGTTTTTATTTACAATAATAACATTGGTCTGAACCGTTCTGGAAACAATCTGTGACTCCCATTGTTGAGCTCTGACACTGATAACGTGCAGTTCTGGTTAGAATACACTAGAGGGCAGTTTAGCAAAGTGCTGGGTCTGAAGTTGACTCAACACCAAACTCTAACTCTTTTCAGGTTACATCAGCCATTTCCCTCACACATGCCCTGTTAACTCTGTGTGTGTGTGTGTCTCCAGCTCGGTTTACCTTGCAGCCTTCGCAGGAGCTCACTCCGTAGTGATAACCGGATGACTTGTCCTGGCACACAAAGCACGGCTTGTACACTCGGGGTGGAGGCGGAGGGGAGGGAGAGCTGGGCACCATCTCCTCCGAGCTGGTGCTCTGGGTCTCCACCGCTGCAGCAGGAAGAGACGGGGAGAGAGAAGAAGAAGATGAAGAAAAAGAAAAAAAACTGTTAAGATCTCTTATTACAATCAGGGCATCTTGTTTACACAAGTTCTTAAAGACTTTGAAAAGCTGATACAACAAATGATTAAGGGAGTGAGTGGTCAACAAACAACCCCCCCCCCCCTGCAACTGCATGCAGGAGGCCACCCCTTGGAGCCAGAAGGCAAGCTCAAAGGCAGACATTTTTAAGAGAAAAGGGAGGAGGGAGGAAGGAGAGGGGGGGCACTGCTGATTGACAGGGACTTAAAAGAGACACAATTAGCTGATGGCCAGATGGCCCTGCTGATAAAATGCTGATTGGCAGCTGAGATTTGATTGGCTTCTCCATTTACTGGTGTGCGGGGGGAGCAGCGCATACCTCTGTTGACTTTTTGACTGACGTCTTGAATTTTTGCATCTGCTATGTGTGTTTGTGCACACACACACACACACATGCACGCTCACATTTTTATTTGAAAGGCTGTCCGACCAGACCTGCCTATATACCTCCAGCCCCATGTGAACAAACAGCGGCGGGATGTTTATGAGACACGGCTGTCTCCCTCTGTTCCCTCTCACTGTCTCGCTAAAGTAAAATGGCACACTGTATAACACCATTTGCTGGGCCACAGGCGAAGTCATTCAACTGCTGCTAATGAAAACGCTCCGGACAAACAGTGTTTAAAAAGAAAAAAAAAGAGAAGAAAAAAAAGAGAATCAGAGGTGAGCACATCCAACCCAGGTCATTAAAGCGCCTCAGTCTGGAGCAAGAGAGGGAGAGAAAACACGTCTGCACATTTGAAGGTGATGACTAAAGAACAACCGGATTCCTTCGAACATGCCTTTCAACTTTCACCTTCAGTCACCCCAACTTCACCTCCCTCTGCCCATTCCCACCCCCACTCCCTTGTTTCCTGGCCCTAAATTCCTCAGTGCAGGCTGGACAGGGTTTAATAGTTGCACGGGCTCATAAGCGGCCCTATAAAGGTTGTGTCTGGGATGGGAAGGAGGCCCCCGGCCAGGCTCACAGCCTCTTTATTGGGATCCAGTCACCTTGGGCAGCTATTCACATCAACTGCTCCATCCTTGGATCCCTTCCTAGTAAAAATAAAGAATCTGGGGTCAAAAACCCCAAAGTCACAGCCCCTCCTGCCACCTTCAATGGATAACACAGGACTGAACCAAATGTGGCCCCCACCCCTCTGCAGCAACCCCAACCTGAACCCACAGCTTGTCATTAACAAGAGTGGTAAGGTTTCAAAAAACAGAGAAGCAAAGGCACAAAGGAATAATCTAATAAAAACAGCCAGGGAAAAATGAAAAGAGAAAGAAAGGAGGGGAAAGAGGTGAGTCCGAGGACAGAAACTTCCCAGTGGCCGAAAGGTTAAAATAAAATCCTGACCATTTAACTTTGACCTTGACTGAAGAAGGCCATTACTAACTACACGACCAGCAGCTCGCCTCAAAGTCCAAGAAGTTACTCGGATATGACTTGACGTCTGATCAATCACTACTGACTTCATCTGAACCAGCTCCTGCACGTCGAAACAACAAACCACTTATCTGATTTAAATAATCCATGATTTTAAGGGAAGAAACAAAACTAACATTTATCTACGATGTCTGATCTCTCTTTTTTTGACACAGTCATTTTGTGTCACTCTGACAAAAAGACCTTCTACTCCGCTCTCGGTGAGAACGATCTGAAATGGAAATACAACGCACGCAAACTGGGATCACTGCACGCCGCAGGCCAATCATTTGTTGATGACGCGCGAGCATAAATTTAAGCGTCTCTGTTGTTTTAAAGTCCCAGAGCGAGCTTAAGCAAAACCAATGTCTTTTTTTAAGTTGTACACAAAATCCAAAACATCGATCTGTTGCAGCCCCCTGACATTAAATAGCTCTTCAATTTCCCCAGTTGACTTTATAGCAAACACATGGGCGGCCTGTGTTCAGCTGTTGTTAATACTAACCCACACTCTGTGCTGCATGTTGCTTTTCCCCCTCACTATACAATGCATGCAGTTTTCCCACTAGGTGCATTTCACAATATTGATGTTTAATACTGATGTTTGCAATACAGGACAGAGAGCCAGAAGAAAACATCAAGGGTGTTATAAATTGTATTCGAAAACCGTAAAAAACAACCCAAGTTTTTATGTACAGATCCATGAGGATCCACTAGTGAAGAACTATTGAACTCTCAGATCATCTAAATTAGTCTTTCGTACGTCACAAATGAAGTGGCTATCAAACAAACTTTCAAGGATGGTCTCAAGATCCCTGACCCATCTGAATCATGTGAAAATGGAAAACTATTGTTATTATTGTTATATAGTTCTTTTTGGCAAATAGTTTTAAGCATGTTTTGGGTCGTGAGTTCATTGCATTTTGTTTCATGGAAATAAATCTAACAATATTGGAAATGTTTTCCACTGTGGTGACTCATTTATCCATTCATATGAAGACGCAAAAGACACAAGAACGGGTTTGGACATTGGACTTGGCTATATTTTGATTCTAGAAATAATGTGATTTATTGTCCACAGAGAAGATTGTTCTCAGAAAAAAAACCCAAACGAAACACAAACAACAGACCAAAGTCCTCCAGCAGGGACGCATCAAGATAGAGAAAGACATATTTCAGCTTTTAGTCATCCACCGATGACCATGATGATCATGACGTCCCCCTGTGACAATACTGTAAATACAATAAAATCACTTTATGTTTTTCACAATGTGAAGGCCATGTGTCATCTAGTTGGGAAGATTATTATGTTAAAGTTTCCACCACATTTAGGTGCTTTCTCCGGAAAAGTATGCAGATGTAAATAGGAAAAAGAATCATGTTTCACACAGCTTTACGTGTAAACAAAGAAGTACTTGTTAAACAGGAGGTAAATACTATTGTGTGCGGCCCAGGTGTAAGAGGCGCTGAAGCTGAATGAACAGCGCTGTAACTCGATCACTGTTTTCTGTTTATATAGTAACACTGACAATGTAAAAGTGGCCCAGACAGAACAAGTGGAAAAATAGCTCCCATTGAAACGGAGAAGCTGCATCTGGCGCCAGGAGAGAGGCAGTGAGTGACAGCGTCTGAGGGTGGTGAGAGCGGGCGAGGAAGGACGTGACTCCCAGGAACCTGACGGAGGGAGACAGGGTGAGAGACACCGGACTGAAGGCCCAGAGAAAAAGAGAGAGAAAGAGAGAGAGAGAGAGAGAGAGAGAGAGGGAGAGAAAGAGAGAGAGTGGGGGCAGGGTTTACCTGGCGTGGAGAGAGAAGGAGAGGAGCCAGAAAGTGTCAGCAGCTGTCATCACCCTGAACTGAGCTCGGCCTCAGAGCCTCAGCTTGATAAAAAAAAAGAAAAAAAGAAAGCCCTCTCCCTACTTCACCTGCAGCTCACCTCTCAGCGTGTCACAACATCAATCTGCACACCTCAGATGAGACAAGATGACGCGTGTGTGAATCAGCCTCATCACCTAAACTGGATGCGGCTTCACAAGCTCAGATGAGAGAGAGAGAGAGAGAGAAAAAAAGCCTTTGTCTTTGTAATAGGATTTCATGCGTGCCAAAGGAATTCCTTAATATTAATTCCCATGATGTCCTCATGGGTCTGTCTTTTTCACCTTCTCTCTGTCTCTCTCACTCCCTCTCTCCCATTTACTCTGGATTTTTTTGTCAGATCAACACGTCCCTGTTTAGACAACAGAAGCCTCTCTGAAAGCAGACACCGTCCTTACCCGCTCTGATGTCCTGAAGCGCAGTGGCGACACTTTTCAGCCTCAAGGAAACCGAGGAGACCAACGTTGACAAGAGAGTAATTTCTGATGAGGATGAACATAAAGTGTGGCAACAGGGACTCCGCCCTGGCTTGTGACACATGTTGCTTTACACACTGTAAAGCAACACCTTAATCTACACATTGAATTGTTTTAGACAGAGGAAAACAATGCAAAGTCAGTCAAACTGTAACTACTATGCATCAAAACCAACATCAAACCAACATCAAAATCATATTGTTTGATGTTTTATTTGTGCGTGTTTTATCATTTATGTGCAGGATGAAAGCGACTTATTTTGTCAGATGCTTTCATCCGATTTAGAAGCAGTAACATTGATTTTTGTCACAGTTGCAGCTTCTCTAACCCTCTTACTGGTTACTTTTCATGTGTGTGTGTGTGTGTGTGAAAATAATTTAGACATGAAGATGAAAGTGACAAAGTTTGACCCTATGGCACCTAAAGCAACAATGTGGCTGCTTGATGAAACTGATGTTTCGACACAGCAGATCTGGAGCTTATCAGTATAACCCAGCGCAAGAGACTGAAAACAGCGACAGACTCAGTTCGATCTGAGCTTTAACTTATACTGTTGGTGCATCGGACAGAAAGGAGAACAGGGAGGAGGTTGCACTAATTCTGAAGGTGTTTCTTTTCTCTTTTTTTTTCTCCATGCCTCTTCAAGTGGCTGTGTGGTTGACACTTTGTGACATACGGCCTGAGGGCCTGAAACCTGGTGCAGCCTGCCAACATCGCACATCTCATTGAACTAGACTTTGGCTGCGGGGGCTTCTGAGACCCTCCCACTGGAGAAGAGAGCAGGGATAATGCTAAGAAGTGTGGCTTCACTGCAAAGAGTTTAACAAGGACTTAATTGCATCTGGAATAATTCATTTTGAAGCATTAGAACGAGACGGAAAATGTAAGAAAAGGTGTGACAAACTAAATTGGATTCAAAATTCCTGTTTTTTTTTTCTTTTTCTTTGAAACCAACAAAACTTCTCGCCTCACAAAATGTTCAGCGGCAAACTGAGGAATGTGCGCGCACATGTGAATATGTGTGTGTGGGCTGTTGCATGAGGCCACAGGCCAGTTGGACCGTGTGTGTGAGGGTTTTCACTGCGACTTTGAGAGCGACAACATGCACTGAAACAACGTGAGGACAGAGGGGGAGGAACAAATGTCAGTCAGTATCATGCACACACAACACATAAAAATGACTTTGTCAAGGGCAAAGTTAATGGGCTTTAAACTGTGATTACACACCGTTCTTTGCATTTTTCACCAAAGAAAATCACGTGCACCAACAACTCATGAAAAAACTCTGAGAAACAGTGTGTGTGTGTGTGTGTGTGTGTGAGGGGGGGGTAACAAGCTCAAATATGCTGAGTGAGTAATTACCAAGACAGCAGGGAGGAGATGGGGGAGATCTGAGTGACAATCCCTTTCATCAGATGGTCTAAGTTCAATACCAGTGTCCCCCCCCCCCCCGGCCACCCTCCCCTCCCCCCAGCTCGACCCTCACTAATAGCCCTCTTCCCCCCTCTGTCCTCTCCTGCCTTCCTGCCCTGGCAGGAGGAGGAGTCCTTCCTGTCATTGGCAGCGCCTTTTCAAGGGAAGGCTGTGAACACCAGGCTACTGTCCAGGAGATGGCTCCATAAAAAACAGCAGCAGCAAACACTTAAAAAAGGAGGTTGACACACACACGCACACACACACACACACAAACAGACACATACAAACAGACACACAAACACATGGTGCACCAAGGTAAACACACACATTTGCACAAGGCTACTTAGGGGAAAAAAATGAAAGCAAAAGGATTTCTCCGCACACAATTTCAATTTCAAGTTAAAAACGTGAACAGAGCATGCAACAAACCCTTGGGAGGTCACAGCGGCCTGGATAATTTGCTGTTCAAGGCCAGGTTTCAGACAAAACCACGGAAATTACATTCAAGCAGCATTTTGTTTTGTTGTTTTGGGGTTTTTTTTTTTTTTTTTCCCACTTCGTAGCCTCAGAGCTGAGCTTTGTGCACAGGAGGGAGCAGGGAGGGGGGTGCATTTACGGGACAGGTTGTTAAATCTCGGTTTGTCCCTCCCATTCATCATCATACATACAATACACCCTTTCTTTTTTATAACACCACCAGAGTCAGCTCAGACCTCCAAACAGGGCGCCATGAATGCAACACTGCGGGCCAACACGGCCTCTCAGACGCTTCTCTATATCAGGCAACAGGACGCGGACGTTTGACACAGTTTGAGAAGTCGGTTGTTGATCCCTTGTTGTCCTTGAGATGCACAGCTCCAACTTATAGTATAATGTTACATGTTTACTTCTGGTTTCACTTATTATTTTTTTTTGTAACTACACAGCTGGCACATATCTGACAATCAGTCTGGTGGATTTAAACCAAGGACAAAGTTAACTCGATATGTTGGAGACGTGGCTGGAACCTCCGCGATCAAGCAAACAAGCAGAAACTCACTTACAGATGTTGATTTCAAGCCGTTTCGCTCAAGTACGGGCAGCAGCCTTGGATTGTTTTCTGCTCTGATTGCAGCAAAAACTGCAAAGAAAATATGTTTTTTCTTCTAAACAGCGTCTCAAATAGGCTCCACCTGATCTGGTCATGTTTCATCCATCACCTACAGTATTTGTCATGAGTGCATTCCCAACTGAGGAGTGTGTAGGCGTTTGGAGTCAAAGGTGAACGTCAACACGCAAACTATAACCTGATAACTGTCAATAACTAGATTAGAGTAATAATTTGATTACAACTAATCTGACATGGCATGATTTGTTTGGTAATCTTGTTCATGACCGGAGAGAGAAAGAGAGTGTGTGAGAGGGAGAGAGAGAGAGAGGAGAAGAGACGTAAATGACTGTAGGTAGGAAATGTCTTATTAATGCCACAAATAATTAATGACACAAGAAAGACAGACTGAAAAACAGGACAGAATAAAGAAAAAGACAGCTGTGTCTGTCAGTGTTTTTCTCTGTGCTGTCTCTTGTTTGAAGGGTTGGTTGTAACCCGAAACCCTCTTGTTTTTGACCTCTCTCTCTCTCTCCACTGCTTGTGTATTGCAAATCTGTTTTGTAGAAACTGTCACATCTCTGATTTCTTTTGGTCTTGCCAGACCAATGTGAAAAAAAACAAACACACAAGTGTCCAAATCTATCATTTCAAATCAATCAGTTAAATCCATATGTTCTCGAACTCAGATTTTGGGGAAATGTGTGTGAAATTGAGTTTGAAAGCCATGTGTTGATATTGGGTCATCTTCACATTCACCTGTCACCTGTGAGCCTACTTAGCCATTAAAATCAGGTATTTTTGGGAAATCTTGGAAATCTTTGGGAAGTCCATTTTCTCCTGTTACAGTTGGAGTGAAACATTTTGTGGGCATCCAATTCAGAAGAAGTACGAGCAAAATAATAAAAAATGAGCAGAATTGACATTAAATAACTTGTGTTTGTAATATTTTATATTGAATTCATCTCAGAAAGATTTGGGTCTAACTTTGTTCTACTTTCATGACACTAAACGAGCAGGGAAAGATCATTAGCTGAAACATTTCTGCTAAAAAAAAAGAAAAAAAGTTATAATTTATCACACCTCAACTCGGCCTGATTCTCATCAAAGCTTTCCTAAAACTGCTTTAGCTTATTCGATCTTTTAAATGAGTACGTGTCAAACTGCTTCACTTACTGCAAGATACAGCAAGACTCACAAACCCGGACAGAAGTTGTGTCTCCAGGTTTACTTAGGCTGTCCAGAGAGGTGCTGTGGAGACGCAGCCCACAGGCATCTTGAGCACTGATGTTCAGGCCAGTACTCTGTGACCCAGTGACACAGATTACCTCACTTTAGTTTAGACATAGTCACACTGCTGCAGGTACGGCCAAAATAATTACAGGCCCCACTCCAGGTCCAAGAAACACAACGCGCGCACCTAAAAATCTGTTATCTCATTACTGAAATATCATCCGCCTCTGCTGTTCCTGGCAGTGTTACGTCTCCACTCCGTCGCAATTTTCCTCTCCTCCTCTGAACAGATCTGATGGTCAAGCCGCATTGTTAAACCAGCGTTTGAAGCACACGTTTAAAGAGATGAGGGCGCCAGAGGAAAAAAAGAAAAGAAAAAAGGAGATTACCACTGAATGAAGAGAGGGGCATTTGCCCTGGAGGCCCTCAAACAGCAAGACACAAAGAGAGTGTGTGGGGGTTAATCCCAAATTCAACTTCATCCCTCTGCTCCACTTTCAACCCTCATCTCCGCTAACTGCCCTGCCCCTGCACATCGCCTAATCCCTTAATTGAGCCTTTGTTATTGTGATAGAATCATTAAAAGTCCTTGATTACACCACACAAGGCATGTAAGGTGAGACACGCATGTTCAAAGGACACGCACACACATGGTATTCCTCAGAGACACACACACTCACACACAGTGACACACACACAACTGGGAGGGAAGATCAATTTAAAAGAGTGTGGATCTTCAGAGGAGGAGAAAAAAAAAACAAATGGACATGAACCCAGACCCCCACCCACCCCCCCCTCCACCCCCCCACCCCACCCCACCCACTCTCAACTGCACAGGAGGCAGTGACAGAGCAAGGGGACAGACTTTGGCATGTCGTTGCGCCGTTTAATGCCTCCTGACGTTGAAACAAAGGAAGGCAGAGAGGTGCTGAACTGCTGCACATAAAAAAAGAAAAAAAAAACACAGGAAAAGATAAGTCCCGCTTGACACACACACACACACACACACACTCATACACTTGAAGGGGAGAAGGAGGGAAGTCTTCAAATGGACTGGTCAAGAGTCAAGTTTTCTCTTTTATAAGCAGGGAACTAAGGAATGAATATTAACAGCTAACAAGAGGCCGAGGATATTTGTATTGTTAGCTGATTTTACAGCCTCTTGTTCTGACTGATGCCTAAAATCTTGGGAGTAAATCAGTCACTGAAAATAAACAAATACGAAACAAAACTTTATGAGTGATTGATTGATTCTTTTTTGCAATTGTCCACAGCCTCAGTCTTGTTTTTATGGCTCATAGCCCTGTGTCTGAGAGAGTGGATGATGTGTTGGATAAAGAGACGAAGGTATGAATGTCAGAGGTGAGTAACACCTCTTTGCACGTTGCTGTCCATTAACATTAACAGGTTCAGACAGAGCGAGAGCGAGGCTCCTCGGCAAAAACACAAAAATCGTCCTCACACGTGCAACGCCCTGGCTGACATCGTAAACTAAGACCTGCCCGTTGCTCAAGAAAACAGAAAGTGAACAGAAAATGTTCATGCAAAGAAAAGCCTATTACAGAACATTTGTGGACATTTGTCTGTCAGGCTGGCATCTGGCGAAGCTCCTTAGCGAGTTGAAACAGGCCCTGCTGTGGTGTTTGTCATCCTGCCTGCTCATCCATCATCATTAGAGAGCACTGAGCACTCGACAGTGCCTGATGCCCTGGTATCTAAATAATTACTGAAGATAAATAGACTCAAGGTGCAGAATGCTTCAGCACGTCGGACGAGATGCGTTTTAATTTTTACAGAGAGACAAATCGTGCTCGCTGACACATGTGAATGGACTTCAGGTTGTCTGCCTCTATAGATAGATAGAGTCAATGTTTGATTTTCCAACCCACAAAGCCGAGTGTAATCACAGAGTGTGAAAGTGGACTCCATGACAATAACAAAAGGTCTGCCTATTATTAGGCACGATAACGTGTGTTTTCTTCATATTTCTTGGCAGCTCCTGTGTGGCGAGTGGCTTTAACTCTATCTCTCTCGATACCTGATGCAATATGTGCCTTGTCTGCTCAGGTCTTTGGAGGACCTGTCAAAAGAAAGTCTAACCTGTTGAGTTGAGAAACAGAGAGTGCTGCTTGTGTCATTTGATACTAAATCTCTCGAAGAAGTGACCTCTTATGATCGCAGTAATTTTTTTTTTTCCCTGGAGGATGTTGCTGAAATTAACTTGAGTAACTTCCTCCTGTTGCATCAAAAACTGCATCAAAATCCATACCAAGTCAAAAAGCTCTCATCCATTTACATCTTGCACTTTTTGATTCCTGCCTGAACAGAAAAAGACACAATGCGATTCTAGGGCCAGTTCGCCTTCAATCTGTCAGCTCTGTTTCTGTTTGGACGTCGGCGGGTGCTGCTGCTTTCTGGACACATTGCCGGGTCAGGTCCCTGAATTGTTTAAAAGACCTGTCAATCATGTGAAGTCATTCATAAAGAAAACAAACACCATGATGTATAAATATGCACTCCCCGGCTCACTCACTCACCCTCACAAAGCACACTAAGCACATAAACAAACAAAAAGCGGGGTGAGAATGGGTACATAGAATCGAAAGGAATCTGACTCTTCCTGTGGAGAGAGCTCTATGATAACAAAACCAGGACTCTGATAAGAACACACACACACACACACACACACACACACAGCCACACACACACACACACACACACACAGCTGCTTTCTTCCAGTCTGATGGACAGGATGGAGTACTCACACTGAATGCTGCTGCTGCTGGTTCCGGCCCAGGCGAACGGGTCCAGGCCGGAGAAGTACGGGGTGGCCTTGGCGAGCATGCAGGAGCCCTGTCCTGACACATCGAAGAGGGGCCGCGGGGCCAGGCCCAGAGCCTCCATGCAGTCAAACATGCTCCTCTCAAATCACAGCAAAACTAACACACACTCTCTGCGCTGCAGACCCTCTCGGCTTTTGTTCTGCAGCCAAGCTGAGAGACCGTAAAAAGCTGGACAAAAGCTTCCTGTGCCTGAAACTCAATGCCCTGCTTGGTCCAGGTGTTCCCTGTCTGTCTGTCTGCCTCTCTCTCTCTCTCTCTGTGTCTCTCCCTCTCTGTCTCTGTCAGTCCTGTCTTGTCTCTCTGCCTGTCTTGTCCCTTGCAAACTAACTTCTCCAGATGGAGAAAATGCCTCTGTCTTTGCCTGTGTCCGCTCTCAGGTCTGTGCCTCTCCTGCCTGCTCTGCTGTAACTGATCTCAGCTCCCCTCTCACCGGCTCTCTGGGCCTCACACTCTCCACACACACTCTCCACTCACTCACACACATACACATACACAGCCAGCGATCTGCATGCTCTCCCAGCACAGAAAAAAAAGAGAGGGAGGTGGGGTTGAGGAGGAAGAGGAGGGCGGGATGAAGCGCCTGAGGGGGTGTGTACCTGTGCTCTGATTGGCCGAGCCCAAGGCTCTGCCACCCCCTCCTTTCTCCTTCAAAGTTTTCCAACTTGCCTCTTCATATTTCATATTCAGCAAATGAAAACAAACACTCCCCACCTCCTCCACTGCACACGTTCTTTCACTCCGTTTCTTCCTCTACTCCTTTATTTTAATTTTTGTCCCACAGCTCACAGTTTGCTCAGAGTGGCAGTGAAAGGTGCTCAGGGAGACAGGCAAACGTGTCATTAGTTAATTTTTCCAGCTCTCACTGTAAAATGATGCTCTCCTGCGGTGTCTGCGCTGGGAATGCAGGATAATATGTCTCTCTGAGGGCTGAAACACACCTGCTCACATGCTCGAACACACAGATAAGCACCACGTACTTAAAGTTAAAAGCCTTGTGTGTTGTGCTTCACACACAAAGGTGAACAAAATAAAAAAGAGACACTTGAGCCCCACTGAAGGTAATCTGTATAAAGTAAAAGGCTCTTATTTGATGAAAGGAGTGGTGAGCAGTGAAGAGGAGACAAAACTTGACTGACAGAATTTGAAGTAAATGAATATCCAATTGTGGCTCATCAATTACAATAAATGTTTCATAATACATTTTGTGCCGTTGCCCTACAGAAGGTCAGGATTCATATCTCTTCTTTCATTTCTTTTCCTTTATTTTGAGCACAGTTTGTGTGTCCTCTCTGGTTCGGTTTCCTCTGGGCACTTGTGATTTACTCATACAATCCAAAAAAACAAAATGGTGATGGACTGGACACTGTCCAGGATGTACTCCCTGCCTTCGCCCTATGTGATCTAAAAATCAAGTGAGCAAGTGAGATGTGTGGATATGTGGATGACTGTCTGTCTAAAATCTCAACTCAAGATATCAAATGTAAAACAAAGTTAATATGTGTACTTGTGTATCTGACTCGCTGTAAAACGATACCAAACTTGAACATATTATTTGTAACTTTACTAATCAAACACTGTCAGTATTCACTTAGTCATACTTATTCCAGGAAAATTGGAAGTTATTTGAAACTAAGAGACTAAAACCAAGAGTTGCATAGTATTATACGTGAATCAAGACATTGTCAAAACAGCGTCAGTGGACTTCCAATTGACATTTTGGTACTTTATAAGTAAATTATGACTTATACGAGTTGAAACCGTGCTCTCATCTTTCTTTCGCAAGAATCATTCATCTCCTGCATCTCTGCTGCATTTTTTTCCTTCTTCCCTCTCCCTATTCAGTTTTGGCATGTGCAGATGTCTAATTCAATTCCTTCAATTCGGTTCAAATGGATTCAGTTATCTTCCCTCCTGGAGCTTATTGGACACTTCACTCACGCTGAAGTGCGACCCACGCCGGGCCAGAGTCTGGATAGTTTGTATACGAGACAGCCTCACCCTCCTCCCTCTCCTCCTCCCTTTCCTTCCCTCGTTCAAGAGGGATGAACTCTGGAAGAAACCCCCACTGGGGCTCTAACACCCCTCTACACACACACACACACACACACACACACACACACACACACACACACACACACACACACACACACACACACACACAGAACAGACTAACTTCCCAAACTATCTTGTTTGTAGCTTTGTATGTTTTATACCGCTCCTTCATGTTACGGTTCTCCACTTTCTTTTATATTTGTTTGTTTGAAAACTCTATTCCTCCATGAATCTGCTGCTTTAAATATCTCATTTCATCATCATTAAAAGATCATATGTTTTCCTTCCGTTTGTCTCTCTATCCCTCCCTCTTCTCGGTCAAAGTGAGTGTCTACCTGTCTTTCACCGCTTGCTGGCCCCCCTCCCCCCTCCCCCTGCCCCCCCTCCCCTCCTCCACCTCCACCACCACCACCCACACACACGCACTTCACAAACCACAGTGTTGATTGCTTTGTATGTTTCATACCTCTCCTTTGTGTTGTGATTTTCAGCTTTCTTTTGTTTTTTGTTACTTTTTTTCTCTCTACTCTAATGAGTCTAATGAGTGGACTTTTTACCTGTCTTTCACCACCTGCAGCCACACACACACACACACACACACACACACGCTCTACTACAATGACACCCTCCAGGGAGCGGGTTTCTCAGTATCAGCCTCCACACCTTGAGACAATTACCCTCCTGGCATCACAGCACCCTGCCCCCTGTTGCTGCTTTATAGAACAAATGCAGAGTGAATGTGAAGGAGTAGATGAAAGACATTATCTCTACTTTATAACTAAATTTTACTCCTCTAGTTTCCGGTTCTCTCTCTGTTGCGTACACACACACGTACATACATAGATACGTACAATTTACAAGAGGAGAGAGTCACATTACAACTATTCACAATCAGCGTCTTGGGCCATTCATCCAGTCGTCATCTCTGACACAAGCACACACAGTCGAACAATGGCCTCTCTCTCTCTGTCTCTCTGTTTCTCCGGCAGCAGCTCCTCCAGCTCAGCCACAGATATTTGCACAAAGTCTCACTGCGGTCATCAGCGAGCGCACAAATATAGTCGCAAATGTGAGGCAAGGAGTGTGAGAGTGCCACTCCATGATATTCATGGGTGGTGGAATGTGAGGCCTACAGAATGGTAGAGTAAATGTGTGTGTTTCAGTGTGTGTGTGTGTGTGTGTGATGTGTGTGTTCAGATGTATGGACAATTATGTGTATGTGCTTAAACAGAGTGCCTGTGATGAAAGACACAAAGAAAAACACGCAAGCCCCACTCTGTTCCTTTAGGTTCAGGTTACTAATATCTCACCACACACACATGCTCAGGCGCGCGTGTACACACACACACACACACATGTACACATACACACAAACACATTACAAAGAACAAGATGTGACAAGTAGAGAAATTATGAAAGAACATTGTGTTCATTGTGGAAAAGGACTTCTCTTTTCTTTGTGATCACGATGGTGAGGTTTTTGACTTTTTGTGACAAAACTAATGTTTTTGATGTTTCCACAAAAAAATGTTTGGTTCCAAAAAAAAAACAAAAAAAAAACTTTCAAAACTATTTACTAAATCTTGAAAAAAGACAGGAATGGTATCAAATATTTACACCAATTCCAAGAAGCTGTGAGAATAAAAGCTTTAGTCAAAAAAAGCGTTTGTTGTAAGATCCCAGTGGGTCCGAGTGCTATTAGCAGAAACAGAGAGAGCTTACTGTATGAGTGAATGCACCACAGGGAGCGTTTGATGTGGATGTGCTCTAATTTAAAGTCCACGGATGTTTTGAGTTTCATCTCATTAAGTAAGAAACCTGGTTTGAATTAATCTGAAAATCCCACTTCAATCCCTGGTGTAATCAGGAGTGTAATTTGTTCACTTTCAAACAATCTGAGAGATATATGAGTAATTTCATGTAGCTTCACTTAATGATTAAGATTAGGATCAAGAGTTGTATGGTTACAGGATACTTGTAAGCTGCACTTCACTGTCTTAATGAGGAAAGTCTATTAAAAAAAAAGAGTATTAAAGAAAAACAAACAACAAATCAACATATTCACAGCGTATCAAACTGTTTGTCCAGATGATGGCCCTCAGAGCATAACACAACCAGACCGGATGAGAAAGGCTTCAGTTTCCTCCAATTACATCTAAGTGAACTGACATTTAAAGAGCATAAACTGCACACTGTGTATGTGTGTTTACTGATGTGATATCTCTCCTCATTGTGTTGCGGACGCTGGCATACGTGCTGCGATCATGTAATGATCCTCACCATAAGCTCCATATAAAGCCTTCCATACTCAGTTTCGGCTGCTGGACGTTTATCAGTCAAGAGCCATGAGCGGGATCACAGGAGATGATGTCACATCTTGACAAATGTCCCTGAAAACTGACCCGAAGGGATTTAGTCAGAGGCGCTTCCAGAAGAGCAGACGTATTAAAGTTAATACTTGTGTTTAGTTTCCTTTCACCTTACTCATCCATGTACATCTGGTGTTTTGATAAAGTGAAGCGATAAAGCAAAACACACTGTTACCTTGAACAGGTGCTCCTCGGTAGCAGTTGGGATGATGTAAGGACATGACTCGAAAAAAAAAAAACATTAAATACCCCATAAAGTTGTTTTTACAGATTTTAAAGTAAAAACAATGCATGTAATCCTTTGAAAGATACATGCATGATGTCTAATTGTGTTTTTCTAGTGTTTTATGCTTCACTTGTGCTGCGGACTGGTTTGTTTCAATATGGCATCGTGCAGTTTTAGGAGTGCTTGTTGTTCTTTGCCAGCAGCTGAAATCAGACGGTTCAGCTCGTCCCCGGTTGAATCACTGCAGCAGCGAGCGTTTAAGTCGAGACACCCCTCGGTCAACTCAATTCAAAATGAAAACCATGAGAGCTTGTGGAGCCCCTGGAGCGGACACATGGACGGCAGCCTTGAGAGCAAAGCAGAACTGTGGGGAGTGCCTGTCCAAGGTTTTTCTGTCTTGTCCTCCACATATCACAACAAGATGGACTTTGGGTTTATTCATTCAGCGAGAAAGTGAGGCGTTGTCTTCCTTCCTTGTTTTAAGTTCCACTTTTTTAACAGTTTTCTCCTGGAGGAGAGTCAGAAACTGTGGCGATAGAAGCAGAGCAGCTCTGCCCACAGGCCCTGAAAATCAGTTTTGCTGAGTGTCTGGGAAACAGATTCAGGCCCAAACTAGAGGGAGCGACTCAGCCCTGTGAGAGCAGTCATCTCCAAAGAGCAGTGGGAAGAAGATAGAGCCGAACTAGGAAAAGTTCCCATTATGCCCACAGCAGTGTCTGCTGAAACGTCCCAGGAGGTCTCCAGCTCTGAGACTTTTTGGACCTGACGTATCTGACAGCTCTGGACAATGTTTTAATACCACTGAGGTTGAATCACTGGTTTAAAACTGCCTTCCAAACTTCCATTAATCTGATTCGTTTACACACTTTCTCTCTCTCCCTCTCTCCTCCTTCTCTGCTTTTACACACACACACACACTCATACACAAAGCAACACTTGTCTCAGTCCGCTACACACTCAACATAATACTATAATTACCAATTAACATTACACGCTCCACAAATCCAACATGGTGTCTGCGCTACTTTCTGTCGTGTTTGGCCTCTTCTGCTCAGAGACTTTGTACGTACCTGACAGGTTTTCTGGGTCTGCGTTTTTTCTTTTTTTGTCATACGTGACTTCCCTGATTGTCATCTATCCTGACTGACATAGCGCGGCCTCTCATATCTTTCCGTCTGTGCGTGTGTGTGTGTGAATGTATTAAAGTCCCAGAGGCGACATGTCAGAGATGTAATGAGCGCTACTAGCCTGGGTGCTGGGCCTGAGTCTCCGCAACGCGACTGGAGATAAACAGATAGCAGCTGCTCACTGAGCAAATTATCTGCCTGCGCATAAGGACACAGACACACACACAAAGTTGTGTTTCAGTTACTTTGAGGGTCATTACATACGATAATTTCTAGCCTTAACCCATGTCTTCAACTACTAAACTGTGATTATTTGAATTCCGGGCACTCAAAGGGAAGGAAAGTCCCAAAAATGTGACTGAGTTTTTTTTCACTGGGATATGAGTAATACACATTCACTTTTACACACAGACACTGAGGCGAAACATTACCTTCACTGTTTTGGAGCAGGAAAAGGTTAGAGTATCTTTGATGCTTCAATCTAACTTCATATTTGCAAAAACACAGTGTTGTTGTCTTTCTGTAAACTCAAAAGTTTCTCTCTGCAGTCTCTTCAGTTCTTTCGTCACTTTGAAGCGCAATAGCGCCCCCTGTGATACCAAACTGAACATACACAAAAGTCCACTTTCTCCTCATAAAGAAAATACTGCTTCCCTTTGTTCGAACAATGATTTGAATTACTCACTTTGTATGGAAAACAGCAAATTACGCACAGGATCAAGTTATGTTTGCTGGTTTTTCCAGCCTGCCTCCTCTGCCATCTGCCCGGTTTACCACAAACTCTCCTTTCTTCTCTTCTCTTCTCTTCTCTTCTCCTCTCTTCTCTTCTCTTCTGAATGCATGATTTAAAGTCTAATTATAACTCCAAACTGGCCCCGAAGATGTTCCCAAAATTGCAGCGCGTCCCCAGTATTTAACAGAGAGCAGCGCTGGTCTGGACACGGACATTCGGCACACTATCTTGTCATGTGCGAGGGTGTGGGATTAGGATTTCTTGCCTCCTGATTGAACCTTGGACCAGTTGGAAGCCCCATGATTATATCAAACATTTTTTGAGCACATTTTATTTCTGGAATTTGAAACAAGCTGAATGTGACATTGTAGTCCTGAGCGGGTTAAAGACGTAGGCGTAAATATGATGAGATTCTTTCACGCTTCTGTGCGGCCTCTTGTGTGCCGATGCGAGTTGAAGTGGGGTAATGCAGCAGTAATCGAAAAACATTTCATTTCCTATGCGGCCGACTCGTGGCGTGACTTTGTGAGCGCACATCTTTCACAGCAAAACACTTGTTGGACAACATTTGAACCAACTGCGCGTAGTTGTTTGCGTTTGTCGAGTAAATTCGAGGGATAAATGGGTTTAAATTACTCACACAATGCGGCCATCTCTTTAGGCAGATCTGCCCCGAACCGACCAAAGACGTGGCTGCTTGCCAGCAGGTCGAAGGGGGAGTGGCTCCTCATGGAGCTGAAGGTGAACGGGTACATGGCGCGGGGGAAGCCGCTCATGTGGTGCAGCTGGTGCTCCTTGTTGGTGGCCATGGTGGTTCAACGTGCCGCCGGGTTGTGTTGTGGTGAGGGGTGAGGGGGCTGGGGGGGGGTGACTTCTGTGTGGTTCGTCTGCTTGGGTACCTCTTCCTATGGTAGACTCAAGACGAGGCCCGGTGCCATTCAGCCCCCCTCTCAGCTGCTGGCTGCTCTGCGCTCAGGCCACAGAGAGGTGAGAGGGATGCTGAGGAGGGAGCGAAGACCGGGAGCTGCGTGACAGACACCTGAGCAGGTCCAGACTCTGTAGGAGAACAAGAAGGAGAAGAGGAAATGGGTTAGATGTTATTTATATGTATGACTTAAATCAGCAAAACAAATCTCTGATGACACATCCACCAAATTTATAACTTTCTTCAACCAGAAACAGTACCTGAAGCCAGACCTCCAGACGAGAAACTGAAGCAAAGAAGATGAAGAACAACGAAAGAAAAGAGCGTTGGATAGGCAGTTGACAGGGCAGAGGGTGTACAACACTTTTCTCCTGCTTTTTGTCTGTCTTCAAAGTAGTGCAATGATTTCAGGCAATGCCATATGATTTCAATCAGCAGAACTCTATTATAAAGGGTCTCTCTGTTCCCTCTGCCAGCTTGACTCTAGCCAGCCTGCCCGGGAACAGCCAGCCACAACATGGGTACAATTAACCCTTCACAACAACACACACACTCAACCTACTCACTCTCCCTTCACCACACGCCATAAACCCTCTGCCCGGGCAAAGGTGGAGGCAGAAGACGCTGGCTTTTCTTTTTTTTCTTTTTTTTTTTCACTGGGAACAGTCTCTCACCTTTCCTGCCTCTGAGGACTCACGTCGTGGCTCTGCGACCCTGTCAGTGAGGGAAACGAGGGCAAGCCTTCCCTTCTTATTTCTGTACAACTCTCTCTCTCTCTCCCCCTCTCTCTCTCTCTCTCTCTCATCCCCTTCAGTGATTTCACGAGTGGGTGGAGCTTCGCTCTCTGTGGTGGAGCTGCGGTGCGTACAGCCCAGCCAAAGAATGTCTTGTTGTTTTGGGCCTGCTTCAGCATGGGAATCAAACACCCAGGGTGGCTGAGAGGCAGAGTACGAGAATTATGAATCAACAAATGTTGAACTACAACCGCAGATGCACGGAATCAGCAGAAATACACAGCGATCACAGTGACACACACACACACAAACACACACATCTAAATCAAGTTTGTGTCTTTTGAAGTACAACGCTAGGGCATGAATGCATTCAGACAACGTATTTACTTCAGTTAAGTGAGAGAGCTGCAAACGATGGAGGCGACTGTTTCACATGTGGAGGTAGAGGCGTCAATTCACATCACAAAGGGTCATTTCTCTCAGATTACCTCTCCTCCCCTTGTGAGATCTAGATATGGATATGACTCATCCGCATATACACAACGTGAGCACACAAAAGTTTATTTATGCTACACCTCCTGCAACAGAGGACGGCAGCTCCAATCAAGTCTTTAAAAACACAAACATTCACCTCGACTGTCGTGGTTGTCACAGGCTGTGCCGACGAAAGTGTTTCATGGGCTTAACAGGAAGAGGGGAGTGAGCGAGAGTGCAGCAAATCATGTCTCCACATCCTGATGTAATGCGTTTGTTTTGTTTTGTTTTTTTTTTCACTTAGATGTCACATTGACATTCAGGATGCAGTTGCAGTAGTTTCGTCACAATTTCTAATGTTGAAGTCTACGTGCAGGGTGACGTGGCGACTCTGTGAATAGCGCCGGCTCATCTGTGTGTTGGGTTGCCAAAGCAAGAAAAGTGATGGATCAAATCCCAATCCCAATCAATCTCTGTGAAAAACTGCATGCACTCCCAGTGTCTGTGTGGGATTTCTCCTGGTATTCTGGTTTCCTCCAGCAGTCCAGAAACATGCATATTTAGGTCAGCTCACCCCTTGGATAGAGTGTGAGAGTAAATGGTGGCTCCGTGTGTCCTGTGACGGACTGGAGACCTGTTCAGGGTGGATTCCCTGTCTTCACTCCTCTCTCACCAGAACAGTTCCAGCGCTGGTTGTGGGCTGGTGCTAGTTCTGGTTTGGAGCCGATTCAATCGCCAAACAATTGAGAACTAGTTGGGTTTTCCAGTGCTTCAGAGCCACATCATCGCGTCACGACCTGTTGTTTTCGTTGGTCTCAATAACCCCACATCCTACAGTACCCCACTTAGGTGGTTCTGGATCCTGGCCCAGAAAAAAAACTTGCCAGTTCTTTGGAGGTGGAAGCAGAAAATCCATACCAAGCACCAGTCTAGAACCAGCACTGGAACCACATAGGTGGAAAAGGGACCGATATTAGATAAAGAAAGGCACCACTGTAACACCACTGGGTAAAAAGCAGGTAAGATAGTGGACAAATGGATGGAAGTCTAAGTGCTATCCTCTTTTTTTACAATTACAATTTAAGTTGTTTAATAGTTGTTTAAGACTATGAATAAAAAAACGCACTAAATTCGTTCTGTTTTTAGCTATTAGACATGAATGAAACAATTGGGGAAATAAATCCTGTGGCTACAACGTTAGCTTTTTGTTGAAACCGTGTGAAGCAGGACGTGATGAAATGCTTTGTTTTACTCTGGGGATGTTTCTAATATTTCACCTACAGTCACTGATATAAATGGAAAGAACAAACCTTTACACTACTCATCAGACATCTGTGCTACTTGTATTACAGTAAAATTATTCAACATCCTTCTGTTGTCAACACACACACATGCACGCACACACACACACACACACACACACACACACACACACACGCAGAGTGCATATTACACATTCACACACAAAGCCACAGAGTCAGCGCAGTGAGTGTTGTTTTTAAAGTCATATTTCCCATATTGACATTTTTTCTGAAACTTCTTGGCTCTGCTGCGGTTTTTCTTCACTGCGAGGCCAGTCGGGGAGAGTCCCTGCAACTATTTTCACAAAGAACGTTTGTGTCTGACCATCAAAGAATGTCAAACACAGGTTGGACAAAGTGCGTAGTGATTATTAAAGCCATTACATACGTGGAGTGGAATGAATGGTTAGATTTTTGCAAAACATATGCATACGCATGCCTCTCTAAAAGCAGAGCACAGAAACACACAAGCACGGACATGCAGACGGCAGACGTGAACACGCACAGATGTTCTGTGACTTTAATCATGTTCATGGGCAAGTAATCAGTGAAAAACACACAGCGTTCACACGTGCTGAAGCACCATTGAAAGCTGCAATTGCCCTTGAAGAATGAAGGAGTAAATATAGGACAGAGGATCCCTCCACAGATGCAGCTTTTGAGTCCTTCAAGTTGCCTCTTTAACCAATCAAACTCAAAGACCAAAATCACCAGTATGAAAGCCAGATGTATAAAAGGACTGGGGTGAAGAAAAAAATAAAGTGTTGAAAGCAAGAAAAAAAAAGGGGATGGAAAAAGATAGAAGGAAACAGAGGGAAAGAAAGAGAAGGGGAAGTTCATATAGGAGGAGGGAGTTGGAGGCATCTGGCAGGCCATGTGTAAGAAGTGAACAGAGTCCTATTAATTAGAGCCATACTGGAGACTGCGTTAATAAGAGAAAGATCGGGCTGTGGTAAAGCAGCATGGGAGGAGGAGAGAGAGGACGGCGGGGGAAGAAAAGAAGAAAAAACGAGCAGCGCGTTTGCAGAAAACATACATAAAAAATAAAGAAACAGTTTTATTTCCACTAATAAACTATGAAATAATGTGTGCCTGAGCCAAGGAATGGTTTCTTTCTCTCTAATGAGTAACACCCCCCGCCCCTTCACCCTCCCTCCAGGGGGAATACACCTTGGGTAGGGCAACAAAAGCAGCGCTGTGTCTCCGGGCCTCCAGGCCTCAATGCTGCTTTTATGAGACCTGGCTGGGTCAGGTCAGACTGGGTCACCTGGTCCTGGTCCTGCTGACACACACGCACACACACACACACAGACACAGACACACACACACAAACACTCAACACGCCGCTGATGCTCCTTTTTCCCAGACTACGGGGATTAAAAACAGCTTTGGTGTAAAAACGATGGGGCTTTCCATCTCTCTGCCTTTTCCAGCCAGTCAACTGTCGGCTTTGCTTGTTTTCACACAGCGCCCATCAAACTACACTTCTAGGAGCTACGTCATTGTGTGCAGCGCATTGTTGCAACACTTGTAAACAACGTTCAGCTGTAAACAGTTGAAATGACAAAAACAATTTCTTGAATAATATGTTTTCAGTGCGTATTAGGAGCATCATCTGGATTTGGTTACCCCGGGTGTAAATGTGACTGAACTTCATGGTTTTTCCAACCCAAATCAGCTTGAGGTTACAGTGAAACTGCATAGAGACACATAGACACATGTATGCACGTGCACACACACACACACACACACACACACACACACACATATACGCACACTCCATCCACATTTTAGCAAGATAACTTTAAAAAAGATGCCATTAACATATGTGCAGACTAGGACTTGAGGATCCTGCCACACCGACCACATACATCTACACTGATCATTTTTTTCTTTCACTCCTTTTGACATTTTAAACTAATCAAAACAAACCACAAACTTGAAACCATGCGTGAACATGCGATACCCCTGAATGACTGACAATTTAACGTCCAACAATCATTTGTGAAAGGTGACACCGCCATCATTTCCATTCTGAACATAAGCTGAGCTTAGAAAAATACTCCAGGCTGTTTTTTCGTAAAGGTCTCTGTTCACACAGAAACACATGAACAGAAGGAAAAATGGCTTATTTTTCATCTCATTTTGGTAGGCGTACAACAAATCTGTCACTCATTCCAGAGTGGAACAGACGACCCAGGCGCGCAAACAAACGAGATCTTCATAACTCATAAACACTACCTGGTGCACAGAAACTGCCCGTCTCTGTTCCGTGTTTGCAAAGTCATCTGACAAAATCAACATACAAGTAGCTTTAAGGCATCACTCAGACTGTCTGCATCAATATTAAAACCCCGGCTGTCTTCTCGGCTAGACTTTAATTTACTTTGCCGTGGAGCTATTTGCTCATGGACACGCTTCTATAGGCCCCTTTGAGGCACACACGAGCTACGCCTAATGCTGAGCGAGCAGGGCTCAAGTCAAGTTTTCCGAAAGTGTTGGGCCGGGATGCTCAACACATCATTGAACATAATGGATCTGAATGTGCAAAGGAGCCGTTGGTAGATTTGCGTCTGAAAGGGCTTTAAGTCCTTTCTGTGCATCTCTCCGATGTGCACCATGGAAAACTTGCCTGACGTTATGGCAGGAAACTGTAGACTGTTGGCAACGCAAGAATCTTGGGTGCATCGAGAGTTTTATTTTATTTACACTCTCTGTTGATTTTCTTTCCCTGCACATGATAAAAAATGACTTGTTGGTGTGGAGAAGATGTGGTACTGGGAAATATATGACAGGGGAATTATAGTTAATCTTCAGTTTTATAGCATAATGAGACCACTTTTGAGCTGAGAAATGTGAAGTAATAGGAACTGTGTGTTTTCCAGTGTCACATAGCAAAGGAACAGCAGCCACTGTTAAAATGTTCAGAAAAATTGAGCTTTTACAGGGTGTGTAGGAAAATAAAAAATATATTCCCCGCTGCCAACAGCCACTCTCGACTATCGTCAGTAAAAGAGAAATTAGGTCTTATAAGTAGCTGACATGGAAAAGCAAGTATAACTCTGAGTAAACTTTCAAAGCTTGTTAGTTTGTTTTGTCATTTTTCCCTGAAACTGTAATTTTATGGACTTAGGAAGAACAAGGGACTATTTTCCCTGGGGTTACTGTAACCATGTGAAAGGACCGAAGAGCTTCAGGTTTCCTGCCCTGGGAACAACTGTTTGGACAAGTTAGGCAATAACGGCAACAAAAACAGTCGCGTTGCCGGTTTATTCTTGCATAGGAGTCATCAATACGTCTGCGCGTGTTGACATGCAAAGGCCTGCTCTTTGGTCTGGGAGTAAAAGGAGAGATGACAATTGCATTGCATTGAGGACTCAGTGAAGGCTCTGGGCTCTTGCCTGGTTCAGAGTTGATCCCTTTTTTAAATTATTTATTTATTTATTTTTGCTGGCATCATCTGATTTGGTGAGCTGTGTGTCTGCCTCACTGAGTCCCAGTCATACAATCGCCCGTGAGTGCTACAGACACCTCATTATTATTGCCATTATTACTGAACTTTCCTTGTAATAGAAGAACTAATGTAGTATAAATGGGATGAATATGAGTAGTTTTCCTTGGAAAGGGCCGACTCCAGGTTGGCTGCATGAGTAGCAGATTTTTTGGGGCTTTCTTTCTTTTTCTTTTCTTTTTTTTTTTTGGATTCGCCTTTTTCTGGCTCTGCCACTGTTGCCTCAGGTGGTTTTGTAGTCCCTCCTGTAATGTCACAAGTCTAAAACGTAAGAGTTGTATGAAAAGATCAACGGCAAACAAACAGCACTTCTTACAAATTCATTTCTCTCCTTGTATATGCCAACTTGACAAAGTTTTAATTTAACTGTTTTAAGTGGAAGTAATGTTATAAACCCTTTCTCTCATTGGTCTCTCTCTCTCTCTCATCTCTCTCCCATTCACACACACACACACATACACACACACACACACACACTTTCCTCTCCTTCCCATGTTATTCTGGTTTTAACCAACAGAACCATGATCAGCATCACTGATGTGTCACGTCATGGAGTTCTGTTTATATCTATTTCTCCTTCTTATTAGCTATAAAGATGTCTTCCTACAGTGTCTATAATCAAGACTGACGATAAAAATAAAGCACAATGAGCATCAAATGTCATAGTTTTGTGGGATTGTGTGTACTACAGGCGGTTTTCAACTTGCCTCTGACTCGTCGTTAAAACAGGAGCCTCAGTGAAAAGGACCAAAGGAGAGAGTAGCAGCAACAACCAGTTCAAAAGGTAAGTGTTAAAATTTTCCACTAAAGTGAAACAGTGTCACTTAAGTGACTCCAAACTGCTGCCAGAGGGCAAAAATTGTTCAGATCCACATCACATAATGATGTCCTTTATTTAGTGTAATCATGTGGTTGATTAGGGCTCGGTGCTGGAATATCAAATGAATTACATGATGATGTGTTCACCCTGGTGAGAGTGTGAACACTTAAGTCCAAGACTTTAAATAATAAAACAGTTTGTCTGGTGATAAACAGCCTTTGATCCCTTGGACCGAGAACAGACCACATGAACCCAAAAAACTCTGGTCTTTCTTTTCTCTGCTTTAACTTTCGGCTCTTTTCTCCTGTCAGTAAATAGAAAGTAAAAAAAAAAAACATTTGTTTTCTAACTTCCCAACTATTTAGTCATCTTTGTGTTTGCAAACGTTCAGTATGTGGGTTCAAACTGGAGTGATGTGACTCAGCTGGAAAATAGGCGGGTATTCACTGGCAAAGGCTCTCTTTCTGAATCTGTTGGTTTTGTTATCTTGCAAAGTCCTTTTGTGTATGAGGGTCTTGCTTATCTGCTGTTCTTTCTCCTTTTGTATTTGTCATTGTCAGAGTAATATTGAGCAAAGCATCACTCTTTTTTATCCTCTTTTTACTTGCACAATGGCATAGGGTTTTGTATGTTTGGTTTTTTGGGGGTTTTTTTTCAGCCTGCAGATGTATCTATGGAAACATGAGTGTGTGATGGTGGAAAGGAAATGCAGAGGACCAACTTGCACACAATCTCTGTTTGAAACCACACACTGAGTGACTTGAACTCAGAGTCTGAGTGAATTCGAAGGCTAAAAACTCCCTGAGAAACAGCCAAATGTGAGGAAAAATATGACTTCAGCAGGGACAATTAGCAGCAAACCATGAAACCACAGTCAAATGTGCCTTATTTTGAGAGAATGCAGCCAGGGATGAGCTGTCCTCAACACGCTAAGTATAAAATGCACATACTGACACACAGAAACCATTAGAGACAAGAAAAAAAAAACATAGGCACCATCACCCACAAACAACATAATTAGATTTTCCAACAAATGACTGTACCATATTTTATGTCAAACTGGCATGTAAAAACGTCTTTTGAGGAGTATTGCTGAGCCATAAACCATCGGTGTCAGACAGAAATCTTATAACCGCAAATTGTTTCTGGCTGTGGCAAACACATATTTTCAATTTATGCAACCCATTATATCAATAATGTACACACAGACGAAGCTATATATTACGCCTGAAGATTACATATGATATCTGGTTTCCAAGAGTTATTGTTTAGGAACATCTTTCAGAGTCGACGCCAGAGCCTCGTTTAATCAGAAAGATTTTCAGACGTGATCTTCCTTTGTTTACAACGGCTATAAAATACTACTTTTGAAGATTGTGGACGACAAAGTTGCGAATTCATTTGGATTCAGTGTCACAACCTTATGGCGTTAGACTCAAATTAAGGGGATATGCTTTCTTTCTTCTGTTTCTCTTTCGTGCTGAGACTTGGATGAGGAGCTCGAGTCCCTCCTTTAATTTGCATGGTGAATACTACAGTTGGGAACAGCTTATGGACTTATTAACAGGTAACGTGGCCCTGTCAGGAGCAGGAAGTCACTGCACCTGGTCAAGAAATTATTCCACACAAATCCCACCATCATACAAAAGAGACGGTAAACAAATAAGTGGCTGGCGCTAGGGAAATTATTCTACCATTAGACGGAGTCAAGGTAGCTGTTTCAGTGTTTGTGCTGAGCTAGAAAGCAAACAGTCGTCTCATCTACCTCTCGGCGAGGATGTCAACAGTCGAATGTGTCTGCATCTCAAAACACGTCAAGCGTGTCTGGGTCAACATTCACCTCTGTATATTTGCATTTTCTCAATAGAGATCTGGGTTCTCACTGTTGGTTGGACAAAACAAGCAGTTTGAAGTTGGCTTTAAGAACGATGGTGCGACGTTGTGTACTGCATAGTACCGCGGTTTAGGATACACTGGTTGGTTGTAACCTTGCCAAAAAAAAGGCCAGTTTTCACAATATTCAAAATAGTCCACAAATTTTCAGAGCATAATGTAAGTCCTTGGTATTTAGTGGTAAGGTTGCGAATCGCGCCCAGCAGAGGACATTTCACCTAACCCTCCTCTGCCTCAGCTGCTCAGACTGGAGCTTGTGATGGGTTTTGTCTCTTCTGGGCTGAGAAGAGGACAACCACTTCCTCAGTAGATTTATAACAGCTCATTCAGAGAGTGAAAACAAACCATTCTTGTTTTCAGTGATTATGTTCTAATGAAAACTATCAATATTATATTGAGTACATAATCCATTCATCGAGACCAACCACAGGCACCTCTACAGGGTTGGGGAGTCAGGGAATGGATACATGTAATGGCGTTATGGTGTCCAATTTTCCCAGTGGCCACTTGTGGTACTGCAACAGAAAAATCCCTGTGTGACCCAAAAAGCACTCAGCAGTAAATACAGCCACTTACTAATCTTTTTATTGTATACTTTTAAATCATGGGCATTATGTCTTTTTTCTGTATTACAGAAAAGCCAATGAAAAGATTGCTTGTTAACTTTGCATAAAAGGCGTAATGGGAGTTGCTCTACTGTGCAAACTCCATGGGCCACATAAAGCAGAAGAAAACTGCTAAACGGAGCAACTGCCATAAGAATGAATGGGACAAATACCACCAAAAAACTTGTATAATGTACACACATGCACCGTCTCTCTGCAGTGATGGAGCCACCACATTATCTTGTGCCTCATAACAAACATTGATCTTCATAACTACCATCACAGTAGACACCTACATGAAAAGAGACACCGGCATGAAAATGATGTGTTTGCTGCAAGTTCACTCGTATATGATTGCACCACATATTGTTTTCAGTGCAAAAACAGTTTTTATTTCATGCACGTTTAGAGCATGTTTTTGCTTTGTTGTACACCTGCGTCTTAAAGCAGACATGCTGCACTTGAATTTTCCTAATTTCTGAGCTGAGGAAATTAATGGAGGGAAAGGAAATTGAAGACAACTGACGTTCTGATGTCTTCTTTTCTTTAAATCATATCAGTTGCAGGACAAAAGGCACTACATTTGTGTTTTGTGTATTTTCTCTGTAGACAGAAATAAGATTGTTCACTAAAACATGTGTTCATGAAGCTCTGTGTCCCAGATTAACACGCTCAGACTTTGAAGTACCCTAAAAGCAATCAAACGTATTTAGAATACATTACTTGAGTAATCAAAGGAAATACATTGCAGATTGCAATCTGTAGGGGAACACGTTTTAACATTAACCCTCCTAACACTGCACCGCTTTTCTTTTTCCTTTTTTACTACAAAGTGTCACTTATAGCTAACTTATAGCTTTTTCTCCGCTGCACAAATTTAAACTGTTAGACATACTTGGAATAACACGGTTTGAATTCTGTGTTAGCAGTGCTAATGGAGATGATGTTGATGATAGCAATGTTTCATAAAACACACAATGTTGTCATTATGTGGAGCCATCCCTGTGGGCTGCCTGGGGTCTGCAGGTCACAGCCGGGGTCGGCCCCTTGTCGCTCCAGGCTCAGCAGTCTGGCCATGGGTCAGGTCTAATTGAGCCATTTTGTAGGCAGCTTTTCATTTAGTATTAAAGTGAAAAGTGAGCCTAGAAACTGCTCAACACTCCCCTGCTGCCAATGTTTCACACACAGACACACAATCTGCACCCTCATGCGGGATTAGAGGCCTATTTATCTGGACTTGTAGCCTGTAGAGAAGAGCAGCCCCAGGCCACAATTAAACATGCTGAGAGGCTCTTTGGCTATCTGAATTGTAGAAAAAAGTGCAGTGAAAGCAATAATGAATGTTACAAGTGACTCCCAAAATCTCTGAAGCCAATTGGGCACGTCAAGTCGAACCGCAGCCAGTCCGTGGCTCTCACCGAAATCTCTCAAAATAACTCTGTGGACAATATGTAACTCTGCAGAACAAGAAAACATTTGTGTCGTCCCCCCTCAAAAACAAGTGGCAAACGCTCGCTTCTTTGTTTTTAAGTTCCAAGTTTCCATTTATATGTCGCGACCATGAGAACAACTCTGTACAAAATCAAACTCAGCTGACACAGAGCGGCAAAGAAGATGGAGTTTTTTTCATATTGAGGAAATAAAGAAGAAAGAAGTCAGTGAGACGGAGAGAAAGAGGCAGAGAAGGAGGGAGAGGAGCCAGACAGCCTCCTCAGCCTGAGGGGCTGCCATTCTTGAAAAGTGTAGAGAACAAAGATGAAGGGTGCAATACAACCAACACACCCGAGCCCATACACACACACACACATACACACACACACACACACACACACACACACACACACACACACAGACTCACACAGACACACACACACACACTTTTATAAGAGTTTCTTCCCCAAATGATGAAAAACAAAGAGAGAGAGAAACTCCGAGAGAGCGAGAAAGAGAGCGAGGAAAAAAAAAACAGGACTTAACCAAAAGCAGATGCATCCACCCTAAATGTTAGATTTTAAAAACCTTGGAAACATCTGACCAGGGATCAGATTGACATAGTTCACTCAGTCTGTGGACATCCACTGACTGAGAAAACAACCACATGATGATAGACAGTGAAGTAACAAACCCATTCAACGGTTCTAAAGACACAGAAGACGTAGAAGGAAAAAGAAATGAGGAAGAAAACTGTCATATTTTCGAGTCTTCCCTAGCTCTCCCGAATGTGATAACTCCAGCATACTGTGTTTTGTTGACACCTTGCTGTTGGTTACTTATAGACTCCACTTCTTCCTAAGGTTGTGCTGATCAGCATTCCTGCCAACATTAAAGGAAAATTAATCTCTAGCAGATCTGTCAAGCATTTACCAGAATAGCTCCTTGCATTGGAGTGCATGGCATAGGGTGGTGCGGTGAGGCCGCTCGGCAGTGTGGTGTTAGCAGACAGACATCTCGGATCAGCTGAGAAGAAACACTTGGCAGATACGCAGCATCTTAATCACAATCATCAATCAAGCCATGCATCTGTATTTATGCAGCACGTCGCACGAAGGATGCTATTTGAAGTGATTCACAGACTGTATTAAAGTAGGCTTATGTTTCAGAATGGGGGTCAGGAGGTTTATTCACACACACTCTCTCTCTCACACACACACACACACACATACACACATGCATACACACACATACACAAACACAATGCAAAGTAGCAGCAGCCGCAGCAGCAGTCAGACATACTGCAGACTGTCCTATGATATCCGGAGTTACCTATTTCAATGTTTCCATTCTGCTTATGTAATTGTGCGGATGGAAACCTGTTTACATAACCTTCAGGGTGATGGACATGAGTGAGTGTGTATCTGCCTGTGTGTGTACACTCGCAGGTAGACCAGACCCACTCAGCCATTTGTGCTGTTGATGGAGCGATCCATCAAACCTGACAGCCGGTCTGTCGGCAGCAGGCCTGCAGGGGTAAAACAGTCACTTCGTCTACTGCTGGAGATTGCCCTGAGATCGTTTCTGAAGCTCACCTGTAGCTTTCCGTCTGGTCAGGACCAGAATATGCAACAGGACAAACTAGTGTGCAGCTCCTATGGAGTGCACAGGAACTTCTTTTCTTACTTAGGTCATTCTTTAAAAATGTTGAGATTTTATTTTTTTTAAACACATCCCTTGTTTCCCTTGTCTTCCTCTCTCTTTTGTGGACCCTTTCACAAAATGTTGCACCAGAGTTTACAAAGACAGGACTGACTGAGGGATGTGCATCAATCAAACAAATGAGGACAATTACTCACACTAACACACAAACACATACACACACAGACATAAATCTCCACAAGTGTCTGTCTCCTCACATGGAGCAGCCCTGGAGCACATGCAAGTGCTGCTCAGCTTTCATTCCCCTCCTTAGCTGTTTCTGTTGTTCTTTCTCCCTCTCTTCAAATCTCTGTTCTCAATTAAAGCTGTCCTCTGGAAACTCAATCTCTCTGCTCACGCTGTCCGAGAAACACGCAGAAAGAGAAAGAGAGATAGAGAGAGGAAGAGCGAGAGACAAGGGAAACTCACTCACTCATGCTCTGACATGTCCTCTCCCTGTCTTCTTTTCTCACATGCTGCCAAAAGAACTGAAGTTTGTAAAGAAAAACAAGATCTTAAAGGTGGGACTGGAGATCAAACTTACCAGAGCCGGTCAGTTGTTAACTCAGTAGACAGTGTGGCAGTCGGTGAGCGGAGAAACGAGTGCAGTAGTCGTGTTAATCAGTCAGAAGTCGCTCTCTCAGCGACGATAGAGTTCAGCCTGTTGCATTCCGCCTCCCTCTCCTTTTCCCGTCTCCCTCTCTCTCTCTCTCTCTCTCACTCTCCCTCTCTCTCTTCTCTCTCTGTCACTAACACACACCCTCTCTCTCTCTCTGTCTCTCTCTCTCCTCCTGAAATCATTGTGTACTTTGATTCACAAACCCTGCCTTTGTCACGTGATCCAACACTTCAAATATACAGCACATTTTTTACCAGCCACAAAATGCCCGAAGGAAGGGAAAACAGGGTCCAGAAAGCTTAGGTTTCATCTTGCTGCCCACCCCCTCTCTTTCCCCTTCGTTCTCTCTCTCTCTTTCTTTGTCTCATGGTCTCTCTCTCTCTTCACCTCCACTCCTTCTATGCTGTGCTGTCAGTCAACACTCTTTTGTTGGATTTCAACTCAGAGAATGTTTGTTTTGTATTTCTAAATTTGTTCCTCCTCTGCTCACTATCCAAAGATAGTCCTACACTAACACACACACACTCACACACACACACACACACACACACACACACACACACACACACACACACACACACACACACACACACACAGGAGAGCAGTGTGTGCCTGCATGAATGCACACTTGCACTAATGAAACAGTCATTAACTCACATACACACACATACACACACGCACACACAAACACACATGCTGCAGGGGGCTGCACACCTTTGGGGATATCAGTATCAGCCCCTGGCTCTCGCTCCATGTTTACATGCCTCAACTTTGGGACCTCAGCCAGCCAATGTGGGAGTCTGGGGGCCCGGGGCCAGTCAAGGACCACTCTGTGCTATATTGTGACAACCCACACCTAATGGGAGATAAATGCATCCTCTCTGCATCAGTGTCCAGACTGAAACACTTATTTACTAACAGGAGATGAAACATTCAGTCTCAAAGATCAGTTAAAAAAACAGTAAAAACAATAATAAACAGTGCAAATGTAAACAGTCAATGTTTGTACACTAATAACATGTATACATCTGTAAAATTATACTAATTTACAGCTGTCTGTCAGGAAACAGGATACACTTTACACACTGCAACTTTTGAAGATTGAAACATCTTCTGTGAAAACCTTACAGAGCCTGTTATATACGTTAGATAGCTTTATTAAATCTCCAAAATGCAAACTACCATGAACTGTTTTCCATCTTTCCTAGCCTGAGAAGTACAAAGGCCCATTCTCCTGGCAGTTTCCGCACCTTTAAATCAGTTCAAGCCGACTCTTCTCCTCCTACAGGATTTTCCTAAGCAAATCAACCCAGCGGTTTTCTGGTAAGGAAGCGTTTAATGGAGATACATTTGATCCATGATGAGATCAAACCTGGCCAGTCGGCCCCTGAGGGGCAGAGCTACCTGCCTCTTCATGTCAGAGATAAAACTGTCTGCTACTGTCTGACTGACTGGCCTTGGCAGCAACTCTACAGACTGCCCTCCACAACATAATCCATAAAAGGCAGCAGTTTTGTTTTTGTTTTGTTGACGTAGACAGGAGGTATAGTCACCTCTATTTCCTGAGGGAGCTGAGGTGCTTCAATATTTCCATGACGCTCTTGATGATTTTCTATGACTCTGTAGTGCCCAGCGTCACCCTCTACAGTATGTTGTAGCATGTTGGGGCAGCAGTTCGAGCATGGCAGATACAAACACACAAATTAAGAAATTAACCTGTGAGGCCGGTAATGTTGTGTTGTTTAGTCCGTGTTTGACTCTCTGGAAATGTTGAGAATGAGGAGGACCAAACTAAAGTCCATCACTAACAATGACTCACACCCACTCCATGACATGCTGGTCAGACACTGGAGCACCTTCTGCTTAAGACTCATTCCCCCGAAATGCACCACAGGAAATCATTCTTGTCAACGGCCATCAGACTTTACAACTCCTCCCTCTGAGAGACAAAAATAACTCATTATCGTACGTACCGATTCCTTGGTACATCTGTGCAATATCCCTCAAGTTACATATGTAAAATATTCTGAGCCATATCCCATACTGTTATTGCTACTGGTATGAGGATGTGATATTCTTTTCTTGTACTTTCTGTTGTATCTCTCTATTGTACATACTTTCTGCAACACAATGTCGTCTGACTGTCACATATTATACATACTGAGAATTTAATACTTTTTTAAACATACTTGTACATTAGGAACAGACCTGCTGACTTATTGCAGTCAGTTCTATTTATATTTATTCATCTTATTTTATTGTGGTTTACTATATTTTAGACCATTGCGACTACTTCTACTGCTAGTACATCCTTTTTTCTGATTTCTTACAGATAGCTTACACCTTCTGTTGCTAAAAATGTCAGAGCTCATGTAGCATCAACATCAAGTATTCTGACTCCGATTGACCATTTCCAAAGTAGAAACTCGACATTGGAGAATCTTCAGCAAGTTTCACCATCAGTTAAACGTTGAATGACACCATTCAAAAACATCATGCCCCTGCTCTAATTGTACCAAACAAAATTGCGAACAGAACAGAATGGAAAAACATTTACGCAGACCCATCTCTCGCTCGTTTTCACTAATTTTTCATAATTTAGTGCACTTCACATCGGAGTCTGCTAGTGCAATGTCGTCTCATGCAATATTTTGTTTTTATACTCACATAGATGTGAGATGGAACCGGGGGGAACATGCAAAGTCCACACAGAAAGGACTTCAAACCGGCGACATATTGTTGTGAAGTAACAGCAGCAATCGCCAAGGCACTATGTCGCCCCTGTGCAACACAATAAGGCATAAAGACTGAATGAAGCATGGCACTATCAAACTCTACCATGTCACAATAATCACTTACACTTCCCGCAGAACTTAAGTGTTCAGTGTTTCTCGTTTAGGGATAAAATATACAATCGTGTTGATTGAGCACTTCTATGAAATTCATATCGCCATCTGTGAAGACCTCTTCATGGTTTCCTTTCATACATGACACAGAAACAACAGATCTAAGCCACATGTCACTCTGCAGAGATATGTGTGTTTTCAATAGCTGAACAAAAGAACAAAAGAAATGTCTGGAATGGATTTTGTTCGCTCAGTATGTGGCTTCACACACAAAAATAACACTGTGACTTTTCTCTGTTATCTGCCTTTACACCTTTGTTTTTATGTATGCAGAGAAATAATCTTTACCTCCCACCCTACATTCTGCAAGTGTCAACTCAAGTTGTCAAAATATGTATTTCCTCTGATGAGACCTCTGACTCGGATCACATTTTTTTAATCACTTGCCTCATAAATACAGAACTGTGGAGCGTCCAATCACATGTCCACTGCTTTGACCATGTGGTTCGCTGCCACACGTCTCTTCAGCAGTGTTGGCGAGGGAGTTGAAAGGTTAGTCCTGTTTGTGTTTCTGTGTCAGTGAAATGCGTAAAGAGGAGGGGAATGTATAACGTCTGGCTGAGTGTGAAAGACGCATTTGTGTATTTACGACTGTAAATCTACGAGGCGCTAATGAACACATGCATCCACGTGTTGATACATGCACACACACATACACGCAGACACACTCGCAGACACATCCACAGACACTTTCATTGTTCCCAGCTTGTTTTGTGTTGACGAGTGTCAAAGCAGCTTGAACTCCATGACAAGATTAGGAACATGAGAAGGTTTCGATGAGGCCTGCAGGTAGGGCAGTGGTGGCAGCTCGGGCCTGGGGATCCAGAGCAGAGAAGAAAGAACAAAGAAAAACAGAGGGGAAACTGAAAGGGGAAAAAGAGGGGAGCTTATAACTTTCTGCAGAGCTTGAAATGGGGCCCTTTTTTGGCAGCAAGCAGCGGAGAAACCGCAGAATGGTGCGACTCTGGAGTTGAGGGGTGGAGGAGGTAGTAAGGGGGGAGAGCAAAGGACAAGTAAGCAGGAGAGAGAGGGAGAGAGTAGCGAGGAAGGAGGGAGAAGAAAAGAAAGGGTGAGGGAGGAGGGTGCAGACGGCAGGTTTTAATCAGCAACAGGCTGTTGGTAATGAGATCACTATCCCACTGCTCTCAGATTGATGTCATGTGAAGCTCTGTGGTGCACAGAGAGGCATGCAGAGGATGACAGGCATGCATGACAAGCCTGCTCGCTTGCTTGGGCACACACAAACATACAAGCATACAGGCAAAAAAAAAAAAAAAAAGAAAAAACTTCGAGACAGAGTGAGACTCATGTTGCGCCTGGCAAATGTCCATGAACCAATAAACACTGGCACCCACCAAAAAAATACACATGCACAAGACACAAAGAACCTTTAATACGCCACAACTCTGCTGTTAATTTTCTTCAAGCAAGAAAAAGAGCTGACACAAATATAATCACACCCACACATACACCATAAACACGTTTCAGGTCCCAGGGCTCCTTTATGTCTTTTCTGTGTCTCAAACAGCTAAACATGCACACAAAGAACATACTGTACCAGCGGTGAGGGTTGGCTGGACTTGCAGTCAAAAAAAGAAGAAGATGAAGAAGAAGAAGAAGAAGGAGGGAGCAAAGGAGAAAAAGAGGTGAGAGGCAGGAGAAGAGAAAGAAGGAGAGAAGGAGAAAAGAGTGACACTCTGGGTAGCAGTTGTCAGTTTGGGGTTATAAAGTTTAACACACGGCCTGAGAAACGAGGGAGATTTTTCATTCAGACGCGGGTGAAATCTGAGAAAACCATACACACAGACACACATACACACACAGATACACAAATCCTCCTCAGCGCCAGTGAAAATTAATCTTAAAGTGGTACAACTTATTTGCATATTCAGTGGCGAAGATTAGTGTTTTTGACTAAGTGTAGAAAGGAAGAAAAGTGTGTGTGCGGGTGTGCGTGTGTGCATGTGCGTGTATATGTGTGTGTGTGTGGGGGGGGGTTGAAAAGTAGGCTGGGGGCGTACATGTGTATCCAATGAAGAGCGAATAGTTTTTCCTATATAAATGTTCCCCAAAATTCAACCATGATGTCACCATGAACCTGTTGTGAACCCAACTCTGTCAACTACCATTACTGTCTCATTCCCTCTCTGTTCCCCACTGCCCCCCCCCCCCCCCCCCCCGACAAAAAAAAAACCCTCAACGCCCCCATCCCACCCTCCCCACCCCTCAGTTGTCTACCGCACCTCCTTCTCCATCTCCATCCACTCAGTCCCCATGTCCTTCTCTGGCTTCCACTCTTTATCTTTCGCCATACAATGTTGTCTGGCAGCATTTTTCTTTTCAGCACAAACTGCATGTGAACCCCCCTCCACCCACCCCTTCCTCCCCCTGTCCACCTTCCCCTAGCCTTAAACTCAACTTCCAAACACACAGTGCTCATGGCCATTTGGAAATTCTCTGGTATAACAAGGACAGTTTTAATCAGTACAAGCTGGCATATTTTGGCCGAGGCCTGCACTTATGGTAATTCAATCAGAAAAAGAAGGGGAACGAGTGGGGAGAGAAGAAGTGAAAAAGGGGCACACGGAGGGTAGTAGAGTGTGAGACGGGGAAATAAGAAAAACAGAGGGAGGAAAAAGGAGACAGTGGGCGGATGGGAGGGTGAGGTAGGGGTTGAGTGGTTGAAGGAGTTTGATCCACATGTGGAAATGATTGTCTAATTACAGAAGATATGTATAAGTGTTACTGCCTGGAGGACAGATGGTGATTGGAGGGCGCTGTGCTATGAAAATGAAATGATTGGATGGGGGAGAAATCAAGATGGGTAATTGGAGGAGGAGGAGGAGGAGGAGATCGAGAGAAGTGTCATGGCGGCTGCCGTATCATCTCCCACTGCTGCATCTTCACACAAATGTTTTCCCTGCTGTAGACCAGATGCAGCCTGCATGTTGTCCTAAAACGAAGCGGCTGACAAAGATACACTCTCCATCCCCTCGCGCTGATCAATCAGTCGATGTTGGCTCACGAAGACTGAAGACCGGTTTTCAAAGGATTACGTCAGCGTTTCTACCACTATGTCAACAGTTTATCAAGTACACTTAGTTAAACGAGGAGGGTGATACCACCGCAAATAGAGGCAGCAGTTAGCTTGGATTAGCATTAGCATAAAGACTGGGAACAAGGGGAAACAAACATGGGGTGTTTAATCAGCCCCATCAGGGTATAGGTTGAGGCATCATTTGCCTCAACCTACAGTTATATTCCAGCCATTCGATTGGTTTGTACAGGACAACTCAAGTTGCCATTGGCTATTCATATCGTATGTCATAACATGAATGAATGAATGAATGAAACCTATCAAATTGTGTACTTTTTTGTGTCAGTATTGTAATTGTGATTAATTGATTTGGTTTCAGTACACCCCCAGAACCTTGTTCCCTACCTCTATCTAAATAATGTAACAAAATGTGCTTTGTGCTTAGGAAATTCTCAGAACAGTCGCCCTATATGTATATGTATATGTGCACACTGTAATGTAACTGCAAAGTGACACACATTTAATTCATGCGATCAGGCAGTAGAAACTCATCACATAAGAAAATAATGATTATATGATCACATAAAGAATTTGAAGAACCGGAGACAGAAAAATATTTTATGCGCAACAATAAAGATAAATAAAGATTTATGAAATGACTGGATATTTCTTTTATCTCCTGTCTATCATCCTATCCAACACACTTTTAACAATGTCATGTACTAAGACCTTGCACAGTCTGTCGCTGGGGAGTTTCACACACACACACACACACACACACACACACACAATTTATGACCAAACTGTTTTGCTCATAGGCAACTTCGCCAATTTCCAGACAACCTTAATGCATGTGTTTGGATTGTTGAAGGAAAGCATTAGTGCCTGGAAAGAAAAACCCCATGCACACTCAGGGTAAACATACAAACTCCAAACAGTGCTAAGTAACTATGTGGCGATCCTCATCGCTTTTATATTTCTATTAAATTAAACTGTTGCCAATGAAGATTTCATACCGCATTTAACAAGATTTGCAGGTTACGAACAAAGTCTGACGTGTAGCTCCCTCTCCTCAAACTCCACCTGCTAGGTTACGTTAGCCCACTGCCTCCAGCTACACATTTAATACACTTGAGTGGTAGCAATCTTCTCCCATAAATCTCTTGTGCGTTTCCTGAAATGTTGATCCTGCCTTTGAGTTGAATTACATTCCATGACATTCAAGTTTCCAGTCGAAGCTGCTACATTTCACATGACAAACAAGTTCTATCTTCAAATGCTCTTTCACCCCCTGCGATTACGTATTACATATCCAAAACAAACTGTACGATTTATGCCCCGATTGCATTATCTGTGATTTCCAATAGTTTTGCACTGGTCTCATTCTTGGAAAATTGAAAAACAAAACACAAAAAAAAAACCACACTGCCCTGTGTAGTAGAAAGCAGAGGGGAACGTGATCAATGTCTGCAAAGTCCAACAAGGACAAAGGAAACTGACACCAAGCAACTACATCTATTTGTGCCATAATGACGTCACACAGTGGTTTAACTACACAATGCACAAAAAAGTATTACCCGGTGTCCCTGTTACTCACTTAACAGGATATTGGATATAACAGGATATATATTTACCACCAGAGCGCAGACTTTTTTTTTTAGTACATCAAAGATCACTTTCTCAGTGTTTTATTTACTTTGAACAACTCCTCGCCCTATGTTCTTGTGTTGCTCCACTCTCTGTCTCTGTGCTAAAACAAAAGCAAACATACTAAAACTGCAGGGATGCAGCAAGCGATGGAGCTGCCGCTCCCCCTCAGATTAACCTGGCACCTCTTCACAGGACGCTGCCTGTCAGCAGATCTCAGCAGATCTTGGCTGCCGGCTGCGATGTCTGTCTGCATCTTAGGAAACGTCAATGCCCTCTGGAGGGTAAACGGGGGCAAGAGCTGTTACCGCTGGCATCACACTTTGAACCACTTTTTTTTCTTCTTCTTCTCTTTTAGGGAGATTGTCGCGTTCAGAGAACGTGGCCTGCGACTGTTTCTTGTTGTGTGTCTGATGCAGCCAGCGGTACAATATTTCATAGCCGATTGTTGATGTTTTTTCGATTTTATTGTCACCAGCTGTTTCCTACATTCCCATCCGGTGTCCCCTCAGGCACCAGTAAAGTTAAACAGTTGAAAAAAGTTGGTGAACTTGAACTCCTCTCTGCATAAATCTCTATGGTGTGGGAACAAATGTATTGCTCACTTTGAGAACTTTGTAGAAGGAGAAGTAGAAGATCAAAATTAGTTCAGAAATTTTTATTTGCCACTATGTAAATCATTGTAGTAATGCTATTGCTATAAATATATATATACATATATACACACACACGCACACACACACACACACACACACACACACATATATATGCTATAATATTCTGGGCTGATCTTGGGATCACAATGTATGAGCCGATGTTGATGTTTCCACTGGATGGTTATGAATGAACAGATGAATAGATTTTGTTATGATTGATTCACAAGATCTACTTGTTCAAATAAGTCTGCAGTGGATAGAAAGTGTATAAGATCATAGATGATTGGAAGTCACTCAAACTGTTAAGTCTATATATCCTTCGTGTCATGGACGCCAGCCCATAATGCCAAAGATTTTGTTCTATGGTTCCAGAGATATTTGTGGCTTCTGTTTCCAATTCATAAACATACCCTCTGTTGCTTATTCTCAGCATCTCCAATCAGTATTCCAGCATACATGCTTTTAACTCCCAAAACTGCATCTCTGCTGAAACATAAGCTCCCCCCTCTAGGCTGGTCATGCTGCAAAGTACATTAGGAGCCGACATCCTGCGTTGGCTCCACCGGCTTTGTGGTGATGGAGACTTATATGTGACCACTTCCATTTCTTGACATGACCCCTGCTGCTTAAACAATTACTGGTGAGAGGGAAAGAAAGACAGAGAGATGAGGAACAAGGAAAAACCTGTGCCCCTGACAAGCCAGTCTCTGTCTCTACCTGGTCTACCTCACCTCACATATTGTCGCTGCAGCCCTCGCAGCCACAGGATGAAGCTCAGCTGCATAACCTCATGTCTGAACATAAAGTGGCCAGTGTTTAGCAGCTAATCTGCCGTTGCCAACCTCACTTTATTGTGTCACTTTTTCCTACCCGGCTGCTGCCTCTGAACTCATTCCCCACCACTGCTTTCACATTTTAAATGGCTTTTGCTTTTATTTTATGTTTTTTATGTTACCAGCTGTGGTTCTGTCCACAGGCTGATGTTGGCCCCTGTGGGAGGTTAATGCCTGGTGCTGAGCAAACTTTTGGTTTTGGAATATCATATCTAATCACTCGTTATAGCCTAAAAGTTGTTCTCTCGAATGTTTTTTGGGCATATGTGTCTGTATTTATTTTCAACCACATCATTGCAGATTCTTTTTTTATTTTTTTTTTCATTTTTTTTTCAAATATAATTCAATTTTACCTCTCCTGCTGGGGAGAACAAATCCCCGTTCCTAATGGCTCCCGTCTCCATGGTAACTGTCAAAACGGAAGGATCAGCAGTACCTCTTCGGTCAGCGTGCCAGTGGAGACGTTTCTGCGTTTCAGCTGGCACGACAAAGCCAAAGAAAGTTCAACGTTACTTTTGACTTGGCATGAGTATTAATTATGTTGGCTTTCATTATTACAGTGAGTGCACTTCCTGCTGTTTTTCTCAGTCGAGAGGGTGAGAAAAGGCAGGCATGGGAGAGAACATTTTCACAAGGGTGTGCAAAGTCTGCCTCTGTATGGATTTCAGCTCATATTAGAGCTGGAAAGAAAGGCTCTCTATTCACACAGTTTTTTTCATTCTGAGGACTAAGAGCCAGCAGTGATTGAAATAATAACGCAACGCTGTCAAAAATCAGGAGGTTAGTGGTCCTACGTCAGTCCTGCTGACATCAGACCACCTGGCTATTGGTGAGACTGTCAATACACGGTGTGTCATGGAGGGGTTGTTAAGTGATGGATTGCAGCCCAGGACAGAGTTGTGCTCTTTCTCCCAGGTGTCACTCGGAGCAGCCGTAACAGAGCAACAAGACGGAAAAAAAATGCTGTAAATTCCACAGCGTGTTTTGAAAAACGCTCACGCACAGAGACCCAGCAATACATGAGCAATATACCGCAGTTACTAAGGTCTCATACATCTACCGCCCAGATACATTTTAATTAGTACACCAGTGTCAATACATTATATGTCTAATTTAGTCCTGTTTGCATCTTTGTGGCAATCTTTGTATCCAGTGGTGTTGCAAGGCTCTGCTGGTTCCTATCTACAGCTCACATAGGGTCAGGGCAGGGTACACACCCTTGTCCATCGCCACTCTCACCAACTCACACAGAGGCGATTTAGATTCTCTATTGGATCTAAACACGTATGGTTTTGGACTGAGGGAGGATGGGTTCCCTGGGGGGGGGGGGCTATGCACACATGGAGAGAAATGCCCTCATTCTGACCTGATTTCACACCCATGGCCTTCTAGTAGTGAGGCAACAGTCCTATTCACCGTCCAATCAGAGAAAAACAAATGAAGCTGCAGAAATAAAATTTGAAATGAAATAATGAGTTGAATTGAAGTGACTGAGGGTCAAGTGGGGACCAAGTGGTTAGCGCTGTCACTTCACAGCAAGAAGAACGGCTCCAGAGTTTGTTAAGTTCCTTTCGTGCGTTTGTGGGTTTTCCATTTGACCTAAACATGCATGATTCTGGACTGTGGGAGGAAACCAGAGTACTCAGAGAAAACCCATGCAGGCATTGAGACAAAATGCAAACTCCTCGGTCTGACTGGAATTCAAACCAGGCCAGACCTTCTCGTTGGGCTGTGAATTGACAGCACTATTCACTTTTTCACCAGTATTTCCCCTGACATGAAAGCACGCAACCACATCTGTGCATGAACATTGTGAAAATATGGGAACATTAATGAGACTGCCAATATATCCCACTATAAGCCTGTTTCTTCACGTTTTTTGCAATGAAAGTACTGCCACCTCGTGGGGAATAAATAGTACTGCAATTTAGACCCGAGGTGAGCAGTGAGGATGTCAAGCTTGACACCTGACTGTTATCGATGAGTGTGATGGTAAGAGAGGCCTTCACACCTCAAAAGATGATTTTTTTCTGCCAAGACAACTCCAAAACTAGCTGTGAAACTAGTACTGCTTTTCGTGAACAACAAGCTCCACCATTTTCATAAAATGCCATACTGCAACACAATAGATAATAATTACAAAAAACACTGACAGCACAATTCCTCATCATGTCCAGATGACCTGATTCTTTGTTGGGCACAATGACAGAAACAATGGACACATCTGTCTAATCTTCCAATTATGGGATGTAGTGCTTATGTGAGCCATGGGGTGGCACTGTTTAAACGATTAAAACATTCTCCATCTTTTTCAGGGTCAAGATCAGGTCCGCAGGATCTGTCTGTTCTACTCCAGTAATTCTCCATGCGATCGTCTAGCACAATCAATGATTTAACCTGGGTCTGCAATTCTATTTAGGTTCAGACCACAAGGTATGGTAAGACATTGTTCACAGGGACACATTTACATTCGTACCTTTCGAAAACAGAAACATGGCAGACATGGGAACCTGTACTGTTGAGAAACCTGCTGGTCCTGTTAGCATCAGCAAAATACACAGGAGTAACATGATATAATTGTATGCAGGAAAAAGAACAATGTCTCCTTTTAATTCCAGCCCAAACATTGTATAAGTATACCCAAGAGTGGACTGAAATTTAAAGCAGCTCTTCCGCATCATTAAAATATTAAATTACAGGGAAATGCCCCATTTTTGTTTAGTTGTTTAGTTAACCCTAACTTGTAAACTTCACTTGGAAGTTTTCTGCCCTACTAACACTATTTTGATTACGTAATCATGCAATCAGAAAAGATCTGGCTATAGTTTAATGATAATTATGTCTGAAATGCATTAGAGTAGGGGTATAAATAGATAAAGAAAAATGTACCACAAAATTGCTGGCTTGAATGCTGAATTATATAATGCACTCTCCAACTGAGTCCCAAACATCAGCTATGTTAGCATGGACTGTAATATTCTAAATACTGATCGTATTCTAAATAAGACAGTAATTGCTTGTAGCTGCTTTTAGAATACTTCATTCATTGTAGGCAATGACACACCCACATTAAATTCTTTACCACACACATATCATTCATTCTCTTGTCATTCTACTTATGTAAATACTTTAAAGTAGAAGGACTGTGGTCTGGTGTTGTTCTGTTTCCCTAAAACAACAAAGAAATTGCTGCCTTTTCAGTGGGTCCCAAGTTCAGACAACTGCATGTATCCCGCCTCCCTCATTGTTCAGCCATCTGCTTAAAAATATCCCCTTTCACAAGTTTGGAGCCAGTCCAAAGCCTTCATTATAATCACATCCCTCAAAATTTCAACAAAACACTGCCCACGTTTCACTCACATACAAAAACTGTGACTTACATTTACCTGTCAATCTTGTTTTGGTCATTATCCAGTAGAACAGTAGCAACTGCTGCAAAAATCCTATCACAGTTAAGATGTTTACATGTCTGGATAGTACAAATAAAAATTGGAACGCCGCCTTGTCTTATTCATAATCTGACAGTGTTTGTGTTAAGGTTGATTAAAACAGTTTACATGGTAGCACCTCAACTCATAACACTGTTTTATAGCAGTTATAATATGACAAGACTTACTTTATTGATCCCCAACGGAAAATTAATCTGCCATCTATATATTGCTAACCACTGTCTTCACATCTCCATACTGGCACTGGCTCAAAACACACAAAGACTGTGTCATGACTTCTTCTATGTATTGTATGATAATATCCAATATTCAGTATCCAACATCCAAGGCTGCCCAAGGTGAGACTCCTCACCTTTCCTTGTTTAGGACATGATCCAGCACTGTCTGCATGTCATCCACTCTGTTCAATTATCATTTTAAGCACGCAAAACACACTAAGAGACAATGGTAATAATCACAACATTAAAGAAATACCTTATGAATACCACGTTTTTAGTTTGCTGCTATTAACAAATGTCATTACATTAATGTCCCTAAAAGTTTCAAGCGTTACCCAAGCTTCGCCCTCACCCCTGAAGTGTGACTTCTCTTACCTTCCTATCTTGCTTTGGAAACAATCCAGGCTGGGCATTCATTAAAAGTGGACAATGGCTGCGAAATTTCTTCCCTGACGTTTATTGCAACTAAACCACTTATGATCGCGTGATGATGTCACACGCACGGCACGCTGAATTACATTTGGCGCAGACAAAAGCGCTTTTAACTGTATATATTGACAACATTAAGACAACATTGCAACACCTGTGACTCCGCCACACAGCGAGCATTACATTTACAGGAGTGTCACATTTTTTTCAGGTGTAAGTCAAAGTAAGATTTACGACTTTGCATCGTTCCAGGCAAAAGGGGGATGCGGGATGCGCAGAGCCGGCCCAAGGTGTACTCGAAATATGCGGTTGCTTAGGACACCCACGCCACCAGGGGCCCCGAGAGCACCCAAAGTTCATAATAAAATATATTGTAGCGTTTAGTTTAACAAAATAAAGTGGATCAGAACACAAGCTACTGCAGGCCGTAGCCAACGCCAAAAAAGAAAGATATAAACCTGCTCTGAAAGCTAGCGGCCTCCACACACTCTCTCTCAGCGCTTTCGCACTCGCGCGCGCGCACACGCATACTTTGCCCAGGTCGTCGACGCTGCTCTTAAAGGAGCCATGCCCCTATAACTATCTAACTTTGATAACCACTAGAAACACAATATAAGAGCAGGCTCTTACAATTTATTTTATATTCTAAAACACAACATTGAATATTACAAACGAGATGGGATTACACATTCAATTGTGAATTTCATTTTGTTTTGATAATTCGCGAAATATCCTCAAAACTGAGACTGGCATAAAGTGAGTCGGCAAACTAAGGGGAACTTTACATGATAACGCTTGGGGCTGAAAAACGCAAAATATTTTGTCAGATGTCCATATCGTTTAGATGGTTACTGTGTTTTCGGGGGTTGAAAACGCAAAAATGTGAACCCACCCTTCAGAGGCTGCCACACACGGAAACTATCTGAAACAAAAAGCCTAAAGTGGCGTTTCGTTCTTACTTTAAACTCCACATTTAGATTAGCAGTTTAAAGTGAGAACAAAACGCCACTTTTGCATTTTTGCTTCAGACAGTTTCCGTGTTAAGGTAGCCTAAGCCATGTCTCAATAAAAGAACTATTCGTCTGGAGCTGAGAAAAGAAGAAAGAAGAAGCTGGAAGAGGAGAAAAGACAGCAAGACAAAGGTAGGTTTGAATGTTCAATATGACAATATTTTGTCATGAATAACCAAGCCTTTGGTTCAGGTTATGAACCAGTGAATGTATGTTGTAAGCAAATTACAAATTATGGTAATGATAGTGGGTATGTTACACACACAGTGCAGCCTATAGGATGATGAAGCATCTGATCTGAAATTTTTCTTAGGACCCCATAAAAGCTTGGGCCGGCCCTGAGACAACGTATGAGGTAACAGAAGCTGTTATTCCTGTATTTGTCATATTTGAAATGTAGGGAAGCATCTCATTAGTAATGTTTACGTTATAATGCTCAAGTTGTATGTGTTATGTAATGCGTCTGAGCGGACGTGTTTGATTGACAAAGCACCACATTAGCGGGCCCTGCCAATTTCTTCAGAGTTCTTCTGTGTGACGTCACAAGTCGAAACTGGGAGTATGGCCGAATTCCAATCCGACTCCTTAAGGACTTACTGACTTAGATGCACATTCATGTGAAGTCAGTGAGTGTGTGAGTACTCTCCCATTTCCATTTACAGGTCATCAAGTCAACGAGTCAGTGAATGAGCCCTTCATGCCCCCACAGGAAACTGTTCATAGTGTTGAGAAGTCACACACAGGGGATACCAATCACAATACCAGAATAGTGAAAAACCAGATAGATAGATAGATAGATAAATAGATAGATGGGTGAGAGGGTGGATGGATGGATGGATGGATGGGTGGGTGGGTGGGTGGATGGATGGATGGATGGATGGATGGATGGATGGATGGATGGATGGATAGATAGATAGATAGATAGATAGATAGATAGATAGATAGATAGATAGATAGATAGATAGATAGATAGATAGATAGATAGATAGATAGATAGATAGATAGATAGATAGATGATAGATGGATGGATGGATAGATAGATAGATGGATAGATAGATAGATAGATAGATAGATAGATAGATAGATAGATAGATAGATAGATAGATAGATAGATAGATAGATAGATGATAGATGGATGGATGATAGATAGATAGATGGATAGATAGATAGATAGATAGATAGATAGATAGATAGATAGATAGATAGATAGATAGATAGATAGATAGATAGATAGATAGATAGATAGATAGATAGATAGATAGATAGATAGATAGATAGATAGATAGATAGATAGATAGATAGATAGATAGATAGATAGATAGATAGATAGATAGATAGATAGATAGATAGATAGGTTGAATATTAAAGGGGACAGGATCGACAAGTAGCAGGGGAGCGCCAATAATACAAACATATGATGCAACAGGATCTAGTGCAACAGAGGTGAAAAATGGTGAGTGTGAATGTGCAAAATACATATAATCCAAATACAGAGGCCGCAGCCATTGTGGCATTTTCCCCACATTTCCCTATGACCAGTCTGTCATTAAATAGAACAATTATTTCAAAACTGCCTCTTGGATTAAGTCTGGCAGATCAGGAAATCTATTATTTAGACGCCTTGGGCGTGCTAGTAGATTGTACAATACCTTTCACACTCAGTCATTTATAGCTGACATCACTGAAGTCCTGGAGAGTTCAGGCCTTGAGTCTTTAGGGGGCAGATTAGAATTGGGCCGATATCAATCTGGTACAAGTTCAGGAGTGTGCAGCAAAGTGGAAAAAAAACAAGTTTTTGGTTTCCTGGAACACATCTTTAGCGCCTCTTGTGAATCTGGGCTTAGCGGCGCCACTAGCTGTAATATGTTATGTAGCTATGTCACGATGTCATTTTATCAAAAAGTGGAAGTTAACTTTGAATTTTCTAGGCGCCATGTACCTCATTAATAATGACATTCATTGTGTGAACACGCTTCATGACTACTCTTCAATGTCATTCACCAGAATGTTATGTTTCTTACATCAGTTTACTTTTTTTTTTCAATTCACTGGAAATTATCCATAAGAATATTTCAACCCTTTGCACAGCTGAGCAGAGTGTGCATGCTTGCTGAATTTTCTGCCCAGTGGTGAAGATATAAAAAGAGAGATGTGCAGAAAACACATCTTTAGTTCCCTCACCCAATGAGAATCAATAAGAAATCAGAGTGATAATCAGATCACAAAGTCAATAATGGCATCGAAATCACTACATTTTTATCCAATCCCATTGAATAAGTACATAGTAAAATGTCATAAATTGCTGAAAAGTTTTTACTCAGTTTCACTGAAGGTGTGTACATGTCAGTGTACACTGTATATAGTGTATAACATGAAATACACAACAGAACAAGAGGTAAGCAGGACAGTCTGTCCGTCCATCCATCCATCCATCCATCCATCCATCCATCCATCCATCCATCCATATATCTATCTATCTATCTATCTATCTATCTATCTATCTATCTATCTATCTATCTATCTATCTATCTATCTATCTATCTATCTATCTATCTATCTATCTATCTATCTATCTATCTATCTATCTATCTATCTATCTATCTATCTATCTATCTATCTATCTATCTGTCTATCTATCTGTCTGTCTGTCTGTCTGTCTGTCTGTCTGTCTGTCTGTCTGTCTGTCTGTCTGTCTGTCTGTCTGTCTATCTATCTAAGATGGCCAGACAGACACTTCATAAATCCCTCTGGTAGGTCCCCTGCGGGAAATTCAGTTTTCAGGTTAAATGCGTTTACAGAGGAATAGGGCAAAAAAGAAATCTATAAGGGATTATTACAAATAATCATTACTGGAGAGCAAATATAGTGCATTACTGGAGTGCAAGAACAGAGGATCTATGTGTTAGGGAAGTTCCAACCTATGTGGAAGAGGTAGTGAGAGTTGTAAGAACAGAGTACAAAGACTACAGTGTGAATATTGCAGACGGTATATGTACAACAATAGCAGCAGTTGAAGCATTAAAAGTTAAGATACTGGATACTAGTCCCACTGAAGCCTTTGAGTGAGTTATTAAAAATAAGATAAATGATGAGTCTGTATGGTTCGATCCAGCAATTACACAGAAGGAGCAGTCGTGTTGTTGTGTTGGGAATTCTGTTAAAATAAACAATTCAGCCAAACCTTTCTTCCAAATTGGGGAAGAGACGTGTGGGAGGTTTTAATTATTCATGTCAGATTGACAGCACCATGGCTGAAAGTGATCCCCTCGGGCATTGACATTAATCCAGAGCAGGTGACGATGATGAGTTTAATATCAAACACTCTGTGACCTCGTAGCCTAATTCCCCACAAGTTGGATGCTGCAGTGAGGCCGTTTCTCATTCACCTATGAGGACTAAGAAAAGGAAGCTTGTGCATAATAATAACATCCCACCCCGACCTCCAAGGGTGGTCCTACATGCATGACCTAAATTTCCTAATTCTAATGAGCGCTTCCTGAGAGCACACTGCAGTTTTGGGCACATTCGGGCTATTTTACGATGCTCATGTTTGAACAAGCAGCTCCTGACCTACATTCCCTCCGCCGCAGCCAATCTCCGCCGTTATTCGGCTTTCAGCAAACACAATCTGCAGAGAGAAAGGCGAAACGTGACGGAGGGGGAGGAAGAGGAGGGAGCGAGGAGGAGGGAGGAGGAGGGAGTCACGGTGAGCACCGCCTCCTCCACACGTGCCAGCTCTGTGGTGCAGAGATCCTCTATGTGCGAGAGGGGGAGGAGAATGGAGCACTCACTCCACAGAGATAAAAAGTCTGAAACCAGAGGCAACACGTGGACAGCCGTTTGACAGGATGTTCCAGAGACACACATACCTATGCAAATGTGTGTGGGAGAATGTACAGTCACACACAGCGTAAGTGTGACTTCCCTATTTACCCCTCCTCCGTAACATGTGAGGGTTACATTTAACCATTTCACAGACGCTTGTATCCTAAGGGAATTACTCAAACTATCCAAAGTAGATGATAAATTGGCTCGTTCTTGTATGTGGTTTATATGTTTCTACTCTTCATCAAATCACTTTTACAGATACAGGTCACCTCCCGCCACTCAGACTCATTCATTCACACTGTGGTGGTAGAAGCTAGATGGAGATTCACTGTGATGACCCCTGAAGGGAACAGCCTAAAGGAAAAGAAGAAAAAGGTGACACTGTTTGCCCAGAGGAGCTGGTGGCCAAGAGAGAAGTGTCTGAACTTCAACCTGGAGTCTGATAAATTTTGGATAACAGAGCAGAACAGAGTGACTCACACTGACCAACCCAACTCTGCAAAGCATGAAAGAAATGAAATAATAATATGAAATTATGTATGAGTATCTAAAATAAGAGAGAAATTAGGCGAAGGTCTATTGATCAGCATGCACATTATATTCAATTGTTGGCCTATACATAAAAAAATCACTGGTGCCCAATGTACCTTTCAGCACAGATTTTGAAAGTGTTTTGAAAGAGCAAACTCTGAAAGTGTCTGATATTTCAAGTGCTGCTTTTCAGAGTCTTCAGTGGGCTGTATTATAATTTTGTGCACTTCCTTTCTCTGAAACTCCACTGTGCACAGTATATGTATGTCTCCAAGTACTTCTATGGCTGCAGACCACCGAGGCTTTGCACAACCTGGGGGTTGAAGTGTGGGGTTCTACTGGCAGTCAAGACAGGACAGGAGGGGCCCAAATGGAAGAACCCTGTTTACAAGGACATATCTTATCCAGAATATAGTCTCATTCTGTTAAAATCTGAATAGTAAAAGCCACTGTGACTAGTCACACACTGGGGTTGCCCCAGCTCATGACCAAAAACTATGTCTCCCAGAAACTAAGAGAAAGCAGAGGGAGTAAGGAAGGGAAGAGGAAGAAGAAGGGCAGCATTAGAAAGGTGAAAGGAGAGGAGATGTTCTCTGAGGAGCTGGATTTCAAAGCCTCTCGCAGATGGAGAGGGACACCCTTGCCCTGGTAGCTAGTTCCACCATCAGAGAATTACAAATGAGAAAAGTCTGGATGGTTGTGCTTGTGAAGGTACCAGTGCAAGACCAATGCTCAACAGCATAAACATAATGTATGGGACAATAAGGTAAATGTGTAAAGCTTATTTAAATATCACTTATGGTGATGTTTTTTTTTTCAAAAAGACCTTTGTGATCAGGAAAAAAGATTACAGGAGATTACAAAAACACTACGTTAATTTTCTGTGGAAATTCACCATTTCAAGAGTTATAAAGTTGCAAGAGGTTTCCTCAGTTCTGACTAGCTGATGGAGAAGCCCATGATGCAAACTCTGAGATGTCTTTAGTAAAGTGGCTCCAAACACATAGATGATCCTCTGCTGTCCTTATGACTACAAATACCCCCACTGTGGGACTAATAAATGACTTATCTTCATTCCATTCATGTAAATAATAAAATTAAGTAGTGCTCTGATTCAAATGCATTTGATATTGTTTTTTACTTCTTCGCTGTGGCCTGTAACATTCCCATCTCCCTCTCTGACCTGTTTTGTGCTTTTTAATGACTCAATTTGTCTCCTGGGAGGTCATTAAAGCTCGACCTCAGCTTCCCTCAACCACCATCAATAACGTGTGAAAGTTTGTAACCTGGCACCATGCTGGAAAACAGATGAGCCTAATTCAAGGACAAACTATGCTCATCCTGGTCTTATAATACAAATTACTTTCTATACAGTGAAGGAAAAACACATGGCAATGCGAGCTATGAAAGTGTATGTGATAAGGTATGTGATCGATTCTGTCTGAGTGCATTTGGAGCAAAGTCTGGTTCACATTGTGTTCAGGTCATAGGAAAGTGCAAACACAAGCGGTAGGACATGCAGGTCTCTGTAGGTTCAACAGCATACAGGAATGTGTTTGTAGCCAACATGAAATTTACAACACTGACAGAGACAGATGTATCTTATTTTATTCTGTCTACAACATCTTTTCTGTGTTTTTCATCCTTGATTTATATATATATATATATATATATATATATATATATATATATATATATATATATGTAGAGAGAGAGAGAGAGAGAGAGAGAGAGAGAGAGAGAGAGACTGGATTGGAATTAATTTAGCTGAATTTAACCGACTGGTCTCCACATGATGTTGCACCTTACATGTTCTTGTGTGCATGTTTTCTCCAGTTGCCCTGAGATTTGAGTGAGACATTTAATGATGTGTGTACTGGACTAACACCAGCAGACCCCTGTGAAACCTAGGATAATGAACGGATGAACTGACTGAAGTTATCTTGGCACATCGGAGCTGCAAAAGTAAAAAGTGCCTGTCATATCGAAAATACATCTCACACAAAAGAATGGAACAAGATTTCTCAGTTTCATAAATGAGGAGCAGAATCTATCTATCTATCTATCTATCTATCTATCTATCTATCTATCTATCTATCTATCTATCTATCTATCTATCTATCTATCTATCTATCTATCTATCTATCTATCTATCTATCTATCTATCTATCTATCTATCTATCTATCTATCTATCTATCTATCTATCTATCTATCTATCTATCTATCTATCTATCTATATCTATCTATCTATCTATCTATCTTAAACTAGGTTGGATTAGGATGTTGTTTTGCAACCAAACAAACTGACTAATGCAGGTTATGAGGTTATGATGCATGACCAAAGTGTAACACAAATATCGCCCAGGAAACAGATCCCGTGTTTAATACCAAACATGTGCCGGTTTGAATTACAGACGGGAGTGAGACCTCCTTCTACACGCTCCATCCTCCTTTGCCTCCTCCTCTCCTGCCTCTCCCCCTTCGCTGCCTTATCGCCGAGCCCAGGCAGCTCATTAGAATAAAATGTGTGTCAGTAGGGCAGCGTGAGCTCACATGCCATGCGCACATGCTGCACAGCTTAAAGCTGCATTCCGATGTCGAACGAGCCCAATGTGCCGTCTCCACGCGGGGCTGTCGGCCAATGAAACAGTGAGAAAGGGTGGGGGGGTAGAAAAAAGAGGGAGTGGGGGCATGAAGAGGAGGAGGAGGAGGTGGGTGAAATGTTTTCAGAGAGCGTGACACACACATAGAAAGAGAAAGAGAGAGAGAGAGGGAGCGAGGGAGAGAGATACACATCAACAAATAGGCACACAAAAAAGAGAACAGGAGGAGAGAGAGAGAGAGAGAGAGCGCTGGTCACATTTCTCAGGCACCTGAAAACGTGCTGGTTATTTTAAGGACGCGTGTTGCTTATTGATGAGCCGGAGGGGGGAGTGTTTAAACTACTTCCACTCTGGTCATGGTTGAATGGTGACTGTACATGGCAAACAGCAGCTGAATGCCCCACACAGTTATACATTAGAGAGCAGGCTGTGGCAGACTAGACGGAGACCGTGCCTCTTTCTCCACCTCTTCTTCTTCTTCTTCCTCACCTTCGAAGTTATTTGGATCAGACACAGATCTCACAGAGCTCTCGTTTTTTTCCCCCTCATTTTCAATATCAGCTACTTTATTCTTGGCTGACCGGGTTTCTCCTCCAGAACCCCCCAATGCCCTGTGCATACTCCACACTCTTGGAGCTTTTGGACATTTTCTCTATGACTCTTTCACCCTCATCCACGCAACAGCAGAGGCAGGCAGTGCAGTAAATTATCACAGACACACGCACACACACTTACAACCGCGCACAAACACACACATCACGGCGCAAGTGGACCACACCGATCGACCTGGGAACATGGAGAACAGTCCTGGAGGTAAGAAAGATTTATACTGTACTGCAGCTGCAGAGCTTTGGTGTTTGTGATTTTAGAGCCAAAACAGGAGTCTGTGGAAATCATTCTCTGGTGCGTTGTAGGAGCTGGTGCCAAGGCGCACCTGTATAAATGATATTTGTATATTATATCAAATGCGTTGCTTATGTGTGTGTTTTTGTTTGTTTGTTTATTTATTATTTTTCCTAATTTTATGTGGAGTTTTATCAATCAATATCATCATAAAACGGGTTATTGCAGAAACACACTCGCGGGTCTAAAAATGCTTTTCATATACATTTTAAGCCAGTAATTTTATCCATAAGAGAACAATCAACGGGGCTGCAACATAGGTGAGACCAACGGGTACCGTATTGTATTCTTTACCAAGAGATGAAAGTGCAAGTACAGGTGCAGAGTTTAAGCTCTAGTTAAGAGGAGACAGCTGGAGGAGAGGGGAGAATATGGGGTCGAGCTAAGTAAGTCCAAGTTGCACGAGGAGATGCTCTGCAGAATGTAGAGTTACATCAATCAATGTCTGCATAAATTGGCACCTTACATTGACTTGTAACGCAGTAAATGCCCTTTTTATTCAGTCTTTTTGAATGGTACTATAATAGCTGCACCTGCTAGGAAGAGGAAGTGAGAGCACCTCTGCAATTTCACCAACTCTGCTAAAAGCATCTGACATTTCAAGCGCGGCTTTTTAGGATCCTCAAAGGGGAGTTTTAAAAATGTTGGACGGATATTCTACCTCCCGCCTCTGTGTTTGACGCGTGCATGTCTCCAAGTGATGCTTCTGCAACAGACAGCTGAGAGTTTGCAGAGTGGGATCAAGGGGAGATGGATGGGATGAGGGGAGTCCTCTGTTTCTCCCGGCAGTCTTAGCGGCGGACTTCCGATCCACCGCATGTAAACAAAGCTCACGTGAAGCGCGACCCAAAACGACCCTGGGTGGGCTGCACGTTGTAAATCCCACAGCCCCTCATTTCGGGGTTTCTTGCACATCAGTGTGTTTATTCTGGTATTACTGATTGTTAGAGAGGGTGAATCATACACTCACTCACTATACACTATGTAGACGCTGGAAAACATCCAGATCGGATAATAAAACAGAAGGAAACAAGGTATGAGGTGTTGCCATGTGTGTGTGTGTGGCTGTTTATTAATGTGACACACACACACACACACACACACGCACACACACACACACACACACACACGTGAGCAGTGAGTGGCAGTGAACAGTCACGCCTACTGAGTCAAAACAGGCTGTTAGGTGCCAATTTTTTTTCTCCCCATCCATGTTCTGGCCTTGGATAGAGGAGTAAACACCCAGATCTGCCAGAACCTGAATCACTATCTAAATGTAGTGTGGGAGCTGGTGATGAATGAGCACAAACATGTGATAAACCATTTTTTTTAAAGCGAGTTCCCTTTCTTCAACTCAGATTAATAGTAGATTCAACCGTGGAAATTTCTGAATTGATGTGAAAAATGTTATTATTAAGATTTTGCTGCACATGTATACATGAAATTGAGACCATGTAGGGACTATGGGATAAAAATACAACAATATCCGATGACGCCAGCATTTCAGATGGACATTAAAGCGTCCTTGAACTGTGGGTGACCATATGAACCGTCATGTCGGCTCATATGCTCCCCTCCCCCGCACAGTCTGAGCAGAAACAGCAGAGATAATAATATAGGGGAATCATGCGCCTTTTTTTTCTTTATTAATACGCAGTTACTCCGCCTCAAGCTGCCAGCACGTGTACCCAGCCTCAGCATCCACGTGCCGCACCCCGCCCCCCTCCATCCGCCGCGCGCGCTGGTTTCGCGCTCAGCTCGCACGGGGATTCCTCTGTATTTGTAGACAGCTTGGTCAGTGGGTCACAGTGGTTTAGCAGCCCCCCTTTTCTCGTCCTGGTTACTATAACTGGTTTGAAATGTTTCTCAAACCTGATTTATTTCTTTTTGGCTGCTTCCTAACTGGGTTTTCAGGTGCCACGGTCAGCCAGTTCCTGCTTCTTTTTTTCTTTATTTTTTTTACTGTGCATAAAAACTGATATGTATTTCAATGGTGATATAGTTAAAACTTATTAAATGCAGATATGAACCATGACCCAAAATTACAAAGTAAGCATTCACCTTTTGCACAATGTCTGTTAAACAAAACAATTATTCAAAGTAGATTGGTACCTTTGCAATATTTTATAGATTTCTTGGACATTCAAAACCCACTCAAAATCTTAGTTTAGATAAGATTGAATTTTATTGTCACTGAACATGTCACAGCTGCAAGGAAACAAAATGCAGAAAAGTGACATTATCCCATTCACTCCCATTCATACGTTGGTTATTCTGTCTGTATGTATCAACCAGTAGCTTTAACCATTCACACACTGATGAAGGGTCTGGGTCTCAGTCTCTTGCCTAAGGGTACCTAGACTTGTAGGCTGCAAGAGGCTAGGAACATAGTTCCTATCCATGAACAGTCACAATCACCCAAAATGATTTTGTTTTCCTGTAAATGCTTGTTAAGTAATGTGTTCCCATTTATTCCAGCCTGTGTTTGTTTTGAAGATAGTGATATTGTAGACTGCCAAAACAGGGTGGAGAACTCCATGATCAGATTTATCTTGTAGTCCCTAAATGCTGTCTCTTTTTCTCTAAACTGCGCATTTAGTCAGTTTAATCACAGTCCGGTGAGAGGAAAATGCATTATACAGTCATTGTCATAAATCATCAGTGACTATCAATCGATGCAGAGTCGTTTTACTGCGAGACATTCTTGTAGAAGTCTATAGTACTATGACAAATCATTTTTTAGGTATGTAGTCTTCAAAAGGGCTGGTGGTGATGACCCCATGCATTGCTGTAATTTCTTGAGAGATTGCCAAAGGATGAGTGTGACTGGCCAATAACTAGCCTTAAAATAAAGTCTTGTGTACAGAGAGCCAACATAATGACCTACAAGCATGTTTGCAGTCTGGGTAGTGTTTTCTCTAAAGCTAACAAATATACACATCACCCCAAGTTTTTATTATCCCAAAATAATGATACAGCCTGTTCATCTGGCACATATTAAATGCCTCACAGGTGTCATTTGCACTAACAGGAACAATAAGCCAAATGTTGACCTCTGGTGCCAGTCCTGAAACCAGATTCCTTGGGCTTCTCAGTCTGTCATATGATCACACGAGCAGCTAATTCCCATTAAAAGCCGAGCTTGATTCAAGTGAAGGATAGAATTTCTGCATCAGGATTGAGTATAACCTGCTGATTCTAGGCTATTAAGTATGTATGGGTGAGCGCACTAGACCTACATTTAAAACCTGTTAAACTTTTGAACTCCGGAACTCCTCAAAAATTACGTTCCAACCGGAACGTCATGCAATGAGATTCATTAATGTAGCTCACAGGCTCATGTGATGCAAAGCAAAACTCGCCCCCTCGCAACTTTCAAAGAACTGTCCTCCTTGAAAGTGCTTAATAAACAGACACATGACATGAGGCCAGCTGTTTCACGTGGAGTGAGGCTTACCGCCCATGCACCAGTTGTAAACGTTCACATGTAAGAGGACATTGAAGTTGGAGGCGGGGGGTGGATGGGGGGGGGGGTGCGCCTCCTCCCCTCCCACCCACGCTCCTAGACATGATATGTACATAGTGTCTGTGCAGTAACTCTACCATGCATGCATGCAGGCATGCCCGAGGGGTGGGAACACACGCGAGGGCAGGTCGTGGAGGCCCGGCAGAGGGAGGGGCGAGGCAACGTTTTTTGTTTATTCTGTCGTACTTATGGCTCTGTGTGTATCCACAGGTCACATGTTGCAACCTGTGCCTTGTGTGCGGTGTGGATGATATTCCCAGAGCTCGTTCTGGCACCCACTCAGACTGAATTCCAGGAAGTGATCATGAGCAGACAGAATATGCAATGTTTTGTGTGTAGACAGTGGGTGTGGAGTTCATGTGACAGCAGGGCGTGAGCGTGTGTGTCCCCGGGCAGGTGATACACATGTCCATAAAAGTTTAACTTTCACAGACTAACACACAGGAAGCTCCTCGGGCACATGTTACAATTGTGTGTGAAGTCACAGTTGGAGGGAGTGTGTGACACATACACGCATTCACACAAACAAGCCATGAGGCCACTAGAGTACCTTGCATTCAGTGTTGACACGTGTGAGCAGAGGAATTAAGGAGGCACTTAGAGCTAAAGAGAAACACAGCACGTGTTTTCTCAAGGAGAGAAAAGCACAAGAGACTGCTGGGTGGCTGCTTCTCTGATGATTCAACGTCATTGAGAGGAAATGTGCCCAGAATGACAGTGTCGACAAAATCAAGGGTATTGTTGGCACTTTGAAAGCACAGTCAGAAATGCTTCTAGTCACGTTTCTAAAACTGACCACTTTAATGGGTTTGGCAGGAATAAAACTGAGAACTTGTGTGGCAAAGCAAAATCTTACTCCATCTACCAAGTGATTGCGCGATAGTGAGCAGTATGATACATGCCCAGTGACACAGATAGTGCACGAGGAATGTAAAGTATGGTATCTTGGCCACATTACATGTTTTAGTTGGCAGGTGTTTAGATGCCTGACACACTGATCTAATAGCAAATAAAAATCTAGAGCGACATGGAGACATATATCAGTGAGAGGGGGGAAACTAAATTATAAATTCTACAAATTGTAAATGCCTCCAATAGTAGATAATTCTTATTTCAGACAATATTTGCTCTCTTAAATACCTGTGATATGAACACACAACAACCACAAATGCTCAGTTTTAACTGTCAAACGACCACGAGCACATCACTGTCACAGTGGTCGGAAACAACGTGACTGCCACAGTTTCTGGTGACTCTGAGGAATGCAAAGCCTTAATGTGGCTGTTCCCTGCTCGCCTCCCTCTCTGTCTCCAGTCACAGCATTAAAGCCCTCTCTATTCCAAACGTGATCTGCCCCAGCGCTTGTTATTGTACTGCTGCTGTTGTCTACACGGGACTGCGCAAAGAGCCTTGTGAGCCGGGCGGGAACTGTGTCAAGAGTCCATGTGAGCTCCCGGTCAGGTGGCTGGCAGATAGATGGTTCTGCAGGCCCGCAGCCAAAACAGGGGAGGGAGGGAGGGAGGGAGGGAGGAGGATAGCGAAGAAGGGAGGGGGTAGGAGGAGGAAGGACTCAACGCTGAGAGCAGGCAGGCAGGGAGTTGGCTGGCTGAGCCTGCACGTGAGGGGCAGTCTTTCATCTTGCAGGAAAGAACACTGTCTGCAAAACAAGGGGAGGGGGGCAGATGGGTGTTGTGCTGAGGGGTAATAGGGCATTTCCGACTCGATGTGACATCTCCAAACAAAGGCTTGCTCTCAGACTGTCTATGAACGCCTAGTGACTTACTCTCATGTTACGATTAGCGTTTTATGGTATTTCCTACTCCGTATTGATTTACTGAGATAATTCCCCCGCAACGCTGTCTCGCACGGTTGTGGTGCATTGTAGGCGACTGCACCAGAGAAAAGAAACAGACCGCAAAATGCGATGTTGATTTTAGACAAATAAACAGAGTGTGGCTGTTGGTTCAGCCACGGGATTGGTATATTTATCTTATCTGCCCATTGTGTATTTAGCATTATTTATTGACTTAACACTCTCCAATGGGCTTCAGTATCATGATTCACTAAAAGCAACCCGCCTGTCTGCATGACAAAAGCCTGTTTTCTTATTTGATTATCTCGAAGATTACAAACTGAAAGGACTCCTACAGATATCCAGGTCAGGCGTTGGTTGGCTGTGACATTTTTTCTAAATTACTCATAAGATCACATTTCTGTTGTCCCTACATGATCTGTTTTTTTTTGTATGTGGTTGTGCAAGTCTGCCAAGTAAGCTCACAGAATCAAAGTAAAGTGTTGCTCAATACCCACACTCCCACTCATAATGGTACATGTGAGCTCCAACCTAGATGAAGATCAGTGAACTGACTCCTTTCGCTCCGCTCTGCTCTTCCAGGTGGTGTTATCCTGTATGCCGGCTCGTCCAGCAGTGCCAGCCCAAGTCCTGGCAGCCCTTCAAGTGGATACCAGACCCAGTCGCCCTCCTCCCACTCACAGCCTTCATCCCCTGAGGGTGTCTCCTTTCAGGAGATTGGGGCCCTGAAGCAGAGAGGGGAACAAGGGGGAGGAACTCCTTCACCCAGAATGGTCTTCCAGTTCCCTGAAGTAAACAATGCTCCGGTCGCCCAAATAACAACAGTGTCTTCAGCAACCTACAATCATCCCACGGTGGCCAAACGACCTTGTGGTTTCACCGGCACATTCACCAGTAAGTATCCACTCATTTGCCTCCTTTCTGTTTACCTGCCTGCTCTTTTGTTATTGTAATTATATTTATTTTCTGTTTTTTTGGGGGACAGGCATAAATACAGCAGACTATGAGACAGAACGCAAATTTGCACAAATGCACAATAGGATGCCGAGAGTAAATATAGAAAGATTTTGTGAAATTATGTGAAATAAGACAAAGAGTCTGTGTTTTAATGCGATCAACCACATGCTGTGAGAGAAAAAGGTCCATCCTCAATTAATAATTAATAAAAACTTTTTTTCATTTCGAACAATACTGCGCAGTCCAGATTGTGCCAATTAGTCACGGATGGCATATAGGATGACTTCTATTGTTTGAGGAGCAGCTGTCTGCCCAACATGATAGACTGTAATTATATTTCTCTGTCTGATACTGAATGGTTGCCTCCTCCACAGAGACCGGAGGTATGGTGCTCCTGTGCAAAGTCTGCGGAGACATCGCATCTGGCTTCCATTACGGTGTGCACGCCTGCGAAGGCTGCAAGGTGAGAACCAAACAAAAGCTTGTATTATATCATGTCCCAGCTTCAAGAACAACCTGCCTATAAGGCTTTATTGTGCATTCTGCAGGGTTTCTTCAGACGCAGCATTCAACAGAATATCCACTACAAGATGTGTGTGAAGAATGAAAAGTGTCTCATCATGCGCATGAACCGGAACCGGTGCCAGCACTGCCGCTTCAAGAAATGCCTCTCCGTGGGCATGTCCAGAGATGGTGAGGGACTATGTCTTTTCAGAGAGCATTTGTTTTCTGTTTTGTCCATGTAGAGTTTCATAGATGTAACCTTGTTACCTGGAGAATCAGATAATGGCTGTAACACTTCCTTCCGTTATCGTTTCATCTTCTTCTCCCTCCTCTCCTCTTTTTTGTCTTTTGCCCCGCTCTCCCTCCCTCCACACGTCTTCCAGTCCCCATGCCGCGCTGTCTGATTTATGGCAGGAGGATCACCACAGTCCCAGTAGTCATCAGTCATGTAGAAACTGTGACAAATATAGTTTATTTTGGGAAACTGGGCCACTAAGTTGTTGATTACCCCATGTGTTCTTCAAAATGCACAATCTTGCCTACTTTTTTTTCCACTGCTGACATTTATAAACAACCATTAGAGAGACATAATGTTATTCTGGCCCGTTAATCATGAAAACCTACTGTGCTTGACTTTAAATTAAAGTAGTATTAACACATTTAATCTGCCAGCTGCATTACTCCACTGCAGGACTCTGATCTCTTGGGATGCGGTTGAACTAGGTGATAATATATCACGTTTCTTTCTGGAGCAAACATTTTTAGCTGACCCAAAAAAGACAAAATGCAGCAGAGAGTGAGAGAGGGAGAGGGAGAGAGAGTGAAAGAGAAAGAGAGAGAGAGAGAGAGAAAGAGAGAGAGAGAGAGAGAGAAAGAGAGAAAATCACCTGCTCATTCATCAAAACACAGCAAGGAAAGTTTGTTATTAATAAACACAGGTGATGTTTTGCTCTTGTTCTTTTTCTTCTCCTGGATATAGAAACAATATAGACACAATATTAAAATTAAAAACAAAAGACTTACATATATCGGTTTCGGTCCCTGTTATAGCAACACCATGTATAGTAACACCATGCATTTAAAAGGATAAATCTGTCTGTCTGCGACCAGATTTGTTTTCAATTGGCCGATTCTTTCCTGCTTTTTCATTCTTCCCGTTACCTGACATACCTGCCCCGCTCGTTTTTTTGACCTTTCCACTTTTCACTCACTCACTCTGTCACTTTGCTAATGACATCATGTTCAGGGCTGTCGACCCAGTGACCTACTTCCACAGAACAAGAGAGAGCAAGCACTCAACTACAAGACAGAATGGGAAAGAGAGAGAGAGAGAGAGAGAGAGAGAGAGAGAGACTGGGGGAGGTGGTGCACCATACAGCGTGCTATAAATAGGGCTGTCAGTAGAGGTGCAGAATTGGAAAGGGGGGAAGGGAGGATTGGAAAGGCTGGAGAGGAGGATGAGGCTGAGGGATGAGATGAAGGCTTAAGTGTCCTTATTGTGGTGAAACAGCTGTGATGTCCACAACATAGTCAGAGACACAGAGGTCTCGGGACCTGTTAATCCACATCGATGCATAAAGATTAAAGCCAGAGTGCCGCATCTATATTAAAAGATGCCGTGCTTTTCTCCATGTCATTTAAATGAGAAAATCATTGTTGCTCACTGTATTAATCCCACTCCTGCCAGTAAAGAGCTGGCAGCCACATCCCTGCTTGGTGCCAGAAAATCCTCACAGGCAATGCTCTCTTCTGCCTCTCCTCAGCTGTGCGTTTTGGGCGTATTCCCAAACGGGAGAAGCAGAGACTGTTGGACGAGATGCAGAGCTACATGAACAGCCTCAACGAATCAGCCTCCATGGAGATGGAGGTGTCACCTCCGTCTGAAGCCCCCTGCAGCCCGCAGAGCTCAACAGGCGACGCCGTTGGCTCTATATCGCAGCCGTACCACGGCAACATAATGAACAATGATGAGAAGCCGGTTAAGTTGCCCGCTGCCGGCAACAGCAACATCAGCACGTCGTCTTTCCAGAGCAACGTCGCTCCGGAGACGGCATCGCCGCCGCCATCGCACCCGGCGAATCAGGCTCAGCACCCGGTGCAGGGGGAGCCAGCCAACATGGCCTCCAGCTACCACGTCCCCACAACCTGCCCCGTCAACCCCACCAACAATGAGGACTCCACCAATGCAAACGTGGACAATGCCAAGTACAACTTCTCCTCCAATCAGAATCAGTGCCCATACAGTGGCAGCATATCGGCCCAGGCCTACGCAGCCAATCAGAACAGTTACCCTGCACGGGACTCCCAGAGCCCATGTCCCTGGAAGCTGAACGGAGGAGCCAAAGTGCTGGTAAGTCTTAGATAAAATTGAAGATTTTTGACACTTATCAATCAATTCTGTAGAAAGGCAGACATACAGAGAGTCAAAAGATTGTTTCTTACTCATTTGATCTCATGACGATCATCAGCATCAGTAAAAGAACTACTGCCTCAGAGTGTCATTGATAGTCATGTTGCCTATCAATTTGGTTGGTGAAAATCTATGAAAACAGCTCTTTGATGAATTCTCTCCATTCCCTCTGCAGGCTTGTCCACTAAACTCCTGCCCCGTGGCCCCAGCCAGTCGCTCCAGCCAGGAGGTGTGGGAGTCGTTCTCTCAGTGCTTCACCCCTGCCGTGAAAGAAGTGGTGGAGTTTGCAAAGAGCATCCCAGGCTTCCAGACTCTGAGCCAGCATGATCAGGTCATGTTGCTCAAATCTGGCACTTTCCAGGTATGTCGAGTTTGCTTTGCGGGGGTTTGAACAGTGCTGCTTTTTCTCTGTGTCACTTTCCTCATGTTGACCTGGTCTGGTTCTGTTGCAGGTTCTGATGGTGAGGTTCTGCTCGCTGTTCGACGCCAAAGAGAGGACGGTGACGTTCCTCAACGGCCAGACGTACTCCCTGGCATCACTACGGGCTCTCGGCATGGGCTCCTTGCTGGACTCCATGTTTGAATTCAGCGAAAAGCTTGGATCTTTGGGTCTGGAGCCAGACGAGATGGCTCTCTTCATGGCAGTGGTGCTTGTTTCTGCCGGTAAGTCTCGTATGTTACATTCACATTCAGTGATTGAGCAGAATCTTCTACCCAAAGCAACTTTCACATTCAAGCAACATTTGGACTTAGTGTAGCATTTTTCAGAGCACTAAGGGATGAGAGTGAAGCAGTATAAGTACTAGTACAAGTGCAGAGATTAAGCTGCAGCTAGGAATAAGAATAAGGGCCGTTCTAGGTGAATGAGAGGTTCCTCAAAGAGTTGAGCTCCTTGAAGATGTATCGAACACAGGCACGTAGCTTTTTCAGGTATTTCCTCCGATCTAACCTCGATCCCTCCTCTTCATTTGCAGATCGCTCCGGTATTGTGGAGGTTGGGGCAGTGGAGCAGCTGCAGGAGAATCTGATAAAAGCTCTGCGCTCCCTCATCGGCAGTCGCCGGCCGGACGACAGCACCCTCTTCCCTAAACTGCTGCTCCGTCTGCCGGACCTCCGCACCCTCAACAACCATCACTCCGACAAGCTCTTAGCTTTCCGTATAGATCCTTGAGCCCCCAAAAACAAACTCTAGCTGACTGAGGTATCTGCTACGGGGCAACCTCCCTGTTCCCCCATGCGAGCCTGGCCTGCCACATGCAGTAACACCAAGCCGTGCATGATGGACAGCTGTTGTGGGAGCTGTGCCAAGTGTAACGCTAGTGCAGAAAGAAAAATCAGTGAAGGATGTGGGCACAGCGGGAGGCGGAGGCTCCTGAACTCAGACTGATTCCTCCTCCAGTTGTTTCCAGGTTGGCTAAAAAAAAAGAATCTCTCTCTCTCTCTCTTTCTCTCTCTCTATATATATATATATATCCATCAAAACATAGACTGCATTTTTCCTTGGGTTCTTCAAGTCAACATCAGATCACACAGTCATCACCTCTCCCTCCTGTAGTTTGCGAGAGCCAGTTTTTTTTTCTGTTCTCAAGACCAAAAAAAAAAGAAAAAGAAAAGAAGAAAGAACTTGTTGTTCCCTGCAGACTTTATCCTCCTTCCCAGCACACAAAGCTAAACAAGAGGGAAGCGCAAACTCTCCCAGTGAAAGAGGGACACGTAGAAACATCCACCAACATTGATTTCTGACAGTACATTTGTGCTGCAAAGTGCAAAGGGCACTTTTTCCACATATTAAGAAGACCTGTTTGTCATTACATAACATAACAATAGGTTGAGGATGGGAGGACGATTTGTGTAAGCCCTGTTGAAATGACATAAGCTATTTTCACAACATGTCACCATGTGGGAAATCTTTATGGAAATCACCTGTATGTGATTGAGAAATGTTGAGCATTTTTAAGAAATGAGAGTATGGTGCATTGTATTTGTATGCGGTAATCAGGGAGAAATTATTGGTCATTTTAGACCGTGTCCGATGGGTTGTCGGCATGTTTTGATGTACATTTTGTATATAAAACCTTGTTAGTTTGCAGATTCTTGGATATGTAAATGAAGTTAGAACTGAATTATTGTATGACATCACAGATGATAGATTGCTCTACAGACTGCAAAGAGAAAGCAGCTTTTCAACCATGCGCTCTGAGTATAAACTTTTTATTTGAAGATATATAATTGATATAAATGTATTGTCGACTGACTGCATCACCTTGTGAATATTTTGTAAATGTTTTATGGCTACACCATAGAGTACCATTATTAAATGATGTTATATTGCATCTTTTGCTTGTGCTCTTCTTCTTCTCCTCCTTTTTTTTCTTTTTGCACATTTTCATTAATGTGATGCTCCCGTCAGTATTGCCAAGGCATACCATGGAGCCGTAACCTAGCAACAGAAGCAATCAGCCAATCCCGCTCCAAGTCTTGCAGCCATTAGGGGGGCTTATACTAAGAAGTAACACCACTTGATTTTTGAGTGTGTGATAACAAGTAAATGTAATATCAATGAGCATCACACTCTGCAAGATAAAAGTCGATGTTCTCGGGGAGGGGGACTCCACACTGAGGCAGATACAGCTTACTGGTGAATGCAAATTCGACAGTGCGGGTTATTTCGGGACATGACTATGTAAATGCTCTGGAGGTGAGTCGTCAATGCTGCCAGACACCATGCGGCAAAGTCTCAAGCTCAGATGTCTCCACAGTCCACGGTCTTCTGAAAGAAACCAAAAAAAAACTATTGGTAGAGATGTTTGGGAATGCTTTCCATACACAGCAACTCTGATTTCCTCTTATCAAAGCAGTTCACATAGGTTTTGTACTTAGTTAGGGTTTGTGTTAAATTGAATACTCTCTCACAGGAGATCAAAGTTGACTCCTCTCCCCTTTTGTATATTTTCAGTTCAAACATTCGTCTGAATATCATGAGACACAAATCCACCAGTGTGTTTGCTTTAATTCGGCAACAGGGATAAAAGCAATAAATCTCTCCCACATCAGGAGAATCTCTCCCAAAGCAATAGCTCGCATCTCCCTCTAAGCCATGAAATGAAAAACGAGCATCAGCCAAAGGCTACCTTCTGGTGGTTGCTTCAATTCAACTTTTATTCTCAAAAAAAAGAGGGGGAAAAAAAATCATAAAACTCCACAGTGAGTTTCTGCCAGAATTGCAACACATCCATTGTTCCAGTCATTTCTACCTGTCATGTGCTGGCTTCACATGGCCTCTGCTGGACAGAAAGATTAAAGCAGCACAACAGCTTGGCCATGACAGTATTTTATGAGCAGACGCAGGCTGCAGATCCATCACACAAACCACATGTCCCATCTGTCATTATCCATTACACCACCAACTGCTATGCGGCGTTATAGACAAAGTAATGAACGACAAAAAACTCAGCAAAGAAGCAGCCGCAGCATAACCGATGTCCTACATTCACACACAAACTCAGAGGTTGAAGTAAAACAAACCAGCACAAACCAGGAGGTTTGTTTAGTTGGTGATTTGGAGCTTTTAATACTCTGCTATCACTTTAATGTGAGAGTTGCATGACTTATTCCTTTCATTTGAGAGAAATCTAAACCTACCCATGACTAATGAATGTTTGAAAGATAATGTAATAAGACCCTGATATCTGTTATTAAAATCTATCAGAAAGATTTCTTATATGAATCTGGGTTATAAACACCACCACTAATGAATGAAGGCTTCTGAATGCAATCTTCAAACTAAGATTGACTAAAAGGTTCTTCTCTGAGCTTTAAAAACAAGAGATGAACATTTTTGATTAACAACATAATGGATATAACCTGTTATTATCAGATAAAGGTCCATTCATCTGGTCTGCTGTCGCCATCTAGTGGGAGAAGCAGGGCGTAACCTCTGACGAACATCATGGTGCTCTCAGACTAGGAGTCTTCTTGTTCTCATTTGTTAATTAAGACTAACATTATTAAATTACGTAATTTGTGCTCAACAGGCCATACAGGCTAAAAACTCAAAATTGTATTGGACTAAAAGTGTGTGAAAATTCTCAATTAGATATGAACAAGAGGTGAAAATGACTGATTCTTTAAATGAAGTTGAACATTTTATATCTTATTGCAGATGTTAGATTACCTTGTTCCTCGCTGAGACCGAAACCAGGATCATTTTCACTCTGAGTGAAACAATGCCACCAACTGATCCAAAAAGATGTAAGTGTAGACAACTGTAGATGTTTCTGAATGAAATTCATCTACTTTATATCACATTAGTTTAATGGGCTACACGATGGATGACTGATCACACTGTTGCATGAAAAGTGAGTCTTTCAGCGTAGAGTTTACTTTTTCTCATGTTTGAGAATACTTGATTCCTTACATAGCCCAAAAACATTTATATTTACCTAACACAAACACCTGGGTCTAAGTGTAAGAGTCTGTAATTTCCTGGGACACTGAATGTTGGCTTTCATAACCCATAATCTTAGCCATAATCTTGAAAATGACAAGAAATACAGGCTTGAAGTATTTACCTATATGTAATATATGTCTATATAAGACTATATGTTTTTGCTTTTTGCAATAATTTCACTATATTCTTATCATTTGATATGCACCTGCAGGTACAAATAGATGGATGGGTAGATGGATCAATTGATGGATAGTTTGATTAAGAGTTTCTCATGAAAATGTTTATCATTGTTGTGTTGTTGCACTGTGAAAACTACAGATTCCTACTTTTAGCTTTCTGAGCAATTATTTCAAACTAAATACCAGAGAGCTTTTAAAACTGCAACTCATTCAGTTTAGAAGACCTAAGTAATATCCTGTTTATGTAAAGACCATGTTTTTCTTCTGAGTCGGTGGGTGACTGAAATAAAACATGATCTTTGTGGTTTGAAACATTATTTTGTCAGAACAAAGATAAAAGTTCCCTGAAACTTGTTAAACATGAATCAACAGCACTATCAATTATCCAAAAGAAAAATAGGAAGGATGTGGCAACATTTTGTGACAATATGGCAAGGTTTCCCTTTCATCTGTCTATGAAACTATGACAAGTGATCCGTGTCGTTCCCGCTTTGTGATCTCTACGATGGTAACACTTAGAAGAAAAGATCTCATCTCTTTTGAGGTTCGATTCATGTTGATGTTGTTCCTGATTGTCTCAGAAGGTGACGGGCCTTCAGTAAATCTCATTATTGCGGTTTTTAAGGTTGTGTGCGGCGCCCAAATGATGCTCTTACCTTTAATCTCATTACCGTGGTGTGTCTGTTACCAAATGAGTCTCTTACACAAAAACATGATGTCATGTAGTCCGACAGATTACTGCTGGTTTGCCAAAAATAGAAGACAATGACCAAAGTGTGCCGCACAAACACACATATGCACCCACGTGTTTACTAGTTATGCATAAAGCCGAGTACTTAAGCAGGAGGTCATTGTATGTTAGAGAAGACTGGGATCAGGGTCAAGTATTAGAGGTGGATGGAAATTACCAGGAACAGGAAACAGCAAAGTTAAGCACAGGGAAATCACCGCACAATGAAATCTCCATTAAAAATTATCCTTGTAAAAAAAATAGAAGTAAACCACCAGGTGCAGGTGGCAGCAGGTTAAATGGGGAAGTACCTGATTGGCCCAGGAAACAGGGCAAGACTAATTAAACTGGCACAAGGCTAGGTGTGGAGGTGTGGAGGAACCATCGAGAAGGAAGGAAAAATAAACATAGAATCTGAAAACAAATGGGATGACAAAAAGTTGGACAGGCAGCACAAATATCCAAAGATTTGACACCAAAAAAAAGGGGGCTAAAATACACAGGAAATAGGATTCAGACAACACACAATGACAGGAAATCAGATAGAAGTGTGTGTGACAGTAGAGGATACAATCTATGAACCGCACCCAAACCACCCATTATTTTAACCCTCTTTATATTCGGATACAAGGTGTCTTTTGGAGCAAGTAAACCATTGGGCTCATACACTGTGCACACACACACACACACACACACACACACACACACACACACACACACAGGGGCAATTGAGTGTTTCTAATTGGCCTAAACTTGAAAAAAAATCTTGAAAATTGAGACGTAAAACGGTATATGGGTGAATGTACAAACTCTGACTCAAAGCCAGGTCCTTCATACTGTGAGGTGTCAGCAGTGCACACTAACAACACAAAGAACAATAAAAAGCTCAATGATGAAATATCAAAATCTCTGACAATTACAATTTATATCATAACACAATTTGCGTATAGTGTCACTTTTCACCGTCTTGATTAATATCAGAAATACAACAATTTTTTTTGGATCTTAAAATTGAGTAAAATACTTATGTAATGCATATGCAATTCAGATATATAAGTCCTTTGAGTCTTGCTGCTGAGCACTAGGATGATTAACTGTCCTGGAACACAGCTGAGATGTTTGTGCCAGCATAGAGAAACCTAAGTGACACCCCCGTTTAGTCCCAGCAGTGGTACGGCCTGGCGTCAGCCCAGTGCTTTAGGACTACCTGGACTGTGCTGGAAGGACTTAACCGGCCTGCAGATAGGGGTGGCGAGGGATCAGGGTTAGAGAGAGATTAACCACACGCAGGCCTATAAAGCTTGGGTGTAATCCGTGCACTGGAAACAAATTTAGAGCAACAACTATCCCACAGAGAGCACTTCTGCTCGCAGGTCGCCCTGTTGTGAGCTGCAAAAATCTCATAACAGAGAAGAGGCAGGAGCTGAGATTTTGTCAGACTTTGGATCTCAAAGAGGAAAGTGTTGGACTTGAGAAGGACGTTCTTCATCATCGGCAACAGAGAAGGAGATAAATCATGAAAAAGGGAAAGGTATGTTTCCAGTTTTCCTACCAAGCAAACACTTCAGTTTCAGTATGTTTCCTGTCATGATTCTGAATGAAAATTAATGTCGTTTCATGGCTTCATTTATTTATTTTTACCGCACTTTACAATAAAAATTCATACATGTGAAGTAAGGCTTATAGAGACGAAAACTTATAAAAGAAACAAGAACAAAACAAAACAAAAAAACAACATGGTACGATTGTAGATACGACTTCAATGTGATGCTTGTCTTTTGGGATCCTTCTAATGTGTGACAGCAAAACCAGGATCAAAAATCACCACAAAAAGAAAAAAAACAACATTTAAAAAACACTTTAAAAACATTTCTTGTCATTATTTTTTGTATGTTTATGCGAGGGCACTGTCAACAAATGTTTGATCCCCTGCTCTTCAACTCGTTCTGTGGGGACTGTGCTGGAGCTGAAAAGATGGAGCACCGTTACATCCATCCTAATCCTTTGAACTACTCAATCATTGAGGCTGTTTGTGGATAAATCTGATGAGGAACATTGTCTGCAGGCGGCAGAAACAATAGAATCCCCTCTGCACAGTGAAACAAGAGGCCCAAATATAAATGTATAGTGTTTCTTTTTACATAAAACTGTGAAGGTAAATGGAAAGTCTCCTCCACAAGCGTCTGACTGGTTGTTCGCACTAGTATTCAAGAAAGCCTAACCTGTATCCCTCCTGACCGTGATTCCCAGCAGATCAACGATGACAATGAACCCCCCACGTACCAGGAGGCGACTGCAGGTAAAAACACCTCTACTCTCCCTTATTATCATGTGCAGGACTTTTGTCTTAAACTAAGGTGAAAGACTTCAGATTCAGTGTCAGAAAACTTAATTTGACCCCATGGGGCAAAGAAACTTGGTAAATTGAGGATTTTAAAGAGTTGTAATAATATATACCTTATGGTGTATTTATATTTTAGAATGCATTACATTACATTTACTCATAAAGAGGAGGCTATACAGTACATAGTTTTTCAGAACTTTTTCTTTGGCTCACCAAATATATAATATGTTTGTACCTAATGACATCGTAGACACATTCATGATACGGCTGAGGTACATAAGAGAAGACAAAAAAGAGAGTTAATAGTACATACAATGTTTGGGAATGTTGTCAATGATACACTACAATGACACTTTACATTGTCTCTCTTGTGATCTGAGAAGAACTTGACAACCGTCTGAATCAGTTTCCGGTCCTCATTTGTGTGAGTGATGCTTCTTGTCCTCACTTCTTGTCTCCCCTCTCTCTCCCTCAGGCTATCCGGATATGGAGGCGCAGTTCGCCTGGGATGACAAGGTCATCAGGCAGACCTTCATCAGGAAGGTACGGACGTGCGGCGTGAGACGAGTGACAAACACTGTACAAACACACAACAAACACGCAGAGACGTGGTTGGTCTGACACAGCATGTGTCCTCCTGCAGGTCTATGCCATCCTCATGGTGCAGCTGCTGGTGACTGTGGGCATTGTTTCCCTCTTCTCATTTTGGTAAATATTGTCCTATCTATCTATCTATCTATCTATCTATCTATCTATCTATCTATCTATCTATCTATCTATCTATCTATCTATCTATCTATCTATCTATCTATCTATCTATCTATCTATCTATCTATCTATCTATCTGTCTGTCTGTCTGTCTGTCTGTCTGTCTGTCTGTCTGTCTGTCTGTCTGTCTGTCTGTCTGTCTGTCTGTCTGTCTGTCTGTCTGTCTGTCTGTCTGTCTGTCTGTCTGTCTGTCTGTCTGTCTATCTATCTATCTATCTATCTATCTGTCTGTCTGTCTGCTTATCTAATAGATAATAACAATAACAACAATAAAACTGAAAATCGCTTTATTTATTCTACATTTTGACCACTTTACTGAGTTCATATTGTTGTTTCTGCAGCGATCCTGTGAGGTTTTACATCCAGACCCACCCCGGCTTGTACATGGCATCTTAGTAAGTGGGAAAGCATCAAAGCTGCATTAAATCTGCGATGCTTTTGACTTTGAAGTTAGAAACCCATCTTGGGTTTTTCTTTTCTTTTCAGCATCATGTTCTTCGCCACATACATCGCTCTGTCCTGCTGTGGAGACCTGAGGTAACACGTTGTTCCTCTTCAAGTCACACATGTTCACACATGCTTTTATTCACTGTGTGGACACGTGTGATGTGTTTTCAGGTTCAGATTTGTTTATCTATCATGCATGCCAACATACAGTAAACAATGTACTACTACTACTACTAATAATGATAAGAGAATGGACCTTAAGTTACATTTGGCTTTATACATGTGTATCCAGAGCTAAAATAATAATTTTAAACATTCACAGGTCTGAAAGTGTGTGTGTGTCTGTGCAGTGTTTTGGACAATACTGCCAAGTTAAGCATCCTGAGTGCCTGGTGGTAAAAGCGGTCTTAATGTGTGTTAATAAACTGTGTTTTCTGTTTTTACTCAACAGGAGGCAGTTTCCCTGGAACGTCATTTTGTTAGTTCTCTTTGTAAGTATCCCTCACTGGGAAACATGACAACACGTGCGCAAAGCTTTTTTTTTTTTTCCAAATTCAGACTTGATAAGTGATCATATTTCTTTATTTACTCCCCCAGACTTTGAGCATGGCCTTCATGATGGGATTTGTGTCCAGGTAAATAGACATTGTGACTGCAGTGTGTACCTGTGGACATTTGATACATGGGTTATTTCTATTAGGAAAAACACGGTTATATCACTTCCACTGACAATATAAAAAAGTATGCAATAAAACTGGTTCTGGGCTTGTAAAAATACTTCTTTTAGAAACTTAAAGTCTTAAATTCCAGTAGTTCCATTTTAATTCATTTTAATGACAGACTCTGTCTGAAGACTCTGTGTAACAGCTGTGACTTTGCTCCATTCCTCCAGTTTTTACAACACCAAATCAGTGGTTCTGTGCCTGGGAATCACAGCTGTGGTGTGTCTGGCTGTCACCATCTTCAGCTTCCAGAGCAAGGTGAGGAGAGCTGCTTCAGACGGCAAATCTGCGTATTTGTTTGAAATGAAATAAAAATCCATCGATCTCTCTCTGTCTTTCTCTTGCTGCAGATTGATGTCACATCCTGTCAGGGCATACTCTTCTCCTTGTGCATGGTCATGCTCCTCTGTGCCATCACCATCTCCATTGTCGTCCCCTTCGGATATGTGAGTTCACCTGCTCCGTCTGTTGCAGCTTGCTCACACCTCTCTACAAGAGTCTAAAATAGCAGATGAGTTAAACAACTGCTGCAGGTTAAAGCCTGCAGCACGAGGATTACGCTCACAGCAGATAATCTGGCAAAGTCCTGCAGCGTCTTTCTTCACTTAGCAGGCTGCTGTACGTCTCGGCGACGTTTTGTAACGCTCTTCGTTTGCAGGTGCCCTGGTTACACGCCACGTATGCTGTGGGCGGAGCCATCCTCTTCACTCTGGTGAGAATCACAACCTCATCTTCATCCTTCTTCTACAGTCCACTGCAGTGCTTGGTTTTCATGCCTTGTTTTCTCTCGCAGTTCTTGGCCTTCGACACTCAGATGTTGTTAGGGAACAAGCGCTACACCATAAGTCCGGAGGAATATATTTTTGCCACCCTCAGCATCTACCTGGACATCATCTACCTGTTCAGCTTCCTACTGCAGATCTTGGGAGGAGGCCGCGAGTAAAAGCAATCCTTTTTTATTTATTTTTTCTCTCCCCAGCATCCATCTGCCTGTAAGATGCACTTTTTGAACTCTTGTTTAAAGTCTCCAACCAATGAGGATTCATTACCCTAGTGAGCAAAATGTCAAATTTGTTTCCTGTTTTTTGTTCATATCTGCATTGAAACTATTTAAGCAAAACAAGACTTTTTTTTTCTTTCTCTTGTCAGTTATATAATCTTGTCAATACAAACCTTTAGCCAATTCGGTTACTTTGCACTGGTATAGACGCCTGATATTTTCTGACTTTAGTAGGTGACTCCACTGCTCTCGGGCCAAACATCCCTAAATGTACGTTTTTAAAGTCATTGGCTTCATAAGTGCAACCAATCAGAGCAGTTTCCCGGGCTGGGAGGATTCAGGAAGTCTTAGAGTCGGATCAGCTGACTTTGCTTTACTGACCGTGTCGCAAGCTATGTACAGAGAAAGCAGTTTGTTTTATACTTGTCCTGAATGCACATTGTCATAGTGGACAGATTCAATGTTGTACTGTATGTGTGAAAGAATTTTTTTTTTTTTGCATTTTAACAGCTAAATGTGAACATGGATGTTTTTCTGTAATGGGAATTGGTGAGATTGAAACCTGAAAAAAGGGGGTTTTTTTCAGCTGACTACAGAACAGCAACCACAAAAGGAAAACATACAGTGTGTAACTCTAGAGATCAGTTGCAATGTTTATTGTAACTTTATTGTGGCCTTTGTGATAGAAAAGAATTGTTATTAGAGAAGTTTTATCTGTGTAGTAAAAAAACAAAAACACAGCTTAATGTTTTTTAAGATGAACTATGTAAATTTTATTCTGAGAAAGTTAAAATAAAATTCACATATCGAATAGAACTACTGTCTGGCATGTGAAGTGTTGATTATGACTGTCAACTTAAATACTTAACATATTCAATGGATTCTTTAAAGCTGAAGCACAAACAGGAGGGGAAGTTTTTTCTTTTTTAAGTATTAAATTCAGTAAGTCAGCTTTGCCTCACTGAGCAGAATAAGAAGATCTAGTTTCAGAGTTATGATGATTTTTGTTCAATGTAGATCAATAGAGCTGAGACAGCAGGGGGTAACAGCTGCTCATCAAGAGAAGTGAGACGCATCCACATCAATCGATGCAACTTGTCATGTATGGTTACTCATCGAGGACAGATGGTCAAAAACTCAGTTCAGGTGATCATTGAACAAACGCTTTTATTAGAAAAAGAAAAATTGACATATTCAAATTCAGAAAAACCAAGAACGAAAATCTTATCTCAATCAATAAAAAAAACAAAAAAAAACAAAACACAAGTTACAGTCATTTTAGCAACTCTGGCACAGAGAGACAAAAAGTAGCCAAGCGGCTTTGCAAAATAACCAAATATCAAAAACTCTCTTCTCTAACAAAACTGTACAAAATGAGTTCTTGTATAAATAAAAAAAAAAGAAAAAAGAAAGAACTGTCCACAAACAGGAGGCGAGATGAGCTCAGTCGAATTTGCAAAACCTCTGAGAGTCGCTCACTCTTGGCTCATACAGCGTCGGAGCCACGAGGCGTGAACACGCGATGTTCAAACAATGCCACTGCACGACAACGTGTCTGCATTTCAAGGTAGTGAACTGTTCATTAGGAAAACATTAGTATCATTATGCATTACAATGAAACTGTGACAAAATTTAGAGGAGTTGCGTTTTGAAAATCCTGACTGTGCCACGTCTGACCACCTGTTTGGAATTTCTGTCTTAGCAGCAAAACATTTTGAAGCTATGAAATAAGCCATCAAATTTACATTAGGTTGGAAACTTCTTTTTTTTTTTATACCCCCCCCCGCCTCCTCCCCAAGTTCTTTTAAATTGGTGTCAACTACATATTTTAAGTGCAAGGAGATTTTGTTTCCTTTCCAATACTGTGTCCCGTCTACATAGCACAATATTGATCTTTGCATTCCAGCATTTTCCTATCGATTCTTTAAAATCCTAATAGCTCGTTTTGGAGCACTGTGTAGATCTCATGTACATATCACTGGTTGAACGCAAACACTTTGTAAAGAGGAGTCATTTCATAGCTCCCAAATCCTGTTTTTGTATTAAAAGTGATGGCTAACACATGGAATATCATTTCTCTGAACATATTAACAATATCCATGACATTTTCCTTCATGGTGCACTGAGTCAGAAAACTTGCTAGTCACTGTTAATCTGGACAGGTAATCAATCGTAAAGAACAAGCAAAAACAAACAAAAACTGGTGTACAGAAAAGGTGAAAAGGGGAAGAAAAAAAAAACATTATTTACAAAATTAGCTCTCGTGTCTGAAAACTCTACCCATCATCTGTTTTCCTTGTGGCTGTCTTGAGGTCAGAGAAGTTCACCACTGTGTCTGTTTCCAGATACTCAAACAATCCATTACACAGGATTCAGCTCAATATGTACAAGCAGATCGTCTTTTGAACTGTCCGTTTTGGAGAGGAGCCGAAACGTACTTGTGACAGACACAGCAGTGACAACCAAATGTTACAGAACCTTAAAATGTGATCGAAAAAAGGCGGGAAAGACTCCCAAACATCATTCTGCTTATTGCCCCATTCTCTTTCTACCAAATCTAAAAAAAAGAAAGAGACCACTTTATATCCAGCTACAGGAAACAGATGATTGTCGGCAAAAGATGAGTCTGTCTGCGACAGAGACCTAACAAGATGGATAGCTACAACATCTTTGGCTGTGGAAATGATCAGAAACAGTTATCGTGTGAAAAAAAACAACAAACAAACGACAAAAACAAATGTTTCTTTCTTTTTCAAGGGCTCCAAACATGGATGGTTGATGAGGCCGAATGACGAAAAAGGAGGGAAAGAAACTCCTTGTAAATCCTACAGCTACCACAACTGCATATTTCTGCACAGTATTTACAACTAAGTGTCAAGCCTATGAGAGATTAGGCAGTTCATCCAGAGAAAAAACATTAAGGCTTAGCGAAAAAATAGTTTTTGCAGAATTTTGGATTACTCACAAATTCATTCAGACTTGCTGTCTCACTAAAGGCTGTAAGAATCGTCTTTAATGGCACTTCCATGGTCTAGTGAGCAGTCCATTATATTATCTACATATCTACAGTTTTTTGATGTATAAATTAAAAAGGTCAACATATTTTGGATGTTTTGTGTGCGTAGTGATGGGAGCTCCACTCGATGTGCTTCCTCGACAGACTGAAACACACCTGGCCTTGTTTTGCCACAACAACAGATGCAGCGTCAGTAAAAACAAAAGAAAACAAACAAAAAAAACCCCAAAAAACAAAACAAAGTCGGATTCAGCACTAAATGGAGTCAGAGTTTGGTTTTGCGGAAAGGCTTTCCAACAAACGGCACAGTTAGAGGACAGACGACATAAGGTTTGGAACGGAGATTTTATGCGAAAACAAAATGCAACGTGCACAAGATAAACAGCACCTACCCCTACAAAAAGCAAAAGAAGAGTGAGCAAGTCTCTGCTCTCCACAAAAAGCTAAACTACAGCTTAATGCAAAATCTACTTCAGAGATAAATTCTTGAAAAATAAGGCGAAAGAGCTCGAGACGTGTTCAAGTGACAGACAAAATACAAGACAAAAACATTTAACCTTCTACAAACTAAAAAAAAAGTCATAAAGAACATCAAACTCAGGTGACAGCAGCAGCATTGAAAAAAAAAAAAAAAAGACACAGCTCCCTCTCACGTCAGACAAATTATTCTCAGGGACTGTGTTAAATCTTCTATTTGATTTCCCTCATTGCTTTTGCTAAACTCTATCTTAACTTAGTAACTGCATTGTTCTTTGTACACAAACTTTCAGTAACTGCTGAAAACAGCTCCGACCTAGAGCATCCCCTCAACAAAGGATTAGTTTTAGGATACCTGAAGCTTTGCCACAACAGAGCGACCACTTGGAACAAGTTCTCACGGGCAAAGACGTAACGTGGTATCGCATCATAACAATAAACAAGATTTATTAGTATTGACTAGAGTCCTACATCCTCAAAAAAATTTGTGTGACCCAAATGTTAGAGCACATCATGGATGTGCTGGGTAAAGATCCATTTTGTCTTTACCAAACTAAATAACTTTTTTTTTGTTTTACATTGTTCATTCATTTCAATAAATGTGGGTCCCGATGGATTTAAGTTTCAAAAAATAGAACTATAATTAATATATAAATAGAAAGAACTGATTGTCATTTGTCCCCTTATGGAATAATGGTTATAATAAGAAAAAAAAGACGAATTTGACCACACTATAAACAATATAATTGTAATGTGTGTCAAAACAAATCTCTGCAGCAGTTACAGAAAGAAGTAGCTTGAAACAGTTTGCCTTCTGCAGTTACAATTCACACACCAGACCAGCAAAAAACAAACCCCAGAAAACAAACAAAAAAAACAAAAACACGTTGTCTGTACAAATTGTTGCCCCCACTGCTGCAAATAGAACATCGAACAAAAGACATCAGGAAATAAAAATAAATGTTAGCATATTTTACAAAAAAAATAAGAGACACATTGTGTTTCAACTCTTCCTTGAATCACCCTGAAACATCCAGAGTGCTTTTTCAAAAAATAAGAATTTGTTATATTACGTGCACAAAAATAATGCTCTGTGTGTCTTCCTCCTCTCTTAATTTTTTTTTTTTTTTTTTTTAGTTTTAACTTCTTGTTTTTTTCTTTTCTTCAGTTATCAAAATAGATCGAAGCTTCTCTGAAGAAGATTACCACCTTTGGTTGATCAACTCTTGAGGATGTGAGCAGGAAAGTCCAATGAAGTGAGTGTTGTCCATTTTCTTAAGAAAAAAAAATACAGACACACTCATGAACACACACTCAAGCACGCACACACACACACAGACACTCACACACACTGCACACTCGAACACACAGATACACACACACACAGACACACACACACACACACACACGCACATGTTCCTTTTTTTTATCCGTGTTCAAGTCCGAGTGCTTGGTGATGCATGGAGCACAGTTCTCTTCCAGCTGAATCCTCTTTGGTTGGATTCATCTTGTGCCCTGCGCCCCACCCTGCTGGGAGCTGGTATAAAACACACACACACACACACACACACGCACACGCACACACACACACACACACACACGCACACGCACACACACACGCACACACACGCACGCACACACACGCACAAACTTAGATACATGGACACACTGAGTCCATTTCAACCACAAGCAGTTATTTTGCTTTCTGCACATGCACAGCAAGCATGTAATTACAAAATAAAAAATAACTATTTAAATTATGACTATTTAAATATTGAAAATCTTAACGTAAATTGGATAAGTAATTCATATCATTTCTGATCTTCTCGGACTGGATAAAATGCATTTCTTGACTCTACACTATAAGCTGTAGACGCTCCCTTGAGCAGTATCTGTTTTAACTACTCGATGTCACAATTAAAGTATCAACGTGTCTACCTACCTATGTACTTAGCTTGACTGTGTCAATCCAAATCTGCCTACAGGCACTTTTAAACCTCACTAATTGACATGTTTTATCTTGTTTGTTTAATCCATTATATGAGGCTGAAGCCGGCAGGCATTCAGCCCAACAGTCTACGTCGGCTCTGTCGAAAGGTGAGGAAGACTGACATCCAGCATCCTCTCACAAGGGAACATGCTGCAACTTGTTTGTTTGAAACAGGTCAAAATGAATTTTTAAGATTTTTTTTTTTTCTGTTGAATTGTTCAGTTGAATTTTCATCCAACTGTGTTAGACACCAGCGTCACAGAGAGATCTGGTTGTAATTGAGAGCTGCTTTTCTGTGATTGTGTTTGCAATGCAGCTGATCAAAACATGGCAAGGAAATGACAGAGAGACCGAGCATCTACCTTAGTTTTACTTGGTGTGTTGGTATGAGTAGTTTGCGTGTTCTGCAGCAGACTCCATAGCGACCTGCTGCTGTTGACCACTGTTCTCCTGAAAGAAGAGGATGACTATCAAAAACAAAGTTCACGCTTCTCATCAAAACAGATTTATGGCAGTGTATTTTGAAGCTACCCTCCCCTCAAGTCAAACGTGATCTCGAAAGAAGGCAAACTGCATAACTGATAGCTAAAAACCAGTGCATCGGATGACTCCCCGTAGGCCTAGACGCCCTCCTGCAGAGCACTCAGCCAGGATGTGCTGCAGCGACGCAGCCCTCACGCTGTGCCCAATGTCTCCACAGCACCACTCTCATTCATGAGCTCCAGATGAATAATAGAGGAGATAATATCGACACAGTCTGGGGGCCGGGGCTGCACGCAGAGCCGTGTCACGAAAGGGAATATCCCATGGACAAGTAAATACGTCCTTATCTTTTTCTTTTAAGAATTTTACTGCTATTAATTATTCAAGGGGAGACAGAAACGTCTCTGCTTATCGTGCAGGTCCTGAGGCACAATGTGAAAGTGTGTAAAGGGGGAAGCTATCTGCACCACAAATATGTTAGCGAATAGGGTAAAAAGATTTTACCCTATTCGCTAAGATTTAGAGTCCAAAAACGAGCCCATTCTACTTCAATAGCTTAGCGAGACCCAACTGTGCTAATGAGAATAATCAGAATAATATTCTCTGAAGCACAGCTCTCATAAGGTCGCTGCAGATATTGAATTTCACAGAGTTTTATTAACTTTTAACAGCCAATAACAAAAACTTTCATTCCTAATTTCCAATGATGCATGTAGAAAACTATCCAAGTTGCTCCTCTTGTCCTGCATGTCAATGTCATTTGACAAAAACAGCAAATAGAACGGCAAAGAATAAGGATTGTGGTGTCACCACACCTCTTTCAAGCAACTGCATTTACAGAAAAATACAGGAATAGTCAAAGCCAATAGATCAGCTTCTACTTAACAAATAATACCACATACTCACACACCCCTTCAGGGCACATGAACACTATCCAGCTCAGTTGCAGTCTGAATGATGACCCAACTACTTTTGCGCCTCAACTGTGCCACACCTTCAAATGCAAAACAATATGACCTGCGGTGCTTGGAGCAGCAGTTTTTGGAGATTTAATAACAATAATAATAACAACAACAGCAATATACGCGTCCCTGAAAGTTTATATTAGTCATGATCTACTTCTTGGTAAGTTTGAATGCAGGCAGCGGAGGATGAGGCTAGCTTCATACCTCTGGGACACTGGAGGGAGGCACTGGGGTGAACTGGGGGATGTAGGTCCCCTGCATAGTTGTGTTGGCTGGAATATACTGTAAGGAAGGCAGAGAGGAAAACACAAATTGTGTGTAGTATCGACAAGCACAATTTACCTTGAGATCTGAAGCATAAATTGGCCATGGAGACACTTAAATTATGTTTTTGCCTTGTGCTCAGAGTGGGTGAGAGTCTGAAAGTGTGTTTTTATACGTCTGTGTGTGCGTGTGTGTGTGTGTGTGTGTGTGTGTGTGTGTGTGTGTGGTACTGACTGTGCCCGTGCTGCCCAGTGATAGGTGGCCTAGCTGCTGGGTCAGGGGTCCCATCATGGACGTGGGCTGGATGGACATGGCATGATCCATTGTTGGGGTAAGAACTGTGCCCTGCAAATACGCAGAAGAACACATACTGAGTATGTACATACACAAACACATACTGAGAGTGGATCATTATTGGCCTGACAAGGGAAACTCCCCAAGGGATCGATGAAGTATCAATCTATTGAAACCTCCATGCTGGCTTCTGACAGCTTTAGCTTCTGGCCTTCATCGGGGTTGAGCTGTGGTTATTCATTGAGAGAAACTTCTAATTTTAAACCTTGGAATGAGTCAAATAAACCATCTGGGCATAGTCACCTCATTTTCAACTGAAGTATTTTAAACCCTAAATAACAAAAAAAACTTTTTTTGACAATCGATCAAAAGTTGATTCAGCAGCCTCCCAGTCTCTTCAAAACACACCTTTTCCTAAACATCAATGCAACATTACTCACAGGCAATCACAAACTCCATTGCATTAATTAGAAGTCTTCTCAGTCCTAGTGCATTCAGATTTCTTTTCACTTCTATGCAGATATGATGCAGGGACTCACCGCAGGCTGCATGAGGTATGACTGATGGTGCATCCAGGATGGGCTGTGTACCTACACATCAGGAAACATCAGGAAGAGTCATTTGTAAACTTCCTTGCTGTATCCTGTATCGTTCTGCATCCTCTTAGTGCTGTCATAATGTTCACAGAGAAAACTCACACTAGGCACAGACTACACACCACAGAAAGCCTCAATGAACTTACACTCCAACAGCTACTTATTATGATATCTTAACACCAGCAGCTTCATTGTACACAAATTTTAAACATCTGTGTTGGACCAGGGAACATATGCTTCATATTGCACTGAGGGAGCGAGTCCCTAACCTGAAGTGGGAGTTGAAAAAGTCCTCAAAAACAGCAATCTAAGAACTACATATCATACACACTCCCACAGTGAGAACACACATACAAAGGAGGAAGCTTCTAACACTTAGTGTAACTTACATATTATATTCAATTCATTTTTTGTCAAACTATCCCACCTGGTAGGATGAGACGGGAGAATGCATGTAGGGCGAGAGGGAAGTCTGGGGAATCATTCGGTTTGGAGCCAGACTGTAGGGGGATGAGTAGAAGCTGCCAACGCACAATGTTGAGAGGGAGGAAAACATCAAGAGTCATTTAGCATCAAAACATCTGCAGCCATGATGACAACATTTCAGGGTGCAGCCAACAGGGGGCAGCACATCACTGGGGTTTGAACATCACGCTTGTTTTCCTAGAGGGTTGGGGCTGTTTTCATTCAGTTCATGCATTAACACTCACCCATTTTGTAAGGCTGTGGGGTCATACGCAAGCGTCATTCCTCCCTGGGAAAACAACACACAGAATTCAGAGGCAGTGAGCTCATGCATGCGTGAAAACAGACGGCCAGCGCAGAGCGGGAACAATCAAACTTAAAAAACTTTCAGACAAGTTCTCCCTTTTGTAACAGTCAAAAGCCATATAATGTGAATGCAAGACGTTTGCGTTGGGAATTAATGGTGGATTTCTCACCGCTTCCATCTCTCTTGCCCAGGGCCGTCCGTTGTGGAGATACTTGACCTGGTTCTGTCGCTTCTTTTGACCGCCGTCTGCAAACTTACATAGTAAGGGCTCTGTGGGAACTGTGAAAGCAGCACATGAAACAAAAGTGAATTCGGGGATCACAGTGGGGAACAGACACACTGAGCTCTGGCATCCACAATAACAATATCAGATTGCGATAACGCAAAACAAATGCTGCACGCACCTGGCACACCTGGTGGCGTCTTGATGAATTTGCCATTGAAATGTTGAATTATGGCCTCACACTTCTCTGTGGACTCCATCCTGAAAAGCAGCCAAAGTGGACTTTTAATCCTTCAGCCAGACTCCTGTTTTATTTCTAGCACAAACTGTACTCAAATCACCATCATCAAATGCCACCATTAAGTGGAGTTTAATATCACGGTGTTTTCAGTCTGACCTGGCAAATCCCACTCCACGGCTGGTCCCGTTAGCATCCCGGAGGATCCGAGTGGAAATGACCTGGCCAAAGGACTTGAGCATGCTCTCCAGCTCTTGCTCGTCCATAGTCACTGGCAGGTTTGAGATGTACAGGTTGGTGGGGTCTTGCTCTTGTTGCTGTAACGGTTAATGTAGACGGAAATTAAATACAGACAAACGCAGATATAGTTCTGGAACAGAACAAGAGACTTCTTCAGACGCCTGAAACCACTAGTTTATTTGTTTCCTAATCTTTTTCACTAGGTCTGCATCAGCCTCGAGGCTATAAGCCCAAATGCTTCAACTTTGATACAAAACAACATTTACTATATTTTAGCTTTTGCTAATGCAACTACAAATTCTGGTTTCCTCCACACGCAGCAGAAATTCATGCGCCTGTAGCTAGAGTCGTTTCTACAAAATCTGGCAGCAGTCTTGGCACATTAACGCTTCATCATATCCATGTACTCTCCATCCACACTGTCAAGAATCATTTTGTAGCAGAACCTGATACAGATAAAGACTGTTTTTTCATAGCCAATGTAGTGCCCTGATTAAGCTATCACCCATGTGGAGTGTTTAATGCCTCAACTGTCTGGTTTTTTAAAAAAAAAATCCTCACACATTTAAATATGCCGACACACACACAGAGATAACGACATTTGTCAGCATAGATAAAGTTGCACATTCTCGGGAGTGGTGATGAGGTCTAATTAAGAGATCCAAATAGCTGCGAGTCAATTAAAGAAGCGAGATTATTCAGAGACCTATTTCACAGCACCAGTTTGAAAGTGAAACCTTGTGTGACTGAGCAGAGGCAGACAGGAAGTCAGGCATGAAGTTAAAGAGTACAGAGAGCAACAGGAGCCTGGCAACCGGGAGAAAAGAGGCTGGGCAAGAACGAGGGGAAGGAAAACATTGAGTGAAGGAAGATGATAGAGCAGAGGGAGTCTGGGAGTAATAAGACGCCTCAAACGTCGATATTTTGTACAGAAGGAGGAACTGACAAGATAGGAAGTAGTGGGACTCTTGGGTAATTTAGGTAATGAGAGAAGAGAATGACAGGGCAGAGAAAAGAAGGAGAGGAGGAGGAGTGAGTGGCTGCTGATTAATGACCTCTTCTCCTTCGTCAAAGTATCTTTTAAACTGTGTTGCAATCAGTTCGTTCTGCAAAATGCAAATAAGCTTATAGACTGTGCATAAAAAAAACTGCATAATGTCAAACAATTCACGGATGATGATGTTGTGAACTTGTCTGACCCCTGATCAGGAGGAGCAGAGCTGCGATCCAGGCGTTAGTACAGGTTGGCACAGGAGTTAAGCCAAATCTGACAGCAGCACAGTGAGTTTATTGATCTGTCGAGGAAGATTGAAACAACCTTTTGGTCTGATCCAACACAAAGATTTAGAGCCTGTAACGAGTGGCCTCTGTTCTCAGCCCTGATCCACCTGGCAGAGAGATAACCTCTTTTCTGTGACTGTCGTCACTCTGGGTGTGGCAATATGACCATTATGTAACACAGTGGCATGCTGCAGATGCCACTAATGGAGTTCAAGGCTTAATGACAAACAAGCAATAATGAAACACTGCCTTTTTTTTTTATCCTGTTGCGTACACATCACCTCAGCCACTACATGCAACACTCAAGAAAATATCCAGTCTGTAGCTGACATGAAAATGGTGGTGAACCCAGCCCCAGCACACATGACGCAGCATTTACAGAGTGGATTTTTGTGTGTGTATGTCAGGGGCCAGGTAACCTGTGTCTGGTGAGGTGTGTCTCCTGATTTGCTGATGGGCTGCATGTGTGATCGGACATCTTGAGTGTGAACAACGAGGTGCCTGGGAGTAAGAAAGGATCTATTCTTAATGCTGCCATGGTGCCCCTGCCCCCTGTGCCCTCCGCTGGGCCAGCAGCCCAGGGAGCCGTGGTGGCCCGTTCAGGGACTGCGCGTACCCTAAGGACAGCGAGTACGAGGTGTGGCTCATTCTGTTTGTGCAGACCCAGCTGCAGCCATGGTGACGATGCAAACATGGGAAACTGCACTTGAGGAGTTTGATATTGAACTAATTTTAGACCCCTGCTCGCTCTTCCCAACTGGAGGTAACCCAGTGACTCCAGAACAGCTATGTATATTTGGGTTTTTATAGTGGTTATCAACACCTCTGACTGAGCACATGTTGTCTGCGTGAGCTTAGTCTTGGTGTCCGGTATCGGAGAGACGCAGGATTGTGTGGCACTCTCGCGGAGGAGGCGCAATGAAGTTAGACTCCGGGTTTAGTTGCACTGGACTGGCAGTGTGGATCTGTTACAGATTTCCATGGCTGGGCTGAGGGAGACCCTGGTGTTACATTGCAGAGGTTGTTTGGGTGTAGGACACGAGGGGAGGGGGCAGGGACACTGGGGTGGAGTGTATTAAGTGCTGGTGTCAGCCGCAGGCCTGGGCCCAGACGGTGGACAATGCCAGCCCATTGTGCCTGTCCCATTGACAGTGGGTGTAGTGGCACCCTCCCCTGGGTTCCCTCAATGGGGAGCCTGAGAGCCGGAGGGATCAGCTTAATGGGCCGACAAGAGTTGCTTTGACTGCAGACACTTGGACAAAGAGTGCAGAACAAGTGCTACAACGGGAGCAGGTTTGCAACATACACAAGCACAGAGACGGGGGCGTGAGGGGAAAGCAGAGGGAAGGTGTAGAGAAGGGCGACCAAGACAGAGTAGAGTGAAAGAGAGGGTGGCCAGGGATTAACAAAGCAAAGAGAGCGGTGATTGCAGGAGAGGAAAAAAAAAAGATTGAGAGGCAGTAATTCTGCTCGTCACAGCTCTGCTTCTCACATCTGTCCATTATTGGCACAGGCTCAGCCAGTGAAGTATAACAGACACACACAACCCCCTGTAAACCAGAGTTTATCTTGAACCTTGGCCAACAGGACACTTGCTGCCAGTCAGTCGGGTCAGTGCTTGTTAACAGTTTACTTTTTACATGACAGAGGGGAAAACTCTGAGCCAGTGGAGACTGTGACTCCAGCCCCCTTAACGTTCAAAGTTCAGCAGGAGGCTCTATGGAGATGGGTGCATTTGAGACTGTGGGTATGAGCTTTGATGTCATGAAACTACAGGATGATCTGTGAGTTTGGAATAAAAGAAGTGATGTTTGTGTAACAAGAGTTAAAAAGGTGATGATTTGTTTCTTACTTTGGCCATCTGAGCCTGGACTCCACTCGATTTCAGGGCTGTAACGGCTTTCTGTGCAGCTGCTGGACTGTCAAAGTCCACAAAGCCATAGCCTGTGAAAACAGGAAAATCTGTTAAAACCATGATGGCATCAGGTATGAGTTCATGTGCTTCTCTTGGTGAGAGTTGAAACAGAGGATCAGTATAATATCAGTAAAATACCAAACCACATCCAAACAAATACATCAAATTACGATCTTTAAGGCAAAATCATTGAAGCTTCAGCTTCATATTTAGCATTCAGACATCATATCACTGTGGGAAAGAAAGGGAAAAGGTAATGACTTGCTTAAAAAAGGAGTTGAAAATGAGACTGACCTTTACATTTGTTTGTGGTTTTATCCAGGATTGCCTTGGTCGACACAATCTTGCCATACCTGCAGGGAAGAGGGCATCAAGAAAACAGGATCAGCAGCTGCGTGAAGCCATATTCTGTATAATACATGACCACATTAAGAGTGCTTTTTATTCAATACCTTAATCTGAATTGGAACGAGACTAAATCTCAATGACTATAACATTGGAATAGCTCTTAACTACATTTGTGGAAAGTCGTATTGTGCTGTACGTCTGCAGCTTCACATTCGACATTAATGATTTGGGTTTCATGCAAACAAGACGGGCTGCTGCAAGGAAGGTCTGATGCTTGAAATTTTTAAGTGATTTGAAAATGAAGGCTGAAAACTGCACAGGGGATATAGTTTAAGCAGCTCACTAAACTGATAAAGAAGTTGAGGTACAAATTCTTGAAAGAATTTATGGACCTGAAACCTTGGAATACTCTGAAAACAGCCTTTGTATGTTGCAAACAGCATAAGCGGCCAGAGTGCCTTGAGTTTTCAAGATTTCAAGTCTTCAAGATGTTGAGGACTCAAAATGCATCAAAATGAATCAGGTAGAGAAGAATTCAATCATTTTGAGCATTAACCATACCAAGCTCTGGAGCATCTGTATGGTAACATACACAATACTCACAAGTAACGCTTGTAAAACACTATAATGGGAACATTATACTTTTTAGTTCGACGTTCAGAATATAGCCCAAAACGTAAATGTATAGCTAATCATAAGTGAGGTGACTGTAAGTCAACGGTAGGAATTGGCTCCTTCATGCGCATTCCAATCCCGTCACACTTCCTCGGGCTGCACAACTACAGGTGTAAACATGAACACACACCGCTTCCCACAATCAATTGTCTCCTTCAAGTGTCACGGTAAACCCTGCCTCCGCCCTCCTGCCTTTGTGTGCTGTTGAAGGCTGTTACAGTAACTCTGTTCGCTGGCGTTGTTTTTCGACAGACAGGAGACAGCACCGCAGGGCCAACAGCAATTTATTCCAGGCCTGTCTGTACCACACAAACGCATGCACGCATAGACAAACACACACACACACACCTCTTTCTCTCTCTCTCTCTCCTGCACTCGCTCTCCAAAATGCAGCTCTGCTATTGGTTATTTTTGGTTCACATACACCGCTTTAAAGTGTTGTCAGCGAAGTCTGACTCGCAAACAGAAATATTTACTTTCAACTGAATGCACTGTCTGCACTGCTCCACACACAAAAAGAAAGTCGTGGGGCGTGTGAAACATAAACCAGTGTCCTTAAACTGTTATTTCAGGTTTTCCTTTCACAGAAAAATAAAATAGTATTAATCATTTTTATTGTCGTACAAAAAAAAAAACAAACAAACATTCAAAGTACGAAAAAAGAAAAAGCACCCGAGAATCAGTAAGTGCAAGAAGTGGATATTAATAGATGGTAGCATGATGAGACATCAGCACTACAGTATAATAGACCTGCCCTTGTCTGGCGAATTTAGCCAGAGAGGGAGGCTGGTCTTCCTCTGTTTGGGCGACATGGCGTCTGGGCGGAATGTACACTGTAACCTGATGCTTCACCCCTCCAGTTCTCCTTCCTTCCCACCACATCCCTCTCCCTCTTGCTCGCGCCCTCGCTCTCTCTCTCTCCTCGTTTTTCCACCCTCTATCACAAAACGCTGCTGGGTCCTACACTCCCACCTCGTTTGCCCCTAAAACTGACTCAAGTATTCAAGGCTTTGTCTCCTACATCCAGCCCATGTGCATATTAAATAAATAAATACAATTTGCAGTCAATACACTTCATAGCATTGATAGAAGTGCTGTTTCAATTTTACGTAGATTAGTTTTGCACACTGAACTTTTTGCACAACTGTTTCTACCTCTCACACATAGTCTGGAACTTTTTTGCACTGATTCACAAAGATTGTACTTTGCACCACAGCACTGTCAACTTGCCACTGCTCAAGGATATCTTGTCCTACTGCTTGTAATAAGTGTTTTTCCCTTCCAAATTGTGGTGTTGTCACCTGGAATATTGAATTTTCCCAAAGGAAACCTCCCCAAAGAATCAGAATAATCTCCATCTATCTTTTACCTAAAATTTTGTTTTCTTAACTTTGTTTTGCCATGATTGTATGACATGTTACATTAGGTCAAGGACACATTGTTGCATTGTTTTTAAGACAATTCACATCTTGCTTACATCTAAGATCCATTTCTATTCTTATATTTCTTTTTTCACCGGCAAATAAATCAATATCCCAACAATGATATGTATGTATACACACAGATGCATGATCCCACAGGAGTTTACAATCACCTTTAACAGTGCCTCTCGGTTTCTCTGAGCACAAGTGTGGAGATGTTTCCAGGTTTAATCAGCCAAATAAAACATTCACTAACTTGTGGTCAAAGCAAATCAGTGTGGAATTTACATGTGCAGAGCTTACAATAAGATTGGTATTAAAATAAGTAAATTCAGGCTGAAAATAAGCTCAACTTGCACTGGTTTCACTTTTGCACTAGTCTGTGATATTAAGGGTTAGAACACGACACAAACAGAACTTTTAAGGCTATTTTCTTCCCTTTTAGAGACAGTTGCTTTGAGACCTGTTACTAAATTTAGCCATGAAAGAAAACGTTAATGATAAACTAGACAGGTGACAGGGTGATGTTTAGTTTCTACATGTTAAGTTATTGAAGATGATATTTTGTGCAGATTTTGTCGTGACTGAATATACAACATACAATTTTTAAAATAAGGACATAAATGTACCATTCAAAGAGGTCATTCATAAACTGCATTTTGCAGAGAGAGACTCATTAAAAAGGTACTCAGATTCAACTTCTGGATATACTATTGTAGAGAGGACAGGAATTGTCAATCACACGTGTTTAAGTTTTGCTATTTTTCCAATCAATCTCAGGGCTCTTTGGCTTTCAGGACAAGAGATGGAAACTTTGTCTTTCATGCAAAAGTCAATGTTTATGGTCCTTTTAATGTATTCATTTTCTACTCCACTTGTCCAGTTCCAACAGCCCAACAAATCAGGCTATTTCTCAGCAGCATATGACCATAGATACAATAAGAAGAAACATGAAAACATCAGTGGGTATGTAATCTACAAATCATGTCTCTTAACCAAACATTTTCAGATATCTGAGCTTATAAAAGTTTATATAGTGACATGACAATGGTACAAGAAAAAAATCCTGTGACCACACACAGATTAGAAGGCCTTTCTTGTGATCAGATGGAGTCTTGTTGATAATAACCATCAGTGTGAGCTCTGCACTGTCTCCAACCTCCTGCCTGGAAACGTCAAGTTAACAGTTTGAGTTTTCTTTAGAAGCACGACAGAGAAAAACAAAAGCTGTGTTTCATGTTTTTCACCTAACGGGGACACAAGGAGCGTTCAAAGGTCTGAAGGCAGTGACTGTGTGACCCCCGGCTTACCTCGGCCCCTCTGCAGCAGCCCACCATGCCGCAGCCGCCACAGGAACTTAAAAGACAGCTCTGACCCACATACGGCCGTCTGGCATTCTTTCCCAGCAGGCCACGCTACTCTTTTCCCTCTCTCTTTAAGCTTCCCCTTCAAGTGAAGCCCTCCCACCCACAGACCCCTAAAGCCTCTGTCCCCCTCTCCATTTCCCCTCCACCCCACAATGACTTCTCTGTCCGCCGCCTGCTTTTCAGTCTCAGGTCCCTGAGTTTCACACACCGACCGCAGATTTCAGATTGTCTTTGATTGTCCCATCTGCGTGTGTGCGTGCGTGTGTGCGTGCGTGGTTCACTCTCACTCAAATATTAACACGATTATCAGACAGCAGCTGTGCAAATTTGTTCTGTGGATTAGGGACAGCTTCCTCATGCAGGTGCAGAATGGTTAAAATGAAGAATGAAACACAAATATTACTGAGGGAGGGGGCTGCGGAGCTCCGCGTTATCACGTCTGCTCGCTTGTTGCAGTGAGGTGAAATGAGGGATGCACAGCTGAAATTCACAAATCACTGCTGTAAGATAACGTACAGTGCAGCCCTGACAGCACGCAGCGAAAGCACATGTGGGTGATTTCTTGCTGGGTTTCTGTCTGAGGGCCTGTCTGTCCGGTCTGAGCTTATAGAGCTGGCTCGACTGCACGTCTAGGTGTGTGAGAGTTCGGAGTCCGTGGCATTTAAGCCAATTCAGTGGAAGGTTAGATCAGGACACGAGGAGGCAATGTGTTGTACCCTTCTCAGGCCCCTTCTCTCCGTCTTTACCCCCGTCCCGTCCTTTCTGCTGCAGTTGTTACTCCTTTCGCCTGTTTCCCTCTGAGGCTTGACCATTTCGCTGACACTCTCTCGTGTTCCTGTGATTGTCATGGTCTAATTAAGCTCAACTGACTTGCGGTAATTCAGCATCCTTATTCACAAGCAACTTTTCCTTCCTTCCTTCCAAACCAGCTCATTTCACCTCCACCAGTTTGCATCTCTCTCGGAATACTTTGAGGGAACTTCATACAACTTTATTTTTCTTTCAGTTGTTTTTAAAATCAACTGGAGTTTGTCCCTAAAGAACTGTGTGGGCAGAATTTAGGGTAGCATTGCTACAGAGCACATTCTGGCCATTTCTTCATTTCTCCTTGGGCATTTTTAGACTAGAAATGATAATTTGTAATACATCAGTATCACAATATATCTTATCACATCCTCTGTATTGGGATACACATTGTATTGTCGGATTCCTGCCAATACACAAAAACAGATTTCAATGGTGTGACACCACCTGCAGCTCAATATCAACAAAGCCGCTGAGCCTGTGCTGGGGCCAGGAGAGGAAGAGGAAGCCTCCAGTCGCGTTTGTCATCCAAAAACAGTAAGTGAAGACTCCTACGAGCACCTCATGCTCCAAAAATGAATGAAAACTGGGCTAAACTCACAAAACTGAAGCCCTCTTCAGCCGTGTCTTCCTGAGATTTCTCCCAGCTAGCTCAGAGATGTAAAAGGAAGCTGCCTGTTGCTCTTCAGATTGTACATCCCCTTGAGGCAATTTTTAGGATTTGCAACATTAAAATCAAAGATCAATTTGACAGATCTTTGTTCAGCTTTATTGTTGATGAAGCTTCATATTAGTGTGCAAGCAACAGCACCAAAAAAGTCAGATACACATCCACCCAGCACTGTTACCATTCACAATCTAGCACATTTTAAGAGGGGAGACCAGTTTGGTGGAAAGTGTGACATACGGTCACCATCTACTCGTCTTCTAATGATCACACAAGGGAAACCTTGTGATGTCACAGAGAAGTAAACTTCTGACCACCAAATTTGAGTCCAAACAAAAAATTGTGCCAAATCTTAAAGAAATTCCCTCAAGGTGTTCCCGAGATATTTACGTTCTGAGAATGGGATCACAAAAGGCATCACGGTCTCATTTCATGTGTTCCACAGATGAAGTGCAGCTCCAGACAGCGAATACCTGCTCCTGAGGACTTTTTCTCTAACACAGCGTCTTAGATAGCTATCTGAAGAATGCTTCCCTTAAAGGTGCGCAGGAATGTAGCACCAGCTGCAGTGAGACAGTCTGATTCAATATTCACTCAAAGGCAGGCCACTACTGTTGCCTCTTGTTTAAACCAATTGGCCTAAGATTTACATGTATAATTTGTGCAGCATGCTAAAAATAACACGTTTTCCCATCCCCTGGTAGAAGTAGCAGCATTTTGATATGTGCGGGGATCACACAAACAAGATAGGAAGTCACATGATTCCCGTTTCAAAAGATAGTCACTTTGTGGAATTCTTCCTTGAGGCTCAATCAGGCGCAATACTTTAACACATTAGGACAAAAAGTTTTAAAAAGGCACTCACGGTTGGCAAAGCTTGACCAGGTCTTGGTCAGTGGTTCCTGGATGTAGGCCACGGATGTAAAGGTTCGTTTTACTTAATTGTTCTACTCCTCCGCCACTGCTGTTGCTAGGGTTTGTGTTGGGACTGGGAGGCGCCATCTGTTGGCTGGACACATAGGACTGCTGGAACGAGAAAAGAAAAGAATCAGAATTAGTTTTACTGTCTCAGAACATGCAACAGAAGGTCGATATTCACTCGAACGTGCAGCCAGGTCCCTATAATTCAAAAGTGCGCAGAACCCAAAAGGGAGATAGAGAGTAGTCCTACGAGAGACAGATGATTATGTGGGAGCTGTGAAAAATGATATCATACAGGCCTCATGTCAACACTCACCAATACTGCTTTCTGAGGGGAATGTGGGGCCTCTTGGCTGCCTACTCCATATAGGGAAAAGGGGCCTCTTATGCTTTCTCCATGTTGGGTAACTTCTTTCTTACTTTTGGAACCACAAAGAAATCCTGTGGCGTATTTCAAAACCAAACCTCTGAAGATCTAAAACTAACATTTAGTCAGGCTGATGATGCAAAATTAAGTAACAGACTATGTGTGCGTGCGTGTGTGTGAGAGATTCATTGTACAACTCTTTCTCCCATTTTACATTTTCACACAGAAGCAGATAAAAGCAGCCTCAGGTTCAACAGAGGTTTCCCCTCTGAAACTATGTGTAAGGTTAACATTTAAAAATCAGCCTACAGGGTTCACCTCAGTGCACACAGCAACCAAGAAGGAGTCAGAGAAATGAGTAACAACAGCACAGCAGGAGCCAATTACTGCACGACAATACAAGGTAAAGTAGTCATGTTGTCAACATCCGTAATGATCAGATGTCTACCTCTGTCACTGCCGTCTGTTTTGTTTCATAACTCTACGAGGACTACGCGCCAGTGTATACTGGCCATAAACCATGGCAGTCAACTGGCTGATGACTAACCACCAGAAACATGAAATGCCATTGCGCAACAACCAGTACATCCTCCCAGCTCACTATGGAGCCGTGGCCTTCTCTGGAGAAATCAAACAAAGGGATTGCGTAACCATACCGAGGAATATTTTTATTGGGATAAATGTGGTTTCATTATCACTTTGCCTGTCAAGATCTCAGGAAAAAAAAAAAAAAAAAAGTCTTGTCTCTCCAAGAATAGATCTACTGGCTGTTCTCCAAAGAAGACTCAGGCAATAAATAGAAACACTGGAGTGCAGACCAGACTCGCCAGAACTGTAAATGTTGTGTCTGTGTGCAGTGAGAAAATGACTTAAATCACATTAGTCTAACAGCCAGATGTTTTAATTTAATTGAGTTAAAAGGACAGAAGAGGAACAAATGGGCTTTGTAAAGCTGCTCACTACCGCGAGAGTCTCATTTGAAAGTGCGGCTGGACGGAGGCGACAAGAGGACAATGGGTTAATTTCTGCAGAGAGGAGAGGGTCACTGATCAGACTGCTGGTGTTTAGGAAAAGCCCAGCAGGAGGCTGTGGTCACTACAGGACCACCAGCAACATCAACCAATCCCGCTAATTAGACGGCATTCATAAGGCATGGAGCCCCTCCAAGCTGGCCCCTCTGACCTTCACTTTTCCTGGTGAATTTCTCTCAAGATAATTCTCCCTCCCCTCGTTCCTGCTGAAGAAGCCAGTCAGTCAGAATGGAGACATGGTCTACTCTAAGTAAAAGGCGTGTGTTCTTTCTTTTCATCTCTTTCATTCCAGAAATATTTACATAGTTCACAAGCAAGAAGGCACGGACATCAGTAGGTATGTGCACACACACACACACACATTCTGGGAATCCGACATGAGCCCAACGGCTTAGAAATGATTGCTTGGTTCTGTTCCATCATGCTGGCTGGGATAACTAATATGACGGAGGTTTTAAGTGAAAGTGTGTTGAAAAGAATGAAATTAATAATAATTGGAGGTTTTTTCCCCCTGGTATGATGGGGCGTTCATGAGAATTTTCCCAGAGAATTTTCCCAGTGTCATTTCTGTGTGTGTGTCTCTATATATACACACACATATACATATATATGAATGAAAAGGTAAAAAAAAAAAAAGGCAAAAATGGATAATTAGAAAGTGGTAACTGACAGAAAGCAGACTGAGAACGACTTCAGCCAAGTGGACGGAGGACGCAGAATTACGTGACAGGACGTAACATGAACTCGATGCCTCGGCTTACGTTAACTGTGTCGGTCTCGGGTCAGGTTCAGACGGTAAAGAGCAGAACGTCTGTCAGGTTTGCGCCAGGTTTGGTTACAACTCATTTGAACCTAAAAATCGCAACCTAAGAATCGACTCTGCTGAGCATGCAGAGCGGGAGAACTCCGTGTGCTGCGTTTCACATCAAATCTAGGGGAGATTTTTGTGCTACCACATCAAAGCTACATATGTAAAGTAAATCGTTAACCTTCCAAGCTTGAGTAAATAGAATGCAAGTTAACCTACGAGTTGTTGCCAAGATGTGATGGAAAAAGCATCTCATCATGGGGTACATGATCAACCCAAAATCAGAAAACACCAACGGAAACCTCCAGATTATTGGGAGAATGTACTGTGGTCAGAAAAAAAAAAGAAAAAGGAGCAACAATATGAGGCTGGAGGAGGGAACGTCAGCAGATGTTCTTACAAGAAAAAAAAAAAAAACTCAACGGGTGAAACCAGCGTGGCTGGCATGGCCCCTGCTTCTCTTCTCAACCTCCTGGAAGAAGAGTCCAACGGATCAAAGAGAAGATGAATGGACCCATGTTTGGAGAATTTGCTGTGAAACATCTTTGTCATCCAGCAGGACGATGATCCAGAACACACCAAAAAAGGAGACCGGCAATTGGTTCCAGAGTAAAGAAAATGAAGACATTGAAATGGCCTAGTCAAAAACCAGACGTAAAACGCACGAGTAGAAATGTGAAAGGAGCTGAAGATTAAAATACGGCTACGTGCCCCATCTGGAAATCCTCGAGATTTAGAGGCATTTCTCCAAATAGTATCCGTTTACGTTTTGAATTCCTTTCCCACCCCCTTCTTCTTTATTGCATTGAAGTTCTTAATGGATTATTTAATTGTGTTGATACCAATGGTTGGTTTCAATTTCATGTAAGAAGATGCACTAGAACTAAGCTGAATCAGAAAAATGTTGACATGATGAATACTTTCCACCCAACTGTATATTATCTGGTATTTTCGACTTTGTTGTTGGTGAAATGATCCCAGAGACCTTAACCCTTACCCGCCTGGACAATCCAATGTGTCACGAATGAAGAAGTGTGGTCTATTTCGTTTTAGGTAACAAACACAGAGTGAGTTTGCATGTAAACATGCATGTGTCTCGTCATATTGCGGCTCGTGAGGAATACACTTTTCAAAGCAGCAGATTTGTAAATGAAAGAACAGGACAGGAGAGACCACTAAAAGTACAATGAGCCGAAACATGATTTACAACCTTCCTGTCAAACAAATGAGACCATCCACGATTCCTGTTTGAAACTGCATTTAAAGTATAATTATGAACATCATGGCACACGCTTATCACAAATTTGGAGTGCAAATGCTTCAGATGCTCCTGCCGGGGCTGTTTAGTGATAAGCTTACAGGCATACTTGATTTTTCTTTTACTGAGGCATCGATTTTCCCTTTTTTTTGGAATAGCTGCCAAAATACTGACTAGGAAATCATCATGGGCCTGAATGGATGATTTTTGTTAATCTGAAGATTTGTCAGGTCAACAAGCTGAATGAGAATATATTTAATATACAATGACATAGAAAACTACTGCATATCGCCACACTAGAGAAAAGTGAAGCCAGGAGAATTTAAGATAATTGTGAAAACTTTAGTTTTCTCAGTAGATCCTTCCTCATTCAGACATTCAGTTTTCCAAGTTACTATAGAGAGTAAAACCTCTGCTTTAAGCTCCAGGAAATGTAAAAGAAAAATAACCAGATTAAAACTGCAGCTCCATAAACTGCGCATTTTACTGACTCATTTCAATACAGTCCAAGTGTTCTTATCACTGATCTGACCACATTGGCATTTGAAAGTATTAGGGGTGAGGGGGGGCATGCAAAGTGAAAATATTACCTGTAAATAAAACAGATTAAAGTAACACGCAGGTGCCTGCTCAGTCTTGCACAATGTTTAAACAAGAATCTCAAAGTGGCATTTCTCCTCCTCTATTGAAGGGGGTATTTTTAGGACCAAAGCAAAAGATAAAAGTCAAGAACCTCATATGAATAAAACCAAACCCCGAGACCTTGTTGTGACTCTGAAGCTACTGGGACGTGTCATGCTCAGAAAGTACCGGTTAATAAAACACACCGGTGTTTCAAGTGTCTCATTTCTATTTCTGACTCTTTACGTTCAGACATAATCTGCGATCATTTGTTCATTTGTACGACAGCTAAACTCTTTAGTTGCCATCTGTTTAGATGCTCAGCTCGCTTTTAACCGTCTCTCCACTACTGTTTTTATCCTGCTCGCGCCCTGTGGGGCTTCTCCAGTCGACCCCAGTTTGACCCACAGAATTCCATGGATTTCCTGGCTGTTGAGGGGGAGGGAGAGGGGGAGGAAGGGGGAGTGGTGTCTGTCTGCTTGCCTGCCCGCCCACCCACTCACCCACCCACCCACCCCACGTCCTGCCTGCTCCCCACCGGAGTGCCTGTGTTCTCCTCAGGCAGGAAAGAGACACAGCCATCTGACCAGCTGACCGACTTCTACGTTGTAATGCACAGATTTACGGCCGGGCTGAATGAGGACACGGCTTCCGGCTTGGACCGAATAACACCGCTGTGCTGCCGCTCTTCACCAGTAAAGACGAGGATTACTCAATATTTTACTCACTTTGCATCTGATGAATTCACAAATACAGGAGATATTTAATTTTAAAAAAAGAAACCCATACTTTACTAATAGTATGGGCAGAAATACACTTTGAAGTGAAGCTGTAACATGGAATCTGAACCCATTCTGTCATCAGATAGCAGGACCTGGCTGAGGGTTAGATTAGGACTGTCCATCTAGTAAATGGCTGAGCTGCAATATGGAGGGAGGCAGGAAATCCTCTAAGTCTGCTCCTGATCTTATCACAGTGCCCTTTGAATGAAGAGCTCCGCATACCAACCAGGTGACAGGGACAACAGACTCACGCCCAGACTCGTACCTGAATCCTCCTTCCTGTCTGTCTGCAACCGTCATCTTTCGTCTGTCTGTCTATAAGCTACAATTAATCTTCAAACTGTCCGCCTCTTAGGGTTTGCTGATTGCAACTTGACGCAAAGGCGCATGCATGCACAGCTTTCAAGCCGGGTCGGGTGGCCCAGCGCTGGAAACAGATAGCTACAAACACTGGGCCTCAGCTCAGCCAGAGATCTAACAAAATGTGCGGCACACCGAGTGTCTGGCATCACTGCAGCACTTGGCGTCAGATTTCTGACAGCTGTGCTTTCTCCAAGGACTCCGTCTCCCTCTCTACCTGTTCACCTTGGCTGGTTCAGGCGGTTGGCACTGGAGTTGGGGACCAATCCGAAACATCTGACTCATTAAACAAAGAGATAGATAAACATATGCCTGGCACAGCGCCAGAGGGACAAAGGTGAATTCAGGGGAGCTCACTGAGGATAGACTGAATGCAGCCGAGCATACAGATGCAACAGAAAAACGCAAAAGACAGCAATTACCTCTTTGAGTGATACATTTCGTGATGTGGAGATGGAAATATTACATGTACAGGTGCTGGAGCCCACTGGAGGAGGAGAAAGTAGACTAAAGTACCAGATGTCTCATAAAAAAAAAGGTTTATCAATACTTGGCCAAATAAAATCAGAGGGATAAAGAGCATGTGCTCTGCAGTGATGCTCGTCTCAGTCCTGCTCTCACAAGTTAATCACGCAACCGTCATCACACATTCCCCATCCTCTCAATAGTTTTGTCTATAATGCTCATGCAAACATGCCCCTGACTCAGGATGCCTGAACAACGTGATAAGAATCGACATTTTCCTTGAAAGAAGCAGTCATGTACTTACTGCCTCACGGAAATTTCCTCAAGTCTCACAATAACAATAAGCCCCAACATGACCCTTGTGTAAACCAATGTATGACACACAAAGCCATGGAAAATTCCCGTACAACAGGCCCATTTCTTTCATGCAATTCATTACTCGTAGGCACACACCAACACTATTCTACTGGATATCCATCTGTTTTGAAGGAGTTTGCATAATGGTGAATCAGATTGCACCCGATCGGCTGCTGTCAATGCAAAAGGCCAAAAAGCTTCACAGAGCTGCAGACACGATGCAAGTTAAGCTCCATGACTGCCTGAATGCATTCAACTTCAAGTACGTAAACACAGAGAACCTTTTCGACTGTCTTTTAAAACCATTACCCTACATATTTGACACAATATAAATTCAATACCACAATAAAGTTTTCTGATTACTGAGGTAGCTTAAGCAGAGGTGTTACAAATTCCCTCTTAGAAAACGATAAATGCCTCGAGGTCAATGTGTAAGTCTGAAGTATGCATGTACAAATACAAATTCATGGTTTTAGTCACACCACCAATGATGAGGCACTTCCACTGAGCTTTAATCTTGCATGTGATGCAGACACTCATTACTAGTCAAAGTTACATTTACTAGTCAGTAAGCTTCGGTAAGTGTGTTTCAGCTAGAATGTTAATAAGCGGCAATGGATGTTTAAAGTAAGCTTTTATTTCTGCATCACAGTATCTAGTTTCCGTTTAAAGAAGAATACAGGTGTTTTTCATGTTTTTGCATATTTTACCACAGACCATGTATAATTCACACAACTGCTGACAATATTACGATGTGCAACATGTTTTACGATTGATTTTCTGCCTCCAAGATAACCTCTGGTTTTAGATCGTGTAGGTATGAGGTGGGGGGGGGGGCGCTTGCTCAGGCTTGAATTAAGTTTGACAGACCGCTGGCACAGTAATCAATCACACCAAGCACTTTTTTTTCCGTAAAAGTTGCATTATGTCTGTAGGGCAAAACTGATAAAATCAGGAAGTCTTCCCTTGTTTTTTGTTGTAATGAACATTTTTATTGAAGTTTAACACATACACAAAACAGACAGGGAGAGATCGATTCGCTTAATCACGGGGGCCGTCAAGGCCAGAGATTTACTCCCTAATTTTTTAGTAAATAAACTGAGTATAAGAATAAAAACTAAACCGAACACAAACATGGGCCACCACACCCATATCCCTCTCAAGAGATAAATGCAGTAAACCATTGCTTTATCAGGCAACCATTAAATTACAGCCAGACAATAAAAAGTAAGGTGACCATATTTTGATTTGCAAAATCGGGGACACTTGGCTCGCTCGGTTAACCCTGACCCCCGAGTAGCCGGGAGGTGAATGAGGGGAGGATGAGCCTATGTGGGTCTACTGGCTCAATCTCTACCAGAGACGTTTCTTTTCTGTCTCTCTCTCTCTCTCTCTCTTTGTGCAGCGCAGAGACACATACAAGGCTACCTCTTAGTACCATAATAACTCGAGTTCGCATAAGCATACTTTCTCTCACATTCAATTCTGGGATATTTTCAGGGACAGTTTTAACCAGGGGGGCCAAATCAGGGACTGTCCCCAAAAATTGGGGACGTCTGGTCACGATGTAAACATGTATTGAACCAGTTAATTTAGTAGGGAGTCCGTCAACCCTTTTGATATCAGCTATCGGTGCCATTGTTGTAATCCATTCTCCATAAAAAGGTGGGTATTTTTTCCCTCTGGTGTCTTAGTAGTATCCGTTTAGCTGTTGTGAGAGCCAGAATAATCCATTTTTTCTCTCAACACAGGACAAGTCATTGCCCTGAAGCTCAGTGGTCGATCCCAAGATAGACAATTTTGCAGAGATTTGGAACTTTTTGTGCAGGATCTCAAATATAATCTGACGGATGTTATTCCACCAGTCCTCAGGTGCTGGACATGTTCAGAGTATATAGACAAGGCTTGCTTCAAATACAGCGAGAGTCTGTAATAATGCATGCTATAATGCTATTTAACGCTCCTACAATTTTATGACGTCACATGCCCATGCTGCAGCCCTGCAAAGTTGGCACGTGAAGTAATGAGATCTAAGCGAGATTTGTGCAAAACCTGACATCGGTTTGTGCCATCCAATCTGGATGGACCAACTAGAACAGGGGTAGGCAACCAGTTCCACAAAGAGCCGCTGTGGCTGCAGGTTTTTGTTCCAACCCATCCATAGCACACAGATTGACCAATCAACTGTCTGAAGACTCAGATCAGTTGATTGCATAAGCTAAATCAGGTGTGCTGCTGCCTGGTTGGACCACAAACCTGCAGCCACAGCGGCTCTTTGTGGAACTGGTTGCCTACCCCTGAACTAGAAGGAAGATCCACCTTTACTTGACATGGACATGACAGCCTCCCTGGTACAACACAGGATCGCATAGTGCAGTTGGTAGAAATGTTAATGGGAGAATTGTGTTGGAGTCCCATTGTCTGCTCCTTTTCTTTTCCAAACTCAATTATGAAAACGTTTACATTTTGTTACCTATGTTTTCTTGTGCTGATGTGAATGAAAAGTGCAGCCCCCAGATGTGAACCTGGCTGTCCAGGTGGGTGGGGCATGCTGGAGTTTAACAGCATTTAAGGGGACAGGCGCTAAAACTGAGTGTTCAGAGCAGGGTTGTGAAACTGGTGTGTAGAGCACCCGGCTGTGTTCACTCTTTCAGTTTTTATGACCGAAGCGTGTTACTAAAATTACTTTTAGACATCAACAAACCATGTCAAAGAAGGGGAAAGGAGAACATAGTGTCTCTTTTAACTGCTTCGTTTCCAATTAGAACTTGCTTGTTTTTCCATAGAGATACAAAAGTCTTCCCTTTCTAATTCCTTGATGGTCCAATTTATGGAAAAGTTTGGACAAAAGACTTCAATCATTCATGAAGAAACCAACCTAATATTAACACGTGTGAGCAGACAAACAGAATACAAATATAACTTAGTAAAGTTAATTTAATTTTTGACCAATGATCCACTCAAACTGAATGAAAAATGTCTTGAACGACTAATATAAAATGAGAGCGCTTGTACAATTAACCATCTTACATTAGCATAACACTACACAGAGTAGTGTAGAAGACAATAATCGCTATCAATAATTCTTCTGTCTGTTGTCGGCCACTTTGCACTCTTTCCACTCTTGAGCCGAGATCTACAAATTCTTTACCAGAGCACAAATCTGTCATTGCATTATCTGTTTGATCCAGCAGGATTTTCCACACTTTCACGTCCAGGTCAACATAGTTTTGGCTAAAATTACCCTCACAGTGGTTTTGCTCAGCATGAGATCACACTTATTCATCAAGATGAGCAGCGAGGCCTCCGTGGCAGTGTCAACTTCAAGGTTGAAAAACACCATTTAGACGCACTGAAAGCATTTCACTTTTATTAATAACAAATTTCTTTTACTTCTTTTATCCACATCTTACATTAAACTTAACCAAACAAGGAGTCAAATAAATGGGGTCTAACTGCTGGTTGCTTATTTTGTTTAAACGCCTTTTTCCTCCAAACAGCGAAGTGATAATTTGCTGCCTGACATAAACAAACACCTCTGATTGAACAATTAACCTGTGAATTGATGAAAGTATGAGTTACTTTGCTCTCACTGTGAGCTGGTGGCTAGTACCATCACCTCACAGCAAGACACACAAAATGTGTGTGCATACACACACACACACAGATTCTCTGTCTTCACCCTATACGTGTTGGAGGAGCTGTTAAGATACACAGCAAGACTGGCTGCAGGGGTCAAACAATTACACTTGCTTAGAGCATCTATTTTTACATGCAGTAGATATCTGAGGCTCATTACTTTTATGCGTTATTCAATTTCTGTATAATTCAGGACACACGCAGCTGCTGCATTTGCGCCGTAGTCAAACAACGTGTCAAAGAGACATGTCACAAAAGTAAACAAAATCAATCTTTCAAAGACTGTTTAATTCATGAGAGGAAAAGAATTAGGCAACAGTGGTGACACTGGTGGTAAAAAAAATAAAAAGCAGCAAAGACAGGTTTCTGTTAATCGTCCACATCTAAGCCGCCACTTTCAGAAAATCTTTTTTGCTCTTGCGTGACAGTTCAATGCATCACTGAATACGTTTCTCACATTTCTTTTCACATTTTGTTGTGTGTTTTGATCTAACAGAGTCTGTGTCGAGGCCAAGATTTTAAAATCACAGCGTTAGAGACACATTCTTTGAAAACACACTCTCGCTAAGATGAGAGCAAAAATCTGATTGACAAGTACGAAAACAAGCCACGAGACGAGCCCCAGAACGGAACGCATGATACCTGGAGAGGCGACGAGCCACCTCCTGTTATTTTTCCATCCAGGAAGCTTTACACGGAAACCGACCAAATTTGATTTGAGAGCATTAATTCTATTTATTTGAGGGAGGAAATGAGGTGCTGAGTCAGGGGAGGAGCAGCTGGCTTCAAGCACAACAGAAACCAAACACCTTTTAGTCGTCTGGATCGGCAATCAGCCCCGGTGCACAAAGGGCGCTTTTCTCAGCCGTCGGCGTGCTTATTTTGAGATCAGAGTTTTATTTTGTGTACTGGTACGGCTGAGGTATGGCTGAGTATGAGTGGGAGATACAAAGAATGAGAGGGAGGTGGAGGAAGGAGGAGGAAACGTTAGGAATCACAACACAGGAACTTGACCTCTGTGTGAACTTTGGCTCGACAAAACTGAGCTGCTTGCGAGTGGAGAAAACTTCATTTCAAATTAACTTTCTGATCTGTTGATATGGTTATCATATTTCCCACTTTTTGTTTCTGCAGATGTATGCAAAACACTAAATTGATAATGTTTAAAGCCTAAAAACCTCCCCTCATACTGTCTTCATATATATGAATGCAGTTCATCTCTCTCTCTGTGGGATCGAGTGAGTTCATCTTTCTTATCTCTATACAATTCATCTCAACATTTAGACTCCTGAAAAGTGTCTCCTCAGACAAGTTATCAAGTGCTGGAGAATAACGCAGCTTTGATTTCATTCTAAAATGCTAATGAGTCTACTAACAACAGCTCCTGAAAGCCTAATATTTGAGAGGCATGCGTGAGTGTCCCTCTGATGACAGGTGACACAATCGAAATGTAAATATCTGTCCCAGGGCTGTATTACTTTAGACATGAAAATAATAACTTTTCCCTTCACGTATACTCTTAAATGTGGCATTTTACTCTCAAAATAAATGCTCATAAGGGCTGCATTGATCTGACATCTTTTTATGGTAATCAACTGATCTGCCGTTCATTTTCTTGACTTTTTAATGCTTTTACAATATTAACAGTGAAAAATAGCTGGAAAAGTTTCAATGATCCCATTGTGACTTCTGAAAGCTTGTTGGGACCATATAAAACATAAAGATTAAAACTGTAAACATCTGACACTAAAAAGAAACAAATCCCAGCATCTGAGAGGCCATCATATTGCTTCCTCGATTGAATGCTGATCAACACCGACACGGTACTGCTTGTAAAACCAAAAAGCTAAAAAAAAGGGAAAGAAAATGTTGATGCTCGATTATTCCAAAAAGGTGAATAGCCTTCCTAAAAACGGTGAATAGGCTTTCAATAAAAGCACAGCAGGCGTCTCCATCGATCGACTCCCTCTGAAGCTTCCAGTTTATCTGAATCACACGCATTTATCACACGTGAGGTCAGAAATGACCAAACAGAAACAACTAACCCACCAGAGCCTACACCCACAACACAACTTGACTCTACTCCCTAAAAAAAAAAAAAAAAAAAAGGTTATGTTCTGCATATCTTATTGGCTCAGTGAGCGCAAAAACGGTCAGCTCTGGCAGCTTAGAGTAGGACTCGTTTGTCAAACCTTTGTTGTGTCACGGCAAACAAAATGAGGTCCGAGCTCGGAACGGCTCCGGTAAAAGAGCAGAAAGTTAGACGTGCATGCAGTGAAGATGCAACACTGGTTTCTTAAAACAAAGTGTCTGTGCATGTCTGTGTGTTGCTGCACAGAGCAGGCGATTCAAGGCAGCTTTGTCCTCACACAGACACGAGTGTTGACAGCAGCCAGGCGGGGCCCACAGCCACAGGAAGAGAATTTGTCAATATAAGTCTTCAAAATGCCAAACCCACTCATAATATATGCTTTTACCTGCACTTCTGAGGGTCAATATTTAGCCATGGAGACGAGACAAGACGAGAAGATGCACAGCAACAAAAGGAAGGTTCATTCATTCCATTCAGAAATGATTAAAAAGGAAAAAAAAAAAGTACAAAATGACATTTAACAAGACCTTTTACAAAATTATTTTTAGGCGCGGGAACAGAGCTGTTTCGACATCAGAGTGACAATATGGTTTACATCACACTTGCATTTTGCTCCACAATCCATTTCTTTTCGGATTTGTGTGGTTTCCTGTTGAGATGCTTCTTTTTCTTTTTAACTTTTCCTTTTCAAAATCTGAGATCTATACATGAGGGAAGAAATGCTGAAATGAACAGTCTTTGCTTAAACACAGACAACAGTATTTTAGCCTTCCCTTAAAAACAAACCCCCCACATCAAAAAAAAGAAAAGAAAAAGAAAAAAAAGCAGCTCTACATTTTAAACCACCAAATAATTTTGTACTTTTAATCAAGAGTTGCAGTTTTGGGTCTGACTCTTGGTTTTGGAGTGAGAGTCTGCTGCCCTCACAACACAGAGGTGACAGTGTCAGCAGCAGGGAGAAAGTCACCAGGAGAGCACGATTATTCATAATTCTGGGAATGTAGTCATCATCATGGTCTGGTGGGATTTTTCGAGGGGTGGGGCATATTCCGCTTTCAGAAGGGGAAGCGAGGAAAATGAGAGAGAGAGAGAGAGAGAGAGAGAGAGAGAGAGAGAGAGAGAGAGAGAGAGAGAGAGAGAGAGAGAGAGAGAGAGAGAGAGAGAGAGAGAGAGAGAGAGAGAGAGAGAGAGAGAGAGAAAAAAACAGAAAGCGAGGAAGGAAAAAAAACTTTGCAAACTTAGGAAGCAGCAGGAGCGGAGACAATGAAGCGTCTGAAGATCTTAGCATAGAAAGATAAGTAGATAGAAAGCATGGCTCCTGCAGGGGGAAAAGAAGCTTGGTTTATACCGTAGTCCCCGTCGGCTCTGCCTCGCTCCCTACCCCCACTTCCACAAACACATCCAGGACACACACACACACACACACACACACACACACACACAGACAGACACACAGACACAGATGCATATACACACACTAATTTACTCTCTCTCACACACACACACACACACATACAGACAGACGCACTGGCCCACACTCGCCCATAAAAGTTGCTCTTCCAACCATTGACTTTTACAAATGAGTGAGCAGAGTCCGATCGACTGCCTCGCTCAGCGAGTACACACGCACAAATACGAGTGGATACACAAATATCGCACGCGGCGGCTAACATTGTAACAAAATTTCCCTCCCAAACACACATACCAAGGCGCACGCACACGTTCAAACACTTACTACGGTGATATCAGCTGTATGCACTCCCCCCTTGCTTTCCCGCACCCGCCACGCCGACCCCAACCCGAGTGTAAAGTTAAATTCAGTCTGTTCCGCTTCTCAAGGACACTGCAGCTCACTGTAACCAGTCCCCCGCTCTTCTTTTCTCCCTTTTAATCTCTTTTTTTAGTCGCGACAGTCTTGCTACGTTGCCCCGCAAGATCAAAGGAAAACGCCGCTGAAGGGGTGTGTGTGTGTATGTGTGTGTGTGTGTCTGTATGTATGTATGTATATGTGTGTGTGCGTGTATCTATCCTTATATACATTTGTATATGTACATGCAAATGTGTGTGTGGCGGTAGTGTTGAGGGTCATCAAAGCATTTACCTTTTTCGTATTCCGACTGTTGTATCCGCTGTATGGGTACCCGGGACGCTGAGGTACAGAGAGCAGCATTTTCTCGGCGTGTCCGGAGCGGTGAGCTCAGCCCAGGCTGCCAGCTGACGTCAGCAATGGAGGAAGTGAGAGCCTGGAGTCCCACTCCTGTTAAGAGAGCTTGGCAACCCACGTCACTGTGCGCGGTGCATTCTGGGCGCAGCCATGTTCGGGCGGCTGCTAATCAATCAACCCATTCATTCAATTATTCAATCAGTCATTCATTCATTTGCCCGTTCATTCACTCATATATGCATCAAAGTCTAACAGAAGTTTAGCCATGCTTAATTGGCAGTTTTATGATTGTTACTCTGAGGTTGAAATTGTTTCACAGACTTGTAAACTTCATTGATCCATTGGAGAAGGTCCCCAATGGATCTTGACACTTTTGGGTGTCATCAAAATTCATTCGTCCATCATCTTAGTGGCACTAGTGTTGCGAGGCTCTGCTGGAGCCTATCTCCAGCACACATCAAGGCAAAGGTAAGGAAAACACTCCTGACAAGTCTCCAGTCCCTCACAGAACACACACGCACACATACACATTCACACACATCACTCACTGTCTCATTCACACCAAGAGACAATCCCCTCCAGGATCTGACATAATAATCATAATACAGTCAATGGCACAAAGCTGTCAGCAGATAGTGTTTTTTTCCTAAAGTGAGGGGGACGGATCGAAGTGCATTCGAATCTGGGTGGGACGAATCCCACCTGACCCACCCTCCATCTGCACCAATGAATGCAGTAACATTACATTCTAGATTCTATATTCAAGTGGCTTTCAAGGTACCTGAGGGCACCGTCAGGCTGACGAGGGCATATAAGTAACATGCAGAGACATAGGACGTTTGGTGAAAGACGCAATAGTTCCAAAAAGTTGGCAAGGGACAAAAATCAAACAAACAAAAAAAACAGGTGAGGTGAGTTTTGAGCGTATGACTGAGGAGCGTGAAGTGCATTGATGTTGTGCAAGTGGAAGAGTCTTAGGGCCAGACGAGCAGAGGGAGTGGATAGCAGGAGCGCATCGGGCAGATTGTAAGGTGCGGGTGGGTTGTATGACGTGAGGAGATCAATGAGGTAGGTTGGTGCTACATTACTGTAGATGATCAGAAGGATTTTAAATGGGATTTGAGATTGAATTAGATGCCGGTTTAGTGGATGGAGGATGGGAGTGGTATGTTGCCATGTGCAGGTGAGATGTCTTGCTTGAGGTCTTGCGTGGATGTGTTGGAGTGCGTTTAATGACTTTAATGTCTAATCACAACCTACTGAATGCACCCAAATGAACATTTGTTTACATGATACAACATTTCTTTATATTTTCCATAATTTTTCACAGTGTTACCCTAAATCAAGTACATCTATGTGCCTGTCCATTCATATGTCTGTACGCCTGTCTGCTCTCCTATCTATCACATGTATCTGATATGCAATGGAACGATGGATAAAGTTAAACTGACAATCAACTGATAATTGGACAATGATGTACGTTTTGTTTAGACCGTTTCTCTGAATGTCAGAATTTGCTTATGATATCTTTCCTCTTTCGTCCCCTGTGACAGCAAAATATCTTTGAGGTGCGGACAGAACACAGTATTTTTGGTCTTATCAACATTTATCTATAAAGCTGTCTCTTGTCATTTGCATCTTGTGAGAACTATTCAACTGACGGGGAAAATAAAATTAAATCAGATGGGCACAATAAAATTAAGTAATCATTTCCTGCAGCCCTACATATTGAACCATTTTTTTTTTACTTTGAGTTATATAATGCAGCAATTTGGGTTAAAATCTATTTCCCGGTAACAGTATACATCCAACTGGCCTCGTCTCCATAGCAATGACAGCTGAGGTTCATGGGTGGTGTCTTTTTTCATGGCATTTGCTAAACCCCACTGATGAGAATAGATTTGGAAGGAAGAGATAAGTCAGAGGGAGAGATAACTTGTACCTTCTGCTCGGATCTGGTGTGTTTCTGTGTGGACAAACATGATAAATATCATCAGCTGGACAGAGCTCTGAAGAATGAGGCCGCTTCATGTACTTGCAATTAATGGGGAGATTAAGGTGGGGAGATAAGGTGGAGAGATAAGGTGGAGAGAAAATTAAGGAGATTTTATGCAAGACCAGAGAGACTCAGTCCCATTTCTTTTTTCATTTTGAAACTCCCAAAATAACCTGTAAAAAATTACTTATTTCAGATCAGTATCACAAAAGTTACTTCTATACTTCTGACATTAGATGACAATACATGCATCATACTTACCCAAGAATTGATGGAAATTGTGAATAAAAAAACAGGAAACCATGATAAACCAAAGTTTATTTAGTCATAGTAAAACCATGATTAATTTTCATAAGTGGAAAGCTGTCCTAGGTGTCTTCACTGCGTTGCCTGTCCTTTGCCCTATGTGCAAATGAGATGAGGGCACAAGCCGACCTCCACATCACTAAGATAATGAATAGATGGATGGATCTGTATGAGCTGCCACTACCGCTACACCCACCACATAACAATGCAGCCGTTTAGCAGACGGCGAGGCAGCTCACATAGGCAGGCGAAGAAACATATTCACGCTACCTCACAAAAGCGACCACAGAGTTACAATAAATACTGCCCTACCTTCTACAGACCACCAATGAATCAGAGTGGACTAGGGCAAGTGTTAAAGTACGAGTGCAGAGTTTGAGAACTAGTTAAAACTAGGAGGCAGTACGAGACGGGTGAGCACTAGTGCCCCCACTGCTGCTTTTGATGCTGCTGACAAGGGGGGACCCCCACTGCTGGCCCCACTGCACTACTCTGGGGGTCCTTCCTTCAGGCGAGGTGTTTGTGGGGGTGTGTGTGTGTGTGTGTGTGTGTGTGCGTGTGTGTGTGGCAGTCAGGGGGATTATTAATGTTCAGGCTTTGCTCAAAGCTTACTATAATTTCTAAAACCAGGACAAAAAAAAACAAGGAAATCGAACAAATAGTGAGATATTATAATGTATGTAGAATAAGTAGATGACCTTCTATAAGAATAAAACACTAATGAGAAGTTATTAGTGAAAAAGTGATGTTTAAGCATTTTAAATTAAAAAAAAAATCCATCCAAATGCTTCAAGCTCAGTAGACACAGTACTTCAGGAACAAATCATTCACCTTCACATAGGAGCTTTGTTGGATTATACATAGAAAATAAACATTTTGCAGGTATGATATCATCGATTCAAGCAAACATCCCTCACCTAACCTCTGTGTCTGTATGCTGCATTCGGGTGCATTCCCGTAACTGTCCGACACTTCAACACAGTCTGCCAAACTGTAAAACATCACGAGACTTTTAAGAATTAAACCCTCTCAATGATTTGCTGACACATTTAGACTTATCCTTGATACGGACATAGCACCTTTTAACACAACTCTGTAGGTTGCGCTCGCTTTGATTTTTGCTGCTGTCCTGCTCTGTGCTTGTGTAACCTTCCCTGTGTGTTTGTTCTGATCGCTGAGCACGCTTTAACCTTGTAGAAATTTGCCACACAAACAGGATGATGCAAGATGGCTGCTGCATGTTTGTCAGGCTCCACACCAGCTGCTATTTATATATTCTGATACATATGTATGTATATATATATGAATATATGAATATATACACATATATATATACATACAAATATATATATATGTGTGTACACACACATACACACATGCATCGATATCTTTAATTGAATATGTTTATAAAATCATATGAAAAAATATATAAAATCATTTTCTGCCTGTTGCTGCTATTGTTCTCCTAGTGTAGCGTTTCTGTGAGGATCTTGTTCTGATCTAAAATAAATCTTTAATGAACTATTCAATCCATCCATCCATTCAACAATCAGGGAAAAAAAAGCCACAGACATGGAACAAACGAACACAGCTGCACATGGCTGCTTTGTTTTTGTTCTTTTGTTTCCATGACATTGAATATCAAACAGCCCGGCAAAAAATATCAGTCCTACCAGACAGAAAACAACTGTATTTTCTTTTTTTCTACCGCTACTCCTACCTACTGGCAAACTGACAACCAGTGTGCTGTGATAAGCACGGGCCAACAAAGTAAAGAAAACATCACTTCTTAAAGGCACGGATATTCCTACTTCTGCTAAGTGGAGACATACATCTGAATCCAAGTGCAAGTAAAATATCAATGGTCCAGACTGTTGTTTTTTTGCACCCGCCTATGAAAATGGGAATTTCAATCAGGCCTGTACATACATCAAGTCCACCTCCTGAGGTGTCTGAAATTATTCCGGGTTTGGCAGAGGAAAGGAGTTCCCACAGACACAATCCAAGGCAGACCATCCTTCAAACAGCAACGTATTCATCGAGAGAGACACAGGGTCATCGATTGTGCTGCAATAAGATGAAATTAACTAATATACTTCCAGACTGTAAATCATGCAAAAATTATCTCTCAAACAGCTCTGAGTCAAAGCTGAAAGGAATCCTCAGAGGTCATTTAGATGGGAGATGATTCCTGGCCCTGAGTGAAACCAGGCTGACGGATGTTTTTTTTGCGTACACTTGAAAAGACTATCGGGAAAAGATGGGGTAGCCCTGATTTATGTCTGGAACCCCCAAGGGTTCTGAAATTAAACTGGCCATGTTCAAGATCTTTGATATTGTTAAAATTTATTTTAATTTTGGGATGTTGCACAACCCTTCTCTTTAAAGTGATAAAAGACCCCATAAGACTAATATGAACAAAATCAAACATGTATAGATAACATGTTTACAAAGTTACCCAGAATTCACTACTGTCAACACACTGACAAACTTTTGCTGAATTAGCCCAAACATCAATAATCAACAGAATGGGGCGAATAAGAATTAAATTAATCAGTTTGAGAGGTGTGTAAAACCACCTTGAACTTGACTCTGCAAACAAGTGATTTGAAGAGCTTTTGTAATACTTTGACAGGATCAATTAGACACAAATCATTAAAAAAAATGTACAAAGCCACACATAAAATACCATATCTGCCATATATGGATTCATGATGATATCCTTCACCTAATGAAACAATGGGATCTTACTGACTAAAAGACCACCTTCCATGAAACTACACAGAGATAACCTTATTGTTTTTGAAGGGCTCTGAAATGAAGAGATCAGTGAACTGAGAAAAACTCTCTGCTGTTAGTTTCATAATCAGGATGGTTATAGCTCCAGATACCAAATAGAGGTAGAATAAATGAGTTAAGTGAAAGTAAATGGAGTGATTGTCTCTCATTGCACAGTTATGGAAGATGCACGTAATGCCTTCTTGGTCAGTCTGAGAACCCATTGATTGGACCTATAACACATATGTTGAATGTATCTGTTAATAAGGAATTCACTCAAATATTAAAAAAGGGATTACCTTACAAAAATTTCTAATTTTCCAGTAATCCATCTATGTCCAATGATACATGTATATAATTTAATTATTTCCTTAAATGCCAATTTGAATGCGCAAGTTCCTCTACGTGTTAGAGATTTGCATGTGAGGCACTTCCAAACTCAAAGCTGACATCACATATCTCTTCGTCCTGTTTTGACACACTCATGTTCCTCTCTTATCTGAACCATCAAATAAGATTTATGAACATTCTCCTACGTAATGCTTGAAATTCCTCTTTAATTGAATCTGTTTTTGCCACTGAGGCGTGTCTGAGAGCTCTAGAATTCCAACATTTCTATCACAAACATATACTGCAAAAGTGAAATCTGCAAATCAGCGCGCTTTTATTAAAAAACTTTATTAAAACTTTGCTGCCATTTCATTAAAGACTGCAACATATCTGATCTTGCAAAATGAATGCCGTTGAGGAAGGTGCAGCTTTATAACGTAATAAGTTTTAAAGCCTTGAAATCTTCACACTGGCCTGAAAAGGGGGGAAAATTTAGCAGGCATCGCAAACCCATCAGGCTCTGTATTTTGCATGCAGATTGCATAGAAATAATTTCGGAGATATGGTCTACTTCTTGTCTGTGTCGTGACAGCCTCCATGTGACGGCCAACTGGCCTGCGGGAGATGACACAGCTGGTGTACATCTGGGATGTCTGTAAAAACAGCCTATATCTTTTTTTTCTGTTTTTTTTTAAGGAAAAGCTGCTTGTTTTATGTGAGACTGTATTTTTATGGCATACAGTCTTATTGCAGGGTATTGTTTTGTGCTTTGAAGTTGAATACTGTTGGGCCTTAATGCCCAGATGTGGCTCTTGTCTTAATGCACGTGATCAAAAGTCAATGAAGTGGTTTGGCTGCACTAATATACATTATGTCTTCCATTAACACGATGTGATTAATTATGCAGCACAGCACTGATTCCAGGCAGTCTCACATAATGTACCTCGAATCAGAGAAAGCAGAAACTCCTGAGCTTGTTTTCAGCAAGAACCATCAGGTGGGCTGAACTTATTACACAGATAATTTCTTGTAGAGTCCAAAATAAACATCGACAGGATCCTGTGGTCTGGTGGACATGGCGTAATGCAGAGGGACTGGTGGATCTGGTGCACTGATGATGATGTCCTGCAGTTTCCTCTGAAGGTCACAGACGAAGGTTGTTAAACGGCAGACTCACAGACACATTGGGCACTAAAACTCAACATTTGCCACCACAGTGTGAATGAGCAGTGCCCTGAAGTTACCTCTCACGTTTTATCCCCGGCTGCCTAGTCACTGCTTTCATATCTTCTTCTGCTATATTTAAATGCCTTTTCACTTTCTCCTGTTGCCAGTGATTGGCTGGGAGATGCATCCCCGTTGCAGATGGCAGCTGAAACCTGATGCCTACAATGCAGTGGCATTCAAAACAATCTATCTGCATAGGTTCCCACACAAAGCAATGTCAGTTTTGAGTCACACGTGTCGAATTTCCCATAACTTCAGCACAGTGTCACAAATTACCATACAAGAAGGGTAAAGTAAAAAAACTATAGTTTTAAAGTAGTGGTTTGCAGGAGTACTTTAGAATACTTTGGAATACTTTTCCTTGATCAAGTGCAAATAAACCCCTTCATCTTTGGTCTCTAGTACTTTCTCGTCCGACAAATGGACTCCTGAGTCAAAATCTACTACAGTATGCTCCAGCTATGCAGCATTGACTGCTCACTGGGAAATGCACAAAGTGTAATTTTATTATGGGTGGTGCAGTGTGTGAGAGCCCCTGCAAGAAAAGCCTGAATCACATCTATTCCCAGCATGAGCCAAAGAGAGCACAAACATGGTACAAGCACAGAGGGGGCACCAAATGGGATTTTTGTAGAGCTGGATAACCACAGTTTCACAGCACACTTTGATTCCCCCACAACTGGTGGGCTGAACTGACTTTCCGTCTGAACGTATGTGCCTGTTATTCAAATGAGGGAGAGGAGCTGGACGACCTTGTGAATCCTCAAAACTAGTGTTTGCCTCTGCACAGCTTGTCTGTAGCTCAAAACAGATTCAAATATGCAGTGTGAATATGAATTAATCCTGCAAAACACGTCAATGCTTATCATTTGACTAGATTTTTAAATATATAATTCAAGATACAATTAGACAAATTTCCTCCTTGTCTCCTGGAGAGAGCAGATCTTTCACAGGGTGCAGACTTTGCAGAGCGCACTGCAAACGTTCTCTGAGGACCCTAAACTGACAAACACAACGGTGTGAACAGTCTCTCTCTATGAATTAGCCCTGTAAGCACTTTGTGCTGGTGTCTGTTTCATTCAGCCCGGCAGCCTGTCTGTGGGTTGTTCCTCTGTCTGCTTTCAGGAACACACCAGTGACATTGTTGCACTGAGCAGAACCTCAGTCTGGCACCACCAGCCACTTTGACGACATGAACATTGTTTGGACGTCAACAGGCTCGTTGCTAGGCAACCCAGCCCCCTCCATCCCAAGTGCTCTGGCCCTATTACCTCTGGGGTAGTGAGGCGGCGTGAGTGTGTGCGTAAAAACTCGTATTACTCATGTTGTGGGGACGTGAATCTGTTTACACAGTCGCATTGTGGGGACTCGCCTTCCTTTTGGGGAGAAAACGCAAGCTGCCACTGCATAAATCATCTAAGTTAAGGCTGAGGGGGAGGGGGGAAGTATCGAGGAAATCAATATAAATCACTGCAAAGTCCTCTGAAATAAGAGAAACAAGACTCTGTGTGTGTCTGTGTGAGTGTGATGCAGATACTATATCTATCTATCTATCTATCTATCTATCTATCTATCTATCTATCTATCTATCTATCTATCTATCTATCTATCTATCTATCTATCTATCTATCTATCTATCTATCTATCTATCTATCTATCTATCTATCTATCTATCTATCTATCTATCTATCTATCTATCTATCTATCTATCTATCTATCTATCTATCTGCATCTTTAGAGCATGTGCATGTGTGTCATTGCCAAACGGTGCCTATCACATGTGTATCAAAAACAATGGATAATAAAATAAATAAGTCTCAGTAATTTTGTGTAGACAATTTCTAGGGAAGTCAGAATTCCTTTATTACAGCTTGTTTCTGTGATAGCAAACTGAATATCTTTGAGGGATGGACAGAACACAGTACTTTTGGTCTTGTCAATTATACTGTCTATTAAACTGCTTCTTGTGATTTGCATCATACAACAAATATTCAGTGGACAGAGAAAATGACATTAAATCCGATAGGTAAGTAACCATTTCCTGCAGCCCTATATATTGAGCCATTTTTTTTTAACTTTGAGTTATATAATGCAGTAATTTGGGTTAAAATCTATTTCCCTGTAACAGTATACATCCAACTGGCCTCGTCTCCATAGCAATGACAGCTGAGGTTCATGGGTGGTGTCTTTTTTCATGGCATTTGCTAAACCCCACTGATGAGAATAGATTTGGAAGGAAGAGATAAGTCAGAGGGAGAGATAACTTGTACCTTCTGCTTGGATCTGGTGTGTTTCTGTGTGGACAAACATGATAAATATCATCAGCTGGACAGAGCTCTGAAGAATGAGGCCGCTTCATGTACTTACAATTAATGGGGAGATTAAGGTGGGGAGATAAGGTGGAGAGATAAGGTGGAGAAAATTAAGGAGATTTTATGCAAGACCAGAGAGACTCAGTCCCATTTCTTTTTTCACTTTGAAACTCCCAAAATAACCTGTAAAAAATTACTTATTTCAGATCAGTATCACAAAAAGACAGCTGAGCGCTACAGTGACTATCTATCTATCTATCTATCTATCTATCTATCTATCTATCTATCTATCTATCTATCTATCTATCTATCTATCTATCTATCTATCTATCTATCTATCTATCTATCTATCTATCCATCCATCCATCCATCCATCCATCCATCCATCCATCCATCCATCCATCCATCCATCCATCCATCCATCCATCCATCCATCCATCCATCCATCCATCCATCCATCCATCCATCCATCTATCTATCTATCTATCTATCTATCTATCTATCTATCTATCTATCTATCTATCTATCTATCTATCTATCTATCTATCTATCTATCTATCTATCTATCTATCACTTTGTTTCTCTCAAGTCTGTATTCACTATTTTGCACAGTTTTGTTTTGTGTCTTTACACTGCTGAACATCTCCACACAGATCCAATCTTCCCAGTGCTCTACTGTTTGATTATCTGTAGGAGGAGGAGGAGGTTGTATAACAATAATGTGTGAACCTTGATATTATTGCTGTAGCTGTGTGATGGGTTTCCTCATTAGACACTGCATGTCTTATGGGTCTCCAACCTCTGTCTACTGCCTGCTTCGCCTGTCTCTCTCTCTCTCTCTCTCTCCCTTTCTCTCTCTCTACATATTTGAGGCAGTAAAATGATGAACCTCTATAGGTATAACAGACTGTGTTTTTCAATAAACACAAAGCAGCAGCATCAACAAGTCTACAGCAGTCTCTAACTGTGGGCATGCATTAAAAACAATCATTTACTCACAAATCTCCAGTGATGTCTTAGGTGAAACATACAGCTCATAGTTTGGAGATTTAGAGATCGTTTCACCATAACCTAAAGGACCTAATCAGTCCATTTCAGAATGAGACTGAGAGTCCAGTAAGGACTTTTCTATCGCATTTAAATCACCTTTACACATTTTTTCAGTGGCTTTCTCCGAGTTTAATTTATCACTAGTCTGATGTGGATGTCCAGAATTCAAGACTTTTGAAACACAGGTCAAAGGTCACACAATAAAACTTAATCTTGTCCAGTTTTGTTTTACGTTCTTGCTCTTTATTTTGTCAATTTCTAAAATAATACATGGAACCAGATCATGCCAGAGTCCATATGGATTTTCTGGCTCACCATGAAATACAACAAAGTGTCTGACGTCCATACACAACCTATTTAAGGACAACAGCACATGAGGAAATACCACCCTTCCACCCTTTGCCTGCATTTACAGCCAACTTACCCACCCACCCACACACACACCCATCCACCCACCCACCCACACACACACACACACACACAAAACAGCATCAGTGCTGTGGGGGTGAACCTCTGTCATCAAAGTGAGCTGTTGTTTGGGAGGAAGGGGACTCTGTGTGTGGAGCAGAGTGGATATGAATGGTGTGGAAGGGTTCAGGGAGTTCATGTGTGAGTGAGAGTCGTTGGGAGTCAGTGTGGGGTTCAAGGTCAGAATGGTCAACAGAGAGCGAAGGCCAGCAAATGGTGGCTCAACATAAACAACTGCAAAAATGGAGGGAAAAGGGGAAGCTTCAGTTTTAAACTTTGGCATTTCAGGGTTGCGTTAGAGAAGTTGGAAACACTAAGTAAGAATGGAAGCAAAAAAACACAGTCTTATAAAATGCTGCTGTATTTAGTTTATATTTACACCTGCTTTATATCAGAAACAGATGTGAATCATCTAGAAGGAATCTGCAAACACACCAAACTGTAAATTTTTTATTTGCGTTTATTGACAATAGTTATTACTTGAACCAGTCTTCCAGCAACAGTGTTTGCACTCATCCAACGGTTAGTATCAGAGATAATGATGTGTATCTGAGACGAAACAATTTTTTGGGATGAAGTTGTGAACACTGCGCAATAAAACATACTGAACTTGTAAAAAGTCAATAATAAGTAATTGTGCTGTTTTTGCTCTACAGGAGCAGCATATTTGGCAACATAATCCCCACTGCAGAGAAAAACGAAACAGTAAAATTCTGAGTATTGGGCGGCACAAACAAACAGATGGATGCATGTGCTTGCTTCACGTGAGACGGGTTACTTTTACACATCCGCTCAACAGACCACACACACACACACACACACACACACACACACACACACACACACACCCTGACACGCCAGACAATCAGTCAAGCATTCCTTGTGGTTGGAATGTGTTTTTTAGGGAGAGTGTGAAAGAGGAAGTTTTGGTGAGGAAGGCTTGAGGGGAATGGTGCACGCACACACACACGCATACACACACACACACACATGCACACACTATATAAGCTATTTATGTATTTAGACATCTCAATACCTGCTGGTTTTTCAAGAGCATTGAACCATGTGCACTTCTGTAAGGGGGTCTGCGAAAAAAAAAAAAAGGGAAAATACTTCCATTTATCCAAGCAAGGTCAGCACCCATCCCATTTCTTTTGTTCACAGAGTACTTTTGTTGATGGACTCTACATACCAAACCCAGGATGGAAGGACATTGCCATTGTCATTGCCAAAACAGAAAAACAGAAAATTCTGACCATCAGATCAGCGATAAGTAAAAAATTGAATAAAATGCAAAAAAAAAAAAATTATCAACAAGCACAAACAACCTGAGCTCAATTTATGCACATATTTCTCTTTAAAATCATAATGCAAGATTCTTTGCATGGAGAGCAACATACAAGATATCTGAATGAAAAATATCTGTAATCAATTAAATGTTTTTATCAAATATGTGTAACTTGATGTTGCAGTACATTTTCTAATCTCTGTGGAAACTTCTGTTGCATGTGATTTGTTATCTATACTTCATTATGACAATGATCAGATAGATTTGCCTGATTCAGAAAAAAACGACAAAACAAAACTAGATTTCATTTCATATAACTCATCGCAGATAAAGTGCATTTGCAAATAGAGGGTATTCAAGTTCTGCCACACCTGATTGATTGGAAGGGGAAACGTTTTTTTCTTTTTCTTTTTGTCTTTTATTGTACAGCTTTTTTTAAAGCCAGGTTTCAAGAATCTCTTAAGTGGGATATTTACGCTATGTTGCAGCTGGAAGTAATCTGAGCAACAGATTTAAGTGTAAAGAGGCACAAAGAAAGCCTGGTGATGGAGTGAGAGGGAAGGAAAGAAGGGAACTTGGGCAGGGGGAAGGGGTGAGAGAGCTGAGCGGGTGGGGGAAGGGCTGTTTGTGCATGCCTCAAATTCCTTAGGTGTTATCAGTATTGCCCGCGCCATAATTGTTCCTTTCGAGGAGGAAAGAAAAATAGAGACTGTATAACACTGTAAAGCTTCCTTTCTGTCAAAGACCAGAAGGGGAGGAGTCAAGATCTTTGAACTCTGATACCATCAGTTTTGACTTTGTTATTCTTCCATTGAAAGATTAAATAAGTGGGTCTGGCTCTTGACTTCACACTTATTATTAATTATTCCTATAATAATGTCTTGCTTGGACTTCTCAGATGTTGGTATTATAGTCCACTAGCTTTGATCGATGTGTGTGGGTGGAAATGATACAGAAGAAGAAATCTTCTGTATTACTAACATTCAGGTGGCAAATACATACAGACACACACAAAACTTGCTGTTGGTTGTAAACCATGCTGAAAAAGTACAGCAAGCTACCGCCCTTTACTGTCTGCAAATGAGTCCATTCAATTGAAAAAAAGAAAAACATAAAAAACATAATCTGCACATTGATGTGAACTTGAACTTGCACAACACTTCTGCCGGCTGTGCACACACAAAAAAAATCTGTGCCGATGGAAACATACAACCAGGAAAGGGATTTGCACATATACAGGAAATGTATGGACTGCTTTGCACTACCAACCACTTCCCCTCCTCCAGGAGCAATGAGCCCCTTCAGTAGAGTCTCAATCAACAGGCCTGCAACAGAAGTATTGCTATCAGTGTGTATCGGCTTCAAACTAATTCAAATAAGGCAACATATGGACAATATCTTTGCAATTGACACTGAATCTGTAATGTAACCATCTGCACTTGACTTACTTAGCACATGTGCAGATTAAATATCTTTCAATGAAGAGCACTCAAATTGCATAACATTTTGGGTCTTAACAACACTGCTCCGAACGCTTGTGTCATTTATAGGCATGAAGGCCTCTACCGGACAATGACCACACATTATTGCTTCCAACCGGGGCCTTAACTATGCCAGCCAAGCACAGCACTAGTGTAGCCATCGACTGTATGTTAGCTGTCAAAGAGCTTTTTGTGTTCATCTCTATACAAGGTTGAGGTCCTTTTCTTCAAGAGTCTGTGCAGAAGGACTGTCTGCTCTGTAAAAGCTGTAGCAGACTGGTTGCGGTAATTGCATAAACCAAGTAAGCAATATTTTGTATTTATCATCAGGCCCAAAACATGGGAACAAAGGAACAAAACTTCTTCTTGTAGCAGGCATCTTTTGACAATGATGATGTGACCTTCAGCTATGGTGCTGCTCGCAGACCTGTGACCAGCCAGGACAAGGATTTGTCTGTGCCCTTAACAACACTAACATCATCCAAGCACTTTACAAACTTTTTTCACTATTTCGTCCACTGAGGCCAAACACCATTAACCTCTACAACATGGTTGGGACATTACACAGCCCACATGGTAGGTGTACTCGATGAAACCCTACTTTGTGATGTATTACATCTTCTCAATATTTTTTTATCTATAGTGGCTCCACTGAGAGCATCAAGATGGTATTGGTTAAGGAGTACACATCCTTAATTTACACAGCAATGCCTCAATGCCACCCAACTCTGACTCTGACGATGATGGGATCTTGACACCTGCTTTGAGCATGGCTTAGAGATGAGCCTCGTCTTCACATTGGAACCCCAAGGGAGTCCTACTCACTGGCTACAGCACAACCTGGTGTGGCAGCAGAGAGGTAGTTAGTCACTCGTGGCAAAGACAGACTGGTAGGTTTTCAGCAACTGTATTGAACAGATATGAAAGATTGCTGCCGTTTCTCAGTGATGTTCTCCTCCAGACGGGGATTACTCACTCTCAGAGCAGTGAACTGCATTTTGCTCTGGAAAACATTTTACATCTTCAGGAAGAGTCAATACTGCTCCAACTTCTCTATATTGGTAACAACACTTGCAGAGGTTACAGCCCCCAGATCAGTCAGAGGTTCTGGACCAGCTGGTTTCCACTTCCCCCAACTCCACACCGATGTCTTTGGTTTGGTGGTGGATTGGCTGAACGTCATTGTAGCAAGGCAGTGGTTGGATCCATCCCTTTTATCTTCCTTAGAGGGTTAACTTACCATTAATGGCAAAAGGATATGACAGGACATGTGGTGGGCATTTCAATTACTATTAATCCATACAAATTTAAATCTGTAAAGTTTTTAAGGCGATGAGCTAATTATGGATAGGAAAGGGTGAACACACTTAAATGACAAATACACAGATCTTTTTTTTTAACGACTCATTATTAGTGTGCTCAAGCCTGCACCTTGTCTATCCATCCTTTATTCTACCTGTTTCCCATCGACTGGTGTTGCTGGGGTTCATTAGAAGCCCATCTTCTGCACCCTTCCTAATGAAAACAGAACAGACCTGTTTCAATTAAGCATGTTCAATAAAGCAGTTTGACTGCTCCAGTTCTTGTGTTAAAAAGAAATGGTCATGACTGCAGACAAGTGCATCTGCTAATTCACTGATTGATTACCTAGTTGTACCCATTTCATATTTCTCATTCAAAAACCCACTCACTCTCCTGGCTCACTAGGGTCTGGGATGCACAGGAAGTGTTCGGCTTGAGAGGACAGTTGTGGCAACTCTTTCTCATCTGATCGTCATCAGTTCAGCATCGCAACATCAAAACCATAGTGGCAACTAGGTGCACAAGGTGCAACTTCTTGCACAATACGTAATTTTCACAAAGATTTATCAAACTTGAAGACTCCACTTTGAGGATAATGGATGTCCAAAACAGGCCCATATTTAAAGAATGAACAAGACATAACATTGTTGTTTTTTTATCATTAAATATATGAAATTACATGACATTACATAATAACTATATGATAATGTACATTACAAGCAATTTTTCAATTGATGTGAACTATATTGGAGATTAGTTGGGTTACACTTTTCATACTGATGCAGTCAGATTACAGGGGTTAAAATCAATGCACTGCTGCAATTAATAAATCGTTACACCCTAGTCGTCAACACTGAAATCTTGGGGTAGGTCACCACACTATTTCAAAACAAAACAAACTTTTTTTTGCATCACTTTATCGATTAATCAACAAAGTAATATATGAATTAATGTACTACAAAAATAATTATTGCAACACGCCTAATGGGTTGTAAAGGCAGAATAAGAATAAAATTCTTCTAGTTGTGATCATGAGAACACAGCAACTAAGGGCATCTCCTGGTCTGACAACCTCAAAGTGAGGAGAACACGAGTTTCAGTCCCGTCATGTGCTCCTTCTATGTGGGCACCATTGAGTGTGTTGTTACTGGCTACATCACTGTGCGTTATGGAGGCATCACCGTCTACACCGCCCAAAGACAATGCAATGCATGGTGTCCACAGCCAACAGGACCGTAGGGGCTCCTCTGCCTATCCTCTCTCAGGATGTAAGAAATAGACTTGTCAGCTGTTGTAACATTACAACCTGTAATCTGTCCTGTACTACAGTAGTACTGTTAGTACTACAGTATTGTTCCACAGCACTACTCTTCATGTTCGCCTGGACTCTCACAAGGACACTACCTCAGCTGTATTTGTAAACTGCTACTTCACCATAATAAGCTGTTACACTATTGCACAATATATGCACTACTACATTTATTACTTGTGCCTTTTCTTTTATGTGCATATCCTTTTATTTCTAACTTAACATTGTATATAGGTGACATTTTACACGTGAGAATTGGCATTTAAATTTTTTCGCATTTCCCTGTATGTAGAGATAATTGAAAAAAGAAATCCTTTGAACTCTTTGAAGAAGCAGTTTCTCTTAACACCTTAACATGACAGTGTTGAATGTAGACTTAAAAGTATTGTAGAATGATTACACTGGTGTCCGTCAGTCTCTCAGCAGTTAAGAAGAATAAACTGCAGTTGCCTTCCTATATGCACCACTGGTTCAGCATGGTGGACATTAACATAGCTAAGACAGCAGTCCAGGACCGAGCTGGCCTTCCTCACTCGCCTACACTTCCATTCCTGTTGCTCTCAGATGTGTCACAGCCCCACAGGACCATGTCCAAGAAGGCCATGGATGCTACCATAGTGCCATACAATGATTTCAGTAGTGGCCAACACACTGCCAAGGACCTTATTAGGGCCAGTCCTAGGACAAGATACATATGGGAAGAACATAAACCTCCCAGCTGACTCTTTGGGATGCAATATTAAAGGACATACCCGCTCCACATTTATGCCATCCCTAACGCCTGCATTTAGAGGCCAGGTGATCATTTCCAGAGAAAGCTGGTACAGCTCCTCTGATATTACTGTACTCTGAGCCACAGGATCCACCACAGGTGGTAAAGATACCACTGGTGGTCACAGTAATCTGGATACTTTCCCCTTTGGTGCAGTGTAGCAATGTAGCCTTTGAGGTTGTTCATCTGGACTTTGTTTCCTTTCATTCTGCAGCTGAGAGTCTGATGCACTGTCATTATGGTTACATGCACCTGTTGGGCTTCGTGACCTCATGCAGTCCCTCTTATAATGTCCTTGTTCCTCATACTTTGAAGCATGGAGCTTCAACCGGCACACTGGGCTCGACTAGATTGCATCTGTGAGGGAATTTGTGTCACAGCTCTAGTTTGCTGATGGTCAGCATACATTGACTGTGCAGCAAATGGATCAGCAGCGACGTATTGGGGGTCTGCACCCTTTAAAATACGTCTTGTTCTGCTTTTAATGTCTTGTTTCACAGTGTTTGAGCCCTTTTGTTCGCGGGACTCTGCACACTTTGGAAAAAAGATTCCACTTCATGGCTTCATACACCACTCTTTGGTTTCTCAAACTTATGAGGAAAGTTTCAGCAGTCAGTTTGGCTTGGAGCTGGTGATCATCTTCGTGCTCTTTCATCTCTGCTGGTCATGAATTCCTGGGCTTACTGATAGGTCCCGAGGTCCATAGATGTTGCATCAGGATCAGGTGCATGTCTACTGTGAGTTTTTAGCTCACATCTTTGCTGGAAACTGCAAGACGAACTGAAACTGCTATCACAGCTGAATCTCCTCTTGATGCAAATGCTAGAACAAGGGCCGACATCATCTGTAGGTTTTGACTTGAATTGTCCATGAAAGCTTGTAGCCATGTCGGAGCTCTGTCCATCTCAGAAAAGCCTTGAATTCCTTGAGTCATTTTGCTATTTTCTTGCTTTAACACTTTTCTTCTTCGTCTCTGGACAGTTTGTAATCTTGCTTCAAATGAAGCTGCAGCAGTATTTTCAGTCTTTCCGTTTAATACCTTCAGATTCTGGGATATCTCAGGACACAGTTTCAGTTGCAGTTGTCTTCAGGACGTCTTCCAAATCAACTTTTTTGACTCCACTTGTCTTGCTTGGAGTCTGTCGTATGTTAGCATTAGCCAGCTAGCATCATCTAACGGGATGGACAGACAAGAATTTCTCAGTTTGACACCTTCCTGAACTTCATCCGCTCGGAACAGGTTGAGCAGTTTCTGTTGCTGCAAGAAAAATCTTGATGTTGATTGTAGACTCCGGCAAAATAGCAAGATTTAAAACCGTAGGGGCCAGAAACCCCAGGACATATACATTACGTGATACGCTGAACTCTACGTACGTTGGGCGACGTCACAAGTTCACTAACCAATCACTGGCTTTGTTGACGGAAGAATACGACAATGGAGGACGTCTGCGCATGCCCGAAATGAACAAACTTTTTTTTCTAAATCTCTTTATTGAAATTTAACAGTAGACAACAAGTAATGTTGTAATTCAGTGAGTACAAACATTCAGACAATGCCAGCTCGTAAAAAAGACTTTATGAATGTGAAATTGACCCAATAAAATAGAAAACTTGGCACTGCCCCACACTGACATAAACAAATATTTTAGTTATACCTTTTCTTTTTATTATTGCTTATTTTTAACCCTGTGACCCTCTCCATTGGCCTTTTTCCAGAATCCAAATATAGGAAAATAGATTATTTGCATCTATAATTTAATTAAAATAATCTTTAAATACCTAAATATTTGAATAAAACAATATTTTCCCTTTGGAGATTAATTAAATACTATCTTATCTTCAACAATTTATATACAGTCTAGGGGTGACAGTATATCATGGACAATATTGTCACCTCACAGCAGTCCGGTCCATGGTGTCAATACTTGCCAGACCGAAGGACTTTCTGTGTGGACTAAATGTTCTCCCTGGGTCTGCATGGGTTTCCTCTGACACTCCGAAGACCTGCATATTTAGGTGGATTGGAGACCATACTGTATTACAACTATACTACACTACTATAAATTTCTTCCAGCCCCCTGAGACACTGTAGGTTAAAGAATAAGTAATATAATGTAGATGGAAGGATGACGACAAAAATTACAAAAATGTAAATTCAAGAGAATCAAAATCAAATGTTACTCTTAGAACATGGGCTATTTATCATTTTCTAGTTTAGACCAGGACTTTTTTTTAACAACCTTTGTTTTGTTTTGAGGCCAGTAAAAACAACATTCTGCATATTCAAACCTGAGACCTTGGTTTTGATCTTGACCCCTTGGCCACATCTTACCCCAAATGGCCCTTAATGGCATGTTAAAGACCACCAAACGTGTCGGATTGTATACAACAGTTATTCACAAACATAAGTAATCTCATTCATGAGACAGAGGTCTGTGAAACACATGTGGCAAATAAAACAGATGCCAATATGGGGGTTAAGTCATGCCTAGGGCAAATCTTTTTCAATTACATAACATAGTTCCTCTTAAAAAAAAAAAACAACAAAAAAAACAAAAGCTTAACTTCCCAAATTTCTATTCTCAACTGGACTTGCAGTGATTTACAGTACGTAACTCTTTCTCCTTTACCTGCATTTGCCTTGCTCCACCTCCCTGGTATATACTTTTAGATCAGTTATTCTGAGTTTTGACTTTCTCTGGTTTCTCCTCCACAGCATCCGTGAAGCGTTACCAACATCCATAATGTGCCAAGCCGGTCAGGACCCCCCGGGCATTTTGATCATTTTCTCAAACAGCGTTAAAGAGGCTTTCGTGCATGGACAAAATTAGCAGTTTCCTGTGTGGCTCCTTCAGGACGCGTGCATGAATAGAGAGGAATGATAAAGTAATTACTGGAAATGTCTCTTTTTATTGTTACAAAATGGCTGCAGAGAGTGCCTCATACTGTTTTCCCACTGAATGAAGACACTGCATTGGTGGGACACACACACAGTCTCTCTCTTTTGCTCTCTCTCTCTCGCACATACAGGATGTGATTCTGGGAAACTTGATTGATGAGGTAATCCATCTGGCTCCAAAGCGAGGGAGGGGAGGACGAGAGCACCGGTGAAAGGGAGGGAGTGAAGGAGTGTGGAAGATGAGTGATGATGTAGGCCCAAATCATGATGCAGTTTAGAGATTTATGGATGTGTGTGGGCAGATCTGTGTGTGCATTCAAAGGTGAGTTTAGTTATAACACTAAATATTGAGATTCCTTCTTCAAACTGTCCTTATATCCTTAGCTGGGTTGTTAGCAATGTGCGTATCTCAAGCAGTTTGAGAACCAGCACTGACCTGTTTCTCCTCCTTGGACTTCCAGCCTGGCTTCCATCATGGCTGCAGCAAACTGGGCGGAGGTGCATCATGGGCCCAAACTGTGGATGAAAGAATGACGCATGAAATACTTGCTCCAGTCATGACACAAACCAGATGAATGGTGTTTTCACTTACTACGACAATAAAAATCGGCCCAGAAGGAGAGTGACCAGTGGCACAGGAGAGGTCTTTTACCGCAGAATAATTCTCCTGTTCTTTGAAATCTAAGACTGATGGACCTCCTGCCTCTGATGGGGGAATAAATCGCACAGGGAGAGGAGTAACTCAGCTGCTGTCAAACCTTTCAAAAAGATTTACTTGTGAGTGAAAGTGAGAGATGCTGACAGTTTCATGCTCATTGATATCTCACTTTAATACCTTTTGTGATGTCTTTTACCTGATCTGGAGCAACCTCTCTACTTCACTGCTGGTGTTCACGTGAGTGTCAGAATCTTGCAATAAACTTGGAATAAAAGTATGGATACTGACTTTATAGCTCAAGTTTATCAGAAGGATATTTGTTTTTGAAGGCTGTCTGGTGAAATTACAAATATCAGATAAGGTGAGGAAATCATGATTAAATTATTTGTTTGGCAGCCCAGACAGTAATCCGGATAGAGGGGAGGAAATTTGTCTCTCAAAAGTACAGCATGACAATGTAATTCATTAGATGAAGTGTGATGGTACAGCATGAGGTCCAGATCAATACATAGGACGACAACTAGAGATGGAAGGACAACAGGCCAGAGATGAATGAGATGAGAGGACACGAAGCCGCACAACTTGCCACAATAATAAAGGATGTGTGCGTATCAGAGAGTGATTTCTAATGCGCGCAGGTCACATAAGCCATTAGAGAAGATGTATCTCTCTGGCACGCACACACATACACACACACACACATACACACACACACACAATTGCACAGAGCAATCATTTTTGACAAAAGCTGCCTGGGTAAAACCTGATCAAACAGGATTCGCGTTGGGATATTTTCCACATAATGAGAGAAATGTGTTACTTTGCTTTCCGCTCTGTAATTCCTTTGTCCATTTTAGATTCTGTTTCTGAATATGTGGAACAGACGTGCTAAATGTGATGGCATATCATTTTCAATTTGCACAAGACTGAGGTCTGTTGTTTCAAAATGTGATTGCACTGGAGGGGAACTTCATCTGTACTCCATCAGAATGGTGTGGTCTGAATTATGCTTCCATCTGCTGGCAGTCGATGTTTAATGCTGCTTCATGTCTAACAACCAGCAGCACGAGCTGGATGGTCATAAGCTAAGGGCTGAAAAGTGATTTTCCCTGTCCCAAATTCGTTTCATTACAATAATATCAAGACAGGAAAAAGATTTTAAAAATAGATGCTGTCTTTTTAGAGAAAAGAATTGGAGAGCAAAATAATCATTCATTTGATTATCATGCCCGATTAAGGACAAATCATACATATCAGCTTTACCATAAGACTTAAACATTTCAGACACTGACAATGATGATGGTAGATGAGTTTTATTTTTGCATTGTGCATAGGACAAACAACAACAACAACAAAAAACATTTGATTCATCATTATCAATTTGATTTGATCATTATCTATAGTCTCTTTCACCACCCTCTTCTCATTTATGTAACCTGACACAAAAATGCTCAGAATGTCAAAATGGACTGGAGCCAGACTTAGTTTATGCCACAGATTTTTTCTATCATTGATACGTCAGTATAGTGACTAATGCAGCTAACATTATTACATCCTCTTTGAGGATGGCTGGCGCTACCCGGAAAACAGAGATAGAAAGAAAAACAACTGATGTTTATAGATTTGTTTGAAAAAAAAAATTCTTTGCACTATTAAAATTCCCAAGAGAGAACAGCGCCACCCCACTGTGAACTGGTCACAGAATTATGTAAACTCTCTCAGTGTGTATCACACATGTGCATGCCTGTGGCTTGTGTGTGTTATGTGGTGTGTGTGTGTGTGTGCGTGTGTGTGCGTGTGTGTGTGTGCGCACGTTTGATCATTTCTAAGAAGTTCAAGTTTCTTGTTTGCATTTATTTTGAATGTCTTTGTAGTTTTGTCTGTCCTTTTCTTCCACTGGATGTCTGGTTTTAGTTAAGATTGCGCAAAGCTTTTGGTATGAGGACATTTTCTGGCCTGGAACTCCACAGTTGATAGGTTGAAAATCAAGTCTGTGTGACAGCTGTGATGTATAAGTCACGCTATGACTAAATTAGGCACCTCATGTCTTGCCAAACACCTCAGTGCAAATTACAAGTTAAAAGGGTGAAGAGTGAATTGTGGAGATAGTTGACAATCCTTTTGTTCGTTTTAAGTGGCATCCTGTCTGCCTTTCTAAGAGAATCGGATTTGTTTCAGAAAATAAGGTCCTTTGATCAAAGGAGCACTTACTCTTCAGACTGCTGGAGGAAATTGATGGTAGAGAGACCAATTCATTCAAGAGATTATTGTTGAGATTGCACAAAACAGTTCAGTGAAGTGATTTGCTGGATATTGTTTGTGAGCACAAGACTCATTATGTCCTTACTCATTTTCCTTTCTTGTTTTTTATGTAAAAAAATAAAAGAAGAAATCCCTGACACAAAGGACCCATTGTTCCTTGCAGGAAATACTGGCAGTGCAGACCCACTAGGTGACACTGCTGTGCAACATTTCACAGACAGAACATATCCAGGAGGCATAGTGGGTACAGCAGACCACTTGATACTAAAATCTCAAAATCCTGGATGAATAACAAGATTCCCAAATTGCTTAAAGGTGTATGTCAAATATGCATGACAAAGGAATGCCTCAAGAGTGTGCATGTTTCTTTTCCTGGTGATTATCTTGTACAATATGATGTGAAAATAGAATTTAACCTGTGCTGTCATGAGCATGCAAAAGATGCAAATGTGATTTGACATTGTTCTCTGTTCTTTAACACAACACCTATTGTTGGACTCCACACCCACCACCATGTTCTTTCTATATCTGGCAGCTTCTGCCAGATGTTTCCTGAGTGTATAATATACCCATGTACAGTTAACAAGACATCATGTATTGGGATAAATGCCCATTTCCTTTCACTATCAACACAGCGCACATGCAATAAAGGTCTGTGTACAATCTATAAAACATCATAGGTTAGGATCTCATTGTTATTCATGGTGTATCAACTGCTGTCTTAATGCCTGTGTCGGCTATCTTGTTGCATAAACATTGTTTGCCATGCAAATGACAATTTGATACAGTATTTATCTGTAATGTCTAAGAAAAAGCACACTATATGAAAAATGAAAGGCTGGTGTATTGGTGCACATGCACACTGACTGACACATGTGACTTGGAGTCAAAGTTGAATCACAAATAAACAACAGCAAGTCTTATGAAGTGGTTCAAACTCCATTAGCTTCATTTTGACCCGATGACATTTTACTTTGCCAAGGAGCAGACAGAAATTCAGGTCTGTATTAAAAGCCTGGAGGTCACGTCAAGCTGATGTGTTTTTGAAAGAATGGCTTGAACACAACAATGGTACTGTCCTGAGTGACCTACCCCTGTTGACAGCAAAAGAAACGTGATGTGTGTATGTCAGGCTATTGTTATATTTCTTCTTTCCCAAGTAAAGGCACATCAGTGCTTTTTAAATCTCTTAAAAAAACATGCAAACATTTATTAAAAAATGACTAAAATGCATCATATCAACAGAGCAAAGCTATGTTAAATATTACTGAGACCAGAAATATACAGGATTTGATGGGATGAAAGTTCACCTTGACATTGCCAGCTATAGAAGACTGTGATGGAAGCAATACATTCAACAGGTTACTGTGAAGCCACTTAAATCACACCACATGCTTGGCTGCACACAATGGTGTGTCTTTCAAGATAATCTTTTCATGCCTGAGCCAACCATGAAAATCTCTGGGTATTTGTACCACAAAAGTGGAGACACTTTACCTTGGTAGAATAGGTTTTGATCCCTGGGGTGCTCTAAAATGTGATAAAATGCCACTGTGGACTTGTGGTAAATGTATGTTCCGCTGATCATCCAGAAACTGAGCTATATTACATGTGCTTTACACTTTACACACCAGGTGTTGAATTGCTCAGTTGACTATGTGTGGTGGTATTGTAGGACAAAATGTTGGACCTTTTATGTTGTATGTGGTAAAGGGGAGGAGAAGTCTGGGTTCTTGTATGTACAGGTTGGAGTCTGAAACAGTCCGGCAGTTGTTCAACATATGACGATCCGATGGACTTAATCAATGGATGACATTGCTTGGTATGGGTATTGTGGGTATTGCAATCATCCTGGTCTTAAGATCTTCCATGAAACTCTTGAAATATCTAGCAACTGCCTTCCTGAGTGTGAGTACTATAGACAAAACCAATAAAGAGTTCACATTTTAAGAACATATTATTGTAATATACCATTATGTTTCATCAAAGACTTTTTCTAAATATCATCTGAAATTTGCAACTTTTAAGCCACAGCTGGTGATGGTCATCAAGGTCCCAACATTAATTTGCATGCTGATCACCAGTATTGCTTCTCCTGAAATGGAGCCAAGATTTTCCGGTAATGCCGTGTTGAATACTCTGTAGACAACACATTCATCTTGTTTGGGAAGGTGGAATATATTAAGCCAGAAATTGCTTCTCTGATGGTCACATGAAGGCTGCCTCCAGGAAGGGGACAGTCTCAGAAATGGATGCCTAATCAATCCACATTGCTGCTTCACATTACAGCATCCTATTAAGAACCCATAAGTTATTAAAGTTAAACGGATCCACCGCTGCTTCCAATATTACCAGCAAATGGACGATGAAATGGCGATCCAAGTGGTTATACCTTATAAAATGCCTCCTGAATGAATTACATTATGGGTGTATTTCATTTTGAAATTATGTTGCCAAATTGCTTCCCAATTGAAGAAATCATTTTCCTGTTGTAAAGCTGTATACTGAGGAATGGGTTTGTGAATTTCTCCTTTACATGGATTCAATTCTTATGGCATCTTAAATAAAACAGCATCAATTAATTTTTCCCTTTATGTTTGTTTTGGATTTGTTATTCTTAAATCAGCACAAACGTGTCAATTTATAACAGGCTGATTAGCTCCCTTATCTGGTGCAATTATCTCTTATTATTCCTTCTGTTTTTTCTTAACGAAAATAGTGAAAAGCTTTATAATTTGACTGATTCGGCCTGTTTTAATTATTCCCCCTCTCCAGCGTCTAATGAAATACTAATTACATTTGTGTAGTTGCTGAAATTACTTGCAGGGTCCACAATGTTCCACGTTACAAAACTTTCCCAAAGATTTAACAAAGGTTAATTATCAAATGGGAACACAACAAGTTAACTCTGCAAAAGACAAAAAAAGGCAAAACAATACAACAACAAACTAATGTGGCACTCATGTCTGTTTAACCAGCGACAAGGTCATTACGGGCTGGACCTCAACAATTCTTGTAATAATTGGTGTGAGATATATGCCTGAGCTTATTGATATCATGATCAAAATATTGAGTTTGTGCCTGTGTATAATTTTGTTTGTGTGGGTTACCTAAGTAACATATTGCAAATATTTGCAGGACTTAAAACTGGAGGTTTGCACTAATTTAAAGCCCTGGTGGCATGGAGGTGTGTAGCAGACTCTAGGTAATGTATATTTAAAGTATCTTGAGATAATGTTTTTATGAAGGAACACTTAAAATAAAGTTGACAGATTGATAGAAAGGAAGGAAGGAAGGAAGGAAGGAAGGAAGGAAGAAAGAAAGAAAGTTTCACAGGAAAAAAGAAAAGAATCGAAATTCTAGATTAATTTCAATGCAAATGTGCAACACACAAGCAATGAAATGTAAGTGCACGTGCAATGCAATGCAAGTACGTGCATTAGTCTATGCATGTGCATTCATTCAGCATTTTAAATGGGAGTGAAGCAAACTCCACCTCACTGTTGCAGGGAGTTTGGTGGTTTTTGGAGGCGGCTGCCGGGGTGTGGGGTGCAGGAAAGAGAGAGGGAGAGAGAGAGAGAGAGAGAGAGGGAGAGAGAGGGAGAGAGAGAGAGGGGAGGGCCAGCTCTGCTCCTGCTGCTGCGACGTCACTTAGACCGCTGTCGGACTGAGCTCCTTCAAGCTTCAGGCTGAATCTGCGGCCAGCGGCAGCAGCACAGGCGGCGAGAAGGAGGAGAGCACCATTTGATCCGCGTCTTCGTTTCCCCCTGCTGTGGTTCTTTCCACCGGGGCAGGAGAGAACAAAAGGCGGACAAACTGCATGATCATAGAGGGGGGGCAAGCTCTCCTGCGTTTCCAGAGCGAGCAGCGGCTCGATGCTCGGTGCAGTCTGTGAGGCTTTGTGGCAGCGCTGCCCATGCATCTGAGAAGAACAACAGGAGCTTTTTCTCTCCTCCTCACTCTGCCTTGACAGTCTGTTAAAAATATATCTGTATACATCCTACGAGTGGGCAAGACAGCAGCATCCCTCTTGTCAGCTCCATTGCGCAGCCAGAGAGAGGATTTCCAGTGCGGAGCATCCTCGCCAGGGCTCGGTTACACGTCGTCGCCTGTCTGTCTGCAACCTCCGACTTGACAGGACCAAGAGGCAATTGATGACTAATAATCATTCAGGATAGGCTACAATGTTGCGCACCACGGCCAACATGCTGGCAGCAGGATTGCTGTTCTTGGGATTGTTGCACAGTTCGGAAGTAATCTCTCCGGGAAGAGCCATTGATGGTAAGCAGAGCTGATTTTAGGATAAGCAAAAAAAAAAAAAAAAGAAGCATAGAGAAACTAAGATTTAAGTGTATGCATGCTGGATATTAGAGCTTTCTGATTTTGTGTGACTACATGTAAGTTTAAGTAAGACAGTTGCCCCTGCGGGGAAGGTCTCCTTGGTAGAGAGAGGCAACGTGGAGGGGGACAATTAAAGCGGTCTTTTGTTTCTGTCTCCTTTCTGCCACATGTGAATATTGCAATGTCACAGCAGAGATCCCACATTTCCTGCTCCCCCCCCCTCACCCCCTGCTCTCATCTGGATACAGGCGCTCACACACATCCACATCCACACTGATGCTCAGAGATGAAATTGCAGCACAGGGCCCCAATACCTGCTTGTTTACAGATCAGTTCAATCCATATATTTGTTAGAAGGAAACCTCAAACAGCAGCACCAGCACCAGCTGCAGAGATGCCGGTGGCTGTGGCACAGATGTGTAATCGTGTCATGAATAAAAATCATTGCTGCCTGGCAGCTCTGGCTTCATCACAATCACTTCACGTTCAACAGATTTTTGATTTGTGCTGTTGTGATTGTGACAGCAGTCGTGCTGTTCCTCAACCTAACACCACTGTCAATCCTCGTTATGCACTGATGGCCCATCTGTGTTGGCTTGCAAAGTGTTTACTGTGGCACAGTTTTGTTGCTCTGTTTGATAGAATACACCTCTATATGTCTGTAATATGGAAAAAAAAATCCAGTGCTGCCATCAACAGGCATGTGTGGCACTGCGTCACAGATGTGTCTGTGGACTGGGTTTATCACCTGGGCTACTCTGGGCAAGATCCCCCCCGGATGCCAACAGCCCTTTTCAGATCCAGAGGCAGATAGTGAGCAGTTCAAAACAGCTCCCCCCACGACCTTGTACATACACACACACGCACACACACACACATACACACACACCTTCGCAGACTGGAGCAAAGTCTGGAAACTATTATAAAGCCTCACAGTCCCACTCACACGGTCCTCTGTTTGGAGAGAAAGGAACAGGGCGTTATCAAAGAGGAGTTGGTGCAGACACATTTCTTCAATTCTTTGCAGGTGAACAGAGAATGTGAGTTTATTTTCGCAAAGTTATAATGGCTCTCATTCATGTCGGGAATGTCTGACCTGTGGATGAACGCCAAGCCCCAAAAAGTATTTTTAGACTTTTTACTGGTAAAATTTTTTTTTCCAATAAGGAGCACTAGTTGCTGTAAAGCTAATGCATCTTCTAAGTTTGACATTTCATTAAATTCAGTTGGACTTTAACGCGCATGACTGATTTAAACCACAAGCCGCATTCTGTGAGATTCATCGTCAAGCCATAAATGCTTCCCTCAGCCTTTGAAGTCATCTCTTTGCACTTGGCAATCCTCTGCTGTGAGGTTCTTAGGGAGCAAAATCCATCTAAATTACCACCTTGAAGATAGATTTGGATAGCCTGCAATCACCTGCAGTTTCTGCCTCCTCACTCGGTCTGCAGCAACAGCTGAGCAACCCTGTATTATAAGAAACAATTTCTGCCTCCCATACACTGTTATTGTTTTACTGAATATTTCACTCTTGATGCTTTCATTTGATGAGTCAGCCCTGTGCAGGGGAGATCACCAAACGTTAGCTTTGCTTGAAAACCCAGTGGGATGCAGAGGCTGCTGTGCTTCTCAGAGCCTCTCGAGGAAACCTCTTTACATTTGTTCTACAGTTGACATGCCTTGTTTGTTAAACAGTACGGCTGGCTGTGAGATTCATCCGCCAGCTTGCATTTCAGCTGAATGTTGAATTGTATCTCCCACATTTTACCCACATTGCCCGGACAAACACAAAGTCAGCATGTCACTTGTAGTATAGGAAGCAAGACTACATGCTTCTTTGTTTTTGGTTTTGTAACCTCTTTGATTGTCTCTTTGATTTTTGGGGCCCTTTGAACTACATATGTTACCACTAAAGTAACTGGAACTCTTCTTTTCCTAGTTCATAAACCTCCAAACACTGTCTTTCACTGTCTCAGTGCTGCAGCCAGAGCAAAGACCCTGGGCCACCAACAAACCCTTAGTTTAATTGGGTCTAAACTGCTCTTTGTTTCCCAATGGGGACCTCTACGAACAGTCTGAAATTGTTCAGAAGCTGCTGCTAATTGGGGGCCCAGTGGAAAAGGCTTTAATGAAGGAATTCACAATGTTTCATTCCATGAAAGTACTATAATGTCATTGCAAAATGAGATCACTGGTCCTCTACTGCAGACAGTGCCGTTTCCCTGAGGCTGTCAGTGATAAACACCTTCCACAGACAGTGAAATTGGAGAAATGTACTTGAGATGATGTCACAGAGGCCAATTGCAAACTCTTTCTCTTCCCCAGTCTACCATTTTAGATTCAAAAGCAACTTCTGTATGTTAATATCTGGTTCTTCATTTCATGTTCCCTTCCTTCCTCTGGCGGTAAAGTGGTTCAGTAACAGAAGCAGAACCGACCCCCTTTTGTCTTAATTAACTCACCTTCTAGGGCTTCTCCTCTCCTGGCACATTCCCCCTCTGGACCCTGCTGCAACATTTGGTGCAGGCTTCAGAACTGGCTCAGCATTTGGCTCTTATTGGCGCTATACTGCCATCACAGTGGCATCTACGTGGCCAAAAGGTTCCCACTTCACTGTTTACCAATAGCAGAGAGCAGTATGGAAAACAGACTGCAATTGTTGGGTCCTTGCCTTTGCCTTTGCCTTTGCCTTCAACCTTATGTCACACAAGCAACATTCAAAAAGTGTATGTTAAAAAAAGCTGCTAATGCAAATAACAGAAGGCAAGTATATTTAACACTGCTGTGCATATGTGCTTTAGATCAGTGTATAACTAAAAGAGTGTTGGCTGGGTGCTGCCTAAATACCTTATGCGACACACTGGAAAAGCAGCCACGACTGCATAACTGAGCAAATCTAAAACCCAGTTCTTTGGTCAGCAGCTTTCACCAGAGGAAAACTCACAGGCTAAGTTAAGTTCAGTCACATTTCTGTGCTCACACTTTACGCGGCTGTGACGCTGTGATAGTCTGTCCTTGCCTTAGCTATTGATTCTCGACCTCAAGACTCAATACATAGATATTAACACCCAATGGATTAACACCCAATATGAAATGTTGGTGGTCACAGTTGAGGGAGAATATTTACAAAGCTGTAAACTGCTAACTGCTCTCTGAGTGCTGTGCATAAACATGTGTATATATAAATGTTTAATGACATGTATGTTTGTAGCAATTTGGCTGTTTTTATATATATATATAAAAGCTTCTTCACATTTTTACAGATAGTTGGATGAGGTGATTGATGCAATATCCAAAAGAGCTATAAACGGCCATATGTCTCCACGGCAACCAGTGGAGAATTTGGTTAGCAGGTAGTGCTGCACATAAGCCCAAGCCTAAAACAATGTTTTATACTAGTGACTGTGCAGATTAAACAAATGAGATAAATTATGTTTATTTAACAACTTAAGAGACGTTTGGGGGGACAGATTCAGGTTACCAATGAGTGACGCCAAGCTTGCTGTAACCCACTATTTTCAGTCTTTGTGCTAAGCCAAACTAACCAGAGGCACACACAGATATGAATGTAGTGTGTTTCTTTTCTGTCTTGCTCTCAGAGCAGAAGTAGAACGATGTCCCACAGTGAGAGGTTCCTCATTCTGTTTGCCTTGTATCAGTAAGAAGAAATGTTTCTATGAAAGAGTGGAAGTGTCCAATATGACAAAAGTGCTCTGCTTATATGCGGCTGACCAGGCCAGCCCCGTGACCCACTTAAGAGTTGTGACCCACTGATTGAGATACACTATCTAGATGGAGCTATTTAAGGATTGGAGATAGAACACAGTCTCAGGAGGCCCTCTGACAGAATATGAGCTGAGGCATGTTAGGGAATATCATTAACACAGGTGAATACTCGCAACTGTGTGTATATGTGTGTGTCAGGGGTGTCTGTCTTTTGGTACCTGTCTTTTAAAAGGTGACAGAAATCCCTTCTGCATGATCGGCAAAGGTTTAATGTCACTGCAAGAACAACGTGAAGGAAAAAGGAAGCCATTTTCTTATTTGGGTTAGAAGAAAACAAAATACAGTTTTGGTGGACAGTGCCTTTATTACCTTACTTTGTTGTGAAGTAAAGAAAATAATAAGAAAGCAACATGTCTGGATCAGAACTATGAACCACCTTGCATGCCTTGGATAGTTCATATGAAAGTATCCATCAGATCATTAAATAGGGTTTTGTTTGGTTAGCTTACTGCACTCCATAATATCCCTCAGTTTGAAACTGATTCTGTGTATTTCTTCTGGATTTTTTTTTTTTACCAGACAGCAAGAAACAAGTAATGGCGTTACTATCATCAGATCAGACAGGGAACAATCTGTTTTAGAGCTCACACTGACGTTATAATTCAGCAGATAATGTGTATCGGTACGAGTAATTTCATGTCAGAGAGGGAGAAAGCTGAATATGTCAAGAGAAATGCTATTGGTGGAGAAGTGTGTTTGTCGCAATCACGAGTCTTCCACTTATCCTGGTGTGAATGACTCGAAGGGAAAAGGACTGAGATAGCACAGACCGTTCACAGTTGCCCAATTAATTCGAAAACACAAAGGGCCGAAGCGAAAGAACCGACTTGATGGGAATTGATCGTGCTTATTACGTTGTACCGCCTGTAATGTAGGTTAGAGGAACTCTTCCAGCCTTTAATGCTGAGCCTCTTGTCAGGGTCAGGTCGGATGTCTTGTGTCGACCCCTCCACCCCAACGGCAAACATGAGTTTATCTTGCTTCTCTGTGCCAGTCTGAAAGGACTGTTTGTGTCGATGGCTGCTGTGACCCTGATTTGTCAGGCTGCCACTGCATAAGCTGAACTAGATTGTGTCCTGTTGCTGCCCAGGATAAAAACCTTGAAAAAAAAAAAACTCCATCATTTGACTCCAATTATCATTGTGCTAATTCAAGTGTCATGGCCATCTCTGCTTCATTTCAAGCTCTGAATCGGAAGTCCCTTTGCCATGAAACACTTCCATGTTAGTTCAGATCAGGCAGGCATCAGATGAAATACTATTCTCAGCATCAGCCCACACAACAAATTCATAAATTCACATCTATTTAGACCTTTGCTACTTGGTTCTTATTCCTCTAATATTCATTCTTCTGAGCGACTGAAGTGAGGCAGAGCGAAAACGCACCTAATAGTTAAAGACAACAATCAGATCCCATTCACCAGGGTTCTGGTCAATCTTTCCCGACTGTTCAACTCTGACCTAACTGCTTATTTTCAGATTTGTCACACAAGCGCAGGGGACACGTGCTCAGTCACATCACCTCCCATTCATGCCACAGTGATTTAGATTTGTTCCCAAACTTCTAATCCTAAACACAAAGTGCCCAACCATAACCTTAACATAAGCCTAATTGTAACACTAATCCCTCAAGCAGGCATTCACCCTTCGCTCTGTGGCAGAAATCTCCTCACATGGCCTTCAGTCGACACACACTTGTTGTTCCTGAGCTTCTGTTTTGCCTGAACTAAAACTTATGGGCGAGAGATGGTTGTTTTTCATAGCCGACAACCATTTCAAAGTGATAGCGTACCCGGTCAATCTACGTGGATATGATGCTGGATACGGGAAAACATCTTCAGAGAGTCGATCCACATGCTTGCTTGGATTTCCCACACTGAACTGCGTGTGTGTGGGCAGCATGCTTTCTCTGATTATGTGCATTGTGTGCTGTTGGGAACAGAAGTGTTTTGCTCTGCTATTGTTAGCCTACACACACATACACACACACACACACACTCACACGCACACGTGCACATTCAGCCAGTGCTTAGCTGAAGATATTTCGCAACGCTCCTCACCATCGTTACCGTTTTGAGACGATGAAACACTTTAAAGATGTGGAAGGTGTGCACTTGTGTGTTTGCGGACCGAATTAATTAAAATGACCATTAAGATTGCTGCCACGTCTGAGAAAAAAGAAAAGTGTCATATTTTATCCACTTTTTTTTTGGCAGAGATAAAGATGTTACCAGGAGACGATCAGTGGCACTGCTGCTCTGTATGTACCACAACCAGCAGCAGCAGAAACAGCTTGGCTCTGTTAGACAGCATCGACCTGCCAACATTTTTAAAGCTCAGTAATTAACAAGTGTTAATGTTTTTTTGTTTTGTTTTAGTTTAATTTGTACAACAAAACAAAGTGTATGAATGACAGCATTATAAAGGGCTAGTGTTTGGATGAATGTCTCGGCTCAGAGCAGTAACTTCTGTATTTCCTTACGTTATGTGGTGGAAAATGTCCAGCTCATGACTTATTACACTGCATAATTTTGAGCCCATAGACTGTGTAAAAGAATGGGAGTGGTGGAGCGTCAGATGGTTAGCAGCTTTGTTCATTTTTTTCCCACTGTTTGTAGCTATGGTGCTAACCTAAGCTAAGCTCAGCTGCTTTTTGATCCAGTCTTACACATAAAAAGACAGACACGGAGGATTTTCCTGATCTTCTCATTTTAGAAAATCTATGACTGACTGCGCTCCTGATTGTGCAACATTATCCACAATATCAGTGATTGGATTTATTTTCTCTGGTGCTGCTCAGGGTTTTATCATTAAAAAAAAAACCCCAAAAAATCCTCCCAGCTGCTGGTCTCATTATCAGGTACAGGTGCTTCGTTTCGCACATGGATAGCGAATGTGAAAGAACCTTCCAGAGAATCCCAGTCCGGCTCACGCGTTACACTGAGACTTGAAATTTGTACTGGTCTTATGAAAAGGCACTAAAGAATTTCATATAATCTTCTTTAATATGTTTCCCTCGGCAGCATACTAAGTAGGCTTAATTGTCATTTCGCTCCCTGCGCAGCTACGTACGGCGTGTGCTCTGGTGCTGCTGGTGTGGCAGAGGGATTTGTCTAAACTGACTAACTTGATAATGGCGGATCACACCTTGTGGTTTTCTGCTTCGTCCCCACTCGACGGCTGAATTCGATTTAATCCTTGTGTGGACGTGAAGGAGGTGTTAGCCTCCTCCCTCTGAGCTCCAGCACTGACTCGAGCACAAATAGCAGTCATGGCTGATTACCACTTTGGGGTTGAGACATGGTGAAATCTCAGCCAGACATCCAAATAGCTCTTAATTAAGTTCACATTTGATTACTCTGCTTCACTTAATGGGTTGTGCCTCTCAGTGCCACAAAGGCTTGGGTAGATTGAGTTTGTGCTCAGATTTGACCTGTAAAGGTCAAGGTGTAAAGGTCGCAGGCAGGAACTGTGTTGTCCTGCATGACAGAGCCCCGTTTCACTTGGCAACGATCACTAGACATGAGCACATTCCTGATGTTAATTCTCCTCAGCTGTAAAGTACAATCATAACACACCCCTCTCTTGTAGAGGTGCAAACACAAGACACAAAAACATCTTAGGATAACTTGAATAAATCAAAAAAATGATTCCAAGAAGTCAGTTAGACCTAGTGCTTTATATGTAGATAGACATGTTCCCAAACTCTTGCTCTTATTGCCATCCTCTGACATGCTTTGTTGTCCGTACTATAATTAAATTCTCTCTGAACTTTCCTTTCCTTCACCGCTGACTGGAGTAGCTCCTCCAAACTCTGCCGGAATGGTTTATTTAAGAGGCACAGCTGGGGCCTCGCTTTCTTTGTTTTGTAACATGACAAATTGGAAACCCCCCCCCTCATACACACACGCCATACATCACCCTAACCCTCCACATTCTCATTCTCTTCCATTACAAAGTCCTGAAGCCTTCGTGCCTGGACTGTGGAGGAGGATGAGACGAGGAGATGGCAGCAGGCAGCAGCCAAATGGGCCGATATGTAGACTCTCTTCCTCATTTTTGCCCCTGAGCAGAGCCCCCTCAGATCGGCTCAGAGGTCAGCGAAGTAGACCCCTGCCTCTTTCTTCTCTAAATCAGTCTCTTGCTGAGTACATTTGCTTTTTGCTTTGTTGTGGCAGTTTGCTGTCTCATTAGAGGCCAAACTGGGTTGTGCGTCTTCTAAATCTAAAAGCAAAGTTCACCGGTACCAAATATTAAAAGCATTTTTCGCTTGATGTTTTCTAACAGACCTGTCCGAGCTGTTTGTCATTAATATTCTGCAGCATTTATGATGTTTTATTGAGATGTTTAGCAAGAGATAATGTTTGGCTGCTTTTCAGGGTTATTTCCGTCTTAGACTCTGAAAAGATACGTACGGAGGTTTGGCCAAGTGACCATCAGCGTTGAGATTGATTACATATAATCTAGATTGTTTGCTTGCCCTTGCATAAATTTCTCTCTACTAAATATTTGAAAAGATAATATAGTTTTATCATGTTGAACGGTGAGGCACATTTGGTATTTGCAGGACTTTCCCCCCTGAGAAATTAATGATGTGTTTTCATTAGCATGAGTACACGCTATCGTCACTAGACTAAACTATTTTTTATTTTTTTTCCCAGAAGTCATTGCAATTCTGTAAGCATTGTGAATAACAGCACCACACACTTCCTTCAGCCAACACACCCACCTGGTGCTTTTATGTTGCCTGCCAGTATTATTTTTCTCCATAGATGTGGATGAATCAGTAAATGTAGCAATCAGAAGCTCCTGAAACTATGTAAAAATGATCCCTCCCTCAGATCTGTGTGGACGTAGCCCAAGGTTTCTATCGTAGCTGTGTGTAGTGAAAGAAAGCAGAGGCTGACATGTAGAAGCATTAACTTTAAGCATGCCCATATAAATTTTCATGACTCTGCTGTATTTCTCCTGTGGTCCCTAGCAGCAATTCTGACAAGGTCTGTGCGTGTAGGCGTGTGTGTGTGTGTGTGTGTGTGTGACTCAAGTTCACTAAAGTTCAGGGAAACCTACTCCTTGGATGGATCACAGTGCAGGTCTCTAAACGTTTCTAAAAGTCATGGTACATGAAAGATCAGAGCTACAGATGAGCTCCATTTCATTATCTTATCAGGAAAACAATTTTGACTGTCCAAATATGACCAAAACCGATTATATGGTCTTGGTCTATGATCTGAAATGGCAGGTACTAGTTGTGCATAGGCTGAGCTGTGCAGCTGGAGTCATGACTTTGTGATAACAGCGGCAGTAGAGTGACCTGTGGAGACACAGGCAGGTTCAGCTTGGTCACAGAGGGCTGGCAGGTTGCTCTGGACTTCAACAAATCAAGGCATAGTGAAGATACAGGCAAAGGAGATGGGGATTCGGTGGGCAGGTGCAAGGGTAGGAAATGCTGGAGAGACACAAGACAATTGGACACTGAGTGACTACAGTGAGAAGGTTATATATAGACCTACCTGTGACCAGGTGGGTCTGTCCTCCCTTGAGATTGAACTGCAGATGGAACTGACTATGATATGAACTGTTTTTATCATTTAATGCAGTCTCATTACAATGAAATGAATTTGAACCTGACATTTTTGTTTGGGGTCTGCCTCTACGATGAGGATGCAGACTGTGCTTCTTTAAGTAGTCTTATGCAAGTCAATGTAGCTAAAAGTACCAGAATCAGATCAGATTTTGTCATGATGGTGGAAAATTCCAAAAATGTTTAGAATTGAATCTTTCAGAATTCAGAAATCAGATTCAGGCCACTTTTGTAGAGTATGTTAATCTATATTTACAAAATGTCATCGCAATGTGGAAGGAAAAGCGACCTGAATCTGAATATTTAGATGCACTAAAGCATAATGGAGGACAATAATAATGGAGGCACAAGGACATAATGCAGCTGGGAAGGACTCACTATCTCATAGTTTTTATTTAAATAACATTTAAAGAGATAGCATAAAAGTACACAAGGATTCAGTTTGAATTTTTTTGTGTCATTTCTCACTCTTTTTGAACACTAGCAGGCCTTGTAGACTATCTGTCTTTAACAGCTGCCACTTTTGTGTGTCCTAAAATTGTCTCTCGAGTTTGGCACTTTTGGCAGCCTCCTCCTCCAGAGCCCTTCTTCTTCTTCTTCTTCTTCTTCTTCTTCTTCTTCTTCTTCTTCCTTCCTGGCCTCTTTTTTATATCCATCCTGGCTTATCATCTCTGCAGTTCTGCTACCAGAGGAAACTTTGAAGACTTCTGATATGGACCCAACCAACTCTGCAAATTATTGATGGCAGGGGGAGAACCCCCTCAGATAGTACAACCCATCCATTCAGTCCATACAGCTGAAGCCCCCTCCCCAGTCCTACTTGTTGAGTTGTCATCCACCTTCAGCCTCACCACTGTTGAGTGGTTTGTGATGAGGCGTTGTTCTCGGTGTCTGCTGCAGCTTTGTAGTGCCCGGCTGGATCTCAGAGGGCAGGCCTCCAAATTTATTTATAGCCCTGCTGTGGGTGTTGGAGGAAATGGAGCTGTGGCTGGGGGCGAGGCTGGCCTCGGGAGGAGACTCTTCCTCCCCACCAGACAGAGCTCATCTCGGACAACCAGCAGACAGCGGTGGGGGCAGAGGGCAGTGGTTTTGTAATGCAGCCCAAATGGCGATGACCCAAAGCGTTTTCATGCAGCCGCCACTTTGGTAAACACACAGGCAGCTCATTGACAGCATGTGTGACATTCCTCCATCTCATCGCAGTATCCCAGCCCAGCTCAGTTCGTCCTCAGTTCTTGTAGCCTGTCCCCAGCTGTGAGGGCCCTCCCCCACCTCTTTGACCTCACTGGCCCCTTCCCCACATTTGGTCTCAAAGCTGCGTTTCATCCTGCTCGTTCTATTATGTCATCCTGAGTCATTTCCATCTGTTTACCATCTTTTTTCTTTTGCTCCATCTCCTTCCGCCCTGTATCATTCCCATTTCAAACAAATGACAAACACATATGGGGCTTGTTGTATAGCCCGCCAGTTCACAAAACCCTGGAAGCTGAGTGTGAAAGCCAAAAATTCAGTTTGGCTGGATTGCCTTTGGATACAAGCTCTTTTCAGTTTTATATATTTATTATATATTTAACCTGAATATGTCAAGCACAGACCGATGCTGATGTGGATGTCAATAAGTGTCTCCAAGGAGACCATTTTACTTTGCCCCATTTGACATCCCCAAATGCTACTTTTGTGACATGTCTGTGCCATTAACTTGACATCTATTGAGCAAGTGGCTTTGACACATTGATGTGGATATTTGTCCAACATCTCTGTCTGTACCATATTTAAATCATACCTATACAGAAATACAAACAGCAACAACAGGATGTGATAGCTGTGCTATTGCTAACATAGCCTCATACTGCTTTATACATACGTTTTGTTGTATCTGTACTTCAGTCTTAATTGGGACTTATTCTGGACTTATTTGCTGCCTGGAAGCTGAGTCCTGGTGATTTATTTGCACAATTTAAAACTTGTAAAGAAAATTAAACTAACAATAGTGTAAATCAGTGGGCACTTCCAGTTTTCCAGTAACTACATAGTAAACCATCAGACAGGTGACTTAAGTAAAGAAGTGATGGAACATTGGAAATGCATATTTGACTAATAGGTCCACTGCATGGTACAATCAAGGTTTCAACATGCAGTTATGATCTGTGGGGTGTATAAAAAACTGAGCAGACCCAGACAATAACAATCTGGGATGAAGATGTCATGAAGGAAACATCTGAAGGATTTCGAGAGAGGTTTCAGTGTGGGGGGCGTGGATGGCGAGAGCCTCAGTCGTAAAGACCACTCCGTTGTCTTGTGTTTTAATAGGGGTTGGAAACTGTGGTGCTCATGCCTCAGAGCGATACGCTGGAGCGACCACTCCTCAGGTGGCTGAGAATAACATGAGACATGATCAGACTGTGAGCAGGCACAGTCTGTTAAGTGTTACAGGGAGAGCGATATCATGGATGGGCTGTATTACATATATCTGCTGTTGCGAAGGTGGCATGCTGGGGTGTTCTGAGGTGCAGAAACCACAGGCATTGATCTCCAAGAGTAGAGAAGAAAAGATATCTAGACAGATGAATCTGCCTTTGTCCACTTTCTCAAACATCAGATGAGTGCTCTTGGGGCACCAGCAGAATAGAAAAGGAGGAGTCAGGACTCCTCGTACTCTTCAAAAACAGCACATCTTTTATATTCAAAATACTGTACTGGACAATGTTTTGACCAGTATATTATTTTTATTTGCTTTCCCCTCAAATATTCAAAGAAAATTCGAAGAAACTATTCATACTTTTGACAAAAATGTCTTTATATGCACACAAATTAAACTCTCATGCAAACCAAAACAAAAATTATCGTGAGTGATCGCTAGTTTGATCTGTAGGGGAACCAGACACCTCCATCCTGCAAGGAATAGAACAAAATTGCTTTGTTCATTTTTGTTCACTGAATAGAAATGATGGCAGCATGATGGTTTGGTCAGCGTCAAGGGCCTTTCTGTTTGTAGTTTTCCGTGAGTATGCTTGGGTTTTGCTCTGGGTACTCCAGTTTCCTCCTACAGTCCAAAAACATTTTCAGGCTGATTGGAGTCTAAATTGTCCCAATCACTAGGTGTGAGTGTGAGATCTATCCATGCAGTAGAGATCCGCTCTGGCAGATTGATGGATGAATTGAAAGAGGAAGTTCTTTTAGATGATATAATTCATCACTTTTAGTAAATAAGCACATAATGCCTTCTATTTTTAAGGTGTTTTTGACATTTTCATTTTTGATAGAGCATGGAGGAGGCAGAAAAATAGGGCCTAGTGAATGGAGGATGACACAGAGCTGCATAATGGCTAATGTGCCGAAGAAGTGCACTCAAACCACTTGCCTATTGTGTGCTCCACATCACACAGTTTGTTGACATTTCTGTTGATTTATTCTCTATTCAAGCTTCTCAATGTGATTCAAAGTCTAGTTTTGTTCCGACACCCACACTATGATAAGGCCCTTGATTGTATCCTCAGACTGCTCCCTCTTCCCTTCCCTCCTAACATCACTGGTGAAGGTATAGCAACCCAAACCCCAGCTTCGCCTGTCTTCACCCTCAGCCACCTAACCTCCTGACCTACATCCCGAAGCCTGCTGAGACGTTTCTGTCAGCAGCATCCTGCGCCGGAGTCTGAGGCTGATGCTCCCTCCTCCCACTGCCATTAGTGGAAGTTAGCATGTCAGCGTTTAAATAAACAATAAACAACAAAGAGATGCATCACAACGAGCTGTCTAGCTTGGTTGGTGTCGACACCTCTGAGTAAGCAAACAAAGAAAAGAGAAAGATGAGGAGCAAAGACGAAACGCTTTAACACAAGCCTGGTTGCATTTTATGAATAATTCAAATCCCTTGGACTTCTGAGAGAGAGAACGTTGCCCCTGTACTCTCACACACATCCACCAACCCGCCCACACTTAGAAAGACACACACACGCACACACACACACACACACACACACATACACACCGATCACAGCGGTAACAAGAGGAGGATAAGTGGGGAGTGTGTGAATGTGTGCAGCAATATGTCAGATTGAATTCATGGTATTTAGGTTGAGCTCCGTTTCCAGATTCCCTTTACCGCTGGAGTTTCAGGCCAACTTTAAATGTAAATACAGTCATCCTGTTTATCCTGCTCCATCCCATCATCCACCCTTATTCTATCCTGTCCTTTCTCCTGTCCTATCATCACGCTATTTGCCCCAAAAAAGAAAAAAGCCAAATAATATCACCCGTACCAAGCCTGTGCTTTACGTTCTAACCGAAGCAGCTGTACAGAAGGAGATGTTGATTGCGATTCAACGGCCTGTAAAATAACATTAAAAGTGTAAATGAACAGTCATGTCACAGGTTTGAGTCACTGAGGCGGTGAGTGCGCCGCACAAATAAACCCAGACAATTGATATTCATCGTGACAGCGGGAAGAAATAAGAGCCGTGCATAAAATGACCTTTTCCCAGATGTACAGGGGAGGCACAGATGATGCAAAAACATCAGTTCAATCACAGCCAGGTGATAAATATTCAAACGCTGAACTATTGACGAGTGAATTCCAATTATAGCGTAGGGTTACCTGCTGCTCTGTTTACATGCCACTGAGTAAGAGGGTTGTTGTTGTTTTTAGGAATAAATGTTTTTGGAAGATGCAGTGTTTTTAGAAAGCAGCACATCAGGACAAATAGGCCATTAGATTCAGTTTGGTTTTTTATATATTCAGCAAATGCTTCAGCATCAGGACGAGTGACTTAGTGTCCCAGTGGCTTCCATTGCTGTCTGCCCACAATATGACACGATCTTGTCTCTCAGAGCTCTACCTTATTGAGACATTTGAGCACTGTGTCTGAATGTGCGCTTCAAGAGCTTTAAAAGTGGAGTTGAATGATTTAAGTCACTGAGAACATGAGCACATGGGTCTAGAGATATCGTTGTTCTGTTTGTAGTAATATTGGACTTAACTGGTGGCGAATTTTCAACCATTTAAATAGAAACTTTATTGATCTCCAGGGAAGATTTCCTTGAGGAAATACAGGAATTTGTCCAAAAGTAAACAGTTTCTGTACTTTGCCTTAGCAAAGTATAGCTCTCTATAATATTGTGCACTTTAAGCCAGTTGTTACAATATTGTTACCCATACCTTTTTATTTTGTCAGACCTAAGGCTTCTTTTAGCTGCTGCATACTGAGGTAATGAAACAGACCAGCTTCTCTCATTTCTCACACAGCAGTAAGTTGTTGTATCCAACCCCATCGCCAAGCGTTTCCCTTGAATGCCCCAGGGTGACTCAGCTTGTTGCCTCTGTGTGTGTGTGTGTGTGTATGTGTGTGTGTGAATGTGTGTTTATGTGCTGTTCTGAGAGGACCTGAATTACTGTGGCATTGAATACGCTCCTCCGTTTGGCTGTGGCTGGAGTGGGCAGTTCCCCCCCTTTCTGGAAGTTTGGATTTAAAGGGGGCCATGGATGATAGGGGGGCAACTCACTGAACAAGTTGCTCTTTGATATCCTCCAGACGTGTTGCATCACTGCTATTGGCCTGGGAACACTGACCTGGATATTTAGGTGCAGCAAGTTCATACAAAGCCTTGCATGAGAGTGTGTGTGTGTGTGTGTGTGTGTGTGTGTGTGTTTTGTTTTTTGTGTATCAAATCCCTCCATCAAGTAGCAAGTTTCCAAGACCTAATTAGGGCCAGCGAGGGCCACTATTGACTCTGAACACAACAGACCATGCTTGCTAATGAGACCACAGAAAATAAAGATCACTGACACAAGAGGAGCACTTAAAAAAATAAAACGAAAATCTTTTAATTGATTCACTTTTTTTTTCTTGTCTCTTTTCAGCCCCAAAGACCTGCAGCCCGAAACAGTTTGTGTGCAAAGATGGGGTGACGTGCATCTCCAAGGGTTGGCGCTGTGACCGGGAGAGAGACTGCCCAGACGGCTCAGACGAGGAACCTGATGTTTGTGAGTCATAAAACACTAAAAAAGAGTCAAATATATTGTATGCCGTGGGTTGTGCTTCTTATGTAACCCAATTGTTATGATCTTGCTGCATCTAACCTAAACAGATGCAGGGGTAATTTTGGATGGATTGTAACCACTCATGGTAAATAATTGGAGGCTACAGTTGAGAGGAAATGCTTTTCAGCTGATGCATACTGTGTATATATAAGGTCGGTTGCTCCGTGTGTGTGTGTGTGAGAGAGAGAGAGCGGAAGAGAGAGAGAGAGAGACAGACAGAGACATACAGAGAAAGAGAGCGAAAGAGGGAGTTGTGTGTGTGTCATCTAGGAAAGATTAAAAAAAGAAATATGGCATGACTGTTGACAAAAAAAGCCCAAAAAGTGCAAAAATGTCAAAAGTAACATGATTAATAACAATGTGCAAAAACATTCAAAGATCATATACAAACAAGCAAAAATAACTCCTCCTCAACTGTTCTCTGGTCCAACATACACACGACTCTCCCACCAGTGTACTGACTGCTTTATTTATTTACCACCCCTCAACCCCCTGAAACATACAAAAAAATCAAAAATCTCCATCACAATAATAAACCTGTACTGTCATGAGCGATCATCCTCATTAATGTTGCACATTTACAACCTTGAAACCACTGTATTTTCTATATTATAATGACCTTGGCATGTTGGATGATGTTGGATGATTGGCAAAACAACAAACACTACTTCCAATGATCATTATACAGGCTATTAGTACAATGAAGATACTGATAAACAAATGTGATGTGTTTGTGTTGTAACTGTCAAGAGGTGATTCTGATGATAATGAGCAAACTCCTGTTCATATAGTCGTGATACAGATAGAAAACATCTAATGAGGCACAGACAACATGAAATGAGGTACAAATAATTAAATAAGATGCGTACGTGATGGGATCTGCCTTCCAGGTAATGGGGTAGGGATCCTGGCTCTTTGCCTGAAGCTTGCTGGTTTGTGAGGACAGCAACAGCTGGACCCTCTGCCCCAGCTGGTTCAGTACTAGCGTTTCTGGGCTCTCTCTACTATCAGCACATTCTCTGCTCCCTCTTCTGTACGTCTCAACCCTCATTTTGGAGCTTACTCTACACAGTGCCAGTGGTGTGGATCACCTTGATGATGATGATGACATGGTGAAGGAACAGAGTTGGACGGTCTCAGGGTACCTGGTGGTGATCACAGATAATATGGATAATCCAGCAACCAGCTCCTCTCTTCTTCAAAGGTATCACCATGCTGGAAGAGGGTGGAGAGAGGCTCCATCCAGCCTGCAAACCTGTTTTCCGACACTGATGGGTGCTAAAGCTGGGTGCTCAATCTGAGGTAGAGGTTAGGTGTGGCCCAGGGAATGTTATGGAAGAAGTCAAAGGACCAGAGAGTGGTCTGAAGCAGATACCACTACCAACCACTTAGCATTAATCCCCTCAACAAATAAACCGTTCTCCACCATAAACTCTTCCTCGCAGGACCCAACTCCTTCCCATACAAGGTTCTTCGACCAATGGCTTCAGCAGGATCTCAGGATACTTTAAAGCTTCCAATGCTCTCTGGCATCTCCCATTGAACTTCATCAGGCCCTGATACATCCATCTTATTGACGCGTACATCTGCTTTTCCAAAAGCAGATGCCGCTGACAGCATGACTTTCTCTGCCCTTCAGCCGTGCCCCCTCACAGAGGACTGCACAAGCCTGCAGATGTTGGCAGACCTGCTCTCTCTGCTAAGTATGATGAGAAGTTTAACAAAGACATGGACATACAAACATAATGTATTCATTAATGTTGATTGGAGCCTCTATATTCCCCTTAGGTGTGAGGGTGAGGTTGAATGGTGAATGGTGTATATGTATCATGTGACCTGTCCAGGGTGTATTCCCTGCCTTGTGAGCTGGACACTATTAAGCACTCATAGTTATTGAGAACACTTCTTTTTCGATCAAATGATTGTTTTGTCCCATCACAGCTCTCAGTAGTGGTGAAGAATCTCTGCTGGCATAAATAAGGGAGAGTTAAGGTCAGGAAAACACAGAAAGGATTTTTCCAAAACAGTGTAAAATGAAATGTCAGCGGATAATACTGCTCAATATCACTGCGGCAAATGCAGTCACATTGGTTTGTCTAAAATCCTTTAAAAAATATGTAGTTTTTTAATCAAAAGAAAGCTGTTGGTTGCTTACTCAAAACTCAAAAGCAGAGTTGTCAGTGAACAAACAGAGAGTGTTTGACCTATTAGATCTATCTGGTAAACTGCTGCCAGGCTGGGGAAAACAAAGAGAAGTATTATTGTGAAGTGAGAGAGGTCATTCTGCCTTTTAACAGTCCTGTCATGCCTGATTACATGATTTGCAGAGTTTGTTTTCCTTTGATAGACATGATTTGCTTTTGCATTCAGAGCGAGCAACAGCGGATGTAGTCATTAGACAAAAACCAAACCGAAAGTAGCCCTAAAGAAGACAGCAGTCACTTCAAAGTCTTCATTAGAGCTGAGCTGCCATGAGGCTGAAACCCAGGGGAGGGAATGAAAGCAACAGTGTCTTTTTGGTCAGCTTCTTAGGCTGAAAACGCCTGTAGTTTTCTAAGAGGACAGACAGCCTGGATCGGGCGGTGGATGTGGGGGACGGGTGCTCTGTGTGTGTGTGTGTGTGTGAGTGTGTGTGTGTGTGTCTGTGTGTGTGTGTGTGCATGTTGCATTTTGCATTTGTTGGGGTGGTGGGGGGTTATCCTGGGAGAGAGTGAGTGAGCAACTGGGAGGCTGGGGCAGAGAGCTGTAGCTGCAGTCTAGACTCCGAGACTGTGTGAGAGTAGGTCTGGAAGTCATTAGAGGCTCGCCCAGAGCAATGGAGAAACCTGCTGTTTTTCACAACCTGCTCTTTCCTTCCCGCCCTCCTCATCTGTGACCCAGCCCTCCTCTGTGTCTCTATCTGGGGCAGAAATGACACTGACTCCATCCACTGTCTCCTGCTCAGGCAAAACCCTCTGCAAAACAACAACTTTGTGATGTATGCTCCAGTCCTTATTCCTGAGAAGCAAAGATTAGCAAATACACAACAAATGTTTTTATCTGCTTCTTAAGAGAAGATCTGAGAGTTCACTAGTTTGCTAGTGTGCTTTGAGACAAAACTGTGGGTTGTTTGGTGTACTTCACTAAATTAAAGGGCTGATCTGATCATATTTTGTGGTTTTCTTTTTGCCCCCAAAAATAAAAAAAACTCACTAGAAAACAATAACTGTACTTCATTAACAAGTATGAGCCAAGGTGCCTAAACCACAGCTTACACAGATTATTTTAAAATCTTTTTCAGTTCCTTTATGAGCAGTTCCTACTACTGCTCATGGATCAAATCGACAGTTTCAGGTGCTACCCATGCTCATAATAACTGACTTTCAGTAAAAAATAAGAAAACGAGAGTCTATTCATGACCCATTTTTACAGATTTTCATCATCGAGAGGGACCGGTGGAGTCTGGGCTCAGAGCCACAGACATCGTGGGGGGGCTCGAAAGTGTTGAGAGATGAAATAACACACTGTTGCCTTTGGTCTCTTCAAGGGATTTGTTGACAATTAAAAAACATCACCAGCCTCAGTTGTACTTGAGCATCTGCAATGCCCGACATACCCAGATGCGTATCTACAAAATCCATCACTGAGTCCAAACATTTGTCACATGTTGTCATCTGCTCCACAGAATGAATGTCAACCCAGTTAAATGAACTCGATTAGCATTTTTGTAGCTCATCATACATACTGTACATAAACCAGTAATCCTCTTTCCTGACTTGGAGGGGTTGTCACAAGGACAGAACAAGAAAACTGAAATACCACACAGTCATGTGAGAACATTTCTCAAACATGTCGCCCAAGATGCGTGGACACGGCCTGTATACTGAGCAGCATTTGTGGTTGTATTGTTGTGATAAATGTGCTCTTTGTGAAGGTGCTTTTGCAGATGCTTCTGGTTGAAAGATGCATGAGAAAGGTTTATTTATTCACGCATGTGCATGGGCCTTCACAGTGGTCTTTGTTGGTGTGTTGGCTATTGCCGGGGAAGTCAGCCACTGTCCAGTGCAGCTGCTTTGCCCTGCTGTGTAACCTCCACAATGCTGTTCTTTGTGCCCCGGGGTGCTGGGTCAGACTGGCATAAAGGAACACTGAAGGAGTAAAACAAAGACAAAGTCCCTGTCTGGACATTTAACCTTTTTATAGATCTTTGATGTGCACTCCCAATCAATGAACAATCAAAAAGCTGTGCAGTAAAGATAAATATGTGGGTGTCACAGCCTCCAGGTAGGGTGTAGACTGCCAGAGAGCTGTCGTCTCCTCAGGCCGTAGACTTTATTGGGGTCCTGGAATATTCCCATGTGCAGTGAGAGCACCCTGGAAGAACAGGAAGTGCGTTATGCCAAAGTGACTTCCCTTGCCTCGGGCCTGCAATAAGGGCTGCTTTACAGACAGTTCCCAGTGAAGCTGCAATTAGCTTTTTAGGGGATGAAGCTGTTTTGTAATAGCCCCTGTCACAGTGGAAAACATAATCTTTTACGATGTAATGTCTTATCAAAAGAAATAAAATAAAAAGCCTGGAGAAGAAATTAAAGATGGCAAGTTTTATCTTTGATCTTTAAAACCCACAGTCAGTGCTAATGGGGCATAAGGGGCTGTATTGTTTGGTGAGTAGTGTATTTTATCAATGGTGACATTTGCCAGACAGTTGACCTAAAGCCAGTGGCTGGATATGAGCAGGAAGTAATCCGTTTGATCCCGCTACTGTCTCCTAAAAGCAGCCACCACCCAGTGCCGATAAGCATTAACATGTCAAGGAAAACAACCTTTTCTCGACATGAAAGCGCGTGCCGCCTTGCAGCACCTTGTTCCTACACAAACCTGCAGCAGGTGTGTGTGTGTGTGATTGTGTGCACACAATCTGCTCTCAACCTCATCCTCCTCTTTTACACACATACACACGCCTTGCACATTTCCTACACACAGACGAGTCGACCGCTTTACCTCTCTGAAAAAGTTCAAACGAGCGTTGCACAATGTTCTTCAGATGGTTTTCCTGAGACACACACTTACACACGAACACACTCTCTCTTTCTCACAAACAAATATTCATGCAAGCATTACATCACAAACCAACATAGGAGAGATTTGTCACCATCAAGCTGCACAGCATTCAATCAGGCCCACACTACATGAGGTAATGTGTCTGTAATAACAGTATATAATCCTGTTATTGTCAGTTATGTGGTTCATTATACTTTAATAGAATCGGGGGAGTGGCTCCTTCTGCATCTCCATGATTTGAGGTCTTTGTGCTCGGGTGTATTTCAGTGATGTAAACATTTTTGAGGATGAACTGTAGATTAACTTATACTTCTTATACTGAAATTAGGAAATTCAAAGAAATGATTCCCATGCCTCACACTTGCTAGCAGTATTGACACATTATGATGAAGTAATTATGTCAGAGAATCGTTGCCTATTTACACCCCTAGCAGTCGGGCAACAACATTAACATTGATTCGTTGTGGTAATAAAAGAGGAGCACATGTTTCTACGGTATCGACGTCTGTCAGCAATTCACATTTTCCCATAATGAGTCTTTAAAGACAGCAAATACAGAGAAAAAAGGCAGGAGTCATATGTATACTGTATGCGCTCTATTTCAGGCTGTGGCGAGGTGGATGTAATTCACAGTCGGCCATTTTTAGCTGAGGAGTTGAGGCTGGGGCAGCAGAAAGGGCGAAGCAGGCCCCCTTGAAGCAGGACAAAAGTGTGTGAGGGATTTTATTTTTATAAAGATCATTATGTAATCTCAGCAGGGCTCTCTGCATGTGGAGGGGGGCAGGATGGGCCCATAGGTGCCATTTTTGAGGAGTGGACTGAAGGGGCGGAACCCGCCTGGGACAGACACAGTGGAGTTTATGGCACTTTATGGTTCTTGAATGACAGACAAGAACAATGATCATAAGATTATAATGCTCCCTCTTAATGGCGTAGACACACAGCTGCTGAACACCTGTCTGTGCCTTGTGGCAGTTCTTCTTCTCTGTATGGCAAATCACCACGTGTCTGATTAACTGCAGTAATAAACGACTACATCCTGTATGCTAGAATGCATTATTGAACACAAAGCCTTCTGCATTAGTTGTTTAAGCCTGCGCTCGACAAAGACGATTACTCTCATCCTCCACTCTGACCCCCGTGGGCCTTTCCTGTCATTTGCATAGTTGTTTTTCAATGCGATAATTAGAGCGTTTGAAAACTAATTCAAAGGACAGACGTCTGCGTAACAAATGGAAATGACTGTGTGGAGTGGGCCTTGACGCCTAATTTGTGATGATTAAAGATTGTCTCTTGCTGTCCGAGGAAGAAGCAGAAACGGCCTCGGTGGCTGTCAGACATTTAGTAAGATGGGGGCAGCGACCCCCCCCCCCCCCCCTTCCTCCATCTGCCCTTTGCAAGAAAAAACTTGCACAATACTAATAGTTTTAAACTAATCCTCTGTCCATTGTGAGGCGAATGAAATGAATAATGAGTCTGTTCAATCTCAGGAATAGAGTCGCTATGTAAGACCCTTATCCAGCAGGCAATAGGTCTATTTTGCTTCTTTCATCTGTGTGATTTTTCCAGAGAAAGGGGATTGCAATAGCGCTGGTCTCCAAATGTATGTGTATGTGTGTGTGTGAGAGAGAGAGAGAAAGAGAGAAAGTGGGGTGTGTTAGAACCTTTATTATCCATCCTTCTAAGCTTAGAAAAAGAGGCGAATGGAATATCTTCTTTATGAATTTCACCATTGATTTCTTTTGTGTCTATTCATTTTCTTTTCCTCTTTCATAACTTGCACGGACATAGGCCCAATCTATTTATTTGGTCAGTGTATCTGCTGGTGTTATCCTGTATGAACCTTGCAATTTACTCTGCTGATAGAACTGTTTGCTTTGTGGCTTCTCTGCCCCGGGGAGCAGTGGTGCTGCTGTGTTTGGAGAACGCTCAGTTTGTTGTGCTTTCAAGAGCTGGATTTAGCCTTCCTGCTTTGCTTGTCGCCCTGCCAGCCACCCCAGAAGCCCCCCAAGAAGGAATGAAAATGTGGTGTTGATATCTTGGAAAGAGAGGGGCGAGCAGAAAGCCGCAGTCCCAAGATCCGACCATCAGATGCAGAGTGCAGAGGCAGCACAGAAGTGGCCACCTTGAGGGTTAAAGCTCGAGATGGGAGCCTGGGCACTGCCCACATTAGCTACATCAAGTAATTAGCCTGTTAATTATTATCCTCAATGAATGACTCTCTGTCTGGTCTGAAAAATAAATTTCCATTATTCCTCGAAATACACAAAACCTTAATACTGGTAATGGAAACATCCATTTACAAAAACCTCTCGCAACACATTTTTATGCTCCACGTCATCGAACATGATGTTTGCTTCAAACAAGACCTGTGGAGTCAGACAAACCTTGTTTATTTATTTGAATTTCTAATAAAAAATGTTAGAAACATCCATCTTCTTCTAATTAGAGTCTTGCAAAACAAGAGTTTAGGAAAATTATGTCACAGTAATAGACCTGACAGTGATTATGGTTCTATTGCAAAACATCATATGTAAACAGCTACACGCAGCAGGACTTCAGAAAACACAAAATAATCAGATATTAGAAGCCTGTAGAGTGTGTGCTTTAAATATTCCCTACATAAATACTCAAATTACCTAGGGAAGTCAAATCATCACCACAAATAGTTTTATTAGTCCCATATCGAAATACACTGATACATTTGTATGACTGTTGAGTTCAAACTGTTAAGTTCATGTTGAGTTCCTAGACAGAAAATAAAAACACTGTTGGTGGACTCAGGTAAAGAAAGCTGCAGGTACATTTCCTCCAGGATGAAGTGTTTATGAGACAGTTGCCAGAAGCTGCACAGTTGCACAGTGCAGACCCTGCTGCCCTCGCCCTGGCGCTGTGGCTCTCTCCGGGGCCGCGGCTGATCTTTTTGACAGGACTGTGTGGAGGAGCCACATCATGATGCACACTCCCATGTCAGCCACCAGCCTCCTCTCTCAGGTCTAAATCGAGCTCTGGTGTTGTCGCGCCTTGTTGTTGGTGCCGCGTCCTAGTTTTGTTTGGAGTTTTGTTGCTTTGGCATGGCAGCAGATGGAGCGGGTGGGGTGGTTTTGGGTGGGGGTCAGGGTTCAGGATATCTAAGAGTATGTGGTGCGGGGTAGGAGCGTGACAGAGGGGTCGGCCGGTGACCAGAGAAACCCAGCATTAATATGTCATTACGAGCTGCTGGCAATTAAGTAAAGTGGCGCAGCGCTACTTATTAATGAGGTTTATGTAAAGGAAAACATATTTAATTATTCATCTGAATCGGGATGATATTTGTGAAAAGTGGCGGATAAGTTTTAGTTATTGTGCTGAGTGTTGTGGTGTTAAAGTACAGTATGTGCAGTCTGAGGCATGTGAAGGGTTTAAAATAAAGTCGAGGCTGTTGATTGCCTCATTGCTCTCCACAGTCGGCCCAAATAATGTCCTTTTTATATTTTGCTCCAGCTCTGGCAGCAACGTGTTATTTGTTTGTGTGTTTGTTATTGGTGAACTAAGTTGGTATTTACCAGCATATGGAAGCAAAGCATGAGCTAGTGAATGGAAAATCCCCACAGCATAACAAGCTTTGAGCTTCGGGAGTGCCTGACCCAGACCCAGATCTCGACTCCTTCTCAGTCAGCTGGGCCTCGTTTTCTCTCTCTCTCTCTCTCTCTCTCTCTAGCTCTCTTCCTCTTTTCTCTCTCTCTCCAAACTACTGGAGAGCAAACACACATCAGACAGTTTCCAAGATGAATCACTCTGCAAAAACGCTCCCTGTGAAAGAAAATTTAAAAAAATCCTGAAAACTATGAGTGGTCTGAGTGAAAACCAAGCGCGATATGTAATAAAATATTAATCCGTAAACAGCACGTTATTAGAAGGTGCCAGCCCCCCCCCTCCTTCCTTTCTTCACTGCAGCACCCGTGGCGTTTGCCACTTCCACAGCTCTTCCTGCAGGTGGCCGTGCCACAGTTCAGATCAGGCTTGGCACGTGACTCAGCTTAAAACACCGCAGCTCAGCCTGCTTTGTAGGAGGCGACAGCCGATTTGTGTGATCCAAACAATGGCCTTAGTCCTCCTGTCCCCCTCCCTCGGCCTCCACTCCCTCGGACTTGGAAAAAGTTCATGTGATCTACCTCTGTGTGCAGCGGCTTAAAGACTCCATTCGTGCAAGGTGTTTGAAATCCAGCAGTGCCGTCGTGTTGTTTTGATAGATGCTTTGAGAAAGAAACGCCCTGTTCTGGGCTGTAATGGTGACAACAAAATAGCGTTTCCCGTAAACTCCCACTCACACACTGCAATTTTGATGAAAGTTGAGGCTGCTTTTCGTTTGTGTGTGTGTGTGTGTGTGTGTGTGTGTGTGTGTGAGACAAATTTGTTGAGTCAGAGAGAGGGGATGGAAAAAGTGAAACCTGTCCTGGTATCTGCTGACGTCTCTCTGACGTCTGGAGGCAAAGTGAGGCCTTGGAACATTATCGAGTTCTCCGTAGGAAAAGAATAGTCAAACCTTAGAAGAACGCCCAGAGACACTTCTGTCACAGGGATAACCTGTGTCGAGACAGCGGGATGATTTTCCTCTCTCTGTAATTGAAGCTACGGGGACAGAATAGTTGAAGCTGTACCAGTTTTATCTGTCACTGATCTGTGTGGAGAAACTTTTTCAAAGCAGATGAAAAAAAAAAAAGGTTGGACCTGCAAACCTGGCTCACCCACAGTAGAGGAATGTTGAATAAAAGGCCCTGTTTAATTCAAATTAGCAATGCCTTTTCCACTGCGGCCCCGCCGACCGCTGCCAGCTCGCACAAGAATGAGGCCTTGTGGGGCTCCGTCCACTTCCTGTGGATGAGGTGTTTCACTGGGTCTCTCTTCTCTGTCTGCGCTCTGCCTCCCTCCCTCACTTTCTCACTCTCTGTTTCTGACCGTGTCCATTTCCAACACGTCGCCCTCCCACTTATACACTTACTGTAAATGGGTCAACAGATGTTGGGGGAAAAGTGATGGGAGGAGGAACAGACAAAGTGAGGAGGAGGTGGAGGAGGAGGAGGAAGAGGAGGAGAAGGAGTTTGACTCTGCACATGGGGAGGAGTGATCAGGTTCAAATGACGTTCATGCATCATAAAACAATAAGAGGGAAGAGGTTTATGAATCTCAGTCCCAGTTTTATTGACTTTTTCATTAAAAAAAGCAAAATGTAAACAAACTATCTGCTGTTATGAGGCATGTAATTATCCTCACAGTTTTATTAATATACTCTCTGGCATTTTCTGTCATGACTGGAATTTAGATAAACGGCTCAGGAAGTTAAGACCTATGCGTTTATTTCGTTTCTAGCTCAGAGGCAGATGGTAGAAATCACTAAGTCTTTCTCCTGGGTCTCGTTTCTTTTTGCTAAATATGAACGTGGCATCTTCAGTCTTTGGCCGTGCCGACCAGCGGCTGAATGCAGGGACTTCCTTGACTACCTTTGTTGCAACTGCCGGGTTGCTAAGCAACTGGTCACTAATAAATAGTTACTGGGCACAAGCACCCATGAAACAAACAAAAAAACCCAAAAAAAATCTTTGTTTCTAGATTTCCATTTGTATACAAAATAAACACATGATAATTAGAGATTTTCACAGATCCCCGAGAGCAAGTTATTGAACAGGCTCACTGCAAGGTTTTCAACCATCTCATTAGGGAAACGACTGGTGTAACACTAGTGATGTATCCATGCAGGTGTTTCTAGTAGAATGTGTGTGGGATAGATGAGTTTGAGTTTGCAATATGTATTAGTCTGCTAAACAGATAGAAAAAGATTCAAATAACATCAAGAAGATTGTTATTTTAGTATATTTTTCCTCACAGTACAGAAACAGGGAAACAAGGTCTTCTAAATTCGCTTCTCTCTGTTTTACTCATCTAAACAGCGCTCTACATCTGAAGGTTACAGAAACAAAAACACACCAAAACACACAAAAAGCACTTGTGATTAAGCCCTTCTGCGCTCCATCACCAACTCTGGTTTTGTCAAAATAAACCATCAATTTACTATGTTGCAGATTTTCTTTTACTGTTTGGAGACAAATGATTTAAATAAACCAACAGTGGAAAACTGCAGATAGGCTCAGTCAGTACTTTATTTCGGCTCCATTAGCTTTATTTTTCAAGAGTGGTATTGATCCGCTCCTCGGCCTTTCGGCAAAATAACAGGGTATCCAAAATACCTTAAACCCATTACTTTAGAGAGAGTCATATTTCAAACGTGAGTTATCAATCTGATAAACATGTATTTTGGAGGTCCTTTATTATTTTAGTGTCCCCACTGCACCAAATGTTTCATGGTTAATAGCTTTTATAAATAGAATTGCTTTGTTGGATTACACATTTTTCTAAGTTTTGATTTTTCTTTTTGTTTTTTGTTTTTTTTTTCCCCTCCCCGTAATTACTGTTCGAGCTCTGGATACTTGGCCATCATTCATTTCCCAGAATTTATTTGGTCCTTGCAGACAGCAGTGTGGGGATCGAACGCAGAGTTCAGGGCAACACATCAACTGATTGGTCCTAAGGACCGAAGTCGTGCTGAGTCATTAGTCTTGCTGTGGATAAAAGACTGGCGAGAGTCACAAGGCAGGAAACGTCATCCAAGAAAAAGAGTTTGGTAATAAGGTCATTAAGGAGAAAAGCTCTCACTGCTTGTCTAATGAATTTAGCAGCACTTTCAATTCTGCATGGACTTAAAGCTGCAGAGATTTATTGCAGCGTTTGGAAGGAACTGTTTCGGCCAAACTCATATTCGCCCAAGATGTTTTCTTTCCCAGGGATCCCAGAGTCTCAGCCAACAGCACAATACCAGGTCTGCATGCCACTACACTGGCGTGCTTATTGTGTTTGCCTCTGGGATGGATGTGTGTACGCTGCAGATGGAGTGAAGGTAGTCATTTGGCCGAGCCCAGTTAAGATAATGGTGTGTTTGGAATTCCTGCTAGTTTTCTCTAGTGGCCATCTTTTTGCTGCCACAATGGCTCTTTGAAAGTCTGCCTTGTGGTTCTGCCTGCTAAGTTGGCAAAAGGAAAAGATGAATGTAAACCCATGACGGATGAAAAGGCGCACCGGGGAACAAAGTAAAGGAAGAGAGCGTCTAGCGTTAGGGAAAAGAAGGGAACAAACGCGCCTGTTTTCTTGAACCGTTCTTTCAAAGCTGCAGCTTTTTCATACATGGAAATGAATTTCCTCCATTTTTTTTCTGTCAGCTTTAACAGGATTATTCAACCCAAGGTGATGCTGTCGAACATGCACACCCAGGTGACATTGGTTTATCCCCATGAGGTTTCCCAATTAGCAAAGAGGCAGTATTTGTTTTTATTCCTCTGACATTAGGGGAAGCAGCTTTTATTAAGTTAGGATCAGTCATGCTGATCCTTGATGCATGTGAGAGAGGGTTCAAAAACAAATGCCTCTTTCATCAGATCTTTGACAGTCGCAGCGGACCACATGGCTGTATTTCCACACCCTGGACAGCGTAGAGCATGAACGTGATGCCTGTAGAATACAGAGAACCACAGGCCACAGAGTGTGGACAGACTGCATTGTAAATACTTGCCTCTGTCTGGCTGAGCAGAGACCGAGTCAGACACTCAGTCAGGATCAGCAGAGGGGCATCAAACCAGAGATTTCTTTTTTTTCCCTTTTTTTTTTTTTTAGCGCAGATGGAAACAGGAAGTTGGTGCATATTTGTGTTGTTTGTTGTGTAACTGCCTGGTTTGTGGGTTCAGCTGGCACGTAATGACTACACCTGAGCAGGTGTTTACAACAGGAGGAAGAGGGATTGAGTCGATTTGTTCATCTGTTGATCAGAGCTCGAGCTAAGAAACTTTGATTCCCCTCACACCCTGCGCATCCGGAGCTTTGGGGATGTAATGCACATCAGTGCTGCCATCAACAAATGTGAAGGAACAGATACAGCGCGATGTGCGCTCACCAGGGGTGAAGGTAGAGAAACGTTTCTGTGTTGCTCCAGTTTGACAAATAACTTGTCAGCCGCACGCGGTGCCCGCTGCCTGTCAGGAGTCTTTCACTCTGTGACAGAATGAAAGGGCAGTGTTTTATACAGATTGATGCAACAGCTTCCCCGTGTTACCGAACAGCTTAGAGTCAAAGAAAATGGATGAAACAGACAAAGGGAGAATGCATATAACAAAGATGGCAGGATGAGAGTCTCCGAAATCTACTTGATTTCTGCTCCGCAGGAGTGTGTGAGTTGAATGGCACGGCAGGGACTGTAACAGATGAGATAAGATGGTACAAAACCATTTTGCCAGATCTATTTAGACATAGCATTGGACTGTTGTGTGAAACCCACTGAATGCGAAGTCTTCTGATTGTAAATTGATGCAGTAAAATATATAATTTTGCTCTCATCTGTCAGTTAGCACAAAGCATAGGCAAAAATCCAACCGGAGTGTGCAGAGTTTTTTTTTTTTTCTCATTTTTTTCTTGCAAATGCAACTTTTATCCAGTACACATTCAAAATACATCAGATGGAAATTAATAATGCAACTGAGAAAGACTATCTGGGCTTGATTTTAATCAGTAATGCCTGAAATGTGTCATGTCTCTCTGTCTAAGGTGGTTAAATGTATTAAGCCATACATGTCACACGTTGCACATATGTTACATGTCTCAATCATGTGTAAAAAGTACAGATAGTTAAATTATCAACTTATATCAAACAATGTAAGAACCATTCCTAATTTTATTCATCAGGTGGAATATGTGTCTTGTATTTCCTGTTGGTGTAAACTTTCTGAAAGTTTTATGAAGTGAGCAGAAAGTTAATTTTAGATGAGCCGCAAGGACAGTTATTTACTTATTTCTACAAAGGATCACGATAAGAAAACTGGCATAACAATAACGATAATATTTCATGTTTACCCTCTCCTCAGGTCCGCATAGCACCATATACCGGTGCCCTCCCAATGAGTACCTGTGTGGAGGAACCGAACTCTGCATCCACATAAGCAAACTGTGCAACGGGGTTCCAGACTGCACTGACGGCTGGGACGAGGGCCCACACTGCAGAGGTATCACCCTCACACACACACACACACACACACACACACACACACACACACACACACACACACACACACACACACACACACACACACACACACACACACACTCAGACAAAAACACTCAATGGCATTGTGAGCAGATGCATACATGTTTGGGAGATGCAGTGGGAGTGTGTGCAGGTTAATAAAACAGCTCTTGTGTTTGTGCATCCTGTTTGTGTGGAAGAGACGGGAGTCAAGTGTCTGACTGGGTTTCTTTTCAGTACAGTTCTCACGTCTGAAATCTTTTACACAGCGAGGCGTTAGTGAAGTCACAGTAACAGATTGAGTTGCCACATCAATGTGAAAATATTGGACTGTGCTCTACTGTATTAAAACATGCTCACTTTTTTTTTATGAAACTGCTGTTCCTCTCACAGTCTAGATACACAAATATATATTTAGATATATTTAATATCCTGTGTCCTAGGAAACACATTCAATTTGGGAAGTTGCCTTGCTGACACCAGAAATTAGGAAGCGGTTTATGATGAGGCTAAAGATTTGAAAGTCCTTACTAAGAATATGCTGATCGTGTCGACCACAGTGAGAAAAAAATAGAATTTGATTGTGCAAAAGACCTGTGCAGGACATCATTCTCCGGATAGATGAATTATAACCGGAAAGAGTGAAATTCTTAAAGGGAACTTAAATGGCTCAGAGGACTTCGTCTACTGGAAGCCTTTCAAAAGGTTATCAGATAAACTATGTGACACAATCACATACTGTCGGAACTACTTTATGTCTCTCACTGCTTTAAGTGCTGCCACAAGTAAGATGATATATAAATGTTAAAACCCCTCAGAGGAGTTTATTATTGCTGCATCACTTACACACACACACACACACACACACATTCGATCACTATTAATGATACATTTCCAGTTTTCTTGATACACATTGGCACAACGGGAAATCTCACTGAGCTGGAACAAGATTCTGCATTACTATTCTATCCCACAGCTCTGAGATTTTGAGCGGCACAGCTTGTGCACCTGTCTTTTTACATTTTATTTCATCTGCCCACTACACCTTCAGTTAAAAAATGAGTCTGATGAAATATTTATTAAAGAAACAGTGGAGGGAGGCATGGGAAAAGACATCAAATTTTCATGCACTTTCAGGCTGGCTGGCCTTTGAGGTGAGAGTGGAGTGTAGCAGCTTTCTGGAGACAACCGCAGGGTCCATGATTGCTAATTTCAAGCTTACTGCTTGATCTTATACCCAGTTTAGAGCGAGGCTGAGGGGTTTTGTTTTCTTCATGTACACGTTCCTTACACGCTGATCTTGTACATAAAAATCTCTTATTTTGTAAAGTGGGAAGTGGTCTAGTCTGTACTGATAGCAGTGCTACGTATAACCTAAACAGAGCACCTGATGGACGTAACTTTGTTCCAAAATAAATATTTTGTGGCGCTTGTCCCTGTAGGTTGTTGACATCTTTAGCCCGTGTTGGTTTTCTAAACACGTCGCAGTCGTTCGGTGCTCTGACTTGTTTTGGAAAATTCCGGGCATGTCTGTGATCTGAACTGCGGTTGTCCCAGCAAGCCTCTGGAGTGCAGCAGGAAGGCTTCTGTGACGACTGTCAAAAACATTCAATGCCCTGTATGGGGATGCAGCAGGGCTCTGGGTATATGAAGCAGCCCCTACAGGGCAGATCACTTAAAAAAAAATAAAAAAAATTAGGATAATAGCCACAAATAGACAAACTAAGACGGGGGAAAAAAATCTGCTGATTTGCATGGTTTCGTTTTGTTCTTGCTCAGCAGTTATGGTTGTTGAGGTTCAAGTTTATCTGCAGAAATGCATTTGGTCAGTAAAGCAGAAATTAAAGCATTTTTCTTTTTTACATCTGAGATGTGTATGATACAGTGCTGGAGGGATGTACTTATCTTGCTAAGTCTGCAGCCGCCGTGAATCAGTGGTAAATGAGGGATCCTAGCCTGGTCTGACAGGAGGGCCTGACTGTGACTCATTGTGTCTTGATTTATATCTCACACGGTATGCAGCGCGTTCTGCTCTGATCCCATTATGTGGCAGTCAGCTGAGTGGAAGGTGTGAGTGTAGTGAGTTTTAGCCCTCTCAATGTGTGTGTCGCATTGTGAGTACAGGACAGAAGTAACGGGCAACTTTCTCACACCCTCTATTCTGAAACCCAAAATGTCACTGGGGCTGTAACAAGTGATTTTCCTGGTCGATCGATTGTTGTTTGCGTTATAAAATGACACAAAAACTGCTAAATTTGTTCACTCCTGTTCCACTAAAGGCAACACAAGGTCTTAAAATGACTTTCAATGGTCAGCTTGATCAATTTTCTGTCATAAAGGGCAAAAGAAACCAGAAAATATGTTCATATGTTTAAATGAAAATGTGTTTTTTGAAGCTGAGATCAGAGATTATTCATTGAAATTCCTGAAAATGCCTAAACTGACTATCAAAATAGCTGTCGATTAGTTGTTTGGCTCTAAATGTCACTATTATATTGTGAAGGTGAGATCAGCTGGGGCTGAGCTTAAATTTTCCAGACGTCTGATGAATAACAGTACTGACAATTATGGTAAATGGTCAGTGCTTTTTTTAGTCGTCTCGACCACTTAAAGTGCTTTTACAGACACAAGTCATATTCCTCCATTCAGTCTCATGACAGAAATGGTCCAGCTGCCTTAATGACACTGAAGCTGAAGACACGTCATCCTGGGCGATTTAGGATTCAATACCTTGCTCGTCGATACTTCAACATGTGGACCCTGAACTGTCCTTACAATCAGTTTACCACTGTTGACTTACATGATGAAATCTTGTATATTAATACAATAATCTGATAATAATATAATAATATTGTATATTGATGAATAATAATGTAAATAAGATAAATGAGAAATGATGATAATTGACTTTTTTGGGGTTTTTTTTGCTAATTATTTTGTCAGGTTGTCCGGCAAACATTGCCTTCCAGTAATGAACCAGAAGCTCTTTCTGGTCTGTGTGCAGTTTTGACCAAAACAAACATTGGAGCAGAGACAGCTAATACATGAGTGGACAGTCATAGTCATGGGCTAAAATGAGAAATAACAATGTAATGTCTCCTGGCCTGCACTAAAGTGACCCCAGAGCTTGTTTTGCTCATTCTGGTTTTCTGCTCCTGGTGTTGCTGCTGCTGCTGCACTTTTGTTCACTTAGGATTCACTCATTGGCTTTAATGAGTTTTTTCAATTCTGAACTCTTCGCTCTCATCTGCGACACTCTGGCTGAATAGATGTTTTTGTTTTCAGGGACAGATGGAGGCAGAGTGTGTGTGTGTGTGTGTGTGTGTGTGTGTGTGTGTGTGTGTGTTTGTGTGTGTGTGTGTGTGTGTGTGTGTGAGGCTGACACATTCACACTGCATTCAACAACACTTACTGCCGCTACTAATGCTGATGATATTCTGATGAGGAGCTGATGGATAGCTCACAATTTCCATGTGCCTCATTGTCAAAATGAGGCTTCAGACAGGGTAGTGCATTAATTCAGCTGCACACATCAAGTATTAATGCACCTCAGCTCCCTGCTGAGCCCTAAATATTCTACAGAATGAGTACAATTTACAGCTCCAGGGGCAGCACCTGCTCCTCTTACCCACAGGCCTCTCTCAGAGTCCCGTGCCAGGTAGCAGCCAGAAGGATGGATGAAACCACTGATCACGCTATAATCTGTGGGTTTAAAACCGTATATTTAGTAGATTGGAATGTATTTATGCATAAATCTACCTCCTAGTGGAACCACATGGGGGAGAAAAGTCAGTTTTATTTCTTACTGTCTCCTAACACGTGTAACTGTCTCGTCTTCCCAACAGAGTTCATATCCAACTGTTCGCTCATGGGATGTCAGGAAAACTGTGCGGTGACGCCAGCAGGACCTGCTTGCTACTGCAAGGCCGGTTATGAGATAAGCTCAGATGGAAAGACGTGCAAAGGTGAGTCCCCGCCAAAACATCCCAGTTGCAATCACTGGTTAGGCAATAAGACCAAGAATAGAAAATCTTTGTATTTTTATTCCCTTGTGAAGCGGAAAAACTTCACCGGCTGGATGTCTGCAATATGTTTCACTTGCAGTAAATGTAAGATTACAGGATTTATGTGCTTACCTGTGCAGCGCACTCTCCATATCAGAGCTGAACGTCTTTTAGCCTCCGGAGCTGAGCTTGTGTTTACTCAGGTTTTGGAGAAATCAAGTGCAGAGCACACAGTGGGTAGTTCACGGAGCCTGGGAGTGCGGAGCATTTCCCACAAAATCCTATTTCTAGACTCTGAGTGGGATTGTTGAGCAACGCTTTAAAACCTCATTGATGTAATGGTTTGTTTGCGACAAGCCATGTGTAATGAATCTCTGCCTCAGCCTGGTTAAAAACTGTCTTTATGGTGTTTAATTAATTGGATGAGACATGAACTGGAGTGTGCTGTTTGCTGTACCTGAGCTGTATGACCATCTGCTGTTTCAGATTTTGACGAGTGCAGTGTGTACGGGACCTGCAGCCAGTCCTGTACCAACACCGAGGGCTCCTACACCTGCTCCTGCGTGGAGGGCTACTTGTCCCAGCCAGACAACCGCTCATGCAAGGCCAAGAACGGTACGTGCCAGGAGACAGCAGCCGGACTCCATCTCCCCCCGCCTCGACAATCGTTTTGTTCGTATTCCTGCTGCTAACCTCCGGGTTATATCCCCCTCCACACCACAGTGCCTGTGGACCGTCTGCCTGTCCTACTGATCGCCAACTCCCAGAACATTCAGGCCACGTCGCTCAGCGGCACCACGGTGCACAGCCTGCTCTCCACCAGCACCAAACAGACCGCAGCCATGGACTTCCTCTACGCCGAGGAGACCGTGTGTTGGATCCACGTAGGAGACTCGCCGTCGTCCAAACACCTGAAATGTGCCAAAATCCCGAATCTGAAGAGCTTCACAGAGGAGAGAGTCATCAACATCTCCCTCAGCCTACACCGTGAGTACTCAACACGTGATGCGTACTATTACAGCAGAAATGTTTTGTTTTTTTTTCTTCTTGAAGGTCCCATTTGATTTGCTTTTTGTGTAAATTTACACGAAGAGCTGTGATAACAGCATGGAGTTGGGGAGAGAAAAAGACGTCTTGTGATTTTCATCAGGGTGAATTTTTCAGTTTGCGATGAATGGTTTTCACTTCACAAAAGGAAAAACACTGACCTTCAGTGCAGCATCTCTTTCTAATGGTGCCTGACAAAGCCCTGTGGTAGAGAGGCAGTGCCACCATTTCTGTTGCTGTAGTCATGTACTGTAGATCAGAATGCGATAGGAGTCCAATGTCTGTCTGCATGATTCATCCAACAGCTTTTCTGATTCACCCATGCTTTCCACCTTCCAAGGTCTTTCCCTCCTATCAGATGGGTGTAGTAAAACCTTGGGCTGCAGGCCTCGGCTGATACGCACCTTGAATTATTATTTTGTCTGGTTTGCAGTCTTTGCAGATGCTGGCTTGGCTGGGCGTGTTGATCTGAATGCTCATGTATATTTGTGAGCTCTTCCAGGTGTGTTTCAGATGTAAACCTGTTGGACCAAAAACTGAACAGGCCATCGATACCTGCGTGTCCTCAGCTCGTCTCTGCTCTCACACACTCTGTGAGTCAGAGACATTGTGGCAACACATTAAAAGCAGCTGTGTTTTTCCATGACTTAAGTTTCGTTTCAGAAAACACTCCAGAATATTTTCTCCTCCTCCAAAAATGAAACCAAGATCGAAGCAGCAAGATTGAGGGCAGGCGTCAGCCTCCGTCTGTAGACAACCTGCGGGTCAAAAGCCTCCACACTTTCATCCCTCCGCCCTTCCCCCTTTTTATTACATCTTTCACCGAAACATTTTATCCACACAACAAGAGCAGGAATGTGTCATCGCACAGTACTGTATCTCCTATGAATCTGGTCCACAGATGGTTTATAACTGTCTGTTTTTTTTTCTTTTTCATAGATCAGATCTACAGTAACTAATGCGATCACTCACAATGAAATAATCCTACTTGTCCGATCCTTTAACATCACTTCTAATTTGGACCTCTGGTTTATTGCAGAAAAGCTTTAACTGTACCAAACTGCATGGGTCAGGTTTATTCCTCTCATTTCTCTGTCTGAGGCTCCTGCACCAACATGGCAGCCAATCACATCCACTCAGTGCACAGTGGCTTGTCTGTGTTCATGCGAGCAGAGAATGCATTAACATGACAGAAATAGCTTTCGCAGCGCGGACCATCAGAAAAGATACATAGAGCAAGTGATGACAGTCTGACAGGTCTTTCCACCACACACATTGAATTTGGTCATTTGGAAAGATGCTTGTTTAAAAAGCCGAGCACATCGCACAATCTCATGTTTGCATGAGGCCTCTCGGTGTCCTTCACGGTAATGATGAAGATTGGCCTTGATGCGCTTCCCTGTCTGTTTTGAACCGTGCTACCACTTCATCTGATATCAGCACATTACAGACATAGAGCCTCACTTGTAAATACAGCAAGTATTAGCATTTAATAATTAAAACAGAATTACCATCCTGTGCTGTTAACCAGCAGAGCCTCAGCTCACAATGTAAGTGCCACAAGAATTTGCAGGAAATTCCTGGAGCTTCTGAACAGCTACAGACACACACGCAGACTGCCTGATACACTGCACCCACACACACATACAAGCTGCAGCGCTCATGGTGTGCAGACACATCCTAATAGATGTGCACCCACACAGAAATAAAATGGAAAACTGCACGCGCTCAGGACAGGATGCGCATGACAGATTTGTTCTGAACTAAGGAAGCAATTAAAGGGCACTTCCAGTATCTAAGTGACAGTCTGTGTTTTCATTGGTACATGAGTCAAGTCAGAAACCGGCTCAGAGATACAAATGAAAAGTGCTCTGATTGATAATGAGACAAGTAAAAACGACAGAGAAAAGATATAGTTTTGGTTTGGTGTTCCCGGTGTTACTGCAACCGTAACTGGGTGTGAACAAGAGCTGGACGTGACACAAAGTAGTGGAAAAAGTATGTTTCTGTATATTTACAGTGATTGAGACAAATGACGTCTGGAACATTTTAGAGCACTCTGACCACCCAGAGGAACCCTGGGCTGTGAATTCCCAATGTCAGCGCAAAAAATACACAACACGGAAAGGGAAGATTGTTCTCATCTGTTTCAGCCCATAATCTGACCTGACGGCCTAGACAGCAGACTCGGTCTTTTTGGACAGGCTGCTGCTGCCGTGTGAGTGTGACAGAATAGGAGGAGCGGGTTTATGCTTACAGTCAACATGGAAGGAGCCTGCAACCAATGGCATGGGTGAGCATACAGGAAATGATGCGTGTGTGGTTGGAGTGACTCATGACCTCAGTATGCCACAGATGAGTTGTCCAGATGTGTCTCCACCCCCCTCACACTCTCACTCTCACTCTCTCTCTCTCATTACATTCCCTTTGACTTGTTTTTCTTTTTTTTCTTCTCTGTCCCCCCCACCCGCCTCACCCGCCTCAACATACACTTTGTCTCATTCTATATTTGACAGTGTCTTTTTTCCTGCCATCACTAATTATACTGGTCACTCAGAAATCACTGGCAGACATAGAAAATCTGTGACATAGCCCTTTTTCTCCCCCTACTTTCATACTTTTTTTAAGCTTTTCAATCTATGCTAGAGATTCAAATAAGAGTGTTCACATACTTTCAGTCTGTGCTATATTTGTTTTCTAAAGACTGAGACTCAACCGCCATGGTTACAGCTCTGTGAACCTACACTTGAGCACTGCCATAAATAATCATTGATCGAAATTTGTTGGTTGAATGTAAAATACAAATTTAGACCCATGTTGTTGTTAGATATAAAGTTTGAAAGTTTGTGACTGCAGTTATATGTAGATAGATAGCAACAAACAGATTATCAACAAACAGACTTGACATTTCCATCTGTGGAGTCGTGCCATTTTCGTTGCTTGAAATTTGGATGAAAATTGAATTAGAATATAATCAATAGCAGCGCAATAAAACTGCATTTTCCACATTTGCTGTCTTTGAATTACTTTGAGGGCAGTATCTAATTTGCATGTCATCATCATTTTCCATTTCATAAACCATAATCAGAATAAAATGTGCTTGTCAGACATAATTTATTGTAAACTGCAGAGGGGAAGCCTTATTATAGCAGGAAACAGCCTCTGAAGATGTGAAGTTCAGCTGGAAATCAGCTAATCCCTTGTCTCCAACGCATGCATGTGTGCTGAGAGCTCTCCTAGTGGGAAATATAGAGATGAAACTGAGAGAGACTCGTGCTCAGTGTTCGATACTGATACTCCACACTATGCACTGGAGGGCTGATCCCAGAGCTGTCACTAAGCCTCCCTGCTCTGCTTGTACTGTAAGAGCTACAGTACCTGCTGCCCCCGCTGCTCAGCACAGACACCGGCCTCAAATCTCTTTAAGAGGTCATGTGCTGTTAGAAGGCAAAGCAGTCAGCACATTTTCAAATCTTTGTTCGGCTTTAAACCTCTCTCTCTCTCTCTCTCTCTCTCTCTCTCTCTCTCTCTCTCCCTCTCTCTCCCTCTGTCCTCCATTTTTACCCTACAAACATTAACCCTGTGTTACGTTTCAGTCTCCAGTCTCCAGTTAAACCACAGTTCTGACTTCTTTTCTTTCTTTCAGTGGCCTGTGGATTTCAACAGAACCACATTTTTCATTGTCATAATCTCTCTCTCTCTCGCTCTCTCTCTCTCTCTTTCTCTCTCTCTCCCCCTCTTTCCCTGCCTGTGTGTGTTACTGGGTTGACGCCTTCGCCAGATGCTGTGAGGGAGTGTTATGGAGTGCAGGAGGTTAGGAAGGCAGAGTGGGGGTTGGTGTTATAACTTCAATAACAGTAAAATGACAGTCCATTCAGAGGCATTGAACTCATATGAGCTGCATTTAATATAACAGTTCAATATACTATTCTATGCTATACTATAGTCTCTCTTTTCCTGTCTCTCTCTCACTTTCTCTCTTTCTATATATATAAATATATGCTATGTAGTACTATAAGCAGCTGTGGCTGTGAAGATGTATGCTCTCTCATACACTTATATGTAATTACCGGAATAAAACAACAGCCTGATGTTGCTTCATTTTTGTAATACATTCTGGATTCATTATGTTGGCATCCACTCGGGTGTTGATATTGTTTTTTGGACCAACAAAGACCAGAAAGATGAATAAGAAGACACACAGAAAACAAGTTGTTTAGCGAGAGCAGAGCGGCGAGAGAAAAGAAGAAGGCTGTCGGTTCTGTTTTTTCAATTATGCTGTTGTTTTTTATAGCATAGTTTCAGACAGACAGAGCAGCAGTTAATGAATCCAGACTGTTTTTCCACCTCTGGGGAGCAGACAAAGGGGAGGGACAGGGGGGATGATGATGCATGGAGGAGGAGAGAGAAAAAGAGAAGGCGAATGGGAGGAGATAGAAAAGTCTCTGCTTCGCAGAGGTGGAGGAAAATGGTGAGCAGGGGGTGGACGGGGCGTTCAGTAAACTCGAAGACTATTGCACAATCCCTTCTCTCCTTCTCTCTCTCTCCCCTTTGTTTATCCATTGCTTAATCAGTGAATCAGTATGTTGTGGGGCAGCTGGAAGCGTTTAAACAGAGAACTCTGTGTTTAAAATTAAGAGCACCTTTGGGAAAATGGCCCCTGATTGCCATAAACCTCAGAAATGCTCAATACCTAAGTTTCCTTAGTGGAAATCAGATCTCTCCCTCTCTTTCTGTGTCTTTCTCTCCCTGTGTCTCTCTCCCTTTTCTTTCTTTTTCTTAATTTTTGTTCCTTTTTTCTTTTATCTGTTTTCCAGTGTAAAGGGACCAGTTCTCTTCCCTTTTACTCGTCAGATGCTTCAGAAAATAAAAAAAATGTGTCACAGTCTTTATAAATACAGCAAAAACCTTTACAGTCAGATTTATTGGTCCAGCGCTGGTACGCTCTCATTACGCACACTCACATTAGCCTCTTTTGCTCTGGAATCTGCTTTGTCATTTCCCCCCCACCCAAGCCTCTCTTACGTGGTTAGGGAAATCGATCCTCTGTTCTCCCCGAAAAACACCACAGTGACCCGATTGCCCTGGTAAACCTCACACCATATTAATCCTCCACCCTGAGCACTGAGCGCTGCATGGCTGAGGCCTCCTGTGGCACCACGTTCGCCCTACATCTGAGGTGTTTTTGTGTCCGTGTCTTCGTGTGTGTGTGTGTGTGTGTGTGTGTGTGTGTGTGTGTGTTTGTGGATAGTTCAGTGGAGAGCAGAGCTTGTGGCAGCTGTGAAAATATAAATCTTGTGGTTTGTGAATCCCTCCGCCACCACCACTTTTTTCTCTCTCTCTCTCTCTCCCTCTTTTTGTCTCTCTTATGTAGGAGTACAGTTTTCTCTCCCCATCTTAAAAGCAGCAGAAGTGGCAGTGGTAGTAACAGTCCTCCAGTCAATGTTGTTTAAGTTCGATTAATAAATAACTAGTAAAATCCTAAACTGAATAGAAAAGTCAAGTGTTCACAGATGATCAAGTTAGATGATTGCGAACTTGCAAGTCAAGTAGGGAAATGTTAGTATTGTTTACAGCCTTGTGTTGCTGCCTCCAAGTGGATAAAAACAAGAAACATCCATCACTGATTTCTATTGCACTGTAATTGTATTGTACAGACAATGCTGTAGTATAACCCTGTAATTTTTTCACATACGTTTTTATATTCGTGGGTTATTATCACTGATGTCTTAGCATTTATAAGATACGATATGACATGCTACCAGATGATTGATGATACCAGACATGTAATTTACTACATGTACATGAGTCCTACATGTAATTGTAATGTTGATTTCAGCTACTCTGGGCCTCCTAGTGGCATGTTGTTTGGGCTCACAACAAGTAGGTCTGGGGTTTGACTCTGGGTTGTGCCTTTCTTTGTGAACTTTGCATAATCTCTCCGTGTCTGCATGGGTTTCCTCTGGCATGATACACTCTGGCATGTGTGTATGCCTCTATGATGGACTGGAAACTTGTCCAGAGTGTATTCCCTGCATTTGCTTTATATATGCCAGAGATATATACCAGTAAGCACTGCCAGGACACCATTTAGGTACATAACGGGTAATATAATGGGTGGATTTCAGCTATTTTGCATTGTGTTGGCACAGTGAAGCATAACATTTTATACACTCATCATGGGTTTTAAAATCTCTTATTGCAGCTGTCAGTATAATGTTTTCCCTTAAAATAAAGTGCTGTTCAGGTATAGAGTTGCATAAAATTGAAAAGAAAAAGAAAAAAGTGAGCTACATCAGAAATGTACGTCAGACCAGCACAGTTGTGTAAACTGGCTTTGGTTACCCTTCATAGTGGACAGATCATAGTGGACCTTTAATATCCTCACATTTCATACTGTTTCGACAATAGCAGTCTGTCTCTGCTCCTTGGCTCAGACTCAATGTGGCTGAGCTGCTGTTTGAGGAAAGGAAGGAAGAGGAGGGAAAGAGGGATCCACAGAGAAGGGTATATTAATGTCTCATGTTATTCTTTTTCACTATTTTTTCTCCTCTCTCAGACCCTACCTACGTACTCCTGCACCACGTTTAGGATAGCCTAGACAGAGTATGACATTTTTTTTCTTTTTATAGCCTACTCCTTGTTGAATTTTTTTCAGCTGTAAACACTCCATAGAGTTTGCATGTCTGCGTGTGTTGCCAGGAACATCTATCTGATTTTCATTGTTGGGCGGGGTACTGGTCCTCCCTGTGAGCCGAGCCTCGGGGAAAAATAAACGCGGTGCAAACCGCACGTCCATCGTCGCTTAGCTACGGCTACGCCAGCGGCTCATATTCTGTCCGTCCGAGGGGCTTTGAATGACAGATGCATTACCTACACGTGTGTTAATTTGGCTTGGCTGTCATCTCGTTTGTCAGTCACGAGAACGGCCCCAAGATCCAGACCTGAGAAACCTGGGCTGGGTATGTGAAAGTGTGTGTGTTAGAGAGAGAGAGAGAGAGATAGAGAGAGAGTTGAGGTGACTGCTACACATCGCTGCTGACTAATTCACCTCATCACATGACTGTGACTCAAACCTCAAACCCATCTGCTTCAAGTGTGTGCGTGCGGCGCCAGCACACACTCTAGTTCACTTGCAGTCGAGATTAATCAAATCAAGCACTCCTAACAACGTTTTCGCTGGGGCTGCCAAAACTTCAGAATTTAATTGAGAATGACTCTTACGTTTCAATTCGATTGTCTGATTTGAGTTGAGTTTGAACGGAGGAAGCAAATTGGATAATGAATATGTGATAACATTTGATTTAATATCAGCTTTCATTTTGTGGAACAGGAAGGTGGAAATTGTCTGAATGCTTTGCATTTGCAAAATATATGTTGGATTTAATGCGTTATTTCTTTTGTGTGGTTGACTGGATTTCATTTTAATTGCCCTGAATGTCGTTCATCTTCTTGTCATTGCAATGGAGGGCGTTTCTGAAATTCTCAGTTTTGCACATCCCGGTTTTGTTTTGATTTTGTTTTTTTGTTTTTTGCCTCCTCCCACCTTTCCTGTGTCACGTTTCACTCTGCTCTTCCTCACCCCCCCCCCCCCCCCCCCCCCCCCCCCCCCCCCTCTTCCCACTGCGTTCTCTCTGTCCAGATGTGGAGCAGATGGCAATCGACTGGCTTACCGGAAACTTCTACTTTGTGGATGACGTGGATGACAGGATCTTTGTGTGTGACAAGCACGGGCAGACATGTGTCACCCTGCTCCTCCAGGAGCTGTACAACCCCAAAGGAATCGCCCTGGATCCCACCATGGGGTTAGTGTCATCTCATACTTTGTGAACAATCATGCGAAGACAGGCACCATTAAAAAACAATACGAGAAGAGATCCTCGACTGAATGCGTCACAACGGGAGTCAGGCCTCTGCCATCTGTGGTTGTTTCCCAACTTAAAAGCTCTGAGTTGAAATGGGGGGAAAAGGCTAAAACGAGGTTTGGACATTGGTGTAATTGAGAACAGATGTTCAGTTTGCCCTCTGGTATGCTGACAGTATACGTTTTGAATATAAAAGCATGTTTTTGTTACAGCTCTTGTGTTTATCGCCAGTCCTTCCAACTGAATTCCTGAAAGTGTGTGTATATCTGTGGTGCATACTTACGTCTTTGTGTGTGTGTGTGTGTGTGTGTGTGTGTGTGTGTGTGCCCGTGCGGCCAGAGAAAATTAAGAGCATGAATATGAAAACGCGTGTGTGTGTGCGTGCGTGTCTTTGTGCCTTCGTGTGTACATGTGCACACATTCGCTTGGAGCAACACGCATCGTTTTCATCCCACGTAATTTCCTCTGCTGTAATTGGTTCTTCCAGTAATGAGGTGAGGTGAATTCGCTGTGGCTGTTGCTGTTGTGGTCGTTGTTGTTGTTGTGGTCTGCGTGTCATTAGAGAAAGAGAGAAGAAAAGAACAATTACAGCGACGTAACAGAAAAAAAAAACAAAAAACACGTTACATTATTGACCACAAATCTTTCCGAAGATACCACAGTCACTCTGTAAAAGAAAAACGGACAAAAAAAACTACAATAGCTTCGTTATTTCTTGTTACTCACTATGTCCAGATTTTGTGAGTTTTACTTTAGCAAAGGAATGTGTTAAATCTGTTTTCCAGATTGTTGAACAGACTTTTCTCTTTTTTAAGAAGATGTGTCCTGCCAACATAAACACAATGATGTGTGTAGGATTTGTTATTTTAAGCTGTAAAAAAGTCACTGTTTTATGTTTTTGGCTCAAGTGAGAAAGAAACAATGCTCACAAGATGTCAAAATGTGTTTGAAGCTAATTCCAGTTAACAGTAAAAAAGTGCCCCTTCAGATTGCAAAAGTAAGATTCAAAGAGAAACCAATGTTTCTGCAGACACCTTCAATTGTCCAGACAACAAAGACTCGCAGCAAATATTCAATTATCATTATCCTCTGAATGACAACAATTTATCTTGCTGGCTGTCTGCCCTCAGGAACGATTCCCAACTTTTCCCTTTCTACCAACCAAGCAGCTAAATTATTACTGTTTTCCCCCTTGGAGGAAATGAAGGCGTTTAATCAATTACAACAAAAGCCAGGCAGGCTGATAATGAAACCAGTCCTCACTTTATTCGACCCATCCCTCTGTCCTCTGTATGGCCTCGTCCCTTTGTGTCTGCAGGAAGGTTTTCTTCACCGACTACGGTCAGATCCCCAAGGTTGAGCGCTGCGACATGGATGGCCAGAACCGAACCAAGCTGGTGGACAGTAAGATCGTGTTCCCCCACGGCATCACCCTGGACCTGGTCAACAGGCTGGTGTACTGGGCCGACGCCTACCTGGACTACATCGAGGTGGTGGACTACGAGGGCAAGAACCGGCACACCATCATCCAAGGCCTGCTGGTGAGAACAGCTGCATTATCTCCCGCTGGAAGGGAGATAATTGCTCTTACATTTGGTGTCCAGTGCTGGGCAAGTTTCTTCCCAAATGTATTACATAGAGTATTACGAGCCTTTTGTCATTTGAAAGCAAGTAGTTACATTACAGTATTACACTACGACAAATAAAGGTCTTTGAATTGAACATTCTCTGAATTGTTACTTTTCCATTATTTTTGGGCTACGTTCATCGAAATAACACCAGGACTATAACTAGAACATATTCTGAACTGCGAAGCTAACATCTGCTGCAGCTCACTGCAGGCTATGCTAACGTTATGCTACTGTGAACGCAACTGTTTGTAATAATAACACAGACGATCTACAATGTACAACATACACACACACACACATAATGTAATACATATATATATGTGTGTGTGTGTGTGTTGTTGCTGTTTGACACTACTCATGGGTAGCTTACCTGTGTGTGATTCTACTGTTGAAACAGTTTTTCTTGATTTGTTCTACTCGCAGAGGCTGTGGTTACTCACAGTTATCTTGATGTTAGTCTAGTACTAAGTACCAAGTCTTACTTCAGGGCGGCTTTGCTGAATTTTCTCGGTTCTTGGTTTAACATTCAGTTCTGGAGTCTTGTGGTGAATTAAATCATTGCTTAATTCTGCGTCAAATGCTGCGATATAACGGGGTTACTGAGGCTGTAACCGGGATAAAATAACCGAACATTTATTTGTACTGCGTCACTTCATCTCATCATCTGCTGCGTATCTCTGGTCTGGATTGCGGGGGTCTGCAGTCTCAGAAGAGAGGTACCTCTGTCCTCAGCCACTTCCACCAGCTCTAAGAAGATGCCCCAAGCTAGTCCATCCTACCTGGCAGCATTTTTTCGAGTGAAAGCGCAAAACTTATGTCGCATTTTCGCTGTCTGTCTGCACGACAAGAACGACATTTGCGGTACCTGAAAATACAGCAACAAGCTCCAGCGTGCAAAGATTTGAAAATGCCCTCGTCTCCATGGAGATGGAGACCCCGTCGCTACGGAGACGTGGAAAGACTCTGAAACAAGAGCATTTTGAGAGCAGGTTATGCTGTCAGTCGAGAGTGTTTCTACGCATGCTCATCACAAATCGCGCTGCTAACTAACTAGTGGCCTGGCATGTAACCTGCAACATTTCTGGTGTTCATATTCAAACATATCTTATTAAAAACTATGAAGTCTATTTGAAAACAGCGACTAAAAACAAAACGCAATGTTGTCATTAAGATCTGGGCCATAGTCACTTCAGCATGTCTTGGGTCTTCTCTGATAGAGGTTTCTGAAACACCTCCTCTCTGTCCCAGTCTTTCTACATTTTACCCACACTCTCCTCCTCAAATCCTCCTCTTGGGGCAGAGACTAACAATATTAATGCGTTACTTCATCGGAAGGAGCAGGGAACACTCTCTGGTTTTGAAAATGGGACAACCAACCTGGATTGCTCCTCCAGGCACATTACCCCTGTTGTAACCATGCTGCAGAGGTGCGTCAGAAATGCCTTATATTACTACTGCGCTATGACAACAAGTTATGCATTGCTATGAAATTTTGTAAAAATTCTGCAGCTCCCTCTGCATCTCTCATGCCCCTCGCGTTGCTCTTGTGTGCTCCTGAATGTGTTCTTGCTGCCTGAGTTATGAGCGGAGAAATTTGCCTTTTCATTAAAGCGGTTGATTAATAGTGTCTAATACTGAGGCTATTGAGGTTACAGCGCTGATGAAGCGTAGTGGCTCCTAAACGTGTTAGCATGGCTTTTTACTGTGGTCTGAGGAAAAGTAATGGATTTCATTTACTCACTGACCCCAAGGGCACAGGCATGCAAACACAAACCACCATCTCCTGCATTGTGTGTGTGTGCACTTATTTCATTAACACATGCACATTCTTCAGGTAAAGGTCATAAGGATGTGTGTTATTGATGGAGCTGAGCTTAGGCTTCTTTTATTAAGAGTGTGTGTTTATTAGTGCCTGACCTGGCCCTTTATACTGCATAGCCAACCTTATTGTGTCTTTTTTGTTAAATTTAAAATCCCATGTTTGGTTCACTATATGTGGACAAATAAGCCAATATAGCTGGAAGCCAAAATACAACCACTTGGTATCTGAGATTGTTGTTTCTCAGTTGCTGTCTTAGAGACAATACATAACATGCACACATACACTTGAAAATAGTGGAAAAATTAAGGAAAAATATAGTAAAAAGACAGTGTTTCCATATGAGGTACCCTGAGACAAAACTGAAAATGCATTACCATTGCGTAAAATGTCACACAGAGCTAAATAATTTCTCCCCATACTGTAGGGTTACATTTCCTGCCACCTCTGCAAAGCATCCCTTTGCAGACTGTGATAGAAACTGTTTTTTTTTTTTGAGTGTCTCTTTCTATGGCCCAGTGAGCTCCAGACAGCCTGCTCTGATAGTCCACAATAACATCCCAGGTTTTACAGTCTGCTGCTGCACACTTGGCCTCACAGAGCACAGAGTCATTGGCTTGTATCCATTTTCAGATGTGAGAGATCTGTGATGCTTTTGTCCCTTTTTGTTACGAGCTTTTCACCTGTTCCTCTTTGCGTGCTGTGCTGTGCTGTGCTGCGCAGCAGAGGCTTTCTTGGTTGATTTCTTTGGAAGTTGCTTTACAAAACCACTTCGTACCACTGAAACAGCTGGTGAACTGCAGTCAGCTGGCTGTCAAAACCGTGCAGTAGGATGCAGCAAAATATCTTAAGCCGCCATTTGATTATAGCACAGCACAGGGTTTTGTAAAGTCGTCTGTGCAGACAATGTTAACTCTCACCTGGGGAAATTAAAAAAGATAAAAGGAGATGTTAAGATCTTTGAGGATTTTTCGGACAGAGCATATGTGTTAGTATGCGATAGAGGTTTTCTAGACTTAGAAAGTGATGGATTAGAATGCAAATGTCCTTATGTGCTCTGTGATTCATTGTATTCAAGCACAAGTGCATCTTTTAAACTTTGCATTCAGGGTAAAATAACATTTCTGACAGGCGCTGAAAATTCACACTTGAACTCAAAACCATGTAGCGCTTGTACGGCCTCACCGGAGCATATAAAACATTGTTAAAAAGATCAGGAGATACTGCACCGGTACAGTGCAATTATCAGAGAGGCTTTTCACAAGAAGATTGATGAATAAAGTTGCAAAAGTCTGCCAAACTACATGTGTAGTTAACGCACACATGAAGACCACATGAAATTCAATATCAATTTCCCTCTTCTCTTCTTCTCTGTCATCTCCTTAAGATTGAGCACCTGTATGGGCTGACTGTGTTTGAGAATTATCTGTACGCCACAAACTCCGACAACGCCAACATGCAGCCCAAAACCAGTGTGATCAGGGTGAACCGCTTCAACAGCACCGACTACCAAGTGGTGACCAGGGTCGACAAGGGAGGAGCACTGCATGTCTACCACCAGAGACGCCAGCCTCCAGGTGCCCGACACACACATACACACACATGCAAACACACACACACAATGGTGGCAAAAGTATCCACATTTATTATTCTAGTATAGTAAGTATAGATACTATGGTTTAGAAATACTTCTGTAGAAGTTGAAGTATCAACTGAAGGTTTTTACTCAAGAAAAGTCAAAAGTGTACTGGTTTCTAAACTACTTAAAGTATAAAAACAAAAGTAATGAAAGGAATAGGAAGGCCTATAACCACATATGTGTACTGCTGATACTTAACATGTGTTACATGGAGCAGAGGATATGTTGACTAGTATTGTATTGGTGTAAAACCTTGTTATCAATATCCTTTATTGATAAATGATTCATCAAAAAGCAAAAAACAAGTTAGAAATGAATACCCACAAACACATGCATCTGCTTTACTTGTACCTCCTTACATTTATAAATGGATGAAGTAGAAAGTGCAGATAATTGTGTGAAAATGTGAAGGAGTAGAAGTAAAAAGTAGGTTGAAAAAGAACTGCTCCAGTAAAGTATAACCAAAATTTCTTCCTAAGTAAGATAACAAAGTATTTGTACTTTGTTACCTTTGTTACTTGACACCTCTGCACACACACATGCAAAAGATACACACTTTTCAATGTCTCGAGAACATCTGGCTTCAGTGATGGTCCTCATATGTGACTTAACGTTCCTCTTGGTGTCCAGTGCGTAGTCATGCGTGTGAGCTGGACCAGTTTGGGAAGGCGGGAGGATGCTCTGACATCTGTCTGCTGGGGAACGGCCACAAGACCCGGACCTGCCGCTGTCGCTCTGGATTCAGCCTCGGCAGCGATGGAAAGTCCTGCAAAAGTGAGTCGGGCCCGGAGGTTTGATTATGTTTCAAGCGCAAATCGACTTATCGTCTTTCAAGGAAACTTGGAAAAAGGCGCTGAGCAGTTTAGCAGTGACCGTTTCCTCTGAGACGTTCACCCTACTTTGTTTGTTGTTATGTGTTAAACTGGTTTCGGTCTAAATTCAGTTCAACTTAATTTAAAGTGTTGCTATTCATGCCAAAATGAAACTTTTTTGATAAATACAGAAAAACAAACCTCAGCACATCCCACATATGCAGGCACATGGTAACAATGAGAATTCAAACTGTTAACAATAAAATTGAAAAATAGTCATGAAGGCATCGCGACAAATCAATTTTGGGAAGATATCCTGATACTAATAGTTATAGAAATAACTTTTAGTATCATTATATCACAATTCGACCTCGGCCAAAGCAGCCTTAACACCGACACTTCAGTCGTATGAAAAAAAATAAAAAGCACTGCGACAGCATCCTTTTTTGTTTGATCCTGAACTGATGCGTTCGTGCTTCAGCATAACACTAAGTATTAACTCTGAGCTGCAGTGATTCAATGATTCAGCTCTGTTGCCCTGAAGCAAAGGGCAGCCAAGGTTGGAGCAGAGACGCCGCTCTCCCCTGGGCTGCAAACTGGGAAAGAGCGATGAACAAAGTAGCTGAGCAGCACCATAACTTAGTCTGTCTAGCTCTCTACTGACCTCCCCATAAAGCTGTCAGGCTGATTCAGCTTGTTCTGAGAAGCGCTTTAAAATTCTATCAACCAATAATAGCATTATATTGATCTCCCTCTGGAGAATAAAACGTCCTTGAAAATGATGCATTTGATTTAACTAAAGGCAACCCCTCCCCACCTCCCCCTCCTACCCGAAATACACTTCATTTTCATTTAGGGGATTTCGCTGACTTGCATGTTATTGGCTTGTTTGATCAATATGTATTATTAAGTCACGATTCTGTACATAATTTTCTGATTCACTGTCAAGAGAACTGGAAATCTGCAGATGGAAGGAGTTTCGTGTTGCATACCTAAACTGGAATATTTTCTCCTCTGGTCTTGTTTTCCTGCAGAGCCTGAGCACGAGCTCTTCCTGTTCTACGGTAAAGGTCGCCCGGGTGTTATCCGCGGCATGGACATGAACGCCAAAGTCCCAGACGAATACATGATCCCCATAGAGAACCTGATGAACCCCAGAGCTCTGGACTTTCATGCTGAGAGCGAGTACATTTACTTTGCCGACGCCACCAGCTACATCATCGGGCGGCAGAAGATTGATGGGACAGAGAGGGACACCATTGTGAAGGAAGGTAAGGCCATGACAGCTAATAAAAGAAAAATGATGCTAGATGATAAAAGATTAATTTATATATATATATATATGAGGCCTAAAATATGCAGCAATGGCTGCCTGTGGTTGTGAATTACTGTAGCATGCGGTTGCATTTCTGGTGCCAGGCTTGTTTTGTACTGTTTTTTTTCCTGTTTCCACCTCCAAAGAACTGACTCTAGCCTAAAAAAACTGGTTCCAAAATAGAACCAGTTCTTTGCTGCTCTATTGAGACCAGTGAAAACAACAAGTCCTCCTTTTTCTTGCTATGTATAACTACAAGATTAGCTGCAGATGTGATGAAACGGTTGCTAAAGAAAGTCAGGAAACATTACAGGGACCAATGAAAGGACATGGTCTATATTCTGGCATACACCTGGATATAATAATGCATTTTTTTTGCATTACTTTAATAATGTGGCTCTTGAGCAGCTGAAAAGGAACTGGTGCTCATCTGGTTAACATGTTGAAGTTTTAGTGGAAAAGGGGTTGTCAGACAGATGATGTCTGACCTGCATTTGTCACATCAAAGTTGACATAACATTCATTTTACATATGCACTAGCCACATTTGAGATTTGAGAAGTTAATCCAATGTCTACATTTGGAACAACAATGGGATTACTCCCAGCCCCAAACTGACAACAGAAAACATTCATGTTTGGATAGAAAACATTTAAGAGTGTATGATGCATGAAGGTGTGGACCTTCATATATCGTTAAATCAAAGTTTGCATCTAGAAAGTACCCATACACACAGACAACAAACACTGAATGCATGTGTTTTTTCCAGGGATCCACACAGTGGAGGGCATAGCAGTCGACTGGATGGCTGATAACTTCTACTGGACAGACGACGGTCCGAAGAAAACCATCAGCGTGGCTCGGCTGGAAAAAGCTTCACAGACTCGCAAAACCCTGATCGAGGGGAAGATGACTCACCCTCGAGCCATTGTAGTGGATCCCCTGCACGGGTAAGCGGGGACAAAGATGCTGCAGAAGTGATGGAGTTTGCTGCAAAGAAAACCGAACATGATCCGGGTTTAAACTTGGCGGAGCACAGGTAGAGGATTAGTCGGCGCGGATGATGTCGACTTTGCAGCAGCTGTTTAATGTTTCACTGTCAGCGCGTTCTCACTGCTGCTCTGTCACTCAGGTCCCAGCAAATTCAGCATGCACTCAAGCCCGAGCTGCTTATTGGTTTTATTAGTTGCTGCTCGCTAAGAGAGTTGTCTTTTTCATTGTGTATGAGTCACGCAGTTTGTCCTCAGACAGCTTTTTATCTTTTTTTTTTTCCTTATCCGTGTTTGCTAAGCATTAGCCTGATTACACGTATCATATATATATATAATTTATTGGGATTGATGTAGCATTTTATACTTGCATCGATTCATTTCTTCCTCAAGTTCGGTACGAGGAAGCATATCTGTCTGCCACACTTCAAAATGGCTCTTAATCACACTGTGTGTGGATGTGTCTTATTGATATGACCTTCCTGGCTCTCTCCAGAGACAGACACGTTCATAATCGCGCTCGCACTCTTTGGATTTCTAGTGATGCGGCGATGTGTTTCCACACACTTCCCAGGGGAGAGGCTCTCGCCTCTGCTAATGCCTGTAATCAATCAGGCTCAGAGAGGAGAGGGAAGAGGAGGAGGAGGCGTTTTCAGAAAGTGTGGGAGAGGGGAATATGAAAAGTTAATGTTAATGTCACTCACGTTGCAGCACGTGGGGATCGCGTGTAGCCGCTGTAGACAGGAAGATGCTCACAGGCTCATCTTGACAGATCCTCAAGTGCCTGATTTACCTGTTGGCAGAACAGAGCAACACTGTGGAGCAAAGTCCCTAAATGATCTGATGAGGGTTGGACGCATAAAGCCTCATTTCTTTTACGTAAATGCTGAAAGTTTCTTTAAGCCGACCTAAGAAATACTCATCATTTTTGTCAAGTTTCATGGAGTATTCTCTGGGGTTCAGGATGACTCTCAAATGTCGATTCAGATTTTGTATCTAAACTGAAAGAGAAAGAAGACGCAGCTTGAAGTGCACCACTCATACAGCTGCAACAACTAACAACTCCGTCAAGACTATTAGAATCAGAATGCCTTTATTGAAATTATACACAAGTACACAAGTCTAATTTCATTGATTAGAGACTATTAAATCAAATGACTATTAAATGACTATTAAAACGGTTATGATTGTTGTTATTGATTGATTATATCCCTGAACGCAAAGTGTCAGGGATATTATGGTTTTGGCCTGACCACCGCATCCACATGTTTTTCATGTTAACAAGACAACTCTAACCCTAACCTTATAACCCAAACCCTAACCCTGACCATTTGGATTACAATTTTGATATTTGGCAGATAGATTCATCACTCATAGAGGAAGAACTGACTTTCGGATTGTACTTTTAGCCACATGGGGCAGCACTTTGGGTGAAAAATTACATTGTGCTATTGTCAAACTTGATGCAAATGAAGCAACACACATTGTTCAGTCATGCCTCTGGGCGTTCAGGGATATATCTATTGTGTTCAATGCCAAACGCATAGGTCTAGTTTATTCAAGCATTTAAGAAGTATCTGAGGGGGATTTTAGGAAATGAAGTCAAATTTCCCTGATCTCAGCTTCTTATATGCATAAGGCATTTAAAAACCTCATTTTGACCTTTGTGAAACATGCATTATTGATTTCACTGTTTTCCCGTCGTTTCATAAACCAAACAACTAATCAATTAATCAAGAGAGCACTGTAACTAAGAGATTAATCAGCTACAAAAATAATTGCTTGTAGAACTCAGAGCACATAATTAAATGCATTTCATTAAGTGATTAACTCATTTATTAACTATTTCCCAAAATGCTTAATACGCGTTCCATTTGATTTATAATTTATGACCGAGTGGAATTTCTTTCACTTGTAATGAATTTAATTCCTCTTCCTGTCATTCTGGACTATTTCGATTTTAATCCTGAAGCCAATTCCAAATCCAACACGTGATCTGAATTCCCTCATTTTACGTGTCTGAATTGTTGCACACCAGGTGGATGTACTGGACGGACTGGGAGGAGGACCCGAAGGAGAGCAAGCGAGGAAAAATCGAGAGGGCGTGGATGGACGGCACCAACCGAAACGTCTTCCTCACCAGCAAAACGGTGCTGTGGCCCAACGGCCTGAGCCTGGACATCCCTCAGGGCATCCTGTACTGGGTGGACGCCTACTACGACCGCATCGAGATGGTTTACCTCAACAACTCGGAGCGCAAGGTCAGCACACGCCCGCTGTCGTCAGGATTATTTCGCTGCAGCAGAGAGACGGAGCCGAGCTCGGGAGTAGAGGCGAGGGATTATTGTGACGGGGTCTGACACTCACTGTGAGTGAACTAATAAGGAATGAGCTTTATAGCAGCAGACGACCGTGGGTGGTCCGCCATCGTATGCCGCCTCGAGCTTGAGAGATTTTATTTACTTTGGCCCTAGTGTTGCACGTTTTTTTTTTGCTTTTTCTTTTCTGTTTTTGTAGCATTTAAAATTTATGGTCCGGTAATTGTAACGTTGAGGTTGATATAACAAGAGATGAATGTAAATATTTAGCTCCATATGTTGAATATTGCTAAAAATGACTTGTCTCTTTTTTTATTTTAACACTCATTATTCCAGACAGCTCTGACCGGCCCCGTGCACTGTGCTGATGTATGCTGAACAAAGATTTTATATTTGTAGTTATAGCAAAAAGAATCAATTACCCCAACCAACTTTATGCTCTCGTTATTTAATTGGTTTTAAATGAGGCTTACTGTTTGCACAGTCGCTCCATATTTAATTCAGCAGCATGTGGACCAACAATAGACAGTAGCCAGATAAGCTGTGCTACATGCCAACGCCAAATTCAACAGGCAAACATGCAACATAAACAGTGGAGTAATATCCAAGTTTGACGTTGTTCTCATCCATCCTTGAGCTCCATTAATCCTTTCTTCTGGCCCTCAGTGAGAAAACAGGCCCAGGGAAAAAGGATTTCTGCACGCATAGACGAGTTTTGCAATTCTTGGGGGACATTTCCATTGAAATTAAGTTAATTTACTTGCCTCTTGTGTCCTCTGAAGCTTGGAGCCAGTCTCACGATTTGTGCCAGTCTGTGCAGCCAACGACAGGGTTGTTCTTGTGCTTTGCACCCAGTTTCACAACGTAACGCTGGCTCTCTACCAACTTGTTGCTTTTCCCACATCCCCAGACGGTATACGAAGGTCAGGAGCTGAGCCACGCCTTTGGTCTGTGCCACTACAAACACTTCTTGTTCTGGAGCGAGTATCGGAGTGGCTCCATTTACAAGCTGGACACCACCACGGGCTCAGTCATGATACTGCGCAACGAGAGGCCGCCCATCTTTGAAATCCGCATGTACGACGCCCAGCAGCAGCAAGGTGCTCGGAAACACATCAAACATGGATTATTCTTCCATCCAGTAATCCAGAAAGCGATTGCACACGAGGCATAGCTGCTTCTAGCGTGTGTTAACTTTTCTTCTTACCACATCTGTCTGTCTGTTTGTCTGTTTGCGCTCAGGCTCTAATGCGTGTCGTGTGAACAATGGCGGCTGCACCAGCCTGTGTCTGTCCATACCAGGGGGCAGGCAGTGTGCCTGTGCAGAAGACCAAATACTAGATCCAGCTGACAACACAAGCTGCAAAGGTGAATTTTTGATGTGTGAGTGAGTGTGTGATACTGCCATGTTTAAGGTTTTCATATATTAGCCCAATGCAAGAGAAAACCAAGGCAGGGAGAAGGTCCAAGCTGAAAGAGCTTTAATCAATCATGGATAAATAAAACATGAGAATACAAACTTCCTCCTGAATTCACACATGGAAACTAGAAAAGTCAGGATCTCAAGCAAAAGAGGAATAACATTTAAATTTTAAACACTGTAGACGCACATCAAATCGAAACTGAAATTACTGACAGAATTGATTCTTATCTGGTATAAAATCCCGTCTGTTTTTCCTTCTGCAGTAAAATGTAGAAATTCAGAACTCATGTTGCTTTTTCCACCCCCCGTGTCACATTCACATTCCCTTTTATTTATTCCTCTCTCCTTCTGTTTCCATCTCTACAGCGAACCCCTCGTATGTGCCTCCTCCTCAGTGCCAGGCCGGAGAGTTTGCCTGCAAGAACAACCGCTGCATCCAGGAGCGCTGGAAGTGTGATGGAGATAATGACTGTCTGGACAACAGCGATGAGGCTCCAGAGCTGTGCCGTGAGTTACTGCACACACACACACACACGCACACACACACACACACACACAAACACATGCACACCTCATCTGACATGGCTTCGAAACAGCTCCCCCTCCTGCTGATTCTGACTCAGACGACCTCTGGCAGGCTGGATTTGACAGCCTGGTGATGCCAGGGTGAAATGAGAGAGCAGACTCTGAATCGTATGAGTGTGTGTTTGTATGTAGTAATTTTGTGTGTGTGTGTGTGTGTAAGAGAGAGAGAGAGAGAAAGAGAGAAAGTGATATGTGAGAGTCTGCCTGTTTGTCTGTGTGTTTGTGCAAGGAGGAATGCAGCAACTTCTGTGGACCTGGAACAGCTCTGTCTGCACGTCTGTCCGCCTGTGGTTGCAGTGCAGACATTTTCCGAACCCAGACAAAATAAAACCCGGTCCAAGAGGAAAATACCAAATTAAGTTAACAAAATAAGCTGAAATATCTGCTCTCCTTTCCACTCATTTGCACCCTCACATCCCTCCACTGCACACCCCCCCCCCCCTGTGCTGCTCCTCGTTTTTCCTTTGTTTGCTTCTTTGCCTTTGAATGCGTGCTTTCTCCTCTCCAGACCAGCACACTTGCCCCACAGACAGATTCAAGTGCAAGAACAACCGCTGCATCCCTCTGCGCTGGCTGTGTGACGGGGACAACGACTGCGGTAATGATGAGGACGAATCCAACACCACCTGCTCAGGTAGGCACACAAACACAAACACAAACCACACAGGTATTACTTTATTTATTACGTTGGCCTCGCTCCTTCACGACATGACACAATCTCCACCCTGTGTCGTCTTTCAGCTCGTACCTGTCCACCCAATCAGTACTCATGTGCAAGCGGACGCTGCATCCCCATATCGTGGACATGCGACCTGGATGATGACTGCGGTGATCGCTCGGATGAGCCTGCGTCCTGCGGTTGGTGAACTCAATTTTCACAGTAGATGCTCAGTCGCATTAGATTTGAGAAGATTGCATTAGATTAGAGAAGAGTCGATTTGATTGTCATCACACATTGTACAGGTACATAGGCAGTGTGGCGTCTAACCAGAAATGCAAAAAAACAAAAACAAAGTGCAGATCTACACACACAGTATGGAGTGAAATAGAACTATGAATAGAATATTAACGAGCAGATTGAATTATGAAGTAGTTTACCAAAGGTGCTGAACAATATAAGCAGACAAATTGAAACCTTTATGCAGCATTTACGTAAAGCCAAAGAATAACAGGCAGTGATGACTATACAAAATGCAGTGCCGATTGGATAAAGAGCTATGAAAAACCACTATAGGATATATAATATGTCACGTATTAACAGGATATTACTGTCTAACCTCTGGTTGTGTCCACAGCCTACCCCACGTGTTTCCCTCTCACCCAGTTCACCTGCAACAATGGGCGCTGCATCAACATAAACTGGCGGTGTGATAATGGTTAGTGTCTGCTCTTTATCCCCGCTCTCCCATTCTTCTTGTTTACAGTGGCAATCCTCTCCTCCTTTTGTTACAGTGTGCTGTGCATGTTTTGCCACCTCTCATATCTGCACACACTCTTTTTTAATCTGCCATCTGTTTGTTTTCACCATGTTTTCACCTTTGTCCCTGCAGTCTTTTGTTGTTCTGTGTTGTTGGTTTTTGTGTTCTGTGTTGTGCTGGTCGCCCACTCTGCTGTCTTCCATTGGTTCTGTCTTTCAGAAAAGGATTGTGGGGACGGCTCTGATGAGTTGAATTGTCCAAACCTGACCGGTTAGTGCATAGATCAACATGCACCACAATGGCCATAACGCTAGCTTAGAAACAGTTAGGGCTGCTTCTCTGCTGATTGAACATGGTCCTGAGCTGAGGCCAATACTGCTGCCATTTGTTTACTGCAGACAGGCTCAAAGCCAAGTTTAATTTAATTTATCCCTATTGCATTATTCAGGCCGTTCAAATACGTAGGAAACTAAAAGTTTTGTTGCTGTTGAAATGGATCAAAGACAATTTGATTCAGTGGAGATCTAGTAGCAATGCCAGGTTGAATACTGAAAAAATAGTTCACCCACAGAATAGATTTTCTTTCCCCGAAGACGATAAAATTGAAATTATACAGCAGGCTGCTCCTTTACATTAGTGTGGCTCTAAACATGCTTATGACGCGCTGCTGCCAAGCTCAATGTATCAGTGTTTGGTACATTCCCTCATGGTGCATGGTCTGATCTATGCAGTTTCTGTCATTATTTACTCTCTTTCCTCTCATCTCCTATTCCATTTTGTACTTCAAGGTTTCCTCTGCCACTGTGATAATTGTGAAACAAATTACATTCCAAATAAATATAAATGTCTAGGAATATATATTTTTTAATCCCTCTGAGGTCGTGGCTGCCTCGCGATGTGGGAGAGTGGGTGTTGTTTGACCGTGTTTGTTTTTCAGATAACGACTGTGGGGACAACAGCGACGAGGCAGGCTGCAGTCACTCCTGCTCCAGCGCTCAGTTCAAGTGCAACAGCGGCCGCTGCATCCCGGATTACTGGACCTGCGACGGGGACAACGACTGTGGAGATTACAGCGACGAGACCCACGCAAACTGCACCAATCAGGGTTCGTGTCTCAGCCTGGAGAGTATACGAGTAAAAGGGTTGAGAAATTGATAGAGGCTTTGACTGGATAACCAGCTCCGTTCTGGGGTCCCTCAGGTGGAGGGAGAGAGAGAAAGAGGAAGAGGATGTTAGGAGAGATGTTATTACTACAATGTCTCCCGCTCGGTGTGGAAGATCATTGCAGCGTTGAGCCGCTCCTTCAGTGACAGACTCCTTCACCCCAAATGTGTGAAGGAGAGATATCGTAGCTCTTTCCTTCCTGCTTCTGTCAGACTGTCTAACAACCTGCTCTGCTCCCAGTGCACCACAGTCTTTCACATTCAGTCATTCACACAAGGACTAAATCAACAAATCTGCAAAACAGTGCAATAGCCTCAATACATAACAACCATTTAATTGTGCAATTTTCTGTCTCTTGTGAATAGTATTTTTTTTTTTACTTTTGTAGCTCGCCCGTTTTTCACACTGTCCACTTTGCTCCTGCAATGCTAGAAATGCCTGTTTTTTTGAAGTAAAATAAAGGAATATGAAACTTTTTTTTCATTTTTTAAAACAACTTAATATTGTACCTACAGCACAGTGGATGCATCTTCATTTCATTTGTCCACATTGAAAGCGACATGCGAAAACGGCGTATTTTCAAGTGGAAAATTTTTTTCTTGAATCACTTTAGTTTTTATCGAAGCCAAGACCGTACGTGGGATTCAGCTTTGCATGATAGAAAAACAAACCCATCTGTGTAACGAACCATTTGCTTTGTACTGGTGGGATAGTTTCTTTAGTTTCCTGTAAGCTGTTGTATGCAAATGTAATTACAGTGACTTAAATTCAATTTACTGTAAAGTAATCTCCGTGCTTGTCCTGACATGTCCCAGTGCACAATTTAAATCAAGTTATACCTGAAACTATTCACCTGTACATTTCAGCAGAAGTATTACAAACAACTAATATGTTTTTGTATACCGTGTGTACTGTATAAGTAATAAACGCAGTTAGATTAAAAGCAACATCTAGATTAAAGTGCAGGAGAATGTGCATGGTAATTAAAACAGCTTGTAAAAAAAACCTCATTAACATCAGTGAAATGTAAAAACGCACAAAATGGCAGCTGGGCTTATTTTAGCTGCACTGAGTGCAGATGTGCAGAACAGTATTAAAATCGGAGGAGTAAGAGCACGGACCAGAAGCAAATATGTTGAAAATGTGATGGAAAAGGCTGCAGCTAGAGAAATGGATTTCTGCCCTGAACTCAATTTGTTTCCTTTCGGGTTCAAGAAACAGCTCACCAATGGGAGCTTTTTTGTATCGAGACAATATTAAAAGCTAAAGCTGGTGTTAAAAGCCACTGTTCAGAAACAGCCACTGGCACATGCGTTTTTTTTTTTCTTTTTTTCTTTTTTCTTTTCTAGCAGTATTTATAGAAGTCAGCTTTGACAGGTGGTTGTTATTATCATGGCTCAATGCTTCCATCTCTGCTTCTGCATCGCTGTTCTATCATTTACTCCCAAAGTGCAGCAGGCAGTAAAATCACTGCTGGTATTTACATTTTCAGTCGATTGATGTTATAGGACCCCGTTGGTCTTACTGGAACCAGTCTAGCTGCTGTCTCCAGTGACATCTCATAATTCTCGCCGGCCTTTTTAGTGAGAGCGATTTAAGATTATTATCTTTTCTTTTAAGTAACAACAAGACTCGATAAAGATTTATAGGTTTTCACTTGTCTTATTAGTTGTTGTGCATCTGTTCGGAGCAACCTTGGAACAATAACAAAAACGACTCACTGGCAGCTGCTGTTTGCCACCGAACACAATGACCCTTGAAAAAAAAAAGCGACATGCTTGTGTCTGCTCCGTCTTTCCTGTTGCTAAGACGAGTTGTCCTCCTTATTTCCAGCAGGCAGCTCATTATTTTTTTGTTTTTCCACGATCTTTTTTGATGTTGCGCAACGGGACCGCTCGCAGGCGCGGCCATTTGTCTCACGATCGTCTGTCTCTGTCTCTGTCTCTGTCTCCGAGCAGCCACGCGTCCCCCTGGAGGTTGCCACACGGACGAGTTTCAGTGTCGCATGGACGGCCTGTGCATCCCCCTGCGCTGGCGCTGCGACGGCGACACCGACTGCATGGACCTGAGCGACGAGAAGAACTGCGAGGGCGTCACTCACATGTGCGACCCGGCTGTCAAGTTTGGCTGCAGGGATTCTGGTGCGGAGGCTCAGCATTTATTTATTTATTTATTTATTTACGTTTTTTTAAGCATTCTCATTTGCCTGGAAGCTTATGCATGCAATGTGAAAGATCTGGATGCGTGCTAGAGTTGAGCAGATTTACTCTGTAAGTGAGAAATGTTACATATTCCACCTGTTGCATAAAGTTTATGTAAGGCAGATCCTACAGAATTTACACAGAGCGGATGGAGAGAGACGGGAGACGCAGAGAACAATAACAGCGATTTACAGTCTGCAGCACAACATTATCATCCATCTGTCATCTTACCTGCTTTGTACCCCATGGTGTTGCAGGACAGTATAGTGTCTAGACCCACCTCACACATGGTGTAGATAGGGAACACACTCTGGACAGGTCACCTGACAGGACACACACACACACACACACACACACTATTTTCTCTCACACTCACAAAACAGGCTCATTATTTAGATTTTCCAATTGGCCTAAAACATGCTTGTTTTTTTAACTGCTAGAAGAAGCTAGAATACCCATTGAAAACCAAAGCATGCATGGGGAGAAAATGCAAACTATACACAGAACGGTCCTAACGGATTACGTACTGACAAAGGGACTGAGCTACTCTGCACTCCCTACGTCAACAAGACATCAATTAAACAACGCAACCTAACTTAATGTAGCGCAACAAAACACAACAACCCGCCGAGTAGTAACTACTACAAGTCTCTACAAAGTAGAGATAATGACAAAACTGTGTCAGGTTTGGCTCCGCATTTAGAAGCACTCAAAGGAGTCGTTCGTTTTGAGGTAACCCCGCTGTCTGTGTGCAGCGCGCTGCATCAGCAAAGCCTGGGTGTGCGACGGGGACAGCGACTGCGAGGACAACTCGGATGAGGAAAACTGCGAGGCGCTGGTGTGTAAGCTCTCTCACCACGTGTGTGCCAACGACTCCACCATCTGCCTGCCTGCGGAGAAACTTTGCGATGGCACCGATGACTGCCCAGATGGCTCAGATGAGAAACTCTGTGGTAAGAGACAACAGCACGCAGACTGCGTTTCAACACAAGGAACAGCGAGCGACTTAAAACCAGGGCCCCGGTGCTTTAATCGCAACCCTGCATAGCTCTCTTAATAGCAGACGACTGAATGTGAAGTATGTGAGGTTAAATCATCGTGTTAGGCCATTAGTATTATTGTTGTTGTTATTAGGCATATACTTAATCCTGTATGGGAACATTTGCATAACATTTCTGACATTTAGAACAACCAGCCACAGCTCTCGAAAAAGTTCCAATGAAATCACGTTTACATACATTTAAATCTACTCATTTTGCTTTTATCTAAAGCGACTTACAGTTGAGGGAAAGCACTGATGCTACATAGTTACTGCCATAGTCAACAGATAGGAAGTAAAAGGAGAAGTGCAGATAAGTGTTTTTGGTAAAGAGGGGTGAGAGCAGTGCTGAGGAGAGGAGATGCTCTCAGATATAAATACAGATAATTACATTTGCAATAAACCAAGGACAAATAAAATAACACCAGTGTTCATAAAAAGTGCCAACAAAAAGATAATGACTAACATACCCACTCAGTGAGGGTAAGGGCTGGAAGCGCTTTGACCCGAGCACTTGTTGTTGTTATTATCCTTGTTATTCTTGTTAGGAGTAATCTTATCCATTTATATATTTATTTATTTGTCAAAAAAATAAATGTCTAAATATGAAATTACAGGCTTCTTGGTGAGTCTCCTTGACAAAAAGCTAAAATAGCTTACTTTTTGACATCAAATCAAATAAAACCCAGGCCACACTGTTAAATGTTAGATTAAGGGATGCTCTTCCCACACTAATGCTTCGTATGTGTCCTCCTCTGACTTTTTGCCTTACAGATCTGTGTTCGCTGGACAATGGTGACTGCAGCCATAACTGCACTGTGGCCCCTGGTGAGGGTGTGATCTGTTCCTGTCCACTGGGCATGGAGTTGGGGCCCGACAACAAGACCTGTCAGATCCAGAGTTTCTGTGCCAAACACCTAAAGTGCAGTCAGCGTTGCGAACAGGACAAGTTCAGTGTGAAATGTTCCTGTTACGAGGGCTGGGAACTGGAGCCTGACATGGAGAACTGCAAGAGCACGGGTAAGGGAACGCAGTGGTTTAACGGGGGGACTGGGGGGAGGAAGTGGAGTGAAATGTGGTGGGGGGAGAGGAAGGAGAAGTCAATCGACTTTGGTTTTAGGATTTGAACACTTGATTGATGCTCACTGTACAGTAAGGCAGGAAGCAAGGGAGGTGACTGGGTTCTGGGCTTTGTCAGGGTTCTGCAGAGTCAAAAGAAGTGTGGTGTGGGTTTGGGATCAAGCAGGGGAGAGACCGCCCAGACAGGAAGCCGTGTGGTTGGAAGAGACACGGAGCGCCAAGATGTGATATTACTTTGGACAATAGACAAAGCAGTGGAGACAGAAAGGAGGGAAGACTTAAATTCTTTGCACACACAAGTGCATGATGAGGTAAAAAGGTTCACTAAGAAAGGCTAAAAAGGCCCGAGACCTGACAGTTTCTGTCATCATTTTTTAATGAAAAGAAAAAAAAAGGTGAACTATTGAATAATAAAGTGAGGAGCAGTTATGCTTTTTGTTGAAGTCAGAAGGAGGGCAAGAGGCGAAAGACAAAAAAAAACACTTCGCTCTCTGTTTACACAGTATAGCTCTGTGCCTGCAGCATCGAGTCAATGAGGAAACATGAATTTATGATGTGTCTTCAGTGCCAGGTCTCAGAGAGTAGTCACCAGTATCCAGTCATTCATCCTGCTGCCTGTCCGGGTGCCTGTTAGCTCCAGATAACTCCTGTCTTATTTACACTGCGTTTTAATTACCCAGGATTAAAGCCACTTTCCACACAGCTCCTCTTTCATTGGACGAGTCTCACACTGCAGCAGGACACGGCTGTGGTGTTTTCCACGCTGCCGAGCAGAACTGCTCTGTAATATTAACAGTCAACAGTGGCCATGCAAAGAGTCTTGTTTTAACCCTTTAGCTTCTGCTCGAGTTTCTCTTTCAAAGACGACCGCCGATCTCTCCTTATTTTCGTCCGCAGATCCGTTCAAACCCTTCATCATTTTCTCAAACCGTCACGAGATCCGCAGAATCGATCTGAATAAAGGGGAGTTCAGCGTGTTGGTGCCAGGCCTGAGGAACACCATCGCCCTGGACTTTCATCTCAGTCAGAGCGCCCTCTATTGGACGGACGTCGTGGAGGATAAGATCTATCGCGGGAAGTTGTCTGAGAACGGAGGTGAGACCATCTCGATCCAACCGATATCACTAAAAGATGTTTTGTAGCATTTGCTGTGGTTGAATTATATACATAATCTGTACAAGTGATGAAAAAAATAAGAAGGAAAGGTTGTTTTGTTTTTCTTTTTATTGTTTTAGCTATTCTGCAGATGGAAAATTACAATTCATCAACACACGACAGAGTCGTAACAGATTTTAATTACATTTGTGTCAATGAGAATTATTTGGCAACATCAAGTGAGGTCTACAGAGACAGACCAAGATTCAGATTCTTCAAGTTTTACTAGCTTTTAGGTTCTACAATAAGCCACATAGCATACATTTTAATCTCCAAACACAGTGCTGCTGCACACTGCTGAGAAATATTCTGCAGTTCAACCTTTGTTGATGTAAACGGTTTGCTGGATTTGCATCCTGCACATGTGCAATGTTGCTGTGCCTCAGATGTGGTTTCAGAAAAGTCACTGATGACATGTGTGCACAGTAAATGAGGTTCTGCCATCTCCGCTGCAGCAACAAGGACGAAATCACGTGTAAAAATAATTTGGCATTTGCATGTACTGTATGTACGTTTGTCTGCGTTTATGCGTGTGTGTGTGTGTGTGTGTGTGGCTGTTTGCCACGTGTGCTTTCCACAGCCAGCAGGCAACATCCAAAGAGTGTGTGTTTTCTCTGCTCCAGACAGGACATTGACTCATCTCAACAGTTACACATGCACCTCTCATTAGGGACCCACTGCATAATGAAAGGGATAGAGAGGAGCTGGAAAATGCCTCTGTTGCCATGCAAGACACTGCGTATTTATTTTTTCTTTAAGGCCCACCCTGTAATTGTAACATCACACCCCCTGCTGATCCACTACTGTATTTATTTATCCTACTGTCATGTGTTTTGCTCCCAAACCCAGCATTTCACCATTTGATTAAAGGAATTACAGTGTGTGATGCAACATTAGCTTTGAATCCAAATGGCCTGATCACATTTACATAATTTGTAAATACTGAAGCAAAGCGGATCAGTGCTCCGAGTTGCAGCATGATCTGAATTGTTGCCATCAGCAAATCCCAGCCTTTAAACCTATAACAGTACATATTGAAATATTGTGTGAATTTCATTAAGAAACTCAAGCGCCCTGGAGGAATGTTTATTTTTTTTGAGCAGTTAGATGAAATATGATTTCATCAGATTTCTCAAGCTGTGTTAAGCAAAAGCAGTGCTGTGCTATGACACTGTACAAATAAACAAAAGTAATGGCATTCAGTGGAAACTGTGGAGCATAAAATCACAATAAAGATTAAATGTTATTTCCATTGGCGTCATCAGAAAAAGCAAAGATGACATGAATCAGAAACGGAAAGTTTGGGAGACAGAAGACATTTTACATTGTCCTTTCCCTGTTGTCTGTCCCTGCAGCTTTGACCAGCTTCGATGTGGTAATCCAGTATGGACTGGCCACCCCTGAGGGCTTGGCTGTGGATTGGATAGCAGGGAACATCTACTGGGTGGAAAGCAACCTAGATCAGATAGAGGTTGCCAAGTTGGATGGCACCATGAGGACCACACTATTAGCTGGGGAGGTGGAGCACCCTCGAGCTATTGCTCTGGACCCCCGGGACGGGTAACTGCACTTACAATTTTTAATAGAGAATTACTGTTGTACTTAAAAGGTACATTTTGCATATGCCTACTGTAGATGGTAGTTAAATAGTGCAACCTAATCTGTCAAGTGGCATATTGCAGAATGCATGATAATAAAATGGAAGTCAAAATGGAAGTTAGTGGGTAGTAGCATCCTCTAAGAGTAAATTAGCATGAAACACTTAGAATCTCATACAAATAGTAATGATGTGTCAAAACTAATTTCGTGACTGATTTATGACTCCAATCTGTCCTCTCCAAATCTTTAATTTGACTGAAAATAAGTATTTTTGTGTTGTTTTCTTTAGATGGAGTTATACCCTTAATTAAATAGATATTCACTTGAAGAGAGAATAGTAATATTAATAGTAATATTAAAATCCTAAAGTCAACATTTAATAGAATAATCAGAACTGAGGACGATTTAATCATTTGTGCAAACATACATTTACCTGAGATATTTTCACAGTTGTAGTTTTAACTGGCTGTTTTGGTTCCGAGCAGTAAATTGGAATGTGCATGAGGCTTAATTTGCATTATATCTGCATATTAAGCACAGAATTTAATTGTTGTGTGATGCTGCTGCAGGATCCTCTTCTGGACAGACTGGGATGCCAGCTTGCCCAGGATTGAAGCTGCATCCATGAGCGGAGAAGGCAGGAAGACGATCCATAAGGAGACCGGTAATGGAGGATGGCCCAACGGACTCACTGTGGATTATCTGGAGCGCCGCATCCTCTGGATCGATGCCAGGTACGGAAGAAAGGAGCTAACAGATAACATGAACAGTTTTGAACACGATGTAAATACATCATCTATCCCAGGTCTGATGCCATTTACTCTGCCAAATACGATGGCTCCGGATTGATCGAGGTTCTGAGGGGACATGAGTACTTGTCTCACCCCTTTGCCGTCACCATGTATGGGGGAGAGGTGTACTGGACGGACTGGAGGACCAACACGCTGGCCAAGGCAAACAAGTGGACAGGAAGCAACGTCACTGTGGTCCAGAGAACCAACACTCAGCCCTTCGACCTCCAGGTCTACCATCCATCCAGGCAGCCACAGGGTGAGAAACATTCAACTCTGGTACAGTTGTTGAAAATCTAATGTAACCTCGCCTAATGCAACTAGACCGTCAGTTCGGTCGATATGTTATTTATTTAGCTTTTATCTAACGAGATCAGTCACACTGAGATCAACACGTCTTTTAAAAGGGAGGTAAGGGCTCTTAAAATTAAACCTGCTGTTTTAGAGCTATTGCACATAGACCCAACGCCAGGGTTTTCACAAGTGCTTTTAAAAGAACCATCAGTGGTACAAGGTTTTGAAGTTCAATTTGCTACTTGTTCCAAGCATCATGAGTCCAAATGAACTCTTACATCAGACAATAAATTACAAAATGCCCATTGAAAGAAGATTGTGGTGTCCTCTCTTTAAAAGAGAGGAGCAGTAAAAGGGATATATGCCGTACTTTTGCTTTGTCCTCATAGTATCTTAGGTCCATATTATGCACACGTACTTTATGTACATTTTATGTAATGTACGTTATCTATATCTACATAATTTACAGTTACATCCAGATTTCCACCCTCTCCTTTCTCTCCAGCTCCCAACCCGTGTGCTGCTAAAGACGGCAAGGAGCCATGCTCCCACCTCTGCCTCATAAACTACAATCAGACTTTCTCCTGCGCCTGCCCTCACCTCATGAAGCTGGGCCCCGACAAACGCACTTGCTATGGTAAGCATGAACATGCTTGTGTGAATGCAGCCTATACCATAGGGAAAAAAAAAAAAAAGAAATAGAGAAAAAAAAAACACACCTTTTGATTTCCCTCTGAGCCAGCAGACATTTTTCCCTCTGCTTGTCTCGGCAAGATTGCTGCTGAATGCCACAGTGTAATCTGCGTCTTTGCAGAATCGTTTATGTGTTTGTGTGTGTGTGTGTGTGTGTGTGTGTGTGAGTGAGAGAAAGAGAGAGAGAGAGAGCTAGAGAGAGAGAGACAGACAGACAGAGACAGAAAGAGAGAGAGAAGGAGAGAGTAAGGATTAAACAATCTAGACTTTTTTTCACTTTGAGGTGCTGTTGCTGTGACAGCTTTTAGTGTCTGTCTGTGAGAAGTGGGAGCCGGTCTGTTTATTCGCTCTCTGAGTTTAGTATTCAGGGCAGCACTTTCTATTATCTCCACGGCTAATGGAATGGAGAGCCCCATTCGGTCTAATGCAGGCTTCAGCCACAACCCTGCACATCTACCACCTCCTCTGGCCTGAACGATACGGCCCGACGTTGTCATTACTCTCCCTCGCCCTTTTTTTTTTCTTCTTCTTTTCTTCCCCCCTTCCTTCCTGTCCATCATTCGAGCTGCCCACAGTTAAATGATGATAGGGGCTGTTGAGACTAATGCAGTTGTAAACGTATCCCCGCTGATTGAATTCACTCTCGCTGTCACGGCTGTGCTGCTGAGTTAACCAGCCAGACACAATCATTAGAGCCAAAGATGCAGTTGGATTAACTGTTTGTTCAAGTAGCAGGAATAATGCCCTGGACGCGGCCAACCGTGATGCAGCCACCTATCTCCACCCCGGCATTAGTGTGCACTCAGGCATTTGGCTTTCGACTCAGAGCCGCCCTATAACTCCTACTTAGACCCTCAGCAGATGCCGAATGACTGACGGATGCACGTCCACGCGTTCTCTACCCAACAGAGTCCCGTCAGTTCCTGCTCTACGCTCGGCAGATCGAGATCAGAGGGGTGGACATCGATAACCCCTACTACAACTACATCATCTCCTTCACCGTGCCGGACATCGACAACGTGACCGTGGTGGACTACGACGCCTTGGAGCATCGCATCTACTGGTCGGACGTCCGCACCCAGACCATCAAGAGAGCCTTCATCAACGGCACCGGAGTCGAAACGGTGGTCTCTGCTGGTACGTTACTGAAGCTATACACGACCATTTCTGGCATTTGGTTCTTGTATCTTCTTTTGACTATTCGTTGTTGACCGTTGTCTGCTATTAATAATTTGCCTTCAGGGTTAAATTAAGTAATGTCTTATCTTATCTCATCTCATCTCTTAAAGCTGTCTTCCAAACACAAGTTATCCAGTCGTAGCCTAGCAACCGTAACCAGGCACGAACCGAACGTGCTGTAAGCCGACTATCAGTGAAACTGTGCTTTCAAAACAACCGAGACACGGACCTTCAGCTGTAACCTTTCAGCACAGAATCCTGCTGTGAGGCCATTAGACCGTTTTATGTGGTTTTGGATTTCAAACAAGTCTCCGGGAAATGTTACATAAAAAAGTCGGCCGAGAGAAAAGAAAACAGCAGGAGAATTCCGATGACAAGGGCAGCAGAAATTAATGTCAGTTGTTGGGGTCAGTTTCTTCAATCACTTTGAATGTTGTTGTGGTAAAAACACCACAGTTATCATTGTTAATACTACTACTACTACTTTTCCTATTGATTCTGCTACAACCACTGCTACTCCTTATACTCCTAATACTACATCTATTACTTCTGCTACTATTACCACTATTAGTAGGAGTCTACTCCAATTCTAACTTTTACTTTTCCTGCTTCTCCTACTTCCTCTTCTCCTACTACTGCCACTACTCCTACTACATCTCTTATTACTCCCACTACTGCTCCTACTACTAATAGTACTCCCACTCCCATTCCTACTCCTACTCCTACTCCTACTCCTACCCCTATGACTTCTGCTATTACTACTCCTAAAACTACAACAAAATGTTACTACCACTACTGCTACTCCTACCACTCCTACTTTTCTTCTTCTCCTACTACTACTCTAACTTTTACTCCTACTTCTATAACTCCTATTTTACTACCTTACTACTACTACTGCTTTTAGTTTTAGGTGACAGAGCTACTCTCTATTTTGCTATCCAATGATATATTGGGACAGGTGCAGCTGTGGTTACCCTCTGATAAGAATTTGCAAAAGATTTTTTTCCCATTTTTGCTGTAATTTGCTTGTTCTATTTGTTTGTTTGTTTACTTTTTTTTTCTTTTGTTTTGTTTTGTTTTGTTTGGTCCACAAGTCCAGATGGTTGAGTTTTGCTTGTTTCATGGCTGCTTGTTTATCTGTCTATAGATCTGCCCAACGCCCACGGCCTGGCAGTGGACTGGGTCTCCAGGAACCTGTTCTGGACCAGTTATGACGCCAATAAGAAGCAGATCAATGTTGCCAGACTTGATGGCTCCTTCAAAAATGCTGTCATCCAGGGCCTGGACAAACCGCACTGTCTGGTGCTACATCCAATACTGGGGTGGGTCACCCACACACCCACACACACATGTAGACACACACACACACACACACACACGCAGACTCAGACACGCACACTCACGAAAGTTGTCACACTTAATCAAAATGAGGCTCTCAGAAATTGCTTTCAGACACTCTCATGATTTCACCTTTGACCTGCAATGCACACACACACACGCACACACACACACGCACATAAATGTGCACAGACAGGCAATCCTATACTCTTGCAGTGTGTGTCTGACAGCCTGCCCTCTGTTTGCAGTCAGTGATGACAGACAGAGTAGTTTGGTATAGATGGTCGCTGACCTCTGACTGCTTCTTCACTCAGGAAGTTGTTCCATTTTTTTCTTCCCGGCCGTGTCATCTTTCTCCATCTGTCGCTCTCTCTCCCGTCTTGCTCCGTTTCTATTTTGAAACATAGCTTCTGCCTTCAGATGGACCATCTTTGAATTATTTACTCTGTCGCTTTCTGTCCCTTAGTTTTGTTCCAGTGTTTATCTTACATCCTGCCCCCCTTCTCCTCCTGCCTTCCTCTGCAAATACCCATTTTTCTCTCCCATCTTCCTTCTTCACCCCTCAGCGCCCCCGAACAGTGCCTGGCCTCTGCAGCTCCTCGTACCAGCAGAGCAGAAACAGACCATCTGTATTTATATACTTAGTTTTGTCCTGCAGGAATATGTGTGCTTTTGAGTATTTGAGGTGGATGAAGGGAGGATATTTTCCGATGAAATGTCTCTGCCTCTGTGTGTTTTTTTGTGTACTCCTTCCTCCCTTTCAAAGGCTTAGCCTACTTAAGTGGAGGAATGTTTCCGATCTGAGCATTGTTGGCATGGGAGAAAATGGGAAGCAGATGCTGGATCCATATGCCGGGGCTGTCTTCTCTTTCTAGCACACAAACACACTGCCCAGAATACGTCCATTAGGGGGTGGGAGTAAAGAGAGACAGGGAGGGACGGACTCAGACTTGCATCTGTGTGTATGTGTGAAAAAATGTGAGAATGTGGGTGTGAAAATGTGCCAGAAACTTTATTTAAAGGATGTCAACAAACAAATGAAGGGTGTGGTGGATGTGGTAGGATATAACAGGAAGTGGGTGATGGGGGTAGAGGACAGATCATCTTTAAACACAGACTACCGATAGTCTAAACACAGTGACACGCAATCAAGCTGTCCTGTATACTCTGAGGGGGATCAGCGCGGACTTTGACCAGCTGAAGTTCTGTTGACCAGCAACGCATTTGAAGTGTTTATGCGAGTGTGTGTGGCATGGGAGAGTGAGGGTGTGAGCGATGGGACGATGAGTCAGAGGTCATATTTTTTTTCGCCTTTCTTTTCAGTAAAAACATTCCTGTTAAAGTCACATAGAGTTTGGAGTGACTCAGGGAACAAATGCTCCACAGATCCTGCAGTATGTTGTAGTTACAATCACTGTTGTTTTTGAGTTATTTAACCAGGCTGTGGCTTTTTCGAGAGGGAAAACAATGAGTAACCCCTCTTACATGTAACCACTAAGCCTGGAGGCATCTTATCACACATGTAAACAACAATAGGACAGACAGAAAAAAAAGCAAAAACAAAGCCTAAAATAGTCAGTCATAAAACCTCACATTACACATCCAAAAGAAGGCAGTGAGGGGCACTAAATCTAGAGCCTTTATATAGATAGATATATAGATAGACAGACAGAGATACAGATAGATAGATAGATAGATAGATAGATAGATAGATAGATAGATAGATAGATAGATAGATAGATAGATAGATAGATAGATAGATAGATAGATAGATAGATAGATAGATAGATAGATAGATAGATAGATAGATAGATAGATAGATAGATAGATTGATAGATAGATAGATAGATAGATAGATAGATAGATAGATAGATAGATAGACAGACAGACAGAGTTACAGATAGATAGATAGATAGATAGATAGATTGATAGATAGATAGATAGATAGATAGATAGATAGATAGATAGATAGATAGATAGATAGATAGATAGATAGATAGATAGATAGATAGATAGATAGATAGATAGATAGATAGATAGATAGATAGATAGATAGATAGATAGATAGATAGATAGATAGAGAAAAATATCAGACTAAAGAATATGAAGGCGCTTTTATCATCGCTGGGCAAATGTGCACATAATTTATATAAATGGATATATTCAAGAGAAGAGTTATGATAGATAAATAGAGCAGATAATGAATAATGAGTCTGTTAAGGCTGTATTGGGTGCATTTTCAGACCTCAGGCTGTACTTTATTTCCTATGTCCTCTATGTGTCCTTATCTCCCTATTTTCTGTGTCCTCTCTTTAGTAGTTGCACAGTTTGATGCCAAAGGGGACAACAGAATAATTTGGTCTATAAGTGTGTACTTATGGGATATCTATGTAAGGATAAAAATATGATTAGTATGTGTGTGTTGAGGTTGTGCACTGAGGCTTTGCTGATATCCTCTTTCTCCCCCCGTCTCCTCCAGGAAACTTTACTGGACAGATGGAGACACCATCAACATGGCCAACACAGATGGCAGCAACCGCAGCGTCCTCTTCAACAACCAGAAAGCGCCTGTCGGTGAGTGGTTCATCACAGCTGTACCCAGTGGCTGCGTGAGGGACAGCACACCCTAGTGACAGGGCAGGTCATTACATGTCCAAATCTGTGTCTTCACAGGCCTCTCCATTGACTTTGACACCGAGGAGCTGTACTGGATTAGTTCAGGAAACAGCACCATCAGTCGTTGCAAACTTGACGGGTCTGGACTGGAAGTGCTTGAAGGGATAAAAGGCAAACTAACCAAGGCTACTGCACTGGCCATCATGGGTAGGTCTCCCTCTGAAGTAGTTGTATACATGGATTGATATTGAAATAGCAATACTTGTCAAATATGTCTGTTCTGGGGTCTATTCTCTAATACAAATAAAGATACCTAAAGTGAATAAGTGTGACAAGAATAAGAACTAGAATAAGAACTAGACTCACCTGCTTTGTATTACAATTTCTGAACACACAGAGATTTTTCACATAGTTCTGGCATTGTGTCGGTATTTTCATTATGAGTGTTACTTGGAACACAAATTAGTGCAGTAGTACACTGGAGAACCTTCTGTGCATTTTGTGTCCTTTAGGTGACAAGTTGTGGTGGGCGGACCAAGGCACCGACCAGATAGGAACCTGTGACAAGAAGGACGGTGGCAACTGGAAGGTTCTGAGGAACAGCACGTCTCCCATGATGCACATGAAAATCTACAATGAAACTGTGCAGAAAGGTGCACACTTGAGCTTACATACTTGTTACTTAACAAAAGCTAAAAAAATTTAATAATAATAAGAGGGGAAAATATGTCTTTGTTACATCACAGGTCTGTTTAACTTGCTGCACGCAGCCTGTTTATCTGTGCCAAAGCACATCTGTTTATGTGTCTGTAACCCTTCTCTGATTTGTTTTGCTTATTTGTTCCCATGTTTTTGTGTTCCCAGGCACCAATCTCTGCAGTAATAACAATGGAGACTGTTCCCAGCTGTGTCTCCCCACCTCCCTGACCAGCAGAGCCTGCATGTGCACCGCAGGATACAGTCTGCGCACAGGGCAGCAGTCGTGTGAAGGTTCATCTTGCTCAACGCACCTTTGACTTAGAAAAATATCATAACAAAAATGTCGTACACATGTACAACACAACACAAACATCGTTTACAGACGGTATTAACAAGGCGTTTCATGTTTGCTGCAGGTGTTGGCTCTTTCCTGCTGTACTCCGTGCATGAAGGCATCAGAGGGATTCCTTTGGACCCATCAGACAAGTCTGATGCCCTGGTGCCAGTGTCCGGCACATCCCTGGCTGTCGGCATAGACTTCCATGCTGGTATGTCTGTTAACGGCATATGTTTTAATTCTCAACAATGAGTTAAGGTGGAATTATTTCAGCATGAAGGTGGTTGAAGTACTGCATACTATAAATGTACAACTGAATGCATTTTCATCTTCAATTTAAACATACTGGAAACATTTTAATGGGGACATATTATGCATATTTTACTGCTTTTTGCTCTTCATTGTTACTACAGAAGGGTTACTGTATAATTATTAACTCCAAAAACTCCTTAGCAGTCTCATACAGATGTCAAGAAAAAGTACTTCCTGTGCGTCCTCTGATTGGCTGATCGGTGGAGGATTCCTCATAGGCAGAGAAGCTTTCCAAGCCCCGCCCCCTACCAGTTCTTGTTTATCATACTGGGCTGTGCTGCTGCCGAGCTCCGTACATACACAGACACACACCAGCACGCACATGCTCGCATGCCTTTTTCCTCAGATATATCGACGCTTTATTGTTCCTGCCCTGGAGTAAAGAGCAGAGCTATTTGAGAATATGATTTATCGATAGCACGCCTGCATGTGTGTGTGTCTCGCTCCTCCACTCTCTCACACGCATTAACACACACACACAGCTGAGAGAGAGGGAGAGTGAAAGCAGCTGAGAGAGAGATAGACACACACAACTAAGAGAGAAAGAGAGAGCCACAGTCAGAGTGCCATGATCCTTTGTCTTGTTTCTTTGGTGAGGAAGCAGGGACAGTATGCTGGTTGAGAACTGGGCTCTTAGCCTCTTTTTTGGTCCTGATGTCAGGTTTTGCACAGATCTCAAGAAGATCTTGTTACATCTCAGAGATATTCAGGAAGACTGACAAATGTGAAATCTAGTTGGTGGGTTGCAGCCTGACCCCTATAGAGGATATAATAACACTGTAAATATGTCCCCTTAAAACAATGCAAAAACTGCAGTAATTACAGAAACTCAAGTCATTTTATATAAACATGCAGTTCAAAGTGCAGAAAACTTTGGAAATATAAGATGTAAGATATGTTTGAGTTAATAATTTTGATAATTTTCCCCAGATAATGACACAATCTATTGGGTGGACATGGGCCTGAGCACCATCAGCAGGGCAAAGAGAGACCAGACATGGAGAGAGGACGTGGTCACAAATGGCATCGGCAGAGTGGAGGGCATCGCCGTCGACTGGATCGCAGGTGAGCCACACCTGGGATGTGAGGAAAATAGAGTGCATGATCAAACAGGAGATAAGGGATTTAATCCTCTTCTAACAGTTAGAGCCAAACAGTGAAACCATAAAAATAACTTCCTACTGTAAGTGGAGTGTAATTGCATTATTGTTTTTCCTCCACTCGTTAATTTTTCCTCCCTTCTCCACAGGAAACATCTACTGGACAGACCAAGGCTTTGATGTGATTGAGGTTGCCAGACTCAATGGCTCTTTCCGCTACGTGGTGATCTCTCAAGGCCTGGACAAACCTCGTGCCATCACTGTACATCCTGAGAAAGGGTGAGAGGAAACCATCCCAGTTATGGTTCTACTTGGCACTGTTGCTCTGCTTCTCGACTCACTCACACTATTGGTTTAAATATTGCGTTTGATATCATACTGTAATTTATCATTTAATCTATAAGCTATGGTCTTATTATTTAAATCATCATTGCCTGTTTTTACTAATTATTGGCATTTACAGTATTACATTTGAACAACTTCATGTACATTCTACTTAACATACCTCACTTCTTAAATCATAGATGATTATGATGATAAATGATATAATGTTATTATCTTTGGAGTTCTTGTGATATTACTGACACCTGTGTGTATGTGTGTGTGTGTGTGTGTGTGTGTGTGTGTGTGTGTGTGTGTGTGTGTGTGTGTGTGTGTGTGTGTGTGTGTGTAGCTACCTGTTCTGGACCGAGTGGGGCCAGTATCCCCGGATCGAACGCTCTCGTCTGGACGGCTCTCAAAGAGCGATCCTGGTCAATGTCAGCATCAGCTGGCCCAACGGCATCTCCATCGACTACGAGGTGCAATTTGTAGTAGTGTGACATGACACCGAGCTGATGTCACATCCCAACATTTTGTCAACCGCTACTGTGTGTGTGTGTGTGTGTGTGTAGGAGAGTCTGCTGTACTGGTGCGATGCCAGAACGGACAAGATCGAACGCATCAACCTGGAGACTGGAGAGAACAGGGAGGTGGTGCTGGCCAACAACAACATGGACATGTTCTCTGTGTCTGTGTTTGAGAGCTACATCTACTGGAGCGACAGGTCAGAGAGGACGCTCCATCTCATTATTATTGAGTGATATTTTTCCTCTCTCCGTCCCGTATGTTCATTACTTCTTGTTTGTCTGCGTCGAACCAGGACGCATGCTAATGGGTCCATAAAGAGAGGCAGCAAGGACAACGCCACAGACTCTGTGTCTCTGAGGACTGGGATTGGGGTGCAGCTCAAAGACATCAAGGTTTTCAACAGGGCCAGGCAACAAGGTAACTATTTTTGTATTGTACCATCCTGCCCCTGGGCTATAAATATAGAGTAAAACTTAAATTGTGGACTAACTTAAAAACTTTAAAAAACTTTGTTTATATTGTAAAAGAGAAAGAAAAACTATTGCAAAACATGAGCATGTACTATTTCCAACATGTACATACAGAAAGGGGTTTACAGAGCAGTTCTGCAGAAGTCTCCAGCCACATTTTATATACCGTAGACAACCAGTATTTTCACTAATGTATTATTCTCTTTACGTAAATACAGCATACCACAGAATTTGAATGAAAACACTTTGCCTATTGTTTTCATTTTCTAACAAAATTAATCAAATCAATTGCACTTGTACAATTTTTGCACTAGTCTTCCATGGTTTAAATAAATAAGTTAATTTGACTGGTTTAGCTTATCTTTGCAAAATGTCACAAGGCTTTCCCATGTGATGTCACTGCTCCCATGACTGCAGGCTGAGAAAGTGAAGGAATGGTACTAGTTATAACAATGTTTATTTTTGGAAGTATTCATATATTAGAAGCCCCAATGGCAAATCTAATAACTAAGTTGCCTTGAAATTTGATGTTGAAGATAACTTTCTTGATCTTAAGCTTTTCATTTTGTCTTCGTCATTCAATCGTCTCGATCTTAAGCTGATGATGAGTCAATAAAACGTGCATCTGTGCGCAGGAACAAACGTGTGCAAAGACAACAACGGAGGCTGCCAGCAGCTGTGTCTGTACCGCGGCAACGGGCAGCGGACGTGCGCCTGCGCCCACGGCATGCTGGCTGAGGACGGACGCGGTTGCCGTGACTACGACGGCTACCTGCTCTACTCGGAGCGAACCATACTAAAGAGCGTTCACCTGTCGGATGAAAACAACCTCAACGCGCCCATTAAACCGTTCGAAGACCCCGAGCACATGAAGAACGTCATCGCGCTGACCTTTGACTACAGAGGGGGAGGAGGGAAAGGAGCCAACCGGATCTTCTTCAGTGACATCCACTTCGGCAACATCCAGCAGATCAGTGACGACGGCTCGGACCGCAAGACTGTAGTAGAGAGTAAGTGTTCCTGTTCCAGCCTTTTAAACATGCATAGCTCATATTGAGCACTGTCACTATAAAACAGCACACGTCGACTTGATGCTACGGTTGGTCTTAACACAGCTTTTATCCTGATGCTGGACTCGAAACAGAATCAGAAGGGGAGAAGAGAAACGCTATGTGCTGAGAGAGCACAGAGAATGTGAACATAAACAAGGTTTCTTTTCCCACCTTATCTCAGCATGAGAAAACACAGGTGCACCATTAATGTTTTACCAAAGTGCCTTTTACTTGAAACAGTTTTTACAAGGAATGCGTGATTCAGGATTGTTTGTCTGACTGTCCCTGTGGAGCGGCACCTCCCAGCGTGGTTTGATCTTCTTGTACCACATCCAGACTATCAGAGCGCTTTGCGAAGAGGCGAAAAGTGTCTCTCGTTGTGAGAGCAGTTTCCTTCAGTGATAAGTGTTTTTTAGGGGTTGTTGTGGTTTTCCTCGTAATCGTTGTTTGCTTTCTTTTTTTTTGTGTAAGCAAGCGAAGCAGCTCAGTGTGTAATTGCTTTATTGTGATGGCCTGAAGTCCACTGCATGCCAGGACTGTACAAAAGTCAAAAGTGAGAGCTGAGAATGACCCTTGACTTTCAGTTCAATTCTTAAATTGAGGTACAAATAAGATTAATAATTTAGATTCACATTTAAAAATCGGGAAATAGGATATTCACCAAATTCAACAATTTATACATTTTTGTCAGAGGTCAACTAATGAAGTTTTATTTCAATCTTGCTTTGTCATAATATGAAAAGCTACATGTTCTAGCACAAGATAATTATCTTGTGGGCACAAGATTATTTTCTCGCCATTCCTGCCTTTGCCCTGTGTGAGCTGGAGATAGGTATCAACAGGATGGAAATTTAATCAAACTTTTATGTGTGTGTTAAGTCATTGAGCTTAAATATTATGTTTTAGTTACTGCTAATCCATCAACAATGAACATTTGTAAAAGCATCCATTGAACAAATAATAAAATTTGATCTAATTTTACTTTTTTGAGGAACATAATGAAGGAAATTTTCCAGAATCAGATTCAACACATTTCTACTTCTTCTGTTTTTTGTCTGAGTGGAATTAAAATTGCTTTGATTCCAGGTCAAATTCAACTTCCTGAGTTGGAGCCAACTTAATTAAAATTCCAACTAACAAATTGAATGAGGGCCAATTCTAAAAGTCTCAGTTTTGCACAGCCCTGTTGCTTTTGTTGTTGTTTATGTTGTTATTGCAGTCACTTCTCTGTCAGGCAGCATCCATGGCCACAGTCACAGTGGCTGTTTGCCCTCCTCTCTTGAACAGCTGCAGTAAGTCTTGTCTGAACTTTTGGGACATGAGAACATACAGGATGGGGTTCATCACTGTGGAGGAAGTCGCCATGAGGCGGGCGACCACGGTGATGGGGCCGTAACGTGGCGATGAGCCTGTGGCCCCCGAGCTCTCATTCGCCAGCAGAGCCAACATGAGTCCGTAGGACGGCAACCAGCAGAGCGTGAACGCCAACACCAGCATGGCCGACGTCTGAGTCACTCTGCTCTGGTAGCGCTCCACCTGGGGCGCAGCTCCGGCGTTCCTACTCCTCCACAGGAACAAGTAGATGCTGACGTACGCCACCGCAATGGTGAGCAGGGGCAGGACGAACGCGACGAGGAAGTGAAAAAGTCCGTAGATCAGCTGGTCCCTGTGGGACAGGAATGAGAAGCAGGCGAGGCCGTCGAGGACTCTCTGCGGCGATCCCACCGAGCGGAAAACCAGCTGTGGAGCAGCCAGGCAGCAGGCGGGCACCCAGAGCAGCGCCGCAGCTATCGACACGCGACGCGGGGAGAGCAGGGTGTAGGCCGTGGTCGGCTTCACCACAGTCAGGTAGCGAGAGACTGCCAGCGCCGCCAGGGTGAAGACGCTGGCCGAGGAGCAGGCCGATCCCAGGAACCCCACCAGGCGGCACCAGACGTCCCCAAAGGGCCAGTACTGCAGGGCGATGGCAGCGCTGTGGAAGGGGAGCATGGAGAGCAGGAGCAGGTCAGCGGCGCTCAGAGCCAGCAGCAGGACGTCCGTGCCCGTGCCCGTAACCGAGCTCTGAGGGGAGTGTCCCGCACGCCACATCCCCCGCCTACGCCTCCCGCACAGGATCACCATCACTAAGGTGTGCCCGGTAACTCCCAGCATTAGGATCAGAGCGTCTAAAACCGGGACCAGGATCTGCTCCACATTTCCCAGACCGGCATCGCTACTGTTCCCCGGTGGATCCTCAGGATCTGTGGAGTTCCACGGCAGCATCCTGTCCTCAGGGATGGAGACGTCCTCCGGTCATTCTGCTACTGTAGCACAGTTTGTGTTAGATAGATAACTCGTACTGAATTAACATCACATGGATTTCCGATCGTTTCCTTACAGTTGGTCGAAGATACCAATGAAATGCACTTGCAAAATCCCTGAAGTCCCATCAGGGACTTACACAAGATATTTATACCTCTCTAAGGACTTCAGATGGTCACCAGCACTCTGGAAATGGACAGGGGTTTTATTTTAACCTTGCTTTGTCAAACAATGAAATGATCCATGCTCTAGCACAAGATAATTATGAGCACAAGATTATTTTCTTGCAGGAACAAGCTATTATCTTGTGCACACAAGATAAAAAAAAGAAAAGACAATGACGGATGGGATTTGAGAAATACCGTAGGAGCCCAGTGTTAAATGAAAACAGAGACAGATTACAGTCATGTGCCTCTCTTCTCCTGAAATTGTCCTTTAAACATAATCGGCCATTGACATTGTAGAAATCAAGCTGCTTCCATTGTAGGCTTGTAAGTGAATCGAGCCTCCTGTCTTTGCAATCAACCCACCTCTGATTGGCTGGGAGGGGTTGTCTGGGGCTGAGGCACCACCAGACCCCCCTGCAGAAGTCAACGCTCTCCTGAGTTCTCAGCTGCCACCGGTCTCCATCTCTTGTTAAGTGCGGCTCAAGTGTCGAGAGCCAAATGTGTGATTTCCTGTCACTTCAGACGGCTGCTCCCTCTGACAACTCGGTCAGATCTGTGCCTCGTAAATCCACAATCAGCCAGCACTCCTGCTTCCAAGGAACCTAGTTCTGCAGAAAGGCAGCTCTGGCAGAGCAGGAAAAAGGGTGGTGAAATAGCTGGACAGTAAGAGGGAATGACACAGAGTAAATGGCAGATGAACTCTGGACTGATAATCGCTGAGCAGGCGAGAGATAGGCTGGTCTACGCACTGTGGGAGGGCCTCATTAGGCCAAACACGTTTTCTTCCCAGGACCCAATCTTTCTTTATATCCACTGAAAGGGTCTGCGCACTTTCTGTAAAGACAGCCCTTGAACATGCGTATACAGAACATACACAGATATGATATATACACACGGGGAGAGACAGAGAGAAATAATGTTTGGTTTCAGGAAAAGCAAGGTAATTATTGACTGCTGGGCTGATAGCAAACACTGAGCTCCTATCACAGCTACTGCAGATAAGTGCAATAAAAACCAGTGTCAGTGCAATCAGCTGAGCTCAAGAGCAGAGCTATAAATTCAGCTCATCTGTGCGATCGCGAACAGGGGAAATATACAGAAAGGCAGATAGGCTTAGGTCAACAGTGTGAAGATAAACACAGCAGAAGAGGCAAGAATTTGAACAGCTAGTGCTTCAGGCCAGAGATTTACAATTCATTAACAGCACGGAGGAAAGAGGAAATGGGGGTGAATGGATTTCATGTTGGTCCTCATCGATTCCTCAGGCATTGATTTATGAGAGTGAGGAGCACAGGGAAGTTGGTTTTTTTTTGGTTTTTTTAAGTTGCATGCCTTTGCTCAGCGCTCTCCACTTGCTCCGAGGGCCCGAGCCAGACAAATGTTGATTCATGTCTGTGGCGGCATTGCAGCAGAGATGTCGAGGTGCAGTGTTAAGTGTCCCACCTGGTGGTGAAGCTCACTGATCCTCTGGCCGGCGCTCCACGAGTGAGCTCACATCCAGGCCTGGAAAAGGTCGCTGAAATCATCAGAGCCTCTCTGTTCCATTGCAGCAACAGTAACAAGGAGGCAACTATTACCAGTTTTTTGGCACCGATGCGATCGAATGCGTGGTTGTTTTCAAATTTACAAGCGCAGCGTGTGTGCGTGTGTGTGTGTGTGTGAATGTGTGTGTGTGTGTGTGTATTCTTTCACCAGCAGAGCAGCTGTTCTCTATCTACAGCTACAGAACTTCGTGTTCCTCCATTCTGGCTGACTCTTGTCTGTCCTCTGGCCTCTCACTCGGTTCAAGACTTTTTTTTTTTCTTTCTCATCTGTTGATGAGGTAGTGCGATGGAAAGTAATATTCGAGCTGCTTGCGAATATTATTGTGACCTTTTTAGTGAGCTATTTGTTGGATAAGAGCCTCGAATCACACTGTGTTCTTGGTCATTAATACCGAGCTGTCATGTCCTTAGTCTTTGACTCCGCGCTGCCACGCAGACGTCTGCCAGCACCGAGCCGCTGCCAGACAGTCCACACTTGGCCTTTTAACACAGCGCTGGGATTGACGTGCTTCTTTTTCTCCCCCCCCCCACTCTTTCTTTGCTTTAATCTTGTGCCCCTCCTCCTTTTACACTACTCTCTACCATCTCTTTCCGTCTTTTCTTTTCTGTTTCAGACGTGGGCTCGGTGGAGGGCCTGGCCTACCACCGGGGCTGGGACATGCTATACTGGACCAGCTACACCACCTCCACCATCACCCGCCACACTGTGGACCAGAGCCGCTGGGGCGCCGTGGACAGACACACCGTGGTCACCATGTCTGGAGACGACCACCCCAGAGCCTTTGTGCTTGACGAGTGTCAGGGGTCAGAGTTCATGCACTACGATTTTAATGTGCTCTACGCTTCGAGCTTCTCTTCCTCTCTGCGGTTTCGTTGCACCTGTAGTGTTTTCTGTCCTTGTGAAATCACAATAAAGGTTTTATATTATATGCTATTCCATCGATGCCAAACATTCCTGCACATGTTTATAGCTGCAAATAAGATTAAAATTATCTGATGTCAGCTTCTCCAATTTTCTGGTTTTGCAACCATCTGGTGAGAAAGAAAAACAAAATTTGGAACTCAACTTAATCTTCAATAATGGTGAGAATGACGCGAGTTTTAGGGTGCAGCTGGAGCTTCGCTTACCAAAATAGCTGACCGCAATTTTAATCACCAATTAGTGGATTTCGGAACATGTGTCCAAGAAGTTATGTCAAAATTATCTGATATCGGCTGTTTAAATTAAAATATTTTCCAGTGTGTTCAGTCCTCCGTGGCAGTAAACTGGCTATCTCTGTAGACATGTTTTAGAAAAATTAATTAAGTACAAAAATAACTGTATGGTTCAAATATACCCCACGCTCACATGTCTGACTCGTACTCTGTCTCTCTCCTGCAGTCTCATGTTCTGGACCAATTGGAACGAGCAGTCTCCCAGTATCATGCGAGCCACGTTAGCCGGAGCCAATGTCCTTGTGATCATTGGAAATGACATCCGGACTCCTAACGGCCTGGCCATTGACCACAGAGCTGAAAAACTTTACTTCTCTGACGCCACTCTAGACAAAATAGAGCGCTGCGAGTACGATGGCTCCCGACGCTACGTGAGTGACATGCCAAATGATATCTGTCCTGCAGTGGGATTAGCTTCTGGGCTTCTTCCCTCACCTTGCGAGCCTGGAGTTATGTGTGTATACGTGGAGGACGTGACCATGCTTGTGCTTCCCCCTGCAGGTGGTGTTGAAGAATGAGCCGGTGCATCCGTTCGGCCTGGCCGTGTACGGGGATTACATCTTCTGGACCGACTGGGTGAGGAGGGCGGTGCTGCGGGCGGACAAATACACGGGAGGAGACATGAAGGTGCTGCGCGCTGACATTCCTCAGCAGCCGATGGGAATCGTGGCTGTGGCCAACGACACCAACAGCTGTGAGTGAGGGAACCCTGTCTGTCCGTGTGAATGAGTGTGAGTGCTGTCGCTCTACTGGCAGGAGGCGTCCAAAAATAAAATAAAAAAAGTGAATTTTTTTGGTGTCGGTGGAGCAGGCTTCCCACATCCACTCCCATTGGTGGACCTTCTCTGTCTCTCTGTCTCTCTCTCTTTCTCCTCCTCATTTCCTGTCACTCTCCAGCTCTTCGATCAATCCTTGAAACATATTTTTTTTTAAAAAAAAGCACATTTTCAATAATATCTAAAAGTAGATACTTATTTATTTTTAATCTCAAAACAGTACTGCGACACGATACTGAACAGTACATACGATACTTCCACGTTCTTCGTGAGGTTGTTGCGAGGAGACACACTAAACATCCTTGATCTTCAATTTCAAACTCGGCATGTTTCTCTGATTGATTTCCTGGGAATGTGAGACAAATGCACTGAAGATGATAGAGACCATTCAGAACAAACCAAAACATCACCTGTATATATAGATATAGACGATCCTGTGGACCAACAGCCATCAGGGTTTTTAACTTCTCTGCAAATGCTAGATGATTTGCCAAACACATTAATTTCCCTTAAAAAAAATCTGCTATTTTAATTTTGTGCATTTTCAGAAAGGAAAAATTAATATCCAAACAAAACAGCTAGAAACAGGAAATTGGGTGGAAGGATGTGGTGAAATGACAGGCAGCTGAGGAACCAGGGAAAGAAGAGGAAAATGAATCCTAGTCTACTGCATAATGTCTGTGCTTGTTGTGCTCCCTAGCCACTTGACTTCTTGGCACAAAAAGAAAAATCTTATTAATAGATGGGTAAATAATAATAAAAAAAGGTTTGAGTGCTTTACAGCAAAGTCAGCTGAGCAATCGTTCCCTTGTTGATATCTCTTAACTTTCACCGTGGTACGGCTTTTCATTCCTTGCTGACAACAATATCAGTGTGTGAGAGCGTGACAAATCAATGTAATTCGCTGAAAAAGTTTCAATTTTTTTTTTCTTTTTTTCGAAGCAAGTGTTGTACAAACACAAAACACGCGAACAAAGATGCTTTTCTAGCCCAGCAGAGCAGTTAATGAGGTGACAAAAGTAATCAAGGAGCGATGCTGCAGCAGATGTGTAACAGAATGGGCCCACCTGTCATTCACAATAGCTCTATATTATTACATACACACACACACACACACATATATATACACACACAAGAGGGCTGCTGAACTACTCTCTTCAATTCTTATCCATACATCTCCAGACACCTCTCTCTCCCATTTTCTTTTCTCCTTTCTAAATAAATGCAGCTCTGCATCACCACCACACCCCCCCCATATCGTCCGCCATCTTCTCCCCAAAGTCACCTCCTTCACTAAACTCTCTTGCGCTCCGATGCCCACAGCGCCCAAACAAGCCAAGAGCCTGTGGTAATATCTGCAAATCCCATTTAGATTGAGTCACATTGAATTATGCATCGGGAGCAGGCCACATTCATGCCACATTCATGCAGCCGGATCTGTCTGCTGATGTGAACCTGTCTGTGTGTGTGTGTGTGTGTGTGTGTATGTGTGTCTGGGGGAGGTTTGTTTGCTTGTGTGTGAGGAGGATGTGTGACTCAACCTCTCCCTAACTTTCTTCATCCCTGCGTAGGTGAGTTCTCTCTGTGCCGTGTTAACAACGGCGGATGCCAGGACCTGTGCTTGCTGACCTCGGAGGGAAGGGTCAACTGCAGTTGCCGTGGCGACAGGAAGCTTTTGGAGGACAACACCTGTATAGGTAAAACAGGGTGGATATTTGTCAACAAACAAGTTGGGCTTAAAAGAATCTGGCCCCACCAAAAGATAGAAAAATTATTTATAAAAAATTATCATTGACACGTCTTTACATGGCCAAACATGTACAGAAATTCATATGTAAATACATTTTATTTGAAATGAACAACTCCAAACTAATTTGTGTAAACCTATATTCAGGTATGTGAGAAAATGTTAAGGCTCTTGGCTCCTCTTCAATATTTGATTCCTTCGATATATACGGCTGAATGGCTGAATATACGGCTACAGTTATAATTTAATGTCTATGTTAGCATCTAAGCTCCATTATTTACCAAGGTATGTAAAGTCATTTGTCATAATTTATAGGAGGGGAGGGGTGAAATAGTGCAAAATGTAAAGGCCTTTGTGTGGCTTCCAGATAAGCATGGAAGGGTGCCAGATCTGTGCAGAAACATCTCTAGGCCTAAAGGATTTGAAAAACAGCAACTGAGACATTTCTGATGGCTATAACCTCTGTGTTAGCACCATAGAACTCAGATAAATACTCTGTTCAACCTTTCCAGGTCTCCTTTAAAGATATTTGATAAAATCTTTTTCATTAAATCAGCATATTTCAGTCTGCAGGAACAGGCTCTATTGTAATAAAATTACCAGCAAAGACTGAGCTCGGGCTTCAGCGGATCTGAACGAGCAGTGCAGATTTTCCAGGCTGCGTACCTCGGGGGCGGGGGAAAGTCATCTCATCCTAAAGTGCATTTCCCTGTCTTTGTCTCACAGCTCTCAACACTACATGCAACAACATTGATGAGTTTGAGTGTGGAAACGGAGACTGTGTCAACTACACCCTGACGTGTGACGGCGTGGCCCAGTGCAAGGACAAGTCTGACGAGAAACAGTCGTACTGTGGTGCGTCCGGCCCCCCTCTCTCTGTCAAAACAGTGTCAGCCACGTTCTCCCTTGTTGTTGCTCGCGATTTGAGTCTGCATCATCTCCTGTCTTGTTTCAGCCAACCGCGTGTGTAAGAAGGGCTACAGACGCTGCGTGAATGGCCGCTGTGTCGGGCACAGCGTCTGGTGCAACGGGCAGGACGACTGTGGAGACAATTCAGACGAAGTCTTTTGCAATGGTGAGTTCAGGATCGAGTAAGGTAGCTGGTGTTTGACTGACTTTGGTTTGTAAATGTGACTGGCTGGCACAGTGTGGACAGACACAGACTGACATCATCATATATGTTGAAAAATATGTTTTTATCTCAGTCAAATTGCTGTCCACATTAGGTGCTTTGATACTAGAACTGCAACGAATTGTTTACCGTAGTTGAGTTTCTGCTCACCTTATCTGACATGTTTTACTGTAAAGTAGTCGATTTCAGCCGGGTTTTGATGTTTAAATGTATTGATTTTGATCATTCTCCAACACTTCACTTGACAGTTGCACATTACAAATTTAAGTTAAAGTTAATCGTCGTTGTGCAGCCTGTGGCTTTTTTTTTTTAAACCAGAAAAAGTTTCTGATCTCTTGCAGGAACAAACTCGTCTTCTAAATAATGGGCCTTTGTGATACTGTGATGAAACACATTCAGTACTATGGTCTCAGGACCAATCATGTGGAAAATCATTTCTACTCGAGTCCTAGTCAAACTGATTGATGCATATCAACAAATACGTTCCTCCAGCCAGGACATTTTCATAGACACTTAAACGACTTTGGATTTGCTCTCTATTTTTGCTTTGCACTGTGACAATTACATTTACTGTGATCCAATTTAAAATGTATCCTAACTAAAGTCTTGTTGCTGCATCTATCAGCCACTCTGTGCTCAGCCGATCAGTTCCAGTGCAGAGACGGAGGCTGCATCTCCAACTCCAGCAAATGCAACCAGAAAGTGGACTGTGAGGATGCCAGCGATGAGAATAACTGCAGTGAGTAAAAATGACCATGTTCAGTCAGAATAACTAAACGTGGACGTTGGGAGAAATAAAAAAAAAGGCAATTTTCTTCCAAGCTGCAGTGTTATTAATCAGCGCTGCCCTCTCTCTGTTCAGCTGCCACGGATTGTTCCAGTTACTTTCATCTGGGAGTGAAGGGAGTGACATTTCAGAAGTGTGCCTACACCACACTCTGCTTTGCCCCTTCGTGGCAGTGTGATGGAGCTAATGACTGTGGAGACTTCTCCGATGAAAGAAACTGCCCAGGTATTTTATCATCATCTCGAATATGCGCGTCATCATAGCTGCAGTAAAATCTGCACGGTGGTATTTAAAGAAATGAATGATAACACTGCACCGTGCACTCATCAAGTACATTATAAATCCCTGAGGATGAAAACGCGATAAATTGCTGTTATTCGGATCAGTTGGATATAGATAGAAAACAAGTATTTTTTTCTGCTCTGATTAGAGTTGTGACACTTAAATTTATGACTATCATTAAGATCGAGAATTAAGTTGATTCACACCCACACTGCCTCAAGTTATGCATTGAATCCTGGGACACATTTAGTTGTAAGTGACAGAAACAACTAAAGAAATAAATGTGTGGAGTTAAAGATCTATGCGCATGTTTTTTCACTGTAATAACCCCAGATATTTGAGTAGCGACGTGATGGATGAGACTTGAGACCCATTGCAACTTTTCTAACCTGTCTCCTTCTCTGTCACTCTGCCAGGGATAGGGAGAACAAAGTGCCCCACGCCCTACTTTGCTTGTCCCAGTGGCCGCTGCATCCCAATGAGCTGGACCTGCGACAAAGAGAACGACTGCGAGAACGGAGCGGACGAGGCACACTGTGGTAGAGATTGCACTCTAGAGTCTGTCTGTCTGTCTGTCTGTCACTCTGTCACTTTTATTGTCCCTCTAAACACGTTCTCTCTGGGCCTGTAGATAAATTTTGCTCAGCCTCTCAGTTCGAGTGTGGGAACCACCGCTGCATTTCTACCCGCTGGGTGTGTGACGGAGCCGACGACTGCGGCGACAGCAGCGACGAGGACAGCAAGTGCAGTGAGTGATTAGAGTTTATAAATCAGCCTCAGCAACACTCACACAGCCGTGGATTCTATGCATAGAAGTGTTGCACACTCTGAAAACTAATTTGTGCTCGTCAGGATATTCTTTTGGCCAGAGCTGTGGTTTGTATTCATGCCATCTGCTCTGCGTGGCGATTGGTGATGAACACTGGCATGTCGGAGAGAAATGCACAATAGATGTTGTTCCTGGGTTGACTACTAATTTGTTTGTCCAGGATCAACAGTATAGGAACCAACCAATCAGCAGCATTGTTATTCCTTGTGCAGATGAGCTATCTGTAAAAGGGGGAAAAAAAGGGTAATGTTTGGTTTTGTCCTGGGTGAAGAGGTTCTTCACATCCACACCAATCTCTCTTCCCTCTCAGATCAGGATGGATCTAATGTGAGTGTGCATTAGTGCACAGCAGTGTGGTTATGGCTATTATTCTGTAATTTTCTCCATCCTCACTGACCTCAAATAACATGAAAGCCTTGCAAACCACTGAAGAGCACTTCATCCGCTTCGCCTCTCTTAGCAAATGCAACTAACATTAGCACAATCCCTGTATCATCTATTTCTCACACAGATCTCTTTTGCCTGCATATATTAAATTGGCTGCATAGAAGTGAAACACACATTTTAAAAATCATTCCTGATGTCAAGGAAAATCTTTAAAAGCCTGTGGTTGCAGTTTGAAGAAATGCATGCATCCGCATGCATGAGGTGTTGTTGCTCTAGGGACAACATCCTTCTGGTGCAGCCAGATCACATACACAGAAACACAGAGGATCGCACAGGAAATACTTTTAAACAACCAAACATTTCCTATTCAGCCTCTAAGCTGCATCAAGGGCATCTCTCTTCATCTTTAAGACGCTCTTGAAGATCCAACTCTTCTGAGAGCATCTCTTCCCCTAACTTTTACCCACCTGACAAGGCTCTTATTCTTCCCTCTCCTTCTGTTGCCTCCTCTTACAGTCACTAGTGCTAAAACTCTGGACTTATACCAGTCGGACTGCTGCGCTCTCTTCCCTGAGTACTGTGAAGAATAAAGACCAGTTTTAGTGTTATACTGTAGCTTGAATGTTATTTCTCCTCTACTCTCACAATTTAAATACTAGTAAATAAATAAATTACGAAACAGAATACAGACTACAACTACCATTACAGTTTGTCTAAAATGCAGCTCGGTGGACTTGACTGCATTACCAGTTTGGCAACAGCACCAAAACTGCAACAGTTGTGAGTGCAGAATGCAAAAATACCATGTGCATCATATACAAAGATAGCAGCAGTTGTATTGATAAGCAAAGATGATACTAGTCATGTGGACTTTTTTTTTGCTGTCAAGAGGGAGGAGAGCACTCAGAACAGTCCCGCTGTTGTGTGTTTGAGTCATCCACTCAAAAACACATCAGCTTGAAGTGACCTTCAGGCTTTCAATACAGACCTGTATTTCTGTCTTCTCCTTGGCAAAGTAAAATGTCATCAGGTCAAAGGGAAGCTAATGGAGTTTGAACCACTTCAGAAGACTTGCTGTTGTTTTTTTCTGATTCAACTTTAACTCACATATTGAGTCACAGGAGTCCAATACATGAATCGTTTGGCTTTCACATCTCATGCTTCTTCTTCGTTATTAGAGACATTTGTAATTTCACACTTCCATTGTGAACTCTTTGTTTAGAAGAATGGAATGGAAAAGAATAGCAGGCCTTTACTGTCATTAAACAGGAGCAAAAAAGATGCTTCATGTCACATGAAATTACCACTTAAAAGCTACAGACAATAAAGACAATTAGCATTTGCATGGCAATCAACATTTGTGCAACAAGTTGAGCAACAGACATTAAGACAATGGTTAACACAGTGTGGAATAGCGATGGGGGTGGAATTAACTTAATTAATGATAATAACCACTGTTATTGTGTTACGTGTGCCTACACATGCACACATTCACACAAAACACTCTGTAATTTCAGTCTTATTTTCTCTCCACTTGCACCTTGTGCTTCGGTTAATCCAATTTCATGCTGGCACATAACTTAAGTGTCAGCTCAGACTAATGCGAGGAGTATGTCAAGGTATGTCAGCCTACTGGGAAAATGCCCAGTATGCCAGATTACCGGACCACCACTTGGTACTTGTGTGGTTGTGGAGGTGGGGGCTCAGTGTGTGTGTGTGTCTGTGTGTGTGTGTGCATTTAATTTAGTGATGGCTTGGGGGGAAAAGCTGTCCCTGAGTCTGTTTATTTTTTCGTGACATGTATATCACATGCTTTGATGTTGGTTAAATTTAAGGTGGGATCATCTTTTAACCTCTTTCCATGACAGAGAATAAAACCTGCAGCCCTGAGGCGTTCCAATGTCCCGGATCACACATGTGTATCCCACAACGTTGGAAGTGCGACGGAGACAAAGACTGTCCCGATGGGGCAGATGAGAGTGTCAAAGCTGGCTGTGGTGAGTGCAGGCCGGGATTGGAGATATGTAGATCCATTACTGTGGGCATTCAATTTCACCCTGCACCTGAAATGACATTAAAAAAGGGACCTAGAGTGGTCGATTACAGTATTTAGCTGCACTCCATGGTGTTAATATAGTAGTTATGGAACAGAAATGCCTCACATGCCATTTTCACAGTGTTTTACAATATTATTTTTAGGTGTGGGAATATTATTATTACCCATGTCTACGCAGATTGTGTGGTGTCTGGCAGCTACATGTAGGCTTTTACACAGAGGTGGAATCAGATAAAGAGGAAGAACCAGCAGCACATCTCTCACAACTGCTGCCTTCCAATAGTCATTTACCTGCTCACTTTAGAGGACAGTCTGGTTTTCATGATATTTGTTGTGTAGGTCACATTCCATCTCTTTGCATGTTTTTTTTTGTTGACATTTCATTGGCTAAAATTTACACATCAATGAACATGAGGCGATGTTTTAGGATTTGCATTGCATCTTTGCCTCATTTAAAAAAAAAAACAACATATTTTTTCATTCTAGGTTCTTACTTAAGACATTCTGATTAACCAAGGAAAACATAAAATCTCTATCTGGCACCTGCAGTACTATGAAACCTACTTCCTTCGCTCTCTGACCGATTTCTGATCTGCCTCAGTCTTCAACAACACGTGCAGCGTCAACGAGTTCATGTGCCAGAACCGGCACTGCATCCCCAAGCACTTTGTGTGTGACCACGACAGCGATTGCAGTGATGGCTCAGACGAGTCCCTGGAGTGCGGTAAGTGGAGCCGCGACCTCTTCCTCTTGACTCTCTTTAGCAGCGCCGCTCTGCTCCTCCTCGCCCCCACTTCCACGGTTCAACCGTCTCCCCCGGCTGCCCCTGCAGAGTACCCGACGTGCGGACCGACTGAGTTTCGCTGTGCCAACGGGCGCTGCCTCATCGACAGCTCGTGGGAGTGCGATGGGGACTTCGACTGCCACGACCACTCAGACGAGGCCCCCAAGAACCCGCGCTGCACCGGGCCAGGTGAGATCCACGCAGCTTCCGGAACATTTTTAACTTAGTAGACAACAGAGGAGCAGCAATGAAGGACATTAGAAGAAGCTAGATAACATTCACACACATATTTGATAATAGCAGAAAGATGAAGCATTTCTATATAGAACATATGTTGTACTGGTAATAATGTAATATATATATATAAACGGTAGAGCTAAACTCTTCGTGTTAACTTAATGGGGTGATATCTGTTTTCATCTGATGCAATGTCGATGCATAAAAAAAACCAAGAATGCATCCAGTAACATTAAAGCACATAGAATAGATAACAGGGCAGAAGAGATAATCCTGCATTGATCTTCTGAGGAAAAATTGGGTTGTTATGCATTCTGCTGCAACCGGCTGCCAATGAGGAATATCCTGCAGCAAAACTACATATGTTAATACAGATAAGATTAAATACAGGGCTGATATTCCTTCTGGGTTTTTTTTTTTTATCAGGAAACACCCTAAACAGTTGTAAATAAATAAATCTTTGAAGCTTTTTAACAATATTTACAGCATTTGGTTGACTTTATTTATTTATTCATTTATTTCATTTTTCTCTTCCCCTCTCCTCTTCCATGGAACAGAGAAGAAATGTAACGACACCGCATACGCCTGCAACAATGGAGCCTGTGTCAACGACACGCTGCTCTGTGACCATAAGGACGACTGCGGGGACGGCTCCGATGAGCGGAACTGCTTCATTAACGAGTGCCTGAACAGCAAACTGAGCGGCTGCTCGCAGCTCTGTGAAGACCTGAAAATAGGCTTTAAGGTGAGAGGGCAGCAGGGCAGTCTGGTCTAGTCATGGATGTTTCTTACATGCAGTTCCACTAGACGGTACTGTAGGTCCAGATGCATACTGTAGCGAAGTGTTTAATAGTACTGCTGGCTTTTAAAAAGTCTTGTTAAGAAATAGTAGCAAAATAGTTTTGCATGGATGGACACGAGAAAGGATATTTACAAAGTAGATTACATTTTTCCTTTCCGAGAAAACTGTTCCATATTCACAAAACAGAAATATATGGTGGAGTCACACCACTGGTTGGATTGTGGGCAAATAAAACACACCAAATGAATCAAATATTTAAGGAAAGTTGAAAAGAGACAGACACATTTAACGAGTCAGTAGTTTTTAAATTTCATGATTATTTTTGTATTTGTGCATCTATGTTAACCGCATTTATACCTTTCTCCTGCAATTTTAACAAAGTGCCACAGAGTCAGACCATAAATACTACTAAACGCTATTGTGTTAGGGTATGATGTAACCCAAAGGTCTCAGGTTCAAATGCTCTCCACGGCTGAATGCTCTCAGGCTGCTGCAACGCCTGCATTTCCCCAGTGTGGGACTAATGAGAGTATAATTTAATTTTAATTTAATTCAACATACACCCACCACTACCCATGTAGACATTCAAATGTAATACAGTCTTTTAATTTTCTCAACCGGAGAAAAAGAAAACTGCCTTTGTGAACTATAAATCATAGCAATTTATCTCACGCTGGGGGAAATAGTACATTACTAGACTTGACAACGTTTTTCTCAAATAAGAGATATACTGTAGAGGCACAGTGGAGCAGCAGGCTGTTTCCTCACAGTGAGAAGATTGTCCTGCTCTCAGCCATCTCTGTGTGCAGATTTCACAGTCCCAAAACATTCATTTAGGTCGACTGGACACTCTAAATTGTCCGGGATGGATGGATTAGTATAGCTGTAAATGTCCCTCCTGAAGTATACATAGTTTTTAAAGTATGACCAAGTCAGCTGTACTTGTGTTTTCTCTCTTTTGAACCAATGTGCCTTCGTTAAATGTGTGTTCAAGCCAACAATACGATAAATATATGTGTGTCTCTGTGCTACATGCATCAGTGTAAAAATGCTAAAAACCAATTACAAAAATAAATTCTGACTCTCTGAGTTCTCCACCGACTGATGTGTAAAATTGTGATCTGTGCTTCGTTGCTTTACTTGCTCTGTGCTTTACCCCCCCAACAGTGCAGATGCCACCCTGGCTTCCGTCTGAAGGACGATGGGAAGACGTGCATCGACATAGACGAGTGCACAACCACTTATCCCTGCACGCAGCGGTGCATCAACACACACGGCAGCTTCCACTGTCTGTGTGTGGAGGGTTTCCAGCTCAGCTCCGAAAACCCCACCATATGCAAATCTACCTCTGGTGAGTAAATCAACACGCTCGGCGAGGTGGTAAGGTGATGAATCCATCCTCACGTAACATCTCGCTTCCTTCCTGCAGACGAGGAGCCCTTCCTGATCTTTGCCAACCGCTACTATCTGAGAAAGCTCAACTTGGACGGCTCCAACTACACGTTGCTTAAACAGGTGTGACTTGCAGGTGCAGCTTGTCCTTCTACTGAGTTCTTTAAGTGGCCAAACTAATGCAGCTTGCGTGCTTTGATAGGGCTTGAACAACGCCGTGGCTCTGGACTTTGACTATCGGCAGCAGATGATTTATTGGACAGATGTGACCACGCAGGGGAGCATGATCCGACGCATGCACATCAATGGCAGCGATGTTCAGGTCAGTGTGGCAGCATCCTAAATGTTCCCTGTAGGATAAAACAATCTTGACCATTAGATTGTATGTAAAACTAGCATTCATAAGTGATTCATTAACCAACATTTATTTAGTGCTGTGAAAAACAAAGAAAAACAAAACTCATTCTCGTTGTTGAGGCACAGATCCAGAAAGTGGGCTCTGCTTTTCAGGTCCTTCACCGCACATCACTCAGCAACCCAGACGGTCTGGCAGTGGACTGGGTGGGAGGAAACCTGTACTGGTGCGATAAGGGACGAGACACAATCGAGGTGTCCAAGCTGAATGGGGCATACCGGACAGTTCTGGTCAACAGCGGCCTGAGGGAGCCACGTGCTGTGGCTGTGGACGTCCGCTATGGGTGAGAGTGGCAGCGCAGAGATTTCAAAGATCTGGGTCAGGAAGAAGCGTCAGAGATTTTCTGTAGCAGGGAAACTTTGTTCCACTGGGTGCAATTCAACACTTTTCACGTCCAGATAACAGCCTGTAAAGTGAAAAAGAAAAATCACTCAAACAGCAACCTCAGCCTTTCAAAGGGTATTTTTGATTAGCTTGGGTTTTCAGAACATTGCTATATTTATATTTACCCTCTCAGGGCCTATTTAAAAGTGACCTGGAAATGATGAACTGAGCATTTATTCTTGTTTTCTGGTGTGAACATAGAAGCTATGGAAAATTCATAAATGTGTGTGTGTCTATACACACACACACACACACACACACACACACACACACACATACATATAACACACACACCAACTACTGTATGTTTGAGTCAGAATTTGCAAAGGAATCAGCAGAAAAGACATTGACGTATCACCAGGAACTTTGCTGTTCTGCAGTTTTGTGTTTTCATTAACTTAATTATTTTGGACATTGGAGATTGTATGTCTTGTGTCACAGTAATTTACAGTGTGCTCAGATTGTCTGATTTCCATTTCCGTACCCAAAATCTTAAGATGAATATTGATATTTTTGGACATGTTGTGCATCTTTTTTTGGGAAAAGTCTTTATTTATGAAAGATTTTTTCAGTTCTTTATATTATGAATGAATATTTGAAACTGCAAACAAAGCAGGGATTAAATTTAGTGTTAATGTCCACCTTGAACATCCCAATGATCTTAAAAGCCAAAGCATTCAAGCAAAGAGTTGAGTTGTTTTTGTTTTCTTTATCTGTAAGCAATAAGTTGGATGTGATGCTGGTGCTGTCATATTCCGTCCCATTAACCTGACTGACCCTGCTCCTCCTCTGCAGGTACTTGTACTGGTCAGACTGGGGTGACAGCCCCCACATCGGCAGGATTGGCATGGACGGCACCAACAGGAGCATCATTGTGGAGGAGAAGATCACGTGGCCCAACGGCCTGACTCTGGACTTCGTCAATGACCGCATCTACTGGGCCGACGCTCGGGAGGACTACATCGCATTCGCCAGCCTGGACGGAAGCAGCAGACACACAAGTAACTCATGATCAAACTTTCCTCCATTGATCGTTTTCGTTTTTTAGTTTTCGTATCCAGCTGTCGCCAACTCGTGTGTCCCGTCTGTGCAGTTCTAGTGCAGGACATTCCCCACATCTTTGCCATGACTCTGTTTGAGGAATACATCTACTGGACGGACTGGGAGACAAAGTCCATTAACAGGGCTCATAAGACCCTGGGAATCAACAAGACTGTGCTGATCAGCACCTTACACAGGCCGATGGACATCCACATCTACCACCCGTACCGACAACCCCAAGGTAAAAACCAGAATATGACGACTTTGAAAAGATCTGGAGAAGTCTAACCCTAAACCCCTCACATTTAAAGACAAGTCATCGGGGGTTTTAATCACACTCCAGTTGCACTTTTTATTGTTTACTTGTATTATTTACCATCTGATTTTTCGACTAGTTTCTCAGGTAAATGTTTGGTCTGTAAAATGATGAAAACCCTCACACACAGTGTTTTGTCCACACCGTAAAGATGTTTACTGTCACTAGAAGAAAGAAAATGGTAAAATATGAGAAAATTAAAGATCTTGAACATAAACTCAAGAATGTTTTTAAAAGATCAAAAAAAGTAATAGATTATTAAAATGCTTTTCAGTTATTTTATCAGTTGAATATTAGTCAGTTACTCATAACATCTCTGTCTAATACAAGGGAATCTAGATCTGGCACTGTCACAAAACTTGGTTGCGATAGTTTCAAATACCCTTGTTCTTATCACCACCTTATACATCGAGTCATTTAGATGATCACGTTGTGCTACAGCTCCAATAAAACTCCTCAGATTTTAATTAGAATTGCTTAAAACTCATGCAAGTTCGTCATTCCTTCTAACTCGTGTTCACTCCCTCTGTTCTGCAGTCGACGACCACCCGTGCCAGGTCAACAATGGCGGCTGCAGTAACCTGTGTCTGCTCTCGCCTGGCGGAGGCTACAAGTGCGCCTGTCCTACTAACTTCTACCTGGCAGCTGACGGCAAACACTGCTTGTCCAACTGCACTGCGAGCCAGGTGAGTGAACCACTCAGACTTTGTCTGATCAGGTTAGTCCCACTGAGAACGCAGGACAATAACATTATCAGTCATCCATCCACCTAGTCATCCATCTAGCTCACAGACAGTACACAGGACAAAGGCACACACACACAGGTCAATATTAAAACTTACTTGAAAAATCAATGTAATATTTACATAAATTAGGTTAAAATGATTAACATATCTATCTCCACCATCACTGCATTCAAATGATTCAGGGGTTCAAAGGATCTTTATTTTTCATTTTTTCTGTAAACAAGGACCTCCCATCAAAATCACTGAAAGATACATCGTATACACAATGTAGAGAACAGCATTAGAAGTATAAGAAAATTAAACAATATAAAGTTAAAATAGATAAAGTTAAAATAGATAAAAAATAGATAAAAAAGTTAACTTGCATACAAAAAGTGTCAGTAATTGAATGTTGTGCAATAATAACTGCTGATAACTGGTCACTGTTATCGTTTATTGTGAATGTAATGTTAATAATTTATAGATAATAATATGCATAGGTACAGATACATATATGCAGTTACATAGATATAGAGCATAGATAGACACCTATATAGTATGTTGTGTCTTTCAGTGCATTTCAGTGCTAGTGTTTTCTAAAACTTGAATAAAAAAAACAGATTAATTTATTTTTTATCCGTATGTTTTAAACATTCAGACACATGCAGTTATGTAATTAAATGTGAAAACATTAACACCCCCCCCTCTGTTCCCTCAGTTTGTTTGCAAGAACGACAAGTGTATTCCGTTCTGGTGGAAGTGCGACACCGAGGACGACTGCGGGGACCGGTCGGATGAACCTGCACACTGCCGTGAGTCAAAACAAGCAACGCGATCATTGTTGAAGTAAACATAACTCTGGCTAACTTTGTGCCGTGGTTTGTACCTATAGCTGAGTTCAAGTGCAGACCCGGACAGTTCCAGTGTGGTACCGGCATTTGCACCAACCCGGCCTACATCTGTGACGGAGACAACGACTGCCAGGACAACTCTGATGAAGCCAACTGCGGTACACACACCTCGCCGCACACACTTTTTTTTTATAGCAGTATGTTTTATAGCACAGTTGTACAATATTCCATTTTGATATCTTTTTGCCTTTCCAGATATTCACGTGTGCCTGCCGAGTCAGTTTAAATGCACTCATCCGAGTCGCTGCATCCCCGGCATCTTCCGTTGCAACGGACAGGACAACTGTGGAGAGGGAGAGGACGAGAAAGACTGTCGTAAGTCTCGATGCCTCTCTCTGCAGCTCTTTTCACCCCCCTCTCAGTTACTTTCCTGTTATTTGACCAGCACTTTTGTCTGGCATAAGAAAGCTCTAGAACTTGAAGCGTGATTAAATTTTGTCCCTGCAGATTGAACCTTTTACTGTTTGGAGCGACCCCCTCGACCTTTTCTCTGTTGCTTTCCCCTCAAGCCTCAGTTTCCACTTCCACCCCATGTATCTCAAAGTCTAATGAGCAGACAGGGCATTGTTGAGCACTTTCACACCCCCCAGAGGATCTCTGTCCGTTTTGACCTTTCCTTTAGCAATGCCCTCAAGCCAGATGATGTTGCGTAATATAATTGCCATGACATTTGCCGAGCACATCCATCCTCCGCTGAGGAAGATTACATGAACTCTTGTGTCGTGCCATCCTGAGGTCAAAATTTACATTTTAGCATCTTCAGCTGCGAGTACAGCTAGCATCACCATGTTAATACGGATGAATATGACAGTGTGCCCGATACACCGGCAGGTCTAGTGAAAGCTGTGACAAGGTAGCAGCTCGTCTGTGCGTAACGGAGTCTCTGTCTCTGTCTCCGGTGCAGCGGAAGTGACGTGCGCTCCCAACCAGTTCCAGTGTGCCATCACGAAGCGCTGCATCCCGCGGGTGTGGGTGTGTGACAGGGACAATGACTGCGTGGATGGATCTGATGAGCCAGCAAACTGCAGTAAGACGTAGCTCATTGTCGGAGTGCAACACACAAGTATCCCCTCGCAGCACAGACGTGGCGCTCTAATAGCAGCCGGCTGAGAGTATTTACTCTAGATTGGAAACACTGGAGGCATGCTGCGTAGAGCAGAAATAACACAGTGAGTCACTGAGTGAGTATGAGAGCAACATCCAGAAAAGGCTTCAGCTTTGAGTGAGTCAGTACACAATTATGCAATGATGAAAATAGTAATCATCATAATAATGATAATGATAAACTTAACTTACACTTTGCATAGAAACAATGTACCTCAAGGGGCTTTATATTAAGAGAATGATAGAAGGGTGTAAATAGTTGTAAAAGAGAAATGTTATTGCATACTGTTATTTTTATACATTGCAGTCTGAGGATTAAAATAGGGACAAAATCATACAGCTAAAATAGAGCTGACCGGAGTGTTAATGCATGTTCATTTTCATGTTAATCACTCGGCAGCTGGGGATCGTTATATCTATGTTATTGCAGCCTTATCCATTTGTTATTTGTAGAACTGCAACAACTAATTGATAACTCAATTGATACTGTAACTGACTCATAAAAGAAGAAAAATAACAATGAGTTGATTTCAAGCGTTTGAATGCTTTTCAAGATATGAAGCTGCCGAAAGTGCAACACTTTTCAACACTTTTTAGACCAAAAAAAAAGAATCGATTAATCGAGAAATCATTTAACACATTAATCGAGCAAAAAAATAAACCCACGTGCTGCGAATTACGTGACAAAATGCATCACATCCGCTCTGTTGCAGCTCAAATGACGTGCGGCGTGGATGAGTTCCGCTGCAAGGACTCGGGCCGCTGCATCCCAGCGCGCTGGAAGTGTGACGGAGAGGACGACTGCGGGGACGCCTCCGACGAACCCAAAGAGGAGTGTGGTAAGAGGCCGGCTGGGGAAGAAGAGCAAGTCGGCAACGCGGCTAAACGCCTCGTGGCTTACGCGGCTCTGTGTTCTGCGTTCAGATGAACGGACGTGCGAGCCGTACCAGTTCCGCTGCAAGAACAACCGCTGCGTGCCTGGACGCTGGCAGTGCGACTACGACAACGACTGCGGGGACAACTCCGACGAGGACAAGTGTGGTAGGTCCCCTCCGCTCTCACCCCGCGGCTCGTCGACTTGCATGGAAACGCCGATTCATGACGTAACTTGAGCTCTATGCAAAGCAGTGTGTTCCGAGGCGCAGGGTAATGTTGGTAAGAGACGTATCGCCTTTCGCTGTTGTGCCCGTTTGTCTGTTGTATATTTACACGACTACACGCATGGTTGAGACATCAGGTTTATTTTTATGTTAATTAGTCCTGTGTCCATCTGCACATCTCACATCATCATCTCGTGTCTATTTTGCATTTCACACTGGCCTGTTGATGTGAGCCAGAGGTAGGTGTTTTCACAGTTTCAGCTCAACCATCCACAACCTCACTTACCTAATCCTACGTGTCCCTTGTTTACCTGGATTTATTTGGTTCTGTGAGCTTCTCCCCCTCCCTTTCCAGCCCCACTAACTCCTCCAGCTCTTCCACTCCATACAGTACAGACTGCTGTACTATCCCCACCTTTGTGCCCCATGTGATTTGAATAAGCATCCTTACTTTGATGTTTAGCCTTCCTTTTGCAGTCTTCTCTCTTCCTGCCTCTCTCCTCATCCTCTCCTTAATGCTTCTCCTTGCTCCCTGCCTCTGCTCTCTGCCCCTGCTCTGTCACTACTCTCTTTCTCTGCTCCTCTCCTGAGCTGTCTCCACTCTGTCCTCAGTGCCTCGCCAGTGTTCAGAGAGCGAGTTCGCCTGCACTAATGGACGTTGCATCGCCGGGCGCTGGAAGTGTGACGGAGACCACGATTGTGCTGACGGCTCGGACGAGGTATCATTGCTCACCACAGCTGTTTCTCCACCTGTTATCGCGCCGCTTTGAAAATCGCTCATGAGAGAGTGAAATCTCTCCTTTCGTCCAGAATGGCTGTGATCTGAAGTGTGACAGCGATCAGTTCCAGTGCAAAAACGGCCACTGCATCCCTATTCGTTGGCGCTGCGATGCTGATGCTGACTGTGTGGATGGCAGTGACGAGGAGAAATGTGACAGTGGTGGTGAGAGACACTCACACACACACACACACACACACACACACACACACACACACACAGTCTCATACGTCGAGTGAGGGAGGGTAGCAAACAGCAAATACTTCATTGTAGGAGTTAAGTGCATCTTCCATATATCATTACTCAGGTAGAATTAACACTGGATACTTCTGACTTTTACTCTGATGTATTTTGCATACAATATCTGCATCCACTTCACTTCTACATCGCTTTTTGTTACCTGCTACCATCACATTGTGTCATACACGATACACAATTTCAATCACAATGTCCATCAGAGAGTAACTCGTTCTTTTCCATGTGACATGGCATGTCTTACAAACCTTCAAGATACATTTATGCAGAGTAGCACAATACCCAGTCAGTTGTAGTTGTTTTGAAATTTTCAACATCAGCCTCCAGGGTTTTTAAAAGTGTCTCAGTGTTGCTATGAGAAAAATATGAGCAGAACATTCAGAATAGAATAGAGTAGAATAGAATATACATTTTTCATCCCCCAATGCAGAAATTTCAAATTAAGTAGTTAATTGTGTGTTCATGAGACAGAATCAGTTAATTACTTGTACTTGTTATGATTGAAGTCATCTTAAAAGCAAGTAGTTATGGATCATTTATTCCTCTTTCCTCTCCTCTCCGCTCTCTGTTCCAGTGGGTCGACACTGCCCCCTGGACGAGTTTCAGTGCAACAACACCCTCTGTAAACCTCTGGGCTGGAAGTGTGACGGCGAGGACGACTGCGGGGACAACTCAGACGAGAATCCTGAAGAATGCAGTGAGAATCTCTTGCCTTTTCACAGGCCACCAGTGGTTTGCTTGAATACGTTTCCTCTCCTCTCACTTCCACAACGTTGCTCTGTCTGTCTCTCCCCAGTTAAATTCCAGTGTCCGCCCACACGGCAGTTCCGCTGTCACAACGACCGCGTGTGCCTGCCGCTGTCAAAGCGCTGTGACGGCGTCAACAACTGTGGGGACAACAGCGATGAGGTCAGCTGCGGTGAGTCTTTACTACAGCACAGCAGGCTCACGTAACTATCCAAAAAGACCTTTTCAGGTAAAGTACGAAGGAGGAAGCTGTAGGAATTGACAAATTTCTAACCAATATAGATTCATGTAATTACTCATATTGTCTCCTTTTCATCAAAATTCTCAAAATTATCTTTTTTGTTCACGGCTGTTGTCGTGGCCTGGGCATTGCCAGCCTCTCAGAAGGCGGAGCCAGGCCAGCACCAGGTGGGCTGATGGGCCAACTCAGCAGGTGAGCTGAGTTGGCCAATTAGCCCACAATAAAACCAGTATGCTGGCTGTGCCTGGATGGGAAGAACCCACAGGCAGGACCCCTAAAGAGCTCCTGAGCTTAAAGGAGGAGCTGGTATCCTGGACCAGTTTTACCAATGATAGTGTTGGAAAGAGAGTGCTGGAGACCCACGGTGTAGCTGGGAGTCTGCTTCAGCATCTTACTCAGGCATATAACAATTGTCTTTGGTCATATCTGAACTTTGCACAAGACACAGTGCTTGTTTACCTGATATTACACAGACCCACACATTACAACAATGCTGGGCATATGGTTGAGTACATTTTGAGGCTGCAAGGAGTGTCTGGAGTGTCTAGACTGACTGGACCACAGCATGTAGCCCGTTGGCCTTGACATGATTATGCATGCAAATTGGAAAGGACAGTTTGCATATTCTCTGGTTTCCCTCATCAGTCTATAATTGGGGTGTTTAGGGTGATTGGAGACTATGAACTGTCCCAAATTGGTGTGTGTCAGGGTGCTTTTCGTGCCACTTACAGAATGTGCTCTGCGACAGGCTCCAGCAGCCCCCAGTGAGACCTTTACACCTCAAACTTTATACTTTTCTTCTCAATCTGTGAAAACAGTCACGATGCAGAGGTGTTGAGATGAATAAGTCAAAGAAGGTGGGAGCACAGTTCATGCACTGAGACGACTTTTACTCCTCTGACCCCTGCAGAAGTGCCTCCGTCCACACCAGTGTGTCAGAAGGACGAGTTCCAGTGCTCCAACGGCCGCTGCATCAGCTCCAACCTGCGCTGCAACTACTTCAACGACTGCGAGGATTACGGCTCAGATGAAATCTCCTGCAACAAGAAAGGTGCGTTGTGGTGCCGCTTGGTTTTCTCGGCGGCCTTCATGGTGTCTCCAGTGACGTAACCCGTTTCTCTTCTTCTTCTTCTTCTTCTTCTTCTTCTTCTTCTCCTCCCAGACACGGCGCTGAACGACTGCCGCAGCAACAGGACAGCGTGCGGGGACGGAGATGAAGCTCACTGCGTGGTCAACGGCACCGACTCCTTCTGCTCCTGCAAACCTGGCTTCCAGGCCATCGGACGAAACAGATGCGAAGGTGTGACTACATTACATTTACGTCACATTTAGTCATTTAGTTGTGATTTTTGTCCAAAGTGCATGCAGGGGAGTAACAGAGACCTTGCTATAATAGTATATATAATAACATTTTATTTTGTATATCACCTTTTACAGACACACAATTGAAAAAGTGAATAACTGGATACGTGAATAAACTAAAAAGCAGCTAAATGCTTATCTATGTTCTTAATCCTTGGAGGATGCTTGACGTTTGAGAATATTCTTCACGCTCTGGCCGTCTAGCGCCTGAAACTATGCTATCAAATATTGTTGTTGTGTTTTTCAGTTTCAAATATTATTGCTTTCATTGAGCTAGTTTTTTTTTTCACCTACATCTGAACTGAACTATTGAAAAATGATTCAGACTTTTCCTTTCAGATTTCAACCCTTTAGATGCCATGTTGTCTTGATGATTTTTTGTGTCAAATTGTTACAGCCTGGGATATGTCAATGATGAACAGCAACATTTATTTTTAAGCAATATAATTTTTTATATTTTGCAGGGTCTAATACAGATACTTCATATACTGTACCAAATGTGATAAAAATGACACTGGTGTAGTGGAGATAGGTAAAAATGTTGCCTCCCATAAATGTCATGTTTCATACTTTAATGGCAGTGAGATTAAAACAGTTTGAATGTGTTTCAATGGCACGTGCTCTGAACACAACATACCGAGTGCAACAATAATTGTAACAATAAGTGTATTTTTAGTACACACTCCTGACAAAGATTCATGTCGCGTGCTTGAACAGAGCCCAAGTCGTCGCAAAATGACGAATGAAAAGCGAAGCTGTCAAACAATACGAGTGCCTGCTCTGTTTGCTTTGCGCATTTTACATCACAGCTGAAATATGGCGTTCATTGTGTCGCGTTCACAGACAAGAACGAGTGTCGCCAGTTTGGAATCTGCTCTCACATCTGCAACAACACCAAGGGTTCCCACAAGTGCAGCTGCCACAAGCACTTCACCAGAATCAATGAGACCTGCAAAGCTGACGGTGAGTACTCACCTCATTAAGACACACTTGTTAACTTTGTCTGTGTGTGTGTGTGTGTGTGTGTGTGTGTGTGTGTGTGTGTGTGTGTGTGTGTGTGTGTGTGTGTGTGTGTGTGTGTGTGTGTGTGTGTGTGTGTGTGTGTGTGTGTGTGTGTGTGTGTGTGTGTGTAAACGCTCCCTCACTGCAATGATCTGTTGCATCCGCAGCTCCCAGACAAGTGCTTTATATCGCTGACGACAATGAGATCCGCAGCCTGGACCCCTCCATGCCAAACTGGCGCTACGAGCAGATCTTCCAGGGCGACGCCAACGTGCGAATCGATGCCATGGACCTGCACATCAAGACGAACCGCATTTACTGGACAAACTGGCACACAGGACGCATTTCCTCCTACGATCTGCCTTCGTCCTCGTCCTCCCCCAACAGCAACCGCAACCGGCGGCAAAGTGACTCCAGGGTCACAAATATGGAGGTACACGTGCATAAATGTATTCGATTTTGCTCGTTTCTGACTTGTTTTTCCTCATATTGTGGTCTGTAAGTGAACACTTTCAACCCTGTCAAAGCCAATTTTAATGCAAAACACTTTAAAATTGTGTTTTTTTTTTCCTGATGATGCTCTGGTTGCAGAAAGCTCACCTTGATTCATCATGTTTTCAGTTTTAATCAAAATAATCAAAATCAGGAGCCCATTTGTGTATTTCCATAAACGTAGATGTGTTCTTTTTCACGCTGTGTTTGTCCAGATCCCTGATCTGAAGATGCCCAGAGGTATCGCAGTCGACTGGGTCGCAGGGAACTTGTACTGGACCGACTCTGGCAGAGACGTCATCGAGGTGGCGCAGTTAAGCGGAGGACATCACCGCAAAACTCTGATCTCCGGCATGATCGACGAGCCTTACGCCATCGTGGTCGACCCCCAGAGAGGGTGAGTGGGTGTGAAGAGACTGACGAATGAGCGGAGGAGACACCAGAGAGAGGAGAAATCAGCTGCACCAGCATGCAAATTGCTTTCACATATTTATATGAAAAGTTAACTGCTTTAATGATATCCTTTATGCGCCTTAGCAATATATCTTTTGTGCTATAGCGTGATATTTGTGATGTCAAAGTATGGTTTCGAGCTAAGATTGACTAATTTGACCTTAAAACAAAATAAACTGACAATGTGAGATGGCAGATGGTGAAAGGCAAGAATTTGGATAATTTACATGATTCAGTTTAATTCTGTATTATGTTGGGTTTGAGACATGGTCAGATTCAACAGTTACTGAGCACAGTGGGTGTGATTGTTCTCAGAAGATTTAATGTCAGGGACATTTTGGAAAGGATGGAGTTGTACCTAAGAAAAACTGAATCCAACTTCTTCAGGTTATAATGTCAATATATCATTATCTTGAAATGAAATGATAATTTTCACATCATAAGATGATAAATAAATTGTTAAAACATGAGGGTAATTGGATGATGTTGAGCACCTTTTTTTAGGTATTCATGTGTTTCTGTAAAGCATCCTTGTGTACTTGTGTAAAGTGCTTTTACTAATTAGTATTATTATAAATGATGTTTTTGTTTTTTTATTACACAGGAAAATGTACTGGGCAGACTGGGGCAACCATCCCAAGATTGAAACCGCTGCTATGGATGGAACCATGAGAGAGACACTAGTAGAGGAGAACATCCAGTGGCCGACAGGTAAAACTCTCTCAGACACTTTAACTTCTCTTTTAAACATCTCTTCATCTTACCGTGAGTGTCCCTCACACTTCAGACTTTCTTTAACGGTTGTTCTCTGTCTCTCTGCACAGGCCTCGCAGTGGACTACTTCAACGAACGCCTGTACTGGGCCGACGCCAAACTCTCTCTGATCTGCAGCGTGAGGCTGAATGGCAGTGATGCAGTGGTGGCCGTAAACAGCATCAAAAACAGTTGAGTAGCACAAAACTGTTTATTTTCAACCGATTACACCATGTAGATGTTACGTGTGGATCTACTACTAACAGTTTTGTCCAGGATCAGATCAATTTATTTATAGGTCACTTTTTTATGCCACAGAGACTAGAAACAACAATGAGAAACCATAAAAGAAATCACATAGATAAAAGGCAAGTTAAAGTTGAACCACAGAGATAAAGATTAGATCTGATAAATAAACATAAAAAGAAGGGTAAGTGGATAAAGGGAATTAAAAAAAGGAGAAGAAATCAGTTGAAAGCCTGATTAAAAAGGTGAACATCTTTATAAAACATCAGGAGTCTCAGGTTGTTCCACAGTCGGGGACCGACTAATAAGAATCAACAGATCAGCATTACAAGTGACCAATTAGCAGCACAGAAAACACTAATAAAGGAAGGATACACAGAAATCTGCCTACATTAATCACAACCTTTCAAAAGATAATTTGCATGGATTGTAAAATCAGACAGTCAGTCAGTATCCATGTCTCTGCATTTCTATTATGTGGAAAAAGAATAATTAACCTGGGTTTCTTTGCTCTACCTTCCAGGCTAAACCGCACTGAACAGGCAAAAATTCAGCCTCATTTGCAACAGTTTAGTTCTTAGTCTCACATTTATTTAACACATTTGTGTATTTAATAGGCACAGTAGAGGTAAAACATACTCACAAACCCCTAAAAAATCCCAGAAAAGTTTGTCTTTTCAATCACTGTGGTTGTTGTTTGAATTAAATGTGCATTTTTGGTTTTTTTTTCCCTTTTGTCTTTATGGGTGATCTGCAATGAAGTTGATTGTGATGTCATTCTGGATAAACAAATTACTTAATGATCCAGGGACATTCACATGTTGAAAACAGATTGTGCACACACACACACACACACACACACACACACACACACACACACACACACACACACACACACACACACACATTCTGTGCAGCTTCTAAACTCCTCCTCTCTGTCCACACAGAGCTCCATCATCCCTTCAGCATCGACGTCTTTGAGGACTACATCTACGGTGTCACCTACATCAACAACTACATCTTCAGGGTCAATAAGTTTGGCAAAGGCCCCATCGAGAACCTGACAACTGGAATGAACCACGCCACGGATATAGTGCTGTACCATCGCTACAAGCAGCCTGAGAGTGAGTAGCGAGGAGGGGAGAGATAAGAGAGGGCGGCCAAACTTTTACCCAATCGTTAAAACATTGTATCTCTCTGTCTCTGTTCCTGTCCCAGTGACTAATCCATGCGACAGGAAGAAATGTGAGTGGCTGTGTCTGCTGAGCCCCAGTGGACCAGTCTGCACCTGCCCCAACGGACGCACGCTGGACAACGGCACCTGTGTGGAGCTGCCCGCCCCCACCCTCTCTCCTATCTGTGAGTGAACGTAGACACATGTGCACAACGAGGTTATTATCGTTAATAAAAACTAACGAAACAACGAAAACTTGAATTGGAAAGACATTATCGCTAACTGAAAATGACAAAAACTATTAACTAAGAAAAATAAAAGAAACGTATCGTAATTATAGCTAAAACTCCCTTCGTTCTCATCTTGGTCAATGTCGGATTGATATGAAATGTATTCATTTATTTAAGCTCAAGCAGTTTTTCATGATCTGGATACTCGTCTAGTACCTCGTCTACTACCATTGTGTCTTTTGAGATTTATTTTGCAAAACTTACTCTGATCTTTTGAATCATACATCTGACACAGTATGAAAAACTAAAACTAGCACGAAAACTAGTAAAACTAAGCATAGGAGAAAACTAATGGTCACTAGCAAACCTGCTCTAAGACCTGATAAAAACTAAGGGAATTAGAGGGGGAAAAAGTCAAGACTAATTAAAACTAAATTAAAATTAAAAATCTAAACTTATTATAACCCTGGTGTACACTTTTATTCAACTAACTACGTTCATTTAACAACTCCCACCATAAAGGGTGTTTTTGACTCAAGCTCAACTCAAACTCAAGCTCAGACATCCGATTATTGCATGTCATGTGTTTTATTTTCGTGTTTGTCACATGCTGTGCTAACTAGCATCTGTACAGCAACCATAAATAAAACACACCACATGTAAAATACATCAACATATTTGAAAAATAAAAGGAAATTTAACACTCAGAGACGACATCTGACTCTCTAACTGAACCACTTGAAAGGATAAACGAGCAAGTTTGTAATGTGGTGAATGGCAGGTTTTATCATCTTAGAAATATTACCAAAACACCTGGAGACAGTAATACATGCTCTTATTTCTTCTCGATTAGACGACTGCATCGCACTTTATCTAAGTGTAACTCATTCCATTGTCTTGTGACTACTGTTGGTCCAAAATGACACCTAACTGGTTTTGAGCAAAGACAACACACCACTCCCATCCTAGCCCAACTTCACTGAATACTAGTGAAGTACAGAGTTGATTTTAAAATGTTGTAGTTTGTTTTTAAAGCTCAAAACGGGCGGACCCCTCAGTACATTTCTGAACTACTTGCACCACATACCGCTCCCAGGTCACTTAGGCCCTCGTCACAACTTCTTTCAGTGCCCACTTCGCACCTCAAAACAAAAGGATACAGAGCTCTCTATGTTGTTTTTCTATGTCTGGAGATAATGTCTGTTATGAACTGGCTCTTAGAATAAATAAAGTCACCTTCCTCATATCAGATCCGATATTAGATCTAAATTAAATCTAATTAGAAGACATCTTTTTTCTTGCTTTCTTGCTTTTAGCTCAGCCTGAGGCTTTAATATTATTGTTATTAGTAGTAGTATCTGTACTAACAATATTAACTAGTATCTATATCTATGGTCTTTGTTTTTCTGGTCTTTGTTTTCTTATTTTTGAGATCTGGCTTGTGTTGTGAACCACTTTGGGCCAGCTCTGTTGTTATGAATGCGCTATCAAAAGTAAAATGACTTGACATGACGTGATTATTTCCAGCTCCTCCCAGTGGCTCCTGCCTGGTCCAGTGTATGAACGGTGGCAGCTGTTTCCTGAACGCCCACAAGCAGCCAAAGTGTCGCTGTCAGCCCAACTATGGAGGAGACCGATGTGAGATTGATCAGTGCAGAGACTACTGCAAGAACGGAGGCACATGCACACCCTCCCCCACAGGTACCCTCCTGAAATATTTGTGCATACAATTTTTACTTCACTTTTTAAGTCGTCATTACAAGTTCCTCACCTCAAGTATCAGGAATTAAATTGTATGTCAAGAAGTTACATTTTCACACAAAAGAAAATCACATGATGTTATAAAATACATTTCAAACAGCATGTTAAGCAGTTGAGGGATTATATGCAGCTCTTATCCCTATTATACCAAAACAGTTCCAGTGCTGTTTTCAGTCGCTTCAACTTGAGACACATTTGCTGGTTCATTTACATCGCTACCAGTCTCCTTCCTCTCCAGAGCTCCTTTTTTTTGGTTTATATAGTTTTTCCTTAGCTTCTTTACCTGCCGTCTCATCACATTCACAGTGTCTGGATGCGATGGCAAGAAAAAGCAACTTCTCTGTCAGTGAAAACAGAAAGAGCAGTCCTAAACTAAGTTTATATTCTGGTCCGCTCGGAGCCCCTGTCTAGACTGTGGGCCTTTCTGTGGTCACGCTAAATGATACTCTTTATTTTTTGTTTCTCTTTAAACTAAAGTAGTGAAAGGTTTCCACCTGCTTTTCTAGTATTGCTATCAAACTTGAATAACAAGCGTAGGAGAACAATATAAGAAAATCTTTTGGGGATTTTATGTTGTCTTTCTCTTGAATAACATTGATATAAATACAGCTTTTCAGGCTGTCTCCATTTTTGTTTCTTATACCTCAAATGAAGCATCTTATTCCATCTCACCTTATGTTATGTTTTCTCGTCCTTGCACAGGCTCTCCGACCTGTCGGTGCCTCACAGGTTTTACCGGGCCAAACTGCAACCTACACACCTGTAAGGACTACTGCAAGAACGGAGGCAACTGCACAGTCAGTACCGGGAACCAGCCGACCTGCCGCTGCCCCGCTGACTTCCTGGGCGACCAGTGCCAGTATAGTAAGTGTTTCCTCCATCGAGCCAACATGCAGTTAGAAAAGTGTCAGTTGCATCATCAGACTAATGAGGAGTAAGTGGTCCATTACATGTAAATAAGAGGGTGAAGGGTTCTTAAAATGCTCCAAATTGACTGTAAATAGTCTGGCATATTTATGGTGAATAACTGAGAGTCAGTCAGAGATGTTGAAATTAACTTTAGGACCGTGTGTGTGTGTGTGTGTGTGTGTGTGTGCAGGAAGCTGTGAAGGCCACTGCCTCAACAAAGGCACATGTCTCCAGAGTGAAAATGGCAGCAAATTGTGTCGCTGTCTGCCTCAATTCACCGGCACCACATGTGAGATCGACAAATGTCACTATTGTCGGGACGGCGAGTGTATTCCCAGCAACAGCTTCACATCCACAGGGGACTTCACCTGCCGGTAGGAGCCTCACTCTGGGGACTCGTGATTTACTCCACATGGGATAAAACGACTGTTGTCCGGCCTTTCTAACAGCTTTTCTCTCTCTGCCACAGCTGCACAAATGGAAGAGTCCAACCCAGCTGTTACACATGTGACACAAATGAGTACTGTGCAAATGGCCAGTGCTCCATCAACCCCATCTCTCGCCTCCCAGAGTGCAGGTGAGAGGAAGCTGTCTGAACATTTCTCAGTTTGTTACTGCATGCAGTACAGGCTTATGTCATGAGCCTATCTTATCTATGTGTGTGTGTGTGTGTGTGTGTAGATGTTCACCCGGCTGGGGAGGTCATCGCTGTGAGTCTGTGGCCACCAGTGGACACGAGTCAGGCTCGGGCGGACGTAAGTCGACATTTTTACTGCAACATTCATGTCCGTGATTTGTGTTTACACTGACATCACAGATTATGTTTTTGATTCATATTTGAAGTGGTCGGTACATACTCTTTCATGTTTTGTGAAAACAGTTTTATCACTACACCATGTTTGCTGAAATATGCAGTGGGATGAAAACATTTAGCAGAAGAGACTCGATATATTTAGTTTCTGACATGAAGGGAGAGGTTTGTTCATATTGCAGTCAAACCTTTTAACACAAGTAGGAGAGAATTAGATAAGAAGTATTGCAAACCAGGTTAAATTATTTAATATATTCCTGTATTCATTCCCACATACAGTTTTTCCCTTTAGTTTAAGCTTCTGTAAAAGCTAGAGCTGCAACAAACACAGATTAATTGACTATTAATCAACTGATAAAATAATCAACAACCATTTTCATAATTCATTAAGAATTTAAACATTTTTTTCAGAATAATGAAATTCAGTCAATATTCTCTGATCTCAGCCTCTCCAATGTGAATATTTTCTGGTTTCTTGAGTCCACAGAAAATGTAATGTTATTGATGTGAGGATAAAATCCTGGCCTGTTGTTGTGTCATTTCAAAAACCTAACAACTGAAAAATGAAAGTAATTGACAGATTAGTCTGACAGCCTGTTGCAGCCCTATTTGAGCTTAATTGGTCTCTCGTGATTTCTAGTCATGTCGACTAATCAAGATTTAGAGTTTAATTCTCATATTCTCTCATTGTGCATTCGTAGGCACGGCCTCCATCGTGATCCCGGTACTGCTGCTGCTGGTGCTGATCTTACTGGCTGTGGGAGCGCTGCTCTGGTACAGGAGAAGGATGAGAGGGTGAGTAACGGCAACACTTTGCAACCGGAGACCAGGCCAGGACAGTCCTTTTGCTTTTGTCTTCTCTCTCTCTCTCTCCCTCTCCTTCCTTCGTCTCTCCTTTTCTCGCACCTGCCCTTTTTCCTCTGCTCTCTGTAATGGCATCTCTTCCTCTCCTCAGGTCTAGCCGGCCCGGCAAAACCGGCTCCAGACGTTTGCGGTAACGGTTGCCAGGGTTACACTTTCATTTCCTCATTCAGTTCTGCATCCTGATACCTCTCTGTCCCTTTATCTCTCCCGGTCCCTCCTTGCCCATAAGTCTTGGTTGCTGTGCAGTGTGTTTGGTCCTGTGGTGAATGTCGCGTCATTCTCTCAGATGTCCATGGGAGCTGTAGCTCATCCTGCCCCCTACAGTTTCTCTCCTGCGTAGCTGCCCTCGTCAGGGCGGCTACAGGGCAGATCTATTGGAAACGATGCGTTGAATAGATCTGTCTGTGCTCTATGGCCAGCGCCGTAGCTATGTCATACTGTTGTCCATCATATTGTGCCATGTTGTACCTACTTCCTGTGCTGTGGTTTGTATTGTGGTAGCGCCTCTTTCTCTCTCTCTCACTCATGGTGGGAAATGAACAGTGTGACAGCATTCCTCTAAGCTCAGACTGTGAAAACGTCATTGTGAAAAATCCAGCATTCGCTCAAGAGGTAGACACCACATTCACAGCGAGACTTTAACGTATCATTTGTGGACTTGGTGTGGGCTCAAAAAACAGTATCGCACAATAGTATCTGGATCTGTCGGGGGCTCCATGAATGCTGGTTTGTGTTGGTGCCTGTGCTGTGGCTTAAATCCCTCAGCCTGGATGGTGGTGAGAGTCTTCCCCTCCTTCATGATGTGGCTGCGTCCCTGCTTGCACTTTAGGCCCCTATGCTCTTTATAAACACCAATGAAGTGCACAGATGTGACTGTGTCCTTTGTATTCTGCACAGGGCCAAGGGCTTCCAGCACCAAAGGATGACCAACGGGGCCATGAATGTTGAGATTGGAAACCCGGCCTACAAGATCTACGAGGGTGAGCCCGACGACGACGCTGGGGAGCTGCTAGACGCAGACTTCACACTGGACCCAGACAAGGTAGACGGACAGACCTGATCATACATGGTTAAACATCAAATCTTAATCAAAGAAAAGGGAGGTAATATTAAATTAAAAGAAACAGTTGTAATCCATTAGATGATAACACAGTTTTTGTAAGATTTGCATTTTTAATGTCTACATTTGTCTATATAATAAAATAATAAAATATAATATATACAATATATTATAAAAATAGCAAATATAATAATAATAATAATAATAATAATAATAATAATAATAATAATAATAATAATAATAATAATAATAATAATAATATTTTGTTATAATCAAGGCAACATATATGTTACATTCAATACATTATTTCTGTGTGTGGCTGATTATTTAACATCCTGATGGGTGGAGCCAAATAATTTCAGAATCTATTCTGGTACACTTTACTTGGCGTGTGAGCCAAGTTACTTTTCTTGTAAAGTCAGGCGAGGTGTGTAGGCGACTGAACCGGTTCTGTCTGGTTCTAAAGGTGCAAAAATAGGATTAGAGGAAGTACCTACGAGCTGCTCTCTTCTGTAGAAGAAGTAAACACAGATATTTTACATTACAACACTGTGAGAACACTATAGACTGTTCTCACTAGCATGATTGCAGGAGTTTGCAACTCCTCAATGATTTCAAAAACTGTAGAAAGTTGAATGTGTGTATGAATGTCTGCATTAAAGCCTGGCAGTCTCTGAGACTCTGATAACTTTGCTCTGTGATTAACAGTCACAGTCTAGTCACAGGATGCTTTGGTGTGAAAAGGACAGGACAACAGAAAACCAGAAAAAAAATCAAGTGTTGTTTATTGTGTTGTTTTTTTGTCTTATTTATCTCATTCCGTGAGTACGTCACGCCACAACAATATGTTGTGTGTTATGTTGACATGTTTGTGGGATAATGATCTAGTAACAGGTTGTCCTGGATGTTTTCATCCATGATTTCACTTTCACTCTGGCTTTACCGTACAGACTTGTAAGAACTTAACCTGGATTTTCTCTGCAGCACTTGTTCAGACTCTGGAGACTGCTTAACATAACAACATATAAACATTACTATTTTGATGTTTATACACACACACACACACACAGCTGATCTGGACAATATGAGATAGAAAGAGATAAATGTTTGGAAGCTTCTCTACAGCTACATTTCATAATTGGATATTTTTTTGGGAGTTTCCAGATCAGAGATATTGTAAAGTGCATTAAAGCTACCATAGTTTTTTGTGTTTTGATCTAGTGCGAACTTTGACATGAAAACCAATCACCAATAACATAATATTACGTCTATAATGATGATGGTTTTTGAGTAGTTCTGCATATCCCCTCTGCACACACATACAAATCAAATGGATGTCTAATGGATTTCTTTTCTCCCTCTCCAGCCCACCAACTTCACTAACCCAGTGTATGCCACTCTGTACATGGGAGCGCACAACAGTCGCAACTCCTTGGCCAGCACAGATGAGAAGAAGGAGCTGCTATCTCGTGGCGACGAGGAGCCCCTTGTGGACCCCCTGGCATAGACTGTCCATCGGCCTGGATCACGCTAATCCAAACACACCCCTCTTCTTGCCTTTTAAAAGAAAAACAAAACAAACAGAAAAAAATCGATAAAAAGTGTGTGAGAAAATTGATAAAAAGTGTGAACACTGTATAAAATGTACAAAAATGAAGGACTACTTTTGTATGTGATTGCAGTATTATATTTCGTTCTTTTGAGATTCCTCTGGTCAAAAATGAGTAACATTTTCTATGAGAGATTTTTAATTTACACTTTGTCCCTTACCTTTTACCTAAATAGCCACTACCTCTGTGCAAAATGAAATGGAAACAAGGAAATCAGAAGAAAAGATGCTATCATTGGAGCAATTTTAATTTTTTATTTTTGTATGAATTGTATAGAAAAGAAAAAAACATTGTTCCATTTCACCAGTGCCAACTGTTTGTTGTTTGTGTTGATTTTGAGCGGGAAAGGCAGAACTCAAAGTTTTCTAAATCGGTACATATGTTGTCTGGCCGGGTTTCTTGGCGAGATTGTTTGAGGCAGATTTGTGATAGCACCGTTTGTGTACAGCACATGTAAAATGTCAATACCAGATGGCAACTACAGTATTTCCACGTAATTTTTGTCTCAGAGAACAATGTTCATGAAATGATTGTGTTGTCTCCCTTGCACAGAATTCATATTTTACGGTATAGTGCGAACTGTAGGCTTTATACCACGAGATGTAAAGCAGATATGTTTGTTTTTTAATCACGTTGTACGACAGTCGGAGCTCGTGCAGCGCTGACGTGAGAGGATGAGAGACGTTCGGTCGTGCGGTTATGGAGTGGGAGAGTGAGGAAGTCGGTCATGGGTTAAACATTCCAGGCAGAGTGGCGGGTCAGTGGAGACTGTAGATGTAGAGAGATGGTGGATGCCTTCTTAAACGGGCATCTGGCTGGAAATGAGAGGGGCCATAGCAGATACCAGATTTTGACTGACATGCCTAGTGGTCTGCTTCATGGGTCCTCCCCCACAGAGAAAGAGAGGCTGTAATTATGTAAAATGGAAGGAATAAAGTTAATGAGATGGGTCTTTAGCTCGTCTTCAAGTTCTCCTGTCCAGTGTTTTTGTAGAGACCAGATAACATCCATCTGGCCTTGTGAGCAGACTTATCTTTCCGCTTTGAGAGGATCGGAGTCTGTGTGTTCACAGTTTTGTAATGACTCAGTCGTAAGTGCATTATGTTCCATTCGGTCCATTTCTCTGCTCTTCTCGAGCTTTTTCTAATCCCTCACTCCCCTCCGTGCCCTGCTGCTGCTAATGCTACCATTCTGGTCGCTCTGACACGTCCTTACGCTCAGCCTCTGTCCCAAAATGCTGCTTCTGTCAGAAATGTGTCAGCCATATCTTAATGCATGTGAAAAAGTAACACCAATCTTTAATGTAACTACAATAACAAGTTTTTATTTTGCTTACCTGTCAGCGAGTGTTATTTTATGCTGTTGTATATGTTTTGTCTTTAATTGAGAGAGAAGTACAATCATTTTACCTAAAGAACATTTTTGCAAAATCATACATGCATTTTCAGAATTGTTTTTTTTTTTTTGATTAGTCCTTTTTTTTTAAATGAAAAATGACACATAGCTTTTATAGTACACAATGCATGGAGGCGCAAACTTTCTTCTGGAAAGAGAATAATGTTTAATTTTTGCTGGAGTACTTTACAAACTAAATAACAGATATTGTTACAAATAAAATTTTAAAAGTTGTACAGAAAACAAGCTCATGTGTTTTGTTCACTGTGTGCTGATCAACAATGAGAGGACATGGCAAGATGGTTTTATCATTTATTAGGCACCCTGCATCATACACATAATGTAACACTGATCAAAACAAGTCAGAATCGGTGTTCAATTAATTAAAGTTATCAGTTATACAGCTAAAAGGAATTTATTTTGGTGATTGGTGGATGAAAAGCTCTATAAGCGGCATGAATTTGCAGCACAAATATAATTACAATACATATAATATAATAACTACCTAACTATGTTCAAAGTAAAAGCTTCAATCAATCTATTAGACTTTATTGTGCAGCACTGTTCATACAGGATGTCATACAAAGTGCTTAATAAATGCTTACTAAATGAACAAATAAAAGGAAATTCTTCATCACTTAAATCAATTGTTGACCCACACTATAAAAATGCAAGAAAAAGAGACAGCGTACAATATACTAGTCCAAGCATTGCAGTAGTAGCTGATTTTATGCAATCACCTTTTTAATACGTGTCAAGACATCTCTCTCCATCCACTGTAATGTGAAGCCTTCACTCGACACCTTTAGCCTTAAGCTCGTCTTTGACTCTGCTCAGGTAGTCGGGGTCAGGATAGCCAAAGCTGTAGAAACGCAGCATGTGTATGGGTTATTGTCTTGTATTAAAAAGATAAATAAATGAAGAACTATGGAAATGGCTGCAGTACCTCTGTGGCCCTCCTGAAATGCACGTCTTGTGGTGAATGTCATTCCAAGTCACCTGGTTGTCCATCCCCGTCGTTCTGGATGTTCCAACAGTGAAAATGAGCCTCTGGTCGAAGGCTCTCTTCAACAGGGCCAGCACCTCGTTGCCCTCCTTGTTGTCTGGTAGATATGCCGTTCTCTGAATACCATGATATGGCTGTCCTGGATTTGGATGCTCTGTCTGCAAAGGGAAAGTAAAGCACAGGCGTTATGCATGTTTGAATTACATTCAGAGATCCACTCATTGCTTTGTACATACAAATAACATCATTAATTTCAAGGATTAATAATCATAACACAATTATAACAACACTTAGAAACCATAAGCCAGGGTCAGATCTTGAAAAAAATTGTGTAAAAAATATATTTTATGTATTATCAACAATAAATAGGAAATCTTTTCTGATTTCTTAAGGTGTTGATAGAACAAGTTTAAGGATGTCATGTAGACTTAAGTGATATGTGAATAAACAGAGAAATAAAATCAGATGAATTGACTATACATTTAATAATTTGCTGCAGCTCTACTCATAATTAATGTTTGGTACAATGTTAGGTACGAATGTAAACCTGAAATTGGTGTGTGTAAATGTGTGTAAATGTGTATCTTTGCCCTATGAGAACTAAATACGATCTAGCAGACACCCTTTAGGATGTACATAAAGCAGGTCAAAATCAATGAATGGACAAATGAATGCTTACTGTCTGTATTCCACTCCATATATCGTAGTTGATCACAATGCTGCCACAGTTTTCGAAACCTGGGAGACGTCTCTGGGTTTTATGTGTCAACATTTTTCCATCTGGCTGGTTTCCCTTCATCAGACCAAAAACCTTTTTACATAATGGACAGATCGGTCCACTTGTTTTCTCTGCTGTATCCAGGCATTGCTTACAAAATGCGTGTTTGCACGTGAGCTGCTTCTTTTCAACGAAAGCATCCAAGCATATAGGACATTTCTCATCTTCGTCTTCTGCAGCAGATGCTCCTCCCTTCATGGGCACGTCAGTGTTGTGTGCACTGGATCCTGATTGGCTGCTCCACCCTGATCCACCTGTGGCTCCTTCTGATGGATAAACAGTGTAGTCGTTTGATGACGTTCTCAGATCTCTCCATGTGGTGGCAGACCAGGGAGTGCTGGTGATCTTCTGGTACAGACGAAGAACAGCTCGGAGTGCATGGCTCTCCAGTGATGCATTTTCTCCAGGTCTGACATTGTGAGCTCTGACAATGACCTCCTTTCGACCATTGCTTTTATTTACAAATCGCACACCAAACCTTTCTTCAATTGCAGCAGTTTGGCTCTGCATACTCCTCCAGACACTCTCTTCAATGGTCAATCCATCCTTACTGAGGGGATCATTGTTGGTCTTGCATATGGGCACTGATGAGGCTTGAGGCAGCGGTGTCCTGGCAGGCATCTTAAACCCTGTATAGCCATTTGTTTCAATGTCCTCTGCTCTCATCAAGGACTTCCTCACAGCATCTTGACTAAGTCTTGGGCCAAACAGGGACACCTCTTCTGAAGACAGTGTGAGCAAGAGCTTGTTCTCCTTGTTTTCTATGGTTTTCAGGGTGGCCTTCAACCCCTCTGGGTCTAGTTGCTTTAGAGGAAAAGTTGAGGGAACAGTCAGGCATTCCTGCACAAGGTCGGTGAACTTAGACAGAGCTTTTTCTCGGCTTCCATCATTCTGGTCTCCACGAAATCTGACAATCAATTCTGGTATGATTTGAACTCCATACTCCTTTTCGATGCTCTTAATTTCTTCCTCATGGGTGCGTTGAACATACCAGAAATGGCTCAGGGGGACAGAAACAGAGGTTTCATCTGGTTTCTCTTGTGGGAGCTCGTGCTCATTGTGAGCACAAGCTCCAGTTTGGCCACTCCACAGTGATCCACCTGTGGCTCCTTCTGATGGAGAAACATTGTAGTCTGTTGATTTTCTCAGGCCCACATCATGTTCCCATGGGGCGGCAGCCAAGGGAATGGTGGAGCTGCTCAGATGACTTTGTGCCGATGGTTTCTGGAAAATGCAATGTATTCATTCATGAAGAGACACTGATTTCAGAGTTAACCATTCATGCTAATTTACTGTGTGGTACATACATGTCGAGTCTCTGGCACTAACAAAGAAGGAGAGCTCGGTGTTGTATCTCCCCGTTGTCCAGTTTCTGGCTCTGACAGACTCACAGATGTTATCTCGAATTCTTCTCTATCTTTCCCAGTCAGATGTGCTCCAATCAGTTCCTTAACAACACTCACATCTTGAAGAGAAGACGCACATAAAGGGATGAAACTGAACGTCCCCCAAAATCAGAAGTATACTGGAAATGCAAGGAATCAACAATATATGAACATCTTTAAAAAATTCTGATAATGAAAGTGTGATTTGATGTTTTCTTACAGTACCTGGAGTGGGGTTGATCTTTATCTCTGCAATGTCATTCTGTGTGATTTGTTGAACTACACAGTCAAGCTTAGGTTTTCTGTCTTTTCTGTTGGCCCAGGACTGCAGAACTTTCTCCAGTTTCATCTTCACATTCCCTGGTTTACTTCCCTGTGGTGGTTGACTCTTTACCCACTTGAATGAGATCCAAAAAGACTGTCCAGGAACATCTTTTTTCTGTGATAAACAGTCATTATTATAACATTCATTGCTAGTCCATAAGCAATTATTCAAGAATTGCAGCAGTTCATATATCCATCTTTGATCGTCAAATTGTACAGCATACTAGAACAGTGGAAGTGTACCGATTCATGTATTAATTGTGATAAGTTGTGTAGCAAGCAGTGTAATTGCTTATCCAGATCCAGTCACTTATCCAGATCTAGGATGTCGGGGAAGTTGTTTTGAAAAGGGGAGCCCTGGCACCCTTACCCTAACCCCACCAAACCTTTCCCACAACTAGGTCTTTGATTTGTTTACCGCAGAAAACAAACCATTTGGATCCTATGTCCCCTGCTCCTTCTTACCTGAATGCCATCACTCAGATTTATGCTCCCTCTCGAGCACTACATTCATCCCCAAGATGGCACTGCCATCCCTACAACAATCACAGTCCAGACTGTTTTCCTTTTTGGTTCTGAGGTGTTGGAACAAACGCCCAAACACCATCAGAGCGAGAGCATCTCTATCTTCAAGAGTCTCTTGAAGACCCTCCTCTTCTGAGAGCCCCTCATCTCATAAACACTACTCTGACTCATCTTTAAAAAAAGAACTGTCTTTCTAACTTCCAATCTTACCCTATCCTATCTTTTCTATCTACCCCATCTATGGCCTCTTGTCACACAGTAAGCACTATTGCTGTCTCTCAACTGTAAGTTGCTTTGGATAAAAGCATCTGTATTGTATGTATGTATATGTATATATGTGTATATGCATGTATGTATTAAATGTATTCTTTTGGGCCTCCCAGGTTTGTCTTATATCATGGTACACTGTCTATATATGACAAGAACGACTCATCCTTAACACTAACTTAACATTATCTCATCCAACTCACCACCAGGTAGTGATCGATATATAACTGCTTTGAATATTTTGTTTGCTTGGTCTTGTTAAGTGCATTAAGATAATGTTGTGTGGTTTATTTTGGTCACACAACATGAACAAGTTAACACACACTCATACATGGTCACTCCCATTCATTTCCATCCTTCTACCCATTATTAGCATCAGTGTCAGTCTATGCCTGTGTCTATTCCCAATTCACACAGGGTGAAAGCAGGGAATACACCCTGGGCAGGACACCAGTGCAGTTCAGGGCACACACACCATTCATCCTCTTATTCACACCTCAGGAAAATTTAGGTTCTCCACTTGACCTCAATGCACATTTTTAGAGTGTGGGTGGAAACCAGACAATCCAGTGAAAACCCACACAGAGGGAGAACATACCAAGTCCGTAAATGCAGAAATGGCCAGAACCATCTCACACATGAATACAAATTCACACAGTGACTCAAAAAGGAATAGCTCAAAGCTTTTTTCCCTCGTCTTCTCGGTTAGCATGAATCTACAGTGTAAAATACCATGGATCAGCAGCTTATTCACATGCAAAAACTTACACAAGACACTTTGCATTGACTATGGTAGAATGTGGGTGTGTAGAGGTCTGGATTAGACACATATTCACCTAAACAAATCTTCAGGTCGGCAATTTTCCCTTAAAAAGGGAATATTCCTGTGCATATGAAGTTTATTTTTTGGAATGTGTCATTTTCAGATTTTGAATTATGTTCAATGTTAAATTTTAGTACGAATCATACAAACAGTTTTATATTTTGTTTTTATTCAAATCAACAAAAGAAAACACGTAATTAAATATTATATAGTATTCTTATTAGTATCTTAATGCTTTGGACATGGAATAAACATTACTCTGCATTCTGCCGTTTTCATGCACCGCTTTTGAAAATCCAAAACCAATGACTGATTCAGTGGTCTTGAAAACACACACGCACACACACACACACGCACAAACACACACATATATACACACCTTAGTACTGGAGTCCTGAAAAGCTGCAGCAGCCCCATAATCGCTCTGTGTGTGGAAGGAGATGATATTTGTTTAAAAGAAACAGACAACTGTAGCAGTCCATGAGTAGAAAACACACATTTCCTTTCTTCATAAAAACTAAACTCACACATTATGTATCTGGTGACAGATTGTCCTTAATTTGACCTCCACTCTGACTTAAAGTGTGTAAGGTTATGGAATCAGGTCAGTCTGGACTTTCTTTGCAACAGTTGTTGGGTTTCTGGAAACTGTTCATGCTTTGGACATGGAGTATACATTAATCTGCATTCTAATACATTATGTTGTCGTCATGCTTCACTGTTGAAAATCCAAACCCAATGACTGATTCAAGTGGTCTTATATGAAAGCACACACACACACACACACACACACACTTACACACCTTAGTTATGGTGTCCTGAAAAGTTGCAACAGCCCCATAATCACTCTGTGTGAGGGGGGAGATGATATTTATTTAAAAGAAACAAACAATAGCAGTGGATGCATAGAAAACACAAAAATCGTTGCTTCTTTAAAACTAATTTAACGGAGTATGGAGCGTTGTGTACAACTAATTGTGGAGGTTAATAAGGACACGGAGGCTTTATGGTCTGCCAAAAAGCCTATCAGCTGTATTTTTCTGAGAAGTATAACTACGGCACCAACAAAGGAACTTCCAGTCCATCCCTTCAAAATAAAATTCTCAGACTGGAAACAAGATAAGTAGCCTATGCTGTCGTCACAGACATAGTTTGACACCAATAAATGGGTTACACTAAACTCACACACTGTGTATCCGGGTATCCAAAAGGACCACACCCACACTTTCCATTTCTCACCCACCTTGTTTTCTCATTCTCTCTTTCCTCTCACATTCCCTCTTTTGCTTTCTTTCTCCTCACTTTGTCTTCCTCCTCTCACTCTCCCTCCCTCTCCGACTCCCACTCCCTTCACTCCTTTCATCCTTCCCTTCCTTTTCACCTCTCGTCTCTCCTCTTCTATTCTCCATCTCTTTCGCCCCTCTCTATTCTTATTCCTCGACTGTGCAGGACTAAAGGCCCCGGAATGCTACTGTGCACTGGGCCGAGCCTCCATCATGGTTGTGGCAACTCTGTAATGTTCCGCCCGACCACAGGGGGGCGGTACAAGTGTCTGTCCCCGGAGGAGACGAAGAAGAGCATCGTCTTAAAACTGGCTGACAATCGCAAATGAATATAATAAATTTATATATATAGCAATGTCTACTACTCTCTCCTCCTCTCTCTCTCTCTCTCTCTCTCTCTCTCTCTCTCCATGTGTGCAAGTCGCATGGCCACACAGGACAGCCTGTGCAAAGCGCCAGTCAATTGAAAAACTGACATTTTATTGAATTGAAGCATCATTATAAGAGGACATTTATATATAATTTATATATAATTATTTTTATATAATTATATGAATACTTACACAAGATACTTTGCAATGACCATTTATGGTAGAATGTGGGTGTGTAGAGGTCTGGATAAGACACATATCCACCTACACAAATTGTCAGGTCGACAATTTTCCCTTATAAAAGGAATTTTCCCTTAAAAGTGTGCATAAACAATTTTATAAAACAGATTATTTTAGAAAAATGCAATTTTTAGACTCTGAATAATGTTAAATTTTACTAAGAATCACATGCACAGTTTTCCAAATGAGCACTTTCAAATAGTTTAAAATTAAAGAAAGAAAACACATAATTAAATATTATACAATATTCTTTGCAAAAGTTGTTAAGATTCTGAAAAATGTTAATTCTTTGGACATGCAATAAACACAACTGCATTCAGTTGTTTCCATGCTCCATGTTTCCATACACACCTTAGTACTGGAGTCCTGAAAAGCTGCAGCAGCCCCATAATCACTCTGCGTGAGGAAGGAGATGATATTTGTTTAAAAGAAACAGACAACTGTAGCAGTCCATGAGTAGAAAACACACATTTCCTTTCTTCATAAAAACTAAACTCACACATTATGTATCTGGTGACAGATTGTCCTTAATTTGACCTCCACTCTGACTTAAAGTGTGTAAGGTTATGGAATCAGGTCAGTCTGGACTTTCTTTGCAACAGTTGTTGGGTTTCTGGAAACTGTTCATGCTTTGGACATGGAATATATATTAATCTGCATTCTAATACATTATGTTGTCATCATGCTTCACTGTTGAAAATCCAAACCCAATGACTGATTCAAGTGGTCTTATATGAAAGCACACACACACACACACACACACACACACATTTACACACCTTAGTACTGGAGTCCGGAAAAGCTGCAGCAGCCCCATAATCGCTCTGTGTGAGGAAGGAGATGATATTTGTTTAAAAGAAACAGACAACTGTAGCAGTCCACGAGTAGAAAACACACATTTCCTTTCTTCATAAGAACTAAACTCACACATTGTGTATCATGTTGACATCTGTATACAATACTAATCTGGTGACAGATTGTCCTTAATTTGACCTCCACTCTGACTTTAAGTGTGTAAGGTTATGGAATCAGGTCAGTCTGGACTTTCTTTGCAACAGTTGTTGGGTTTCTGGAAACTGTTCATGCATTCTAATACATTATGTTGTCGTCATGCTTCACTGTTGAAAATCCAAACCCAATGACTGATTCAAGTGGTCTTATATGAAAGCACACACACACACACACACACACTTACACACCATAGTTCTGGTGTCCTGAAAAGCTGAAGCAGCATGAACATCGTCCTGTGTGATCGAGGAGACAATATCAATTTAAAAGAAGCAGACTGTAGCAGTTCATGAAGAGAAATCACTGCTTAAAAACTTGACTCACAGTCTGATACTGTGTATCATGTTGACATCTACGCACTTAAAAAAATTTGGTGACAGGTTGTCCATAATTTCACTTTCACTCTGACTTGATTTACAAGGCTCTAAGAGCGCAGTGTGGATTTCTTTGCAAAAGTTAAGTTTCTGGAAACTGTTACTACTTTGGACATGAAATAAAAACAGTAGCTCTTCAGTTGTTTTCATGCTCCATATCCGAAATCACCGATTTGTATGACAATGCAGGAAAACAAACACAGACACACAGCTCTCCGATTATCGCTTCTCACCGTGTCCATTGGCTCGTCATCGTCCATGTTGCTCATCTTCTTTCTGCAGTACACATTAAGCACATTTCTGGTCAAACCACCGACACTTCACTTGTCTGTGTTTATGCCGAAATGTTGCGAAGGAGCGAGGCCACGAACCTCGCCTTAACGTTTGCTTATTTTTCCGCTTTAACGCTAAATAAGACTCTCGTGTGCTTCATTTAGGCTACTGTTCCTTCGACGACATCATACCAAACGATTTATGCATGAAAAGACGTGAAATACGCGAGGAAAAGTTACCTGGGCTCGCTGAGTGCTGTCGTCGCTGCTGCTTCCTGGTAAATGAAAGCGAAAGTATGGGGACGGGACGAGTGACGTCATCGGGGGCGTCGTAAACTTTACATCTGGAGCTCAAACTTTGCCCTTTTTAACCATAAATTATGCCAAATCTACAAACAGGTCACGAAAGTGGTAAACAAACGTTAAAAACAGACAAAGCAACTATGCTTCATAAGATCTGTCTGTCTATCTATCTATCTGTCTATCTATCTATCTATCTATCTATCTATCTATCTATCTATCTATCTATCTATCTATCTATCTATCTATCTATCTATCTATCTATCTATCTATCTATCTATCTATCTATCTATCTATCTATCTATCTATCTATCTGTTGATGGTACTGAAAAGTTCATTAAGTTATTACACAATCAAGTAATGCTTACACATTAATGCAATGATGCAATGAAATGATTATTATCAAGAAAAATATCACCTGAAGTCCAGCACGTTTGGAATTCATTTTCTCATGATCTCGTGTACATTTAGTTTCTGCTTGTCTCTATTTTACATTTCACTGCACCTTAATCTGTATTTCTATTTCTATCTATCATATACAATGCACTTATTGTCCCCCTGACATCTAGTAAATATCAAAATCCCATTGTAGAAGAATTATTGGTTTTGTCACACAATTACTGTAACCGAGGGAAGCAGTGAATTAAATGTTTATAATGGAATGAAATGCATTTAATGTTGACCTGTAATGTCATGTAACATGTAATGTGTAGTGTAATATTTAGTAGTTAAAGCACACAAAGACAGTTGTATGAAGACAGAAGATGAGATTTGTAAAATGTTTATTTTTGTAACAGTATCGGATCAGATCCACAAAAACTGCAAATATACACAAATCAATCAAACCAACAAAGCATTTACTTGTGATTTCAGTAAAACCAGCCTGGCTCCAAGGCCAGAGCAAGACTCAGATCTTGGAGAGAAGATGTACATAAAAAACAGTCATTGTTATAACATTCATTGCTGTCCTATGAGCAATCATTCAAGAATTGCATCACAGTAAGTTCAAATACCTATCTTTTATCTTCTAATTATACAGTATTCATATACCTAATTATACAGTATACCAGAGCAGTGGAGAGGCACAGGTTGGGTAGGAAGCAGTGTCATTGCTAATAAAGCACACATACATTGCAGGGATGGATGTCTGCTGCATAATAAATGCACAGCCTGACCCTAATCCCACCAAACGATACCAGTCATGGGAAAGTGTTCACACCTCTGCAGAAAGTGGTGGGAGTTGGAGAACAACCTGGCTAGGTCCTTAGCCAGATGGTCAGAACGTCTGCACCTTACCCAGTGTTGTCGACAGACTGACAAACCATACAGTATCTTTTTCTCCTGATCTAAGTCATGCAATGACTTTGCAGCCTAAGACAAACAGTATGTCGCTCCTCCACAGGCAAGTTGGTTTTGTCACCAGTTCCTCCTCATTTTTCTAAAAATCTACAAAAAAGTCAGTCAATAGACCATGCATCTCTGACAGAAACAGCTCAGAAATTGAAATCCAGACTTGCTGCCTTCATATGCTGCTGATATGCCTGATAGGTGATTAGTATCTTTAATTTTGTTGCACCAGATTTGTTGCAGTGAATGCTTCTCTTCCATCAGGACAGTTTTCCAGGACCCTTCCAGAACTGCAGTAATCAAAGCTCTTTTAAAGCTCTCCATACTGATCATTTCAGCAGTAACAATTACTGTTGATTTTAGTGTGTGGTACATACATATTGTGCCTGTGACACTAGCTAAGAAGGAGGGGTCAGTGTACAGTCCACCATTCTGGTCGCTCTGACACGTCCTTGCACTCAGCCTCTGTCTCAAAATGCTGCTTCTCTCAGAAATGTGTCAGCCATACCTTAATCAATCATCATAATCATAATCTATCAGACTTAATTGTGCAGCACTGTTCATACAGGATGTCATACAAAGTGCTTAATAAATAGCTGATTTATATATGTGAATATGTGTCAAGACATCTCTCTCCATCCACTGTAATGTGAAGCCTTCACTCGATACCTTTAGCCTTAAGCTCGTCTTTGACTCTGCTCAGGTAGTCGGGGTCAGGATAGCCAAAGCTGTAGAAACGCAGCATGTGTATGGGTTATTGTCTTGTATTAAAAAGATAAATAAATGAAGAACTATGGATATGGCTGCAGTACCTCTGTGGCCCTCCTGAAATGCACGTCTTGTGTTGAATGTCATTCCAAGTCACCTGGTTGTCCATCCCCGTCGTTCTGGATGTTCCAACAGTGAAAATGAGCCTCTGGTCGAAGGCTCTCTTCAACAGGGCCAGCACCTCGTTGCCCTCCTTGTTGTCTGGTAGATATGCCGTTCTCTGAATACCATGATATGGCTGTCCTGGATTTGGATGCTCTGTCTGCAAAGGGAAAGTAAAACACAGGCGTTATGCATGTTTGAATTACATTCAGAGATCCACTCATTGCTTTGTACATACATATAACATCATTAATTTCAAGGATTAATAATCATAACACAATTATAAAAACAATTATAAACGTTGTTAAGAATAAGTCAGTGTCAGCTGAAATTGTGTAAAAAATATATTTTATGCATTATTAACAATAAATAGGAAATCTTTTCTGATTTCTTAAGGTGTTGATGGAACAAGTTTAAGGATGTCATCTAGACTTAAGTGATTTGTGAATAAACACAACGTATTGATTAATAAAGAAATAAAATCAGATAAATTGATTATACATTTAATAATTTGCTGCAGCTCTACTCATAATTAATGTTTGGTACAATGTTAGGTACGAATGTAAGCCTGAAATTGGTGTGTGTAAATGTGTGTAAATGTGTATCTTTGCCCTATGAGAACTAAATACGATCTAGCAGACACCCTTTAGGATGTACATAAAGCAGGTCAAAATCAATGAATGGACAAATGAATGCTTACTGTCTGTACTCCAGCCCGTATATCGTAGTTGATCACAATGCTGCCACAGTTTTCGAAACCTGGGAGACGTCTCTGGGTTTTATGTGTCAACATTCTTCCCTGTGGCTGGTTTCCCTTCATCAGACCAAAAACCTTTTTACATAATGGACAGATCGGTCCACTTGTTTTCTCTGCTGCATCCAGGCATTGCTTACTAAATGCGTGTTTGCACGTGAGCTGCTTCTTTTCAACGAAAGCATCCAAGCATATAGGACATTTCTCATCTTCGTCTTCTGCAGCAGATGCTCCGCCCTTCTTGGGCACGTCAGTGTTGTGTGCACTGGATCCTGATTGGCTGCTCCACCCTGATCCACCTGTGGCTCCTTCTGATGGATAAACAGTGTAGTCGTTTGATGACGTTCTCAGATCTCTCCATGTGGTGGCAGACCAGGGAGTGCTGGTGATCTTCTGGTACAGACGAAGAACAGCTCGGAGTGCATGGCTCTCCAGTGATGCATTTTCTCCAGGTCTGACATTGTGAGCTCTGACAATGACCTCCTTTCGACTATTGCTTGTATCTACAAATCGCACACCAAACCTTTCTTCAATCGCAGCAGTTCGATTCCGCATACTCCTCCAGACACTCTCTTCAATGGTCAATCCACCCTTACAGAGGGGATCATTGTTGGTCTTGCATATGGGCACTGATGAGGCTTGAGGCAGCGGTGTCCTGACAGGCATCTTAAACCCTGCGTAGCCATTTGTTTCAATGTCCTCTGCTCTCATCAAGGACTTCCTCACAGCATCTTGACTAAGTCTTGGGCCAAACAGGGACACCTCTTCTGAAGACAGTGTGAGCAAGAGCTTGTTCTCCTTGTTTTCTATGGTTTTCAGGGTGGCCTTCAACCCCTCTGGGTCTAGTTGCTTTAGAGGAAAAGTTGAGGGAACAGTAAGGCATTCCTGCACAAGGTCGATGAACTTAGACAGAGCTTTTTCTCGGCTTCCATCATTCTGGTCTCCACGAAATCTGACACTCAATTCTGGTATGATTTGAACTCCATACTCCTTTTCGATGCTCTTAATTTCTTGTTTATGGGTGTGTTGAACATACCAGAAATGGTTCAGTGGGACAGTAACAGAGCACTCTGGTTTCAATGCACAAGCTCCCATTGAGCTGCTCAGATGACTTTGTTCCACTGGTTCCTGGAAAATGCAATGTATTCATTCATGAAGAGACACTGATATCAGAGTAACCATACCTGCTGATTTACTGTGTGGTACATGCATGTTGAGTCTCTGACAATAACAAAGCAGGAGGCCTCAGTGTCGAATCTACCTGTAATCCAGTTTCTGGCTCTGTCAGATTCACAGATGTTATCTGGAATGCTCCATCTTTTCCAGTCAGACGTGCTCCAATCAGTTCCTTAACAACACTCAGACCTTGGAGAGAAAATGTACATAAAAGTATGAAATTGAACTGCCCCCAAAATCAGAAGAATTCTGGAAATGCACAGAGTAAATAATATATGAACTTTCCCACTGTACCTGGAGTGGGGTTGATCTTTATCTCTGCAACACCATTCTGTAAGATTTGTTTAACTGCACAATTTAACTTAGGTTCTCTGTTTCTTTCATTGGCCCATGCCTGCAGAACTTTCTGCAGTTTCAGGTTCACTGGTTTACTTCCCTGCGGTGGTTGATCCGTTAGGCACTTGAATGATATCCAAAGAGACTCTTCTGGAACATCATTTTCCTGTGATAAACAGTCATTATTATAACATTCATTGCAAGTCCATAAGCAATTATTCAAGAATTGCCTCACAGTAAGTTCATAAACTGATCTTTAATCATCAAATTATACAGTATACTAGAGCAGTGGAAATGCCCTGACTTCTGTATTAATCGAGACAGGTTGTGTAGCAAGCAGTGTAATTGCTGAGTAAGCATATAAACATTGCAGTGTTGAATCTATATAATGCTCCATAATAGATGCACTGGCACTGTTTGAGGGTTAAGCCCATGGCAGCCATTTTAAGTTTCCTTACACTGTGTAATAACAGACCAACATTAAAATGCAATTTACAACAATCTTTCATCTTCAGCCGCTTATCTAGATCCAGTATCGGCAGCTGCACATCACTTTTCCAGCCAGTAATCTTCAGCTGCCGGCTATGCCCTGCAGGACTCCTTCTTCAGACTGAAGGCATCCCTCACCTCTGCTGTCCACCAGTAGGCTCAACTACTGTCACAACCAGCACCGCAGGTCTTGGAACCACATCTCCATGCAGCGGCATTGGGAATGGCAACACAAAACATGAACCATTCAGATTCCATGTCTTCCATCACCCCTGGAACGTGTTCATGCTTTTGCAGAAAGTGGTGGGAGTTGGAGAACAACCTGCCTAGGTCCGTAGCCAGATGTTCCCCGCATACCCTCACTGTTTGTTTGGGCCTCCCAGGTCTGTCTGGAATTGTCAAATCACAGTTTTTGGCACGGGGGCCCCTTTTATCTTTCTTCCATAGGGCCCCACTTTGGTCAGGGACAGCCCTGCCAGCGAGACACCAAAGCTCATCAACTTTGGTAACCTGGTGTCAAGTGGAGGAACTGTGATGAACACAGAAATCCAATCCAATGACAGAGCACCAATAGGGTTCAGATCAAGCATACTGATCCTACTAATCATCCTGCTCCAGGTTATGTGAGCATTAAAGTCCTGCAGTGGAAGAATGGAGTCCCTGATGAAATGTCTGTTTTTACTTTGGATGCATCAGTGAAAAAAAACTTGCTGCATCTCACTGGATTTTGCTTCTATTTACTGTGAGCACTAATGTGGGCCGGTGACAGGCTGGCACCGGGTGGACTGTCTAAGTTTTCCTATCTCCCCTTCCATTTTCCCACTCCCTCCTCTGTCTCCCTTCCCGCCCTGTTCACCTCTCTTATCTCTCCTCTTCTACCAGGTTCCCCCCCACCCCCCCCCCCCCCCCACACACACACACACGCCCCACTGCGCACCCTCCCCGCATCATGTAGATAAACCGGGACATTCAATGTCGTGGAACAATCCGTGAAAATCAGGGACAATCAGGGAAAACCGGGACAGGTGACAGCACTCGTGTACGATAATAATCTGGTGACAGGTTTTCTATAATTTCACTTTCACTTTGACTCTGACTTCATTTGCAAGCCTGTAAGAGCTCAGTATGGATTTCAGTTAAATTTCTGGTAATTTTATTCTTTGGACATGGAATAAAAACTGTAGCTCTCCGGTCGTTTTCATTCTCAAATTGTAGGAAAGCAGGCACAGACACAGACAGCACACACAGCCATTGTTTAGCGATTCTCACCGTGTCCACTGGCTCGTCGTAATCTGCCATGTTGACTGTCTTCTTTCTGCAGTACACATTAAGCATCCGGTCAAACCACTGACACTTCACTTGCGTTCATGTTTACGTGGTATGAAGAAGCGAGGCCATGGACCTCGCCTTGACTTTTGTTTTTTTCCTACTTAAATGGTAAATGATACTTCGTATGCTTAGACTTCTACCCCTCCGATGACAGTACACAACAAAACGATTAAAGCATAAAATACATGAAATATGAATATGCGAGGAGGAATATATGAGGAAAAGTTACCTGGACGCTGCTACTTCCTGGTAAATGAAAGCGAAAGTATTGAGACGGGACAGTAACAGGACGGGAGGGAGATCTAAAACAACTGTGCCATTCTTAACCATAAATGGTTCCAAATCTACAAATAGGTCACGAAAGCATGAACGGCAAAGCAAACAAACAACAAAATAACTATGCTTCATAAGATCTGACAACATCTGTGTAGGTCAGAGCTGCACAATTTGGGGTAATAGGACACAAGAGTCTGATGAATGGGTAAAATATGACATATTTCAATCACACTTAAGGTGGGGTTACATGTTACACGTTTGTTTTTGGACTGCGGCCCACTCACAGTATTCATTTTCAGCCCACCATAAGAAATTGGGCACCTCTGGTGTAGATGAACACCACCATGGCTCAGTCAGAAAAATTACTACAGATCTAAAGTTACTACATATCTGATGAATGGAGTAGAATAGAATAGAATAGCATATGCCCCATAACACGGACATTTTAAGTAAAACCTCTTCCTCACACAACTGCAGTGAAGTATCATCTGAGTACCTACTGTCTCTCACCTGGGATGGGAAGCTTTGAATGGCTCCTACTTTATTTTATACTTTTACTTGGGGCACCCTTGATTTACATGTGTTTACTTACTTTTAACATTGTCAACATGGAAGATAATCACAAATGTAAGTAATGGTTACAATTTAATGTGTATGTATGCGATAATGCAGTGTAACAATTAGCATTGTGATCTGGTATCAGAAGAAATGTATCACCTGGATCATTTTCATTGTGTTGCACTTGTATTGCATTATTGAAAATACCATATCCTGCCACCTTTTTGCTCAAACCTGTCTCCTTTTTACATTTCTCTGCATCTATCATATACAGTGCACTTATAGTCTCCGATATTTACAGTAAATATCAAAATACCACACTGTATTGCAGCAGAATTATTGGTTTTGTCACCCAATTAAGTGAGGGAAGTAGTGAATGAATTCTTCACAGCGGAACAAAACATGTGTAATGTTGTCATTGATATTTTGTAGTTATAATATCACACTCGAAGATAGCAACATGGAGGCAGAAAGTGGGATGTGCAAAATCTGTTTATTTTTGTTACCATCATTCAACAAACGGCATCGGATCAGATCCACAAACTTTGCGAATATACACAAATCAATCAAACAAACAATTTGAACAAATACCTTACGTAGAAAAAGAAAACTAAAAAAAAGTCTTCAAAAGAATTTTTTTTAGCACAAATGTAGCAAAGTGCTGTGAAATATAAAATAACTCAAATGAGAGAATGAAAAAGAGAAAACGTTAAATGGATACAAAATACTGAAATGGCTTTGGCAGTCATGACCTCTACGTAAACAAACAAGTCCAAAAGTGTTAGTGCACTTCAAAGAAGGTACTTTAAGATTTATAACATTCTTGCAGCACAAAAAGCAAACAAAGCAAAAAAAAATACAACTTCATCCTTCATTGGCTGATAATGATTCACCTGCTCTGCCCGATCTGAAATATACATTAACATCTCTTCATATGGTAAAGTGGCCTTCAGTAAACATAAACTTGCAATGTGACCTTCTCAATTCATCGACCTATTTCAACATATGTGTCTTTGGTGGGAGTATTGATGAGTGTGGATATACAGTGCAATTGAAATTCTATCCTATATGTCTAAACACACACACACACACACACACACAGAGCTGGCTGGATGCAGGTAAGGCTACCACAGTGGGACTGTATGCAAAGACGGGAAAGAGAAGGCATCATCGTGAGCTGCAGCAGTGGCACAACGCCAAGTTGAGTAATGGTGTCGACATCGTCTTCTTCCAAATCATCCTCAGCGTCTTCATCATGGACCTCGGTGAGGAGAGGGACTATTCGGCCTCATCCTTCAGAGCGAACCTGGAATAAACAGAGAAAAATGAATAGATTTAAACTGACAGGGACGCAAGTCTTCAAATGATTCCTCAATTTATGGCAATCGTTCAACAATAAAAAAAGACAAAGGAAACCAGGAGAAAATAAAACCAAGAAAGATGAAACAAAGTTGAATCAATCTCCAGCGAAGCCCACATCTAATAATTTCACAATGCCCAATTTAAATGCAGAAATAAATTTCTGCAGCCTGGCATGAAATTGTTTTTTTTTCATCTCAATAGATGATGTCTTTGTTGGTGTTGTTTTTTTTCATAATTTAATCATATCGACAATTGCAGTTATGAATAATTATAGACAAGACTACATTCACAACAAAGAAGCTTCATCCTCACTCGTCCCTTTTTTAACATCTTTGGAACATTTAATGTTACAAACTGTTCAATCTGTGCTGTTTGCAGCCTGCGTTTGCTACCAAATGACAACACAATTATCTTTTTGCAGGAAAGATAAAAGCTGTTGGCTCTGCTCACCATTCTGTGACACCAGAAGTCAGGTCAAGCTCGGCCAGGTCGACCTGCACCTGAAGAATAGAAATGACATGTTAGGATGTATGTACAGTAAGAAGTATTCATATGTGCATTCAGTGCAAACCAGGGGTGAGTGTTACTATGTTGCTATGCTACATACTGTAACTCACCTGTCCAATAACATCTTTGCTCCTGAACGAGGCCGAGTTATTCTTCACTGACACACTGAGGCGTCTGAATCTTGCGTCATCCTCAGACAGAGCAAAGTCAAACCTGTAGAGGAAAGAGGAAAAACAACAAGGTTTAAAAACAATGAAAAAAACAAAAAAAAAAACAACTGTAGAGGTATGTAATGATTGTTAGAAAGGTCGGGTAGTTCATCACCTCTCGTTGTATTCGGGGTTAAGGTCTCGTTTCTTCACGGCCGTCTTTCTTTTGGTGCCCTTGTTTTTGTCTGGCAGCAGCATGAGGGAGACATAGCTGTCTACGCCGTCCTTACTCTGAGACAACAGACCTCTGTACATAAAAAAGAGAGGATAACGTCAATAATCATGTTCCTCTTTGTAGTGTAAAATGTGAACAACTGTCAGTACAATAGAACAGTACAAAGCCTCTATGAAAACAAAGGTCAGAGGAAAAAGTCACATTGTGACTGATTTAAAATGCACTTTTTTAAGGACAGAATTCACAGGATTTTAAATATAAATCTATGAACATACATCAAAGTAGCAAGTCGTATCAAATCATCATTAGGAAGATGTGACACACAAAATAAATAAAGTCTGGCATCTATTGCTGACACTGAAGCTGAGGCACGATATCTAAATACAGTAAAGAAGACCTGAAATTAGCCCGAAATAAGTTAAATAAACTGCAATTACACCAAATGAGTAACCCTGTTGAGAGAGCAATCTATCTGAGAGTGTCTTGGCACAGTATTTGGTGAAGCACACCTGCAGCCATGGACCACAACGCTGAGCTGTCCATCTCGTGAGGAATAAGAAACAGACAGCTTCACCTGTCCGTTTCCGGAGCCAGCACAGGGCAGCGTCCCTGTACTGATCATTTCCACCATTTTTGATTCAAGAACCTGTTAAAACAAGATCAGAGGAGGAGGAGGAACAAGGGTCACTGTCGAGTAGTTATTGTCAGAGGCGTAGAAGAAGTAGAAATCTTGGTTATCTATACTTTACTGGGGTAATTACTGTATGTTTCAACCTCCTTTTTACTTCTGCTCCTTTATATTTATATATATTTATAAATGTAAGGAGTAGAAGTAAAGGTAAAGTAGATGCATGTGTGCGTACTCATTTCTAACTCGTTTTATGTTTCTTGATTAATCATTTATCAATAAAGCCTATTGATAACAGGCCTCTGAGGTGTGAAGTTTTACACCATTACAATACTTAAAGGCAACTAGTCATCATATCTTCTGCTCCGTAAAACACATGTTAATGGTCAGTAGTAAGCATATGTGATTATATAACGTATGAATATATAGTGCACTAAAGGCTACGCTTTGGTCCTTAATTGCATTTTCTCCCTTCATTACTTTTTCTTTTATACTTTACTTACTTATACTTTTGACACCACTGGTTGTGTGTGTGTGTGTGTGTGTGTGTGTGTATGTCAAAGTGCTCACACACCTTGAGTTCAGCCCTCAGCAGGATTTTACTCTCAGACAAGGCTCCATCCAGATGGAACCACTGATCCAGGACCAGCTGTGGCTCTGCGAGCAGCTCCTTGACAGTAATAACCAGAGATCCCATTGGTTGGTCCCAACCACTGGACAGCTGCAGGGCAAGGAATAGACAGAAATATTCATTCAAACATTTCTCTTAAATGGTGGTCCTGTAGGAAGGTTTTGTTTTAGGTTTTAGTTAGTTTAGCTAGCTGTTACCTGTGGCTATTTATAGTAGAGGTCTTGCTTTATTATTCTATTTGTTGATTTATTTTTCAATAAACTGCCACAAACCTGCCACTGACAGTTATCACACTTATCCACAATCCCATGATGCATCAGAGGTCCTCTAATTATGTTAAGTCCAAAGTTTACATTGCTTCTTGTTAATATTTGACAACTGACAGTCTGTCTTACCTTTATGACAAGCATCTGGTGTTTTGGATCATGGACCAAGAAGTAGAAAGACTCATTCCACTGAGGATTGGTGCTTCGGTCACACAGCTGATGAAAAAAGAGCGATGAAAAAACACCATTAGAGTCATCACAAGTCAAAGGATTTATGGGACTGATGGTGCAAGTCACATTCATCTCACTTTGCTCTGACGGCTCGTTTCACCCAGAACAAGCTGAGCTCCCGCTTTGGGTTCCTTTCCACTCTTCTTCAACTAGTGAAGATGGGAGAGCCATAAGAGTTTTATTAGATGCTGAATGAAAACAGCGACTGCACAGCATTGAGATAAACCGAGAGTGGCTTACAGGTAATGACTGAGCTCCCTCCAGGTGGACAAAGAGCAGAGCAGCAGCTGGGACAGCTTTGTTCCGATAAGACTGGAGAGACTGAAGCTGCAGCACCTGAGACACAGAGCAACGTCTGTTAGACCTGATAAACCATGTCGCAATGCATTTCAGCCGCTCTATCTATGAGGCGGTCACGTGTCGGGCCACAGGCCTACAAACAAGGCCGAGGACCCACCTGCTCGAGTGAGGCTGCATGTGACACTGTAGGAACCCATTCCAGTATCAAGTGAACACGGCCAGACTTCACGTCGTTCAGCGTGAACCACTGCAACAGACAAAGCCGGTCGAAGAGGAATTCATCAAATATGAAGTCACAATAAGGAGCAGTTCAGTTTTTTTCAGTAATCGACAGACCTGATCTGTGTACTGGGATCTGATGACCTCATTCAGCTTCACACTGAATCTGTGAACAGGAAAATGTTGAATAGAAGCAGGTTTATTTCAGCATCTGTGCTGAAATTACAATGTTCACATTTCCATGTGTCTCCACTTACATCTAATATTTAACTATTTCTTTTAACACACATGAATTAAATTTCTGTGGTAAACACTGATATAGCTTGTTGCCCTCCTGTATAATCTGTCCAGTTTCCAATTAAAATTACTTTTTAGTGAAAAATCATGTGAAGTACAAGTTGAATTTCATCTCAGATGGTTTAATCATATCACACACCTGCCAAGGAAGTCATCAGAGTCTAAATCTTTATCATACGCTTCAAACTTGATCTCCTGGACGTTCTGCTCTCTCAAAACCACCTGACAAACAGAAATTTATATTAGCACAACAACCAGTGCATGCAGTGAAATCCAGAACTACATCCTGAATTTTAACAGAAACTAGCAAGGCTTCCTACCTCATACATCTCATTCCAGGTTGGGTTGAGATTCTCCTTGATAACATTACTCTTGAACGAAGTTCCCCCAACGTTGATCTTCACGTAGGGGTCGCTCTTGCCCTTCACCATGCCCCCCATCAGGTTGTCCTTGGCCACCAGGTTCTGGGCCTCCAACAGGTGAATCCTTAGCAGCCCCTGCAGGAAGAAGAGCGTCAGTGCTCAAATGATTACAGGAGGTCAACATGAGTATGCAATATACAGTACGTATCAACTATGTATCATGGTCTGAGTCTGATCTTAAGGCTTGAGGTTCAAGAAACAGAACAGATGATGAAAAGAGAAACTCTTTCTTGAGGGCAAGATTTCAGAATTATCTATCTGAATGTAGTCCTGGGTTTACAAAAACTAACTTGTTTTGCAACTTCTTCAAAGCGCAGATCTTCTATTGTCCATTATAAAACTGAGGACAACTGATCTAATTCAGCTCATAAGAACCCGCTTTCCAGTCCAAACTTTTGTACATTTAGACAATGACAATGCAGGTTTCCACACCCACCAAAACAGCAGAAGTTCAAACCTCCTTGACAGAACTGAACATGATATTTTTAGTTTAAGAGGAAGTGGCACAAGAAAATAACCTTAGCTCATTATGTGTTGGTTTACTCAGAAAAATTCCCAGTGACAGGCAGCCTCAATTCACCACCCACTCTCCAGCATAAAGATGGCAAACATTTGCAAATTCAAATCTCAATGTTTCAAATAATATAGAAAATAACAATAAAATAAATATAGAAAATACCACACAAATGGACAATGAAAAACCATTGTGCATTGCAGTAAAAGCTGATTTTACCTTCTCTCTCTCAACCCACAGGGGGCAGAAGGGAGGCAGGTAGATGACACAGCATCTGAATAACTGCTTGACTCACAAACATGCCTCTCTCACATGCTCTGGAACTGGTTTTGCATCCATACATATAGATCCTACACACTCAGAAGTTGATGATTGCTTACCCAATGAATATTTTGACCTATTGCTTTGTAAAAGTGTGTATAAGGGCTAGTTTGATTAATGTAATGTATATTGCACATGTAGACATTGTATCAAACTACTTTTGTGTATCCCAAGATAATATTGAACCTTTGCACCAGTGCACATAGATCTTTTATTTATTTTGTGTTTTGCTCTCCTGCAACAATTCCCAGTATCCCTCAAGGATACTTAGTGTAAAAAGTGTTTTAACGGAATAGGTTTTTTCAAGCTTATGGTGCTGAAATTCCCAAAAGTAACCTCCCCAAAGCAACAATAAACTCTCTATATATCTGTCTTGTAAAACCCACCTCTTTGCCAAAGGCCTGGCTGGGACTGGTGTGCGGTGCGAGAGCTTCATCAGCTCTGGGGGTTTCTGTGACCTCAGCAGGACCCAGGGTGTCGGCAGGAAGTCCGGACACTGTGGCGTGAGCAAGGTTTCCCAGACCAGCTCTACACGCCCCCACACACATGTTAGTAGGGCGGAAATGTGAACATGTTTCTTTTTTGTTTTATTCATACAGCCGGTAAGAGAGGGAGGACCATGTCGAACTCACCCCTCTGTCAGTATTTGCTGTGGTTGTGAGTCTTCATTAAATGCTGTTTCTGACTGTGAGTACAGCTCCTCTGGGTCTGCTGCTTCCTCCAACAGCTGGGCAACATTACGCAAAGGTTAAGAGGACATAACAGAAACAGACAGACCAAACTCAGAGTAATAATGACTGACTGCAATGTGCTGTCTCACCTCAGCAGGAGGAGCGGTAGGAGCAGTAGGGGCAGTAGGAGCAGTAGGGGCAGGAGCAGGAGGTTGAGCAGGGGCAGCATCTTCTGCGGCCTCACTCAATCTGAAAATAAACACTGCTGTTACATACCAGTGCAGCCAGATTCCTGACTGGAGCGAACAATGGAGAGTGTTTGTTTTTATCAGCTCCACTTGGCCCCAGATGTACTTTGCAAAATGCGTTTTACAAGAGCTCAGTTGCTTGTTTAACCCTCCCTCCTGTTCTTGTTCTGACTGGAAGGAATAAAGAGATTTTACTGAATGTTGATTTGTGCTCGTTAATGTTTCACATGTGTCCTTTCGATGGCTTATTCTACGTAATCAAATGATTCTACTTGGTATTGTGTGGACGTTTTCATCCTGCAGAGTTTGGTTTGAGCAGAGGATGCAGAATCGGCTTATATACACACACCTTAAAAACAAAACTATAAAAGGAAGAAAAATCCAAATCCAAAAGATGTATCAGTGATCTAACGTAATATCACAGACAAACCCTGCAAAATAACAAATCAAAGACCACATGACTTGATGTGTGATTTTACTATTGATTAAATAATAAATTAATCAACAATTATTTTAATAATTAGTTGGCTATGCATTTTTTTAAAAAGCATGATAATGATTTTAAGAAAGTAAGTAAAATCCTCTGATCTCAGCCTCTACAATGTACACATTTTCTGGTTTATTGTTTTCTCATCTGTGACAAGGCACAAATTTTGTTGAGACAAGGACAAAAATAAGCCATTTAAAGACCTTGTCTTGACCTTTGTGAAACAGGCATTGACAATTTTCATGTTTTTTGCATCCACACGACCAGACATCCAATCGTGTGTAGCATCAAATCAGGTGAAGCACCCACTTGTCTGTCGGTAGCTCTTGTTTCTCATCCTCTCTGGGTGTTTTCTCTGCAAGAACAACTTTCTCCTCCTTCTTTGGAGCAGACACCGAAGGCTGTGGAGCCTCAGTCATTCTCGAGCTCAGGATCTGAAAACAAATGATTTCCCATTGGTTATCCTGCTCATCATTGATAAGGATAAAAATTCCCCTTTAAATCTTATACGTTCTTAGTATTGGCAATAAAATGTAAGGGAATGTATTAAGCTTTATTTATGTTGTGTGTAGTCACTTTACTTCCTTCATTAGATCAAAATATAAGATGGAAGTCTAGTCAATTTAAAAAATGTTGTACAATCTACTTTTTGAAATGCAATATATGTTATTTATTACAATCAGCAGCCAAGATTAATTCTGAGGGAGCAGTTTGCAGATACAACATTGTATCCACAGATGCAATTTCCATCTGCAATTTCTATTCGCTGTGCTATCACTGTGGTTCCAGACAGTATGGCTTCTCATTTATACATCTCCATAAAATCAACCCTCCTGTGTATGGTGGATGTACTTTATCTGAATTTCTGATTAAAAAACATCTTGAATTACTTCAATGTGAATGAACCTGAGAACGCCAAACCAGGCAAGACACTATATGATAGTGCGTGTGTTTTCTCTGACCTTGAGTTCAGCTCTCAGCAGGATCTCACTCTCAGCTAAGGCTCCATCCAGAGGCATCCACCTGTCCAGGACGAGCTGCGGCTCAGACAGCAACTCTTTCACAGGCAACACGAGCGATCCCATTGGCTGGTCCCACGCACTCGACAACTGAAAGATTATCACATGTCAGCCAGAGGAAGAGGTACTGCATGTGTGATTGTCATCATACATGTGCAGGTACACTCACCTTCACGATCAGCATCTCGTCTCTAGGGTTGCGAAGCAAGTAGTAAAATGCCTCGCTCCACTGAGGAGATCTGGATCGATCACACACCTCCAGAGAGAAAAAGAAACAGTTTCATTTAGTCCTGATATAGTCGTTTCATCTTTGATTAAAAATAGGAGCTGCTATTTGCCTCTGCTAGTTGTAGACAGCATGTCATATTTTTAATTTTTTTTTTACTATCACCAGCAGGGGGCACTGTGGTTTACCAGAACCAGAATCTGAGGACTTTATTGATTCTAGGAGGAGTAACTTCCAAATTGAACAGATTTTAGTTATTCAGTTCTCTGCAGAATTATAATGAGGATTTTCATTATGCTATGTTGCCGGAATAGTTATTCCAATGACTGTAGATTTAACCATAATATTTGATATATCAATATTGCAGTCAATATGTCTGTGTGTGTGTGTTTGTGTAATGCGTCTATTATGATTCCTGTACCTTGGTTTTGTAGGTTGTGTTGCCTAAAACAAGCTCAGCAGCAGCTTTAGGCTCCTTTCCACTTTTCTTAAACTGAAATGAGAAAAAAAACAACAACATATAACATTATGTGGGCATGTTTTTTTTTCCTTCTCTGTAATTAAGGCAACAATGGGTCTGACTGCAACTTCCTTTTCTTCTAAGAAGAAAAACTATCAGCCTCAGAGAACAACTGTAGCAGACAAGAAGTAGGGATTGTTGTCCAGCAAACACAAACTATACAAGTCTCCATTTAACTAAATGCAGTTAAAAGAGGTAAAAAAGAAAAAAAAATTGTACAGTGAACTCACAGGCAACGAATGAGCTCTCTCCAAATACACAAAAAGCAAAGCTGCAGTGGGAACCGCCTTGTTGTGGTACGACTGCAGAGACTGCATCTGCATCACCTGCAGCAGGGAATCAAATGAAAAATACATCACAGTGACTCAGCACCCATGTGCACAGGAGGGAGCTCAGGAGGGAATGTGTTTGTATTAATAAAGATGGAGCAACAGTGCAAACAATTCAGTTAATACAAAAAGAAATATTGCACTGACTTGATCCAGGGTGGAATTATCAGACACTGCCGGTACCCACTCCAGTATTAGGCGGACACGTCCAGACTTAACATCATTTAGGGTGTACCACTGAAACACAGACAAGTCATTACTGTTTTAATACTCGTGTGCTGTATACCCTCAGAGCTGTACCTAGGATAGAGTGACATGCAGCACTAACCTGGTCTGTGTACTGGGAACGGATGATGTCTGCCATGCTGATATTGAATCTGCCCACAATGACAACATTTTTGCACACTTAACACAAGTTAAATGCATGAAAACAGAGCCTTGAAAGTACACCCAAATATTAACTCCAATGTAGTAATATGAGCATGCAAACAATAGATTCTTCTGTGTAGGATACTCTTTACTGTAAATATGCACCACACGGTTCCTATAACTTATATTTATGGTCACATATCTAAGGTGTGGGCCTGTAATCATGTTAAGCCACTAAATACCACATACTGTAGAAGCAATACAGCTTCCCAGTCCAACTGGGATAACTATAAACCCCCACAATACTGTACCTGCCCAGGAAATCGTCCCTGTCCATGTCTTTGTCAAACAGCTCGACTTGCACCTCTTGTCCAGACTGAGGCTTCATCACCACCTACGAAAAACACAGAACAGTTAAATCTGATGGTTAACATCAATTATTATCATCGTCACCTTTATCTGAGGTCGTACTCGAAGCAGATCTGATTTCACAACCATCCTTCGATACAAACCTCATACATCTCGTTCCAGACTGGGTCGAGACTCTCTTTGATCACATTGCTCTTAAACGCAGACTCTCCGACATTGATCTTGGCGTAGGGGTCACTCTTGCCCTTCACCATTCCTCCCATCTTGTTGTCTTTGGCGACCAGACTCTGGGCTTCCAGCAGGATGATTCTCAGCAGCCCCTACGAGACGGGATGATTTGACTTCACAGTGTCTTACCCGTGGCACACTTCTATCTGTTCCTGTCGGGATGTTTTTTTGCTGTTACCTCGCTGGCAAAGCTGATATCTGGAGAAGTATGTGGAGGTTCTGTGACCAGAGGACGTGGAGGTTCTTCCACTTTCTCCTCAATAACATCAGAGACTGTTTCTGCTATTTTTACATCTTCAGTCGATGTCACTGAGGAGGAAATTGTCTCCACAGGTGGAACATCCACCGAGGATGACCTAATAACATGTACAGCAGACAAACATGTATGAGACAAAAGAGAAACCTGAAGAGACATCTGACTTTGTGGATCAAATATCTCACCTTAGCATCGTGTCCATCTCTGGTTTGGGCTGAGCAGGGGAAGGGTCTGATGCTGGAGCGACTTTGACGTGCTCTGGGGCACCCGGACATTTTTTTGGAATCAGCGTCTGCAGGTGAGTCACAATTATTGTAACTTCACTGATTTACATCATTCCTGAGTGTAAATATATTCTCAGAATCAGAAAAAAACGTAATTTATCCCAAGGGAAATTATTGTACCATAGATAATAAAAGTAGGTTGATTAATATAAAAATATAAAATTAACAGTAGGGGTCTCACAGTATCATCAATTTCACAATATCACGAAAACCAAAAGTGTCTCTGTATCACAACAGACATGTAACAATAACTGATAAAGCTTCCAGTAAAAACTGGCTCAGCCAGAGAGAAGAAAAATGACTGAAAGTAGAGAAAAACAACTAAGATGCACTCCTGGTCACACAGAGACCTTATACCACACAAATGGAAGAGGAGATAGAAGAGAATAGATAGAAGAGACCACAGAGAAAGATGAAAAGCTATTTGAAACTATGGATGCTTTCAATGGTTTCCCTGTCAAAAAAGGGAGAAAGGAGGGGAGGTAATGGACAAATGCAAAATAGTTTGCAATATTATATTATATTAGTATCAATATTATCATAGTGTGATATTGTGGCTTAGTGTTGTACTTTGGACATGCTGTCAAGATAGTATCATAATGTTAAGATTTTGACAGTGTTTTTTGTCATTTTCATGTTAATTTACCTTATTTTATTTATACAGAGAGGTGAGGTAGTAAATGCTATTTAAGTACTGTAGATGTAATATTGCACATAAAATCTGTCAACCCAGGCAGGAAACACATAACAAACTAGAACTAATAGAGAAGAAAGAAAAATAGAAAAAAACAACTATAAAAAAGATTATATTCAATTATGATAATCAGAGGAATGAATGAAGACGGACAGACAGACCGATAGACAGGCAGACAGGTAGATAGATAGATAGATAGATAGATAGATAGATAGATAGATAGATAGATAGATAGATAGATAGATGATAGATAGATAGATAGATAGATAGATAGATAGATAGATAGATAGATAGATAGATAGATAGATAGATAGATAGATAGATAGATAGATAGATAGATAGATAGATAGATAGATAGATAGATAGATAGATAGATAGATAGATAGATAGATAGATAGATAGATAGACTACATTAACTCTATGAGACAGACAACATAGTTACCTTGAGTTCAGCCCTCAGAAGAACCTGACTTTCAGGTGAAGCTCCGTCCAGGTGGAACCACTGGTCCAGGACCAGCTCGGGTTCAGAGAGCAGCTCTCTGATGGGAACCACCAGTGAGCCGATGGGCAAAGTCCAGGTGTGGGAGAGCTGCAAAGAAACAATATACAATAAAATGAAGCTTTATTGTTATAAACAGAGTTAACAGTCATTGATCAGAAGACGTGCTTCATTATACATTATAATGTATAAAAGCCAGGATACCTTTACAATGAACAAATCCTCTCTGGGGTCTCGAACTGGGAAGCAGAAAGCCTCATTCCATTGAGGTGATGTAGTGCGGTCACACACCTGTAGACAGGGTCAGATTACATTACTCACTGATATTAAGCAGCTGTAGCAATAAAACCATCAACTCTGAGTGGACTGAGGTTTAGTCTTACTGTAGTTTTGCGTGACATTTTTCCAAGAGTGACTTCTGCTCCTACTTTTGGCTCCTTGCCACTCTTCTTAAGCTGTAGAGAGACAAATAGGTTATTATATAAAAGGCACGTGGATTCTAAACAGTGGTTCTCTTTGTCTCATCTTTTGGAGCAGCAGAATAAGACGACTTACTGGTAAGCCATTAGCCTGCTCTATAAAGACAAACAGGAGGCCTGCAGAGGGAACCGCCTTGTTTTGGTAGGATTGTCTGGAGTAGAACTGCAGCACCTGAAGACACGGGATGACATGGGTGAGTGTACATCAAGCTTCCAAGAAAGAGTTTCATCACACCCATGTTTTATCTAGAAATACCAACCTGATCTAGTCTGTCTGACTCGGAGGCGGTTGGAACCCATTCCAGCACCAGGTGGACTCGACCAGACTTCACGTCATTGAGAGTGTACCACTGAGAGGAGGAATGCATTGGTTTAAACACAGAAACTGCAAGGTATGCAAACATTATGGTTATGTTTGACAAATAAAAGTAAACCCTCACCTGATCAGTGTACTGGGCATCAATGATGTTCTTCAGGCTGATCTTCAGCCTGCAGGATAAAGGACATTACAGAGAGTCTTTGTCAGGGTCTGTAGATTAACACGATATCTGACAAATTTATCGCAACTGTACCTGCCCATGAAATCATCCTTCATATCCATGTCTTTATCAAACACCTCCACATGCAGATCCTGTCCAGGCAGCTGGGTCAGAACCACCTGATGAGCCGTCACAAATGAGGAAAGACATCAGACATTTATGCCATTATATTGCAACTTATAATGCAGTACAACAGAAAGCTATAGCGGATGGATTTCATTCGTGCACTTTTATTCCTTTCATGATAGTAACTATAGTGTGGAATGATAACATTGTTATTCACCTCATACATCTCGTTCCAGGTGGGGTTTAGATTGGCCTTGATGACCTGACTTGTGAAGGTTTCACCCCCGATGTTGATCTTGACGTACGGGTCGCTCTTGCCTTTCACCATCCCACCCATCAGGTTGTCTTTCGGGACCAGATTCTGACCTGCCAAAAGGTGAATTCTCAGCAGTCCCTGTCAAAAAAGAAAAACAAAAAACAGACGTATTAAAGGAGTGAGATGCAATGAGATCAATGCTATGGCTGCAGTGGGTATGACCAGGAAGGCAGAGGAAAAACCTTTTAGAAATATTCTAACAACAGCATTAAAAATGTATAAACATTAAATGGTTGAGACCAGATCTCCCCAGGTATATTATATGGATCCAAGGTAGAACTTAATTAGATGGAGAAAACAACAAGGCTCCAAAAGTCTGCCTTCTCCAAAACAATGGAGTCTTTCTTTCTCCACTTTGTGCACAATTCAAGCCACTAAAGGGTGAACAGTTTTCATCTATATATAGATATGTGTACGCATAAAGATCACGCAAATGCATCAAATGCATTTCCATTGTAACAAAAAATGACAAAAACTTGAATATCACACTAAGAAACCAGTAATGGAAACATCTACGTTAAGAAAAAAACTCTCAAATCTCATAAAAAAATGTTATTCTCCCAGGAGGTGGTTTGTCAGATATGTTTAGACTTTTACCAGTCACCAGATATGACACAGGGGCTCATATGACTCCAGACAAGATGATGTGTGGACAAATGAGGAGACTGAACTTCTCATGGGAACTCAAAATGTTAGTGGCGACCATCTTCATCAAAGTGGAGTCAAAGATATTATGAAAATGTCTCCTGCGTAATGGTATTTTGTTAAAAATTTAGAACTAATGCTTTTATTTTGTGAAAAACTGCAATGGAAATGCACCATCAGTTGGTAAATCTAAATCAATCTTTTTTTTCTTTTCTTTTTTTAGATGGCTGCCACTTCAGTTGAATCTGTTACCTCTGTGGCGAAGCTGGGGTGAGGGGAGGTCTGCTGGGGCAGCTTGGACAGTCCTGCCTCCAGATTAGATGACACATCAGCTGGAATGCGTTCCTCATCTAACCACAGGACCTACGTTATAATAGAAAAGAGAACAGAGAGGATGCCCAGTCATTATTTAATCATGAGGCACTGCAGGAAGAGTGAATGGATTGTTCTGCTTTTGTGTCCGTGCCGTTGATCGGCTCTGGAGTTGAAGTGCACACAGAAAATAAATATGCTTCCATCCATTACCCTGAGAACTGTGTTGATGTAGATGCGACTGGCAGATCCAGATTTGTCCAGCTGGAACCACTGGTCCAGGCAGAGGTTAGAGTTGGAGAGCAGACGGGACAGAGGGATGGTGAGGCTGCCCAGTGTCTGCACACGGTCAGCGTCCTTCACCTGTTCAGCCCAACAATGAGAAAAGGTCAAAATACGACCAGAATACCAAAAACCACCAAGTTCAGTGAGGAGTGGTAAATCATATGGACCTGAATGTCTATGTCCTGCTTTCGAGGATCCTGAATGAAGAAGGTGAACGCTTCCTCCCACTCTGGGTTAACGGTTGTGTAACAGGTCTGAGAGTGAGAAACAACAATATGCGTGAAAAATAGAAATACGTCAAACACAATCTAGAATGTGCTAAGGAACACTTCCCCATTAGGTGTACCTTGCTCTCTCTAGTGATGTCCTGCACAGACAACTGCACCATTGGATTGGGCTCTTTATTCCCCTTCTTCATCTATAAGACGAAGAAGTTACAGATGAATATGAATGCACCGACAGGCATCCGAACAATGGCACTCTGTATGCGAGGGCAGAGAGCAATAAATAGATGTATACGGCCCCGTGCGTGCAGCACATGGCGTGCGTGAATAACAGAGTGTGTCCTGTTGCCGTAGCAACGTAACAAATAACCGACAGGAAGTTTTACGGCATATGGGTTTAGTCAGAAACAAGCACACTGCATAGAAACCAAACACGATTGGGTGCGTTTCATTCAACAGTTTCACCATGAAAGCAGAAATGTTGGACAAAAGAAAAAGTGTTTTTTTTTTTCAACAGTTGTGGTTAAACTTAGCCACAAGCATACACCCTGCAAGGGAGTGTTCTAGGCCAAGGCAACAACGAAGAGGAATGTCAGACAGGTGTTAGTTGCAACTCTGCCTCAGTATAACCACACACTCACACACAGGAAGCAGCTCTGAGCCGAGCACGATTGTGGGCGCAGTGGGTAGAGACATTTGACTCACAGGAAGCGCCTCAGCCTTATCCAGATACACAACTAGGATGGCGGCAGAGGGCGGATCACCAGCTTTACTGGTGAGGCTTTCATTTCTTTTCAGTGTCTGGTTGGGGAAGCACAAAGGCAGTGTGATGATAACGAATTAAACACACACACACATAAAAATACAAATCATGGGATAAATCTGTGACTTGAAATGAAGGACTCTAACCTCCTCCAGATGATCAATGCTGGGCAGCAGAGACAACCACTCCAGTCTGAAATGAACCCGTCCTGAGGGAGTGTCTTTCAGAGTGAACCACTGGGGAGGCACAAACACGAGGTTACAGTTCAAAATGTACAATACAACACCTCTGTTCTGATTGTATCCGGCTGAGAATTTGAGGAAATACCAAGAAAATGAGGTAACCATGTGACTGTCTATTTATATCCAAACTAGAAACTTATTAACCAAATCAACATTTATGCTTCACTGACGGAGTGAACCTAGTGATTGAAACCATATTGAAACCAAACAAAATACAAAGTGTGAGCGTGATAACAGCAGCTTTTAACTCACATCATCGACGACGATGGATTTCCTCACCATGCCCAAATCCAATTTGGCCCTACACAGAGAGAGAAGGATGAAGGAGTCAGTGAAAAGAAATAAAAGTAGTTTAGGGCTTCAAATTAAAGTAGGCGTACTCTTCCAGGTGGGCCTTGACAGGTGAAAGATGAAAGGTGACGATGTAGTTGTCAACATAGACATGAGCAATGCATAATGTATGTACCTGCCCAGGAAATCATCCTGGTCTGGGTCTTTGTCATAGACCTCCACCTCCAACTCCTGACCAGGCACTTCATGGACTATGACCTGACGCATTGGACACACACAAAGACATGAGGACCGACAAGGGGATTCGTATGGAAGCCGTGAATGTGAGTCCAATCAGTCCAGTCCCTCCGATACAGAACTGAGTGAAATGATTGGCGAATGACTCTTTCCACACGTGAACCCCCTGGACCAAATCTCGTCCTCCTACCTCGTACATCTCGTCCCACTTGGGTGAGTCTGTGTTGTCGACGTGTTTGGAGGTGAAGGTCTGAGGGCCGACCCTCAGTATGGCGTAGGGGTCAGACAGGCCTGCCATGACACCTTTCACATAGCTGTCCTTAGCAGCGAGTTTCTGTGCCTCCAATAGACGGATGCGGACAACTCCCTGAGGTGGAGAAAGAGAGGGGAGAGGTCATTGGCTGGTTTAGATCGTACAAAGTTGAATAACAGGAGGACAGAGTTTGCCAGCCACAGTGTGTCTGGTTCTGCTCATGTGTTCCTCCTGTTTCTCCTTGCTGATATCTGGGATGGGTTTGGCTATATGTCTGTTTTGAAATCTATTCTTAAAACTCATCTCATTCATCTGTCTGGCCTCTGACATTTCGTAAGACCTCGATTTTTATTTATGAAATGTTGACTGTTTTTATTGCATAGTTGCCCATTTTATTAATATCTTGTTCCTTTTCATGTATTTTACTTTATTTACATTTCATAATCAACATTCTGTTTTATTTGGGGAGTATTTGATTCTCTGTTTATGTCTGTTGAAGAGTTTGGTGCAAACCAGTTCTAAGTTATAATATATAAGTGTCTTGCTATGAATTAGCATTTGAAAGCTGAACTGAGCTGTTATTCCTCTCACTGGCTTGTGTGCTCATGATCTGAAGTCAGAAATTACCATATTTAGGCAAGAGAATGAAACTACACATGGTTTACATTGTTAGACTTCTTCTGATTGGACCAGACAACTTGAGGAAACTGAACACTTGTAAATTGCTAAAGTAGCCATACCCACAAGATTACTCAGCTTTACTGTCTATTTTACTCAAATCTGGTCAATTATTTACCAAACGAATTTCATGAGGCATTGACGAAGGCTTGTAACAAGTGACTGAAACTATTCACTTGATCTGAAGATGCACATTCAGACTTTACCCTGGGCAGTGGAGAGCGTAGCTGGGCCACATGAAGGCCCTGAACCAGAGGGACAACCAGGCGGTTTGGCAGCACCAAGAAGGAGGCGATGGCGTCCATTATCATGCTGTCAGACATGACACTGAGACAAATAACAACAGACAGTTCAGTGGAAATAGACACTGTTCTATTACTTTGATTATTTACTGTTCATGTTATAATCAGGAATATAATATAGTGAGGTTATGTAAAGAAACAGAAAGGGTTTGCATGGCAAACATCACTAATACAACATACAACAGCACTTGATGGTTGTGGTCAGTACTAACATGTACTGTAAGCCAATTAGGAGTTATATCTGCATAACTCACTTCAACCCAGGGATGTCCAACAAATTAGTCAATCCAGTCCAGTTGATGTCTAGTTTCTGCCAAGAGATAACACAAGAATGTGCTGCATGTAGCAAATCAGTTCAGATTCTTGAAAAAAAAAAATCAATTGCAAGGAAAGCATAACAGACTATATTTAGAAACATGGTGCCTGGGGAGGAATGGGTTGAGTGGGGGATGAGCGGACAAATAGAGGTGAGAGGAGATGGGACGTACAGGCCGTTGGATGAAAAACATGGTGACCGCACCCACTATGGGCACATCTCCTATCAGAGGCTCCAGAATCACCCGCATCATCCCTGATAGCTACAGAGAGAGAGAGAGAGAGAGCGGCAGAGAGGAGGGCTGTCAGAGACACTGATAAACGCTTTGCTAGTCTCTGAGCGTTTACTGGAAGGCTACCGGCTGCTTGGAACACATAACACAATTAGAGGAGGAAGAAAACAGACCTGTATTCCCTTGACTCCCGCTTTGCAGAAGTACCTTTTCACCTCCACGTTGATTTCTACATTGCCAACGTAGCTGAGTGGATGGAAAACAAAACGTCACTTGCAATGAATCGCTGTAATGCCGAGAGCAATTGTAATTTGCATTTACCTGATATACAGATCCAGCAGGACTTGACCTTTGTCATTCTCCGTGTGAGCTTTGATCCCCACAACTTTCATGGCCTGGAGCAAACAGGAAGCACATTTGATAGCTCAGTATAAACTTTCCTGCAATTGTTGTATGAGTTTTACAACAGTTAGGAGACAGACAGAGTCATGGATAATTATCAGTCATAGAAACCTTGTCTCCCATGTCAACTTTAGTGAAGCTGAGGGTCTGGAGGTGGGTGCTTGAGGCTCGGATGGATGGGGCGATGGTTTCCACCAACAGCTTCTCCAGGTACTGCCCGACAAATGGCCACACCTGCTGCAGCACCTGGGCAGAGCAACGATGGCATGTTTTTAAGCTGCTTTCATTTAGCCAGACATATGATATGATGTATAAATGCACAGCTTTGCACACAGAGTCAAGGCTCTAAGTAAACTTTGCAGTTTTAGCCACATAGCAACAGAACGATCTACCAAATGCCCCCCGGAGTAGCCATAACTGTAGAACGACAGAGACAGCTGCAGCCAGTAGAGTCTCTGCAGCTGTTTGTCATTTACTCTGGCTCTTTGCTTTTCCCCAGTACGAGTCCTGCGCCCTTAATGTGCTCAGTTACAAAATACTACATGCGCATGTGAAGTCTCTATTCCTACGGGGAATGGTCCAAAATAACAGCAACTGTTTGCTTGTGTGATTGTGTGACTGTTAGGAAAAAAAAAAACCCAGAGTTGGTTTGCAGGCATAAGTGGAGAGTGAGTCATCACCCGCCTGTGCCTGTGAAAGACGAAGTCTGAGCAACGAGGGAAACTGGTGACCTGCCCTCCAGTAGCCTCGGTCTCAAATCTCTGCTTTGTCTGGCACTCTGGCACTTGGATCTCGTGGTCTTGTTAGCGTGAATGCTTTTATTTATGCATGTCTTTATTAAAGGCTGTAGCTTCTCTGGGGGGAGACAGTGAACGAAGTGGGGAGAAGGGGTGAGGTGGGGGGGGTGGTTACAATGGCTGCAGTTCTAATAAGTTTGGGGGGGTTGGGCAGCTCCTCCTCCTTCCTGTGAGCAGTGAAATGGAAACGTTGAGTGGGCTGCCTGGCACCGGGCCTGCTCGCTGCAGTGCAGACAAACTGGCTGCTACACTGACGGGGGTGTGGCCTTCGGTGGGACAGGACAAGCACAGCAGAAGTGCTACGATGGGTCTGACAGCACCGAGCTGCAAACGTAGCAGTCTTCACTGTGTGTCCATCAGCACAACAGCTGGGCCATTGAACAGAGGATAAAGGCATTGTGGTTTAAATAGGAAACTAATTATGTTGTACCTTGTTTAGCCACTCCACCTTCTCAACATCTGGAAAGTTGACCTAAGGGAAAGAAAAACAAAGGAGAGTCACTTTTCAATCATGCAGAAAGCTTGATGAAACACATAACAGGATGCAGATTAGCACAGCTTGATGCAGGTCTGGATTTGTCATTACCAACAGTTCTGGTCGCTTACCAGGCGTTTCTGCTCCAAAACACATTCACGAATTACATAAACAGAAGCAGCCAGCAACTGAATTTATCCTTGCAAGTTCCTCTGTCAACGTTCCTCTCTATGTTTTTCCCCCATTAAGGAAATTGTCACGCATTGTTTGCTACACATTCTGCACAGCAGCAGCAGCCAGCTGTGTGGTCATGCCACTTTCTGGACACTTTATTGTGGAGCATGCATGCTCTGGAGTTATGTAACTAAGCAAATCCTGTAATCACCCAGTGAAAAAAGAACCCACAGGAATAGGGTGTGGCTAGATGTCCCAAGTCTAAACAGACCCATGTGAGTTTTCACCGTTTTGAGTTGTGTATATACATACATAGTGTTGGATGTGCGCGTCAAGACTCTTGTGAACTCTTGTGACTCTTGTGACCCTAACCCTATGCACTCAGCAAACTTAATTTCAAATTACACAAAGGGTTGAAGGGTCTGAGTTCTGCTCCTCTTGCTGTTATGGTTGCATTGCATTATGAAATTCCTTATTATGTTTCCAAACAAGTTAGGTCTTGACATGCAAACCCACATTCTGCAACTGCCTCTGCAGAACTAATGTGTCCACAAAACTGGTTAAGAGCTTCTGCATACCTGTTATGACCTGTATGTTGTGATTGAACCTGAAATATTTAGAAAAAGAGTTTTCTTAAAAAGAAAGAAGTTATCTGCTTTCAAGAGCAGTGTGTGTGTGTGTGTGCATGTGTCTGTGTTACTGCAGACAAGGAAGTGAAATATTTCTTGAGATGACACATGAATGGATTAGTTTTACCAGCCTTCAGGCATCGAGAGAGGTAGTGCACGATACGCAAAGCCTGGAGTGACTGAATATCAGCTACTGACTATGGTTTAGATCAGGTGCGGTCAAAACCTGGCCCGGGGCTCCAAACTTGGCTTGTGGTCTTTTTCTATGGCCCACATTTTCTATGGCTCACAGCACACACACACACACACACACAGAGAGAGAGAGAGAGAGAGAGAGACAGAGAGAGAGAGAGACAGAGAGAGAGAGAGAGCGTGCAATGGGTATCCCAGTGTAATAAATATATTCCCATATTTTGTCTCTTACACTGTAAAGCAAATAGGGTGCTTTCATAGATAGATAGATAGATAGATAGATAGATAGATAGATAGATAGATAGATAGATAGATAGATAGATAGATAGATAGATAGATAGATAGATAGATAGATAGATAGATAGATAGATAGATAGATAGATGGATAGATAGCTTTCTGGTCATCCTGTCTGTAATCATATCGTGTCAAGTTGGTTTGTTTGCAGGATCAATCTGTCAATCACATCAACCGAAATCATTGGATCTAAGTGATTTTGTGATTTTTAAGGGGGGGATCCTCATTGGCATAATCTGGGGTTACCCTGTGTCACAGACCCAGTTTGCGTGTGTGTGTGTGTGTGTGTGAGAGAGAGAGAGAGAGAGAGAGAGAGAGAGAGAGAGAGAGAGAGAGAGAGAGAGAGAGAGAGAGAGAGAGAGAGAGAGAGAGAGAGAGACGGGGGGGCTTTGCTGAGTAACGAGACAGACAAACGGACTGTCCGGGTCTCTCACCCAGGCAGGCAGCTCTTTCTTGATCCTGGACACTTTCCTGGAGGTGAACTCCTCCTCGTTGTTCAGGAACTGGATGGCTGACTTCAGCCGTGCCTCCTTGGCTTCTCGGGCGTGTTTCCAGCCCGTGTAGACCATCATGCCGAACACCAGCAGGCTGGTGCTGACCCTGTAGTAGCCGGCCAGGTAGACGGGCAGCAGGGCTCCCAGACACTTCCCGAAGGTCCAGAGGACCGCCACGGCGCTGATGCCCTGACGCGCTGGGGCGACGTCTGTCTTCTCCTCGGACATCTGCGCCTTCTCCTCCGCCTCCTTGGCCTCTTGGCTTTGCATGATAGCGATATCGTAAACCAAAAAAAAACAACAACTCTCTGCGTACTACACCCTACTATATATCAACTGTACAAAGTGCGCCGGACGAGTCCCTCTATCGTTTCGTTCCTACCGAGACATCTTCGTCGCGGGTTGTAAAAGAAGAAGAAGAAAAAAGGTAAACCTTGAGGGTGAGCTGTGTTGTTTTATCGGAGGAGAAGACGCCGGGTTGCAGGTCTGCGAGGAGGAAGAAGAGGGACTGAAGTTGTGGTCCTGACTGAATCCCGTTATCCGGATGAAAAACACGCCCCCTTGAAGTGATGTAAACTCTAAAAGGGACGCATCTTTGACTCCTGGGCAGCCGCTGCTGCTGCGACAGCGCAGTCATCGTCTCCTCGAGGTAATTACACTAATTACTGCAGCAGTTTGATACATCCTGCAACAATGTCAAAGTAGTTTTTTAAAATCTAAGCAAACTCCTCTTGGCCGTCTAACTAACTCCTATGACGACCTGACAATAAATCTCAATGAATCTGATACCTGCCTCATAAAGTACGATATACATTATCTTGGAATATACAAATATACAATGAGTAATATGATCAAATGAAATAAAAATGTATGTATTTGCAAATGTTAAGCTGACAGTGTTATTTGTATTTGTGTGTATATATATCTATGTATATATATATATAAAGAGATAGATAGATAGATAGATAGATAGATAGATAGATAGATAGATAGATAGATAGATAGATAGATAGATAGATAGATAGATAGATAGCTTTCTGGCTATCCTATATAGATATATTATAGATAGAAAATTACAGTAGTTTCTGTAGCTTTACAACATGATTGTTTCTTATGTTTCTGGCTGAAATATGTATTTATGCATATCTATATGTAATATATTTGTAATATGTAATATGCATGAGATAAATAATAAAAATCTTGAATACTTTGAATCTTGCCGGTGAAAAGTAAAATGTAGAAAGGACTTTTAAGTCGATAGTAGACTGTGATAGACGGTGCGCTTTTCATTCCTTAGATGACTTCTCAAACATGTTTTAGATTAGGAGTAAAATGAAATGATGCTGACTACGACCACAGATGCTCCCTGTAAAAATGGCCAAAGCCCAATGGAGGCTGAGGCTCCACATTTATTTATGCAGCTGATAAATAGAGCTTTTTTCACTGTACTCTCACAACTGTTGTTAGTTTTTACACATATGAAAGTTTTTTTTTCACCAGTTCATATAGACTCTTTGTATTGTTTTTGCACTCATGCATAAATTGCTTGTTATCCCATGAGGATATACTTTCCTGAGCATTTTAAACTAGCACAGTAACCTGGAGCTTGAATTTCTTAAAGGGAACCTCCATAGGAAGACGGTGAGGATGTTTTATGACTGTGTGTGTGTGTGTTGCTCTTCTCTTTGTTGCGTCTTCTTGGACGATGTCTTGCATTCACTCCATGACGTCCTCCTTGAACACAGAAGGAACTTCAGGGACAGATTTGTCCCACTCAGATCCTCCTAGAAGTCTTTTACAATACCATTCTACTTATTTCTCACTCCCTTGTCTCACTTTCCTCTTGTCAGCAGAGATAGATACAAATCTTATTGATATTTATTGTAGTGAAATACCACATCTGGATCATAACTCTGCTATTTATATTCTAAATAGTCTTGTTTTTCTTACTTTATTTTGTAATTTATATTCTTAAAGAACATCTTAAAATAAATATTCATGTCAGGCAATAAGCATCCTGATTATGACAGTCAAAGTGCTGACCTCACAAACATTATCTACAGTCCTGTCTGCTTCTGACTTTGTATACAGTGGTAGCAACACAAATGTTCAACCGTTTCTTTTTTTTTAAGAATTAATAAAGACTCTGCTTATCTACAATTTGGTATCCCCATCCCTCCGATCATAATGGATTTAACAGCTGAGAGGTAAGATAAACTACCGCTTTGTGTCCAAACATTCACCTAAAAGGACGCATTCTTTCTGACTCCGCTCCAGTTTGTTTTAAAACTGCAAACTAGGCATTCTGCTCAATCCCTAAATCCTGTGTGAGTGTGAACACAATCCTGCAATGTGCCTCCCACTGCCCCTGGCACACAAACAGCACATATACCTCGTGTTTATACAGCCACACGGATACGATGCTGCTGGAGACGTAAGAGCGTGTTGTGTTCGAGTTGACACAATGTGACTCCACCCAAACAACTCAAGCAACTCGGGGATTATCGACATGGGCGAGAAACACAACAAGCCCTCTTCTACTCTGGTATCGAGTCACTCTGTGAGAACTATGTTCCTGAACTTAAATAATGAACATATTGTCAGGTGTAAAATGAAACAGACAGACGGCACGCGATTCATTGCTTGAACGTGTGTTATTCATTTCAAATGTAAATGTAGGTAAGACCGACCAACCAACATAAATTTGCAGCAAAGAAATCAATGAAACGGAAAACAAACTGCCTCCAGATTTAAGTTCTTAAATTAGAAAGGTCTTCCTTTGACAGATTTTAATTCAGTTTTAGCTCAATGTTGTTTTCCCATTCATATAAATGGATGGAGGGGGTCTACAATGGAGCACCAGGCATCAACTGCTCCTTTTTCTTAACAGTTAACAGTTAACAGTTAACAGTGAAGCCGTGATCTTCCTGTTGCCTATGCCAAAACATATATGGTAGAAGGAATACATAAAAAAAAACATATACATGTATATATACATATATGTGTACATATATATATATATACCCCGGCAGGTCGCAAGTTCGTTCTAGGGCACAGACATTCAAAGACACACAGTCACAATTCACTCTCACACTATTCGGATGAACGAAGAAAGTTTGTTTTTTTTCTACTTTAGAGTCTCCGATCAACCTAAATATACATCGTCTGAACTGTGAGATGAAGTCAGACCGGGACCCGTAGAAAACCAAAACAGACAGGGGGAGGACATGCACAAAAGGCTCTTGGTCCGACCCGGATACCCAACCGGGGACCCTCTTGCCGCGAGGTGACAGCGCTATTCAACTTTTGAGTCCCTCAAAACAAATCAGAAACAAAAGAAGACCTTTCTATGTCTAATTCTCACATGTCCTTGTCAGAGATGCTACAGTCTGTCCAGGCCGCACCTGCGCGGCGGCAGCTCGGCTAAGGCTTTCAGTGTAAACGTAGTCTCAGTGAGGCAGGGTGGTGATCCTCATGCTCTGACTTGCGATGGGGTAGGACACCATCGGGCTGGTGGCGTGGCTCATGGTGATGCCCGGCAACGGCTGCGTCATGGAAACGGCCACCGGAGCGACGGACACAGCCACAGGCGCCATGGAGACGGGCGGCGCCATCCCCTGGGCGATGGTCTGTGCGAGGGCGGCAGAGAGCGGCGTGATCTCCGGGTTGAGGTGCGGCGGAGGCGCCGTGGGCGGGGCGGCGTTGGTCGGAGGTGCCGCCGGGGCGCCGGTGGGCGCCACCAGGTCCTGCTGGGAGACGGGACGAGGCTGCAGCCCGGCGTTGCTCAGGGTGGTGTGAGTCTGAGCGATGCCGTGGTTGTAGGAGCTCACCGCGCCAACAGGGGGCGCCAGACTCTGCTCAGTGGGCGCAGGGGTGGAGGACAGCGTCATCACTTTGGTCTGGCTACGGTACTGAGCGTTCTGCTCCAGCAGGACCTCGTTTGTGGCCACCAGGTTTGAAACCTGAAAATGCACAGAAAGAATTAGGGGAAACGTCTCGGGACTGGGATTCACAGAAAGACCAGAAACCTTCGAGAGCATAAGAGTATTAAACTGCATCAGGTACTTCAATACCTCGTCCTTCAAATATTTAAAAATGTCTTCAATACATTGATTGCTTCTATACATTCATCATATAGCCTCATTCATCCTACAGTGTGTATCTTTTAGCTTTGTGTGTGTCGCCCCAGGGTTTTGTTTTTTTAATTATTGATGGTACGATTACTAAAACATTTGTTTGCTCGCCATGCTAAAATATGTGCTGCAGAGTTTTTGTGCTCGCAGATTTCTTTTTTGTACAGTGTTAAAATCTGGACATCGCTTCCGTTTTCCATTTTGACCAACAACCAATCATTTTTTAAATGTTAATATTATGCCTTCGTCCATATGAAGGAATAGGCTACATGTGTATGCATGTTACATTGTCAGAATTATATTTAATTTTTTTAAAAGGAAACAGTGGACCAGTTGAGGTCCAGATTTGGATTGCATTATACCTATTCTTCAAATAAATTGATGTAACATTTCACCTGCCTCCTGTCGACTATTTGTGAGTAACATTGGGTTTTCTCATGACGAGTGGATAATGAATTGAACACGAGTCGGAACCAAAACAGCCAACTGCAGACTAAGTGGCCATTGACGGGGACAATTTGGACTGTTGTATAATCTTTTTCTTTGCCTTATTCTATCTTATTATCATTTATCTTCCCTCTGTTTTTCTCATCTCTCTGCCATCTGATTCATTGATCCTAGAAACACACTGGAAAGTTGCAGAGGAATTCATACAAACATATAAACTTCCGTGCTACTTGAACATAGACATAAAATATGACTATAACAGGACTGAATGGTACATCTGCTGACTGACAGGCATTGCTTAGTATTTATTTTTTGCTGTTTATTCAGCAGGAGGTTTGAGCAAACTTTGTCCTTGGCAGAGTGCATTTGTGTCTTGTGATGTTACACAATGTCTCTTCAATTAAATTTTTACAGAGGACGTCGTCAGGTGACTGCGGGAAGAGAAAGCACTTTCGAGTCAGCTGTTCTCAGACTGAATGCATCACTGAATACCTCGCTGCTTGTTTCAGGGACAATCCACCCCAGAAAAATTGTATTCAAAACAAAGTTTGATGAAAATTTGTTTTGATCCAAAAACCTCACTTTTGACAAAGAAACTTTCTTGTCAACAAGTTACATTCAATATCATAATGCAATTTCACACAGCTTAAAACAGATAATGATTTTCCTGAAAGAAGTATTTTGTGGGGAAGGTTTACAAGACCTGAATAATTTTAAATAGGAATTAAAATATAAGTTTTATGTTTCTTTGTCTCCATTATCTGTTTGACCCTCTCATACTAACCTGCTTCTTCAACTCTTCCACTCTCTTCCTCAGCAGGGAGTTTTCCTCCTCCAGGAACCTGTACTCCAGGGGCCGTGGCGGCAGCGTGGCCTGGACCCCCAGCTCGTAGTGGCTCCCTCCTCCATTCCCCTCTGCCAGGCGCAGACCCTCATACCGCCGTCTCTTCAGCTGCAGAGCAGTGTGGTCCAAAGACGCCTCCATGGAGCCCGCATCAAACAGCCCGTTCTCAAGCAGGGGGTCGTACATTGAGCTGCGGTCGTAACGTCTTTGCCCTGCGGAGCTCATGGACATACAACCGCTCATCCCGCCAACACCTACTCCCCCGACTCCTGAGATAGTCGGATCTCTGCACCCACCCAGACTGGCGTAACCCATTCCCATTGTGTTACTTCCACCTCCACCTCCCACAAAACCTTGCATTCCTCCATAGGTTCCTCCTCCTCCACCACCAATCCCTCCCCCGGCATTAACCATCCCACTGGCACCTGGTCCCACCACACCACCTACTCCCACCCAGGAGGGATCGTACTCATAATCTTTTTTGACGTGGCGAAATTTACACTTACTGCCCCTCTGACACTCTCCTTTGAGGAAGTCTCGGCAGATGGGAACCTCCCCACGGCTGTGGGGCAGATCCATGGGGGACAGACCGAGTCGTGCTGCCACGTTCCCTCTCAGTCTGAGGGGCAGTTCGCCTGTTTTCTTGTAATAGTCCTCATCTTCTTTTGAGCCATGGACGAAGCGGCAGTTGGAGCGCATGCATTCCTTATTCTGGTAGTCGTGACAGAAAATGAATTCGTTCTTCTGCACCCCCAAGTCCGGGACATCGTTGAAGTCTAGGTGTCTGAAACGGCAACGCTTCCCCCTCTTACAGACATTACGTATGTAATCCCTGCAGACATGATCTGAAGCCATCCCTGCCCCCTGCCCCCCAGCTCCACCATTCCCCATACTGTTGCCATTCCCGAGCGCACCTGCACCCCCCATGCTCCCAGCGCCAGAGACGTTGCCACTTCCTCCTGAACCTGCGGACCCGGACCCGGATCCTCCCTCGTCACCCAGACTACCAGCGCTCCCACCACCAACTAACAGGAAAGAAGTGTCCCGGTCAGGCATGGCGCTCGGCCCAGCGCGAGGAGAACACAGCACTCATGTGTGTGAGGAGGCGCTGACGTGACCTGGTAAAAATAAAGATACAAAAACAAGTAGCTTTCCTCATTGGTGAACTGGATTCTTTTAAATAGCTTCCAAGATTATGAACCCACACAGAAGTTTCAGAGGCATAGACAAAAAGATCACCAAAAGACACTAAAGCAAATGAACAGTTTGCAGGACAAGACACAGGCTGAAAATAGTAGCACATAATGTCACTCTACAAGTGACACTGTGACTTGGTGAATAGCAGAAAGGTTCCTGGTTCTAGTCCCAGTCAGACTGAAGGTCTTTTTGCATGTTTTCCTTGTGTTTGCATGGGTGTTCTCCAGGTTCTCTGGTTTCATTCCACAATCCAAATACATGCACATTTAGGTCAAATGGAGACCCTAGGTGTGAGAGTGTATGGTGTATGCATGTGTTTGTCCTGCGATGAAATGCAGACCTGTCCCAGGCATTATCTGGAGATGTTCAAAGCTTGGACAAATGATGTCCACAGACTTTTTTTTTCTGCAGCCTTTGTTTTTTCAATCAATGCTCGTTTTACTTTATCTCAGAATTTGAAATAAATGCAATAAAATGCAAATACTGTTATCCACGACACATCTACTTAACTGTCTGTGACAGCTCAAAAGCATACATTAACCCAAAGTTTGTTTATATATATATATATATATATATATATATATATAGTAAAAAAAAATAAACGTTTGGTCACAACAAGAGACACCGACACCTGACTTTTTGCAGCTTGACTCTTCGGACGGTGCTTGAACACCAATATAATTAAACTCTTCTTATGAGGTGTTTAATTATGTTTGTTTGTTTGTTTTTACTGGTTTTAATTTGACCAACGTTGATTTATCAACTTATCATCAACTGCGTCTTAAACTTTCAACCTTATTCACGTTAAGACACCGTGGATACTTGCAGCAAAGGGAAAGCGTTTGAGCCGTGGACAACACAATAGGACCTAGTCATCTGTACTTTCGTCATAAAAAAAATGCATAAACTTCATAGTTCCCCCGTACCACACAAACACACATTTCTGCTGACATTTTGCAGACTTGGTAACAAATCGATTGATAGGGCGAAATCGACAAATGCATCGTGTACCAACACAGTAGGTCGTTGCAGCCCGGTTATCATCACAGCTGATGGTGATTAAGTATTATGAACACTGGATGCTCAGCACCGTTTTTTTTGCTTAATTAAATCAGAAACACCGATATCTCGATATCATTCGTGTCGTGCGAAGATGAAATGACCGATAGGGTTAGTGGTGGATCATTAAAGCTTAACTTATATCCTCGGATCATCGATGACAGTATGAAGAGAGTTGCTAACAGGCTAATGCTAGTGGTGCCTCACCGAGCTGAAACTGAAGCAGGATCCGCAGAGCGACGACTTCCCCTCGGACACGGACACGACTCCAGCTCTTCTTTACCGGAACCCACCCTAGCAATCTTTGACGAACGGGGCAGATGATGAATCTGGCGTGTGTGGGTTTTCTTTGTTGTTGTTTTTTTCCTTTAAGCGATAAGTCTGCACGGCCCCGACGTTGTTTACCACATGTCTTGAAGCATCCTCCAAGACCAACGAAGAAGACCGCGATCCAAGCGGAGCTCAGCGGCCACCTGGTGGTTGAGAACGAGAACTACACCAAACTAAGTTTTTTAACTTGTTTTTTTCTCCCCTTTTGAATGGTTCAAATCCAGTGTTTGTTTTTGTTATACTTATTGTAACACATTTTCTTTAAAGCCATAAAATTAAGATTGCCTTGAAGGCGATGTTATTTCACTTAAAACGCCGTCTTCCCTTTAAATAGGCGTGACTTAACGTATTATGCCACAAAGACAGTGGAGTCGGGGTGAAGTGCTTCAGCGGTTGTACAAAAAAAATATTGTAGGACAGGTGTTTTGTGTGCTCTGCCGCATCGCCTCATGCACACGTGCACAAAAGCCCACATGCACACGCACTGTATCGGTTGAGCTTCCTGGTACAGTCCCAGTCTGAAAACACCTGTGTCCGGGTTCCTCATCCGTGCACACAGACACCCAGCATGGCTGCACTGGGTGCTGCTGCTGTCCGCTGGATGCAGGTCTGCCTGGTCCTGCTGCTCTGCCTCTCCCAGGTCCTGCTCTCTGCATCGGAGGCGAACAGGAGAAGTTACTACGATACTCTTAATTTGGAGCCGACGGCGACTGACAGACAGATAAAGAAGAGTTTCCGCCAGCTGGCCATAAAATACCATCCAGATAAGAACAAGAGCACCGATGCAGAGAAGACTTTCAGAGAGATTGCTGAAGGTAAAACGCTGAAACTGCAAACAGCTGTTTTATAGTTAAATGAAGTTTTTACGTAACAGATGATTCTCTTGATGTGGAAGCTACATAAACAACAGCTGCCTTCCTCTCTTTGTAGGCGGAAAAGGCACTGCGTATTCAAATTGGTTTGTCATTATTATTGATATAAGAGAATAATGGATATGTAAAGACACTGTCAGCTCTTAAGTAAAGCAGCTCCTAAAATGCAGCAGAAATTTGACCACAAAGTTGTGGTAACATCCCCTTTGAGCAGCCAGGATTCCTCATTTCATTTACTATTTGTGAGAAAGTATTACCTTTACCAGTGAAACTTGTGTTACTCTTCTTCCAGCTTACCAGGTGCTCTCCAACAAGGAGAAGAGGAGACAATACGACACCATGGGCCATGACGCTTTTGTAGAGGATGAAGATGCTTCAGTTAATCCTGAGGATAAATTTGAGCCAGACTTTGACTTCCACTATGCAGATCTATTCAACGATTTCGATCGCAGTGCCTTTGAGGAGGACTCGTACTTCCACTGGAGTCTCCATCAGGAGTTTGTGATGGACGACAGTTCACATCACCATTACACATTCTCAGATGATAGCTTCAGATTTTACTTTGGTGACGAAGACGAAGAAGATCAGTTCTACTAAATGTTTTGATATCTTCAACCTGAAGGCTGTATGACTGTTAAATTTATCTATTTTTCCTTTAAATAAAGTCTCTATATTAAAGTGCCATCCCTGTATCTATGTCTTGTGTCCAGGAATTCAGGGGAATTCAGGTCAGGCTGACTGTTTATTGTGAGATAAGTTGAGATACAGTTTTGTTAGGTGGAGAGAGGACGGCAGCTGCGTGAGCTGATTAGACCGTTTGGCCAGTTTTCCTGTGCGGGTGTGTCGGAGGTCCTGAGTTACTGACTAACACACCAGTTACTCATCATTTTCCCTGTGCCAGCACTTTAGATTTGGCACCATTTGAGGCCATTCCTCACAGGACCAGTGTGCACTTTGACCTAAAGGATATCCTGTGCATGCTCAGCAGCTGGAGTGTGAGCACACGAAAGCCAACAAAAGGCAAAAGATCTGTGAAGCTTTTTGCGCGCTGATCAGGGTACAAGGAGGTTTTTTTGCGTACCACAAAACGGATAAAAGACGAACTGGAGAAGTTAACTTAGGAGTTCGACAATGATGGTAAGTTCCGTTCAAAAACATTGTGACACATCATGTGATGTTTTTGTTTTATATAGGCATCCATGCATACACTGTGTTATATGGGATGTTTTTCCCTGGAGGTTTTTGCACTGACTTCAAGGAAATCCATTTATTTTTTTTCACAGGAAGAGGTAAAAGATGAGAAATCTGCTTTGACCGTCCATGGTCATAACATCAAGGTTTCAGAGGTGCTGAAAGATGGGGACACACTCACCTTCCTCATTGTATCTCAGAAGGTGTGAAGATTATTAATTGAGCCCTTACTTGTTTGAAGGATTAGATCCACACAAAGTAACATCTGTTTGATACCCAGTAACATCATTGTGCCTCGTCTGTGGCAGCTGTCTGGGACAGGGGAGTACCATGTGGACCGGACCTATGAGGATTTTGAATGGCTTCAGCAGCACCTGTTTGCTCAGGAGGATGTGCCTGGGATTCAGGGAGTTATAGTAAGTGCTTCATTCCATCTGCATGAAAAACTAAACGCTCAGTTTGTTGTTTCTCTCTGCGTTGGTTCTCTCTATGTTTTTCTTTTTATCTTCACTGTTCATGGGAGCCCTGCAAACCCATGCGTGCTCTCAGAATCGAGAATCTAACAACGCCTTTGGCAAATTATTAATGTGCATAAATGTGCTGAAAAAGTAAACCATAGCATGGTGTGTTATGAAAGCCCTCCTCCTTCCACTGTACACAGACTCTGTTTCTTCATAATCAGGAAGTGCTTTTTGCTTTTTTGTGTGTGTGCTGCCATTCATCCAATATAAATACAACAATCAGGAAGTATTTTTCTATGCTACTTCCTGTGATGACAGAGTATTTGAAACATGATACTTCAAGTGCATGCTTGCCTGTTAACTCAAGGGCTGTGCAGGTCCTCTGCAAAATAAAAATAGAAATAGAAAGTAGACTCTTCACGTTTCAAAAACTTGACAATAAATGATAATAGAGATTTACTCACTTTTTTCCTCCTCAAGTTCCCACCTCTCCCTATAAAGGCTCAAGTGAATGCATCTGCCAAGGTCATTAAACAGCTTGGTGAGTCCACTTCCAGTCACAAAAGATGCAATAAAGATTTTAGGTTAAATCAGATACATTTTTCATTTCATTATCTTAGCTATAGAGAAGCGTCTTAATCCTAATGTTTTCTTTTGCCTTGCAGGGATCCTCAGTCTGGGAGAGTGGCTACCATATTGTAAAGCGCTGGAGACCTTCCTCAGGCAGACTGCCACACACAGCATACTCAGCAAAAACAAAGCTGTGGACGTTTTCCTGACGAGCGTCGATGTAAGTGGACACACAATAACATCTGTGTTTTACAATCGTCCCCAGTGAAAAGACAGAATAATACGTTAGAAAAGGGGCTGAGGCATTTTTTTTATGAGAGCAGCAGATAAAACATGGTTAAACTTTCACTAAATCTTAAACAGATTCACGTGACAAATATAGTCTGGTAGCTTACATACATGGCCACTTCTGTGTCCTTGCCTTAAAAAGACCATCATAGTGGTACTGAAGGTTTAAAAGGGAGCAGCATCTAGCAGATGCCTTTTTTATGTGAGCTTGTAAAGGTAGAACTGTAGTGGCAATGTCTGTAAAGAGTTGAAAGGACAAAACATTAAAAGGCTGGTGCAGTGTCGCAAAACAAGGGAACTGAAATTTTCAATAAGGAATGAGATCGCACACTGTTCCTGCCAAAGTGTGACCCTGAATGTGTGTCGGAGTATAATTTCAGCTGTGCACCCCATGCTGGAGTGAAGAGACATGGTCATACAAATATGGACATATTTAATTAAAAACTGAAAAGAGGACATAATAAGATCCTGAATGGGATGAGGCGCCTCCTCTGATATGAGAGTGACCTTGGCTCGTGGATGAGATGTGGTTTGCTTCAAAGGCTAACAGGAGGTAGTGCAATCTTGTGTCAAAATGCTTTGTTCGGTTTCCCTCAAATTGCAGATAGTTAGTCCTTTTGAAACCCTTGATGTTCAGTCGTAACTGCATATGCAGATTTCAGCTTGCAACCCATCCATCCATTATCTTATTCCATAATGTCACAGTGGTTTGCTGGGTATTATCTCCTGTGCAAAATAAAGCCTCCAATCGGCCTAAACATGCATATTTTTGGACATGCAAACTTGGATTTGAAAAGGCCCTCAGTCCAACCAGGATTCAGATTCTGAATGAAATTGATTAAAAGCAGGGACCTTGTTGCTCTGAGGCGACAGCGGTATTCACCACATCCAACGTGCCACCTCATGAACAGGATGATTAAACTAAATAATGAATGCAGTCTCTGTACAGAGTGTAATTACATCTTTTATTTTAAACACAGTTATGCCTGCAGGTAGACACACACACACACAGACTCATTCCGCCTCTTTGTTCAACTAAAGCAGGCAAGGGAGTTTTTGTCAGCTCTGGATAATATTACATAAAGCTGTTTCCACAGACGGATTCTCATCTAGTGTGGAATGCAGTCAGACCTGCACAAGCAGCTTTTTAAGATGGCGTGTGTGTGTGTGTATGTGGGTGTGTATGTGTGTTTGCAGATTTCTAATGCTGAAACAGTATTCATTTGGTAGCAAAGAAAGATCAGTGAGTTTCACTCTGGTAATAGCAAACTGCAAACTGCGTGTCCCATATACAGTACTTGCTCTCAGGTTGGCAAGTTTCCATACATAGTAATTAAAGCTTTAACTTCAAAACATTCCTGCTTATCTGTGTCCTTGTGTGCAGCCTCCAGGTAGGCAGAGAGTCAGGAAAAACATCTTCAACCGGCTGAGTCAAGCCGTGGAAGAGATGAGGAAAGAAGGCCACAAGGTACAACCCTGAGACTCACACACCCTGAATGTTACAGCCTCTGCACCTGTGTGCCAGGTATTAATGCCCCATGTCTGCATCTGCAGGATGTGGATGACTTCTTCCAAACTGAACGTGATCACAACCTTGCCCTGACCAACTATTCAAAGACTGCGGCTGAGGTAAGCTGGTCTCCTGTGTGTTGCCTTTATTTTTTTACACATGGTCCCTCCTTCGGTTCTAGTATCATCATCTCACCATGTTTGATTTTTCCCTCAGAAATTCCTGGATGTGGTGCTCACGGAGCAAAGTGAGAAATCTCCTGCTTTTCCATGTTACATTTTGGTGTTAAATGAGATTTATGTGCGTTTAGAGTAAACAGCTGATGCTTATTGGAGGATATATCATCTAACAGTGTTTGTCTTCATTACATCTGTATTCGCCCTCAGGAGTGATGTTATTGTGTGCTCTGTGTTCTGTTTGTTTACAGAAATAGCGGTGGCCTGTGGGCACTTCTCAGCTGCTCTGCATCTCTGTGTGGAACCTGGAGAGGATCCTGACAAACAGGCTTTCTCCAAGTGAGTTGGTAATTGCATTGCTCCCATGCCAGGATCACATGTGCTTAAAGTCAATGCCCCTGAACACTGATTACGAGAAGTAAAACAGAAACAAATTGACAACTCTCTCTTGTTACAGGGCTTGTGTGAAACTATCAGAGGTCTTTGAGACCATGAAAGTAAGTTCTTTGTTTATTTTGATAGAAACTGATTTTATTCTGTGTAATTCTGTGTATCCTGATTAACTTTGTTAATCAGGACACACACCTGGTGATTTTGCGGGGGTGGGGATGGGGCACACATGTATGGTAATAGCTGCATGGGCAACAGATGTGTCGAAATTGACACAGAAGTATCTATAGAACTCATATATTGTTATCTATAGAGCTCATAATGTTTTATATTTTTGCAGAAACACATGGTCAGTGTCGCTGAGAATAACATGAACACTCTTGGACTCGGCCTGGACCTGGACTCACGTTACCAAGAGGCAGAAAAGGTTTATTATCTAACACTAAAGTCAAAAAAACAATATCATTTAAGTTTTAGGGGACACGGGATCAGTGCCTTGTACTGTTGCCTCAAGCAAGAAGGTTGCTGCTTCACATCCCAGTCTCAGCCATTCCCCTGCTGTGTGGAGCCTACATGTTCTCCTCATGTATTCATGGGTTTTCTCTGGGTAAACTAATTCCCTCCCAAAGTCCAAAAACATGTGTTGAGGTTAATTGGAGCCTCTTCATAGTCCCTAGGTGTGAGCGAGAGAGAGTGGTGTATGACCTGTGATGGAGTCAGTTTGTGTACAGGGCTTACATCCAGATGAGATATCTCTCTCTCTCTCTCTCTCTCTCTCTCTCTCTCTCTCTCTCTCTCTCTCTCTGTCTCTCATACATACATACATACATACAAACATACATACATACATACATACATACATACATACATACATACATACATACATACATACATACATACATACATACATACATACATACATACATACATACATACATATTTATATATACTTGGCTTTCTATCACAATCTATCTATCTATCTATCTATCTATCTTATCTATTTATCTCTCTATCTACCTATGTACTATGTATTGACTGTTGTCCTGACTGTTGTGTGTGAAGTACACTGTTTTTGTCACATGCAGGAAATGCTCTTCAGAAGAACCTGCAAACTGGTGGAGTTGGAGGCTGCCCGGAGGAATGCAGAGAAGGCCAAACCCGTAAAGAAAGCTGCTGTGAGTATATGTTGCAATCTGCTTTCTGTCCAGCAGGTGTCAGTAACCCTCTGCTAAAATGATTCACACGAGACACAAGACTCAATTAAAATGTGTTTTCACCCTGAAAACCGTGACGCCGACTTAACTCTCCATGCTGATCAGATGGAGGACGTGAAGAAAGCGTCAGAAACCGAGTTTAATCACATCTGTGCAGTTGCCAAACAGGAGGTGAAATACCCTGCTCACTCTGTTACGTAACATCCCGATCTCTGGCTGCATGTATGACCATGTGTGACGCGTCGTCTCTGCCTCCCAACAGATCGAACTGTTCCAGGCTGCACGTGTGGAGATGCTGCAGCAGACTCTGGTCCAGTGGTGTGAGAAGCAGCTTCTTACAGCCAGAGAGAACGCTGACCAGTTCAGCCGGCACCTGCAGGCCCTCAGAGGGATGGCCTAGTGACCCTGCACTTAATGAAACGTCCTCAGTGTGTCTAAACATAGCACGGGGTAACCCAAACATGTCCTTCAACCCCGCTTTGCTGCAGCACGATGCTTTATTGGCTGCAGTCGCATCCACAGTAAATAACGAAATATGAGGAAAAAGAGCCTTCTCGATAATCTAATAAGATCTCAGTAATTTTTATGCACACACTCTCTCTCTCTTAATCTGTTCTCAGCCACTCTCAAACCAATAAATCCTCTGCAGAAACGCTGGTTTTGATTTCTTGGCTGTGGTGTTGTCGTCCAGTCAGACCGTTGTGAGCGTAGGTGTGCACACCGAGCACCGCACTCCAGAGTGCATCGTGCCGCTCTCGATCCACTACATCGGCCGGGGTCGCACAAAATAAAGTGTGATGAATTGATTCCCAAAGTACCTGCTTGCCTTTGTGTGTGTTTCTTACTCCTGGATCATTAATCAGTTGGTTTGACTGCTGCTGCAAGGACGTGGCAGCAAGGACACTCTGTGCCGCCTTTTTTGTTTTTGGCTTTTCACGCTGCCACCATCTTTGGGAATGCTGCACCTGTTTATTCCAAAGCTCTGCCTCCCGTTTTCCATATGAGACCTGTGGTGTGATGTGGCACAAAAGTGCGACGCACTTGGTTAAAATTTCTGCACTTTAGCACAATGTCACCCTCCCCTTCTCTGTCTGCTGCGGACTGCACGTCCATATCTCAGCGCTGCTGCGTGCTTCATCTCATCTGTTCTGGCCTGTAATCTCTCGGCTGGGTGAATAAGGAGGAGTGGTTCCCATTTGAGGGAATGAGTTTGGAGAGAGATAGACGACAAGTCTCATAGGAAGAGAGGGTGGAGAGGAGGTTTGGCTCATTTGAAAATGAAGGAGCAGATAAAAAGCAATCATGCCTCAGGGTGGGGTGGTATATAGGATATAGGAGTTCTTTTACACCCCACCCACAAAGACTGGAGTAGTGTGTGTGGTGATCCGGGCGGCACAGGTTGTCCTTCTTGTAGGACACACACACTCTGTGATGCTCTTGCCACTTGACATCATTTCTGTAACTTTGTCATGCACCCTGGTAACTACTGCTCTACATCAGCCTCAGAGAATTGCCCACAAGAAAGAATGAAAATTTAATTTGGTTTCTCAACCTGCTTTATATCCACACTGTGTTGCGGGGATGTGGTGGATCACAGTGTTCAAAGGGCGAGAGGGAGGAAATCGCATCAATCACGGGGGCTGACACACCATTCACTCTCACACACTAATGCCAAGGTTAAAGTTAAAGGCCTAATCATGCATGGTGTTTAGGTGCTTCTGGGGTGAACTGGACATATAAATATGCATAAATACATATTTCAGCCTGAAACATAAGAAACATAATCATGTTGTAAAGATACAGTAACTACTGTAATTTTCTATCTATCTATCTATCTATCTATCTATCTATCTATCTATCTATCTATCTATCTATCTATCTATCTATCTATCTATCTATCTATCTATCTATCTATCTATCTATCTATCTATCTATCTGTCTGTCTGTCTGTCTGTCTGTCTGTCTGTCTGTCTGTCTGTCTGTCTGTCTATCTATCTGTCTGTCTATCTTTATATCCATCTGTCCATCCAAACTCAAGGTAACAATGTTATCTATCTCATAGAATCAATGTGATTCATCTGTCTATCTATCTATCTATCTATCTATCTATCTATCTATCTATCTATCTATCTATCTATCTATCTATCTATCTATCTATCTGTCTGTCTGTCTGTCTGTCTGTCTGTCTGTCTGTCTGTCTGTCTGTCTGTCTGTCTGTCTGTCTGTCTGTCTGTCTGTCTGTCTGTCTATCTATCTATCTATCTATCTATCTATCTATCTATCTAGTCCACTAAATCACCCAAATAAAAATGTGAGTAACTAAACTATTTCAATTTTTAATTTTTCAGTACATTGTTGTTTTTTTTCCTTTTCTCTTAAATCTAAATTATGAAACAAGACACATGAGTCTTTGCACGTCTTCCAGCTCTCTGTTTACCATCATCAAACACAATGTGCTCCAAGGGCACCTGAGGAATGGAAATGAATTCCTTTATTCAGCGAGCAAAGTAATGGAAAAATCTGAAATTTCGACCCTGTTCTGTGCTGCCAGAGGGTCATCAAAGTCAACAGCCTCAGGTGTTCGCTCACAGCCTCGAGTACGAGCCTGATGGTGGCACTGTGGGGAAAAGTCAGGCTGGCTGGAATCACCAGTGTTTGTACAGAGCTTCAGAGCAAATAGCTTTTGAGATATTTCTCCAATGAAGTGGATCGACCAAGCACCTCAATTTTTGCCTTCCCCGCGAAATGTTCTACATGTAAATGAATAGATGAAAATTCTGCACCAATGCTGCAAAAGAAAAAGCAATCGTCCCCATGTGTGCATGCTCAGACTGTATGCCTGACCTGTTTAAAACCGCTCAGAACAAAACAACGAGGGCTGTTGAAGCAACTTGCTTTGTTTCAATCCTGGGGGGTGATGCAAACTCTGCCTCGGCATCTTGAGCCTTTTCCACACTTTTGGTATTCTGTGCATGTTTGCTAATTGACTGAAAAAGCGTGTGTTGATGCTCACCTGCTACGTCCCTGAAATCCCTGCCCAGCTTTTATACACCATTTTATTTAATAACACATACTAACAAAATGGCATTTTCCCATCTTCCCGGCACATACAGTTACTGTTTGTTAAAAGAAAAATTTCACCATTTGGGTTGCACACATCATTTACATGGTTTATCGGCCTCGCTTATGCACAGTTGAAATTAAATGTTAGACGTTTATGGACCGTTTTAACAATTGTGAGTTTTCGCCTCTGCACTTCCATTCTAGCTCAGAAAAGTACACACGATAATTATGGTGCACTTGCAGGACAATTTTTTTCTCAGGATATAGCAGCTATATACTGCAACCTTATCCTGCGTGATGTACCCACCCCTGCTGTTTGTCACTGCATTATACCACATGAATTTCACAACAGGGGAGCCACAGTTCTGCTGCTTTTAGTGTGCGGACGCAGCAGCAAACTAGCACACATGGACACACACATGGATTCTCACACACACACACACACACGAGAGCTCTTCTCCACTGCTGAGAGCATGACCCAGATCAAGGACATGAGGATCATGGCAACACCATTTCTATCAGTGTGTGTGTGTGTGTGTCTGTGTGAGAGAGAGAGAGCTCATGTGTGTGTGAATGTGCTTCCTATTGAAAACATGCACTTAGTGCTGATTTGCTAAAAGAGCTCATGACTGCAGGAAAGGCAGCACTCGGTGCACCGCCCTATGGCCTGACAGAGATCAGTTTGTCAAGTGTGGAGCGAAGGCAATTGCTCGTCAATGCACAGAGAGTGACTGTGACTCAGCCGCGCTGCCACAGTCTGATGAGTATGACAGGCTGTTAGGTGATGGTGAATATGTGGATCCAGGCCGCTGTTGATTAGCGGCTTTTAATAAGTGTTTGCACAGCAGGTGTTTTATCGCTTCTCGTTCCTTACTGTCTTGATTCATAAATCTGCACCGTGCGATTTATATGTCGCTGTCAAGAGTGAATGAATCGCTGATTATGTAAGTCACTAGAATTGCAGCGTTCCTTTTTCTAACTTGACAAAAATCCTCAAGAATTTGAAGATGAATTATGAGATATTTCTGGTCACAAGAAGTAAAAATCCACAAGATATTAATGACAGATGTGTTAATTCACTTAGTACCACTACTGTACGAAGTGATTGTAATAGAACAGAAATCCTGTCAGGTTTTCCTCATACTCGTTCCCCCTTCAGACATCTACATTGCTCCTCTCCATCTTCACAGACATCTTTGATATCTTTGAAAATCTTGGGCTCATGGGAAGCTGCAAGAACAAAATTTGACTACAGAATGCTAATATGAAAGTTTCTCCTTTTTACAACTTCCCGATCTGACTTGACATCCCTGCCAATTACCACGGATGTCAAAATCCAAAAAGGAAAGGGAGGGGAAAAAAATCAAACTTTTGCAAGCTTAATCCTGCATTCGCTTGTGTGATGCCTCTGTCATAAGGTCCAAAGCTCGTCTGCGCTCTCGCAAATTAGTGAGTGTGCTGCAGCTGAGTTGAGTCAACCCAAGGTTGTTGGCACCTCATTAAATCTAATCACTGGCATACACAGATTATGACTCATTAAAAGTTTGTAGGATGGAGAATGAGACAGGAGGAGAGGGAGTGCAGGAGAGGAATGCCATCATGCAGATGCCCTAACCATCTGTAGTGTATACGACGGCTTCATGAGGTAAATCCCACTCTAAGTGTGCAGCATGGCACAAGGTAAACACTCCAACGCGCCGTCTCCCAGCTCCGAATCCGGCTCTGATGCCAGCACTCTAGCGATGATTTGGACAGTGGATGTTGTCTCGTTTTTCTCCCCTTGCAGTGGATTAGGGCCTCGCTAAGCATTAGACTTGCTAATTCAGTCCATTTCTCTGTTCACTACTGAATGCATCCATAAATATTAATACTTTCACACTCCCCTCCTGGCTGCTTGTCACGCGTTCAAGGGATTGCGGCTGATGGTATGACATCGTTAATTAGGTTTGCTGGAATAATGTCGGCGCATGAACCTATGGACGGCCTGACACGCAGAGGTGATGACTCTCCTGGCATCGCTGAGGCGCTACAGTGTTCCCTGAACGCACCGTGACATGGGAAACAGACAGAATACATGCAGCAGGGAGGAAAGACTGTAAATCACCTAACAGCCACACTCTCTGGCTCCAAATGGAAACGCGAGGCAGACGCACACCGTATGTAATTTAGCATACTGTGCTGTCGTCATGTGTTGATGATGATGTGCTGTCCTGCAAAGGGACAGTGCTGTGAATATCAACAAGTATGCATTTAGAGAGCACAGACATACAGGCATGCACACAAATGCACCCATTAGAGTAAAATCAATTATTCATCAGTTTTTCCACCACTGCTCTGACCCACACACACGATCAAGTTCTCCAATCCAGAGGTCGTTTTTATCACATGTCTCCAACGTGTGGCCTTTTCCCCTCGTCTGCCCCACCAACAGTGCCGCGTGGGTCGACACGTGATTACTATGAAATACTACTGTGGCCGTCGACCGCTGCAACATGACAGAGGTGAAAGAATTACACGTGGTACGTTACATGTTTTCCACCACTTTGTTGACAGATCCATTTTTCACAGACTCGTATGGATCTGAACCTTGAAATTATTGCCCTGTATAGTAAATGTGTTTACTCTGTTATCACCAACTCCTTCTTCTTTATACTCCACTTATATATATATATATATATAACTTATTTAACCATTTTTTTAATATGATAATTTCACCTGGGAGCCTAGGATTTGGTGTCTGAGATATTGGACAATTTGTTTGCCAATTCTTAATATATCACCAGCTTTTCCTCCATCAACTCTTTTTAATAAGATGTGATTTACCTCCAACTGTTATGCATACAGCAGATTGGGCATGAGATCGATGTCTACAAATCATTATTATTGTGTTTTTTGATTAATGAAACAGTTTTCATATTCAGTGGATCGAATATACCTAGACACAGGTCTGAAATTTAATCTGAGGCACCAAATCAGTCTTTGTTATTTGTTCCCCAGTGTTATTACTTTATCTGCTGTGATCTTTTCCTCTTATTCAAAGTTCATTTTCGCTCAAAATTAAATTCTGCAATCGGTTATGCCAGCCCTGTGTTTCAGCCTGTGTGTGTACAAAATAGGTCTGAAACAGCAGGATGGGCTCACAACTAGACCTGGTGGGAGTGTTTCATCTCTAGATAATTAACCTTTTAAAGAAAACAGTGTACTTGCTGAAATGAGAGAGGGTTGTTCAGCTTCAGCACAAACGCTTTCTTTTCTTTTTGTTTAGTGTGGCAACAATTCAGATATCATCAGCATCATTCTCCAATCTATTCCCCAATCTTCCTCCCTTACTCTCCTTGAGCATTATCCCCAAGGAGTTTTCTGGAAAGCACGGCTGGGCTGGAATCTTGACTTTGGGGAATAAAAACATCTTTACCGAGAAATGGCAATAAAATCTTGAGTTCTCGGAAAAACAAGTTTGGTAATGGGAAATGACAATCTTCATGAAAAACTAGAGGTCGTCCTGATCGGGCATGAACTTTTTCAGGCCCTCTCATACCTGTCCTCAAATAGAAATAGAAAATAGACATTTATCTGCATCCATTTCCCCTCCACAACCGTTGAAGGATGAAGTCAACAAAAATCAAGTCTGAAAATCACATTTTCTCAGTGTGTCTGTATCTAACTTGCAGGGATACAGCCATAATGGTAGAGCTCATGCAAATGAGACAATCATTTTCAAGCTTGTTCAATTAAATTTCAGTTGAATGTAACTTTATTATGCCAATTTACAGCATTCATTAACTCAAGGCACAGCAAATAATCAGATCCCAAAAAATCCTGCATGAGCAACGAAAAACTTCCTTTATATATATATACATATATAAGGACCCAACTTAGAGACAGAGAGAGAGAGGGGGAGAGAGGGAGAGGGAGAGAGGGAGAGAGAGGGAGAGAGAGGGGTCATATTAATAAACTCTGAATGAAGTCAGGATAAAGTCACATTACGAAATCATATTTGTCCAACTCGTACTTTTTTATGATACCTCTGTGACACATCGGTCTATAAATATGATCTAAAGCTCATAGCGATCAGCAAAGCATTTATTAAATGATATGAACGAGCAGACTATGAAGCCTGTACCTGAAACCTGATGTAATGGGATTTTGTGTCTGATATACATCAGGCTGCGGTTGCTTTTAAAATGTAAATGTCTCTGGCCTGTAATGTTGTATTCCACTCAGGTTTCAGAGTTTTTCACGCCATTGTGCTTGATCTTAAAAGGATGCTCTGATCATGTGAGGTTTGCCTCAACTCTGCAACTCTCTGCAAAGCTTTGATGAGATAGGACATAACAGGAAAATCTACCGATCACAACAGGAAAGAGTATTTCTTTTTTTCGTCCATCAGCTGCGAGACCGCTCCCCTGAAGCCGTGCAGGGCTCACGGTTTCGTTCAAGGACACCTCAGCAGGGCGACGATCAATGGCAAAGGGGCTCAAAACCGGGGCCTCCTACAGAAGTTGGATTCCAGGCTCTGCGCTCACTACGCCACCTTGATGTTCCAAACCGAAACGTACAAGGGCAAAGCAGCCAGATGGAAAGTCATCCCAGCCCCGACAGCAAACAGAGGTGGAGCATCTGTTGCAGGGATGCATCCAATCTCGCTCCGGAACTTAAGACAAGTCTCGCCTCACCTTTCATGCTGCTCCCACTGACTCAGACTTGGCACAATGGATACAGATGGGATCGCAAATGCCCCCTGGATACTGCTATTAAATTTCACTTTGAGATAATGCATGCTAAAGTCTCATTAAATCCCAGTCAGAGATAATGCATGGTAAACTCCAATTATGGTTTGATTAGGAGGCACACGGCCTGCAGTCATGCTGATTGTCTTCTTAATCAGACGCTTCCTTCTGCCGAGCAAACAAGAGCTGAGAGAAGGGGAAAAAAGAGAAGGGGAACAAAGCAAAACAAGCTGAGCAAGCAGTGATAGTTTCTTTTCTCTCTGTGGACAAAAGTGAAAATATTGGGTATTGTTTTTGGCATAATGAAACCATATGAAAGTGGATTTTAAATGGAATTGTTTTTCTGTGTTATTACTGTGTGACTGCAGAAATTAATAATTTGACAGAAAGTGATGTACAAGCAGAAAGAGAATTTCATCAGTTTAATGTTTCCCATTTAAGGCTTTCAAAGAAGCACAGCAGTAGTATTGATCATCGGCTCACATTGATCACTTTAATTGCACTGTTTTGCGTTTACAGATGACTCATTTTGTCCAAAAGACCCAACAGTTTTATTAATAGTCTCAATATTTGCATAATGCATGTGTGCTGTGTAACCCAAAAGAGGACCATAAGATGAACTTTTCTTTTTTACTTTTGTTTGCTGCCTGCACCTGCAGAGAGCATTTGCAGTTCTGCCTGATATCCACATCCAAATATCTTGTGTTTTTCCACCCAGATGGTACAGGGCTTTTTGAAGTATCATGGAGAGGACCAGAGACGAGTCAGCAGCTGTCCCTGTGCCTCCTGCTCGTGCAGACTGCGATTTATCATTGCCTCCAACCTTATTATTGGAGGACACGCTGCTCAGCAAAGTCAAATCAAGTGTATTTGTATTGCCAAATATCCCATATAATGCGTAATTGGGCTTTAAAAGGCACATTAACAACGGCTACTATCTCGGCTCAACTCTCAGAGAAGACAAAGACGTACTTGACAACAAAGAATCTCTGCACCCAAAGGGAGAGGGAGGAAATAAAACATGGGTGCAGCCTCAGGAGAGGTAATTCAAGGAGACATCCTCCTTCCTCGTACTGTTGGGGTGCAGCGGGAGCTCTAGCATTTTTGCAAAAATACAGCAAAAATGATTAATAATAGGATACAGAATTTAAATCCAGATGTAAATGTAGAAAGTCACATTAAGGATGGTTAAGCCCAGCCCATATGGAGTTCAGTGGGAGGTGAAGTGGGTGGAGTGGCCTCAGGATCCTGAAACTCGTATGGTGAAGGAAACTAAGGACGACTTTCTCGAGCAGAAACAGGCATTGACAGGAGCCACATAAATAAAGGCTACAACATGAAACACTGAATGCTGGAGTCATCCACTAAACTATTGATAAAACTGTTTTCTAAAGCCACAGTGAAACAGTTATACACCCTGTGCCAAGCCTGTGCTGCACTGCAGAGACAGTTTAATCCCATCGAATTTAGAAAGTTATGCATCCTCTTAAGACGGCCGGGATGAATAGGTTTCAGGATTTGAAAATCACAAGGTGGGCAGCTTCCTTGACAGCAGCCGCAGGTTTATTAAGAGAAAGAGCTCGGGAGAAAGGGGCTGGATTCCCTGGGGATTTTTTTTTTTTTTAATTTCCTCAGAAGCAAAGACACCTGCCTGCTGAGATCTGAAAGCATGTAAAAGTATGTAGAGGTTTTTAAGGTTTGTTAAGTACAGCAGAGCAAGATCAGGCCAGAGCAAATTAGGTCTCGCTGGAGTAAGAAGACACGGCTTACGGAGGGAGGACTAGAGAGATATGGTCAAATTTTAGTCGCTATTAGATTATTTTGAGCAAATACAACGTGTTATTGTGGAAAGGTGAGGACCACATTAAAGCGGAGGAGATTTACAGAAAAGTGCTGATCGCTCACCTGCAGCAATTCTCTCTCCATCAAAGCTTTCTGCTTTGTAACCGGAGCTGATGAAAAGTCGTTTTCTGATGATTAAAGCACGTGCAGCGCAGTTACAGAAGAGAGGCCCCGAGACAAAGGGGAGGAGTTGAGACCGGAGGAGTTATTTCATTAGCCGTGTAAAATATTTTGTACTTTGCAACCCCCGATGCACTACCAAACACACGCCCACACGCAGATGGAGCAGGCAGAAGTGATCCACATAAATGTGGATAATTTAGAGAACATTATCATCCCAAGCACAATAAGAAGAGGAAACAAAGTCATTAAAAATGTGGAACACAGTCTTAGATTTACAACAAGCGTCACCTGCAGCACTCGCTGCCTCTCCTCCTTTGCATCCGTCTGATGTTGGGTGTGTACGTGTGTGTACGTGTGTGTATGTGCGTGTGTGTGTGTGTGTGTGTGTGTGTGTGTGAAACTGCCTGGTATTCCTCTGCATTTCTCATACTGTGAAGCGGCCAATTAGATGCTGATTGGGGGGGGGGATGAATGGTACAGGTGGAAGAAATTGGGGGGAAATTAGAGGAGAGACGACTGCGAGAGACACAGAGCGAAGAGATGAGAGCAGGATGGAGTTACACAAAAGGACGACAAAGGAAAAAAACGCGCCCCCTTTTTCTCTGAAAAGGGGAAATTAATTGGGCAATCTTTAAAGAATCTTTCTTTTTGCGGGACTGCGGCGTTATTAATCAAAGTCAGACAGCTGAGTGAATTACTCGCTAGAAGTGATAATGAATGATGAGGTAGAGTGTGTCCACTCTTGTCTGAATGGGCTTTCACGGTGCTAAGATTAACCCCTCCTCTCACTCTCTCAGAGGGGCCGCGCACTGTGTTATATGTTAACGCAAGGCGGCCATCATGACCTCACCCAATCTCCAAAACACAATGACGAATGATGCCAAATTGGTTTTATTGGTTTATTTTCACATCAGTGATAGACGCACACACACACACACACTCAGCAGAAACCCTCTGTGGCCTTGTTTAGAAACATCACCTTTGAAACAAAACACATAGACAATAAAAATAGAGAAAATCGAAATAAGAAAACTGAAGAAGTATCGTCATCTTGTATCAAAATAGATAGATAGATAGATAGATAGATAGATAGATAGATAGATAGATAGATAGATAGATGGATAGATGGATGGATAGATGGATGGATAGATGGATGGATAGATGGATGGATAGATGGATGGATAGATGGATGGATAGATGGATGGATAGATGGATGGATAGATGGATAGATAGATAGATAGATAGATAGATAGATAGATAGATAGATAGATAGATAGATAGATAGATAGATAGATAGATAGATAGATAGATAGATAGATAGATAGATAGATAGATAGATAGATAGATAGATAGATAGATGGATGGATAGATGGATGGATGGATGGATGGATGGATGGATAGATGGATGGATAGATAGATAGATAGATAGATAGATAGATAGATAGATAGATAGATAGATAGATAGATAGATAGATAGATAGATAGATAGATAGATAGATAGATAGATAGATAGATAGATAGATAGATAGATAGATAGATAGATAGATGGACGGACGGACGGACGGACGGACGGACGGACGGACGGATAGATAGATAGATAGATAGATAGATAGATAGATAGATAGATAGATAGATAGATAGATAGATAGATAGATAGATAGATAGATAGATAGATAGATAGATAGATAGATAGATAGATAGATAGATAGATAGATAGATAGATAGCAGCCCTGACCTGTACAACGTCTGGAGCGATTGCCGTTAAATTTTAATCAAAACGTTTAATTTTTAATTTCATTCATAAAAATGACTTTGGTGATTTATTGCCCCCGGGAAAGAGTTTTACTTGTCCGGTAAATCATTTCGGCATTGACGTGTTGGACTTGTTGGACCCTCCCAACAAAGTGCCCTTATGAATGCAGTGCCCCAGAGAGCAACGTAATAGCTCTGACATTTTTATGTTTCGCTAAATTGTCATGACGTGCGGTGGATGGATTGTCATGACATTTCATGCAGACTTTCATATCTTCCTCGGAGGTGAATTGTAAAAAGTTTTGGTGATTTCTTAACTTTTGTTTTATGACAACATGACTGAGAAAATAACAGCTGCTAATCCACCCATCTTCACAGCTGCTGGGTGGATTAATAAAGGTGAATTGAAGCAGATTCAGGCAGATTTATAAATCTTTATAATTGACTTGTGTTTTGGTGGCATTGGTCACAGCGAGGCAAGCAGGACAGGATTTGTTAATGCTTTATCTTTAATTCCAGTCCAGTCTTAAATTGCCATGGATTCTCATCAGTCTCAGCTATACGTTGGAATAATATAGGTAATACAGTCTGGCCTGTGTGCAGTTTCACAGAGCAGCTTGGATGAATGTGTAGACTCTAATCTGCACACACAGATTTGTTTCCTTTAATCATATTCAGACTTATTGACTTTTTCTTTTCTTTTAGATTGATCTGCTCATTTGTCCACGCCGTAAAGAGAGCAGTGGCTACTAAAACACATTTGACATTTATATAATCAAAACTGCACCAACTAATGTATTTATTTATTTATTTGTTTGTTTGTTTGTGCATGCACGCTGTACAAGAACCAATTTGTCACTGCTCCGTTTCTATACAGCTGCAGGTTTGTTGCAACTTGGAGATATAAAGTGGTGTCACTGTCAGCAAGACCATAGCAGTCCTCCATCTCAAACAATGATCTGCAGAAATGCTCACAAAGCTCTCTAATCTGCTCTGTGTAGCCAGTGATGAATATGAATGAGGATATGAATATAGATGAGGAGAGAAAAATTAATATTGATGAAGGTTTCTCCTCCCTCTGACTGATGGTGTGGGGGCATCGAGTGGAACCAATCAATCATCACAGAGAAGCAAAATGATTGGCAGGCAGGTCTGTTATTCTTTTCAGAGTATACAGTACCACCTCGTGTGTGTGTTTGTGGATACGCGTGTGAAAACGTCTGCACGTATAAATACACATTTCAGCCGATTTCATCACTAATTCCGTCGGTCACCTGGGCTTTGTTCTCACCTGCGTTTGCAAAACTTCACGATAACGTCGCTATGATTCGTCTGCAGTCTGAGTAATGTCTGGGTACGGGTTCCTCTGCAGGTCTATTTGAAGCTGTGGTAAACAAAAAGTAATGAATGCATCTACCCTGACAAACTAATGGAACCACTACAGGATGTTTGTTGGGATGACAAATTACATGCAAAACAAGCGCATGCATTTTCCCTAATGGTTTTATTGTCATTCAACTGATTAAACTGGCTCCACTGTTTAATGAGGCGTGCCGGGGCAGATGGCTGATGAACTGATGGGAGTTATGGGGTGAGGTCAGGGGTCAAATTTTCTTATTGACCCTCTGATTGAATTACCCTGAAGCACCTTATCAGTAATAGCGGGCACCCAACACCACTTTGATCTTTTCCAGTGTCACGCAGTTCCCTCGGCTTTAACTCCTCTGCAGCCTCTCTGTGCTTCATTACAGGCCTAATGCAGCGTCTCCTGTTCCTACAGCTGTGGGACCATTTACCACCTCTTTACCTTGTGCTTTTCCCCATTTACCCCAGACCTCCCATTCCCAGTAATGAGTCAAGATGCACCGATGGCTGCGTGGATCACGTTGTTCCCTCACCATCTGTGGGATATCGACTGTGCAGCTTTCGCTCCGTGCGAGAGAAAAGTGAGTCTTAGTTAGAGGCGAAATGTCTGCTCAGATACCTGCATCTTATTAGTTTATACATGAGTCACAGCGTGGTCAAAGGCCACTCGATAGAAGACACAGACGCCCTAACCAATTGGATATATTCACAAAATCTGGTCCTTTTTGATGCAAAATAGCATTTTGTGGCCCAGGAGTAGCGTCGATAGGATTTCTTTGCACACAGCCAAAGAAAGAGTTGCAATGTAATGTACAAGGCAATTAGTTTAAAAGGTACTGCATGTAGGTAGGAGTTTGTGAGTGGATGTTATCACCTTTAGACAGAGCCAGGCAAGTTGTCCCCCCTGGTTATTGTCCTCGGCTCTGTGCTGAAAGAAATAACACACCTTATTTATTTATTTATTTCTATCGAAGTACATGTTGGTAGAACGTGGTAATGTTCGAGGCTGCAGGGCAAAAATGAATGAAATGTCTGCTGGGAGGATAAACACAGGTTGCTAAAATGTGGGCGAGTTCACTCCCACACCAATCAGCTCGTACACTCATTATAACAACATTCCTTGTTTCGAGCATGCCCTCTTGTGTTATCTTCAATAATTAGGTACATATTAGTGTAAAATCACACACTTTGGTTTTCTTTTGGGGGGGGGGGGGGGGTTTGTTGGGTTTTTTTTTTCTTTTATCTGTGATCTGACATGAATATCTCCTGGAACGACTTGGACGCTATCACAGAAAACCATCTCTGCTGACAAACGCTCGCTCACTACAATAGTCCCCACTGTCACTCCCTGGTAGTGCTGTGACAGGGACTGTGTCGACAGTGGCAGGAGCTTCTGTGATGAGCGTGCTGCCGGAGACTGTGACATGCATCCATGGTGGTGGTGCAGAAGGGTGTGACAAGCATAGACAGGACTGTCTACGCTGTGTCATGAGATAACATGTCAGCGCAGTGTGCGATATTCCCTCTGGGACACGGTTTGTGTGAATGAGATGCTAAAACCTCCAATGTCCCTGTTAAAGCTTTCCAGTGTTGGCAGGAAAAAAAAACTGAGAGTGAGACTGCAAATTATGAATGAATGGTTAATTAGATCCCATTGTGCAAATAATTTGGGGATAATTCGTGGCCACACAAAATAAAGCATTACATGAGCATATCCTGGAGGGATGTAATCGGCTTACATGCATGAATCTCTTTTGTACGAACCCTCTCTGAAAGCTTTTAGCCTGCCAGAGGTGGCTCCATGTGTCTTTTCTGCCTCACAGTTCGCACTGAGCGAAGTCCACAACGTGCGTCTGCCCTGCGAGTCTCGTACATTCTGGCTGGACACTGCAGAGAGAGCGTGTCTTAAATAAGATCACTGCCCAAATTCTTTAATTGCTAAATGGGCTCTAAATTCAGACTTGAGCGTAAGCTGAAAGAGACGGATAGATATTTTTAAAGCGAGAAACTGCATTCTCAAGCCCTATAAATCAGTTGTTTTGTTCTTTGGCAGCGTTCTAGAGCCAATTAGTCAGATGGATGTGCAGTGTTATCTTTACTCCAGCTCTACTCCACCCCCCCACACCCCCCACACCCCCCCCCCCCCCACCACACACACACACACACATGCAGCACAGAGCCCCTGTAAACTACTGCGGCCAAATAGACCCAGATAAGATCAGTAATAAAGAACCACCATGCTGATATTTCTGCCATCGCAGCAACTAAGAGAGAAGTGCCATATATTCTCTCATCTAATCATATCACTTAGTACCGTTCAGACTGGAACATTATTGAATGGGTAGTAAAATGCTTCTGCAGCCACCGTCCACACTCGCTTTCACTGCTGTAAAAAATGACATCATTTTTACCTACTTCCTCAATGAGGGAGTTTAGATAGTAAAATTTTTGACACACTTGTGAGTTATTGTTTGAATCTGTTCATCTCACGGGCCATAAGGAGAGTATCTCACTGACCATATCTTAAAGGGTACTTAGAGGGATTTAGCATATAGCACTTGTGTAAAGAAGAGGGGAGTATAAGAGACACATTTTAAGTTAGACCGTGTAACGTGATACAACAGAAATCTTTTTAGATCCTTTACTACAAGTTCAGACAGAACCCAGAACTGCATTCAATGCCAAAGAAGACAGCCAAAGATATGGGAGAAGATGAAGAGAAAAAAAATCGCTCTGTCGTGGCCAAATTCAGTCAGACCAGTGAGGCAAGATCAGCTTTTCAGGTTTATTGCAATCTTGGTCCTCCAGGTATAAGAGACAGTACAGTGAATGCAGTCTGCCTCTGACCGTACAACAATCATGACTCATGTTTCCCTTTATACACTCACATTAGCACTGATATTTGCTGATGTACGTCAGTGCCCTTCAAGCATATGCAGAAGTGATAAAAAAAAACCTGCTATGATTTATCGGTAAAGCTGGTTCTCACTCCTGGCCCAGCAAGGAGGTAGCGCTACTCTGGAGCCAGTTTTTCAGGACCAGTTCTTTGGCCTTAGATACAGAGACAATGGTTCTGAACAAAGCACCAGCCCAGAACCATGTCAGTGGAAAAGACCTTTCAAAATACTGATTGTAAATATTGGTAGAAGACGTCACCTACAGGGCGTGACCCAAGTGTTTATTTTCATATGGCTTCATGGAGCTACTGAACTATGCAGCTCAGGCCGTGACCTTTTAATGGATGGGGGATTTCTGCAGGGGAATGAGACCCACATTAAGGAAACTGCAAAAAGAATCAATAAAACAAAATAAAATCAATAGATTTGTCAGTTCCTGATTTGGCTGTATCTGAGTGTTCAATTCATTGGAAAGAGTTGCTCACCAGTTACTCTAAAAGCTTCTCTCTCTCTCTCTCTCTCTCTCTCTCTCTCTCCCTCTCTCATTTCCTCTGATTGGTGCAGTTGAGGTTTCTACACTTGGTGGGACTCACATGCTGAAAATGCCAATGATGTGGAATGAACGGCTGCAAGTCAACAGACGCAGTCATTAATACTGGCCTCAGGCTGTGCTGCGGGAATGAAAAACAGAGGCTGGATGTATTTCTTTAACGTTTATGTCAACAGTTCAGTGCTTCAACAGCAGGAGCACCGATGTGCAATATGTCTCTGCATGTGTGTGTTGGTTTTAGCTGTTTCCTTGCGAAGCAGCCTGTTTTTCACAAATACAGCAACTAAATATTTGCTCCAATTTTGAGACCTGGTAACATGAAACCATGAAACCAACCATTATGAGTTTATTATGGTGAGAATATGTTAAATACTCTCACTAAAAGTCTGGATATTCAGAATCAAAATCAGAATTACTTTAGTAATCCCTTAGAGGACATTGTTTACAAATCAGTTGTATCAATGAACAATAGCAACATATAGATATAACAGTATAAAATAATAAAGTAATAATGATAGTGGACATTCACTCAGATGGAGGAGTTTAACAGCTGGTGTGGTGCTCATTTTAGTTAAGTTAGTTTAATTGGCTGTTAAAAGCTTTGCTTTCAGTGATTCATTAGAGTAGGCACGGAAAGTTCCACTCTGTTGTTTTGTTGTATTTTATTTTTGTAGATTCAATTTTAATTCTAAACACATTTTCTTTCGTTTTGATGCACCATGTACCAGGAGATGAGTCAGAGATGATGTCGCTATCCATTACCTGCAACAAAAGTGCAACAAAATCGTTTCTTCAGAAATAGCTGAAAGAGAGGTGAAAATTGGCTAAAAAATGAGATAGCCGCAGTGACGACGTCGCTCGCACCTAGCAGCTGTATCCGAGCTGCTTTGTACAACAAAGAAAGGTTGTAAAGAGGAAGTGAAGCGGATTGTGAAGGAGTCTGGACAACAGATGCAGGATTTTAGTTCAAATTTGAACAATAGGAGCAAAAGAAAAATCAACTGAAGTCAAATAAATCCATTTTTTATTTTATATTTTTTAAAAAAGACTATGTCGAGCATACAAATTGGTGTGAACTGCTTGAAATATTATACTTATGCCCCCTCACTGCCCCATACAGGTTCCTTAACTTTGTAAAACACTCATTTCACAGTGTGCTTTTGTTTAACTAAAACCTACCTTTGATTTGATACCGCCTGTCATCTGTTGTAAGCGTAATTTCTAATAATTTTAATTCCCCTTCTTCTCATTTCATCATCCTTCAGACGGTAAATTGAATCTGAAACTCCTGAAATGAGTGAGGGCCAATTCTAAGATTCTTACTTTTGCACAGCCTCTGCTACTATAAGTATACTCTATCTGACTGAAAAGTAAACCTGAACTTTCCTCAACATTTGGCTGAACTTTGGCTGAAAACATCCTGCAGGGAGGTCAGAGTTCACTGCCAAGCTCTTGAACACTGTTGACACGGTCTGACATCGTTGGTTTGATTCCCGGCTTTGTCTTTGCAACCTCGAAACCCTCGGTGCATTGGACTGCATGTGTTTGGGGCAGATGTTCACGTCCAGAGACAACGCCCCACCAGAGCCTGGGAACTCGTGTGAAGGCTTGCCGATCACTTGGCCTCGATCTGGTGTTCACACATCCACACCGCTGCTCAGATCATACGGGTGCGGGGTGGGGGGTTGGTTCGCCTGGTGCAATAGCTTCTCCCTCTGCCCCTCTTCCATATCCTATTGATGTCCCAAAGGGTCCAGGTCGGAGGTCAGCCCTTCAGAGGTGGCGGGGTCAAACTTCAGCTCATGAATATGGAGGGCCGCTGGGCGCTGGGGACCATCTGGTCGGCTCCATTGGAAAGCGAAACAAATGAGCCTGCTGAGAGGGTGCTGTATTAGTGTAATTACTGTGGATTTCCCAGGCTGGAAAACACAGCATCAGGTCCCCCCACTAGCATCTGCAGGTGGATTCATTTCCATTCAATGCAGCTTTATTTCAGACTGTCGGCCTGTAGAGGAATTAGAATTAAAATCAATTAGACCAAACTGAGAGAGAGAAAACTCGTCGTCCAAATTGTTGCAATTTAAACATTCACAGAACTGAACAACAGTTTATTGTTCCTCATCCTGCTGCCATGTTATGCAGCCTCCAGTCGGATTCTGTGTAATGTGAGTGTTTTCTTTTTAATTAAGAGTATTAGCGAAGGTTATGGTTTTGCATTCCTGTCTACTTTAACCCTAAGTTCTCTGGAGACAGGCAACAGTAGATCTCCACAACACCATTGGGAAGACGGGTGATAAAATGGATAATATTTACACTTTGCATGAGGCCTAGCACTTCCAATCTGACCCAACTGAGCCTGGATCAAGTACAGTTGTGAATGGTTCTCCCTTTTTTTTTTTTTAATCTCTCCACTACTGGCTATTAAAAAACACACTCGCTTTGAAGATTTCTTTCAAAGAAACCAGCAGCATAGCAAAAGACATTAGACACAGATGCACCAATATTCGCATTAAATGTACATTAAATTTAAGAGGCCAAAACAAGCTTATTGAATGGGAGTGGATGCAGACCGTGGCACAGTGTACTCAAGAGTGTAATGATGTTTATATAATAGTTCTGTCTATTTTTCGAGTGGCGGCCTTTGTGTGAGATGGCAGCCTTATACTGACAATGTTGATACAAAGGGAGGGAACCTTTCTATAGGCTATGAATTTAATGAAATGGAAGCGTGCCCAGCTGTGTGGTGACCTTGATAAGAATCTCATCCTGTTTGTCGCACCTTGCGCGGGTCTTTGTGCCGACTCTCACTGCAGGCGTATCACGGGTCAACCTTTGCTGCCATTGGTGTCTCCTTTCTCCTTCTCTCCATCATTTACACCTTGCAGGAATGAAAACCCACATTGCAGCATTGTGTGTCAGCATATGTGCTTGTCCCATGAGCATTTTTTTTCTTTCTTTCTTTTTCTCTGTGTCTGAGAGCAGTGAACAAAGCTCCCATTCTGTTTTTATTGCTGGCTGGTACAGGTGACCTGGTGTCAATGAAAGCAGATGTGCCACCCGGCAGATTTCAAAGGGAGATTGAGAGGGTTTGGGTGCCTTTCACACACTCTGGAAGCCTGTTGATGGAGGAAATACAGGTGTACACGCAAGAGCCAAGGGAGCACAAAAGGATGTAAACATCCTTTTGTGTATCCTAGGGTTTGATCATCTAATCCAGTTTCAAACTAACTTTCTTTCGAAAAACTTTTGTTTCTAAGTTGAATAAATTATTTAATATATGCCAGTTTCTTTTATCTCTCATGGACCAGACATCAAAAACATTAGTGATTTTCTCGACTAAATCTCTCATCTACGGGTTTTTAAAGAGATGATGTCTTCAAATTGCTTAATCTCTCTTTCTAACGGTTTAAGTTTTGAAACCTTAAAAGATAAAAAGAATTAACTTATGAGGAGGTAGAACCAGAGGATATCTGTCATTTCAAGCTTAAAAATAAGAACGTATTAACCAATACATCAATGTCTAAAATGGAGTATTGCCAAACCATTCTTTCACTCTATCTAAGTTTTGAGGCCCATCGTGCATAATTTGTGCGAATAATTTCATTACTTTTGGAGAAACTTGACAGGCGGAGAGTGAAATGTCAGAGAGTTTAGTCTCAGCTCTGTTTATGTGTGCACAGCTGGAGTTCCTGCACCATCACATACAGCAGAATCGATCTGTACTGGCCTGTAGTATCCATACACTGTGGCGTATATCAATGTATGGCGAGAGTGGGGTTTATGTTCAGAGGAGTTGAGCCTGGGGCTTGCCTGTCAGGCTGAGTGGCACTAAAGACTCAGAGCATGAATAAATCAACACAGTTTGACCCATTTAAATACCAAATGGAACCATATTCTCCACTGGGGAACAACAGGCATGCTTGAACACACTGCCTTATTTCCATGAGGGAAGCAGGATGGCAGACAGTGCGACTGTGGGAGTCGTAGTATTATGCAGTGGTTTTAAAAGCACCTCTGGCACGACTTTGTTGCCTTTGGCTCCGGGACAAATGAACAGAAATGGCCCTGGCTGCGAGGTGAATGATCGCGCAGTCATCTAATGATACTGCTGCCCTAATGTGAGCAGTTCTGAGCCGAAAGAAGAGTCTTCATTCAGCTCCATTGTGACTGCTGGCAACCACTACTCGCTGAACTCCACAGCACTTTAACAACCTCTTTCATGCAGGCCAAATGGAGCACTCTGAATATGGAATAAAACATAAATTTTTCATTCAAACTTGTAAGCCCTACATGCACCAGCTTTCTACACTGATATCATTTCCTCCTCCTCCAGGAGAAGCCCTGACCTTCAAGTGCTAACCTTTTGCCCCGATTCTTATTCCTGCCGAGTGGTTCCAGTCGCACCACAACCCAAGCCCCTCACGAGAGGCTGAGGCTGCGGTTTTTTGACCGGGGGAAGGTGTCTGAGCGTCCCCTCACTCTGCTGGATCTAGCCGCTGCCACCACTCCTGACATCTGTACGACTGTCCCACTGTGCATGCCATTTCTTGTCTGAGGAAATGGTTAATATTTAAATTGCATGTTTGTCTGGATGTGATGAGTGACGAGAACCACAGCTCTGGGATGGAGGGAGAGAGAGAGTGTGTGGCAGGTGATGTCGGAATGATTCAGGAGGTCCTTGTGGATATTAACATGTGTCAGAGTTACATGGAGAAAAAATTAATTCTCGAGCTAAATTCTGGTGCCTAAGATGGCAGGAAAAAACAAAACAGACAGTCAAGAGGGTATAAAGATATGAAAATACAATATGAATACAAAATTCAAAGTGCACTGCTTGTTAAATAGTTGAAATGTGATATGCACATGAAATAATTATAATTAGTGACTTAAGGCATGATCATTGATCAACAGTCTAACGCTGCACGTTGTTGTGTACTGTATTGCACATTATAGAACAAAATTATATTACAACATTGTATTGTACATAGCATCTGATCTTGACTGTGACTATTTGATTCTTTCTTCCTCCACAGAAGCAGTGAAATGACTGGCTGTGTTTGTTGAAAAACCACAAACTGTGTTTGTGGTTGTTTGTTCGGGTCGGACCTGCATCTGAACAATAACGATAATGTCTGCTGTGTCAATCAGGATGGCAGACTTGTCAGATTTGTATTTATGGTTTGTGTTTGCAGCAGTACAAGGAAGTGATGGTTAAATGGAATCATCATGGTAGCTGTTGTGAGCCTGATTCTGACAACTAGCAAACACCATACGACAGCCCTGACATAGGGAACCGGTTTCAGAGGAGATGATGTAGGCTCCAGGATGTCACAAAGAGTTTCCACAATGGTGGTCCAGTAAGTGATGGAAAACATAATTACAGCCAGAAATAGGGGACACACACACACACACACAGTAGGAAGCTACAGGTGTGTGTGGTTGTCATTAGAAGCGCTCAGATGCACCTTAAATGACACCAAGAAAAGAGGATTCGACAAACAGCAGCCTGACATTGATCAGTTTTTCTTAAGCAGTCTGTTCTGCCAGAAAAGTGGTGGCACGCAGCCCAAAGAACACCCCTGCCACAGAGGACGTCTGCAGAATCAGAGATATGGGCATTGACGTGTCTGTGACCTTTACTGAGAAGCAGCTGGTCAGAGGGTTCAGACCTCTGGTCAAGAGGCGATGTGTCAGAACAACTGCAGCAGAGGATGGAGGGAAAGAAGCTCGAAGCTTTAAAATCTCCTCTTGAGTGACCAGGAAAAATAAACCTCAAAGGTTGCACCATCTTAATAGTAAAATGTGGCCCACAATGTTAAAATCTTGTCGAGATAGTGAGTAAAATGGCACCGCTGCTGTGAAAAAAATAAATAAATAGAAATAATAATAACAAAAACAAATGTCAAGGTTAGAGAGGCAGGGCCATGTCGCTTGTTTACCCAAAATGATATTTACTCATTATTCAAATGTAATGAGGCTTGCAAGAGTTGTAACACTGGTTCCCTATGTCCCTTTGAAGAGCAGTCTTCATTGATTTAACCTAATGAAGCTCCTTTTTTTTAAAAAAAAATAAAGAAAAAAGAAAAAAATCCCAAATGAATTCCAATTACTGCGGAGAATGTAATTAGTCCCTCTCTGTAATTAGCTGCTGAAAGGCTGCAGAGGTGTGGAGGGAGCACCAGCAGGGCTTGATCAATGCACTGCCAAACAGGACTTTGGAAACATATTTATTTCGGAAATCCCATGTGAAATTTTCCAAAAAATAATAAATTAATAAATAAATAAGCAAATACTAATGAGATGTGTAAAAGTATACAACCTATACTGGCAGAGAGGAGCAGTCCAATCCAACAACATGCAGCATGCAAAATTCAAACAAAATGTCTCGGCTCATCCATCCATCCATCCATCCATTCATCCATTCATCCATCCAGCTTCGTGCAACCTGTGTTACACACATGGGTTCATTAGGATCTGCTGCAGCCCATCTCCAGGTCACATACTGTAGGACGAAGACAGCAGAATACATATCGGAGACAACATTCATTCATTCATTCATTTGTTCACTCACTCATTCTGCCATTAGTAGTATTATCTATTACTATTTGTCTTTTTTTGTTGATTTTCTACACTCAAATTGTATAACCAATGTTGCTGTTTAGTGTTTTATATTAGTATTTTTTTTACTTAACTACTTCCCTGTTTTAGGACAAATGAATAAAGAATAAGATTCTATTCTTTTCTTTTCTATTCTGTTCTATTCTACACACTGGATAGGTTGCCAGTCCATCACACACACATGCATTGCAATTTCTGCATTCTCTCACTCACACCTAGGGGCAATTTAGAGTCTCCTATCGACCTTATTGCATATTTTTGGACTGTGGGAGGAAACTGAAGTACCAGGAGAAAACCCACATAGGTGCAAATTCCACTCAGAAATGACATAAATTGAGTGGGTTGCAAACCCACAACCATCTTACTCCAAGGCAACGGCACGAAACGCACCGGTGCCATGTGGCTTTACCTGCTACTGCTCTGCTTTATAGTTTTTACACTTCGCGTCTCAGGCTGTTCTCATAAAAGATCAGCCTGTACCAGAGTCTGAGAGAGTTGGTTATTCTCTAAGAGTTAAGAGACTTTTTCAGCTCGATTCTCTAGAGTTTTCCTGTCCTTGACACTCTCCACTCCCACCCACAACCCTCTCTCTATCTCCAGCCCGTTCTCTGTAGAATCAGTATGATTTATAAGGGCTAATAGCCGCCCACTCTCTTCACGCTCTTTAACTCTCCATCTATTGATATTAGCCAGCCAGGAAATGGAGCTAAATTATCCCATTCAGCAGGTGACCTTAACAGTCTATAGGATTTACCCTCTAAGGGAGACTTTGTACACTATAGCATTTGTGCAATACACACATAAAGACACACACGCACACACAGACACAGACATCCCAAGAGATCCTAACCCACTGACAGCTGTTTACACACATAGCTGTTTAATTATGTACACATTATCATCATGTTCTAGAAATATTTCATTCTGGTGTAGCCCTCACTCTGCCCTCGCACTGTAGAGCAGGAATATAAACACGCACAAAACGGGCTATAAGAGCCCTCAAGATAAGAAGAAAGGAGATGAAAAGCAGACAAAGAAATATTTCGAAGGAGAGACCAGACTAGTAAAGGAGGCCAACCAGCCCCCCACCACCACCCACCACCACCACCCCCGCACCCAAATAATACCCTCAGAGAACAGACGGGTGAAGCACTTCATCAGCCTCGAGCACGTCACTGCTGCCATATATGGACAGAAATGGGCGGGATAGACGGGATGGAAATTCCATCACTCTCTTCACATCTCTTGCTAATGCAAATCCTCTTCCTTCCTGGTCCTAATCACTCCAATATATTTTTTATTCACCTTTCCTGCATCCCAAGTAGGCCTGCCGTTTAACCCAAAGCCATGTCCATATTAAGCTCCTTTTTTTCTTTTTTTTTTTGTCAATTTTTTTTTTTTTATTTGAACTTTCTTGCACAAAAGAACGTGCAGGCTCCAGGGGATGAAGTGGCGAAAAAGTGCTGCGTGCAGGTAGTGGTTCTTTGACAACATCTCATCCTTCTGACAGGAAAAGTGCATCACTTCTTTTGAAAACCAGAAATATATTTTTCACGTTGAAGCACCTAGAGCGGCAGAACAAAAAGGCAGAGTGTTGGGAACAAGACAAGGTGCTGGGTGAAGCACTTTTATAGAGACAGCTGCTTCAGCTCCACACACACACGCCGTCTCTTTTGAAAATGTCTGAAAAAGACGCTGACGCTCGAAACAGAAACCTGGTCGGCACAAGGCCGAACATTATCTTCAGGATTATCCACCCCCCCATCTGTGCTGCCCATAGACATACACACACACAAACACACACACACACACACATTTGCAGCAGTGGCACTATCTCTGCCACCAGCATCAGTGAAAAGACACATTCTGACTCCAAGTCTCAGACAGACAGAGCCTGGCTAACAAAGAGCAGTTGTCTTTGTTCAGCTGGCGCAGGAGAGGGAGGGGTAACAAGGAGGGATGAGGATGGAGGATGGGGAGAGACACCGACTTCTCTCTCTCTCTCTCTCTCTTTTTTTTGCTGTTAGGAGCACAAGAAAGAGCAGACAAGAAAACAATATCTCTCCTCTTATCATATGCATCTATGGTTGTACCTGTGAAGATGCAGAGTCCTGACCTGCAGGTCTGTTTAATGTGTTCGCTCGGGTAAGGATTTAGACAATATGATTGGATAAGATATGTATATTACTTTTAAACACATTGGCGAGGAGGCTAGCCCACAATGTTTAATTATTTGAACTCAGATAGGACAAGTAAATGGATGGGTAAAACATAGATTTCCGATTAAGTACAGAGCAGCTGACAGAAACGGCTTTTCTTTGTTTATTACATTACATCAGAGAAAAATTTCCATTACGATTTGATATCGGAGCTAGATGATGTCATTGAGTCAGCAAAGTTAATCACATTGTCTACTTAGTGCGGCACGAATGTGAGTATCAAATTCCAGGACAATCTGTCTTATTTCACCAAAAAAACTGCAACAGACCTTATGGTAGAAGAGACGGGAAGTTAATCATAATAATAATCCATCTATGCATCCGACGGCTTACCTGCTTTATACCCACTGGCCTGCTGGAGCTGATCTACAGCTCACGTAGGGCAAAAGTCAGGAAATACTCCCTAGAGAGGACTCCAGTCCTTCACAAGACACACACACACCATTCACTCTCTCATACACACCTAGGGGCTATTTTAGAGTCTCCAATTGACCTTGATCCATGTTTTTGGATCGCAGGAGGAAACTAGAGTACTCAGAGAAAACCCACGCACACACAGGGGAGGGAGAACATGCAAACTACACACAGAAATGGCCGGAGGAGGACGTGAACCAGCGACCTAGCTCGATGCGAGGCAGCAGCACTATCCGCTGCACATATCAAACGTGAATATTCAGGGAAAATCTGACAAACATCTGATAAACTGATCAACACTGTCAGAGAAGACGTGCAAACGCCAGACATCAGCACATGTGCAGACTCAGCAGAAAGACGCTCTAATGTTGTTGTGACCTATAGAAAAAGCAGAGTAAACATTTCATTATTAACTCTCAACCTTTCTTGTCTTTCTCTTCTTCGGTCCCTGGAGACAAAGCACAGCCTACACGGCTCTATGATCTCAACATAATGTTGATGATTATTTAATGATGAGACACAGATGGTAAAGGCATCTTTGACTCTGTGCTGTCTTACTTTGCACCGATTTACATGTATGCCTAATATAATCAATTCATAAACATGCTGACTTAATGACATTTTCCCCTCTCGTTTTCCCAGCTGCGTCTGAAATGTGGAGTTAAGAAAACAAAATTAGTGGACTTGAAGCAATCAAAGCATTTCTCTCCCACTTTAAAACATCAGTGATGTTAAAGCTGCTGATCCAACACGTCAATTAAATATTAATGGGAAAAATTTTTGTAGAGATGAGCTGAAATGTGGCCGAAAACATCTTGCTTGTCTGAGCGGGAACAGTTGAAGGACGGACAAATGAAATTAATTAACAGGAGGCTATTATTGCACTTTTCTGCTCTTTCACAGTGTGGCAGACCCAAGAACATTTAACTTAATTAATTTATTCCCTCATAAGGCAAATGAGTACAAACAGCTGCCCCACAACGCGTGCGTCACAAAACTACGTAACTTAATTTTCGATTGCACCAAAACAAATCAAGTATGGCCTGTGTCTGACAAACCCAAATGAAAGTCAATCCCCGAGAGACTCGGCTAAATTGCTTTGCTCAGGAGCAATTATAAAAGGATCTGTTGATTTTGTTGTTAAGTGGCTCTGATTGGTTGAGGAGTGGCAGCCTCTAATGTGGACACTAATGCAAAGTGACATGTGTAACAGGAATCAGGACCTCATCACCTCTGTGCCTATTAGGACCAATTCAGGGGAGACGTTTCACACCCGTGCTCACCTTGAGCCTCGGCGGTGCCACTGTGGACGTAAGCAGTCGATGCAAACGTCAATGGAAACACGGCGTCCTACATTTCCACCTAATGATTGACACAGATAACAAGAGCATATAGAATAAAATGACGCACAAAGTCATCAATCAAAAATTCACATACGCAGGACCTTTCTCCTGAAACTGTGAGCACCCCGAACTTCGTTTTAACCTCACCTGAGAGCAAATTCAATTCTGCAGCTGAACATAAAGTAAACGTGCTCAGTGTGTGTCTGTGCTTCACAAGAGAGTTGGATAAGAAAGGTTAGATGTTAAATGATCAGTCTGTCTCTAAAATATGATGATAAAGTCAGATTAGTTTGTTAAGTTTCAATAAAGACAGGGAGCGGAAGCAAAACTATGGCTACTATGGGTGCCACAAAATACAAAATCCATCCATCAGCACCCCGGAAGCTCATTCGTACAACACAAATGTTGTTTGTTTACTCTATACAAAAACTAATCATAAATACAAACACACGCACAAACATTGTGTTTTCAGGGATGTGTGCCAGACATTTTCTTGGCCGACTATAGTAACTTCCTGGATATCCTGGCAGTTGCCTGGCAACTTCACTGTGACGACAAGCCTAACAGGGAAAGGCATGACTTGTCATTAAACAAATTAGATGTGACGTGTTAATTAGTGCACGTTACGGGTGTTGTCAGGTAGATTTTGTTGCATTCGGACTGAGGTTGATTCACTGTTTCCTCCCCCGTTCCAGTCTTCATACTCCCGTGCTTGAAGTCTTCAGGCGGCAGCTTTCACATTTACTGCACACATCACGTCTTTTAACCCGGCTCTCAACAAGTATGTGAAAAAAAAAGCAGATTATCTATGCAAATCCATTGCTTTAAAAGTTAAAATGATTAGGATTCAGTCCAAATAATATGATGTGAAATAAATCCACCACATAATGACAGGTGAGAGCTGAGTGGAAACCAACTCAAACACCACCTGTACAATCTGTTGCAATCCAATATAACAGCCCCGCAATAAATTCACCCTCAGTGAGGCTCATAATGTTCAATTTGTGTTGGGACTGGAAGGTGCTGATTCGACACAGAGGGGATTTTCGCAGGCCGTAGTTTGTGCTATTGTTGTGCTGGACTGCATCATATTGCAAGATGTTTCTGTGTCCAGTCTTTGACAGCCAGATTCCTTATTTGTTCCACCTACTGTCGTGTTCTTGAAGGAGAAGTGACTTTATCACATTATCACGAGTTGGGCCATACCATACATGCTATTATCTTAAGGAAAAGGAAATTGAAATAAGATTGGAAAGAACACCTCTCTCTGGAGAGTGACGTGTTTGTGCTCTCGAACGAGATTGTGTGAGAGTAAGAGGGAGAGAGAGACAGAGAGAGAGAGAGAGAGAAGGAGAGAGAGAATGAGTCAAACAACATCTGCAGTCCATCAGAGGTGTTTGCTGTGTAGCCTAGCAGGAGGTGACGATAGTACCAGAAATGGTGTGATAGTGACATAATGTCACAACAAGGTAGCGAATGTGCTAAATGTTCCGGGAGCAGGGATCCTGCTCCAGAGCAGCATCAGGCTGCTCATACTAATGCAACCTGGGGTCAGACAAAGTCGGGAAAATCAAATTAAAAAGCACTGCATTTATCATCTCATGTCAAACGAGTAATAGATGTTTCACTGTATAACATATTCGATGTAAACTGAGCCGGACTGGAGGCAGCACCAGTTTCCCTCGCAGTGAAGTCATAAAGTGCGTGCCTACAGCATGTTTGTGTATTTGACTGCCTCTGAGAATCCATTTTTCGCACATATGATATTCTACCCATGGCTGAAAACAAACGCTGACAGGAGAGATGACACCTTGTCTCCTCTCCAGCAGAGTGTAATGCAGCAAAATGACGGGAAGACTTAGTGAAAGGTAAAACAGGGGGCATACGTTTCTGTGTGACTGCTTCTCCCAAACGGCCATGTGGAGGGAGCTGTGTGATCAGAGATCTAATAAACCGGTGGATATGCTGCATCGCCTTTCCAGGGTGGGAGTTGTTGCCATGGCAACCGCACCACAAGCACTGCAGGTTAATGGTGGGAAATTATGATTTGTTGGTTGCTAACTATAAGTAACACAAAGAAGTGGCTGAATCAACTTAGACGCTTTCGGAGGGGATGGGGCGATGTGGGCGGTTCCCACAGAGCTTTTTTTTTTTTACTCCATAAAGGCCTTTGTACAAGTTCCAGTTGGCTCCCAGTAAACAGAAAATAAATTTCACTGATGCATTCAGAAAAGTATTATTCTATATTTGCTACATGGATTAAGTTCTCAAAAATAAGACTGATCTTAATAAAACATTTAACTGATATTCAAGATACTGTAAAATTCAAATAACTACCCTAAAAAACTTTGGAAATTGTCTGCGTCGAAGACATATTTGTACTTTTATACTGGAGCATGAGTTATCACAGCAGTATGAAATAATTTTTGATTGCTCCAAAGTCTGCAGGTCTTGTTGTTAAAGAAATAGTTTGTGTGATGAATTTGCATCTCAGGCCACCTGCCTTTTAAATTAACACTCAGGCCCATAACCTGTGGTCCAACTGGGACATGTTTGTGTTTCGTTTCAAAGGTTCTGATATCTCATGTACGTCTCCTATTTCCTTTGACTCTGGCTCCTCAAAACAAGTGATTGTGCACAAATCCTGAAGCATTTATAGAAAAAGTTTCGATTTGAAGGTTGAGACAACAAATTCTTGTCCATAGTCCCACATTTTTTCCATGTTTGTCCACTGACCTCATCCCAGTGTGCTCCATTCATTCATTATCATTAGCCACTTTGTATCCAGTGGGGTCTGCTGGAGCCTTTCTCTATCTCACATAGGGGGAAGGCAGGAAATACATCCTGGACAGCTCCAGTCCATCACAGGTCTCTCTCTCTCTCACACACACACACACACACACACACACACACACACACACACACACACACACACACACACACCATTCACTCACAATCACACCAAGGGGCAATTTAGTGTCTCTAATCGGTTCCTCTAGTGGGTCGGGGGGTGGGGGGACTAGAGTACCTAGAGAGAAGGAAAAGATCAAGGCTCCACAAACTAAAGTCCTTGATCCGACCATGATTTGAACTGTGCTGTGAGGTGGTATTCATCAGGTCACCTTGCAGCCCTACCAGACACTGAATCTGATATGACATAGACTCCATCTGCATTCGGAAACAAGCATTGTTGGTTCTGTCCTGTTTTACAGGTGCAAAATATTCTAAACAGGGAATTAATCACTGTGCCTCCATTACTCAGAGCTAAATCAAGTTTAATATCACGTTTTATGACCTAAATAATGTCAGTTTTGGTGAAGTTTTTAATGTTTGGCTGTTTGTTTTCAGGAGGAGCCCCAGAGGCAAATACATAAAGCTGTTTACTTTTCATTCAATTCATGAATTAGACAAGTGCATAAATGCACTATAGCTTTCTCCGCTGCATAAAATAAACAAACATAAGAAGATTTATTATGGAGAGACAGGAGAGATACCTTAAACTGCTCAAAGATTCTTTGTAGAGTTACATAAATCCAAATCTGTCTGGACTAGCTGACACCAGAAGTTGAACTTCTAAAGGAGAAAGAAGATGCATAATTACAAAAAGATACATTTGGTAAGGAGTAAAAATATATTATACAACTTCCTGTTGAATTCCACTGTGGGAAGCTCAAAACCAGTAGATGACATCTGCCTGGCACACTTTTTTTCAGTCTCTTGCTCATATTTCTTCTGTGTAGCTACAGTAGGATGAAGAGCAAGGCAGGCAGCTCCCAAAGCCGCAGCTCAGAAAGCAAGTGATGAAACGTTGTCATTTCCACTGCTCCCCTTAGAGAGGAAGGGAGGAGGAGGAGGAGGAGGAGGAGGAAGAAAAAGAAGAGAGGAAGAATCTAAACAAGTGACAGGTCTGAGAGAAGAGACATATCCCAAGTTTTTCCTATTTGTATGAGTGTGTGAGAGAGAGAAAGAGAGAGTGGGAGGCAGAGGGAGGGAGGGGGTGGGGGTGGAGGTCATAAGATCCACTTTAAAGTCCATTTCATTTAATAATTACTATGAATTATTAAATACAAAGTCATGAAATTTATATCATCCCAGGGTCCATGGCACCCAAAAGTATTTTGATATGCTGCTCTCCAACAGACTTCTCCCAGCTGAAATAAATAAATGTAGAGAAATGTAGACACAGGAGTGTTTTAGAGAAACCAAACAATAACAGTCACACGCACGCACGCACGCACGCACGCACACACACGTTCACACATGCACAACAATGAGTTGCCACTGGTTCTTCCTTCCAGCTGCTCATGCACAAAACTAACACCCCTCAGCTCAGGGTGGGACTTGGGTTCCCATGGTGCTGCTGACAGGACAGATGGTGAGGTTGCCTGTTTGGGCTGCACAGTTCTCTCTGTCTCAGTCCAGCTGACCTGCGCCAGGCAGCTGCTCGTCACTGGGAGCTGTGCGCTGCAGCTTTTCCACCTCCACCTCCAAATCCAGATCGAAGCTGATACAGCACAACACAGGGCTAAGGCGCGGCTCGTTTTTCTCCCAACCCACACGCAATTAAGCTCTATCCGCGTTAGTGAGGCTGATTATTTCCATTCAGCCTGCACCCCCGGAGCTGCGGATACCGCATGGGTAAGATACAGTAGCCTGCAGTAGCCTTGTCAACGGAGGACACAGCGCATCATAGGTGAGAGCAATGTGTATTAATCTATGTATACACTTAAATCTTAATGCATGCACCTGTGAAACATGTGCAGTGCTTTGTTTGCTTTGCTTTGTTGGAATGCATGCGTGCGTCCGTCGGATTTGCTTTGCAGGGGTAAACTCGTGGAGATGAAGTCATCATTTCGGTGTAAAGAAATGCACTGATCCTCAAAGATGAAATCAAACAATAACGCGTCTCCGTCCATGCTGTGGGGTCGTCCTGCGGCGCGGTCAGAGATGAAAGACAATGTTTTTGCAGCTTTTTCGTTGCGGAGATTTAGTTTGTCGACGAGATGGATCCCAAAAGTTGCCCAGATTCATTCCGTGTCTCCTCAGCATTCATCTGCAATGTGCGCGTTCGGACAGTCTTATCAATGCAATGCGTTGAAGGATAAATAGATTTGCAAGGGCACTCTTCTCACATGCAATCTCAGCACAGTTTATGATCATCATAAATCTAAGTCTGGAGTATTGATAACCGTTGATTGGTCAGGGATCAGAGGAAAGGAAACAAAGAAAACATGTACCAAATACACATCCCCGCACTGAAATACATTTGTTAGATATTAATGTTTATTTTTCGACATGCTTTGTTAATATGGAGAAAAAATATATATAAACATAAAGCCACATAATAACGTGACTAATGAGCTCATTATTAAACCTGCAGCCCTGCCCTATGCAGCCTTGACATTTCACTGCACTGTGACACCGGGTTCATCCAACACTGTTGAGCAACATTTAGACAAACTGCAGCATCACTCGCCAGTGCAGAGAGAAGCCCAAACAGCTGAGCAGCAGCTACAGACTCATCTGCTCCACCGAAAACTGGGCTGTGGGTTTAAAGGTCCTGGAATTGGCAGATGTGGTGAATGCAGGAGAAAGAAAGACAACCCAGAAGTTCGATGGAGCAGGGTGTAGTCTGTATTGTTTGGGGTCACCTTTGTCAAGTGGGCTCTGTTGTTTCAGCAGCTGCATTACATCAGCACCTGTTACTGAGACCACTAACTCCACATCTCACTAGCCGCACATTAGTGTGACTGGGACACCAGGAAGGTAATGCAGAGCACTGTGTGTTGTCTTGTTTTTGTCCTGACTGCAGCCACACAAGTTGAGTTTACTTTTCCTTGGCAGCAAAAACGAAACATTGCCACATATGTCATCCAAAGAGTCCACGATCTGGGAGTTAAAGAGACCGTGGCACCTCCACCCCCCTCTCTTAACAATACACAGTGTATCTTCTCAGCTGGTAATGAGGAGTGTGAGAACCTGCCAAAACAAAGACGTGTCACCCTGTGCCTTGTGTGTGTGTGTGTGTGTGTGTGTGTGTATGTGTGTATATGTGTGTGTGTGTTTGGGTAGGAGCCATTGTGAGCCAAAACAGGGCCAAGCTCTGCAACATGTGCTTGTGTCGTGGGTTCCCACAGCAGTGGAGAGGAGGGTGCAACAGCTTGACCTCCCCCCTTTGTGAGTGGGACCTGAAGGGGAACGTGGAAACACGATGAGCCATTGTGTGCAATGTTGTGACAGAGTCAGCTGTTTTGGAAGACTTTGGTTTTATCTGAACAGATTGAATTTGCATTATGGATTCGTGCAGCATTTTCATTCTTGGTGGGTAGAATGTAAGTGGCTTTTGGATGATTTGAGTTGTGGTGACTCTCTGTGGTTAGAAAAGGTTTTTTAAAGTACAACAGTTAAACAAAACATGTTCTTAAGCCTGAAGTAAGGATTATTTTAGAGTATTGTTTTTAAAATAAAAATCTGTTCAAATCAAAAGTTTTTCTTTTCCTCTGCATTACTTGAAGCCGGGATTCCCCTGAGATTAGAGCATGTGGCTTTGTTTCTATGATTGATCGACGCTCTGGTGACAACGTATTGGTTATTCGCCAGTGCTGCTCCTGTAAAGAGTGATCAAGTGGAAAGTTGAGGAGGGTGAGGGCAAAAAGGGGAGGGGGAAAAAATCTGAGCCAGAGAAGAAAAATTGTGTCAAGATCCATCTGAACTCCACAGGGAAATAAAGCCACCACATGGATCTGCAGTAAATAGAAGCACAATTTGCCATGCATATGAATCTGAACTCAGTCTGAAGGGAAGACTGCGAGAGCTCACAGCACTCTCTCCTTATATTCCATATGTGGTTTTTGAGTTTCTCATTGAACCTCTAGCTCTGTTGCGTTTTTCAGTTCAGCGCTCTGCCCCTATGGCCTCCTAATTGCAGCAGAGCTCTAGATCCTCTGCCTCTTTACTTTCTCTCCTCTCTCTGAGTGAGTGGACACACATCCGTCTCCTCTTCGGCTCAACACCTCTGCCATCAGCAGCTGCACCAAAGCCCTGTGTGATGTGAAGTGAGACGCTTGCATACTAATGGAGCAGGAACAGGATGTCTCTCAGGCAGGCCAGCGCAGTGGGGACATGGAGAAAACATCAGGCACCACCACTTAGCTTTGCAGCGCCACATGAGAGCTCTGCATTGATACCGATTGTCTTGGAAAGAAAAGAAACTGGTGGTTTTAATGTAGAGATCAAAGGAGTAACTTACGGTGTTGTTGTGTGAGTTGCATGGGGCCAGAGCAGAGATGGAGCTAGACGTCTGAGCAAATTTGCACAGTGTGGTTGTGTGTACGTGGTCGGAGCAGTCAATACATGCTGCATTATGTACGTGCTGTTGTTTTACCATATGCTTTTATGCTGCCGTCACCTTTCTTGCACCAGTGTCAGCTCTCCCTGACACATCCCTTCAGCTGCCTGATGGCACTAATAGCTGTCTTCTCATGTCTTCTCATTTGGTTATGAAACAGACATGCCGGTGGCATAGCCGTTGCTATGGAGATGGCATGTCTGCGAGCCTGCTGATTCAGAAACACCCTGCGCCCTGTGAAAAAAAGAGCCTCAGGAATAGAGGGGGCAAAGCACCCCACCACCCGCCCCCCATCCCCCTTCCCCCCCGCCCCCCTACCGGCTATGAAAAATGATGCGGTGTGCTATCAAGTGAGGTTCCCCCTGGCTGCACCGGTGGCACATGATGTCTAGTGTTAATGCCATTGTAGCCAAAGTCTTTGCAAGGGAGGAGAAACATTGTCAAATCAATCTGAGACTTAATTTTAACTTGTCCTTCAAAATTGGAAGGCTGTCTTTTTTTTAGTTTATTTTTCTAGTGAGAGCAACGTCTGCACACACAAGGATGAACACTCCCCGCATCTTATTGCACGTCTATTTTTTTTCAGTGGGTCTGATTATTGTCATTGTTCCCAGAGACCTTGTCTTAAATGCATTTGGAGGCCTCAGCATGAATCCGGCAAACCTCATTATGTACCACAATTACATCTTGCTGTCTGTCTTTGAACCTCAGGGCCAGGGATCCTCACATGAAGGTTTACTAGAGCCAATTTGAAATACTAGCTCCTGTACATGTATATTTGTTGTTGTCTGTGTGTGCGTATGTGGATGTGTTTGTGTGTAATGTGTACTTAGATTAAAACCTCATAAGGATTGGGTGTGCAGAGAGAGTAAATCCGTCCTGCTGGAGGCTTCAATTCAGACAGTCAGCTGGATAATGCCAAGCTGTTGAGGGATTTTTCTGCCTCCTTCCAGTGATCTGTGCATGCGAGCTTGTGCCAGTGTGTGAGATGAATAAGGGTGGGACACCAGGCTGTGGATTTTGCGGCAGTGTGAAGATGGCACAGTGTAGATACACGTGTATGCACGTGTTTTTAATTGTGTACTCAGCAGTGTAATTGCTCTCAGCTGCCTCAGCAAAGAGATTAGCAATAGGTTTTCAGGATACAGGTGCTGCTTTAGCAATGAGTGAATTAATCTCAGGTCTAATCTCTGTCACATCTCTGAGAACAAGAGTTCCCACCACAGTGATTCTGTAGAGCATGGTACTATAATGCAGTGCTACGTGGCTCTCTTGAGTGTGATACTGTGGATTTTCCGCTGTTGTTTGTTTTAATATACTCACTCAAGAAAGGGAAATGAGCCACCACTTTGGAGCTGTATAAAGTGTGCTTGTATTTTGGAGGATTCATCTCATTTCCATCTTGCATAAGAAAAAACCCAAATTACTGTATTTGAATAGCAAGACTGACAAATTGATTACCAAAGCTTTTAGGAAAGCAAAGGTCTTTTCAGAATGTATTCATCAGCAGTAATGAGATTTAGATTTATGTAAAAGTAACAGAATAACATTTTTCCTGTTATATTCCTGTATGACATTAAAACTTTTGTATGAACTAATGTTGCTCTGTAGGAAAGTTGTTCTAATATGTTATGATAACAGCTATAGGAGACGATAGTCATACAAAAGGTGAAAAGAGAGTGAGAATGAGTCGGGACAATCAATTTGTATGCATGTTTACTCACATACGTAACAGATGCTGTAGAGAAAATCATTGAATGGTAGAGGGTCTGGTAGAGGTCAGAGCCATGTCGTCATGTACATGGTTTGCTGCATAAAGTCAATGATGTGCAATTTAGACCTCTATGTTTAGGTAATATTGTCCTAGATACACTGTGATAGAGTGGGCTGCTGGTCAGCTTGAATCCCTCCGATGAGTAAGATGAGGAAAGCTTGGTATTTTTTGCAGGTGGGAAGTCGGAGAGGGATCATGTGTTGAGATTAAAATGAAGGCCAGTCCTTAACTCGAAACACTCCGGCGGAGCTGGTCCGATGCCAACATTTGGTGTCTGTGGGTGGACTGGATAGCCTGTGAGTATGAATTTCTGCACTGCAGTGATTATGAAGCAGGTCATCAGTGGAAAAGAGCATATGCGCGCAGCAGAGCTTCCTCGGGTCAGCAAGGTCAACACGTACACACAGTGAGAGATAGGTGGGAACGGATGCAGACCCCCACAGTGCTGCCTGTCTGCCAGAAACCTGGTGCCAGGTGTCTGAATTTTATGGCCTCAGCATGAAAGCAACGATTACTCCGCCTGTCTCCTCCAATTTGATACCCGAGCAACGCAACACACAGAGTAAGAGAGAGGACAGACAAATGCATTGCCAAGTAAATCTTTTTATACCAAGGCACACGGCAATATATCATCAGGCATGGTATTAAAAGAGATTTGAATGGATTATTTGAGATATTTAAATGATGGATGGTTAGAGGTAGCAGGTGCAACATGTTCAGCACTTCTTTGCAGTCAGAATCTGTGAACGGAGCCAAGAAAAACTGCCACACTTCAGTCCCACTGAGGGGACCGAATCAGTCTGAGTGTGACCAGGTCATTGCAGAGACCAGCCTGATACCAGACACCATATGCGATCACATGCAAAGAGAAAACAAATCGAGCTGTGATGCTTAAACACTGTGTGTGATTTCCCTCTCTTTGCTGAATTTTAGTGAAGCTGCCTCTACTGCAGTGCTACTTGGCATGTTAAAACATCTAGAAACATCAAGGGTTAGTGTTTCGGCATAGCAATGTGTTGTGTTTTGTGTTTTTGGAGCTGCTGTTACACTGCCGTACATGCAAATGTGGAGGGGAAACAGTGAGGGGGTGTCAACACAGTGCAAGGCGTGAACAAGCAACACATGAAAGGGGAGAGAAAACAATCTGTATCTGTTTTATGTTAATATTGGAGGAACTTGTCAGTTCTGGTGTGAAACAAAACACACCCAACTATTTCTCTGTTGCACGCGCTCGCCGGCACGTGCACACACACACACACACACACACACACTGGATGCTCAACCTCAGTTTATTTATGAAGATGAATTTCTGAGTATGAGTCAGGCTAGAGGCTGACAGTGTTTAGTTCCAGCAAATGAGAAAAAGCAGAGGGTCTCTCTTTCCGTCTCTCTCGTTAATGTAAACAAGAGGATGATTATTCCTCTGAGTTGTTCAGATAATTGCCACCTCTGACAAACCTCTCAGCACCTACACACACACTCACTTCAGCACTGGCCAAGAGAGTAATGTTTTGTGAATCCTGTAAAAGAAAATCAAAGGGATGACACAAGAGTTCAATACACATGGCAGCATTTTAGGATTTGTTCAAAGACACTGGTGCCTGAGTCTCCATCCCCACAGCTCATGATTTTATATCAGCTTGTGAAAATTGAGTCTGCACCTGTCATCCCACCAGACGTTTCAATGACTTGCTGTCACAAGACTGTCAAATGAAAGCAAAAGCCTGAAATCATACAATTCTTTTGGGGGTCTGTCAGTCCCCACTATTCTCGTCTTAGTTTTTGGCCAAACCTGGACAAGTGTGATTTACACACAAAATACTATCACACCCAAACCAACATTAGACTTAATTCATGTGTGTGTGCGCGCTTCCGTGGGCCTGTATCATAAGCAGAGAGTGATTAACAGTGAGGAGCTCACACTCCCTGTTTATTAAGCCTGTTGTGTAATGGGCTCACAGCCAGAGCTGCCGGCTGTGCCCACCACACACATTCGTTCAAGAGAATCACTGATGCCAGGCTGGTATGCAGATAATCTACCCTGCACAGATAGAAAAACGTGCCGGTAATCTCTGAGCAGACAGAAATTCAACACGTCGGGGAAGCAGAGCTGCTGTGATGTCAACCATATCATCTCAGGCACTGACAAATAAATGCATATTGTGCCAAAATTAATGTGCTAATGCGTAAGCTGGACTGACCTTTCTGTGGAAATGGAAGAGCCAAATTAAGGTTTGACGTTTCATCGCTGTAGCAGGTTACTATCTCATTGTTAAATGAAACAGTACCTGCACTTTCACTCATGAGCAATTCATTTTGAAGAGGAATGGAAGAAAACGTATAATGTAACTTTTTCCTCAAATTTGTTTCCAAACGGTTTCTTTTGGTTGCTGCTCATTAAAAGGTAGGGACAAATGTCTAGTCGACAGTGGGGCAATGAGAGAAGTTTGACAGAATATTTCTGCTCTGTTGCACATGTCAATTTAGACCCCTAAATATCTGTGGCGTGAGCTGGCTCTGTGGAAAACTGCCACTTGCCTCATTTGGTTTTCTTTACAGAGAAGCCAAAATGAATCTTTTTCATTCACATATACTCGCTCTCGGCTGTTGAATTTGCTTTGTCTGTTATCAGATTCACTACCTTTCGAAAGTTTTGTTTATCTTTGTTACAGACTTATACGTTTTTTTGTGCTTTGTCTCTTTATTTTAGGCTTAAACTTCAAGGAGAGGAGGAGAAAACAATCAGCTGAGGTCAAGTCTGGAGCAGACGATCCTTTGTCCCGGCTTGTGTCAATAACTTCCTCTCGGATAAGAAAACATTGCTCTGGAAATTGCCTATAGCATCTAGCAGCGGCAAAGGAGACTAATGCCCGTGAACCTTCCCTCCAAACTCTTCTCGGGAACATTGCCTCTCATCTAAGCTCTGTGAGAGCAGACATCATGGTGCTCAGCTCGCGGCCCTGGCCTCCTCAGCTCTGGCTGTGCATGGGATTGCTTCTTTCCTTGATGCCACCCAACCATGCCAAAGAATGTCCTCGTTTGTGCGTGTGTGAGATTCGCCCTTGGTTCACCCCTCAGTCAACCTACAAAGAGGCCACCACAGTGGACTGCAACGACTTGAGGCTCACACACATCCCCATCAACCTCTCCACAGACACGCAGGTGTTACTGCTCCAAAGTAACGCCATCTCGCACACCAGTGGAGAGCTGGAGGCGCTTTTCAACCTGACAGAGCTGGACCTGTCACAGAATAATTTCAGCACTGTGGAAGCTGTGGGTCTCACAAACATGAACCATCTGACCACCCTGCACCTAGAGGAGAACCAGATCAGCCAGCTGCCGGACCACTGCCTGGGGAACCTCTCTAACCTCCAGGAGCTCTACATCAACCACAACCAGATAAGCACGATCTTGCCTCGGGCATTTGCAGGACTGCAAAGCCTGCTGCGCCTTCACCTCAACTCCAACAGGCTCCATGTTATTGACAGCCGCTGGTTTGAAGAAACACCTAACCTTGAGATCCTCATGATCGGGGAGAACCCAGTTATTGGACTCCTAGACATGAACTTCAAGCCTCTTGGGAGCTTGAGGAGTCTGGTTCTGGCTGGCATGGATCTAACTGATGTTCCACCCAATGCCTTTGTAGGTCTGGATAACCTTGAAAGCATTTCTTTCTATGATAACAAACTAATCAATATCCCTCAACTGGCTCTTCAGAAAGTTCCAAACCTTAAATTCTTGGACTTAAACAAAAATCCAGTTCACAAAATCCAGGAAGGAGATTTCCGGAACATGTTACACCTGAAGGAGCTGGGTATCAACAACATGATGGAGCTGGTGTCAATCGACCGCTACGCCCTGGACAACCTCCCAGAACTGACGAAGCTGGAAGCCACCAACAATCCCAAGTTGTCTTACGTGCACAGGTTGGCATTTAGGGACATGCCCGCTTTGGAGAGCTTAATGCTGAACAACAATGCCCTCACAGCTCTTTACCAGAACACTGTGGAGGTGCTGCCTAACCTGCGGGAGATCAGCCTGCACAGCAACCCGCTGCGCTGTGACTGCGTCATCCAATGGATGAGCTCCAACAGGACCTCTGTGCGCTTCATGGAGCCCTTGGCCATGCTGTGTTTCTCGCCATCGGAGCTCAAAGGTCAGCTGGTTCGAGGACTGCGACTGCAGGAGTCCCCCGAGCAGTGCCTCCCCCTCATATCCCACAACACCTTCCCGAGCCACCTGAACCTGGAGCTGGGGATGAGCATCAGCCTGGACTGCAGGGCCATGTCAGAGCCAGAGCCGGAGATCTACTGGGTGACTCCTCTCGGAAACAAGATCACTATGGACACGGTGTCCGAGCGATACCACCTGAGCAGTGAGGGGACTCTGCGGCTTTCCCACGTGCAGGTGGAGGACTCTGGATATTACACCTGTGTGGCCCAGAACATAGAAGGGGCGGACACACGTGTCGCCACAGTGCGTGTAAACGGCACCTTGCTCGACAACGCCCAGGTTATGAAAATCTTTGTCAAGCAGACCGAGTCGCACTCAATCCTGGTCTCGTGGAAGGTCAACTCCAATGTCATGACCTCCAACCTGAAGTGGGCCTCGGCCACCATGAAGATCGACAACCCCCACATTACCTACACCGCCCGCGTGCCCGTGGATGTCCACGAATACAACCTCACGCACCTTCAACCTGCCACAGAGTACGAGGTGTGCCTGACCGTGTCCAACGTCCACCTGCAGACGCACAAGTCTTGCGTTAACGTGACGACGCGCAGCGCCACCTTCGCCCTGGACCTGTCGGAGCAACACCCGAGTGCGGCGGTGCTGGTTGTCATGGCGACCATGCTGGCCTTCCTCAGCCTGGCCACCGTGGGCATCTACATGGCACGCAGGTGGAGGAGAAAAAATTACCACCACTCCCTGAAGAAATACATGCTGAAGACATCCTCCATCCCACTGAATGAACTTTACCCTCCACTCATCAACCTTTGGGAGGCTGAGGGGGAGAAGGACAAAGATAGCAGCACAGAGGGAAAACCCTCCCCCGTTGACACCACGCGTAGTTATTACATGTGGTGAGGGTTTTGGTGAGGAGGCCCGACTGCCTCTCCAGCAGCACAAAAAGACACACTTTTGCCATTTTGGTGCAAAAGTCAAGTAAAGTTGCAAATGTTTTTTTGTATTCTCAGCTTTGCTAATAAGAGGCAGAGTGATCAAGGACAGGATTTTTTTAGTATAGCGTATCGCCTTTGTTTGATTCTTTCTATTTCTTCATTGTTTTGGACTTACCAAGATGGCAGCTGTATTTAGCCTCCAGACTGTCTTAGTTGCTACGCTCTTGTCTCTGTGGTGCATTTCTGACTCACTTCTTTTTGGGTTAATAATACAGCAGCAAGGGCAGTATTAGTGGAAATCAGTGTTTCTTTCTCTGTTTTGTAAAACAGGCAATCTGTTGTGCACTGATAGATGATGGAGTTTGCCTGAACTTCATTTAAAAGCTGACAGCCGGGTTTAGACTTGTTGAACTGTCTACTGAATGTTAGCAATTGTGCAGTAATGTTGTATCAACTATACCTTTTAACTTTGTTTTATATCGCAAATAAATAGGATATTAGTTTGCTGATAAATGTGATGTTAATGCTAGAGATACTAATGTTTGTTTAAACACAGTTTTTCTCAAGTTGCTGTAGAAATCTTTTCGACCCTCTCCCTATTTACTTATTACTTATTTTAATAGATTTTTTCTCTTAATGCGTAGTTTATTATTTTCACTTGCAACATGTATGCCGATGAAGTTAAAATAAATCATTTTTGGTTCTTTTACAGACATTGGGTCTTTTTTCACTCTGCATATCCCGTCAGTTTCAGACAGGCAGACTCGCTCCCTGGTGAGACATGCTGTTGGTTTCATGTGGATCCTTGATTATGTGTCTTAGAGGAGCAAAAGCCCATTTCAGTGTAAAACTGAATCAGCTTTCACCGTCACAGTGCTCACTCTCCTGAAACCACCCATACAGACAGAGCTAATACTAAGTCAGCTTAACCACTGTGTGTGGATTTGCACAGACTTTGCCTCTCTTTATTCAGACATTTGGGCGAATACTGACCTCCAGTGGATGCTTCACTTACAAATCAACCATATTTAGTTGTCACATTGGTCCAAAGTAAGTAAGAGACTAAAGCAGGATTTAACTGGCTCCCATTTGTCACAGATTTATTTGTGTTTGCAAAAAAGTTTATTTCAATACTTTACAATAATCAAATAATCTCAACGCAGCAACTTCCAACTGTGCAAAATATAAAATTAGAAAAATTCTGTATTCATGAAAATATCTGACCAAAGATGACACATTCTCAGTCACTGTCTTTTTCTTAACAACACCCTCTCTTAAAAAGCTTTCAGTAGTTTACTCTCCGACCAACCCTGGGGTTGGAGTGCAGCAGAGTCCCCGTGTTTCAGACGAGAAGCTGACGTCACCGCTGCTCCTCAGAAGCACACCGAAAACCAAGATTGGAGGCTGAACTGTCCGGAGTGTTCTGACTTCGGGCTGCACATCTGTATCTGTAGCAGTAAGACTGGCGGAGAAAGAAGAGACGGAAATCTACAATCAATAAAGTCATTTTCTCAGCACGGGTCGAGGCTTTGTTCTTTTTTTGTTGCTCAGCTTGTACTGAGCCTTTGTGGGCGCATTTACCCAGCGTGTCAGCCTGCTGTGCTCTCCTCCCTCACTTGCTCAAATCCTATGAAATAAACAGACCTCTACGCTTAAGGCTTATTTTGCATGCAATTAGTCACATTCCCATGACAACCAACGCTGGTGGCAAATTAACTTTGAATGGTCACCAGTGGGCGGCTCAGTAGTGCTGCAGATAAAGTATGCGTTGGTATCAGTTCTCGTCTTGTTGACTTTTCCAGCATCTTTTATTGAGAGCAAACATGGAAGGAGCATCCGGAAGAGTGTGGGTTTTCTAACACATAAAGTACACAGTATATATTATAGACCTTTGCTTCTTTAAAAATGTTGCTGTCATTTACCTTATGGCACATGTAAGACCCTCCTTTTTTCACCTTGTCTGTGCCTGATGTTGGTCCTGTCTGATGGAGAGAAGGCAATCAGTCCTCGAAACAAAAACCTCATCCTGTAATATTCTAAACCTTTAGGGGACATTGTGCTCCTACTGGGTTCTGTTGCTTCTCTGAGGTGTGATGCACAGTCCACCAGTCTGAAGTCCATTCCCAAGCATTCCCCACCATGTCATATAGACCGAATCCATTAGCAGGAAAGGACATCACCTGCAGGGGCAAGTATTATCATAATGTATTTAAATACATTAGTCGTATCACAAACATTTGCAGAACAGCTGTTAGAAAGATTTTCATGCAAACTGAGATGCATATTTGTATTTATAAGATAAGAACGAACAGATGACACCAGATACTTTGCAAGAGCTGAGTCACTATTGAAAAGCACTCAATACAGGGAGTCCAACTTGTTTGCTAAGCATTAATCAACATTAGTGTCCTTATCATCAGTGATGCGTAAACATGATCATACTTTCAAATCAATGAGATGCTCTTTCTGAAGAGCTACTGCGAAATTTAAATGCATATGTTCATGGGTGATGCAGTGAAGTAGGGCTTTTAAGTTGCACCTTTAGGGAAAGAGACTGGATGAATTTTATCAAATTATTATTCATTTCATCTGTGGAAACTGCCAGCTGCTGGTGTGGTTTTATTAACTTTTATTAAGTTTGAAAATGAGCCCTTATCTGCAGAAACTTTCATTTCCTGCCAGTTCTATAGGCACTGGCTCAAATATAAATCCATTTTCACTTTGGTGATACTGTGAAAATAACCTGAAATAGGCTGGGTCTATGTCACCCACAACCATGGAATCAAACCATCTCCTCGGTCATACCGGTGAGGTTTTGATGTATCCATCCTCTCCAGAGTTGGAGTTGGGGAAATCTCCCTGCCAGAGGTTGGCATAGTGTTCTCCTTTTGGATTCAACTTGTTCCCCCAGGGGTAAAGCCTACAAGCAGGGCAACATATTTGGATTTTGTGAGGGTGTAAACATACACACAACTGTGTTGATGTATTTTACAGCTACAAATTAAGTGAATATCTTGCCTGTCTTTAAGGCCGCCCCTGCAGGCATACTCCCATTCTGCTTCTGTGGGGAGTCTCTTCTGAAACCAGGAGCAGTAGGCGACAGCATCTGCCCAGGATACGTGAAGAACAGGATGGTCCAGTCTAAAAAAAGAAACAAACAGGTTTTAAATCATTGCCATGCTGAAATGGAAGATTTATGGTACAGCCTGTACATGAAGCAGCGTTTGATCATTTTGGTTGTTCCTAGTCTCCAAATTTATCCCTTCTCTGTTGTAATAACAACCACAATGTAAGTGCTAAGATACAATGCGATGTCCCAGTGAGCATGTGCCTACAACAGCCTGAATTAAGTTATTTTGTTTCCTTTACTTTGTTTTCTTCCCTCTTTGTGTTTCCTCCACAGTGCATCTCTGAAAGCACCATGCTGCAGGGAGCAATAGAAAGAAATGGACGTTTGGTATTAAACAGACCATAACTCCAGAAGAATCCATTTAGTTTGTCCCTGACTGCTGAAGCCTCACATTAGCTCCAGCTAAACTTCAAAGAGCAGTTTCACTTTGAATTGGCTGCTGCAGATTTCTTTCTATGAGGGTCAATTCTCTGCAAGTGTGAAGAGAAGGAACAACTGCAGTGATCAAACGTGGTTTCAGTGAACAATGCACAATGCTGGTAACACTGACCTGCAAGAAAGACTGTAAGATGAAAACACTTGTTAAAATGTTTTGTTTCTTTTCTGTGATTTCAATTCTGTACACTATTGACTTAAGTTTTATTTTGTAATAAACAATTAAGTGGTGCTTGCTCTTTCATGTTTTCTCATTACTAAAAGACATCAATAGTTTATAAAGAGGAATGAATGTAGGCATAACCTTATATGCATGACTGAGAGGACAGTAACATCTCAAGACAAATCTAATCAAAGTTATCATGTAACATAAACATTTACCTGTCTGTATTGTTGGAGTCTGGACCTTCAGGATGTCTCCAATTTGCTCCTTTAACTGGAAGCCACCAGGGCGCAGCAGCAACCTTGTGACAATGTTTGAAACAGTCATTATTATACTTTATCTATGCTCTTAAGTCTTTTTCCCTAGGTTACACACTTCAAGGTCCATATAGAATGGCCTCTAATGCCAGTGTTGCTAATGGTTTCCAGTATAGCTGAACAAACTACACCTTCTCAGGCTGCACATGACAGCTGAGATGAAGCAGCTGATTCCCTGCTGTCTGGCTTTCGTCCTGCTGCTGACCTGCTGTGCTCAGGGCTCTTACAACCAATCTGAGGACATTCTCGAATAGGAACGAGGGAGATGTGTTTTCAAGTCTGCATACAGCGAGAAATATGCTCAACCCGAGGCTGGCACTTTGAAGCTCTTCCAGATAAAGGCTTAGTCTTCTCTCAAGTTGTTCAAATACATCAACGTAATATTGCGCAAACAGACTGACAGTCAGACAAAAAGGAGAGAGGAGATTTAGAATTTCTCTCAGGGCTGGTATGCCATCTTAAATCCCTCCAAATGAAGAACTAGACACTGTTTCCAGTCTAACTCTAACTCTGGGACTGTGACAATTACTAAATTGAGTCACTGCCATCATCAATACCAGTTTTGATGATATTTCAAATTCAAAACTGTTAGATTATGAAGAAAGAAGAAAGTTTGTATATTTCAATTTACCATAATTTCTACATTAGACACAACTGCATACACTGCAGTTCTGCATCAGAAATAATGTGCAAAACATCTGTCAGTCATTTGTTCTGTTTAGTCAATATTTTTAATTTTACGACATTGCTTTGCTACACATGAGCACTCAAATTGAAAAAAAATGAAAGGGCACTATACTGCTTTTACTGCTTTATAATGTTAAATGCAGCACTTTTCTGTCACAAATGGTCTCCACTACTACTAAGTTGAAAACCATTGGAAATTTAGAGCCAGAGTTTTGCTCCATTAGGCTGCCATACTGTAGCTTATCAGGGTATAATGTTTGAGAATTATAAATCATTTTGATTCTTGGAGGCTTGTGAAAGTCTACATCACTGGCCTCTGAAGCAGTCCTGGATGTACAGAAATCTCTGGAGACAGGTTAAGAGAAGTCACTTAGCTATTGATAGGCCTAGGGGTGGTTAATATTGATTTATTGGTGGTTAGTCGTATTTAGTTGAACACTTCTTTTGACACCTACAGTCAAAATCCAGTAGATGGCACCCTCCATATTAGAGAGAGCAAAGTTGTTTAATATAGACATTATAGTCACATAGTCAGTGCAATACTATAATCTGTGATCATTATCATTTTATACAGTTTATAGAGCTCTTGATTAATTTCTAAAACTGTGAGAACGTTAATGGTTTTGCAGCAAACTTTAATAAAGTGTCAATTTAGTTTTATTGAGTTTAAAAGGCTGATTATTTCAATTACATCTGTATATGAGCTATGAAACTGACATGGCTGATTCAGATATTAAATAATCAATTCTGCAATCATAAAAAAGATAAAAGAAGAAGCTTGATTCTAATTTCCCACAACTAATAACATTTTGCAAGCCTGTAAATGTCCAATCATTTAATCAACTTTTTATTAACCTCTGAATGGGGGAAAAATAATGTTTGTCAGCGGCAATAAAAACCTTGTAAAAGATTAAGTTAAAAACATTAAGAAATAAAATAATAATAAAAGCAGTAATAAATTCCTGGTATCAACTAGCACTGCACAAAAACAAAGTCCCACTTTATTGGACAGTTCAGTACAGTAAAAGTACTAATAATCTATCAATAACAAATAAGTAAGGGAACTTCTCAGAGCTCCATGTGTCACATTAACAAGTGTCAAATTTGTTATTTTGCGTCTGCATCACTCTGGTAAAGTAGGAGGTGTTCTGGTAATATTGTTTTGGGGTCCTATTTTGAAAACGTATTTGCACTGAGATTGGACATTGTTGACCCCGTGAAGAGTCTGTGTGTGACTCTCCAGAATACTAACTCCAGCAGACTGTAATAACAGAATTGAGGAAAGCATTAGTACAGACCACATTCTGGCTATTCCTTCACTTCTCTTTCACTAAGTATTAATAAACCATTCTTCTTAGGCTCAAGGTTCAATCTTAAAAAATTAATAAATGGTTCTCAAAAAGTCTTTAACTACCTTGTTTGTCCACTCCTCAAGGACGCTGAGATTGCTATCACAGATGACTTAAAACACAAGAAAATATTCTGATTGGATACGAGTCTGTATGTATTATTTAAAGCACTCTGTGCTACATTTCAATGTACGACATTTGCAATATGAATAAAATCTGATAATTTCTTTCATATTTGAATGAGACTCTCACTAAGTCCCATACTGGTGTAACATTAGGAAAGTGTGGAAACAAGTAAACTATTCATACATTGTCATACTTACCGCTTGTGTGATTTCATTTTTAACGCTCTCACTCAAGAGACCTTCGAATACAAACGAGTCTCCAAATTTCTCTGCCTAAAAGCAAAAAGATGAACAAAATCAGAACGAAATGACTTATTTCTTCACAGAGAAGGGTAGATTGTGTAAAACCTTTTATAAGAATGAAGCAGTTCAGCCAAAGGTTTAAAGTCAATTATTTATCCATACCTCGGTAACATATCCAGAGGCTTCGACAAAGTTCTGGAACTGTCGATTGGTGACTTCCTGAACGTCCATGTAAAAGGAGTCCACATACACGGGCCTCTGAGGGCCCTCGCCATCTGCAGGGATGCCTGGGTTGTCGGTTCCCATGAAGAACTCTCCTCCAGAAATCAGCACCATCTGAGTGTGAGGAACAAGTAAACCTTTTCAAGAAATGCTTTGACTTTTGAGAAGAAAAGGAATACAATAGTTACTTACTTCAAGACACAGTGTATAATTTTTTTTAATCCGCCGTATTGATATTTTATCAACATCTAGTGCTCATGGAAACAGTTTTTATTCTACTAAACAGAGTGTGCATTGTTTACACATCATCATATCTTTCCAAACTCATTAACTTGCTCCTAGGGCAGATGTTCTCTGCTCAGATGTGCCATAGAAGGTGACTGACTGTGAGCCTTTGTCATCCATGTTGTCTGTTTTATGTATCAATCACCAAAACAAATTCCACAAAGATCTAAAACTAAGTTATAAAACCACTTTGCAATAGAAAAACAAAACAAAAAAACACCAATATATCAGACTACAGTGTATCATGCAACTTGTTCCGGGAGACAACTCACCCAAAGACAAGAATTGAAAGGATACAACATTTTCAGAAAGACTGGAAACTTCATGTGTATTAAACTCTAGAGGCAGTGCCCAAAACACAACACAGCAGAGTCACAATACCACAACAACAGTTCTGACACGGAGCATCACTCAAATACAGCGTTAATGACTGCCTTGAGGAGTCCTGGCTCATGACAGTGTTGCTGTACACGTCTCAGTGTGCTGTTTCAGAGAGTTTCAGTCTCTTTGCTCAAGGGCAATTAAGAGCAGCGTGAGTGGACACTTTGTTCATACAGTATGCTTTCTACGATTTTGCACACTGTTGTTTTTACACTCTACTCTAGATTCCAGACACTCTCACAACTCTGTTATCACCACACACATAGTGTGCAACACTGTGGCATCAATATATATAGATCCCATGTGCTTGCTCTTTTAGCTAGGGATGACGTTACCCACCCATCCACTGACACAAAACACACATCACAAGCAAAACACAAGTGCACGCCCACACGCAGCCCATTCAGACGCACGCACACACAAACACACACACACAGCAGGCAGGCAGGCAGGTAGGCAGGCAAAGCACACGCGCACACGCATTACCTGACTATGCTCTTGTCTCTGACCCCCAGCAGCCCCTGACTGCCTCTCGTTAGCATCCCTGGAGTACTTGTCAGCCGGCTCTGCAGCTCCGTCCTCCCCGGGCTCTGTAGCAGGAGCAGCGACTCTCTTTAGCTTGTCACAGCCGCAGCCCGTAGCTTCCTGCGGGGCGGAATCTCCGGCTCCAGCCGCGCAGAAACCGTGGTCAGCCTCCATCGGGCTGAAGCACCCGAAAACGAACAGCAGGCAAAAACAGACCAGCATGTTTCCCCTGACACAGATACAGACAGCTGGCTCTCACGTTGGTGCTCCGCTGCACTTCCGCGTTGTCACGTGGCCGGTCAGCTGACTACAACCAGAACAAAACACAACCTCCCTCATGCCTTGCACGACAAAGTACCTCTGAATCTCTTGACTATCTCACTCGAACATTTATTTATTTGAGACGCATTGAAAGATTATTAGACATACATATTATTATTCACTTGTTGGGGAGAGAGCACAAGGGTATCGGTAAAAGCGTACAGAAACATATAATACGTGCAAGTGCACGATGAATAAACACGCGCGGACATGTACATATTCTTTAAATATTCTATAAAATATTTTACATTTAATGTGTTTTCGAGGTTTTTTTTCTTTTTTCTTTTTCTTTTTCTTTTTTCTTTTCTTTTCTCACCCTCGTTTTGAGTGGACTATTTAGTCCATCTCAGGTCAGCAGGTGTCCTCCCATCCAAATCCCATTTTGCACAAGTAGGATTCAGTAGGATGATTTGAGATGAATTAGGAGAGGATCCTAATATTGAGCTGTCAGTTATCCTAACATTTTTCTGTAATGTTTGCTTTCATCCCCAGCTTTGCTCCAAGCTGTTATTGGTTGTTACTAATAAGGATTTTCAGGCAGCAGGCCCAATGTCTAACTCATTCTAGAGACCTATGAGGGGAAAGCTGAAGTATTTCATGCATTATATCTAATTTATGATTAATAGCAGAGAAAATCTTGAGAGTTCCTTTGATGGTGCAATGAAGGCACCATTCAGGTCAGCTATGATTGACTGTCAGACAGACTAATGTGTTTTTGGGTTGTTTTCCATCATCATCCTCATATCACATGAGAACGGTCTCCCTGATCAGAACCAACCAGTCACCATCTGGTGGTGACCTGGGTTAGGTAGCAGTGGAAACTCCTGACCTACTAGGCCCAAACGAGTAGTGCGGTAAACTGGGTTACATCTGGGGGAGGCCCCTGCCCGAGAACCGTTTAACTGCCACCTACGAGGGAGCTTTCCCCTCATCCCTTTGGAGGCAGTGAGCACAACACATGACATTCTAATTCTTCGATGCATCACATTTGTAAATAGCACAAATAACATCTTAGAGACCATACCAAACCCTCTGGTTGATTTTTTTTCTAACCATTCTCTTGCTCTCTGAACACAGTCTAGTAATTGGTATGGATGGTGAATAAGGAACGCATTACATGAAGAAGAAATGTCCACTTGGGACTTTCTGACATACACTGGACAAATGGTGCCACTCTAGTTGGTTCCCTCTTAACTCTGAAGGCAGAAGACACAAAACAAAGAAATGTTCAATCAGTCAGCGAAACTGTGCAGCAATGGCTCTTAGCGAGTCACATGGATGGTCAACAAAAGATGTGAAGTGAATAAATCATAAGTAATCCTGAGTTCTGTTTTTGAGTGTATGTAAAACAAAGACACAATTTAGATCTTATTGACTACTTACGAGTTTGTTTCATGCTGCTGCTGCTTAGTTTTGGAGCGAGTGAGTGATTCACCCGTATAGGGTTGGGCGGGGGACTCACCTGTGTCAGAAGCTGGAGAGGAGAGAGTGGGTGGTGGTAAAAGGGACACAAGCGCAAGACGGCGAGAGCAATCATCCTGAGTAATAAAACCTGATTAGCTGAAAACGGTGTCAAACCAGAATCTGATAAGCCTGGCGGTGCGGCCGTTACCCCAGTTACTGCAGAGGATGAAGGTGGTGGGAGCCAGACTGAACACTGCTCCAATGTTTTCTACCCTACTGTGATATGGTTTTTGTTTATTTTTATGTAAACTTGTAGATGTTAACACCATTAATGTTCTGCTTTGTGGCACGTAGCATTTTTCCTGATAGGTTTATGTCAGTTTTTAATAAAAGAAAAAAGTAAAATACCTAGGCCAAATACTTTTCTCCAAGATTTTTTTCCCTCTTTTGCTACAAACACAAAGAAAGAAACCACAATAATCATATCTGAGATGTTATGTTACACAATCCCTATGAGATTTTAAGCATATAAAAAATTGCTGGCAAATAACAGAATATAGAAAATGAATTATATGCAAGCAAAAAAGTAACTCATGAATTGCTGCTCAGTGCCTCAGCAGACAGCTCCACTCGCTCCCCTGCAATTTGCCTGAGATTAATAAAGTTAAGATTAGGGGGTATTAATACTAAAACCAGTTTTCTGTTCCTTAAAAAGTTGATCCAAGTCAGTACCAATTCACTGCCGTGAAATATGCACCAATAATATTTGAGCTGTTTCACTAAATACGATAAAATGTTGGTCTTTCCAAATTACTCAGTGGAATCTGTCAGATAGTAGCTGCTGTAGTAATACTTAGATTTCCTTTCCATTCAATTAAATCAAAGGTTGTATACTCAGCACTGTTCAGGTGTTGTGGTTACTCCGTATCTGCATCACCTGTATTCAACTGGCCTAGTGTTATGTTATGTTATGTGACTGGCCCACATTAGGTATCGCACCTGGGCCAGATTGTACTATGTGATAATAAATGGTAATTAGTATAATAGCAACTTGAACATTTTTCACTTTGAGTTCCCACTAGGGCCCCTTTCAGCACACATGCTCCTTGCATGGACTTACTCCATAAACACCAACAGCAGTCTCAAGTCAATCACAGACTGGGGACAATCCCATACCAGTGTGCAGGTAGAAAGCTAGAGAGTTATGAGTTAGTAAGCCTGTTGTTGCCCACCAACTCTCAACCAATACAAGGAAATGAAATGGGATCAACCAAAAGTTCTTTATTGTCTTTACAGTCTATACAACAAAATTAAGTACAATCCCTTGTGGGCAAAAAAGCATTGAACATGTGGCTGAACATACATATCAGAAAATCATAAAATGCATATGTAACAACTGAATGAGCAGCAGTAATAAAAACAATAAAATAATCGTCCCTATATGCATGAACTGCTTGGTAGAGACATTAAGAGCTTAGTTCTTTTATGGTGCGAGGATAAAAACTGTTCCGAGTCCAAAAATGTCAGCCCAAATGGATCTGGAGTGTGTACCCAGAAGGCAGATGTTTAAGTGTCTCTCTTGGGTGATTCTGTGTTTTCATGAGGACACAAAGCGGGAAACTGTATCCTTATGAATGCCTGTGCTGACTTCCTAAATCGCTTATTTTCCAGCCATGGTGCAGCTTTTAAATCACACCAGGGGGTCATAGATGGAGACTCGCCACATAACATTTGTAGGAAGACAATTCCTGGCATAGATTGATTTTCTTTAGTGACCTCAAATAGTGCAGTCACAGCTAGGTGTGCAACGATTCATTTATTGCAGCTGTGCATCTATTTTAATCACGATCATCGAACAGTATTGATATTGCAGGTGTAATGTGGTTCTAATATTGTTCATGGCAACTGAAAATCAACTTGCAATGCAAATCTACTGTATCTAGACTACAATTTGTATTAAAGACAAACATTTGTTGTATGGATGTACATTTGGGTGTTTTTGAAAAAGAAAATTGTATATCCTATTTGTTCTTCAAACCTGGACATTACATCCGGTTCATTGTTATATCCTGTAACAGTCCCAAAAGCCAGAATGAATACACAAAAACAACTGAGCAGTCAGAAGAATACAAAATTAACACAAGAGAAGCAAACAACGCTTCACAGAGTATCTTGCATGGCCTTTTTTACCAAAAAGTCCATGAACTGGTGGAGATTACAGGAAAAAATATGTCTTGGTGACAGCTGAATTTGTGGATGCACTTATCTCTGTTCAATCACCCAAAGTTGCACTTTTTCCCCCCATTAGCAACTACTCTTACAAACACAACAAATTTTTATTTTCTTAAATTTGGTGTGAAAACAACTTTGTGGGACACAGTCCCTCTCAATACTTACAAGACTGTACATTACCCCACAATGCTGTTTCACATTCAAGCCAAGTGTTTCTGCTGGAAAATCAACCATTTGCATTGCCATTTTCAGTGCACATTGTCTAGTGTCAAAGCGGGCAACAATATATGGCTCTCTCATGTTGTTTTCATGTTTTCACCATGGTTTGTTTATGTTTGCACTGGGCTTTGTTGATCCTTCCATAATATGGCAGCCTGCGTCATGAAACCAAAGTAGCACTATTAGCATTTCCCATTAGAGAGCAGAGGAACAGAAAACTGAAAACAATTTGGAGACAATTGTACTTGTTTTGGTGTGAATAATTACAGGAAAGCAGTTTAAGCATATCATTACACCCTTAGCCATTGCAGTGCTTTTTTATGGGAAAGTTATGTAGCTAGCAGCCTATGGGAGGCTGACTTCAGTGATCCACCAATGTCCCTTTGGATATGGAGAGGAGCAGTTTCCTCCCTCTTCTTCCTGAAGTCAACCATGAACTGCATCTCTATGAGGTAGACTTGACATTGTTGTGTATTAATCCCACCACAGTGGTGAAATCGGAAAATGTAAAGGTCTTGGTGTCATGGATATTTATGCAGCCATGGGTGACTCCGCATGTAAGCCAGAGACAAAGAGAGGACTGATAGGACTGTGGACACTGTGATGAAGGGTCCCTGACCCATTTATAGGGGCATCAGCTGACACTTGGAGTGAGGAGATTGGGATTCATTCCTATAACTAGAATCTATGAACAGCAGTCCTACATAAAAGATCCAGGTGGCTTAGGACTGTTGACGCAGTGTGGAGGGCTGCCTTCTTAATGCCTCCTTCAGTCTGGATCTGGCGACATTTCATAATTGACCTTAAAACTGTGCTCCAGTCACTCAATAGCCAATAAACCCGATTATTACTAGGACCGTTGTCAAGTGATCATCTAATCCCTGTCCCAGTTGTGATGTTATCAATGCAAGCTAACTGCAAATGGTAGAATTGGTGTATTATGTGCTTAGTGCTGTGGCACCAATAAATCCCAGTTCCTTCCAAGCTGATGTGCCCACGGTCAAGACCTTTGTATATGTTACAGATGACAGATGTTTCTTTTCACATAAGAGCCAGCGTGAAATGAGGGCAAGTGGATAAACAGGCCCAGGTGAACTAAGCTCTTTCCTGCTTCCTGTTTTGCTGGATATGTAACATGCTAATACATAAATAAATGAAGAGGGCGATCAGATCTTCCAAGGTTCAAGTATCCAGGGACAATTAACAATCCCTTCAGGATGCACAGGCTGCAGTTAGCTGACAGATGGTAGCAAGACGTCCAGTGCTACATTAGCACTAGCACCGGGTGGGCCTCAACAATAACAACGACGAACTCGCGTGGCAGATTTTAAATGGGCAGCATCTCAGTGTGACAAACTTTAGAAAAGAGGGTCAATGTCTTTCAGTCACTGTCCCGTTTGTTCACAAAATGTTCTCATAGTAGATGCACAGGCCTCATCTGCTGTTCACGGAGTCGCCATTTTGTGTTAGCCTAGCCCAGTGCACCCGCTTCAACGTCCAGTAGAGCTAACAGATAGTTCCGTAGATAGACAGACACTTTCTTGATCCCGCGAGTCGTAAACTCAGCCGTGGTCTCCATAATGGAACTCGTTTTTGAGCCTCGATGGTAAAACGCAAGATGGTCTGTGTCTTCTGTGCCTCCTATCGGACATACTGATCCACGAATACTCCGGTGGGGAAAATAGTAAATCCATACATAGGGTTAAATCCGACAATAAAGGGGAAAAGCTTCCTTCGATTTTGCCTGCGACTATTCCGCCATCTTGCTGAAGGCAGGTCATTCTTGGGAGGAGTCACACAGACCGGAAGTCTGTGTCCTCGGGCCCCACCCCTCTGTCGGAGAACCGATTTTCCCAGTGGCCACATGTGGTACTGCAACAAGAATTCGACAGTCGCCCAAAAAGCGTTTTCGCGTACACGGCAGAAGAATACGGCTATAAAAATGTTGACAGGACGCATGTATAAGATGGACATAGTTTGTGTGTTAAATTACACAGAGTGTAATCCAGTGGTCCATGATTAGATATTGAAGTTGAAAGATGTAAATGAATATGGGTTTATGGCTATACGGTTAACAGGGGACACACAGAGGCAAGAGTGTAGCTTACGTTCATCGGACTTATAGACTGTGTTTACCTGGTTCTTACGGCTGGGTTATTCTCAGATAGCCAGGAGTGTGTATGTTCAGGAGTCGGAGGGAAAAATAGATAGATATTTTTCAGTGGTGCTGCTGAATTGGAGAACACTGTTCATATGCCTGACCTTTGACTTGGACACCAGACCAAAGGTTGCAGCCCATTCATTCCTATGGAAGTTGGCACATACTCTATGTAAGAATATCGCACTATGTGGCCTATTGCGCTAGATGGTCCATGGAGTTTAGGTTAACTTTTTGAAAGCTATAAAGTCCATGACTTAAAAGTATGCAATAAATAAATAATTAATTTGCTGTATTTACAGCTGGATGAGTCCTGTCAATCTCTATACATCCAAATCAATCAATCAATCAGTCAATCAGTCAATCAATCTATCTATCTATCTATCTATCTATCTATCTATCTATCTATCTATCTATCTATCTATCTATCTATCTATCTATCTATCTATCTATCTATCTATCTATCTATCTATCTATCTATCTATCTATCTATCTATCTATCTATCTATCTATCTATCTATCTATCTATCTATCTATCAGGAAATGTGCACACTGTAAAATTAACCTGTGCAAGACAACAAGATATGGATCAATAGATAGGATGTCCCCTGGAACCCTCCCTGGCGAGATGTCCCTGGCACATTTATCCCGGAGGAGGAGGCCCTGAGGCGAAACTGGGACACGCAGGAGTATATATCTTTTGGTTGGTCTGGCAACACCTCCCAATCACTCTAGAAGCAGCCTGGGAGAAGAGTGTTTGCGCTTCCCTGCTATTGCTCCCCAAGAACAGTATCCACATAAGACGAAGAAGACAAGATAAAAAAAGGCAGGTATGTACATAGTATGCAGATCTAACATAGCAGCAGTTGTAAGATGCAAGATTTGTGAAAATATTTCAGAGATGTTTGATCACAAGGTCAGTTCAAAATTGTACACACACACACATACTCAAACATAGTGCACATAGTGTGTGGTATATGAGTTGCAAGTTTGTAAAATAAAAATGAAAATTGGAAATTACAGAATTTACAAATGTGCGAGATCTATGGAGACAGTGTTTGTGTATGAATGTGTGTATGTTTTGAATCGATAGATATATGGATAGATAGATAGATACATAATTTATTAATCCCTTTGGGAGATCCTTTAAGGAAATTGACACATGCCTTTATACGCACACATATGTACATACTAGGAGGCGAAAGTACTTTTTGTGTTTTCATGCATGCACATGCGCGTGCATATGTGTTTGTGTGTGTGTGTGTGTCAGGACCCCATGCTGGGAGCCTGGACATCATTTCCCAGCTATCAACGCTACAGTCAGTGACAGAGAAGTGGCTGCGAGACAGGGCGCCTATGTATGTGTGCGTGCGCGCGTGCATCTGCGTGTGTGTGTATGTGCGCACGCGCGCATGTGTATATGCGTTCTGCCTCAGTAGTGAGCGCAGCTCCGACAGCCGCGGAGAAGTGACCGAGCTGTCAGAACAACTACCAGCCAGGATTACTGCTCCAGCCACGGTCTTGGTGGATCTCCACGGCGGAAAAGAAGAAGAAGAAAAGGTCGAAGAAGAAGAGGAAGAAGAAGAAGAAAAGGAGGAAGAGGAGGAGGAGGAGAAAGAAGACACCGCAGTCATGTTGTCTTAGCCGCTTCGGAGCAGCCCGAACACCCGAGCTTTTTTCCTCCAGTAAAACCCGAGGTAAAGTTGAGCTCCTGCTTTACACACTTCACCATCACTCTGCTTATTCCCAGCAGCTGGAGCGAGAGTAAAAAACACGAATTTCTCTCCTTAAATGGTGAACGAAAACACTCGCGTCCACAGCAGGGCATGTGCGGGTTTTTACAACAGCGAATGATAAAAGAAAAGAAAAGAGGCGAGAACATATTTCAGACCGCTGTGATTGCGGAGTGAGGATTTCTAAAGTTTCCTGTGTCTGTGTCTGTGTGTGTCAGATTAAAAGAGATGCACTTTAACCATGCAACACATGCGAATGTGTTGCCATCTATCAAGCTGCCGCCCTGGCAGGTTTATTCTGTATGAATTATCAACTCAGGGAGATAAAGTGCGTGAGACACATAGAGGGAGAGCTGCATTAACAACAGTCTGATTGACCTGAGAGCGAGCGAGCGAGAGAGAGAGAGAGAGAGAGAGAGGAGGTCTTGCAGGGCTCACATATGGACTTTCCTATAACAGCTCTGACCTGTTGCAGGTGCACCACCACTGGTCTTCCTGGTGCAGCCAGCTGCAGGACCTAATCATTAACTGTCCTGCTCCTGCACCGCAAACACAACACAAAACAGGTTACAGTAATGTGGTGCTCACAGAGTTTCCTGCAGCATTTATGCAAATCCTTGCAGGCAGAGAGACAGACAGACAGAGAGAGAGAGAGAGAGAGAAAGAGAGAAAGAGAGAGAGAGAATGATTCCACTAAAGAAAACCCTCTAGTTGCTCCGCCTTCACACTGGTAGCTTTGGATATGAAAAAGTTAATCAGTGAATTTGTGAATTAAAGTGATCAATCAGCGGCTTTAATTAGAGCTGAATAGATGTGAAATGCGATTTCAAAGTACAGATGCCTCTGCAGCTTTTTTATGACATTTTTTCCCAAATGTGACCTTTCTTGACCACTATTCCACCCATTTCCCAGGTGTCAAACATGTCGGATAAGATGTCCAGCTTTCTCCATATTGGGGACATCTGCTCCCTGTACGCGGAGGGATCCACCAATGGTTTCATCAGCACGCTGGGGTATGTCCATCTGACTTGCCAAAATTGTGCATCTGTGTGTGTTTGTGTGTGTGTGTTGGGGGGGGGGGCTGTTTCACACTCTGTTCTAGAGCAAGCTGAGCAATATTTGGAGGAAGGGAAGTCACACACCAGAAGAGGCGACCATTTTTAGAAAGTTTGATTTGGCGACTTTATTCTGTGTGCTGCCATCAGAGAATAAGTTGGTGGTCTGAAGAATAGAGAGCTGCATTCAATTTACACTGAGGTCCCTGTTGTGATGTAACTTTCATAATCCTCCTCCCATGTGAGTCTCTGTGGCTGAAAGCACTTGCTAAGTGACTAAATGTAAATGTTTTTCCGAGTGCCTCAAAGACGTCAGTGGCACTATGGGATTCAGCAGAGATAGAGGGGTGTAACTTTTGCAGCTTGTCCCACAGAACAAAGCTGTGCAAATGGCAGTCTTCAAAAGCAGAGGCCTTTTTGAAGTAGTACTGACCACCCCCGGCACCTCTGATAGCGCTGGGAAAAGAGGAAATATTGGGGCGGTAAAATGCACAGTTAATGATAACGCATGCATGTTTGTGAGAGCATAGCAGGAGTGGGCGTGCAGGGCACAGTCAGACGAAAAAACAATGAGGTGGTGGTGTGCACAAAACTCTCAGCTAATGGTAAAAAATCTGCTCGCAAGCCACTCATTCACCCACACAGTCACGGCAGCATTATGTTGTTCTTCTACATTAGTTTCGGCTCAAATTCCCAAAACTCAAATTCAACTTGATTCAACAAATAATTCGCTGCCATTATGAAAATTGATTTAAGAATTTGATGTTTTTTAAGTATGTTTGTAAAAGAAAAAAGAAAAAAATTCTTAGATTGCTGCTTCTGAAATTGAACAGCCTCTTGTTTCTTAAGTCTTTTATAGCAGAAAACTGAATGTTCTTTAAGTGTTGACATGAGATTTTTGAGGATCTCATTTTGCCCTTTTTGAGACCAAATTTTTATAGATTTTTAATCTGGAGCCCAGAGGAGAGAGTCTGCCGGAGCGCAATATATCTTGGGGTTAAAAGGTTTATTAATACTTTGCCAAGGAGCAGTGAAGGAATAACCAACATCTTCCTCCCTTTAATTCTAGGCTCTTAAGTAGCCTTACAGTAAATCACACGGGCACTGCCAAATGGCATCACTTTTCTGCAGGCTCAACAATATCCAGCTCCGAGTACAGTTTTGTCTACGGTGCTCATGCACCTCGCACCTCGCTGAAACAAGAGACCTTAACAATATTATCAAAATACCTCTTGTTTTCTCTGGCTGACACAGACCATTACATCTGCTTTCTCAGGAAAGGCAATATCTCTCTCCTAGAGTGTCATAGTGACCTCAAGGCTGAGTCTGACCCTCATGGACATACCGTTATCTGTGACACACGGAGTCACGGAAAAAAAACACAAACACAACTTGTCCATTTACCAGATGACCTGCAAAAAACCCCCAATTTTTTTGTTGCAACCCTATTTCTTCTTCTAAATATATTCCTGAAATATCACCACTGATATAGTGAGTCACATGTTCTTTTATGAGGGGCACTGAGGGAAAGTTTGCACCTTGACATAATCACATTAAAGTAAAGCATATTGTATCTCACTGTTGGAGCATCAGCTCAGTGTCCAGGACCTCCCCTCGCCGCTCATGAAAAATGGAATGACCCACAGCGAAGACTGAGTCACTGTAGAGACACTGTGGCCTTTCTCGAGTTCCAGCACTTCCCACGTACACACAAACACACACACACACACACACACACGCATACATACAAAGATGCACGTACACACACACAAGCGCACCTTTTTACTCAACTGTCATGACAGTTTTGGCTGCAAGCCATCTTCTCCACGCACAACGAATGAGTCTTCAGCCTTCTCCAGATCATCTGCCCTCGGAGGAAGAAACCATCCTGAGAGGAGAGAAAACATTCTCCAACTGGGCAGCATTCCCAGCTCTTGTTTGGTGACTATAAGCAGCTGAGAGAGGTTAAAAATGCAAAAAAAAAAAAAATGTAGCTTTGTACAATTCAGCAGGACCTGTCCTGGTTGTTCGAAAGTGTAACTAAAACCTGCATTAGCTCAGTCAGGCATTGTTATGTGTCACACATGCAGATGACTGCTCACACATGCTGTATAATGTCTCTGCAACAATCCTTGATATTTTCTCCTGTTTTTAACAAAGTCTTCCGCCTTGTTCCTTGAGGTGTACCGTCTGGAGGGGTAGACGGATCTGTTTGGACAACTGTACACATTCCCCGGGAAAAGGCCTGAAATGGATGTGGGATTTGGCCTGTGTCCAGACAAATGTTATTCTAAGCTTTTAAGGGCTAAATTTGTCCCTAGAAATTCCATCTTGCCCGCAGGTCATCCAATCTATAGTTGTTTCATTATCGCGTGGAGTGGGGACATGTGCATGCTGAAGTTTTTGTTGGAAATGCTTTGTTTTAGCCACTTCCATGTTTAACATACACACACACACACACACACACACACACACACACACACACACACACACACACACACACACATATATATATAGCGAGAGAGAGAGAAAGAGATACACAAACACTGTTAAAATACAAAACAGGCAAGATGATGGATCGATTATTCCACTCGATACTAAGATGGTGGTCTGGCTCAACTTATCCACCATTTCCACCAGTATCATCTGGCATCAGAAGCAAATATTTACTTACATTGTTTCACTTGGGAATCTGAGCTACTGTATGCCACCACATCTCTTTAATTCCACTGGCCTAGTGTATAAATGGTTTGGTTGTGTTTGTGTGTGTGTGTTTGTGTATGTTAAACATAGAAGTGGCTAAAACAAAGCATTCCCAACAACAACTTCATCATGCATATAACTCCACTGTCATTGCTGTGTGTACACACACACACACACACACATACACACACACACACACACACACAGACACACACACTATTAATTCTCACACTCACAGGAGTCTCCAGCTGATGTAAACATGCATGTTTTTGGACTGTGGGAGGGAGCCAGAGTATCTAGAGTGAACCCATGCAGACACTGGGAGAGCATGCAGATTCCACACAAAATCCCAGTCACAGTTCAGCAGGAATTTGAACTACGGACCGTCTTCGTACAGTACCACAAGTAGTTATATGTAGTAATGTTAAATATAAATCTATTAACCTGCAATTTTTTTCCTAATGAGTCAACTCATCTATAAGATATAAAATGAGAATTCAGAATATAGATTCTCATTCTATATACATAGAAAACAAATCCAGAAGACAATTGGTGAGTGGAAGTGGTTTAGTTAGGTTATTTAGGTTAGTGTTTAGTTTACTCAGTTATTCAAATCATTGGTCTGTTAATCATTTCATTTAGTCAAGAATAAGTAACAAACACATAAGATGTATTACTTGCAGCCTTGCTCTAATCTGTTTTGTCATATACTTAAAACCCTAACAAAAATGCTCATCATATACCATGCTAAATCGTCACACCTATGACTAACTATATCTTTTTGTGCCTATTCCCACAGTTTGGTGGACGACCGCTGTGTTGTCCAACCTGATGCCGGGGACCTCAACAATCCCCCGAAGAAGTTCAGAGGTAAGAAAACACGATGAGCGATACTGCTCTCCATCCTGATGCCTGACATCATCACATTAATGTTTAGTATGTTTATACTGTGAGCTCTGCCAGAGAGGCACTGCTGAATGTGTTATGCTGTTTCTTTGGTGACAAGCCACAATATCTCTGCCCGCTGGACTTCAAACAGTCCTCCTTTGACAGTGTTAATGGTGGTGTGTGTGTGTGCGTGTGTGTGTGTGTGTGTGTGTGTGTGCGCTCATGCATCCATGCATGCGCTTTGTAGCTGTGTGTGCCTGTTTGTGCACCTCGTCTGTGGAGGTAGAGGCAGCTGGAGAGAATCAGCACTGATGCTGATTTGTTGGGAAACAACACACTTGAAAAGCTGTTTTTCAAGTGAGAAGGCCTTGAGATGCCTGCTTGGGTGAAACCTGCTATTATTAGCTCCAATGCAGGAAGTAGAACTCATGACCCTCGGTTCTCAGGCTGGAGGTTTATGTCTCAGGGGAGGAGAGGCCAGGCCGACAGTGTGCACAGAGCATGAGTGAACTGAAGCCTTGTGGATCTTTCAGTGTCACATAAAACACCATGTAAGACTACATGGAGCAAATATTTGACTGTAGGATGCAACATCATTGCACTGTTTGTAAATTGTGTCTCAATCAATCAGGGATGTGACCAAAATCTTGCTTTTTTCTTGCTTTCTGTGTTGCTGATTTGCAGCGTTGTGAGGTCTACCAAAGCAGTTGACTTTGAAATGTTGAGTAATGTGATTTTGGGGAGGGAGAGAGAGAGAGAGAGAGAGAGAGAGCATCCCAGATAGAAACACTCACATTTGACATTTAGGATGCTATCTGCTGTCTCAAGAGTATGGAGAAGATTGTGCTGCATTTAGAGAGCAGAAAGCTTTGATGTGAGCAGCAGCCAGACAGTTCAACTCTTCAGCGGGTCTCTGGTGTCCCAGGACAGGTTATCTCACTCTAGAGACAATCACTGTCACCACAGAGATAAACATGAGCTGCAGCCACATGAAAGATGAGTCTCACTCTCCATCTCTTTTAGCATGTGTAAGATTTAGTCAAAAGTTTAGACACGGGACTAAGTGGGTAAAAATATCAATTACCACCTAAAATGTGATCTGTGCTTGTTCTAATTCAAGGGTCTGAACCTTATTTCTTGACTATTTTTGGCAGCAAACATGATTATAGTAAGGGAACTGTTGATTGGCTTATACACAGGATAGCCTCTGCTAATCACTTTGCCTCATCCGATCTTCCATCCTCCCACACTCGGCTTTCCCCACAATACACATACTTAACCCAACAAAAGTCATCACAAGATGCACAGTGCAAAAGACAAGTCCTGCATTATATCTGAGCAGCGTTATGACAGGATGTTTTGCAGAATGTTGTGCATTGTGCTTGTTTGATCTCAAACACGCACATTAGACAATGGCATGGCTATAACATGCATGTTATGCATGCATACATGTTCAATAAGTAATTTTTAATTTGTTTACACACCTTTACAATACAACACATAAGCTGTGAGCAATGTTTAAGTGGTTCCCTCTGCATGTCAGCTGGTCTGGACCAGGAGAGGCCTTCATGTCATCTGGATGTCAGAAGGTAGAAAGAGGTGGAGATTGGTACAATAGGATCATACAGAGGAGGACACCAGGAGGAAGTCGCAGTGAAGCCAAACATTGTCTGTGGTGTAATAGAGACTGGCAGCACTGAATGCTAGTTACCCTGTTGCCAGATCATAGTTTGGGATTAAAGGGAAACTGGGACTGATATCTGTTCCTGCTGTTCGCGACCATTTTAATATCTTGGCTTCATGAAAGTGGGACACTAAATGCTTCAAATGGGTTTGGACATTGCCATTTTTGGGATATAAAACAGCTTGCATGTTTTTGTAAGGGCAAAAGTACTTACCCCAAATAAAGTCACTAGTGGTCGGGGAGAGACACTATGTGTGTCTTACAAGTACCAAAAATGTTGACACACTGTAGAAAAACAAATTGTTAGAATTTGGTAATTTTGGGCAAATACAGCAGTAAAGCAAAGACAAAAATCTTCTTCACCTATCATTTCACAGGTGAACGTGGTTATTGATAATGTGATAGTGGCATGATTGACTAAGATGGCAAGTTCAAAGCAAGAAAGTAATTTCAACATTTTGACACATGGTTAGAGAGTGTCTCCACATTGGATTAGGGATGCTCATTTGCAAATTGAAGTCTATTTTCATGTTTGTTTTCAGGATCACGGATTAATAAACATTTTTGCGTATCAAAGTATCATGTTTCTGCTGGGGAATAATACACTAATGTACTTTGACATTTTCACTTTTGGAAAATGAAACTAAAGGGAAACAATGGTACTGGAACATTTAGCATTAAGATGGGTGACTAGACAATAACACTGCAAATATGATCAAAAACTTCTTTTGTGACCTATGTAAAATGCATGCTGTAAACACATACCAAACAAGACCAAAACCTGCCTCATGTATTTGGAATCACTTGTATTGTAAATGTTAGCTAGTCACATCAATTACTTACTCAAATTATGACGTTTGAAAATGTAAAGCATCTGCACTGATAATGGACTGAAGTGTGAGAGTGAGACAGTCATGGCTGTGGTGATGTCTTGTTATAGAAGTTGAGTTAATTTGCTTCTCTTTTCATTTAGCATGTGCCTGACACGAATTGCTTGTGTTTGTGGATTTTACATTTTTTCAGTAATCGGTGGCAGATTATGATTTATTCATTTCATATATCATATATCATTCACATATTCATATGTCATTTCATTGGTTTGTCTCTACTACAGACAGGAGAAGCTGCATTTTTTTCCCTGTTCTACTTCAAACTAAATATAGATAATCCAGAAGAGGTGTCAAAAGGTACTAAACCCAAAAAAGAAACAGGTTTTTGTTTAAGGATCCATAAATGCAGTCTGGCTAAATGTTCTTGCTTCTCACTCTTTGTTTCTCTCTCGATTTTACACAATTGTCTTTGGGATCTAATTTGAATCCTGTTGCAACTTCTTCTTCTTCTTCTTCTTCTTCCTGGTTTTGGGAGGTTCCTCAGCTGTTTCAGAGGGACACAGTTGTGCAGAGATAATCCTCCTCAGAAGACACTGTCAGGGCACAGAGCCAGATTAGCCATGTCCACATGCAGGGCCTTATATCGTCACCACTGGGGTATGCTTAACATTTCCCTCTAATGTAAACACGAGCACCGTCCTCGCAGTCACACTCTCACTCACGTAGTCAGCATCCATACGCTTGAGGTCAGGATGGGTTGAGCAGCTTCGCACTGTGTTTCACCCAGACCGCATTTGATCCACACACTCCAAACCAAACAGACTGATTATCATTTTAAGGACTTCAACCTTGCTGTTCCTTTTGTACATATGTTTTTGTATATTCTGTTAACACCTCATTATTTATTTATTTAATACTTTCCAATAACAACTCTTTAAATATTTACAACTGCTGCTAATATTTACATAAATCCCTTTTCTTATTTTATCAGTCTAAATACTAACACAGGCTGTTCACTGAGCTGCAGTTTGCACAGCTAGTGCAGCAGTAGAAAACACAGCTTTGTATTTCTTCTTGAAAATTCCTCTTTGTATTATTTGTGACCTGGACGTGATCCCTCAGTTGTTAGTCACTTTGCTGGCAACTCATTCTCCTGTGCATTAGAGTGGCAGTGAAAATTGAATGCTGCATTGTTCAAATGTCATCCACTTTTAATTTGGCTGGACTGCATCATCAATCACCAATCTCTATGCCTTTGGACAAGCACGTTGGTTCTGCAGAGACGAAAAGAATCTGAATGGCAAATTTTCTGATATGCATCACAAACTACAGGAGGTGAACTTGTGTGCTGTGTGCATACAGTTGATTAACTACGATCCAATTGCAAATTGATGAAAATAAACTAATTGAAAAGGTTAATTAGAAATAAAAGATGCATAACGTTCATGATGGTTTGTTTTTGTGCTTGCCGGTAATCAGTCTGACTTCATCACTGCTTAATCAAGAGCATGCGGAGGTGATTAAATCAGATGCTGTCTCCTTTTCTTGATTTCATGTCTGCAACTCATAGGTTGTTCGCCTTTTTTTTCTTGGTGTTGTCTCATTTCATGTCTCAGCTTTTGTCCTCATCCCCTCTCATGAAACATTGTCAAGCTTATCAAGCAAACCAGTCTTTGAAGCATTAAGTTTTTGCCACTATCATTTCTGTTTCTTCTGTCCAAAACCCTGTTGCAGTGGGAGACACACTGCAGACTCTTTGGGTGGTTTTTCTGAGATACACACCAGGAGCAGTTCTGTCTTCGGTCCCTTCCTCTGCTAATAACCACATGTATTGCTTTCCTGTCTATTAAGAGAGGAGAGGCCTTGCAGGAAGCAGCCGAGGGAAGTTGTTGTCAGTGGACCCATTTATTGTCTTAGATGCACCTCTACTGATTAGTTGCTTCCTCAAAAACTCCAACAGGATAAGAAAACTTGGAGCAAAAATCAGTTTATACAAGCTGGGGTCATCGAGAACATTGTTGATTTTACATAGAGGAGAAGTTGCATTGTGCAATAAGCATCGCTGAGTCCTCACTAGACTGCTTTTGTCTAATTGCTGCAGGAAAGAGGAGCTCACCTCTCCTTTACAGAGATGCAAACAGCCCCCACAGCCAACAGTATTTGGACACTCGTGGCTTCTCTGCGATGCAGCCAGTCGTGTCTTTATCGGCTTTGTGGTCAGAGAGTGGACAAGGGGAGAAAGTGAACAGACAGAGGAATGGATGGATGATATATGACATTTGTTGATTGATTTATATGCCTTCATATATTCCAAATGTATAATTTTCTCTCTCTCTCTCTCTCTCTCTCTCTCTCTCTCTGTCTCCAAACACACACACACATGCACATACTGGATATATGATTTTAACTAGAGGTGGAAATCAGTATCCGACTTAGGGCCGTTCTGTGTTGAGTTTGCATGTTCTCCCTGTATGTGTGCAGGTTTACCCAGAGTGCTCTGTTCTCCTCCACCAGTCCAAAACATCTATGTTTTGGTTGTTTAAAAACTTGCCTTTAGGTATGAGTGTGACAGTGAATGGTGCATGTGTGTGTGTGTGTGTGTGTGTGAGACCATTGATGGACTAGAGACCTGTCCGTGGTGTTACAAAGTGTGTCGAGTAAGATTTTGGATAGATGAAAAGAAAAGATGAGATGGCATTTGAATCTGATGTCTGAGGCCTGTCTTTTGTTCACTTAAGTCCCTTCAAATCCATTTAAAACAGTGTGAATTACGCATCTGTGTGTCGTAACACCATGAAAAAAGCAACAATATGCATGACAGCACTCAAACTATGGTCTACGCTCTGCTTTGATAAAACTTTCTCAGAAGTAAATCAACTTTGTTGGCTAAACATAGTTTTTATAGTTGCCATGGCTACAAGCATCATCCACTTGACCCTCTTGATGCTTGTTAGTAAGTGCAGATTTTGTATCAGCTTTTTGATGAACTGTGAATCTCTGAAGAAACACCCTACAGTAAATGTTCTCTATCTCTGTATCACTGACCACTAATGTATCCAGAGACAGAGTCTAATAAGTCCATTTGCAGCTTACAACCACCCCCATCTGCAGGATGGAACTGCTTTTTTCTTCTTCTTCTAAAAATACTCCCTGATTTTGTCTTTCCATGATTGTGGTCCAAAATCTGCCATCATTCTTTTAGGAGGAGGTGTTTGGTGATGGCAAAAGTCATAGCATATGATTCACTGCAGCACTCTGTCGGTGCCACACATGCACTCGCCCACCGGTCGAGGAGAAGGCGAGAGATGACTCACTTTTCTTCACTTCTCTGTAGATCAGTGCCATTAGTTTTTCATCTCTCCATCACATATTTTACCCAGAGCGAGGTTTATGCTCTGCAGCTGTACAATTCATGTCCCTCTGCATGTACTCTGCCACCTGGGGGGCCGACAATGTTGGTCCAGCGTATCCTGGCATATTGTGCTCGAGGCACAAGCATCACGTGTGCACCAAATGTCTGCAGTCAGCCGTAGGTTCAAACCAGGATGAGTGATGTCTGTCCCATAGAGGAAAGAAGAGATTAATTTAGTCACTGTGAAACTAGTCTTTAGCACCTCTATGCCCGACACTGATCACTCTTTCAAAGTCTCTTCACATCATTCTGCTTCACGTCATTGAGTATTATCCATGGTCACTTAGCTGACTGCACCATGGAGCAATGTGAAAATGTGTATTTGTTTTATTTCTTCAGTAATTTCCCAATGTTTTTAATTTTACTTGTCAATTGCCTGCTGTTGACATAATTTTTGAGAGCTGAAAAGAAACTAATATTTCTTTTTGTAAAAGTATGGAGTTATGTCTCCAGAAAACTATACAGTAATAGCTGATGTTCTCTCAGGCACCCTATGCATATCTAGGGCTGTAAACAAATAGAATGTTTCAACCTTTTATGTTAGCGTCAACAATTAAGAAACAATCTAGCTAAAATTGCTCTTCATATCATATACAACAAATCTACATTGTTACAAAGTGGTGTTACTTGCTTTTCAACATTTGCTCTGAGAGGACGTTGAAAAGGTGCCGCACTTGCTATGCATGATTGACACAGCCTCTTCAAGAGTTGTCCTCACCCCATACTTCTAGGACTGCACGTGTTCAGCAAGTTCAACAAATTGGCAAGAAAATCTTAAAATGACCGTCCTCAGCCACTGTTACAGCTCCTGGCAGACACCTGGACTGAGTGTAACAAAATCTGCCCATAAAGCTGCCGAGCAGCTTATCGGAGCCAAGAAAGATCGTGTTTTGGGGTTGGACGGGGTCATTGTGTTAAGTTTCTTGTGACTGGAGAGCACATTTCCTGTCTTTGTGTGAAGCTACACGAACTGCCTTTTGCAACGTACAGTTACATGTTCTTTAAAAGACAGATTAAAGAGAGCATGATTTTTCATCACCATTTCCTGCTGCGTAGGATTGTGCTTGATGAATGGAAGAGAGTACAAGGAAGAAAATAATTGTCTCTGTGAAAGTAGCAGCGGATTAGATGTCCTGGTTTTTCCAGTCTTGGGACGGGCCAAAGAATGTTTGAGACTACATTACCCATTAAGCCTAACCTTCTGTAGCTCTGCTGACATTACACAGCTGTTTTTAGAGGCCACGTGGTTACCCTGTTATGTGTGTCTATGTGTAAAATCTGTATTTGTAAGCCTTTGTGTTGAAAGAACTCAATCTCAGCTCTGTCAAAAACACTGTAAACAACTGAAGAAAAATAGTCTACCGCACAATCATTTCACCAGCACGGACTTGAACAGCTTCCAAGCTGTCTCGCAATTTGCTTAAAAGGCTCATGACTCGCCCTCGGGGACTTGAGACTTGATTGACTTGAGAGAAGATTCGACCGTGCCCCTTCGACATAACCAGCGGCGTTAATGTTCAGAATCTTTCATCCTGCATATTTCAGTTCTACGTGATTTTAGGTTACTGCTTATAAGCGCTTGCAGGGCAGCTTGTGTCAAAGACGGTTTTGTTTATGAATTCAGACAGAGACTCTGAGCTCAGAGTGATTATGGGGTGGTGGTCCTGTTAGTAAGAGTTTGTTTGAAGTTACAAGA